>JANBXA010000726.1:25202500-26662500 GCA_030556225.1 Cricetiscus sungorus
TGCCCTGTAAACAGCAGCATAACATATATACCATATACTAACTGAAATACTGTTATCTGAATGATTTTCTAGAACATATTATTAAGAAATAGAAAAAGAGATATTGGGTCTGGAGAAATGGCTCAGAGGTTAAGAGCACTGTCTGCTTTTCCTGAGGACCTAGGTTCAATTCCCAGCAGCCACATGGTGGCTCACAACTTTCTATAATAATAGTGAAGATTATAGTTTATTTATTTCATTTTTATATTAAAATATGACTTCACTACATGAATATCCTTACATTTTCAATTTTTTATTTATAGTGGAAATTGTTTTCAAGGCCCCATGTGTACTAGGAAAATTTTATTATCACTGAGGTCCATCTTCAGACCATTTATATTCAATTTTTTTTTTTTACTGAAATTAAGTCCAAGGCTATTTCCAGGTCCTGAAAACATCTAAAAATAGTAAGTATATGCTCTCTATGCTTCAGTAGTTTGTAATTATCATTGGTAATATGTTGGAGCATCTTATTATCTATTTGAAAGTGATGCAATTTGCAAAATATGTAGTCCACTCATAGCAATCATAAAAGCACTATTAATAGAAAAATCAAGGTATGGGAAGTTAACTCATCAGTAAAGTCTTGCCATGAAAATCATGAAGAAGTTTACATCCCCAGTACCTGTATGATAAATCTAGGAGCAGTTGTAGTAATCCAGAGTTTGGAAAATGATGATAGACATCCTTATAAATGCAGGCTAGGCAACTTTATAATTCCAATGTTCAGTAAGAGAACCTTGTCTCAAAAAGTAATGTGGAGAACAATTTAGGAAAACAACTCACATCAACCTCTGGTCTCTTGTTTGCAAGTATACACTTACATAATATACAAGTATATACACATACATATATGTACATACATCACAAAAATAAATCAGTATTTTGTTGTTTAAAATCATTTACAACCACCTCTGAGGACATACTGTGCAAAATGTCTCAAATCCAAGCATATCTTCTAACATAATGACTGCTTTTTTTTTTTCCTGAGAACGTATCCTAAGATAATGAACATATGTATGGATATATATTTAATCTTAAGAATATTTTTGATAAATGAATAGCACAGAATTGCATAAACAACTTTATAAGATACAACATGTATATATAAGGTAGTATTTCAATAGTATTTCAATGTACTTGTAATGGGAAAATATTAACAATGGTGCTTGAGATGATCAGAGAATAAGATATGTATTTCATTACAATATGTACCTATATTCACAGTAAGAAAGATCAAAGCCAATCTATCTTCTGATATTTTTTTCTATTTGAAATATGTGTGCATATTTAGTAGTTCATTTATACCATCAATATTCCTAAACTTACTGAAATAATTAGCATGTGGACCCAGAAGATGTAGCTCAGTAGTAGTACACTTGTTAAACATACATAAACCCTGGATTTAAATGTAAGAACTACAGAGTAAATAAGTAAACAAACATAAACTTAAGCATAAAATTAGTATAATTATTTTCATATTTTAAATCCTTATGATTAACATCTTGGAATATAAATCTATTTAATATTGTATCTATGGATCACAAGTAACTTTGCTCAACACTGAGCTAAAACTTAATGAAATCAGTGATTTTTTTTCAAGTGTAAAATTTAACCAGAGTAGAGGATGGATGTTTGATCTCAGAGCCAAAGAATATAAGCCTTAAAGTATTATTAACAGTTGTGAAAAATGAATTGTGTCACTAATAATGGCACAGACCATACTAATTCTTGTCATCAACACACACTAGTAAATTTTGCTATTATCTGGTCAGTATTTTGAATTAATGAGATCAAAAATATAACTTCAGGAATTCTGAAGTTACATGTACAGTTATGACATATGTCCAGGAATTACTTAGATAATTTTGTGCTAAATACAATTCTTCATCTGAGTAATATATATTGCTGCCAGAAAACACTGACACCTGTGTTTCTATGCCTAATGATAATTGTTCAATATGTGTTTATTGAAGTTTATCTATCTTTATTTTAAAAGGGCTTTACATTGACTTTGTTGGTGAGCAATGTTTGGGAAGCATTGAAGTAAAAAAAAAATTAAAAGTCAAATAACATGGGAGAGTGGAACAATAAGAAGATATATGCAACATTATGGTCATGATGAGATGAGACTGGACTTATTGAAGGAGATAAATCAGGAGATAAAGTTGTTAAAATGATCAATGAATAATTTGCTATTTTTAGCATCCATAACTCTTTTAGACTCATAACCTGTCTCCAAAGGCAAAACCATTGGGTATCTAGGCAAACCATGTTCCATGCAGATGAAAAAGCTGTATAAAAGCTCTAAAATGGTATTGTGCCTAGTGTTTGAGAAGTAATAAAGATCTGGAAAGTACCTCCGTGATACAGCACTTTCATATAATATATGAGGACCTGTAGAATTCCAGTTTTTTTGATGATGTATAACTGTAGTGAGAAATCCATGTGTGTCTGTATAACTGTAGTGAGAAATCCATGTGTGTCTGTTGAAGGAGTATCCAGAATTTAATAATATATAAATTAAGGAACTGTATACAATAAGAATGGTTATTATGCATTTTCCAAGAGAAAGAAAGGGTAATAACATAAACAAATTGGAACTAAAACCATAAGAATAGTGTCAAGTAAGAAATACATACTAAATATCCGTGTCATCGGTAAATAACAAATTACAGAGATTGCTCCAACAGTTGTTATATCCTGAAGAATATAAATCTAGTACCTGGTATCCTCTTAGCAAAGATAGGAGGGGATAGTAATTATGAGTCTTCAACCCCATCATAGAACTAAGAATGAAAATAATATTACCTGAGTAAATATGACATAAACAAACAACTTCCAAAATAATGCAAGAAATGACAGAGACCACTGGCTGTCTGACAATCACACAATGTTTCTCTGCAACATTTGGTCAACCATTTTTGGCTACAGGCCAAGAATATCTGACAGACTATTTCCAGAACCAGTAAATTTTGAAAGACTGTCCTACCCTGTGTTGGCAAGTGTCAACAGTTGCTTTTCCTTGTGTCTAGCTCTTCTGGAATGACAGCATGCTTACTGTCAACAGCCAAGGCAAGTACAGTTCTTTGTGCAACATGCCATTATGCCAAGTAGAAGACAAATCCCATATGGAGTGTCTTTGATGACCAACATCCTCTTGGAAGTATATTGGTGCTTCTAAAAGCAATTATGTCTCATGTCAAAAGAATTATAAGTTATTAGAACATTTAAATGTCGTATTCTCTAGGTCTGTGTAGTTTTTGAAGAGTATCTATCCATCCAACTTATATTTATGTATATCTAGAAAACCCAAGTATCATGACTGTAAGAATGACAAGCAAGGATGACTATTAACCTGTATTTCTTACCAGCTAAGTAGCTTAGAGACTAAGGATTCACATATAAAAATAAATAATCTGTAAACAGATGTCCAGTATAAGGACAATGACCTCAAATTCATACAGTTATGATTGCCTGCTAGGATTGTAATTGAGAATGACTTGCTCTATAGATCCACATAGGAAGAGTTGACATACTAACATACTGTTTTCTATCTATGAACTACATATCTCTTCCTACATGATCTTTTGAAAGAGTTTTATGTATTTTAGTATGCATACACTATAATTTTATTGAAATTCTTTATAAATAGTCATCTGTACTATTAATATATGCTAATAGTATACACTACTAATAAATAATATTTTCTTTATTTTAATTTTCAGTATTTCAGTGTTGGTTAATTACTTTCAATCAACACTTTTTTTCCTTTGGTTGATTGAGACAGAGTTTCACAGTGTAGTCCTGGCTATCCCAGACTCACTCTATAGACCAGGCTGACTTCGAACTCAAAGATCTGCCTGCATCTACCTCCTGCTTGCTGGGATTAAAGGTATGCACCACAACTGCTTCTCAGTCAGCATTTTTTATATACACCCTGCATCTATAGATTTAATATACTGATTTGAAAATGATTTCCTAATTATACAATATCATTTGGAATATTTGTTGAACTTAAAAACAAAAATCCCACCTTCTAAGATAAAACAATTTATAAGCTATACTATAATTCATTTTTGTACTTGCTCACCCTGCATAGGATCTATAGATTATTTTGAGTGAATGTGCCAAGTGTCAATATCCTTGTTTTGTTCAGAATGGGTAAACATTGAGTCACAACATATGTTAGTCATATGTACCCTAAATATGTATTTTATCAAGTTGAAGATATTTCTTTATATTTCTACTAAATTGAGTATTTTTAATAGACACTGTTAAATATATTTCTTCATATATTTGATGGGAGATGTTATTCTGTATATGTTTCTCATACTGGTTAATAAAGCACTGTGGTCAATGAGATAGCAAGATAGGCGGGGCTAGGAGACTAGAAGGAGGAAGAGGAAGTGAGTAGTAGGAGTCGAGATGTAGCCTGGGAAGAAGCAGGAAGCCTGCCGCGCGGCTCCCCATAAGACGACCACATGGAAATACTTAGATAAGTAGAAATGGGTTAATGATTAAGACAGAGCTAGCCCATTAACAATAATGGTAACTGGCCAACAGGATTGTATCAAATACAGAGTCTCTGAGTGTTATTTGGGGCACACGTGGTTGCAGGACAATGGCGGCAGAACCAGCGGCAGCCGGCGGGGAAACCTGCTGTAACATATATTAAAGCCACATATTTTTTATTTCTAATATTGTGTTCACATAGATTAATTTTCCAGCATTGAAACATCTTGATAATCTTAGTGTTAATCTATTTTGCCATTATGCTTTATGGTCCATATATATTACTAAATTTTGTTTGGTAATATAGTGTTAAGGGCTGTTGATACTCAAGAGGGATATGCCTCCAGGTTTCTTCCTTTATAATATCTGTCATATTTGATGTCAGGAAAAATTTTGGCCTCATAAAATGATGGGATTTTTCCCTTTTATTTTCTAGAACAATTTTTGGTATTATTGGTGTCAATTTTTCCCTTGGTATTTGAGGGGTGATATAAATGTCATGCTTAGTACTGACTACTCAGCTTTCTCATCCCTTATTCTTGGCATCTTGAAAAGCCTAGAGTCTCTACATTGAAACCCATTAATTGTAAAAAGATGCTTCTGTGAGTAAGGCTCAGAATCATAATTTTCTATACATGTATACATCAATATTTAGAAGATGATTGGATAAATTATTAATGTAACTAAACAACAGTAGTATATTTCCCTTTGATTCCTTGGTAAAAGACATGAAGACTGAGTAATATTCCATTATGTAGTCTCAGAAACAGGTATTTAACTTGAGTTTTTAGTACAAGACCTTGTGGAGTCAATTTCGATCCAAGCATAAGAGCTGTTTCCCCTCATACCAGTCACGCCACTATTGCAGTAGCGGGCACATGTTGCCAGGCTATATGGTCTCTTAATTCATAGTAAATATAACTGGAAAAGATCATTGGTGCCTTTTGTTCCCCCAGAAGCCTGTGTGGTATCTTCACGTATTTTGAAATATAGTTAGTAGGGCATAAGCTCAATTCCAGCTTTTTTTCTATATATTTTGCGGACAAGTTTGTTATAATCTAGCTCTTGTGGGTAACCAAGTAGGAAGAAAAGGAGCACTTTTATTTTTTTGGGACTCCCAAGGCCTTCCTGACCAAAATCTCACAGAGCATAATTATCAAATCTAATTATTTGTATGCTTTATTTTTAACTGGCTTACAGAAATCAGCTTTTTATGGGTTTATCATACAATTTTCATGTTGATTATCCTCCCACAACCTGTTTGATTTCTCCATTCCATACCTTCACTTGTGGTTAAACCTTTCTACCCATAGTATTTCTCTTAATTTTCTAAACTCTGCTCCTGTAATGCACCTCACCCAATGGTCCATTTCAAACTACCTGGCTTCCATATGCATTCCAGATTAAACACATACTCAGCAAAATTTGAATCTAGTATTCACATATGAGATAGAACAACTAGAGATATTTGTCTGGTTCTCAATCTAATTCTGTATATTTTCCATTTACCTTCACTTATATTTTTCTTTATAGTTGAGTCATATTCCCAATATGTATATGTACCACATATCATTATTCATTCACCAGTGTATGGAGAACAAGGTTGTTTTTATTGAGGACAGAGCAACAGTGAACATGGCTGATCAAGTATCTGGATTTCAAGTCCTTCTAGCATTTGCCAAGGAGGAGTATATCTGGGTCATATTGTACATTTATTTTTAGTTTTAGAGAATTCTCTGTGCTGATTTTCAGAATGGCTACATGCTCTTGCTATCTCACTAGCAGTGAATAAGGATCGATGTTCATGTGTTTCTATGGTGTGATATAAATTCACTGGGCAAGTGGCCAAGAGTAAGCCCTAAAGTATCTCTATTTCTATTGACACACTAATTTCTAAAGCAGGTATACTAGTTTATCATCAGTGAACAAAAGTTTCTCTCCCTCTACATCCTCACCAGCATTTGATTTCCTTTTATTTCCTGATAAGAACTAATCTGACTTGTTTGGGCAGCCCTTTATGCTTTTTTTTAAAATTTTTTCTAATGGTTAGTAATGTTGAAAACATACATTCACATGCTTATGTTTCTATCTACATATATTGTTAGTATAATATCTCTTCATTTCTTTGTGTTTTTGCTTTGATTTATCTCTAACTAGATTGATTGTTTTTTCTACATTTTAGTTTTTATATATTGTAGATGCAAATCTTTTGTTAGGCTGCACAAAAATATTTTCTTTCAATTTGTAGCTTCTCTTTTCATGGTCTTGTCTGAATGTTCTGAAGCACTAAAAACGTAATTTTTAATGAAATACAATTCATACCATGTTATGCACTTAAGATTTTGTGTATTTGGGGGTCTGGAGAGATGGCTCAAAGGTTAAGAGCATTGGCTACTCTACCAGAGGTCCTGAGTTCGATTCCCAGCAACCACATGGTGACTTATAACTATCGTAATGAAATCTGATGCCTTCTTCTGGCATGCAGGTAGAAGTCTGTGTACATAAAAAAAATATTTTATGGATTTTATATTTTTAAATAGAAATAGTCCTAAAAACAGCTTGGTGTTGGCACAAAAAAAGACAGGTAGACCGATGGAAATGAGTAGAAAATCCTGATATCCTACGAACAGCTGATTTTTGACAAAATAGCAAAATTATACAATGGAAGTAGGAAAGCATCTTCAACAAATGTTGCTGACATAACTGGATGCTGGTGTGTAGAAGACCACAGATAGATTCATATCTATCATCATGCACAAAACTTAAGTCCTAATGCATCAAAGATCTCATCGTAAATCCAGCCACACTGAACCTCTTAGAAAAGAAAACGGGGGTACCAATTTATGGTACAGGAGACTGCTTCCTGAACAAAAGGACAGATATAACAGATGCTGAGATTGACAATTAATAAATGGGACCTCCTCAAACTGAGTAGCTTCTATAAGGCAAAGGCACAGTTGACAAGACCAAATGGCAACCCACAGACTGGGAAAAGATCTCACCAACCCCACATCTGACAGAGGGCTGAAATCCAAAATATAAAAGAATTCAAGAAACTAGTCACCAAAACACCAAATAAGCCTATTAAAAAGTGGGGTACAGAACTAAATAGAGAATTCTCAATAGAGGAATCCAAAATGGCTGAAAGACACTTAAGAAAGTGCTCAATGTTCTTAGCCATCAGGGAAATGCAAATCAGGCAACTCTGAAATACCATCTTACTCATATCAGAATGGCTAGAATCAGAAATACCAGTGACAGTTTATGCTGGTGGAAGTGCAAACTCATACAGCCATTTTGGAGATCAGTATATTGGAAAATGGTAATCAGTCGACCACAGGATCCAGCAATTCCACTCTTAGGCGTATAGCCAAAACATGAACATCTATGCAACACAGACATATATCCAATTATGTTCATAGCAGCATTATTTGTAATAGCTAGAACCTGGAAACAAGCCAGATTCCCCACAACTAAATAATGGATAAAAAAGATGTGGTACATTTACACAATGTAGTACTACTCAGCGGAGAAAAATAATGGAATCTTGAAATTTGCAGACAAATGGACGGAACTTTAAAAAAACATCCTGAGTGAGGTAACCCAGTCACAAAAGTCAAAAATAGTGTGTTCTCACTCATATATGGATTTTAGAAAAAAATCAAAGGATCATCAGCCTACAGTTCACACCACAAGAGAAGTTAGGATACAAGAAGGACCTTAAGAGAGTCATACATGGCCCACTAGAGAAGGGGAAAGGGACAAGATCTCCTAAACATATTGGGAGTGGGAGAGAGGCAATGAGTGGAGAGGGAATTGGAAGAAAGTAATGGGGAGAAAAGGAGCAAAGAGGGTAACGTGAGGGACCAGGGAAGTTTGCATCAGGGCATGAATAGATGAGAGCAAGAAAAGAGATAACCATAATAGAGGGAGCCATTTTAGGTTTGAAGAGAAAACGGACACAAGAGAAATTTCCAGAGACCTAAACAATTGACCCCAACTATCAATTTGAGGAATAGTGGAAAGGCTACTATGCCCTTCCCTGATAATGAGATTGATGACTAACTTATCCACCATCATAGAGCCCTCATCTAGTAGCTGATGGAAACAGAATCAGACACACACAGCTAAACACTGATCTGAACTGGAATCCAGATGCAGAGAGGGAGGACGAGACCAGGCCATAGAAAGACACAGAGACAGCTGACCTGAACAAGGGGGAGCTAATGGACCCCAAGACTGGTAGCTGGGAATCCAGCATTGGACCAACTCAGATCCCCTGAACATGGGTCTCAGTTAGAAGGCCTGTGCAGTCTAAAGGACCTTTGACAGTGGAACCAGTGAGTTGACATATTTTGATGAAACCTCTCTGTATAGTGGGTGAAGAATTGGATTGGGGGGTGGCCGGCATGGAAGAATGCGAGGGATAGGGAACTAGTATCGACATGTGAAATAAAAAAAAATATTCTGAGTCAAGGATAGTTTTAGGACGGGGCCTTTAAAATATTTCTTTTGCAAAATTGTGGAAATGAAGAATTTATACTACTTTAAAAAGTTTTACATATTTATATTTCTCATTTTTGTTTATGTCCATTTTAAGATAATTTTATAGTGTATGAGACTTTATGTATAGCTCCTGGTAGCATCTAATCTGCTCCCTAGTTCCATGATTGTATGTATTTCATAAATTGTAATCACACACTATTTGTAATATTTATGTATGGCTTATTTCACTATATAATATTTAAGGATTAATTTCTGTTTATTATTAAATAATATTCCATTCCCTGTATATACCACATTCTTATTTATTCATTTGTTTGTTACTGGAATTATTTTTATACTTCTACTTTTCAGCTATTGTAAATAATAGATACAATATGAGATTTCATTTTGTGTTCAATTTTTCATAGTGCATTCTTTATAGTGAAAAAGCTGAATCATTATTTAACCTTTATAGTTTCTTTTGAGAATTTTATGTGTAAGTGTTGTGTTTGTACCATTGCCACAAGTCCCTCCTCCAAATCCTCCTATGTTCTCTGAAAATTCATGACTTATTCTTCTTTACTTATCACTGTCATTTAGGCATACATACACAAAGATATACACACAATGTAGTTATTAAGTGTTGCTGATTTTCTTGTGTGCTTTGCATTGACTACTTGGGATGGTATAATCTATCAGGAGGCTGGTTGATAGTGGAAACGGAATCTTTCTCCTTCTTTTAGTAGCTGTTATTTGTTTGCACCTCTTCATGTAGGGGTGCAGCCTTGTCAACCCCCTTTCCCGGTCTACATTGATATATCAACTGGTTTTGTCATCATTCTGGTCTTGTTTAGATATTGTGATTTTTATTTACACAGCTTCCTTGTCATATCTAGGAGAAAATATGTAGTAGCAGGCATCATGGTCTTGTGGCTTTTATGAACTTTCTGTATGCTTTTTTGTGATGTTTTATGTACGAGGATTGAATTGTAAATATATCAGTTGGTGAAGGATTCCCTATGATCATTTATTCTATGCATTTTTATCAATTGTGGATTTCTGTAATCATACCCATCTGCCTAAAAGAAACTTTTTTTTGATGAGAGGTTAGAGCTAGACTTATCTGTGAGTATAAGCCTAAGAATACAATTATAAATCATATGGGTTTAGAAACGTGGTGAGAGTAGGTTCTTCTTAGAGTCTATAATTTTTTCCAACCTCAGGGAGACAGTTAGGTTTACAACATACATTGTCTTGTATTGAGTAAGACTTAATTCAAACTAGACAACTGGTGGTTATCTGCACGTAAAAGTACTGTTGTGCCCTTGTGAATATCTTTATACCCATAATTGTTGTGGTTCATGGGACTGACAGCAAAGTCGAATCACTGCCTTTTTGCCTCAGAAGCTTACATAGCATCTTTAGATACTAAGAGTTAGTTCATAGGAATGAAGCTTCCAGGTCATATCGAGCTTGACTCCTCCAAGCACTTTTTCAAATGTTGTGGTATCTTCAGCAGTAGCGTCTTACCTTCAAGTTCTTTTAAATGTTTTCAGCACTGCCATGTGTGCATGTTACGCTAGAACTCTATCACAGAAGTACACCCCTGTGGCCTGGTTTGCTGATATTCTCACTACACAGTTCTGGATGCTTTCATACTTGATAATCTCCCTCCTTCTACCTCAAAAATGCTTGGAGCTCATGCATGTATTATTAAGCCCATCTCATATAACATTTAAAATCAGGTAATATGAATCCTCTTACTTTGTTCTTTTCTCAAATTGCTTTCATTATTAAATTTCCTCACAATTTTTTGAATAAATTTGGATCAACTTTTCCATATTTATGAAAATAATTTAACATTTTGATATGGAATGCATTTTATTGTAAATATTTTGAATAATAATGTTAACAGTTGAATTTACCAAACAATGAGCTCAAACTCTCTTTACATTTAATTAGGTCTTTTTGAATCTCAATCATGTTTTGTAGTTGTAGGGTACAAGTCTTTGACCTCTTCATTTTACTTCTAGATATGTTGCAATTTTAGATGGTATTATTTTCCCAAGTTCCCTTCTGAATTGGTTATTTATGGTGCATGAGAACAAATCAGATTCTTAAATCACAGTTTTGGAATATGCAACTGAAAATAATGAAGTTACCAGTGGGTGGATCAGGCCTAAAATAATGAAGTTACCAGTGGGTGGATCAGGCCTATAATATAGTGACATAGGATGTGGAGGCAAGGGCATAGGGTCATAAGGTCTGCCTGGGCAAATTGAACAACTTTCTAAAATCATGTCAGAAAAGAAAGACTAAAGAAGAAATGGAAATATATTTATAGTGATAGACTACTTTCAGGCCCTAGTACTACCTGAAAGTATTATTAGTTCTAATAATTTTAGCAGGTTGTTTTTGGTTTTATATGTTGAATATCTGTTACAGCATGTTGTTCCTGCCGGCCTCCTGGTCCTACCGCCATGGTCCTGCAACCACTTGTGCCCCAAATAACACTCAGAGACTCTGTATTTGATACAATCCTGTTGGCCAGTTACCATTATTGTTAATGGGCTAGCTCTGCCTTAATCATTAACCCATTTCTACTTATCTAAGTATTTCCACGTGGTCGTCTTATCGGGAAGCCGCGCAGCAGGCTTCCTGCTTCTTCCCAGGCTACATCTCGACTCCTACTACTTCCTCTCTCCTCCTCCTGGTCTCCTAGCCCCGCCTATCTTGTTATCTCATTGGCCACAGTGCTTTATTAACCAGTATGAGAAACATATATACAGAATCACATCTCCCATCAAATATCATTCCATAAAACAGTTTTATTTCTTCCATTCCATCTTGAAATCTTTTCCTAATTTTTGTCTAATTGCTATATCTAAAATTCTGTAATAATGAAGACAGTGGCAGAAGCAAACATTCTGATTTCTGATTATGGGTACATGATTTTGGCATTTTCCCACTGAGCATGTTCTTATGCTTGGGGTTTTCCATAAAGGTTTGGAAAGGTTTTCCTTTCTGGTGATAGTTTTCTGAGTGTATCTGTCAAGAAACTGGGTGCAGTTGTGCCAAGATTTTCTATTGCATTGATTCAGACAGTATGCTGCTTTCTTAATTCTTTTAATTTGGTGTATCACATTGACTTCTTTATTTTGAAACAACTTTGTATTTGCAGAAACTATTTCATTTCTCCACTTTTATATAACCTTTAAGTATTCACTTGAGTTTCATTTGATAACTGCTTGGGAACATACATTTAGATTTATTAAAGATGCTGCTTTGCTGTTTTCTATTTGCTTAGTTTCTTCACCTGGCTTTCATATAATTGTCCCAAAGGATCCAGGTAATTATTTTGAAGATTGGTAGAATTAACTGAAGCCAGGGCTTTTATTTATCGAGAAATTTTTGTTTATTGATATCACATATGTCTCCTGGGAATTTCTAATTGCTAATTAAGTTCTATGACTTCAGTACTTCTACAAATGTGTTGATTTTCTAATTTATTGGCATATAATTGTTTTTCCTATTCTCCAAGTAAAGTTTAATATGTTCAGTCAGAATCAATGTCTTCAAAAATTTGTGATTTTACTTATTTCTTTATTCTACCTTTTGCTTTTATTGTTTTAACCATATTCAGATTACAGCATCTTTTTAAAGTTGATTATACCATTTCCCTACTCTGTGTATCATTATTTCTCTTCTACGATCTTTATTATTTGTTTTTTGCTTCATCTTGACTTTTATTCATTCCTCTTTTTACAGGCTCTTAAAATGTAAAGTGAGAGAAATGATACCCAGCATGTTTTTTTGTTGGTTTTAATATAAACAATTAGAACTATTCATTTTCCAGTGAAAACTGAATTCCTGCATCTCATTGTTTTTATATGATGAGTTTTGTTTATCTCAAAATGTTCTGACTTCATTTCTGATTTATTCTATACCCATTAATTTAAAAAAAAATGTAGTAAGTTTCGTTTACTGGAAAACTTCTAAGTTTAACTTCTGTTACTGATTTCTAATTTTATATCATTGGTGTTAGAGAAGGTAGGTTGGATAAATTTAGCCTTTTTTCAAATTTGCTGACATGGTCTTCCTGCCATGTTTGTAGGCATGCATATCACTGTAATGAATATGAAAAACAGTGTTGTTAAAAACATTCTAAAATTAGATTTTCATCTAGATGTCGAGTTACAGTTAATGTTAGAGTTTGATAAGAATTAGTATACTAAATTCATTTACTAACTCTTACCTTACTCTGACCCTAACTGTAACTGTAACTGTAACTGTATTCTCTGTAAGGCTCAATTCCAGTAGTACTTGTGGATTCAGCTTTGATTTCCCCTCCTCACTGATGGGGAATTGAAATTAGTTTTACACTATTATGTACATTTTCTGTTTCCCCATGGATTTATAAATGTCTCACCATATTTCTCATGATATGAACTGCTTCCATTCTCTGTAGAGTATAGACTTTGCAATTATACCAATTCCCATCCATAGTCTCATAAGGAGGAAGCGTCAATTCTCCATTTTACTTCATTTTTTTAAAATACACATTACCTAGATTTTCTCTAGTTTCTCTTGCTGTATAATGTTAATCGGAGTTAATATGATTGTATAAATTTGAGGAGAGCAGTTACTATGTTTTTGGTTAAAATAATTGTCTAGTCATGCCATAGCATAATTTCAGCTTATTTCTTTATACATGTAAGTATCAATATCAATAACACCAACAAACAATTCACAGTATAGTTTATAAAATTAAAACTATTCTATTGATCTATAAGGTTGGTTCTAGTAGTAATTCTTCAGGTAATAATTAATCTAGCAAGTCAATGATAAATATTCTTTTAATTTCCCTTTTTGCTTTTATTTCTCTTTTTCTCCTATGAAGTTGCTTTATTCTAAATCTGACTAGTCTAAATTTAAAGATGGTTGCCTCTGTCTCTTAGGTTTATTAGCTTCTTTTTTCATATTTAGTGTGTGAGAGAACATCTTTTTATGGATCTTCCATTGAAATGTAAAAGATACATGTTTCTTAGAAACACTTAGCAAATGTTTCTTCAAATATAAAACATGTTTTTCAAACTGGTCTCTGAGCCAAAACTACTATTTTTAGGGAAAGGAGATTATATACCAATTAGCCTCAGTCATATAAGGGCTTTGTGGAGCAATTGTTTGAGATATTGTCAATATATCTAAGCCCTTTTACCAAAACATTCGAGCCCTGTTCAGGCACTAGAACAAAAACTGAGAAATTACCTAAGAAATGGCTGAGTTTTTACCTTAAACAGAATAAGAGATGTTTAGCATAGAGTCAAATTTGAGAGACCATGGTGCAGAAAACACATAGCAAGCTAGCTTCTATGTTTCTGCATGGCAACAGTGTTGCAGCAGCAGAACAAATAAAGTAACAAATCAAGCCTATTATAAGATGCATTGTTAGCACACCAGAGAGGCACGTACAAGAAGATAGGGTACTCTGTCTTACAGTCTGCAGAAGCTATCTGATGACATTCTTAACTTTTGAGTTGGTGTAAGTTTAGCAATGAGCTAAGTTAATAATTCAAATGCTTTTTATTTATTAGTCATAGGATATTATTTCTGACCCAGAGATGGGCTGAGAATGGCTGCATAGAAGCTAAAGCTAACACAAGATAATGAATAATTAGGCTGTAAATCTGCAGCATTCCAACTTCTCCACATCACTGCAGTGTAAGTGTCCAGAAAAGAATGGACCAGAGAGTGGCTCCCTCAAACTTTCCTTAAAGTTACTTCTCTTAGAAGCATGGCACATTTTCAGGTTTTGCTTTTAAAATGAGGTCCATCAGGTAACAGCTATATTTATTTTGGAGATCACAGAACCAAATGTGAATATTGACTTCCTACTATGATACAAAGACCTACCTGAACATTTCTGTTTCCAATGGCAGAGCATCAGATTTTCATTAGGTGAAAACAATTGGAAATAATAATGCCAGATCCAAACTATGGACTTTATTTAGGTATAAAGAAAACCTACTGTAACTATTTGGAAGCACTTGAAATGCTGTGGGAGAAAATTAAGTACAGTCAGAATGTGAGAAAATGGTCTACAGTATAGTGGAAAATTAAAAAAAAAGATTGTTTATATACTTGAAATCCTGAAATAACTGATGGTCTAAAAGTATGTTTTTTATAATGTCCTTTCCTTCTTGTGCTAATATTTTTTAACTCCAACTTACTGTATTCTTTCTGAGCAATAGAACTACAATAGACAAGTTGAGAGGATTAATTCTGCTAACTTTCAAACACAGCCAGCATATTGTTATCACAGCACTGAATTTAGTATGTTAGTCCTTTACATTATAAAGAAATTATGCTTTAAAAATTATATATAACAACATATAAATTGACACATTTTCATGTCCTGTGGTCATGAACTTTCTCTTTTGGGCATGAAAGATTCAAATTAAGAGCTTCTTGGGCTTATATCCTAGAGTTATTTATTTGTGGTCAGAATCCAAAAACTATAATTGAATATGAGGAAAAGCAAAGGCAGCTGGGATCTCTCCATTTATAAATTATATGGAAAAGAAATCAGGCAGAAATGGTCTATATAGTGTAAAATCAATCAAAGACTTAGTCCCATCATATCCCTCGGATGTAGAGTCTATATTTCAGCTTGGAAAGTAGAATTTATTGTGAACTTGTCATTTTCAGAAGCTATTTGGCCTGCAACAAAGCTGCTGTCACATCTAGACAGAGTGAGAACAGAATATAAAGACAACAGATTTCTCCCATAATCCTCTCACTTCCCCCAATCTGTATTTCAATACAGGTGAAATGCCACATTTAGAGATATGTACGTGCATGATTTTTTGCTTTAAATTTATGCATAATGTGGTTATTTCTAAGTAATAGGTGATACCATGTAGTTTTTTCTTTTGTACCTTAAATAAAAGCACAGTCGAAAATAAATTTGGACTTAGAGAAATCCACATTACAAGTAGTGATAGGACTGATAGGAGATGAAAAGAAGAAGATATTTCAAACATGAAGGCACATTTCCCATTCGACTTAGTATGTATAGTGTGAAGGCATTTTTCTTATAAGATAAGAGACCAAAGACGTGGTAATATTTCTGTTCCTTCTTTAGCTCCTAGTCCACTTTTTTCATATACCCATTCACTGTCATTTCAAGGTATCTGCTCTTTCTCTTGTTTCCTGTTTGAAATATTTCTATTAGGAATATTTCTTTGCAGCTAGTGCCAGTGAGTCTCAATTACAAAATGTCTAAACTAAAAGGGAGAAGCTGACAGAAGAAATAACTTGGGAATTCAGATTTTCCATGACTTATTATGATTTAAACTCATAATGTCCTCTAGTAGGAATAACTTCTCTGCATATAAGTATATTAGACATAAACTGCTCAAGCAGCAGTTCTATAAGCTTACCAACATTACTGAAGTTTCTCTCTGTTGGTAAGCTTATAGAATATTATCACATAAGGTAATATAAGGGATTTATGCTTGTGGCATTTCAAATTAATTAATAATTACTTTGAGTATATTCATCAATAAGCAAGTGTGATGGAAATGAAAGAAAAACCTTCTAATGGTTTTAATTTAGCATTTTTGATTTCTCTTGATAATGATTTGTACTGCTCGTATTAATATGTAAGTCATATATCTTTATTCATAGATTTATCTCTACTACTCTCCAGTACATTCCATTTTATGCATTACTGTAAATCATATTGTCATTTTTACTACATTTTGTTGACAAAGTTGTCTCTTCTAATGTAATGATTTATGTAAGCCAATGGCTTTCTGGAGTGTAAGCATCTGTATCTGTATCCACAAGTCTGCTCATCCTCTCATCTCTGTCCTCCTTCCAATGGATTGAAGCTAAGAATTTTTTTTTCTCTGAATGAAGTTTCTGTATCCAGTCTTCTAAACAGTCTAAACAGTATTTGGTATTTGTGTTTTACAAACACACACACACACACACACACACACACACACACACACACACACACATACACACACACACGATATAGATATTCTATATCAATTTGTAACCAGGCAATACAGTTAAACATTTGGCTGCTTACTGTTATGGCCTTGGAAAGAATGTCATACTTGTTTTAAAGTCCAGAGTATGTTAAACAAATACAAGCCCCAAAGAAGGGGTATCCTGGGAATACATTGAAGACCTTTGACAAACAATTAGCATGTGTTAAAACTCCCTTGCCCAGAGCACCTGCAAGGTTTTACCAGAAACTTGCAGGTCAATTTCTTGCTAATAAATGTACAGTTACAAGCAGTATTTTTGATAATCTTCCCTCCTGCTCAGATTCAAATAATCTCATTTTATGTTTTTGTCAATTTTCTATAGAGCAGAATAAAATTGAAATGCTTTGCTTATTTCAAGAGCACCTGCATTTCATATTGTAGCTTAAATCTTCTCACTAGTTTCTTACCTCCAACAGCATTTCTTTCTTTGAACTTAGTTTTCATTCCTTCTAGTCTTCAATAACACAGTAAAGGAAGATATTTGAAAGTTCTAGTTAAAGAGACAAGAATTGGATTACCCTGAAACGAGAATTAATCCAGAGTCTAGAAGACTGGCTTCTAAAATGCATGTTGCAATCCACATGAAATATTATTTAAATCAAATTATTATCTAAACTAACATGAAGGAAAAATAATTATTTATGTTGAACTATGAAAAAACAGTCTTTTTAATGAGGTAAAGAACACTTATTTTCCTTGCAACAACATGCTAATTGGCTGCTATAGCAGCCCTAGACACTCTGCAACTAGAACATTCTGAGATAATGTTCGTGCATGTCAGTAACTGAAATATATGAAAAAAAGAATGTCAACTCTGCTTTAAAAATAGATTAAATAGCTACTAATTCTGAAATGTTGCAAGATTTGCATTGTAAACTTAAAAGATTAAAAGAATGTCTGGTTTAACAAAGCATGTTACAAATCGATGTAATTTATTGAAATGTGTGCTTATAAATATGTTGATGCCTTATAATTTCGAAATGAGCAAGAGTGAATTGTTAGACAGAAGTGGCCTAGAGACGTCTAAGGCAATAAAAGATATTGCCATTGTTGCAGGTTGCTCTCCAAAACACAATGTCACAATGTAACACCCTGTTATGCTAGACAAGACATACATATTATATATATAATATCCAGGACTGGTGATCAAACCCAGGCCCTTGTACATGTCAGGCAAGTTCTACACCACTCCATAATGTCCCATACATATTATGACAGGTTCTCACTATGTAACTTGGTTAGTTAAGAACTCAAGATTCTCTTGTCTCTGGTTCTTGTATACCCAAATTTAATTTCAATACAAATTCTGTTCCAGTAATCTCAAAACTAAGTAACTTTACCATTTAGGTGATGTAATGTACTCTCAACATATTGACTCTTTACTATTTTGTAAGTGTGTGTGTTTATGTGTGTGCACACATATATGGGTTTAATTAACGCTAACATGCATAGGGGATGTTCATCTCAGAAGCCATAGGTTGGGTAGAGAAATAAAAATAAGAATTGCAGAGGCAGATGTGAATTGTTAGACAGAAATGGCCAAGAGACTTCTAAGGCAATAAAATATATTGCCATTGTTGCAGGTTGCTCTCCAAAACACAGTGTAACACGCTTTTATGCTAGACAAGACTAATACTGGTCACAGGACAAGAAGCTGTCCTGAATAGGAAACGTCCTCCCTGCTGGATAGATTTTACAGCATAGTAACAAACTATACAGACTGATGGGTATAAAAGCTATCAACATCTGTTCCCCATGTTAACTACAATGATAACTAGCATGACAATGTATGTCCATAGGTAAAGTAATAATGAAAATTATTGTGGCAAACAACCATATTCTGATTGGATTTATGCTTGGCACTATAATCCTGGCCCAAAATCTGTAATAAGGGACTTAGAGGCCCAGGGAAGAACCTATTACTATTATTCTGATAAATAGGAATAATATCAAATTGCCCTCAAAATTTGTACTACTCTATGCATAGATTAGTGCAACTCTCAGACCTTATGAGAGGCATTTCTTTGTGCACTGGATGACTGTAAATGTAGTACTTTACAACTGGTCTAAATTGAGAGAATAAGTGTAAGTAGACTTCTTGGACAAAAATAAGTCATCTGCATCACATTCATCCCTAAGGCTCAGGTTACATCCTGAAAGACAAGGCACAAAGATTGTTAAGAGACAAAGGCTGAGATGATAAGAGTTACCAATGTTTTCTGGGCATGACAGGACAGTTGCACTCATGAACTCACACCAACTGTGTTTGCCTCCAGATGATCTGCACAAGATCAAGGCAGTCAACATTCTAGCATGTAATGAGAAGGAATTTATGAGCCCCCTTCCCTATTTAAGGATCTATGGACAGTTAATAACATGTAGGAGAAAGACAGAACATTTTCTTTAAGGGGTTGTCTCCTGGTAGGTCAACCACATGAGAGTGGATGGCCCCATACCCATGACTATATGGGCAGCATAAATTGTACTCTGTGGGTTATTGAAACAAAGAGGACATAAAGTTGATGCTAGGAAAGAATGCATGGATGGGTCTTGGAGGAGCTAGAGAAAAAAGTAGGGAGGTAAATACGAGTGGAATACACTGTGTAAAATTCTCAAAGGATTTATAAAATGTTTTAAAAATAAAATCAAAGCTTAATAAACAAACAACAAAATGAAATATGCACAGTAGGGATCCAATCTACAACTAGACTCCACTTTTATTATCCTTTAGGGAGGGTGCCATTAGAAAGCATTAGAAAGTGTTTCTGTGCTACTGCCATAAGCTTTGCTGAGCATGTATTATAGAGAATTATGCTTAGTAAGAGAGAAATAGAGCTGTCAGTCAGCCTAGGGTTTAAGGATAGGATGAGACATGGGTAAGGCAGAGAGTCTTTACTAGCTCTTATTCTTAAACACAAGTGAAATACAAAGTAAATGCATAAAGTTTAATGTCATATGTTTTATTAAAAGGACTTATAAAGTGGGGAAAACTAAAATGTGCTATTTTGCAAGGTGGGATATTGAAATGATAAATGTTGCATCCAATGGGGCATTTCCTATACCACATTCAGAGACAATATTGTGAATGTAAGTTAACATATTTTACACTGATACAAGCCTGGGCATAATGTGATTCCTTAATTATGCTGAAAGCCTTAAAGATAATATTTGTTAAGTGGTTCCTATGTGAAGGCATTGTACCAAGTAGAAAGTGTTTTATGAGCATTATCTCATTGGCTCACAACAATCAAATGAAGCGGTTTACTACTATTAGCTCATGTTATAGATGAAAAACCTAAGACACACAGGGACATAACTACCTTTTTAAAAATCACATCAGCACTAGCCTAGCATGCATTTAATCCCATGATTAATCTCCATTACTTCCCCCAGGAAGCAATACAACAAAGGACCATCAGAGTTGACATTTTATATTTTATTGATGTGTGACAATTTCCTTGACCATAACTCCATTATTAATTTTTTTACAAGGTTTTTACTTGGAGACAAGATCTCACTTGTCTCACTTGGAGACTAGGTTGGCTTGATACTCATAGTCATCCTGATTTTTTTTAACCTATGCTTCATTCCCTCATAGATGGATAGACAGAGGTGTTTATATGTGTATGTGAAGCTGGAAACATTGAGAGACCATTTTCATTGGAGTGTTTTTTTCTAGTAAAGGTAATTAGGGACAGTGGGAAACTGATGTGAAAGTTAACTGGTATCAAATTAGGCTCTGGTTAGCATCCCCTTATATAAAAATCTGCCTGAATATAGCATTAGAAATTTAGTTCTGTCATTCCTTGTCCCATCAGTTTTCACATGGGAAAATCAAGATCCAGAGGCATGTTGTCTAGGTGATGAACATCAAACCCAACACAGCACTTATATATTGCATCTCACCTTCTCAGCCTCCTACACTGATATATAGCTTTGGGAGAGCTATTTGTGAGATTTAGTCCTGCTGATGGAAAAAATGTACCTCCTGAGAATCAAAACTTGTATGTCCATTTCAATATAAATATTACACAGCTTCTGCTGTTTATGTCATATTTTATGCCTTTGCATTGAGGCACATATCCTAGGTCTTACAGCCATGACTAGGTAGTTAATTATCTAATTACTGTGTACTTCAACTAGTAAATTAACACATTGTCTATAGGAAGACTGCTTTCTATGCTAATAATTGGCTTAGTCAAAGTAGCCTTTTTGTGGGCTTTAAAGTATCAAATGTTTGACTTAAGCTGCCTGTGGGTGAACCTATTGCCTCTCCAAAGACCAAAATGGACTTGCATCTTCCTAAAGGACGGACATATAAGTGGCAAGTGGAAAAGTTTTTCTAAGTTGCTGTCACAGTCTCTGCACTCCCAAAATGAGTACTTTAAATACAGCAACAATATGGCACTATTGTACAGTAAAAATCATCTTAGTTAGAGATGAGAGCCCTATTTTAAAATACACCCTAAATAGTCCATTTACTGCAACAAATGCCAGTTGATTGGGCTGTGCTGTAATTGGGTGCAGCATTGAAGAACTTCTTTGCCTATTATTTAAATTTCCACAGAAGAAATAACTAGTTCCTTCATCTCTACTCAACTCACTTTTCTTTCAGGGCTACAGATGTGTCTTGGTCATAGCATAGCTATAGAGAAGGAAACAAGTGCGTCTGAGAGAGGCTGTTCTGCTGCAGCACAGTTCGCAGCCATGACAACCAAGCTGCCTCTGTAGATGGCATAGGCCCACCTTCTCTCCAGGCATCTGCTCAGCCACTCAATGAATTTAGCTGACAGCAGAGATAATTTGCAGACTACAGCTCTGCTCTGTCATGCTAGATGAATACTTCCTTCCTATTCTTCTTGGCCAGGTGGCTGTTGTGGGTGGTCTGAAGTAGGGTTATGCAAATCAAATCAACAACTATATTTAGGTAACAGCTCAGTGGCTGTCTATGTATTAGATTTTATGGGAGACTATGATCTTCTAATTCCTTGGAAGAGCATGAGAAGGAAGACTATACTACAATACAGTGCCACCTGCAAACTTTTTTCTTTTAATTTTTTACAGATGTCACACATGTATCACATCCAAACTAACTTTCCTACTCAAACTTTGCACACCTGCTGTGGCTTTCAAATGAATAAAACTGGTCCAACTACTCAACTTTATGCTACAGACAAGAAACCTAGAAGGGACTTTTGTCTTGTCCATCTTCTCATATCTGTACCCAGTTCCACCACTGTTGTGATTCAATTGATTTTTCTGTCTAATCATGATTCAAATCTACCACCCACCCAATTTCTACAAGACCTATTTCATATCCTATTTTTGAACAACAATGTGAGAATGCTCTCTAAATTATTTGGTATTATTATTTTCTCTCTAGTCTGACTACTTCATCACTTGAAAACTGAACTATATATAATGAACACATGATCCAAAGATTCAGCTCATCATTTCTCTGCTTAGACTCTTCAGTAATGCCCTTCAGGCTTCAGAAAAAATGTAAGCTTTGAGCATTGCACATAAAGAAGGCACACTGTGATCTGGCATAGATATTTAAAGTAGCAATGTATTTTTGAAAGTAGTCTGTAACTGTATAATTTTAGTGGTACACATAGGCTTTCAATCCTGAATTACTTAATTCTGCTTATTTTATGCATTTGAGTAAATGGTGATAGAACTTGAATCAGTAATGTTTACCAGGGAGTTCATTGTCAGGGACTCTTAGATTTCTGAAAATCAGTTTCACAGAAATAGACCTATACCCTCAGCTGTATCTGTGGTTAGATTTGCTGTTTCTTACCTTTTGTTGTTACTTAAAGTACCTAAGAGAAATAAGGGAAAATGAGAGATAAATAATATAGCTTAGAGCTAGATCTGGTGTACTAAAGAGTAGATTAAGATACTTGGAAGAGGTGAAATGTTAAGATCTGCACCAAGTGTATCTCAAGTTCAGTCATCTTAAGTTACAAACCAAGTTCAATGGGCAACTTACTGAGACCCTGTCTCAAAATAAAAAGAAATAAATATAAAAGTGATAGGGATAAAGGGGAGCTTGATTATCATGTACAAAGCCACAGACTCAATTCTCAGCATGACACATATACACAATGCAAAACATGTAAGTATTGATATATCTTCTCATGAAGATTTCTTTGCGCACTCATGGCATATATTACCTGTCAATCAAAATCCAAATGTATAGACAATTACTAGAATTTGATGTATAGGACTGAATCTTCTCAGAGGAGAAAAGGGTCTGGGAGCTTGGCTAGATGGTTTGACAAACTTTGTTGCTTGGCCTCCTTGCTCTTTCTCTTTTTCATGCTTTACTATGGTATGTTGTTCCTATAGTAGGAAGAAAATATATATGGATAGATAATATGCTTTTTCTAGGTTCTTAGCTCAAAACAGGATAAAATGCTGAACCAGAGTGATAGTAATGCTAGTAATTACATTGAGTTACTTTCTAGAACTTGTAGGAAATGAAAATGTGAAGAACAGAATTAAACAGAAGTAAATCAAATAACCTACAAAGAATTGATATTTATTTATTTATTTATTTATTTATTTATTTATTTATTTATTTATTTATTTGTATTGATATTTTACCCATTTGTGTGTCTGTGTACCATGTGCATACCTGGTGCCCACAGAGACTAAAAGAAAGCATCTAATCCCTTGGGAAAGACATTACAGACAGCTCTGAGCCACTATAATTCTTAGAATCAAACTTAGGTCTTCTTGAAAAGCAACCACTGCTCTTAGCTACTGAGCTATCTCTAGGCTTCCAAACAATTGTTTTTGACAGTAAAATATTGCATGTGTTTTTAAAAATAAATGTCACTTGTTGCTATGTAAATTACTTTAACTATGTAAAGATTGTTACATTTGTTTATACGGTGGAGTATTACATTAACTGTGCTGCATTTATTAAATCATGTAATGGTGTGTGTTCAATTATGGAAAGATGTGTTGCATTTGTTTCACCTTGCCTGCCTAAGAAAGACTCCTGATTGTTTTAGTAAAAAGCTGAATGGCAAATAGCTAGGCAGGAGAGTGATAGGTGTGTCAGGTATCTACAGAGAATAAATTAATTGTCCATCTCAGTGTCTGTGCTACCGGAGTTATGTTCAGGAAGTGATAATACTCGTACTATTAACATTTGTCAAAATAAAAATGTATTACCTCACAACACTTAATCCATAATTTAGGGAGATTTTACTGCAAAATCCTTTCACATGAGTGCTTTGAGTTCTTCTTTTCTCCCCCTTAGCACAAGATGAAGTGTTATTGGTAATTTGGCTTAGTAATTGAGTATTCTCTGGAATAATTAATATTTGTGAATCACAGTGTCTTAGTCTTAAAAAACAAAACTTCATGATTGTCTAGTCTCACTATGCATCCGATGCCATCCTTCAGTTACCCTTAAATGCCTAGATAAGGTCAAAGCACATAGTTAGACAAAGATCATTTTAAAGATGTAACAGTAGAGTGAATATGAAAAAAAAAAACAGCATACAGGGAAAACTATTTCCAACAAATCTCACACCTTTGGTTAATTCAAGAAAGCAGTGAAGTTTAAACATTTTTCTATTTATATTTGGGAGGCATACCTGTAAAATACTAATTAAATGTTACTTTATGACTTAAATGTTCTTGAACAATCTGGCTTGACCACACTTCCCACAACCAAAGAAATAAGAAATTTTCAAAATTCATGTTGTGGGTAATTGTTTATCTAGGCAAAGATGTATTACATTTAGGCAAAGATGTATTACATTTGTTTATACTGAGTTTGTTTAATTATGTAAAGGTGTGTTGCATTAGGTCCCACTGCTAGGCATCCCACAAACAGACCAGGTTACAAAACTGCCACCCACATGCAGAGGTCCTAGTTCAGTCTCATGCAGGATCCTCAGGTATAAGTCTAGAGTCCTTGAGCTTCCACAAATTTGGGTCAGCTGTCTGTGGGTTTCCCAATTATGATCTTTATTGCCCTTGCTCATATAATTTATCCAGGATCTATTGCTAGTGGCGGGCCTTTTGAGCCCATCTGATGTGGTGGGATGTCTCCCTCAGCCTTGATGGAGGAGGTGGTCTTAGTCCTACATCAACTGAATATGGCAGGCTTTGTTGACTGGCCTTGGGAGGCCTTACTCTTTCTAAGCAGTAGATAGGGGTGGATTAGGGGGTTGGTGAGGGCAGAGGGGGAGGGAAGGGAAGGGAAACTATGGTTGTTATGTAAAATGAATAAAAGGATAAAATTTAAGAAGGTGTGTTGCTTCTGAATTGATTGAATAAAATTAACCTATGCTCAGAGAGGCAGGTTTAGCAACTAGTTGATAGGAAGTAGCAGAGAGGAGCATAGTGTTTTGTTTTGTTTTGTTTTGTTTTGTTGTTTTTTTAGTTCAGAGTTGTGGAGGGAGAGAGCTTCCTGGACACCAACAGAGAAATTTAGCCAATTGTTACTTTAACTTTCCTTGATCACAGTTTTTCACTTTAGCCTTTGGACAATGGAGATTTTGTTAAAGCTACCTTTAGTGGCAACAATAGAACCATTGTCTGGGAACAGAATCCCCACCTCCCCAGGCTATGGCTGCTAGTAGTTTAAAGTGTGACCAATGTGAAAAAGGTTAAACAATAAACTTAATATTGTTGTTCCTTCCAATATCTACCTATAAAGAGAAACTTGGAATCTAAGAAATTGGAAATAGCATTTTAAAATATATATATATACTTTAACTTCAAATAATTTTTAAAAATCATCATTCACCTTTTATGAGGTAGATATAGAAAGAAAAACACCCTTAGTGCAAATGATAGAAATGCATTGATTCAGAGTCAAACATATTCAAGAGGTATCCTGAACCCACAATGAACTGGCAATTTGTGCTTATATAAAATGATTAGTATTTCTAAACTTCACCTTCATTATCTGTGAATCATGCAAAGAGTTAAAACTCCTGCTCATAAATCATATTAAAATATTAACTTGTTCAAAAACACTTAACCTGACTATAAAGTACACAGGAAAAATTAAAAATCTAATGACATATATAATTCATATTCATATGATTGATTTATTTAGTGTGATCCAATGGCTTTTCACACAACAGAAGAGAATAGATTTTAAGTAGATTTTGATAGCAATTATTGAAGAAAAAATACAATGTCTTGAATATTATTTAAGAATTAAAAGATCAACTGTCTATTGATCATGCAAAGTGTGACCCCCAAAACTGGTAGATTGAATTAGGTTGTGGAAAATCTTTATGACCAGAAAAAGCTAATTGATGTCATTATTTTTTAAAATTATAAGTCACTTGAATCTGTCTCATCAAAAATAATATGTTTAAATTGAGTATAGTAAAATAACTGCTAGCAAAATTGGTAGATGATTTTATATCATGACTACTTTGAATCTATGGATATACATGGGAATCTGTGCTTTCCTTACAAACATGCAAAGACACATACATACATACACAAATATTTATAGAGAAAGAAAGACTGCACAAAAGATAAATTTCTATTTATGTTGTTCATTTTATCCACTTACAATGATTTTGAGGTTGGGAGAATGAGAAACTGAATGATTTGCTACCTAAATTTCTTGGCAAACCACTTTACTTGGATAAAACAAAGGTTGGATGAAAAGGAAATTAGGAAAGGAGAGAAAAATAAAAATTCTTATCATTTTATATCTGTAAAGAGAAATGTAGCTAGTAATTTTACCAGTAAAACTATAGTATATGAAGATCTGAGAGTATATGGCATTTCCTAGGTCTGACATACTAATCTCATTAAACTTTATGGTAACTATATGAAACATTTTTATTTTATGAGGTTATTTTATAGATTAACTATGTGTATGTTCATGTTTGTATTTTATAAAAAGAAATTTTCCTGAACCTGCCAAATCAGTTTTCTTAACCACACACTAGCTATCTTGTCACCAAGCCAGATTTACTTTAAATACTTAATATAAAGAATTGGAGGAAGGCATGGAAATGCATTTCAAGTTGATAATGTTGCCTTTCCACAATTTTATTATTAGTTCAACTGGCAATTGAAGAATCATCTCATCAAGTCTTTTGACTTTAACAGCCCAATTTTGCTGCTTCTGAACACTTCAGTAACCGAATATCAACAGATGTATTACCACATTGAATGTTATATTAAATTAGCTTTCATGTCACATCAAGTTATTCTCTCATAGTAACTTCTGAAAATTTCTAATGTGTTGTTTGTATTTCAGAAACACAATAGCTTCACTTTTCTGTTTATGAGATTAATAAAAAATGGTAGGATATAATAAAAACTTGTAGTCTACTTAATAGTGATATTGCCTAAACATATGCTTTGTTTCATTTTATATACATGTATATATTGCTTTTATGTGAATATAATATGAATAGTTCATTATGGGATTATACAGTATAATAAACATATGCAGTATTCTTTAATGAATAATATCTTCTGTATTTTTCATACAGCTTCATACTAGAAAATACTTAGTTATATTGTGTGCTGAATAGTTTTATGACAACTTGCCCCTAGCAAAAGTCATCTCAGAAGAGGGATCCTCAATTAAGAAAATACTAATATTACTTCCATAAAATCAGGTTATAGGCAACCATGTTGGATATTCCTTTTTTTTAAAATTTTAAACCGATCTTTATTCTTTTGAGTCTTAGTTTTTAATTTAGAAACCATGTTATTCTAAGACATAAAATCTTGTCTTTTTAAGCAAGCTTTTATAAATAATAATACTTTATTATTTGTGTGTGTGTGTGTGTGTGTGTGTGTTTGTGTGTTTGTGTGTGTTTGTGTGTGTGTGTTGGGGCTTGGTGTGCCACAGCATACATGTGGAAATTCATAGGATGACTGGGTATTTCTTAATTAGTGGTTCCTGAGGGAAAGACAAGTCCATGTCCCTGGGAAGGCAGTTCTGGGTTTCATAAGAAAGAAGGAAGAACAAGCCATGGGGAGTAAACCAGCAAGCAATATCCCTCCACAATCTCTGTATGAGCTCCTGACTTCAGGTTCTTGCCTTGTTGGAGTTCCTGACCTGGCTTCCTTTGGTGATGAACTGTGATGTGGAGACATAAGTGAACAACATAAGAGTTGTTTTAATAATGTTGTTTCATGATAATTGGTACCAGGAGTGGGGTACTGTTGTGATATCCCTGGCCATGTATTTTGGGGAAAAATTGTAGAAGGACTTTGGAACTTTGGACTAGAAAAGCCACTGAGATTTCAGGTCTCAGTGGGCTTTCCTGTAAGAACTTTTAAGAGAAAAATTTTAGGGGAATGTAGATGATTGAGGCCTGCCCTGAGAAGTTTCAAAGGGAAGTTTAAAGAGTTTATTGGGGTCATTTGTTGATTTGAATAAAAATTCTATAGTTCTGGTTAGCTGGAGCTGAATATTTGGCTGTGATTGACAAGTTAGCAGAACTACTAAAGTAAAACCTTTCTTTGCTGGGATATTCCATGCTGATCAGCTATAGTGGTAACTAAGAGGAGACCACCATTGTTCAATTCAAGCCTTCTGGAAAGTGTTTCCTGAGAGTCAGCAAACAGAAGCAGTATTTCAGACATGGACAAGGTTGTTCCTTCTGCTGATGGATGAACTTGGCAATATAAATGTCACCTAGGTAGTGCTGTTTTTGAAAGCATGAAGTGGTCATGAAAATTAGCTGAGGCTTGGCACTGTATGACAGGGTTGGAGTCACTTAAGAGAATACAGGAGATACTACTGGTAAAAGTGCAGCCTAGTTGTAGCAGAAGACTCCAGCATCTTAGAGATGCCAATACCATGGGATGATGACCAAGAACAGCAACATCAGTGGATTAGAGCCAGCCAGAGTCTAGAAGACAAGCAAAACATGCTGCGGAAGGCAGAGTCAGAAGTGACCCAGGCTCTTTGGAGGATCCCTGAAGATCATGGGTAATTCTCAGGCATTGGATATTGCATTATTTATGTTGTTGGGAGTTTGGTTTTACTCTGATTTGATTGTGACTTTGCTTTGGTTCTTTATTCTTGAAATAGGAGAATATTTAACTTACATTTTAATTTTATAGATACTCATAGTTGAAAGTTTTCAAACTTTTAAAGAGAAATTTTGAAGTTTTAAAGAGATTGAATATTTTAAAAGATCTGGACTTTTAATGTGTTTGAATTTGTAATTATTGTGGAACTTTTAAAAGTTACTTATGTTTTTCATGTGAGGTGAGGTCTTTGGAAGAATAAGAAGGCCAGATAGTGGCTTAATGATGATATATTTCTGTATCAAGTTGACAAGGTGGCAGTTGTGCCAGATAGTGAATTTTATGTCTACTTGAAAACGCTAAAGTTAAGATAAAGGAGGGAGCCTCAATTAAGAAATTGCCTCCATAAGATTGGGCTATAAAAAAGCCTGTAGGGCATTTCTTAGTGATTCATGATGGATAGGTGATACCATTGTGCATGGAATCACCCCGGTCTGGTAGTGTTGGGTTCTATAAGAACATAGACTAAGTAAGCCATGGAAATTCATATAGTAACTAGCACTCCTCTATGGACTCTGCATCAGGTCCTGCCTCCTAGGTCCCTGCCCTGTTGGAGTTCCTGCCCTGACTCCCCTCAGTGATAGATTGTTACCTAGAAATGTAAGCTGAAAGAAACTATTTTTTCGCTAAGTTGCTTTTGGTTATGGTATTTCATCACAGCAATAGTAATCCTAAAACAGATAAACAGTTTATATTCTTGGTGTCTAACTTCCATATATGTACAAATGTGCAGATACTTGAAAACCTCAGTTCTTATAAAAGAAGATTCTAAATAATTTAGTATTCTGATAACCTAGGGGTTGGAAACAAAAGAAAAGTTGTGTTTCTTTTAAATTTCTGTCAGCACATTTTCCTGAAGTGTCAATATCTGTTTATACCATTAGTAAATAAAGTCTTGAGACGATTAATTCCTTTTAAACTAAAGAATGCATAGGAATAAAGTGTATTTTCTTACAATTTTTAAAACAGATTCTGTAAAAGGACTTTAAATTTCGCATTGTGATCCTTTTTCCCTATCAAGAGAGATGTTGATCAAAAGATTATTTTGGTATATATCTAATTAAAATTAATTGTAATTACATATATTATTCAATTTTAAGTTTTAAGACTTTGCATTTTGAGATAGAAGAACAGATCTATGGCTTACATGCCTTTAGTGAAAGCATGGAGAGGTAACAGCACTTAACGTAAGAAACTAACAGTAATCATATACACTTATAATCGCAGTGCTAGGAGAGAGACAGAAACATGAGGATCATTGAAGTCATTCCAGACAGAAGCTTAATAAGAGACACTACCACAAAAACATATTAAGATGAAGAATGATAGAGGACAACACATTGACCTCGGATCTTCACACATGCAAAAACCTTACAGACAAAGACAGACAGACAGACATGCACACACATACACACAGTTTATATTTATAGAATTTTTAAAAGGTACAATCCCTTGCTCTTCTTATCCTAGTAATGTAATCTATTATAATTATTTAACTTTTTGTTTTTTTGTGCTTGAATTTTGTTTTGTTTTGTTTTCTTTCTTTCTTTTTTTTTTTATAAAAATGAATAACTTAGAGACTATATTATACCTGAGTTAAAAATGCTAATGAACCAAACATGATGTTAACTACTCAAGAATAAGAATAGTTAAGAAATTGTTTTGACCTTCAAGAATTTCAGAGTCTACAAGAAGACATCTAAAATAAAACGGAAACAGTATGATTAAACTTACCCAAAGGTTCACAGAAAGATTCACAGAGAAGATGGCATTTAGAAATGAGCCTTAAAAATTTGGAATTGTACTAGAGTACAAGAATATTAAAAAGTGTTTTGTGCTGAGGTAGGACAATGAGAAGAGGTACATAAATAAAAATAATGGCAGGAAGTTCTGTAGTGTATGGCTGAGTTAAGCTACAAAAGAAATATGACTTGTTTGATGGATTAATTAGTAATTTCAAACATAAAAATTTTTAACTAGTGTTTTTTTCATTTATTATTTTTATTTTACATATCAATCCCAGTTTCCTCTACCTCCCTCCCTCCACCCCTACTTCCTTTCTTCTTTCCCTCTCTCACACCTCTCATGCCCCCCCGACCACCCTCACATCTCACCCACCCCCCACTCCACAGGGAGGGTGATGCTCTCCAGAAGGGGGCATCTACATCTTTCAAATCATTTGGAGTAGGGACTAGGACTTATCTCCTGTCTCTATGTTAAGCGATTATCCCTCCATGGGATACACAAAAGTCCTTTTTGCACCAGGAATATATCCTGGTTCCACTGTCTGAGGTCCCTTAGACTGCTCAGGCCTTCTAGCTGAGACCCATGTTCAGGGGGTCTGAGTCAGTCCCATGCTGGATTCCCAGCTATTAGTCTGGGGGCCCGTTAGTTCCTCCTTGTTCAGGTCAGCTATCTCCATGTGTAGCCTGGTCTTGTCCTCCCTTTCTGCATCTGGATTCTAGTTTGGCTAAATTTTAAATGATTTATTTGTTTTTATTTTACATGCCATTGTATTTTGGCTGTATGTATGTCTGTGTGAGGATGTCAAATCCTCTGGATCTGGAGCTGCAGACAGTTCTGATCTGCCATGTGGGTTCTGGGAATTGAACTTGGTTCCTCTTGAAGAGCAGAAAGTTCTCTTACCTGCTAAACAATCTCTTCAGGCCCTAGGCTGGTATCTTGACTGGGAAAAAGTGGGTAAAAAGTAGGAATCACTGTAACATAAACATCTTCTGCTTCCTAACTCGAAAAGAATGAAAATTTTTCCCTGTGTTGCAGTGTCTGTGTCACAATGGACTGAAACCAAAACTCTGAAACCATGAGTCACAATTTAGTGTATCCTTTCTTTTGTAATTTTCCTTGAGCATTTGTCACAGATATGAAAATTTCACTAATGCATACACTTTGGACAAGCCTATCATTAAATACAGTAATCCAACTTGAGTCTAATGCCACACATCCTACAACATTTATTCAAACCTGATGAGCTCCAAGTAGAAACACAAGCCCCAACACTTTCTTTTTAGCCTTATTAAGATAATATTGACAAAAAATTATGCCTACTCAAGATCTACAATGTGATGGTTTCAAATATGTATGTGTTCTATAATAATATTGAAATGAGCTAATGTCTTCAACATATTACTTGGTTAAATTATTTTTTATGCTAAAGAAAATTCTGATAGTAAATTCAAGGATACACTAAGGGGTCAAGACCAGGCTGGAGAAACCCACAGAGACAGCTGACCTGAACAAGGTGGAGCTCATGGACTCCCAGACTGATAGCTGGGAAACCAGTATTATATTGACTCAGACCCCCTGAACGTAGGTCTTGGTTAGGAAGCCTGGGCAGTCTAAGAGACCTCTGACAGTGGAACCATGATGTATTCCTGGTGCATGAAAGGACTTTGGGAGCAGAGTCCCAATGGAGGGATACTCCCTTAGCCTAGAGAAAGGGGGGAGGGCCCAGACTTTACTCCAAATGACTTGACAAATTTTGATGATTCCTCCTGGAAGGCATCACCTTCCCTGTGGAGTGGAGGGAGGGATGGGATAGAAGGGGATATTGGAGTAGGGTCATGAGATTTAATCAATCTAAAGGAGTAACAGATTATGAGCCTTTAATCCTAGAACTAGAGTGGTGAAAAAGATAGAAGCAGAGTCTTCAGTATTCAGTAGGAGGCATTCATTCTCCAGCCGTGTGGAGGAGAGGCAACACATTGAGGGGTGGTGAAGAACTCGTGGACCAGCTCTTTCTGCTTGAGCTAAAGGTGGGAGCTAGTGGCTGGCTGCTTTGCTTTTCTGACCTTCAGCTTGAAGTTTGAACCCCAAATGTCAGCCTCTGGATCTTTTTCCCCCCATATCATAATAACCTGTTTAGTCTGTATAATGTTATTTATATGTATAGTTTTGGAGCTAGTTGGTATGGGATAAATAGTTGGTGTGTTCGTCACTGGGAAAGAATGCACCTTGCCTCAGCACTTCTTAGCTGCCTGTAGTTCTTTGTGTAGGATTGAAGCCTCATAACCTTCCCCTGCAGTGTCCTTTAACTTGTTTATCAGTGTCCTCCCTGTTCAGCTTATGGTTAGAGAGTCATATCAGTGAGATTTTATATGTGTATCTTCTGATAGAGTAAGAACTATAGAATTTAGGTATGTCTTCTTTTAGTCATTAAAATGTACTCAAAAGTTCTTCTCGTAAATGTTCTTCTGTAAAGCATCATAAAGTCAGAAATTAGAAATCTTTCTAGTTTAGTGTTGTCTTCCCTAAATAATCGCTAGCCTTAAATGAATGGATACATTGCACTACATATTTTGAAGTCTCCCTAATTTCACATAAAACATCTGGACACACTAGTATTTATTAATTAAGTTAGAACATTTTTTTTTTAAAAAATAACTGCGTTTATATCACAGTCTGCAAAGTTGAAAACTTTTAAATTGAGATTATGGTTATAATATATCACCTCACAATCTGAGAGAACCTGTGATAACTTTGGGTTTCAAAACAGGTTGAAATCCTGCTCATATTTAACATTGTAGTGTTCAATTCATATGAGCAATTCTTTCATTTAGCCTTTTGATGCATCACTGAAGCCCTATTATAATGAAACAGGATAAAGGAAAAATATTGACATGTGCAGTTAATTCTAGTTCACTGAATAAGAAGCTATATTCAGTGTCATTTTGTGTACTTAATTTGCACTTTAAAATAAAATGTTGAACCCTGTCATTTCTTTCCACTTTAATTAATGTGTATTTTAGTCTTATCTCCTATTTTATGCATTTGCTTTGCTGTCTCCACCATAAGCCTATGCCCTAGTCTGACCGGTTTTCTGTGCGTTTCTTGGAAACGTTATATTTGCTGACAATCAGGTAATTCAGTTCTTCAGAGAGGCTTACTCTGGCCTCAAACTTGATTAAAGCCATCAATGCAAATGTACTTCTATTTGTAAAGTTTACCTCATCTCTTTTATGTAATATATTTTGATCATATTCTTTGCCCTCTCTCTGTTCCTTCTGGAATGCCTTTTTCCCTACTTACCCCAAATCATGTTCTTTCTCTTTCAAAAAATTCACAAACAATAAGAAGAAGAAAAATCAAAACAATCAAATCTGAACAAAAATCCAAATATGACTAAATCACCAAAACTAAATTAAACAAAACAAAGAACATTCAAAGTACACAGAGTTAGTTTTGTGATGGCCAATTCTTCCAGCCCTCTAGATTAATCTAGAGTATAATTGGTATTACCCAGTGATACTCCATTGGAGAAAACTGACTTTCCATTTCCTAGCAGGTATCAATTGAAAATAGTTTCTTGGTTATGGGTGGGACTTTTTGTCCACTTCCCTTTCTCCTATATTCACCACTACCCTAAAATCCAGGAGGTCAGTACATAACATTTGACTTTTTGCCACTAGCATCTGTATTGTAATTGGTTATTATAACACTTACCTAATTTTCCAGTAGGAGTTCCAGAATGCCTTGCAGGTTAATTAATCCCTATAGTTAGGAGTCATAGCAAGGCTTTCAAAAGGGTTTATGTATGGTAGGCCTTTTATAAACGTCCATTTGTTCATAGTTATCTCATCTCCACTTTTTGCTGAAGTAATGCTATTTTCTTCCTAGGCAAATGCTCACTGATAAGTAAAATAAAGTATAATTCCTTGATATCACTCATCTTGGCTATTCCCTTGTTGTAACATAATTGTGCTGTGGCTAGATACCCAATATAGAGATAGCCATTTAGTTTAGTTCAACCTGTGTCTTCTGCACAGAAATAAAATTGATGATTGTCCCACATCAGTAAACATCAAACATTTGAATTATAAGACAGAATTAGTAAATGTTAAGAAAGTAACTATAATTTCATTCAACACAGATATACGTAGGTATAAGCCAACCTCTTTCAAAATCATCCTTTCTCATAAACACTTGAAATGATGAGAGGTAAATTAGTTTTACATATGGTGCTTCACAGTCACATGAGATATTGTAATCATTGTGCTTATTTGGTTCAGAAGAATCAGAAATCAGGTTTCTTCTAAACACCCAATAGAGGATTATTTAAAAAATCAATTTGATATCTTATTAAGTTTTAAACAGCTGTCAATTTTACATACAATCAAACACATGTGCCCACACATGCACACACACACACACACACACACACATACACACACACACTCATTTTCATCACCATTCTTTTCCTGTTCTCTAGCTCTATTGTAATAGTAACTCTTCAAAAAGATATTATGGAATTTATTAGCAATTGGTTATGTTGTAAATATTTTGCTTTCTGGTAAATATTGAGTATAAATTATAAATCTTCTCCAGCTGTACATCCATAAGAAACATACTAGATGTACAGTACCAGAACTAGTAATATTTATGTAGTGTGTAGTGAACTTATGAAATTAGTAATGCAATTCTGACTATGAAAAAATTCTGCTATGATAGTATTGAATACTAGATATCGAATTTTAATGGCAATTTGTGTGATAATCATATTTACCATGAAGAACTAATATATGATTATTTTCACTAAAATAGTTCTTGTTTTTCCCATAGTTTCTTGATTCTTTTATGGTTATTTGATTAATGTTATAACTTTATTAAATATGGTGTCAATCAAGGTCAGACTTTTACTATGGTTATAGCCTCCATACCTTATACATATGAGTTTAAGTTAAGAATTTACACCCCCCGTATTGATTCCCCAGTGATTTTGGTATTGATGGACTGTAAAATCTCCTTCTTAGAAAATGTCACAATAAAATTTTATATTTCACTGATGAAATAAGAAAGATAATTTAACAATGATTTGATAAGCTTCATATGAGCTCTATGATTTTTGTTTTTAACAAAGGTATGGCAAGTTTCCACTAGCATGTAGTTAGCCCTGTAGATGTCTAATCTTAATGTAGGAATGCTTTTATCCTCTTAAATAAAATTTCAGTCTAAGTTCTACATAATAATATATATTTAATTTATAAAGTTTATAATGTTCTGTCTATGAATCACTGTCTGCTTTTGTAGCCTAATACCACGGTTCTGAAATTTTGCCATCACTGTTTAGCAATAAATCGAGGTGTTACATGCTCTTGAGTTGTCATAGAAGATAGGAACATTAATTTTAGTGAATACATGTTAAATATATGTAAGAAATAGAATGTTTTCTGACTTGTTCTAAGGTCAGGAGAATTTCCCCAACGGCATAACACAATTATTTGATACTTATATTTCAAGGAATCCATTAAAATAGTCAGTAGTTCCAAATCTATGAGATAAATCAAGACTAACTAAATATTCCCTCCTCTCTAAAATATTCCATGTGGGCTGAAATTGTTTGTTCCAGACCACTTAACAAAGTTTACAGAGTAAGGAAGATGACTGAGTAGTTCACCTGGAAGCTTTGCAAAGTTTCAAGTTAATTTTAAAGATGGTAGTGGCGGAGGTGTGGAGAGCAGTTGGCTGACACAAATTCCATTTGTGCATAATATATTGATTCTATGATACAGTTCTCTATTGGTCAGTGATAGTAATACCTGTAGTTTTCAAATCAGTAGCTAAAATTTTTAATGTTCATTTAAATTCTATTATTTCAATAACTAATGACACTCAGTTGTTGGTGTTGGGGAAAATGTACACTGTGGTAGATAATTCTCTCTAGCAATATGGGACATTATCACTTTTCAACTCTCTGGTAAAGAAGTCAGGACAATTCTATTTCCTTCCAGATTACATTCATCATTAATAAATCAGTGTTTCTCTGAACTCAGAAGGCAGGGGCAGACAGATCTCTGAGTTTGAGGCCAGCCTAGTCTACGAAATGAGTTCCAGGACTGGCAGATCTACACAGAGAAAAACCTGTCTCAACCCTCCCATCTCCAAGAGAGATCAGTGTGTTCTGATTACTTAATTTCTTTGATGTCAGTTCTCCCATGTACACCATGTGAATAATTCTTGCTTTATATTTGTATTTTAAATCAGTCTCATTTAATACAATTATAGATGTTTGCAGTGATTCTATGAGATGGTTTAGATAAATAAAGTCTACTATGCCATGTGAGGGGAAGGCACTGAAAGAAAAGGCACTACGCCATGTGAGGGGAAGGCACTGAAAGAAAAGGCAGCACATGTCTAACTTGATTATTGTATTTACTTACAAATAAACATTACAATCCCTAAACTAAGTAAAAAGACAAATACATAAGTTTTATCTGAGACTCTAGATAATCTATTAACAATGACTTCTTATAAAATGTGTATATAATTCTAATGCACAAGTATACAGAATAAGCATTCCCATTCCAAAAGGGAAGAATGGGGACATAGCAAAGTATACACACACCACGGTGTGACTGAAGCCTAGCAAAGTTCTATTAGTTTTTTCCTCATTATAATGGCAAATTGTCTGACAAAAGCCACTTAATGAAAGCAAGGTTAACTTTTGCTCAAAGTTTAAGGCAGGATACCATGGCAACAGGAGATGGGGGTGGTTAGATACATTGAATCCACAGGCAGGAAGGAGAGAGTGATGAATGCCTTTGTTCTTCTCACTTCATGCTTTGTATTCAGATTTTTAAAATTTTGTGTCTATGAGTGTGCCCATGTTTATGTGAGTGTCCATGGAATCCAGAAGAGGCATCAAAGCTACTTCATTGGCAGTTATAGACTGTCATAACTCTGACATCGTTGCTAAGGACCAAACTCAGGTATTCTCCAAGAGCAAGAAGTGTTATTAAACTCTAAGCCATTTCTCCAGCTTCTAATGTTTCCATATACTCTAGGACCCCAATTCATAAAAAAATCATTGCTGATAGTTAGGGATCATTTTCCCATCTCAATTAATCTAACCTAATTCCTCACAGACATTATTAAAGGCTTATTTCCATGGCATTCTAAATGCCATGTAGGTGAAAAGATTAACTTTTATTAGAGAAAATATTAGTTCCATGCCTGTCATCTGATGCTGCTGATATTTTCATCAAAAATTCAAAAGGCTTAGGTAGGCACATCTCTCCTGCTCTTTTGTTAGCAAGACACACAGTTCTGCTGTCTACAAGACAAATGGACTTTGTACTGGAGTAGCCCCATTCAGTATTTACAGCTTCCCTAAGCAGACACTCCAGGATCTTGCCATATCCACCATCTTGGTATCTTTACTGAATCTTAAGCTTCATCATTACAGCTTGACAGAGTGGTCTTTCATGGCCAGTTTGCAATGATTCTACCCTTGTCTAACATCATCTGGCCTCCACAGATCTCTATACCCATGGAGCAGAACTCCATAATTCTCTGACTCCTACATCATTCATGCTTGCAAAACCAACCCTCTGTGGAAGATGCTGCTGCTCTCAGATCTCTGCTCTCAGGCCTGAATGGAGCTGCCCTCCACCCCTAGAACTACGGTTGCATCAGACACAGTGGGCCCTTTCCAGGTTTTCAAAGAAAACTCTATCATTCTCCATACTTTTTAGGGTTTTAGAAAAACTAAAAATTGCATTACTAATTTCTTGAAATACTTCTCCTGTTTTATTGTAGTATTTTCAGGATTTCAAGTAATACATTAAGGTCTCTTGTGCTTTTTCATTTTACATTTTCACAAAGTAAAGAAATTTGTCTTGATGAGAATATATAGTTTTCCAAGTATCACAGCTTTTCTACATGAGTAATTTTTACATCTTTATTAAAAACAAGTTGGTGTGTGTGTGAGTGTGTGTGTGTGTGTGTGTGTGTGTGTGTGTGTGTGTGTATGTAATGTTTTAAAATGTCTATTCTGTTCCATTTATATATGTGTTCTTTTTGCACATAAACATGTTTTGCCTATAAGGGGTTTGCAATTATCTTAAAATCAGTTATTGTTATACCTTCAGTTTTGTTATGTTAATTTAAGATTGCTTTAGCTATTATGGCTCTTATGTGCTTCAACATGAATTGTAGGTCTTTTCTAACTGAGTGAAGAACTATGGAACTTTGATATGCATTACTTTTCTATACACCAATGATTTTTTGAAAAAATATATTAGGAGCTGGGTGGTGGTTTCACATCTTACCACTTGGGAGACAGAGAGAGGTGGATCTCTGAGAGTTCAAGGCCAGCCTCATCTACAGAGAGCTAGTTCCAGGGAAGCCAGAGCTATAAAAAGAAATTCTGTCTCATAAACAAATAAAACAAGTTTCTCTGTGCATATGTTATGGCTGTTTGGTGTATTTGTGGGACTCCTAACAGTGGAAGCCCTTGTGATTCTGACTCTTTTGCAGGCTCTTGAAACTGATTTCCTCCAGCTAGGTTACTTTGTCCAGTCTGGATATGAGGCCCACTCCCTATCTTTTTCCTATCTTCTTTTGTCTTATTTGGTTGTTGTCTCTTGGAGGCCTACTCTTTGCTGAAGGGAAACAGAGAGAGAATTCATGTAGGAGAGAGGGAAAGTGGTGGAGAACTGGGAGGGGTGAAGGGAGGGGAAACTGGTAGGATATAATGTATGAGAGAAGAATCTACTTGTAATAAAATATAACATAAAACAAAGAGCTAAAAATAGCATATAAATGTTAAAAATATAGATACTTGCAATCACAGAAATATTGGACACTGCTACTTGAGTAATTTTTAACAAAAATATTCAGAAGAAATATCCTAATAATGTTATTTTCCTGTAAAAGTCATAAATACTTAAAATGGATCTCTTTAATCTTCTGTTCTCTTTCCCCCCATTATAGCAACACCTGCCTTACTTCCCACTCTAGCCCTGGTGATTTATTTCCTAGAACAGATGAATAGCAAATATTCTTGCATCAAAATCAGTCTGTAATGGTGGATAGAAATGAAAGCAAGTCATTTATTATGCAGCAAACCCCAAGGAAAAGCCCAATATGATGATCAACATTTGACCTACTTTCTGTTTTCAACCTACAAGAATTATTTGAAATGTTGTGTTTTTGTACTTCTATCACTCTGTTTTCTCACTTAGCAGATTAGAAAGTTAAATTGGAAAACACTGAAACATGCTTACTGATACAATTTTAAACATAAACTCAATAAATATTTTATGAAATGGATGAAAAGGGATTCTGTATTGAATAAAAACTAATGAGCTGATGAAATTTTAGATTCCAGAAGACTTTTGTTTTCCCCAATATTTTAATTCAGATTTGGAACCAATAACCTATTGGCTCAATACTTTTTTCTTAGAACAAACTAAAAGTAAATTCCAACTTCCAACTTTGAGAATCCAGATGTCTTACACAATCCCCATGATAACACTGAAACAAAGGTCTCTAATAGTAAAGTGAGAAATCATAGCACCACTCCAAAATAATTCAACAAGACATAAAAAGTCAGACAATTTAATAAAGACAATTCTGAAATCATAATCTTCAAAAAGCAAATGAAGACAGGTATATGGCTGAAGAATTTTATTACAAATTTTAAGAATAAAAACAAAAAAGAATTAATGATACATTTTAAAGCTATAATAATGCCCTGTGATCATTGTTTTTAAGACTATAAAGTTGTCAAAAAGAAAAAGAAACATATAACATAATTATATTTGCCATGATTCTATAAAATGATGAGGTGATAATTTTTGAAACCTCTAATTTTGATTTAATGGCCAAACTCACAACAAATTACATGGCAACTTGGAAAATCTTCCTGGAACTATGGTGTCTCTAACCTTTTGAAAAGGCTGAAAGTAGCAATGAACATGAGGCAAAACTTTTAGATTCCATAGGCTTGTCACTAAATGACTGATCATAACTTAATCACTTCCCTTTAGGATAATTCACTCTCTATAATTGACAAGATGACTTTTAGTTCCTAGAGCAAATGATGACTACAGTTTCTTCCATGGCTACCATTTTCTGAATGTGGGAGCTATTTGTCACATACTTGTTATATTTTGCATCAATTTATGGTTCATTTGTGAGGTAGAAACTATCATTTCTGTTGTTTTATACAATATATATCTGATAGCTGGTATATATGAGTTAGGTTGTCCAATTTGTTTGCCAATAAAGACAAATTTTGAACTTTATTATCTGTGTATAGTGATATTTCTTCAGATATTTCATTGTCTTTTGGGGCTACTATATTCAGTTAGTATATATTTCAATATGAATTGTATTCTTGGGGATATTTCAGTATATTTTCTTCCACTTGTGAATCTATATTAATCTTTAAAATCCTTCAATGGCTCTGGTATCACAACTTGTAGCATTGAATATTTTTTGTCTAAAGTAGTGTTTGGGGTTACTTACATTAATTTACTTATTTTTCACACAGCTATTCTCTTTCATACTACTATTATTCCACTTCTAAAGATGGGAAATAGAGGTATAACAATTGGTAATCTAGTTGTGTTCACACAAATGGGGACTGATAATAAATGCAAACCCATTTTTTTATTTCAAATAACAGCCCTTTCTTCTGTTTTTCTGATTTTATGTTTGTATACATAATGTCAGGGCACATAACAATTAATTTCTTCAAATAAAACACATCCCCACGCAAAACACAACACAACACAGCACAGCACACACCTCAATTATTCATGTCTCTATTTAAAGGATGTCAAGATGCTTGAATTATGAAACATCTGGCAGAAAATAACAGAAATAAGGAAAGATGACATCTTAGATCACTGAGAGGTTATATGTTGCTCCCATATCACATTAATTTGGTCATCTGCTGCTTTTCAGTTTCTAAAGCTATAGAACAGTTGGTGCATATTTGCCTAAGTTCAGCTTCTCATGAAGAATTAATAATTTCTGGGAGTACCTGTCATTTGGAGTATGGTTTAGTTCCTTCTTATGTAGGAAGCTAACAATCAAACACTTGGGAAACATAGACAAAAGAAGTAAATGTGAATATTAAATACTTTCATGTTTTATTGAAAACAGTAATACCTTGGTAATAAATGAGGCAGAAAATTCCAACAAACTTTCTCCAAAAGAACTACATATTCTTAAAATGAGTGCAAACTTCTAAGGCTTTTTTCCCCTCTGAAATAAATTTATCTACTCTAGACAGAATAGAAGCACTGAAGGCTGCATTCAATAAATTTCTGTTAATTGAATCCTATTTTCTGACAGATATCTATATAAAACTAATTATTAGTTTATCTTAAACCGAGAGGAAATATATATTTACATATGTATGTGAATCTCTGCTAATTAAATAAAAATAAATTATATTTTAAGGAAGCAGTTATGTTTTTCTTGCAGAATGTGATCAACCTACAAATGCTCATTTGCATTTCTCTGCCACATAAGTTAAAATAATTCCTGTTTCTTTGCCTCAAAAGTAGTTTTCAGAATCTGGCATGGTAAAGACATACATAATCTCTCTTAAATTGCAATAAGCAAAATACACCTTGAAAAGTAGAAAAATGTTAACCTTAATCATGCCTATCATTTTATCGAGTAGTCCATAGTTCCATCTGCTAAAATGGTATACTGTGGTAGCATATTATTTTAAGGTGTGTGCATTTGTTTAACTCTGTGAAGCTGAGATTTATTCCTGTCTAAAACACCTTTTTGTTTAAAAAAGAGCTGAAGATCAATAGTGAGTCTGGGGTAAGCATAGGCAGGGTCACAGGAAAAGAGGATATACAGAGGGAAAAGAAAACAAGAGAAAGAGGGGCAACAAGAGAACAAGAAGGGGGGATGTCAGGAGCCAGCCACTCAAACACCCAGCCAGCCATAGGGTAGGAATGGAAGGAAGGATTTATAGAAGAGAAAGAAAAGCTCAGAGGAAAATGTAGATGAGTATAATTAAAGATAAGGAAAACTGGCTAGAAACAAGCCAAGCTCAGGCCAGGCATTCATAACTAAGAATAACCCCTGGGTATGATTTATCTGGGAGCTGGCTAATGATCCCCCTCAAATATAAGAGAAAAACATCACACTAAAGTATAATTTCAAATACATTTTAACACATTTTCATTTGGGAGATTTTCTCCCTTCTAATTCCTCTCTTATACCTTAACTACTTTTCACTTTGAACTTCATGTGGCTTCTCACATTTTAAAAGTCCTCTGAGTCTACTTAGTGCTGCATATGCATGCCCAGATATAGGAATATTTGCTAGAGCATGGATAGCCTCTCAGAGTTACCCCTCTTAAAAAAAACTGACTCTGTCTCCCCCAGCAGCCATCACTTGTTAGATCCTCAGCTAGGGCTGGGAATTTGTGAGCCTCTCTCTTATCAACTGGGACTTCTTGTGATTTGATTTTGTGTTGGTCTTGTAAATATTAGCTACCATTGTCTTAAGTTCATGCATGTGTGTGAAGTGGTGCTTTTATGGCCATCACGTATTGCTTTGCTGTACATGTCCACTCTCTGGTGCTCTTTCAATGTTTCTATCCCTTGTTACTTGAAGATTCCTGAGACTTCTCAAGGAGTAGGTATGACATAGATGGCTCATTTAGAGCTGAGAACACCACAGACTCTTACTTTCTGACCATTGGCTGGTTTAGGGTATCTATTTTAATCATATTCTACTACAAAAGAAGCTTCTCAGATGAGGGCTGAGAGATGTACTAGTCTATGATATGAAGATAAGAACTTAGAGGGTAGTTCCTAGGCATGTCTGTTTGGCAGAATAATAGTATTAGGTTATCTCATAGATCCTAGAACCTATCCAGCTACAGTTTTGGGCCCAATTAACAGTACCAAGCTGGAGTTCTACCATCTGATGTGAGCTTTAAATCCTATCAGAAAGTGGTTGATTTCAAATTATATAATTTGTACAACTATTGCCCCAGTGGGCATATTTTCCCAGGGCAGTCCTCTTCCTTGTAGGTCACAAGGTTTATAGCTGGATAAGTCTATTATCAGGTTTTCTCCCAATGGTTGAAAGCTAACCACTAATGTTTCATCCTTGTTTCTCAGTAAGGGGCTCTTATTTGAAGAGCAAACTGTTTTACAAAGACACCCATATAGTGATTGAATATACAACTGCCTCTGCCTATGCTTGCTGGTCAGCTCTTGGAAGAAAGACAAACCAATTTAAATTCATGCCTGAATACTACCCTGCAACTATTTTATATATTGAAAACTTAGCTTGATTTGCCAGTTCTTAAAGCTGGAAAAAGACCTCTGAAAGTAGTTATATTTTTTTCTTCCCCGTTTATAAAAGACAGTGAAGTCTGTAAAAGAAACAGGACTTACTCAAGGTCATACTGAAAATCTGTACTAGAATAAGCACTTAAATGAGCTTGACATCTTGTACACCAGAAATTTTATTGGTAGCCTGAATTTCAAGCTACAGAAGAAATATCCAATATATGTAGATACTGGGAAGACATTCCAAACACAGCAACTTCTCCATTGTTGGCTTTTTAAGAACAATTCTGCAGGCCAGAGGGCACTGAGATTTATTTTGTATTGTGCTCAGGGAAAAAGAATTAGGTTGCAGCAGAAGTGATTTAAGTGGTAGGTTTTCATTTCACAGTTGATCACAGCAAAGACAGAGACCATTTGGTGCCTTTTTCAATGTCTGCCAAATGTTACTTCGTGTCTCAAATACTGATTCTTTTATTGATGAGCAGACAGAACTTAACCCCCAAGGAAGCCTGTGCAATTGGTTGAATGCCAGAGCTGGTTTTATTTCTCTGGTGAAACTGAACCGTTCTCATACTTTTAAATACCATTTGATTTGATTTCATTTCTAATATCAGTTTTTCCCCAAGGGATTAATTGGTGTACTTGAGGCTTATTTAATTTTACTTTTATACTCTGTATAACCATCTTTATTCTTTGGTATTTAAATACTTAATTCCTAAATACCAATTTGGAAATTGATTTAAAATAGCCTGGAGTTATTGAACTGAGAAAGTGTCTAAGTGGGATGAATAACAGAAAAACAGCATTTTGAAAAAGACTTTTCTTTATTATTCCATCTCCTTGGATTGTAAGCATTTAAAATCAATAAAAAGTAAGTCTGGACAAAATGTACATTAAAGTCTTAAACCTCAGGTCTTCAGCTTTTCCAGAAAATATGGCAAATAGATACAAATTGAAAGTGTGCTGGTGCAAAGAAAAAAAAACCTGAAGACATACAAAAACAGACACAAAAATAAAAGCCATTCATCTTGTTCTGAATCACCTTTTAGACACTGAAGCTTTGTGAAATGTCTTGATCTCTGTTTGTAGTTTGAACAATTTTCCAGATCCTTATAAAAAAGTATCTGGCAATTATAAACTTAAACCAAATGACAAGACAGTTTAGTTCATCATCAAACAAAATCCCATGGAGTGCAGATTTTCTTTGAAACAAAGTATATTTGGTTACTCATTGTTTTTCTAAAATCACCTTTTTAAGACTTGAGATAGTTTATAATTTCACAAATAATTTTTAAATTAAACAAAACCATCTTAGAGTAGAAGTATGGGAAGTTATCTATATAGTTCATTCCTGAGTTGGCCTTTAAACATGACTTAAAATTCTATATTTCTATCATTAGCTAACACTGCTATGAAATTAATCCCTCCGTAACAGAAGTGTTTATATTTACATGGTAGACTTGGGCACTTACCATCCTGGAACAGTAGTTTAATAGCTGTTTCCCAAATAGCTTAGGAGAGAGTTGAATAGCTGTTTCCCAAATAGCTTAGGCATCCATTAGTAAATCTTTCAAGTGCGTTATACAAATACAGAGACCCACTTCACATCAAAGGAGGCATAGAACTGAGATCTAATTCAAAGGTAGGAACTGAGCTAAATAAAATAAGTGTAATTGTGTTGCTTTTGAAGACCTAATAACAATGCCACCCAGTGTTAAAACTCTTGACATTCATTTTGTTTTAAATTGTAACACTCAGCAAGGTATAAAGTTTGCCAGTACAGATTATGTATACTTATGCTTTGTCAAATATTGAATGATAAAGAGAAAAACCTCAGGTAAAAATCGGATTGTTCATGGCATACAGTAAATCTTTTTACAATAAATAACACAATGATGAATATCAGTGGCAACAATCCTCTTTTTTTTCTGAAATGACTGGTAAATAGACACTCTATAAGATTATGAGTTTTTCACATGGCTTTATAATCTACACATACCAATAATTTTATAGTTCCAGGGAAAGAGTTATCTTTCTTTAAGAGTTTGGCCACTAGTAAGTTGGCCATGTTCCACTGGAAAATCTTACATGTGGGAATATATGGGTAGCACAAATTGGGCTTTCTGGTTTTTTAAAAGGTGACAGAAAATTGGGTGTGTTAAGAAGGGGAATCATCTTGGAGGAGTTGGGAGAAGGGCAGCGATATGAGGAAATTGCATGTAATTCTCAAGGAAAAAATTAAAACGAAGAGAAAAACAACCTTAAAGAACAGCCACTCATCAAAAACCTATGATGTACAGTGGGGTTTTTAATGTTTGAGAGTAAAGTCTTCAGGAAATTCCAGCTGCAGGATGAAGTGATTCAATGTGTTTCAGCAAAACAAAATAGAAAATCTAGATTTAAAGAAAGATATTGATGCAATAGACTGGTACATTTTGTGTAAAAATGCAATCACACTACTCATTCAAAGTGCTTCCTTCTAAACTGTCTGCATGTCTCTGCCTCTTGCAATTGTAAGTTTGCAATTGCTGAATCTCAGATTAGTTTGTTTCTTCATTGCCAAAAACGTTTTAGGCACTCAACAACATTTGTTGACCTAAAGTGCAGTATAAGGATATTTTCAAATATTTTTTATGTTAAATAGTGGGACTTAAGAAATTTGACTTCTGTATGTGAGCCAAATATAGTGATTAACTCGTACCTGCACCACAGCAGTTACAAATAACTATTCAAAACAACCTACAAGAATTAACTGGCAAATTCTTGAGAAATTCAAACACATACGCATCAATAATACTAACTTATTTTAAACCATTCCAATTAAGTTGCAGGTAGAACAAATTAAGACATTAAAACATTCATAAATATTGTATAAAGGTATGCCTAAACTTCAAATAAGCAGGAATTAAAAATAGCCCTTCATACTAACTTTGCAATAATTTAAACAATTCAGGATATTACATTTGCCGTATTAATATATGAATGAAAATGACTGGGTAGTAAATGGGCAAGCATCAGACAATGAATGCATATAGGAAAAGGTGGTAACCAAGTAAAAACAGGATGTGAGGCTTATTTCATCAGTATTGTTCAAGTTATTTCCATGTACATGTAGCATATCTTACATATATACATCATATATTATAAATGTATACGTGTATGATTATATATTTGTATATGCATACATATAGCTTAAATATGGCAAAGTTTTTCTTTGTTGTGCAAAGTAAGTGCTGAAGGATGCTTTAAAGGAACAAATAGCAGTACAATGAATATCAAAAAACCAAATTTTTTGAGATATACGTGGTTCAGTTTCTATAATATGACTTCCCTTCTTATGGTCCAAATTAATTCCTAGATTTCTAGTTATCACCTCCAACTTTTAAAGAGGAAGATGATAGGAAAAAAAAGAAAACAGAAATTTACGTGGCTCTCCCTTATTAAGTAAAAGATGCTGAAAATTAGAGGGCACTTCTACTTATTCTTCAATGTTGAAAACCATTATATGCTACCTTCTAATGAAAGGAATGGAATTTTTGCACAGTTGCCTTCTACTTCCTGGCATGCTTTTGCTCTCCTCTCTTCTCTCCCTCAACAACTTTCTGCAGGTTTCCACAGGGCTTGGCCTTTTCTGTTTATTGCTAAAAGAAACAAGAACTGTTGAGTATGATACATGACATATTTGGAAAGGTAGTAAATATTTAATAGATGATATGGTAAATAATGTATATAATTTAGCAAGAAACAATGTAAATATTTCATGGACTGCAGTGCAGCTGTTTGGTTGGAATTAAATCTGTGAGCCTAGAGAAAAGCCGTACTTCAACTCTTTTTTTCCTAGTAAGAGTCCTTGCTGCTCTAGCTTCTAAAGTCCACAGCTAAAGAGGAATGGTTATCACTTAAGGAAAATAAAATATTAAAATGGCTGAAAAACATTAAAACTGTTTAGAAAATGTCCTCAGTCATTTCACACACAGTGCAATCCAATATGAATGCAATTCACTATCCTTTTTACCTTATTCATATTGCTTATTTATTCTCTTTATATAGTCAATCTCTCTAGTTTAAGATTTATCCTATCTGGATTTATTTTTGACAACTATAATAGATAGGTCTATATTTTGTCATCTTCTCAATTTCTACTGCATACAGTAACAAACTACAGATACTCTCATTATTTAAAATTTTTCATTTAAGGGTATGCAAAAATGACCCAGCTTGGAGAAATGCCTGCTATCAAGCCAGATGATATGATTTAGATCTCCAACACAAATGATGAAATAAGAGAACTGACCCCCATGAGTTATTTTTTGTCCTTTGCATGCATGCTGTGGCATGTGCAACCCTCCCATACATTCAGACACACATCTATGTTCACATTATAAATTGATGTAAAAAGATAAATTCACATTGTAATATAACTTGAAAGCTACCCATGTAATTTCAAATATTCTTTATTTTTCACATTATTCTCTAATATGCCATTGGAAGGAATGTACTGTAAGGTACTATACCATTCTTTTAACATGAGTCATTCAAGATACTTAGAGTACTATGTATTTACCAGAAAAATATCATGTCATGCAGAGAGCAACTTTTTATTGTATGTTGTTCAGCACATAATTTTAGAATAAATTTCTCTAAAGGTCTGTGCACTACCTGGTCCCAATTGACATATTGATAACAAAATCTATGTACACAATGTTCAGGGATCTTCACTGAAGAAGTAACAGAAGAAGTGTTATAATACCAGGATGTCTGCAAGGAGGTAGTATCTTCCATATAGAACAGAAAATTGTATCTATGGACTGTCATCATATGTAGATAGGGGAAATCTCAAAAAAACAAAAACTTAAGGGAAGAATCACAGGCAAAAAATTACTGGCTGCTAAGTGAAGGAGAAGCAGTTATCCATATACACACACGTGCAGGTGCGTGCATGTGTGTGCGCACACACACACACACACACACACACACACACACACACACACACACACAAGGGCAGCATTACATGTACCCATCATAATATATATATGTATATATGTGTGTGTGTGTTTATATAAAACAATTGTCACAAATAAATGTATAGTTACACATATAAAACTATTATAATTATTGTTTCAAATATATATATAAAACATATATTTTAACATATATGTATATATATTTGTAATATATATATGTGTGTGTATGTATTTGTGTGTATATATATTTGTTCTGTTTTGTAACAATAGTACAGAAGAAAATGTCATGAATTTGAGTGGAACTTAAAAAATTGGGAGGTCTTCTAGGTGGAGAATACAAGATAAAAAGATTTAAATGTAGTAATAGTTTAAAAAGTTAAATTTACATTTGAAATTTTACCAGGATACAAAGATTAACTATGATATTCTTTTGAATTCATCTGTTCTTTCAGATAATTATTTACATTGCTACTATATCTTTCTGCTGAATCCAAGGAAAAGAAATTGATATTTAGCTTACAAGTTTTGTTTTCTTCATATGTAAGTGATAGTGTCTATGTCAAAGATAATATTTGTATCCTGATTTATTTTACCTGTTAGAGTTTAGGATTTTTATGTATTTATATAATTTACACCCTTTTGTCTCTTATAAATTGACCTTCTTTCTATTCCCACTCCCTTACAAATTCACGACCTTACCTTCATTTATAACTGCTATATATTGTAGTGTCTGAATTAAAATGCACCCCCCCAATAGGTTCATACAGAGTGGCCTATCCAGAGGTGCCTCCTTGTTGGAAGAAGTGTGCCATTTTGGGTGGGCTTTGAGGTTTCACATGTTCTATCAATGCCCAGTGACTCATTTTCTCTTCTTGCTCCCCTATTATCCAGATAGAGAATTCTCAATTATGTCTCCAGCACCTTATTTGCCTTCATCCTTCCATGATTTTTACCATGAATGATAATGGACTGAACCTCCTGAACAGTAAGGTGGACCAATTAAGTGTTTTCCTTTATAAGAGTTGCCATGATCACAGCAATAGAAGTTTGAATAAGAAAGGTACAAGCATACATATATGTAACCTACCTGATTTTTGTCAATGTCTGTTACTTATTTGTTACTCTTAAAGGCTTTTTTTTGATTGGAATCGGACTTAGAAGATTACAGTAAGGACATCATATGTCTCTTAATATCTGGCCCTAACACTTTTCTTTTGATTCTTTCATTCTCTTGTGTAGCATGTATGTTTCCACCAGCCAGCCAACCCGCCAGTCTGGTCCCACAGCCGCGCCAGCCCCAAATAACACTCAGAGACTCTGTATTTGATACAATCCTGTTGGCCAGTTACCATTATTGTTTATGGGCTAGCTCTGTCTTAATTATTAACCCATTTCTACTTATCTAAGCATTTCCACGTGGTAGTCTTATCAGGGAGCCATGGCAGGCGTCCTGCTTCTTCCCTGGGCTACATCTCGACTCCTCCCCCCTACTTCCTCTTTCCTCCTTATCTCCTAGTCCCGCCTATCTTGCTATCTCATTGGCCACAGAGCTTTATTAATTAGTATGAGAAACATATATACAGAATAACATCTCCCATCACTGTTGCCCAAAAGTTTAGCACATTCTGTAGCCACAGCTACATCCTCATTTTTCTTAGGAAACTATATATATATGCATATATATATATATATGTATATATATGTATGTATGTATGTATTTTTTTCTTACATTACATATTGATCCCAGTTCCCTCTCCCTCCCTCCCTCCCTCACTCCCTCCCTCCTATGCCCCATGACTACACTCCCATCCCATTCCCATCCCCCAATCCACAAGGAGGGTGATGCCTTCCAGGAGAAATCAACAAAATCTGTCAAGTCATTTGGAGTAGGGACTAGGCCCTCCCTCCTGCCTCTACATTAAAGGAGTATCCCTCCATGGGGAATGTGCTCCCAAAGTCCTTCCATGCATCAGGGATACATCCTGGTTCCACTGTCAGAGGTCCCTTAGACTTCCCAGGCCTTCTAACTGATACCCATGTTCAGGGGGTCTGAGTCGGTCCAATGCTGGATTCCCAGCTACCAGTCTGGGGGTCCATTAGCTCCCCCTTGTTCAGGTCAGCTGTCTCTGTGTCTTTCTGTGGCCTGGTCTTGTCCTCCTTCTCTGCATCTGGATTTCAGTTCAGATCAGTGTTTAGCTGTGCGTGTCTGCTTCTGTTTCCATCAGCTACTAGATGAGAGCTCTATGATGGTGGATAAGTGAGTCATCAATTTCATTATCAGGAAAGGGCATTTATGGTAGCCATTCTACTGTTGTTCAAATTCTTAGTTGGGGTCAGTCTTATAGGTCTCCAGACATTTCTTTAGATTCAGTTTTATCTTCAATCCTATAACGGCTCCCTCTATTATGGTCTCTCTCTCTCTCTCTCTCTCTCTCTCTCTCTCTCTCTCTCTCTCTCTCTCTCTTTTCATCTATTTCTCCCCCGACTCGGTCTCCCTAGTACTGCATGCTTTTCTCTCCCCTTCTCTTTCTCCTAGCTCCCTCCCCACAAACTGGTAGCACACACCTTTAATCCCAGCACTTGGGAGGCAGAGGTAGGCGGATCATTGTGAGTTTGAGGCCACCCTGGGATACAGAGTGAGTGCCATGATAGGCCCCAAAACTACACAGAGAAACCCTGTCTCAAGAAAGAAAATAAACGAAAGGAAAAAAAAAGGCAAAAAAATATGATCACTTTTAGCCTTTAGCCATTTGTGGCAGTGTACGCCAGCCAATAGGATTTGCTGAAGGAGTGAAGGAAGCAGAGGCAGAGGCAGGAGGATCACGAGTTGTTTTTTTTTGTTTTTGTTTTTGTTCTTTGTTTTTTTTTTGTTTGTTTGTTTGTTTGTTTGGTGTACTTCATCCACTTCTGTGAGTGTCTGGCAGCAAGTGGTTAAAAGGAGGAATTCAACTTCATCTTGATACACTCAACTGCCTGGGAAGCACATAACAAAGAGCCTTGTTGATTTTTAAATTTGCATTTCTTCAAATGCAAATTAAAATTTTGCTGCTATCAACCTAGTGTCAATCTTCATAATTCTTCATGCACTTTACCCTGATGTATATAAGGAGGGTACCTCAATTTTCTAATAGCTTAATTTGAGGACTCAAATGGGCTCAGAAAAATTTTGGACCTGACATGCATGTAAAAAAATAAAACCAAAAACAAAAAGCAAACAAAAAACAAATGTGGCAGTTAACATCTGTGAGCTCAGCAATACTTTGGGATATGAAGACAGGTTGCCAGAGGCACACCACACTGGCCAACCAGTCTACTCAAAATGATGAATTCCACATTCTGTGAAAGGCTCTCAAAAATGTGTTAGAGAGCAATATAGGAAGACACTCAACATTTATTTTTTCCTCCATATAGACATGTACAAGCACATTCCCAAAACACATATGTGCATATATACACAGACGAGAGAGAGAGAGAGAGAGAGAGAGAGAGAGAGAGAGAGAGAGAGAGAGAGAGAGAGAGACTGAAAGGCACAGATTTCTTCACCATAGGAATCAAATACCTTGGTTTGGGCTCAGTTTATACCCTTTGCAAGCTGTATGATACTATATTAGTCATATTACCTCTCCTGTTTTCAATGCCTTCATATTCTAAACAAGAATTATAGCAGTACTTTTATAATTTTTAATGTCTAATAAATAATTATAACCACTGAGATTCCTAATGTCCTTTAATCATGACGATGATTAAGATGTGTGGTATGTGAAGAAACACGCTCATGAAGTTGGATGCTTTGGAAACTTCCATGGACTGACTACTGGTTTCTTTCCTTCAGTGAATTAAGGAGGCCATGCACACATTTGATTCACTCAAATATTTCATTTATGGACACTTACTTACCTTAGACTTAACCTTGAAGCATATGGCAAATTCAGATGTTTGGTTGCAGAAATGGCTAGTGGATAGAATACATGAAACACACTTAAATTTATGTCTTCAGTTAGGAATCAGAGATTATTGCAGATAGCAATTTAGAACTGTCATTTTTAGCCATATGAAATTTTGTCTAAGCAGCTTGTTTTGAGCAGGAAGAAAGGACAAAAGGAATTCACTAACAATATTCTTCACAAATCATAGGGAATTTGAATTCACATTATTATTCATATTTTGCCTTTGTGGCATGCACTAGTTTTTAAAGCAACTAACTTGATTTAGACTAACTTGAATGTAAATTTTAGCAGCAGTTACATATCATGTGTTCTCAAGGGACCTTGATACTACGTTGATTACAAACAGCTGCACTATTCAATTGCCAATGAAATGTTATTCAAAGGACAATTAAAAACAAAAAGCCCATATGTAGATTTCTGTCCTATATCCCTTGCACATTATAAGAGCTGATATTGTCTGACCTTCAAGCAATGTAACCAGGTATTTTACTGTAGTAATCAAAAATTTGGCAAGTCATCCAAAAGGTTAAGTACCATTAAGTTTTTGTGAGGATCCATTAGAAAGAGAAGAGAAAGGTGAATTTCGTTTGTAGAGATGTCAAATATATGTATAATAACAACAGTTATATAAATACTGAGCTTTGAGTCCAGAGGGCATTTTCCCCAAACGAAGTGCAGTAGATAATGTTGAATGCAATCATGCATGATACATTTCTTAATGCAGACACTAATGTTCAATGGTTTGAAAATTTTTAATGAGAAGTATTTTCTTTATAATATAGTCTTTGAAAATAGGACTGTAAAGTGGATATGAACTTTTATCTGTATGTAGCTCCTACAAGAAAGTAGGAATAGTTTCTCTCTGAATGAGGGTTTAGAGGACTGCATGATGTTTATCAACTGAAATCATATGTCAGATGCTTTAATGCTAAAAATCATGATTAGTTAATAAGTAAAGTCAACAAATCCAGAATAAAAATTTTCCAATAGATTCTAGAATAATATTAGAATAATGGTGGAACATTACTTAAAACCATCATGCAGGTGTTCACAGAGATGCCTTAGAAGATGATGTCTGAATGACAAGAAGAAGCAGTTATGCAAATACCTTTATAGATAAGTATTTAATGAAGGTTGAAAAGTAAGCACTAATGCCCTGAGGTGGTTTTATATCATTAACTAAACAAGATATTTAGAATATAATAAATTAGAGAATTTCACAATATCAAGTCAGCTAAAGTTTCAGCATGGATAATAGAAGAGATAATGAAGTCTCGCCACCAGGAGAAATGATTTGAGTGCCAGTTTACTTTGAATGTCAAAACTGATAGGCTACCAGTGTACCAGTGAAATGTCCCAAACCCATGTATACCTTGAGATTGCCAAGTGAATGTATTTCGTATTCAGGAAGTATGTATAAAATGATTTGTAGGCAAGAGTGGGGTGTGGATTTTGTCAAAACAAATTATATTCATGTATGGATTGTTCAAACAACAAAAAATTAAATGAGAGAATGGATGACACTAAATAAGACTGAAGAGTTGGGAAAAGTTAACTAAAGGTTTGATGGTTAAAGATTTCCAATTTTATTTGAAATATATTTAATAAGGCTTCAAATTTTAAACAAGAAAGCCTTTATTATTGTTGAATTTAAGCTGTTATATTAAAGTCACTCTGTTGCTTGCCACTCCAAAAATGTATTTTGGTATACTATTAAATGTCAAGGGAACAAAAGTGGGTAAGCACTCAAAAATATAATGGAAACCTAGATTAATAAAGAAAAAAAATCTTGCTTGTGGAAAGTATAACAATGGATACAGAGCAAAACACACAAACTCAATGGTGTAAAGAAGTAGAAATACCAGGATGTTCTGATTGATTAGATGTGTGTGCATTTGTGTGTGTGTGTGTGTGTGTATGCATGGAAATCTTGAACCAAAGGTTAACACAAATAGCCCCATATTTACTTGCCCTGGTCCAACGTTGCAGTTCCTTTTCTGAAAGGAGTAAAACTTGGAGAAGAAATCTTTTGTGTTTAAAAGAATAACTGTAACAACTCACTTAAGATATCTACAGGCTATTGCAATTGTCCTTGGTTTCCTTCTAAAATTAAAGGCAAGTTCTTACTGATAAACGTACAATATACTTCAGAAACAGCCTTGGAGTAACTAAGCTGGATGGACCTGGAAGCATTCTCCCTGAGGACTAGTTTTAGTAGCATCCACAGGGGCTAGGCAAACTGCTAAGGGAAAAAACACAATCAGTACCTTTACTCAGCTGTGTTGTATATGAACCAGAGCAGAGACCAGCATGACAAGATATACCCAAAGGTACAATAGTGGTGCATATATCTTGAGTTATAAAGAGCTGTGTCATTGGAATTAAGGCCTACTCAATAGGAGGGTATTCATGCCTGGTACTGTAAACTCAGCCATCTTTCAATAAATGATGATGTTGTAGACCTGTAGACCCTAGAGGAGAACCCATTACTGCCATTTTCCTAAACCATTATGATTAATAACTACATTATAAATAGTTATCCTCATAACCTTATATCATTGCAACTATTAACCCTCATCAAATAAGCTTCTTTTGCAGCAGATGTAGCGCATTGGGGGAAAAAATCATGGTTAAGATGCAGAGAACATCTGATAAATGGGTAGTGAATCCCAATTGCTAGTTCTAAAATGCAACCCTCTATATGGAAGGTACAGCACACATAATGGGAGAGAGGACAGAAAGACTGTAAGAGCCAGAAGGACAGGATATCTGCTATGAGACTTGTCTTCTATATATGACAGGGAAGCTGCATTCATGATTTCTCAACAATATGGTCACCTACACAAAACTCGAATGATGATTATACCAGTAAGGGAAATCTCACAAGGCTACACCCATAGCTGAAGAGCTACAGGCTATTAATGACTTCCAAAAGAATTCTCCTCCAGGAATGATTCCCAAATGTATAGTGCTAAAATCATATAAATAAAAATAACACTAAATGAACCAAACAAATTTTATGTCTATGTCTGTCTGTCTCCCTCTTCCCACCTCTCTGTATGTGTAAAATAAAAATAATGAAAAATAGAGCATGAATTTGAGAGGGGAATATGGGAAGGGGTTGGAGGGAAGAAAAATGATGGAAATACAACACACATGTATGAAATTTTAAAAATAAAATTAAAAATAAATAAAACAAAAAAGTTACCTGTGGGACACATAAAAGAGTAAAATACCATATTGGATATAAGTGTTATGAATCTAGGAAAAATATACATTAAAATGAATTTCCACATAGTTAGAAATTTTTGCTGTTGAAAGTATTGAAAGCACCAGTAACAGCTGGGAACCATCAGAAACCTGAATTATATCCTAAGGCACTGCAATATGATAGAGGCCATTTAGAAAAGGAGATAAAATACATAGATAAGGATGCACTCAGAGAGTAAAAAAAGGAGTTTATGTAGTAGAAAACAAGTAAATTGGAATAAGAAAGAAGGGGTTGCAAAGTATGTTAAAACCTGCTGAGAGGTTGGGGAAGATAAGACTTAAAATTGTTTATTATTTTAAACAATTAAAGGTCTCACTTCTTCTGATGAGGAAGGATATTCTTCAGTTAAATGGTAACAGAAATCACACAAATACATGGTAAAAGGTAAATAAAGAACTCTTACTTTAAAAAGCACATTATAAGTGATATACTCCCACTTCGTTAAACATGTAACAAAGTAAATCCCCCAAATAGTGGTTTTCCGAAGTACAATTTTGAACTGGCATGATGTCTTAGCCAGTAAGTAGGGTGCTTATTAACCAGCCATGCAAGGACAATGATCTGAGTTTTTTTCTCAGAACCCACAAAAATATGTAGGAGAGGACTGAAGTTGTCTTCTAATCTCCATGCTCATGCTGTAATGCAAACTCCCCAACACATGCCACTGTATGCACAATGAATGTATCACAGATTCTAACAGGTCTTAATAATATATCCCAGAGTCAAATATAGTTGTTAAAGATAAAAGATAAGAGAAGCAGAGCAGCCAGTCACTAGTTCTTACCACTACTGAATCCTCATACCAAATTGGCAGTCCTGTCCCTATGAATCCCCAGACTAATTCCCTAGCAATGAATCCCCAGCAATGAACTCCTGTATCCTCTGACTTACATTCGTCTCTCCACCCAGCCATATAACTCCTGTCTCCAGTTCCCTAGTGCTAGGATTAAAAGCATGTGACTCCCAAGTACTGGAATTAAAGGTGCATGCCACCACCCCCTGCTTTGCTTCTCTTTTAGACTGGATCAATGTCATGTAGCCCAGGCTGGCCTTGAACTCACAGAGATCCACCTGCCTCTGTCTCCTGAGTTTTGGAATTAAAGGTGTGTGCCACCACTGCCTGGTCTCTATGACTAACTAGTGGCTAGCTTCCCACTCTGATCTTCAGGCAAGCTTTATTTGTTAAAGCACAAACAATATGTCACCACAAATGAAAATAAAAATGTTAAATACATAAATTTATTTAAGATTATAATAGATATTCTCATGAGAAGAAATAGAATGGGCATATAAGATGAAAAAAAAGCCAGATATCTATGAGGTAGGCTTTTGTACCATAATGAAACCATGCTTTATATTTTCAATCAATTAAGCTTAAGAGTGTTCTCAGCTTAAAATACCCTGTTATGATCATAAAGTGTAAACTTTTGGTAATCACATCGCAAAAACTTAAATTATGTACACAAAAGGAATAAAATACTGAAAAGATACTATTAAAGGAAATAACATACTCTGGAAAGAACATACTAAGAGATCTACAAAACACAAGAGGTTTACAAAATAATAATAATGTGGCCTTGTAGATAAGTAGAATACAGACTTTTCACAAGTTTCTTCTTTCAGCTATTTTATACATTCTAAAATTTCCAGAATCTTCTAAAATAGTACACAAATGTAGAAGTCAAAGTATTCAAAATATGAAGCTATTTTATACTTAAGCCATAAATATTTTATTGTAGTACTTATGTAGAGTATCTAAAATAGTCAAGATAATTGAAGCAAAGAGAATAACAGGCATCAGGGCCTAAGGAGAATGGGAAGTAGAAACTTATTTTTTCAGCTGGTGTAAACTTTGAATAGTATACAGAGACTGACTTCTACAGATTTACTATACAACATAGTACCCATAAATGTAAATACTTGAGTAATGGTTAAGATATAGAATAACACTATTACCAGAACAAATACAAAACAAGATAACACAGAAGGCACAAGGAAACTATTAGAAGGGGCAAGCATGCTTATTATTCTGATTGTCAGTATGGATACACACACACACACACACACACACATATATATTTCCAGAATCAAATTATATGCAATTAAACTTCATTAAGCTGATTGAAATTGCCATACAAAAGTCTGTTATATTACTATATACAGCAATCCAGCAATCAAACCTCTAACATGAAAATAATAGAAGTATATAATTTACAATGTTAAATAATAATTTTATTATGAGTAGATATTCATAACGAGGTTAAAGACTGAAAGAATTGTACATTGATGATTACTTGATTAAAATAATTGAAGATAATATACCCAAGTTAGGTAGTACATTCCTGCATTTCCAGCACTTGGGAGGCTGAAATGAGAAAGAAGATCAGGACAAGTTCAAGGCCATTTGAGGCTACATAGCAAATTAAAGACCAGCCTGGGCTCCATAAGATACTCTTACTCCAAAAAAGCAGGCTTGGCATTCTGTTTTCTTTTTTATCAAGAGATAAGCGATTTTGTTACTACAGACAGTGTGTATACCATGCAGGAGAAACCCCAACAGAAGATAATTCCAGACAGTGGTTTAGATCTCTGGTTATACAGGATCTTCAAAAACAACAGCAGCAGCAACAACAATTCCAGTAGTATTTTTATATACCTGACAAATAGACAGCAAGATTTCCTTTTAGCACCTATGGATGCAGAATTATGGAAAGTGAATTTAAGAGAATAAACTATAGAAGCATGCCTTCTTAATTCCTCCAGTGCCATATCTGAGCTGGTAAGAGATCTCTTTACTGATGAAAGTCCACCCTTCTTTGTAGGTATGTGGCTAGAGAGACTTTTATAATTTTAGGTTCTCAAGTTGGGTAATTCAGAGACAGCAGATAGGTTTTCTAACTCTGTTGCTGCTTAATTGTCTTAATCTTGCAAATGTTATATCAAAGAGGCCATATTTTGGAAGGATGTATCCTAGTTCGCATCGCACCATACAAAAACACTAAAGAACTACAGAGGGTCTAGAAATGATATTTCTTTGATACATAAAATAAAAAATAAAACATCTATTTTCTATGCTATTTATACATTGATTATATCTGTATGCATGTTTGCCCAACTGACCCTTTAGCAGTGGACAACCAATTTGTGTGCTCTTCCTTGGTTAGTGCTTCCTCTCCTAATCCCATTTTTACACAGTTGCCTGTAGTTCTTTAGATAAGGATGAGGACTCATGGGCTTTTCCTGATGCAGTTTGGCATGTTCATTGGTGTCATCCTTCTTAAGTTCACATTTGGGCAGTCAGTTAGATGAGACTTCATGGGTGCAACTTTTAATGTTACTAGTAGACAGAATTTCACAGCACAATCACTGATTCTCTGATTCTTAAAAATCTTTGTGTTCCCTCTTTTGAAGTGTTCCCTGTCCCTTAGGTGAGGGAGTGTTTGGTAGTAGTATCCATTGAGAGTGGACTCCACAATTCTTAATATTAATTGGTTGTAGTTTTCTATAGCAGTCTGTTGCAAAGACAAACTTCTTTGGTGAGAGTTAATATACTTATCTGCTGTATAAGAACTAATGTTTATGGATTGTTGTTAAGGAATATGCTTATAGAATCTTCTCAAATAACCAAGGGTTCACTAACACTGAGTAAGTTTTCAATATAGGAGCAACATCCCTCCTGTTGAGCAGACCATAAGTCCATTTAGAGAGCCATTGGTTACCACCAATGTATGAGGACCACTACTATATCCTACAGGTTTTGTGACATGCTGGTATTGATGTGGTTCATAGGCACCATAGCTGGGTAAGATTGTTGGTTGTCTCTCTCTTTTGGAAGTTTGCATGGTGCCTTTTGCTACCATAAAAGATAGTCCTTGGGGAGGAGGCATGCTGGTCTGTTCAAGCTCAAGGTCTCTGGGAACCTGTTTTTGAAGTGCATGGTATTTTCAGCAATTCTAATTTACCTTCTGCTTCTAGGGGCCACCAAAAGTAATACCAGTAGTACTGGGATATTCAATGTACATTTCCTGGAAGAATAACTCGATAGTCTTATCAATCAGTGGCCCCCTAAGTTACAGTAAGGAATATTTTGGAAAGACATGGTTACCATAGTAGTTTCAGATACTATAGGAATAATCAATCTCTTTTGGAATGGATTTAAAATGACCTTCATGATATAGAACATGAGTTCTATTAACTCGGCCCCAAACCCATTGCTGGCTATGTTATAGGCCCTAAGGGATACACCATTACTTTTATTCTATTTAACAGGCACAGTAATAAACAATATGATAAGTTATTTTTATGCATATAAATTATTGCATCTCTCAACCCTTATAAGAAGCTTCATTTTTTGCAGTACATGGTATTAAATACAGAGTTGTACAACTAGCCAACATGTAGAGAGAGAAAGACCAGAGTGCTAAGTTTTAAACAGAACATACATTTTATATAACTCTGACCCACTAATGCTTAGGGATCATAATGGAAAGAGGAGCAGAATGACTTTATAAGTCAGAAGTAGTAGAAGTATGCAGGGAAACAGTGTTTGCTGAACATGGATGCTCACATGAATTCATATGACCTGCACAAAGACAAAACAACCAAAATCTCATTGTAGATGGTGGAAGTGTTTACCAGGTCTCATCCCAATTTGATGGGTGGCAGGGAAAGGCTGCTATTTTCAGGATTGTCACTCCTCATTCCAGAGTCAAAACTTGCTTCAGAAAATGGTCCTATATGCAAGCATACACAGGTCTCATTAAGTGGACTTAGCCTACTTTTTCTTTTGTTTGATTATTCGTTATTTTGTTTTTAATATGTAATGAATTTGGAAGGGAAAATTTGGGGAATAGAGGAAGGGTTGGAGAGGATAAAATAAGCTTTAGAGTTCATAAAAATATTATTGGAATGTACACAATAATCAAAATTTAAAAGTGTAAAAAAACAAAATAAATTCACCATTTTCTGTAATAATATAAATTCATCCTATTCCTCTTACATTACTCTGACAAAACAGATCCCAAGAATGAGAAGTCTGAAACTCACTCCAGAATGAGAAATAGAATTTATTGTGATAGTCACCCAGGACATACCATTTGACACCCTTCTGTGTACAAGAGAAGGGGAGAAAACACTATACATGGATTGTCTATTAACAGTCATCTGCAACTGTCAAAAAGGCAACTTGAGCTATTTGAAAATGAAATCCTGGAGTTATTGATGACAGTTGAGTGTTAAAAATACCATTTCAAATCCCTGAATGTCTTTATTATGTCTGAAGATGCCATGTTGTTGATGTCTGTGATGTTCTCTTCTTACACAAAATGTATCTTTTTATTTTAAAAAAGAAGAAACAACAAAAGACTTCAATCAAATGATATCAATTAAGATAGAATTTATTTTCAGTGGTCACTTATTAACTTACTCAGTATATCCCTCATATTTGCCTCTCAACCTGAAACTCACATATAAGATTTAATTAAAAATACCGGATATGTTCATCTGTTTAACACAAAGTGGTGAGGAAAATGAGGCCAAGAATTATGTTTCTGGGGGCATGGTGGGGCAGTGTTGTCTCAATTTTGCTGAGCATAACAAGTATTTTACATGTTTAAGAGATAATTTTAAGCAATATAAAGGAACAAACAATTGAAAGGTTATGCATCAGGATACATTTAAATTTATATTCTTCAGTTACATATTTTTTAAATTTTATTTTTTTTTTATTTTACACATTGATCTCAGTTCCCTCTCCCTCCCTCTAAGCCCCTAACCCACTTCCCATTCCTCCCCCCACCCACTGCACAGGGAGAGTGATGCCTTCCAGGAGAGGTCAACAAAATCTGTCAAGTCATTTGGAGTAGGGTCTAGGCCCTCCCCCTGCCTCAGGCTAAGGGAGTATCTCTCCATGGGGAATGTGCTCCCAAAGTCCTTTCGTGCACCAGAAGATATATCCTGATTTCACTGTCAGAGGTTCCTTAGATTGCCCAGGCCTTCTAATTGAGACCCATGTTCAGGGGGTCTGAGTCACTCCAATGCTGGATTCCCAGCTACAAGTCGCTACAAGTCTGGGGGTTCATGAGTTCCCTCCTTGTTCAGGTCAGCTGTCTCTGTGGTTTTCTGTAGCCTGGTCTCATCTTCCCTCTCTGCATCTGGATTCTAGTTTGGCTCAGTGTTTAGCTGTGGGTGTCTACTTCTGTTTCCATCAGCTACTAGATGAAGGCTCTAGGATGGCATATAAGTTAGTTATCAATCTCATTATCAAGGTAGGGCATTTAAGGTAGCCTTTCCACTCTTGCTCAGATTGTTAGTTGGGGTCACTCTTGTAGGTCTCTGAACATTTCTCTAGAGTCAGTTTTCTCTCCCTCTACTATGGTCTCTCTCTCTCTGTCTCTCTCTCTGTCTTTCTCTCTCTGTCTCTCTCTCTGTCTCTCATTTATTTGTCCCCTGATTCAATCTCCTGGTCCCACATGATCTCCTCCCCTCCCCTTCTCTTCCCCTCAACTCCCTCTCCACTCACCCCCCCACACACTCCCAGTATGACCAGGAGATCTTGTTTCTTTCCCCTTCTGTGAGGGACCTTGCCTAATTCAGGATGGTTTCTTCAAGTTCCATCCATTTGCCTGCAAATTTCAAGATCCTATTGTTTCCTGCTGCTGAATAGTATTCCGTTGTGTAAATGTGCCACATCTTCTTTATACATTCTTCAGTTGAGGGGCATCTAGGTTGCTTCCAGGTTCCTGCTATTACAAATAATGCTGCTATGAACGTAGTTGAACAGATGTCTTTGTTGCATGGATGGGGATCATTTGGGTATATGCCTAAGAGCAGAATTGCTGGGTTCTGTCATAGACTGACTCCCATTTTCCTGAGGAACTGCCATACTGATCTCCAAAATGCCTGTAAAAGTTTGCATTTCCACCAACAGTGGAGCAGTGTTCTCCTTTCTCCACACCCTTTCCAGCATAAGCTGTCATTGTTGTTTTAATTTTAGCAATTCTGGCAGGAGTAAGATGGTATCTCAGAGTTGTTTTGATTTGCATTTCTCTGATGGCTAAGGCTGTTGAGCAATTTCTGAAGTTACATATTTTGAATTCTGTATCTATCACTGTTTGTAAGTTTTATTTCAAAGATGGAACTGAGGTTGCCATGGCTCTCTTTTTCATTACTCAAACAAGGAGATATATTTCTTACTTTCATAATTAATTCAGAAAAAATATTTGTTTAAATATTAAGAAGGTAGAATGCAACCTGGGAAATGCATTGCAACTATTGATCATCTATCCATTTTGTTATGAACTAGGAGGTTAAAAAGAACATTGTGAACATGAATAGTCTCAAAAGTCTTGGAATAAAGGAATTTATTATTAAGTGAATAGAGAGCAATCAAAATACAAAACTGAAATAACTAGGTGGGGAGTCTTGAGAAGCAGTGAGAATGAGTTCTATTTTAAAATCTAGAAGTATTTACCTTTGCTTTGTATTATAGTCCAATTGTATTTTTCTTCTTTATATCTTGATTTTTTTTTATTAAAAGCACCAACCATGATTTCACCAAGGACTAATGTTTTATAATCAAAATGAAGTATTGTTTTTTATCTGTCTCATAGGAGGAAACACACAGCACTGCTCTTGCAGTAGTTTCTCCTAGTTTTCTAAGTGTTACTGTAGTAGCAGTTGGTTCAAATACTGCTGTGCTTCAAATCATGCAGTTTGTGCATGTCTTTATTGATGTGAAAGTTTTCATGTTGCTCTTGAGCTGTTTGGTCACTTTCAATTTCAGCTAGTTTGTATGCTTTGTAATGAGGAAATCTTCAGAAACAGATCTACTCTTGTGCAGCACATGGCAAGCTAGCACACTTTAATTATTGGTTTGCTAGAAAACATTGTAAACTGACCTGCATTTCCCTGTACATTACAGAGGATTCTGGACAATTTAATGTTTTGGCACTGCAAAAATGACTTTGGGGACAATCTCACACTTCCAAAATTGTGACAATAGCTTTGGGGACTAGAACACACATAAAAACCTCATAAAAACATCATAGGAACAGTGTGAAGAATAGAATATCACTGATTTTAATTATTTAATTATTTGGAACTTATTTTTCTTTAAAGACAATAAATATTGTTACTCCATATATTGTTTTTTGAAGAACTTTTTGTGCATGTATGAGTATTTGTCTGCATTTGTAAAAATATGACATCTTTGTACCTGGTAACTGTAAACGCCAGAAGAAGGTATTGGATCCACTAGAACTGGAGTTACAAATGATTGTGAGCAGCCACATAGATGCTGAGAAATGAACTCAGTCTCTTAAAAAAGCAACAAGTTCTCTTAACTACTTAATCACTCATTTGATGACTTAAGGCAACGATAATGGAGGAATTCCGTATCAAATATTATAAATTAAAATGTTTTATGGAATCAATGCATAGATGCAATTATTAAAGAACAAAGTGAAACAATAAAATTAAATGTGAATATGATTATTAAAACAAAAGATTGAGAAAAGACAAAGATTGTCTGCCGTGGTAATGAAAATTCTGCATATATATATATGTATATATATATATATATATTAATCTTGAATTTAACTGAGTTGAAAAAACTAGACTGTAATTTGTGTATGATGCAATAATGAATAAAAGTAAAACTTTTTTATTGTCTTCAGAAAGTCCAGTACCACTGATGGCACATTGTCTGACTACTACAAAATATCCACAATGGGGCTTATAGTTTATTAGGAAGAATTATATTATTTTAAAATATCAATTAATTAAATTAATTATATAAGCATAATGAAGTCTGACCTTGCTTATGAATAATAATGGGGATAAAAAGGAAATAATTAAGAATAATACTGGAGAACAAAGAATCAGATAAAATAGAGTTCCAAGAAAGGGAATAAATGACAGCCTTCCTGTGTGGTACCTGGGAAAAGAGAAGAATCAAAATGAAAAAGGATACATTTTAATTTGTAAGAGAAAAAAGCAGACAAATATTCAAAGATGTCAAAGGGAATGGTATAATCATTAAATGAATAGAATCTTATGTAGTCCTATGGTTGCCTACCTCCTTTGGAAGATTATATGACACCTTCTTGTAATGTGAAAGCTAGTTCTCAGGGAAGAGGCACTCATACCAGTTCTAGCCCAGAAGCCTCTGGGACTTGTTTCTGACATGCACACAGTTTCAGCAATAGGGACTTATCTTCCACCTCACTTGATAAGCAAGGGCAACAACAATTGTCTGTTTGCTTTGGGAGTGTTTTCAATAGCCCTGAATAGAAACTAGAAATTAGTCTTCTCATGTATGATATTGGTGTTTTTGTTAAGTGGTCATTGGCTCTTACAGAGAACACCAATCAGTAAAGAAGAGAAAAGTTCATTAAAGCGATATTATGCATATTTATATAGAGAACGATGCCTATTATGGTGTTTTGGGAAAATAGTTAATAGTATGATGCCTTGAATATTTTTTTCAGATTTATTTATTATTTTATCCACCTCTATCTTTCTCCTGTATTTACTTCCCTCTCTTTCCCTACAGACTTTTGCCTATGAACCATATCAATGACCAGCACAACATGAAAAGCACGAAGATGCAGTAGTGGCACACATAGCTTGGAGGTAACCAACTACTATCTAATTGGATTTATACCCCACTCAGCAAGAGAGTTATCATGCCCAGTACTGAAAAAAAATACAAAAAACAAACAAACAAACAAACAAACAAAAAACCTAGCTAACTACTCAGTGATGTCATAGTGAAATTGCATAATTTTTGACAATGGTATATAAAATTCTGACCTTATTCCCAAAGATAAGTGTAGTTCTTACCCTTCATCCCCTTCATCAAGAAAACTCTTCTGTCTGTCAGATGACAGAAAACGACAACAAATAAATATGCAGAATTGAGGACTTCAGTCCCAGTGGATATATCCATAAAACACTTAAGGCTCAGGAAACATCTTAGAAGAGGGGACAGAAAGAATTCAAGAGTCAGAGAATCTGAGAAATTTTGTGAGATTATGTATTTTAGTTATATCAGAAGCTCCATTTATAGAATATTACGAACATAAGAGCCAACACATGTACTAAATAAGAATGACAACAATGAATATGCTAAACTCTGCAGGAAAAAGCCTTCAAGTACTCAATCCTACACAAAGAACTACAAGCATCCAAGAAAAGTCTGGAGTAGGAAAGGTGTGAGGGGGGTGGGAGGAGAGTAGTGGTTACTAGAGCCTGGACAGTGTCTCAGTTCACTTTCTGTTGTCTGCAGGATCAAGATGTAACACTCTCAGCTCCTTCTCCAGCAACATATCTGCCTACATATCACCATGTCCCACCATGAAGATAACAGACTAAACCTCTGTTAGCTGCCCCATTAAACGTTTTAGTTTATGAGAGTTGTCATGATCATGGTGTCTCTTCACAGCAATAGATACCCTAATTAAAACAGAAGTTAGTTCCAGGGATTTGGGTATTGCTGTGATAAGCTTGACCATGTTTTTGCTTAAAGGAATATGAACCTTGGGACTGTGGATTAGAAAAGCAATGCAGTTCTTTAAGTGCTACTTAATGAACCAGCCTAGTTGGGCATGGGAGACACAAGTGGCAAGGATGAGTTGAACTGCAGGGTGCTGGCACAAGGTGTTTCAGAGGAGAAGAATTTCAGTGTGTTACCTTGAGGCAAAGACAAGTTGGCCCTGAGGATATGAAATATAGGAGAGCAGGTGGAAAGTGAAAAATGCCTCGCCTTGTTTCTCACCACCTGCAGCATGTGGGGGACCTGGTCCAACCCCTCACCAGCTACTGCACTGTGGAGAATGTGCCCTTGTCTGGGTACCAGAGTGGAATTGGCCCTGATAACAGGGAGGGGCACTGGTCAGCCAGCCCTGAAGTCATGAGAAAGGCATAGCTAGTGTAGCTTCCTCATCTGTGGTGTAGCAATGGGTGAGAGGGAAAGATGCCCCCCTTCACCACCTGTGACATGTGAGAGAGCTGGTTCTGAGGTCATAAAAGTCAGAGAGCTGTTCCTACCCCCATCAGCTACAGTACTGGGGAGACTGGACCCTGCATTTCACCTGGGTAACACCACAGAGCTGGTCCTGATGACTTAGGTGTGGGGGAGTTAACCCTGAGGTTTGGAATCAGGATAACTGACCCTGTCCCTTGATCATTGATGCTAGGAGAGAACTACACAGGGCAATGCTGGAGACTCACCTTGGTGGTGGACAAAGAAGAGAGCTGGTGGGTTGACTAAGCATTACCAGGGTTATAAGCTGATTCACCCCAACATTCACCCCATCCATGATCTGCTGAAGCATGAAAAAGGGCTAGTTCTACAGACCCAAAGCTTCACAATCTCCATGACACAGGACAACCACAGGATGTCCAAGAAGACTAGTTCCCAGTGAAGGCCAAGTATTGATAGTATAGCAGAAACCAGAGGCCTCGAACCAGACCTATGACTTTTTGTAATGAACACTTGCAAGAAAACACATGTGGATAAAAAGGTTTACTGTGAAACTCACTGTGTCACACTACAGTTTCCAGGATGAGATTGATTCCCCCCTTTTAATTTTTTCTCTTAAATTTCATTTTATTCAATTTTGGGGTTTAGGTTGCAAGGGCAGAGGGTGGATATGAAGGAATAGGAAATAAATAAGATTAATGTAGATGGCGTGAAAGACACAAATACTAAATAAAAAGAAAGCTAAAAACAAAAAATTAAAAATTAACATGGTCATGGTGTCTCTTTACAGAAATAGAAACTCTAAGACCCTCTTCATGCCTTTCAAAACCAGTATGACCTAGGTGACTCTTACACTACCAAGTTTGGCTCCCTTCACAAAATAAAACTTTATTCAGTACTGGAACAGAGCTTCTGTGTGCTGAGCCTGAGGCAACATTTCCCAGATTTCATATCAATGATACAATTTTCTTCTTAATCAATACTCATTCTTAGCTCTAGCTAACAAGCATCAATTTTGCTTCAAAACTCAAAGGTTTTGCTTCAGTGATGCTGGTCTCCTTTTAATTACAACTGACCCTTCAGCTCCAGCAGGCCAGAAAAACAGAATCTTAATTCAAAATAGCAAATAGCCCTGATAGAGTCTTTACATTGCTCCTTGAAACTTCATAAGCCGGACCTCCATGTTTTGTACTGCTCTCAACATTCTTATTTTCCAAGGCCCTAAAAAATCAACCCACTAAGCTCTAAACACTCATGGCTTTTCTAGCCCAATGGTCCAAAGTCCTTCTTCAATTCTCCCTCAAACCTGATCAAGTCTGTTATAGCAACACCCCACAATCCTGGTACTACTTGTCTTAATTAGGTTTTCTATTTCTGTTGAGACAAAACACCATGACTGGAAGACAAGGTGGGGAAGAAAGGGTTTATATGGATTATACTTCCAGATCAAAGTCTGTCACCTGAGGAAGCCAATACAGGACCTGAAACAGGGCTGGAGTCTGGTGGCAGAAGCTGATGAAGAGACCTTGGAGGGAGCTGCTTACTAACTTGCTTTCCACAGCTTACACAGTCTGCTTTATCATGGAATCCAGGAATACCAGCCCAGGGATGGAACCACACACAATGGGTTAAGCCCTCCTCCATCAAAAACTATTTAAGAAAAATGGCATACAGCTTGATCTTATGGAAGCATTTTATATAGATTGAGTTATTCTGTCCTTTAGCCAGTTTCAAATAATTACTCAGAGGTTTAATGTAAATTTATAAATGCTCGTCCAATAGCCCAGGCTTGTTACTACCTAACTCTTACACTTAAATTAACCCATATATCCTGTGTATGCTTTGACACGTGGCTTATGGCTTGTCACCTCATTTTCTACATATCCTGCTTCCTCAGTGGTTGTCTGGCATCTCCTCTGAGTTCTCCCTTTTTCCCATAATCCTAGTTTGTTTGTTCTGCCTATAGTTCCTGCCCAGCTACAGACTGATAAGTGTTTTAGTGAGCCAATCAGAGTGATGAAACTTTAGACTGTATAAGATGGTTATTTTATAGCACGTTTTCTCAAATGTGGTTCCCTCTTTTCATATACCTCTAGTTTGTGTTTCAAGTTGACAGAATACTAGCCAGCACACAAACTCAGCCAAAAAACCTTCCACCTATAATCTTTCCTGCTTGAAAGGTGTGCTGGGGCAATGATGAAGCAAACTGTGAAAGTAGACAGCCAATGATTGGTTTAACTTAATGCTCACTCCACAAGAGGGGGTCCAGGTTCTGGATGTCCAGGAACTGGAGACTGGTTATCCCAGAGATATAGGGTCATACCAAATGCAACTAGCAAAAACAAAACAAAACAATCTACAATCAACAGCAACAATACAAGTCAAAACAAAACAATGAAGTGATTCCCACAATATTCTTCTATAGTTTGTTGTCAGAAAGGCTTCCTCCAATAGCAAATAGGAGACATAGTAGAGAACCACTGACTGACATTAAGGAGAGAGAGTGTCTAAATGGGTGGTCTCCATCAATTCCCTTCCCTTGGATATTGAAGAACACAGCAACAGAAGAGGAGGGAAGATTCTAGGAGTCAGAGGGGACAGAGGACCCCAGAAGAACATGGCCCACCAAATTAAGCAGGACTCATGTGAGTTCACCAAGACTAAAGCAGCAGGCATGAGGCCTGTATGTGTCTCTGCCAGGTTCTCTGCTAGCTTGGTGTTTTTGTCTGTAAAAGTGGGAGCAGGTGTTTCTCTTTCGGTTTGTCTGTGCTTGAGAGACTTTTTCATCTATTTGGGCTTTTGCCTTGTTTTATTTTATATTATTGTGTCCTGCTTGGCTGTCACCTCTTGGAGGCCTACACTTTTCTGAAGAGGAAATGGAGGGGAAGTGTATCTGGGGAAAAGGGGTGGTAGGGGGTAGCAGGGACAAGATGAGTGTAGGAAAATTGCAGCTGGAATATATTATATGAGAGAAGAATCTATTTTCTTACATTAAAAATGAAAAAGAGAAATAATACAATTTGAGTTGACCACTATTTCAATTACTAAGATAGCCTTGTTAAAATTATATACTTGAACTATCACACTAGAGCCTCCAATTACATACAGTTGTGTGTACCAGATGAAAAATACATATTTCGAAAAAGGTATTTTACCTGTTTTCTATACTTTGCAATTCCATATATACTTTAGAGTCAGTCTGTTGATACTTTTTGACATTGTAAATGACATTCAGTCCATATATAGATTGATTTGTGAAAGATGGCAGGTTACAAAGATTGAATCTTACAATCAGTGAGCATGATGCATCTTTTCATCTTCAATAATTTGTCTCTGTGGTGTTTTATACTTTCTAGTATAGAGACTATTCATATCTTTTATTTTCTTTAGTACAAAATATTTCAGCTTTTGATGGTATTGTAAATTTCATTTTTACTGTTTTATATTCCAATTTGTATTCCCAATATTTCTTTTTTCTTAGATTATTTGTGTTGCTGTAAAAATACGTTCTCAATTCTTTTGTAAATGCTAGTTTAATAGTAAACTTTATGAGTCAGCTGCATGTCTGAAAATGGTTTTATTCATTTCTCATGGTTGATTTATGGTTCAATGTAGTTTCACTAAAAATGTTGTAGGCATTTGTGATGTCTGCTGGAATCCATCTTTGCTCATATAGAAACCATATGCTACATTTTTTGGTAGTGAACTCTTTTTTTTAAAAAAAAAAAAACCTTAAGATTTCTTCTTTATATTATATGTTGTTATTTCAAAGTAAGGTGTTTCAATTGGGAAAAAGGTTTTCATGAATCCTGCATGACATACTCAGACCCTTTCAAAATCAAGGTGCATGCCTTTCCTCGGGTCTTTTTCATTTTCCCGATCCATTTCTTTAGAATTAATTTGCCAAGACAAGCATAGTGTTCCTTTGAATTTAGTCTCAGCACACAGGAGGCTCAGGAAGTTGTGGTTAACAGGGTTATTGATCCCAAGATTTTAAGGCCAGAGTGGGCAACAGAAAAAGACCCTCAATCTGAAGAAAAGCATCATCCTCTCTATTTCATTAATTCTCTATTTATATATTAGATACTTAGTAATATAAAGTATATTATATACTAGGAGGTTTTTCTTTTTTTAATATTTGGGATCTTTATTCAGTCTCCATAGATTTAAATGTTTTGATTTCATTCTATAATTCTTTGTTTGATTCATCCTGTTTCCTCCCTCTTAATATTTTTCTATCATATAATAAACTTCCAATGACTCAAAATTAATTTTTATTCTCTTTCATATCATCATATTCTTAAATTGTATCTGTAGCATTTTGAAACTTTTATATTAAATGTGCTCATTATTTTGTATTTTTATTGTTTCAGGTCGTTATTTTTCCTTGTGTCAATAATTGTGGTTATTATAGTTATTTAATTTTACAAGATTAATTGCAAGCATTTAGTACTCATCTGTTTTCCATTTGCGTTTGGAATAAAGAAATAGTTTTTCCTAGGTAAGTAGTTAGGTTTGGTTTCATTTGCATTTCTGAAGTCATGTTACCACCACAATTCTTCTGAACTAAGTGTGTGTGTGGGGGGGGTGGTGGTGCATGTATCCATGATAAATTCTGCAGCACAAAATTCATATACTAATGGCAAAGAAGAATTTTTATTCTAATTTTTCAGCACTCACACCGTGAATTTTAGTTTTTCATAAGTTGAAATTGCTTTGAGAAACACTGATTTTATCCTAAAGGCATAAATATTTTTTACAGATAATTCTGTTGATAAAAATAATTCAAGCTGATTATTTGCTGATAGAACTTGACCATTACTTATAACTCCTACCTAGTTCTAATCCTCACAATATTGAATGCGATTTTGACATCTCTGTGGATTTAACTCCAAGGAGTATATATTCCAACATTCGCTTTTTTCTCATCCTTTGTTAGGTGCTAGTCACAGAGTCATGCAGATTTATTCAGTATAATGACCTAAATCACCTACTTTCATACTTTTCATTTTAAAAACTCACTGTCCAACCATACCCTCATATCTATAAATACAATGACAAATGTTTCCTGTATACATATAGTAATATTCTTAAGTTTTCTTTAATTTTAATGGGCATTCAGTAGGTAATAGAGCTAATCATGGAGTAAATTTTCCAGAAGTTTTAATAATGTGTATGTAAAAATGTGCAAAGTAAATAAGACAAATTAAATATTAGACAATATACTTAAAGGCTGGGAAGTTATAAGCAATAACTATTAAAAGGGTTTCTTCAGATACAAATAATATATATATGTATATATATATGAAAAATGGCTACTATTTTTATTACTGTGTAATAGAAGTATTCTACTTTACCTTCTTAGCATTAGCTTATTTTATTTTAACAATAATCTTATGAAATAAATATTATTACCACTATCACTTAACATATGGATTTTTAAAAAAAGGCAGAGAAAAATAAAATAATGTGTCAAGGACTCCTGCACAATCAGTTGTAGTGCTGAAATTTATCTTGGCTATAGATTCTGGAGTTTAAAATGGGCAAGAATAAACTCAGAAAGCTTACAGAAATGTACTCAAAGTATATAAAATACAGTAATATTCAAATATTTTCTTTTTCATAATAAAATACTTACAAATAAAATGGTAAGAGTATGTTTTCAACATACAAATTATCTAGGAATTATGAATGGTAAAATAACCTGTGAAAATGTAAAATAACGTCAATCATTTCATACTTATAAAAATGAAGTTTACACAATATTTTGGAAAATGTTTGATAACATTACTATATTCTTTATACATGTATATTTTCAAAATTAATTATTTTTAAAGATTTCTTCTGCTTTCTTCTCCTTTTTCAAGACAGGTTTTCTTTGTGGCTTTAGAGCCCGTCCTGGAACTTGCTCTGTACACCAGGCTGTCCTAGAACTCATATATACACCTGCCTCTGCCTCCCGAGTGCTAGGATTAAAGGCATGTGCCAACAACATCTGGCTCTCTTCTGCTTTTAAAACAATAATACTACTATCTAAGAAAAGTAAACGAATAAAATATCACTCTTTCATTCACACGTTTGAAAACACATTGATCAGCATCTTTTCAGTAACCACAGCTTGCTACACACTGTTTGGGATTCTGAGAATATAGTGTCAAAGATAAAACCACTTATCTCAAAAAAAAAACCCTCATATTTTCCAATAAATATCTGGCACTTTAAAACTGAATTCTAGGAAAAGAGTTTTCTGTGGTGAAGCAGATCTCCAAGATAGAAAATAGTGTGGCTTGGCAGGTGTGAGAAATAGAAAGAGATTTGATTCTGTTGCAGAGAAGGAGAAAGCCAGGTACTGGACTTGGTAGGAATTTAAATTGTATTTTAACACGTTAAAAGTGGGAAGTGGGGAATACAGAAATTGAACTAGTCCACTTTTTTTTTTCTTTTGATTTTTCAAGACAGGTTTTCTCTGTGTACCTTTGGAGCATGACCTGGAATTCACTCTATAGACCAGGCTGGCCTAGAACTCTAGCCCATTTCTCCACTTCTATAACCAGGCAAGGCTCCTAGCAATGTACTGTGACATCAAAGCAGTCTCAAAAGCTCAACCAACCTTCTGTCCTGCCTTCCAGAAGTGCTGGGGTTATGGCTGTCCAGATACTGCAGCTGTAGCCAACCAATGACTGCTCCAACTGCCCACGCCATTAGAGGGAACTCATGCCTGATGCTGCCTCGATGTTCAGGAACCAGAGGGACAGCCCAGAGACCCAGGATAGAAACAAAAAGACTGCTTAAAAAATCAAGGAGATGGTTCCTACTGATATTCTGCTATACTCGTAGTTCGGTGTTTAACCCAAATTTTGTCAAAGGGGTCTCTTCTAGCAAGCAATTGGAGAAAATGGGAGACCCACAACCGAACTGGAATCCAGATGCACAGAGGGAGGAGTGATAAGAAATGGGGTAAAGACCAGGTTATAGAAACCCACAGAGACAGTTGACCTGAATTAGGGAGAGCTCGTGAACCCCCAGATTGATACTGGGAAACCATCATTGAACCGACTCAGACCCCCTGAACATGGGTATAAGTTAGAAGGCATGGACAATCTAAGGGACCTCTGACAGTGGAACCAGGATGTATACCCTGGTGCATGAAAGGACTTTGGCAGCACAGGGAATACTCCCTTAACTTAGAGGCAGGGGGGGGAGGGCCTAGACCCTACTCCAAATGACTTGACAGATTTTGATGATCCTTCCTGGAAAGCATCACCCTCCCTGTGCAGTGTGTGTGTGTGTGGGGGGGGGGAGGAGGGATGGGATGGGATGGGAGAGGGGTCAGGGAGCATGGGAGGGAGAAAGGGAGAGGGAACTGGGATTGATATGTAAAATAAGAAAAAATAATAACAACAAAAAAAGAAAAGGAATTTGTAAAACATCTTAAAAAAAGGAATAGATAGCACGGTTGCTGTGTTGGGATTAAAAATACTGTCTTGGAATAGATTAATACACTATATAAAACCCACTTTAAGTCCCTGTCAGTCATAAGCAATGGGTCCAAAGGGAATAAGAACTAATCAAATAGTGACTTGTATTCATGAAGGACAAAAAACCTACTTGATAGACCAAATCTTTTAGTGTAGTTTTCTAAAAGTCTTTTCTCATAATTATAGTTTTTTTTTTACTTCTTTGATTTTGTTTACTTAAAAAATTATTCATATATACATTTTCTTATAATCTCTTGTGTTGAGGAACATACCATTTTACAGCATTATTCACCACTTGGCAATGAAAAATTGTAAATTAAAAATGTAGTATAAAACTAATTTGTATCACAGTGGTTATGTTTGTATTGATTATTTAATTTATTAACTTCATAGTTAAAATACTCAAACTTGTTGTGGAATAGAATATTTGTTTAACTATATAAAGGTATGTTTTAACTGTCCATGCTGCATTTGTTTAACTATGGAAAGATATTTTACATTTGTTTATGCTATATTTGTTTAAATACGTGAAGATGTGGTACACTTGTTTATGTAGCATTTATTTAATGATATAAAGATGTGTTGCTTTGCCTGCTTAAGACACCTGATTTATCTAATAAATGCTGAATGGCAGAAAGCTAGGAAGTAGAGGTATAGGTGGAGCTTTTGGGCAGAGAAAATAAGCCTTGGGGGATTGGGAGAGAATGAGGAAGAATGACTCCTGGGGTCCGCCAGTCAAGTAGCCACCAACCAGCCAGACATGGAAGAAGCACAGAAGTAGATATGAATGAAAGGTAAAAAGCCCTGAGGCAAAACATAGATGAAGGGAAAAGCAGGTTAAATTAAGTTATAAGAGCTAATGATAAAAGCCTATGATATGGACAAGCATTCATAACTAATATTAAATCTGTGTGTCATGATTTGGGAGCTGGTGGTCCAAGAACGCCTGCTACACTTACTTTTTTCTAGTTGATGAGAGTTAGGATTACCTGGGAGAAGAGACTTCTTGGCATGGGGGTGAAGTATCATGATTAGGTTAGTTAAGGTGGGAAGATTTTCCCATTATTTTTTGGCATTATTTCCTGGTATGAATCTTGGACTTAGTAAGAAGGAGGAAGTGAGCTATGAACTATTATTATCTCTCTCTGTTTCCTTACTATGAATACAATGCGACCAACTGCATCAAACTCCTGCCACAGATCTGCTTGCCATAATGGAACATAACCTCAAACTGAGGAAAAATAAGCCCATTCTCCCCTAAATTTCTTGTGTCACATTTAAGAAACATAAGAAAATGTTTAATGTATGTGTTTTAAAGGTTAAATTATGAGTAAAATTATTGAGAGCTTTTATTAAATTTTGTTAATTTTCTTTATTTTCTAAAGGCTTGTTTTTATTTTTAAAATTTAGTATTCATTTGTGTGTTTGAGTATATATCAAACGTATGAAGGTGCCCATGAAAATAAAACAGGATTTTAAATCCTCTGGACTTGGAGTAGTAAGCTGCCTGATATAGGTGCTTCAAAGCAAACTCAGGTCCTCTGGAGGAACAGCAAAGGATCTTAACCACGGAACAATTTTTCTTAACTAGCTATCTTTTATTTTATTGTGTAGCTATAGCACATTGTGTATACTATTTGTACAGAAAACTAGTATTAATTCTATATGTTTACCATTATTAATAATTAGGACAAAGAGTAAATCATACTGTTATCTAAAAGATGGATAAAATTCGAAGAAATTAAAAACCTATTCATGATAATAAAAATTTAATACAATATTTCCCAGTTATATAAGCCCATAGCTCAGATATTCAATGATGAGAAATTGAGTTTTTTATTTAAGATCAATAAGACCAGGATCTGAATTCTCGACATTTCTATCCAACATATTGCTGGAAGCCTGAGCCTGAGCAATTGAGAAACAAAAGTAAATACATGCCACTCAAGGTGCAAATAGAAAAGGCTATATTTGAAAAACATAATTTTTAAAATGTAATCTTGAATGAATAGAATAAAGCAAGAAATATCATATTATCTGACTAAATTATTCTACAAAGTAGTGGTAAACAAAGCAGTGTGGTAGGGATATTAATAAAACTACAATAACTAATTGAATAATTATATAAGCATCTGATAAATAAATATACATTTTTACCATCAATTGCTTTTCAACAAAGTGCAGGAAAACTACAGAAGCGATCACAAGAGAAATAACTGTCTAAATTCCAAATAAAGAAATGACTGCCCTATGTCACTCTACGTGCAAAATTCAACTCAAAATGTGCTGGCGACTTCAGAATGAGGTCTGATACTCTGAATCTCATAGAATAAAATTGGAAAATAATCCATGAATTTGGTCTAGGTGATGTTTTTGTATATGTCTCCCAGTCTTCCAAAACACAGGGAACCCAAAGCAAAATCAAAGTTCATCCACTTAAAATAAAACAACAAAGTGCAACACAAGAAATTATTTTCAAGGGTATGCCTGATAAGAACTCATGTCAATGTCTAGAAAGGAAATAACTGAATTAAAACTTCAGCACATGAATAAAGTAGAGATTGTTTCTTAAAAAAACAAATACCCAGCAGATATATGAAAAAATGCTCAGTGTTTGATTTCCAAATTAAATCAACAACAGGGAAGCAACTCACACTTGTTGGTAATTTTTTTTTGTCAATAAGATAAAAGTTTGGCAGCAAAGGCTAAAGATAACAAGTATTGATAACAAAAATACATTGGGGTTGGGGACTCATGAACACTCTTGATGGGGATTTAAATTAGCACACTGTTACAGAACTGTTGCAGTGATTCCCCAGAAAAATAAACATATAACGTCTGCATGGGTCAACATTTCATTTGTTGGTATATTTCTAAAAGAATGAAATCAATATGTCAAAGAAATTTCCCTTGTTTATTGCAGCATGATTCACACTGCATATGCACTTAATGTCACAGAACTGTACACTTAAAATGATTAAATGGTACAACATATATACATATATATATGACCTGACAGCACCCGAGGCAGTTTCTCCTTGGAAAACCTGCTGCCCAGGACAGCAAGGGAATTAGATAGTTGATTTTTCCATTGCTGCCCATTCTCCAATTCCAATTCCCCAGTCTTATCTCTACCTCTGTAGCAGATAACCCGCTGTGAATCACCTCTGACCCCATTCCAAAGGGACAAAGCAGATCTCCTACAATCTTTCTTTCTCAGTTCATGCCTTTGTTCTCCCCACCAATATCCTATGCAATCTTTCCTGAAAACCTCCTGAGCAAGACAGCCAGGGAATCAGGTAGGCAACCTTTACTCTCCTTCCTATCCTTCAATTCCAGTTCCCGGTCTCATCTCTTCCAGTTCTCCATGCTTATCTTTAGCTTGGTAGAAGATTCTCTCCTGCAGCATTCCTTTCTCCCCCATCCCTTTGACTGATGTGCCAACATTCTTTCCCTGGAAACCTGCTAGCCAAGTTGGCCAGGGAATTGGGTCCTCATTGCAGACTCAGATTATCTCCCTCATGTGAATCTCCTCTTTCCCTTCCTAACTTGTTTCCACCAGCATTCTATGAATTCCTATTACTATTTGCAAGCTTCTAAAACCAAGAAACAAGTTCTACCCCAAATGTCCAATGGTAACACCCAGAAGGGGCTCAGAAGCATTCCATACCAGAAAACCCACAGCCACCACACATTCATAAAATTCAGATAAGGCAAAAGAAACTAAGGAACTGAAAGCCCACCCTAAAAAAGAAAACGACAATTAGCAACAAACATCCCAAATCCATATGTCTTAGATGCCAATAAAATGACACCACACAATCAGTAATAGCCAGTACAATGTGTCTCTACCAAAGCCCAGCAACCCCCAATATAGTATGCCTTGAGAAATGTAATGTAGCTGAAGTACAAGACAAGGACATTGAAATGGCCATTATGAATATGTTCAAAATTCCAATCCCAAAATAGAAAATAAATAACTCCAAGCAGTAGCTCTTCACCTGGAGTCCAGATCCGGAGTCCCCTAAAGACCAACAAGGAATCTGAATCCATATGGAAAAGCAGAGTACCATTGTACAAACTATAGGATTTTGGCTCTTCTGTGTGTCTGACATAGCAGTATGAGATCAGACAATATTGAGCTCAATTGGGGTTTGTTTTTATCATAGCAGAAGTTGAAATGAGGGGAATTTCTATGGTTCAGGATCATGATTTGCTGACATCCATCTAAGGGTGTCTTGGGGATAGATGCATGCTGGACTAAGGCATCTGGTGATAAGTTCTATACCAATTGGAACATTAGGTATTTCCTTTGAAAAGTTAGGTATTTTCCACTTGAATGCTGATTGCCACTTTTCTGGGTGGTGCCTGTATGGTCTCAGGTTGTGGTCTTTCCTGGAAGCAGATGGTGCCTTAGGGTAAACTGAAATTTAGTCATACTCTTTGATTGGCTTCTATTAAGCCTGTTTTGGCAGCAGTATAACCAAACTACCCTGGAACTTACAGTCATTGTCATTGTTATACAAATGTATCTGATGGTGTTAGGAACTGAGACATTGTTCAGTAGCAAAATCACAGTTACAAAGTATCAATGATAATAATAATTTTATGATTGGGGTCATTATAACATAAAGAACTGTATTAAAGGGTTGTAGCATTAGGAAGACTGAGGAACCACTGCTCTAAAGAAATATCACATAATCGGTAGAATGAAATGAAGATAACAGCCCAAAACATGAAAGTGAAAATAGAATCACTAAAGAAAATAAAAAAATAAGATAAAACTGAGAATGAAAATTTTAGAAACTCAAAGAGGAACTCCAGAGGAAAGTCTCACCAACAAAATACAAGAGATGGAAGAGACTCTCAGACATTGAAGCAAAAATAGGTAAAATGGATACCTTGATGAAAGTGAATGTTAAATGTAAAAATACCCAGCACAAAAATTCTAGGGAATCTAGACCACTATGAAAGGGATGAATCTATAAATAATAGCAATAGAGGAAAAAGAATCTCAGTCAATGGTACAGAATATATTTAATAAAATAAAAAATTTTCTTTATCTAAAGAAGGAGATGCCAATCTAAGAAATGGTCCTAAGAAACAAACTAGTGTAGCCATTTTAATATCTGACAAAATAAACTTCAAATACAATGATTTCTCTGCCTTTGACCTGGGTTTCTTCTCCTTCCTCTATTTATACTATGTGTAGATTAGTTCTTTTCATAGTGTTCCAGATTTCCTGGAAATTCTGTACATGGATGTTTTTACATTTAGTATTTTCTTTTACTAGGGAATCCATTTCTTTAATCATGTCTTTAATGACTGAGATTCTTTTTCTGTCTCCTGTACTCTGGTGGTGAGATATGTCTCTGAGGTTCCTGTATGATGAGTTCCTAAGTTTTTGATTTCCAGATTTCCCTCGGTTTGAGTTTTATTTACTTATTCTATTTTCACTTTCAGGTCTTGAAATATTTTATTCATTTCCTTCCACTATTTGGGTTTTTCATAGATTTCTTTAAGAGGGTCAAGGGTATCATAAGAAAACCCACATAATTTACCATCTTGGGATCATAGGAGCTTACAGAGACTGAACTGAAAATCAGGGAGCCTGCATGGTACTGTATACATGTTAGAGTTATGTAGCTTTGTCTTTTCCTGGGACTCCTAACAGTGGAAGCAGGGGCTGTCTCTGACTTTTGCAGGCTTTTAGGATCATATTCATCACAATGGTTGCATTGCCCTGTCTTACTACAGGGAAGGTGTACTTGGAAGTTTCTCATCCTTCCCTGTCAGTGCCCAAGTAACCACTCTAAAACTCAATATTAATCATAATTATTTGTCCAGTGGCTCATACATATTACTGACTAGCTCTCACAATTAAATTAACCCATTTTTACTAATCTATGCATGACCACATGGCTGTGGCTTACTAATAATGTTCTGGCATCATACCCCTTCAGTGGCTACATGACATCTCCTTGAATCCACCTTCTTTCACTCCATAACTCTGGATTTCCTGCCTAGCTATATTCTGCCTGCCCCTTGACCAAAACAGCTTTATTCATCAACCAATAAGAGCAACACATGTTCACATCATATAGAAAGACATCCCATATCAGCAAGGTGCTTAGTCTTACTACAACTTAATATAGAAACAGAGGAGGAGTGGATGAGGGGGAGGCAAAGGGGTGGTTGTGGGAGGGAATGGGAGAAGAGGACAAAGGGAGAAACTGCAGTTAGGATGTGAAAGAAAGTTAGGAAGGAAGAAAGAAAGGATACAAAGAAGGAAGGGAGAGAATGATTTATTTGCTTCTACTATAAAGACCTCTATCATATTTATACAGACTGTTTTAAGGTCATTTATCCAGATTCAAATATGGAATACTCAGGGTGTGCCATAGTTGGATTGCTGAGCTCCAGTGGAGCACACATTGACCTGGCTCTTATTGTGTTTTTACACTGGAGTTTAAGCACCTGGGATGATGATGATCATAACCCTAGGTGCTGATACCTGATCTTGCCTTTGTTCATGCTACTAATCTTTTTATGACCACAATCATCTCTGAGATATACACAATACACATTCAAATGAAAAAAGAGAAAAGTTTATTCTGGCATCTAGCATCAAAAGTTTTCATCCACATTCAGTTGCCCTTTGTTTTGGGGCCTGTATCAAAATGACAAGTCACAGTCTAAGCATGTGTCAGTTTATAATACCTATGTGGCAGAGAAATGGATATCACAATACATTTTAATGGCTCAGCCTTGGTGATCTAAACTCTTCTTGCAAAGGCTTAATAACCGCTTTGATGTTCATCTACCTACCAAAAGTGATAACCTTTAACCCTAGTGCTTTTGATGAGGACTATTCAAACCATAGCAATGTCACAGGTAAAATTCTTAATTTGGATTATCCTAAATTCATTTGAATTAAACACAAAGTCTACCACACTAAAGATATATTTTACTGATAAAATCTTTAAGCAGAAATTTAGATGAGCAAAGGTAGATAAAAACAGTGAGTGGAGAAGGAGCTAGGAGAAAGAGAAGGGGAGGAGAGGAGAGCATGCGGGACTAGGAAGATTGAGTCAGGGGAGAAATAGATGAGAGGAGAGAGAGAGAGAGAGAGAGAGAGAGAGACAGAGAGAGACAGAGAGAGACAGAGAGAGACAGAGAGAGACAGAGAGAGACAGAGAGAGAAACAGAGACAGAGAGACAGAGACAGGGAGAGAGGGAGAGAGACAGAGAGAGACAGAGAGACAGAGAGAGACAGAGACAGAGAGACAGAGAGAGACAGAGAGACAGAGAGAGACAGAGAGACAGAGAGAGAGAGGTACCATAAAAGAGGGAGCAATTATAGGTTTGAAGAGAAAACTGAACCTAGAGAAATGTCCAGAGACCTACAAGACTGACTCCAACTACTAATTTGAGCAACAGTGTTCTTCCCTGATAATGAGATTGATGACTAACTTATCCACCATCATAGAGCCCTCATCTAGAAGCTGATGGGAACAGAATCAGACACCCACACCCACAACTAAACACTGAGCCCAACTGGAGTCCAGTTGCAGAGAGGGAGGACAAAACCAGGCTACAGAAACCACAGGGACAGCTGACCTGAACAAGGGGGAACTCATGGACCCCCTGACTGGTAGCTGGGAATCCAGCATTGGACCGACTCAGACCCCCTGAACATGGGTCTCAATTAGAAGGCATGAGAAGTCTAAGGAACCTCTGACCGTGGAACCAGGATGTATCCCTGGTGCACAAAAGTAATTTGGGAGCACTTTCCCTATGGAAGGATACTCTCTTAACCTAGAGGCAGGAGGGAAGACCTAGTCCTTACTCCAAATGACTTGACAGATTTAGATGATCCCTCCTGGAAGACATTACCCTAAATGTGGAGTGGGAGGGATGGGATGGGAGGGTGCTCAGGGGGTATGGGAGGGTAGAAGAGAGGAAAAAAATAGAATTAAATTTAAAATAAAAAAGAGTGGGGAGGCAAGTTCTCTCAATCATATAAAATAGAAACTCAAGTAGTTATAGAATATAGTTCCATGGAATAAACTCTTTTCTCCACAGTGATCATGCAGCATGAGAGCCTGATGACAAAAGCATGTTGACAAAGTAGAGGACAGCATGCAAGAGAGCAAGTTTAAGTAATCTGACAAAAAAACAGTGTTACAAAGTTTATTTTGCCAGAACTTGCAAACTCATTTCTTAGCTAAGAGAGTTTCAGTTCCACATTTTGAGAAATTATCTTGTTTTCAGACAGGCAATTTCAGCTTCATTCTTAGAGAAGATGTTTTGGTGAAAGTCTATTAAGCAATGTCATGTACTTGTTTTCACTCTACTGGCATAGTGCATTTGCTCTATGCTCCCTTACAAGATTCCCCTCAGGCCTCCAATTGTTTTACTTATTAACTTTATGCTGTCACTGAGTAACATTATTTCAAATCTCAGTGTGTTTGGTCCTTGACTCACATTGTTTTATTCTAAATATATGACTATAATGTAAATCAAGAAGTTAAGGAAATTAGGTCCTGAATCATATCCACTCCAAGATTAAAGCCATAGTATGGATGGGATGAGTTGCCTATTTGTGGAGCCTATTATTTAAAAGAAAATTTTAGATTAGGGATTTCAAGATGATGATATCAGAACATTTAACTATTAATGGGGCATTCTTTATTTTTTGTTTTGTCTTAGACAGAATCTCATTATTTTTCCTTGTCTGGCCAGGAAATCACTATATAGGTCAGGATGGCCTTGAATATCCAGTTATCTTCTGCCTTTGTTTTGTGAGTCATGGGATTAAAAGTGTGAGGGTGAAATCTTAATATGATGCACCTGTGAAGCCATCACCCAAAAGATATTTATTCAGTGAGGTTTTTCATTTGCTTTCAGTGCTACCCTTTAAAACATGGTGAATGTATGCACCAAGCATGTTAGAAACTTACTATCTCATATTTAGTAAAATATCACACCGCCAAAGATAATGCCACAAAGGTCCTATTACACACAAAACACAGTCTTTAATACCTTTCTATTTTCTGTAGTATGGTCAGTTTTGATTTTTAGATTTAAAAAAAAGACTAAATGACAGATTAGACACTGCTTTATAGTTACCTTCTAGGTAATAGGAGAAAACTAAAGGTGTGGTGATATATTATTTATGATTTATTAAATTTGCTTGAGGATTCAGAATGCGAAGATATCAGGTAGTGGTGATACAGACCTTTAATTTTGGAAGACATAGAGCTAGGTGGTGGTGGTATACACCTTTAATCCTAAAACTCAGGATTAAGAGGTAGACATATCTCTGTAATTCAAAATCACCTTGATAACACAAAACTGACCCAGTACTAAAAGAAAGAGTTCGTGCCTTTGATCCTAGCCCTTGAGCAGCTCACACTCCTTTAATTCCAGCATTAAGGAGGGGGAAGCTAGAGTGAAATGGTTGGACAGAGAAAGGAATATAAGGAGGAGAAGACAGGAATTCAGAGCCTTTTGTCTCAGGATTTGTGGAGACATGATTGTCATTTCAGCTGGGCAGAGATAAGATCTGCTTGCTTGGCTGTTTTTGCTTTTCTGATCTTCAGGTTGAAGTCGGAATCCCAGTATCAGTCTCTTGGTCCTTTATTTATCATGGTACATAAAGGGCTGCATGTGATTTTCAGGAAGCTTCCATTAAGAGCATGTGCAGAACTTCCTTAGTTGACTGCTAGAGATTGCTCTGATGGCGGGGATGTAAATGAAATGGTTGAAAAATGGTTGAAACATATATAAAAATATATATCAAAATATATTTAGATATTCTAAAATTGTGAACCATTTGGCTATTCCTTATATTTTCACATCAGAAACAATGGTGAAATGAGTAACCTTATTCATATATTCTGATATCTTACATATTTGTCACTGACAGCACAGAGAAAACAAGACATTGAAAAGTTAATTGCTGTGTCATAGAACATCATTTTCTATGTTAGATTCATTTTGGAAGGAGATATATCAGTGTGTGTTCCTTTTAAAAGTTTATTTATTTAAACTAGAGAACTTTTATGAAATTTCAGGGATGACATGGGCAATTTGTTTATGATTAAAATTAAATTCTTATGGCTAAATATATAGCTCAAAATTAAGACACTAAACACAAACCTTGAGTTTAATCACCATTGCAGAAACAAAAAAGCATACTTTCTTATGGAAAATGTAAATGATAATAAAACAAAATAGGTAACAATGTACCAAATAGCAGTAAATTAGATAAATATGTTGTAAATGTCAGTGTTGACCATTAACATTGTATAAAACGTTCAAATAAGGTCTAGTTTTAGAAATGACATTTGGGGCAAAGAAAACAATAATGTTATCCTAGGAAAGCAAACAGAAAATGCAAAAATCCTGAGAGGGATACAGAGTGATGTTTAGCATATTTAAGCATAGTATATATGAATACTTGTATCATAAAATGAAATTTGAATTGTAGATGAGTAGCTATCTCACAAGGCCAAAATAAAAACTTTGATTTTCCTAAAACATATCTAGAAGTCATTCAAAATTTTTGAGCAAAGGCAGGTAATGATGATAGATTTTTAAAAAACTTTGGACCCTGTGTAGAGAATTATTGAAAGTAGAGAAAAGAAACACTAGTATTTATCTATAAAGTATTAAATGACATGGATCTTAATAAACATACTGGTAGTTAAACCTAAATTGGTTGTAATGGAGTAGGAGAGAAAAACTGATAAATTTGGGAAGTTCTAAAGAGGTAATATAAAAAAGGCTTTGTAATATATGAGATACTACATTTCTATTACTTTCACTAGCATTTTAAACTATCAAACTACAAAATAATTTTTAACAAATCAATTGATTAAAATTTATGTTTTCCAAGTGTTAAATCCTAAACATATATACATATAACCAACACTAAATAAACTCTATTGTGTGTATTTACATTTCTGTATATAACATACATAATTTTAAAGGAAGAGGTCATAAGGGGGTGGGAGAGGACAAGAAAAGTTGAAAGGGACAGGGAGGGAGAGGGCAGTAATGGTGTAATACAGTACTCATACATCCAGCTCTAAAAAAACTATACTTTAAATAAGGCATGTCTGAGATAGAAATTTCATATTCCTTATTATTAATGAAGATATATATTCCTTTTATACTCATTAACTACTAGTTTTTTGGTATTTGTTCACTTCAGTCTATTGTAAGATCTCTAATTTATATCAATATACATTAGACATATTCAAAATATTTATTTTCTTTCTGAAGCTATATTCATGTTGTCTTTTTTGTTAGAATTATTCAACATTTAAATAAGCATTTTCATTTGTTTTTTAATTTTAATCTCAAAATGTTTTCTATAATGAAAAGTAATATATTGTCATATATATCTTAATCCATTTTATATGCTTTTAAAATAGTTTCTTTATTATAACTAAAATTTAATTTTTTGAAATGTAATGTTCCCCAGATGGGTAGCCATCTGTCCCTATGTCATTCAGCTGATTTGATAGGTCACATTTATTACATTCTCAAATTTAATGTATCCTGACAGGCATGTGTATCTTCTAGTTTCATAGATACTTGAAACAATCCCTATCCTAATAGTCACATGTTTTAATTGTAATAGTTGTGTAGTGCATTTTCATACCACAAAACATAATGAATACGGATTCAGAATAGTTTTGGTTATATTTTCACTTGAATTTGAGAACATGTACATTGTGGGCACTGGGAAAATTCTTTAATTTTCACATGCTCCAGATTATCTAATCATTAAATGGTGATTATAATGAAAATTTTAATGTTGCTATGGGGATTAAATTAGATTTTCAGAAACAGAGACTCCTTTAGCTATGGCTTACTATGACCTGATAGAAATGTGAATATTATTAGACTTTCAGAAAAACTGCTTGAGTTCCAGTAGTTCATGGAAGTTGAGGGACTAAAACGCCTTCAGAATGGTATGTAAAATGTACCTGTGATTAAACAGTTAGAAGGCCCATGAAATGCAAAAGCTGGAATAAAGAGAAATGCATTTTTATTTTGTGCTAGTCAATATTTTGAGATATTAAGAAGACCTAAGCTCTATTCAAAGTACTGTTACCAATCAATTTTGGAACTTGAAGAAAGTCAATCACCTCCTTGTCAATTGACCACTGGGCTAGTTGACATATTTAATGATAATTTTCTATATAAGAAGATTGACTGGGAATACAAAATAAACTGTGGTTGTGAATGAACGTTCAAAAACATTGAACCTTTCTTAAAACATGTGCAGTGTTGCTTTGATAGCACAAAGTGTCAAAGTTTTTTAAACCATTTTTCTCTATGCATTCCAAATTTTATGCATTACCAGAGTAATGATGGCGTTTGCTGCATAAATTAAGTCCATAGATATACTCCAGCCATTATAAAAATGCATTCATGGAAAGCATGCAGTACTGAGGCATTTTAGTATTTCTCATACATGTGTTTAGATAATCTACTAGGGATTATTTTTGTGGGGAATTATGTTTCTCTTTCTCAGAAGCCACTGATTGCTTTTAGCTCTTCACCTAGGATTAGGGCCTCATGCCACTCCACCATTCACATTGCCATCTCCACTGTGTTGCCATTATTGAGGGGTTGTTTACACAATCATATTTTTGAGATTTCATGGGTACAGCTTCTCTATCATATATACAAGACCATATCTGGAAGCTGGTGGCCTGTTTGTCTGGTTCTTACAATCTTTCCACTCCCTCTTCCTTGATTTTTCCTAAGCCTAAAGTATAAGGGCTGCACTCTAGATGCATCAGTTGGGCAAGGGTATCACACAACCATTTGTTCTCTGAATTATAGCCATTGTGGATCTATATAATAATCTCTGTCTGTTGTAAATAAGGTTTCTTTCATGAGGGGTTGAGAGCCATGCTTTTCTAAGCATATAAGAATAACCAGTTAGAACACAGTTTCTACAAGCCACAAGATTACACAGTAATATACGGCCTTCATATCATGAGATAACTCAAGAACTAAAGATTGTCCTGTGAGGAAACCAGTACAAAGCTGTAGCTGATGTTATAATCTCATGAATGTGTTGGCTGTTTCTTGCTGTAGATTCTTCCTGTAGGTTATTTCTTTCTGTAACTTGGGATTTACTTCCCAGAGTTTAGCACCATCTGGTCGTTTACTGGGAACAAATTTCTCCCATGCATTTAGAGTTTAACTGATTACACGCCATAGGTATGTGTAAATACCTGTTCTCCATTAACAGGTGCTAGTTTACTGATTATATTCCTTAGCTGGGTATGAGGCCTGTTGCCCACTATCGGGTCCTTGTTCCCCTCTCCACTGCAATTGCAGAGATCTGCAGTCCTGCAAATTTCTTCATTGACAGACATTTGGTCATTGTTTAGGGTCTAGGCAAAAAGCATCCCATCTAAGACATTCCCAGAGATCCAAGGACATAGAATTACTACATGACCAAAGTTGTTGATTCATAGCTGCCCAGAGGGATAGACAAAATAAGCTTGCCCTGGTTTGACCTCACTGGCAGATAGAGAAGCAATAACCTAAACTAACCCTGCATTAAAAGATTCTTAAACTTCTTGTTATATTAACTCATGATTTTATCTCAGAGATTTACTGCTCCCTCCTATTTCCCTGAGAAGATAAGTCAAAGGTTTCAGTCTGTTTGCTGATCCTTGGGGAAAAGTAAACTATCCTGAAGGGCTGTGCTACCACAGAGGCTGGAGCACTGGAAGGTACCAGTTTTGTTTCTTGTGTAAATTAAGCTTACACCCCTTCTTTGACCTGCAGCCCTAAGTAACTGATGCTAAAAGTTTCTCCTGCCAGCTTTAGTTTATTTTTCTGTGCGTAAATCTTATTTGCCTTGCTGACCTTGAGAATCTCAAGCCTCATATTGTATTGTAAGAAGAGTTACTATTGCAAACATAAATATACCTGTAACCCCAAGAACTAGAGAGAATTCACAAGGCAAAGAAATGGAAAGATAGAAACAAAACAGACAGATGGGCAGACTGTTGACTTCTTTCCCTTCAACTACTTTCTTAAATGATGAGGACTAGTCTTCAGAGATGAGACTTTATGTCAGTTCCATTAACTATGCTGGTTTCTTTTCTCTTTAATTATTTTTTATATATTTTGGGTCTGGGTGTTTTCTGAAGGTTGTAAGTATTTGCTGATTTTAAATAATTGGTGTACTATATATTTTATATATTTATATTTTGCTATGATTTAATATCATACTGTTTTTCCTCTCTTCTCAACTATGGTCTACATATTCCCTTCTCCAAATAAATGTCCATGTTTGATATGATAAAATGAATCAATAACTCACATTACATTTTGTTATTTTTTCTGGTATTGAAAATTCTACCCTACTAGAAATCTCTACACATATTTTCTAGAGCAATATCCAACGTTTTTCATAATTTTTCATTTCATAGAGACATATGTACATCACCTAATTGTATATCTTGTGATAATTCCTCAATACAATTTGCTTCAGATCATGTTTTTTAATCATGCATTATTTCTGTCTAATAAACTGAACATATTTAAATGAATAAAGATTAGATTTTCTTTCCAAGGTAGATGATTTTATTTCTTTTTTTCTATTTCTAGATCCTCTAGCATAATGTTAAATGGAAATGGATATATCTTTGCTCTCAGAGAAGAGTGCTGGTGTATATATTGAACCAACTGAACTGTATGTAATAAGAGCTAACCCAGGCACCAATATCACACAGTAACACTAATCTTTCATGGAATTTGGTAGGTTTTCAAGAATAAACAGTTTTCAGTTTATTTTATGCTTGTCTAGTTTTACAGAACTGTGAAATTGTGGTTTCTCTCAATTTATTCATTTTTACTGTTAATTTCTTGTGAATAAAATTTGCCAAACTTTTAAGTAAATTGTATTATAAATACACAATAATAAATAAAGGAAGAAAAATAAAGAAGGCAGAACACAAATAATGTCTTAGCCCTCATGAACTAGTATGATCTACTGTCATGTTCCTTCAGTCTATCATGTCACAGGATTCCCCACATCAACATGAATTTAATTAAACCATCACATGATATTTTTTTTTGTTTCTACGTTTGGTAGTGTTTCTGTGGGGAGCCCCGAGCCGCTGCCATTGCAGGATGGTGACCGCTCCCCTACAGGATGCAGTAAACAACTCCATATTAGGCAATGCCTCTTGGGACTGCGTGTCCCGTGCTTCCTGCATGCACAGTAGGAACGGTGTCTCTGGCCAATCCCGAGGCCTTGGGTGTTTGCAGTTCAGCTGTGACCAATCAGGGTACGACCGGTGTCCTTTTTTCCCTATATAAGCAGCTGCGTTTGGGTTTTCGGCGGGGCCCCTCGCTTCCTGTTCTCCCTTCAAACAAGAGGCTCCAATAAAGCGTGATTTGAGAAGAATCCTCAAGGTGTGGTCGTTCTTCCTTGCTAGTCGAGGTGCGTGCCACATGTTTCTATGTTTACTTCATGGTAAGAAGTAACTGAGGGAAGTTCAACATCCTGTAAAGATTTAGGTCTCACGAGTCTTTGTTGTTTTGTTTTATTTTGCTTAGCTAACTTATTGCTATCAGCAATTATAAGCATTATATTCTTATTCTTGAATTATTATGCTTACAACTTACTCAAATTTCAACTTTCTGCCCTTTCAATCTATAATAAATATTGCCAAAAAAGTCACTCATAGCAAAATCCTTCTATCCAGGTAGCATTGTTGAGGAAATGTTTGAAAGGAAGATGCTCAAATGTACATTGGCTTAATTTGAATTCCTTGCAATGTAGTAAATGTTGTAATAAGAAAACTTAATTTCATTATTGTTCCCCATTTATTCTTCAGGAGAGTCATTAGTACAGCAATTTCAATACTTAATTTCCACATCTGTAGAAAAATGAATAAAGACAAATGTTATGGTATTTTCTCATAAGTAGCTGGGTAGCAGGCATGCATCTTGTTTCCTGATTTTTTGCAAAAGTATAGAATATATTTGAAGTTATTATAATGAGGATGATATAGTTGTAGTTTTTGTTCTGCTTGCTTCCTCAGCTGATTAGCCACAAATAAGCACACAGAGACATATTAAATATAAACTGTTTGGCCGATGGCTCAGTTTCCTTTCTGGCTAGCTCTCTCTTAATTATTAACAGATTTCTATTAAACTGTGTATTACCACGAGGCTGTAATTGGCCATTTTACTTCTTCTGCAGGATGGTGTGATAGTTTTAAAGATAAATATATGTAAATTAGTGGTAAATACTTGCTTATAACACAGTCCCTAACACGACTTCAGTGATTAAAATTAGGAAGTAATATTTCACTGATCTGACATGTTTAAAAATACTGACAACTTAGATTGGAAGGAAGACATTATGGCAGGAAATAAATAGGCACACAATTGGTCAGAAACTATTCTTAATCTTTAGTTACACAAAAAGGTACACACACAGAGAGAAAACTCCATAGAAATCAGAACACATTGTGCAAAAAGTACATTAAATAGCTAACATGAACATCCTGGACTAGTGAAAATATTTTTATTGATTCTGCCTCAATTCTTATTATGATCTAAAGTTCCTTTCAGGTTCTAAATATATTTATTGAATTCTTCATATTTCAGAACTCAGTGTAGGAATTATGTTATATAACAGCATTAAATATTCTTGCTTTACAGAGCTTATATTCTATCAGGAGGACAGGGCACTGGAAGTTACATAGATTATATAGCACATTATGTGATGAAAAGAAAAAACCGTAAGAGATGAAGAGAATAACAATACTGAAATATTCATTGAACTTCATATAGATATTATAAAATGTAACTGAAGTGGCATTTCAATGAAATCGAAGAGAGGAATTATCTGAAATCTGAAGGAAGAGCACTCCAGACAGAAAAACTACAACTAAATGTTCCTGAGGTTACTAGGAAATGTGTCTAGCACATGCTAGAGAAAGCAAGGGGTTAGAGTATCTGAGACAGAAAAAATAAGGAACTGTATAAATATATTCATTGAGAAAAAAAATCTAAAAGGGACTCATTTGGGTAGTATTTTATCAATAAATACAGGGAATTTAACTTTTCATTTGAATAATATAAGTGATCATTAATTGGATTTCAGAAAAAAAGTAATGCAATCTGAATTAACAGTTTAGCATATTTGTTTGGAGTTCTATATTGAAAACGGGCCTCATTGTAGGCAGGACAAAACCTGAAGGAGAAGGGTGAAATAATTGACTATTCCAATAATCTGATGGGCTCAACTTGACATCTTGGCAGCTGTGAATGGGTAAAGTAATCAGATTATGCATCTATTCTAAACACTGCTTTATTAATTAACCATTAAGAGAAACATATTTACAGAATGACATTTCCTATCAGATGTTTGATTGAATAAGTGAGACAACTGGTAAATCCATGGATTCCAGAATATATAACTAATAGAAGAAAACAGAAAGAATAAATTTAAATCAGGAAACATTAGGGACTCAATTTCAAGATCTTTGTAAAATACTAATTTATGCTATTTCAAAACCAAAATCCCTCTTTACTTCTATAATAAAGTTCAAACAACTTGGAGTAGTGTTACTGCATAAATCTAGCCTTCACTTTAGGCTCAGCCATCCACTGCTATTTTAATAAATGTTTTACAATTTCCATATTAACAATAGTATTTTGGACACTATTTGTCGTCTGTGGAAACGGCATCTCTGGTTCTCATTTTTTTTTATTGTCATCATCACACTTTTTAATCTGGAGTGGGAATAAGACTTTTATGTTTTACACACTTTGCAATTAGATGTTGGTGATCTTTAAATGATAATAATTGTTAGAAAAGCAATAGCGAGGAATTAAATGTTTCTAGTCGCATATATATATGTATATATATATATATATATATAAATTACAGCATATGTTATAAAAACAATATATAAGTAGTGAAGGTTAAAATATCCTCTGTGAAGCTTTCCTCAATTCCATGAGAAAAACCTAATCAATGAGTTTTCTGTACCTCTTTAAACACACTGATCCTGTGACTATCATTATTTGGTTTACAATTCACAATGTGACTTTCACAAGCACAAGGCTATGATTTATTCACATGTACACTCTACCTCTTAGAAAAACAATTGAAGTCACTACCTAGAAAATACTAGTTTAATGTTTAATAAAGAAAATTGTAAAGGTAAAGCACTTGTGATTATTTGGGATATTATGCTTGTAATGAAAATACATTTTGAAAGTAGAGAATGAAAAATTGAAGCTACATGTGAAGTTTGGAAGTCATATATGAAAGATACCACAAATATTTTGATAACATCTTTCCCTCAGCAAATTTCTTGTATTTTGAGGATACAACATGTACCCATGGTGAATAGTGCTGTATTATACAAGACGGGTTTCCATTGTGCCACAAAGAAAGATTTTCCTTCCATTTCTCCAATGCTATGAATCAAAAGTTGATGATCTAAAGATTAAGTATAATTATGCCTTCAGCTATCCATAAGCTCTTTTTAAATTAGACTTCAACTTTGTAAATGAATGACTTGTCCCATGAAATCCAAAGCACTGTGTATTTGGAGTTTTGCCAGGGACATTTTGCAAGCTGATGACTTAGATACTAATATTCATTGATGTCAGACTGATTCCAAGATGCTTAAAATTCAGTCTTGAATCAATATGTCACATTTAATGGCTCAGAATAAATTTCTATGGATTTCTTGCTTGGGTTTCTTACTTGTATTTCTCAGTAGACATTTGTATGTGCTGACTTTTGTCCTCCCCTTAACAGATTTGTATGCTGAAGCTCTAACCTCTCAGTACCTCATAATATGGCCAAATTTGGAAATAGTGTCTTAAAAATGGTAATTCGGGATAAATTAGTTCATTAAGCCATAATCTAATGTGATCATATCCTCATACAAAGAGAAGATAAGGATAAATTCATGATACAACAAAGAGAGCACCATATAAAGACAAAGGAAAAATACTGACCTTCACCTCAAAAAGAGACATGCCTCAGAATTAAACCAGTCCTCCCACACCTGAATTTTGAACTCTCTGCTACTATAATTGTGAGAGTATATATTTCTGAACTAGACTTTGATACTTCATTATGGGACATTTGGCAAACCATTGTGGGAAGTGTGATTCTAATTCAGTCTTCACCTAGAAAGAATAGAGTCACTATAGTTGAATCCTTATTTATTATTTACTGTTATAGAAATTAATAGTTATAACTGTTATTATTTTTACATCTAGCTATTATAATATTTAGTTATTATTAGTTATTACAGTAGAAGTTTCTGAATAGATTGCCTCAAAAAATCAGTAGCCCTCCTATACACAAATGACAAACATATGGAGAAAGAAATGAGGGAAACAACATGTTTTATGATAGTCTCAAATAGCTTAGAATGTTTTAATGTAACTCTAACTAAGCAAGTGAAAAACTTGTGTGATAAAAAACTTCAAGCTTTGAAAACAGAAATGAGGAAGATATGAAAAAATGCAAAAATGTTCTTTTCTCATGGAGTGGTAGGATTAACATAGAAAAAGCAGACATTCTACCAAAAGCAATCTACTGATTAAATGCATTCCTCATCAAAATTCCAACACAATTCTTTACAGAATTTGAAAGAACAGTACGTAACTTCATATGGAGAATTGTTCTGTACAATTATCAACATATACAATTATAAGTTTCCAATGACGCTGTGATCTCAAATGTCAATTGGAAAACAAACTAAATTATTTTTGTAGTATAAATTTGACTACATTCACAAAAATTTGTGTGTCATAAAAAGTTTGTTTTTATGTCTATTGATATTTAATAATATAAAATATTTAAAGTATCAATTTATTTTAAAATGGTATTATACTTAATATAAATAGCACAATTAAAGTAATTAATTTTGAAAACAAATAATATTGAGAAAGATACCATAACTTAAAATTTTGTATACATCCATATTTTAAAAAATGAAACCAGATAGAATAATAATTGTTCTCTCTATTTTTTATTTTGGATGTTGAATTATGTGATGAAAATATATCTTAACATAAATGTGTATTCTTTTGGATATTTCTTGTATTTGTGACTTAAGTCTAATCCCTCACTTGGGGGTGTACCATTTTCATTTCTCTGTTATACCAGCCAAACCTATGACAGGATACTTTGTTACTTAATAAAAGTAATATAGTGTTACTAGTTGTTTTTCCACCAGCCTGGTCCCACAGCCACACCAGCCCTAAATAACACACAGAGACACTGTATTAGAAATAAAGCGGTTGGCCTGTTACTAACTAGCATTTCTTATTGGCTACCACTGTCTTAAATATTAATCCATTTCTATTCATCTAAGTGTTTCCATGTGGTCTTACCGGAGAGAGGATCTGGACCACTGTTCTCTCAAGTCCTACATGCTGAATCTCCTCCTACCTCTCTCTAACTCCTCCTTGTCTCCTAGCCCCACCTATCTTGCTTTCCTATTGGCCAAGAGAGCTTAATTTATTAGCCAATAAGAGAAACATATTTACAGAATATAGTTTGAAGACATAAGAAAAATAGGGGTAGGCACAAGAACGATATTTATTGAATTTCATGGGAAAGGCTTGTTCAGTTCTACTTCTTAAGTGGAATACTTTGATTTTCATTGAAGCTTAGATTTTGCAACGCTCTCATAGTCAAATATTTTTTTTTTGCCAAAATTTCTTCATTGCATGTGTTATGGTCCAGCTTTTCCTACACTAAACGTTCACTTTAGTAAGCTGATGTTTTAGCTAGATAATTCTTATTGGAATTCTAAAATATTAATTCTCAGATAAGAAAATATTTCCTTTAACTCTTTGTTTCCAAATGTAATCTACCTTCAGATTCTCATAATATTTCTACATAGCATCACTAACAATTTAGTAGATTCCATTGTCATTTTCTGCATTTCTGTGCCCTACTTTTAAAACTATTGCATAATTTCTTGACCAAAAATTACAGACTATTGTCATTGTTCTTCATAACTCCCCAGAACTTGAGAGTAATACAGTATAGATGAAGATGCCACATACTTGAGTCATGAAACATGAAGGAATCAAATGTGTACAGACCTGGAAATGTCATCCAAACTGGCTAGATTTCATGGTTCCATAAGATGCTATTCACACTACTGGAGGAGGGAATCAGTAATCAATTATTATCCAACTGCATAGCTTAGGTTGGGGACCATCACCATCCTCACTACCTCAGGCCTCTGAGATAGAAAATTACTTCCCCTTAAGAAGTAAGCAGAATGTTTAGCAGAGCATTCCTAGATACAGGCTTGTGGTTTTACAACCAGTTAAAGAATAGCTCAGGATATTCCTCCTGCTACAGTTTTATATCCAGTTAAAGACTAGTTCAAGGTATTTCTTCTATTGGTCCTTTCATCCTGCCCATTTGCAAACCCTGCTCATATCTTGCCTAAGGTCCTATGTAAGCCTCCCCTGAGAAAATAAAATCTGGCAGCTTGATCAGTATACTGTCTTGCTGTCATCCTTTTTTTTTATCCCTTGTCCTTCAATTCCCCCTAGGTGTTTCCAGGTTTGTCGTTGACTGCCCTGCGGGTTGGGGCAAGCTTATAAGGCAAAATAATGACTGTTTCAACAAGATAAACCTCCTGGTGAAATAGTGGAGTAAACATTATCAAAGTAACCAACCACACTCTGATTGAATTGAAGCTTCACTAAACAAGATAGAAGCCATACTTTGGCTCCTTTATTGGGGTAAAGAACCTGAAGCTACCTATGAGGCTACAACCCATTACTATTACTGTTAGATGGGCATAATATTAAACTGAATCTTAATGACTTATCATTATACACATAGACTAATACGTTTCTCAACTCTCATTGAATAAGCAATTTTTTGCTGCAGATAATGAGTAATACAGCAGAACCACAACTAGCAAAGTCAAAGAATAAGAGAGTGAGTAGTGCTCAGCCCTGAATTGGATATTTAAATTACACCCTCTCTTCCCAAGGCACAGAAATCATTGTAGAAAATGGACTTGAAGGAATAAGATTTATATTAAAAAATGTAACATTTTACCACATGTGCATAGCATTTGTGAGGTTTTTATGACAATGTAAGTTGTAAGACATTATTGAATTATACGTCTTTTTTCAATATTAAACCTGAAGCAGTGAATAACGGCAGTGAAACTAATGTGATTGGTATTAAACAATGTTCTGAAAGACAAAAAGAAAGTTACACACACAAACTCATAGTAGTCGTGATAACATGTATAAGATCTTTGCAAGCTCAAATCAAACAAACTCCAGTCATGGACGAAGAAGGTTGACATGAAATTCTACCTGAAGCTGAGGAACTGTAGTTAATCGACAGCTACAAGGAGAGGGAGAGTAAGTTTTCTTGAGGATTTTGGTCATTGATAAGTTAAACATGCTCTGCTGGATGGCTACACACCCAAAAATGTATGCGTTACCTAAAGTGGACTCAATAGGTTAAAGAAACAAACACAAAAATTGGGTATTTAAGAGTGGGGAAATGAATCTGAGAAGTACTAGGAGGTGAATATGATCAAATTTCAATATATAAAATTCTCCAAGAGTTAATCATTTTTAAAGGAATGATTTTAAAATGACATCTATACTCTGTGAAAAGGGACAATGAGATCAATTAAAGTTGTAGTGATAATGTTAGAAGAACTTATTTTCAAAGACTAACATTTCTTTCCTATTTATATAACATTTTAAAAATATTAAAGAATCAATCAATTATAGTTATATTTTCAAGATAAAATTCATGGGATTCATTGGACATTTGAATGTTATCTATGAGAGGAAAATAAGAAAACTAGGTTTTGATATAAAAGAAAAGTAGCTACTTAAATTATCATTAATATATCAATTCTATATTTTTGAATTTTACATCAAAAGCAGAATTGTTTTATATAAATGTTGAGAAGAATGTAGAAATACATAAATTGGAACTAAGTGAAAGTATCAATGTTTCATTTTTCAGCAACTGGGCATTCTAATTAGACATTCATTATTCAAGATTAGACAGAAATAGTGATCACCAAAATCAAAGTATAATTAATTTTTAACAAGAAGTAAGATGGCACTACATGACATTCTTGTGAAATTAATCCTCAACTTTCCTAACATTTAATAAATTACTATTTATTTATAGAAACTATGTGGTTGGCCTTCAATAATTCAAAAACCTGTAAGCAAGATAAAACAAAACAAACAGTATAATGTCAAATCTAAAAGCTATCTTAATTAATATAGCTCCATTGTTTGTTCATTGAGGGGAGATGTTCTTCTGTATGCTGTGAATATGTTTCTCTTGTATAGGCAGGGCTGCCAAACTAGGAGAAGGCTGGGAAGAGGAACAGAGAGGAGTCATGAGAGAGATACCATGTAACTGCCAAAGGAGTACCAGCCTTGGGGCAATACATACTTTAATAGAAATGGGTGAGTAATTAAGAGAGAGCTAGCCAATAGAGGCCTGAGCCATCAGCCAAACAGGTTATAATTAATATTACCACCTGTGTGTTTATTTGGGACTAAATGACTGCAGGACTGGGAAGAACAGAAAGTTTTGTCAACAGTTCATTGAGTTTATTTTCTTTCAGAAGAGGTATCACTATCCTCAGTTGATTTCCCATAGCAATGTATGCACAACTATAGTCACTCCTGTTTTGCAAAAAGTCTAGTTCCTAGTACATCAATAACCAGAAGTCCGAATCATTTTGGATGACACAGAAAACAGCAACATTTCTTTTCAAATAATATAAACACCAATTTATAGCAAAATATGCCAGGACTGATTGATACCCATGAGACATCTGCCGTTTTCTAAAGAGAAACAAAAGAGGGAAGAATGGGGTTGGGTGGGAGGAAGTAACTGGGAGGAATGGAGGAGGGGAACTGAGGCTGAAATGTTTTATATGAGACAATTATATATATATATTATATATTATATATATTATATGTTATATATTATATATAATACATAAGGATATACATACATATATCTTTAAAGAGTATATTTTTCAAACAGGAAAAAAATCATCATAAACAAAAATCATTAGAAGCACAATACAAGGAATGATATAATCTAGTGCTGTCAAGATTGGCGCAAATAAATGACGTGGAAATTAATGAAGTGAACAGACTGTTGTTATTGTTTTAGGAGTGGGTGTAATTGGTACTGAGAAAAGGAAGAGAATATTTTTAGATATCTTCCTGTTGGCTTCAACACATTGAGTCCAGAAACTACATTGAAGTTGAATCACTTCTCTATTGGTACAATCAAAAATAGTGTCATGTATACAGGTATCCCATATTTTAATTTTTCCTAGCCATTCTTTCATTTCTTTGTATATATGTATAAATATGAAATCCTACTTGGATATATGTTCTATAAATTGTTTATCTATTTTCCCTTATAATTAAATTTTTGGTCAGCATGTAAAATAATGGTTTTAATTATGATGTTTCATATATATATATATATATATATATATATATATATATATATATATATATCATTGTTAAAAACCAAACTAAAACTCAAAACAATTCAAATAAGACATACTTCAAGAAGACATCTTCTGCCAGAATCAACTAGTATGACCAGCAGTTTTTTAAACCCTGCTTTAATGTATTCTTCTTCTTCTTCTTACTTTTAAAAGTTTGCTTGCACTGCTTGCAATGTTCCCAATCCAAGTATCCTTAACTGTGACCCTGTTACACACTGTACTAGATACCCTGTATAAAAGCATTCATTTAGTTCATAAAATATAAAAAAAATGTACAAGATATTTTCTCTCTTGTGGCAGAAATGAACAGTGGTCCAAGAAGCTGAGAGAGCCTAGAATTACATAATTACCAATAACCCTGGAGTTGTACTATATTTTTTATTAATACATTTTATTTAAGTTAGAAACAAGTGGTCTTATTTTACATATCTATTCCAGTTTCCTCTCCTTCCCTGACTCCCATGTCCCCCACAGACTCCCATCCCCATACACTCCCCAGAGAAGGTGAGGCCTTCCATGAGTCATCATCAAAATCTGTCAAGCCATTTGGGGTAGGGCCTAGGCATTCCCGTGTGTCTCTAGGCTAAGGGAGTATACCTCCATGAGAAATGGCCTCCCGAAGTCCATACATCCTGGTTCCAATGCCAGAGGCCACATAGAATGTGCAATCCTCCTAGATGACACTCATGTTCAGGGTAACTGGTTTGGTCCTATGTTGATTCCCGAGCTGTCAGACTGGGGTCTATGAGTTATCACTTGCTCAGGTCAGCTGTTTTTGTTGATTTTCCTGGCATAGTCTTGACGCATTTGTTTGACACTTCTTCCTCTTTGAAACTGGATCCCAGGAGTTTGGCTCAGTGCTTAGTCCTGGTTCCATCAGCTACTGGATGAAGGCTCAATGATGACATTTAAGTAGTCATCAATCTCATTATAAAGGAAGGGGAAGGGCTTATAAGGTAGCCTCTCCACTGTTGCACAGATTCCTATTTGGGGTTATTCTTGTGGATCTCTACACAATTCCCTAGTGCCAGATTTAAACCTACAATAGCTCCCTCTATTGATATGTCTCCTTCCTTGCTCTCCTCTATTCATCTGCCCACTCATATATCCTAATCCCTCATGTTCTCCACCCCCTCCTCTTCTCCCCTTATCTTTTGCCTCCTTCTGTACTCCCTCCCTCCATGCTCCCAATTTTTCAGGGGCTCTTGTCTCTTTCCCTTTCACTGGAGGACCATGTATATCACACTTAGGGTCCTCTTTGTTTCCTAGCTTCTATGGAGGTGTGGACTCTAGTCTGATAATCTTTTGCTCTATGTCTAATATTTGTATGTGAGTAAGTAGATATCATGTTTTTCTTTCTGTGAATGGGTTACCTCAAGTACGATGGATTCTTCTAGTTCCATCCATTTGCCTACAAATATCAAGATTCCATTGTTTTTCCTGCTGTGTATTACTCCATTGTGTAACTGTACCACATTTTTTGTATCCATTCTTCATTTGAGGGGCATCTAGGTTGCTTCCAGGATCTGGCTATTACAAATAATGTTGCTATGAACATAGTTGAACAGATGCCCTTGTTGTATGAATATGAATCCTTTTGGTATATGCCTGAGACTTGAATTGCTGGATCTTCAGGTAGACTTATTTCTATTATCCTGAGGAACTGCCATACTGATTTCCAAAGTGGCTGTACAAGTTTACACACTCATCAGCAATGGAGGAGCATTCCCCTTTCTCCACATCCTCTCCAGCTAAACTGTCATTGGTGTTTATGATTTTAGCCATTATGACAGGAAAAAGATGAAATCTCAGAGTTGTTTTGATTTGCATTTCCATGATGGCTAAAGATATTGATAACTTTCTTAAGTGTCTTTCAGCATTTTAGATTCCACTATTGAGAATTCTCTGTTTAGTTCTATCCCCAAAATTTTAATTGAATTAATGATGTTTTGGTGACTAGCTTCTTGAGTTCTTTGTATATTTTTGAAATTAGCACTCTGTCAGATGTGGCATTAGTGAGTTATCTTCCCCCATTCGTTGGGCTGCTGTTTTATATTGCTGACTGTGTCTTTTTCTTTAAAGAAGCTTCTCACTTTGAGGAGGTCCCATTTGTTAATTGTCGATCTCAGTGTCTGTGCTACTGGTGTTATGTTCAGGAAGCAGTCTCCTGTTGCCAATTCATTCAAGTGTACCTCACACTTTCCCTTCTAAGAGGTTCTATATTTTAAAGACCAAGGTTTTTCTACATAGAAAGACCCTTTCTTTCAATTCTGTAATTTTACTAACCCATTATTTATGTAATTTATATCTACCAAATATTTTTTTAAACATGAATAGATAGTTTTCAATAGGTAATTGCAAGGGTATCAACTTGGGGCATCAGTGACAAAAAAGACAAAGATTTTTGTCATCATAGTATTTATAGTTCCATGTTATAGAAGGACAATTTAAGACATGATAAAATAAGCAATCATGTATTTTTTCAAGAAGTAAATACAATTAAAAATATATTAAAGAAATAAGTATTCAACACTATCAATTCTATGTCCATTTAGTTAGTGAATATTTTAACTTTACTATTCTGAAATTAAATTGTCATTTATGAAAACTTTATATATGTTTTTTACATTTTTGGTAATTTTTAATTTAAATTTGAAACAAGCTTGTTTTACATGTCAATCCCAGTTCTCTCATTCTCCTGTCCTCCCCTGTTCCCCACACCAACCCATCTCATATCCCCTTTCTGCTCCCCAGGAAGGGTGAGCCTTCCATGGTGAGTCTTCAAAGTCTGTCATATCATTTGGAGCAGGACTAGGCCCTCCTCCATATATTCCTCTATGTGGAATGGTCTCCCAAAGTTCATTTGTGTACTAGGGATTCATAATTATCAAACAGTATAGTATAATGTGCTCTGTGTGTATATTTTGAAGTTTAAATAAGTGTAATGATTATTAAAATAATCTATAAATCTGTATGTAAATGTTTCAGTGTGATGACTCTAGATGTAATGAAGCCATTAGATATGTGGGTCCTCCTTGAATATGGCAGATACAGTGAAAATAGATGAAGGTATGTTTTATAAGAGGTTTAAATATAATTATCTCTAATGATAAGTCAGTAATAAAGTCAAATAAAAATATTGCAATCTTTCCTCAATTAACAAGACTGTCATATTCTGTTGTTAAGATTGTAATATTCTTGAGAGATTCAATATATATAAATGTATATAAAATGTATTCAATGCACATAAAAATTATACTATACCTCCCCTCCTATCAGATTAGTAACTACCCTAATTATCATCATAGAATCTAAATCCAGTAACTTATGGAAACAGATGTAGTGACCCACAGCCAAGCTCTGGGTTGAGTTCCAGGAGCTTAGCTGAGGAGACAGAGGAGAGATTATATGAGAAAGGGTGGAGTTATGAACATAATTGGGAAAAAACACAGAGACATATAACCTGAGTTAGGGGAAGTTCATGGACTTTAGAATAACAGCTAGAGATCCTGCATGAGACTGAACTAAACTCTTTGAATGTGGGTGACAGTTATGTGAATTTATCTGCTGGTGAGTGCTGGTAGATGGGACCGGACTTATCTTGGGTGAATGATCTGGCTTTTTGGAAACCATTCCCCATGGTGGAATACCTTGCTCAGCTTGGATGTGGGGAGGGGGGAAGCCTAGGTCCTGACTCAAGTTGGTGTGCCAGATTTTGTTGACTCCCCAAAGGAATCCTTACTTGTTCTGAAGAGTGGATTGAAGAGGAGGGAAAAAGGGAGAAGGGGAGGAAGGGGAACTGGGGCTAGTATGTAAAATGAAAAAAAAAGTATACCTCAAAAACAGTGGATTGTTGACCCCTTTCTTTTTAAACAGATTTGCAATGATTTTGCTGAGTAAGAACATACAGAAACAACAACATGGTCAAAAAGTGAACCTTGATTGTTTAGGCCAATTTACTGATTACCTTCTCTGCGTTGTGATCTTTATCATGGTAGGAGTTGAATCATTCAAGATGTTTTAAAGATCAACAATAGATTGCATATTGTTAACATTTTAGTTCTGTTTCTATTATTTCTTTTTCATTTTCAGTTACATGTAAATGCCTGCCTGGGAAATTAATATATTCTCCACCAACAGCTGTAGTCACATATTGACCATTTTTTCTACTATGAGAAGACTCTGAAGTAGCAATTTATACAATTCATAATTGAATGTCATAGTGCAAATTTTTCTATAACAATTATTTGAGCTAATAAGAACTGAAAAGGCAAAGTAATCAAAGAAAATTATTTCCGTTTTCTCTTATTTACAAAATAGAAAACCTTTCTTATGTTTTCTATTTCTAACCAAAAATTATAATTAAGAAAGCAGATTGTGAACAAAGTAGGTGTCAAGGACCTTCCTAAATCTAATGCCTCTGGAAAATATAAATAAAAATATAGGAATTCATGTGATATGTTTTGTGTGAAATGATTTACATAGAGAGGAGAAATCTTTCTTCATACTTCTACCCCCAAGTGGGGAAGACATCAAGTGTTTTACAAAAGAGCAGATTTTTGGGAAATATATAATAACTAAAAATGAGAGCACAAAAAGGGGCAAAGACAGAAGCAATTATGGAAAGCTTTCATACAGACTACATAAAGAATACATCAACTATTAGAAAAGAAAAATATCTTAAGAGTTGTATCATAAACAGTCTCAGGCAGATAAGGAAGTGTGCTGAAGAGGCATCAGATTGTTGCAGATGTGCAATTAAAATTAATTGCTACTATGTATTATTTGAAGATTCACCAGAAAGTATATAAACTGCATTCCTAGGATATAAAAACTGTCATGATAATTTTGATTATATATACTATGTCAGCCCCAGATTAGTACTTCATTTTTTCCTATGAATATTTTCTAATAATCTTTTAAATGCATATGCATCTTATGCCAGGTTACTGCTGCTTCTACTCTTATAGGATTCTTGTTGCCTAATATGTGCCTGAGCAAAATATTAGATACCCTTTCACATTAGCACTAGGAAATAGTGCAAGAGGAACCTGGAATCTTAATTTTCATTATCAACTTGACAGAATTTATAATAACCTAGTAGATAAAACTGTGGTGAAATCTCTAAGTGCCTTTCATTGACTGAAACAAGAAGAAAGTTTTTGCCTTAAACATAGGCAGAACGTTCCTGTTGCCACAGCAAGAGCAGCTATTGCTTGTTCCGAGAACACATCTCCCACCAGGATGACTGAATCCTAAAATTGTGAGCCAAAGAAAAGCCCCTCTCTTCTGTAAGCTGCATTTGACATCTTTTTTTGTCACAGCAATGGAAAGAGTGAAAAATATATCGTACAATTATGTGTCTTCATGTGTACTTAAAGAAAATTGTCTGTTTAATGAGATTATCTTTGATTCAGTTTTAACAGATTTTATTGCCCTATTTTTATCACTAATACCACAATATCACTGACTACATGAAATTAAATTTTAAGGAAAATAAGTTTATCTGATTCATATTTTGGCCAGTAATAGATTGGAGAACAATACTAGGAAATTATGTTTTTTCCTGGTACAGTCTTTATGTAAGTCTGGGCATAATATGGCACAGGGCAGGAAAAGACATGCATGCATGTCTTTTAGTATCGCTTATTATGAAATCATGAGGATCCAATCATGATGGCTTCATCCTAATAATATCAGCCCTCAATGGGTCCATAGTTGGTTTAGTTTTCAGCCTCTTAATGCCTTAAAAAGGAGGGTTAAATTTCAGTATATGAGCACTTAGGGATAATTCAAACAGTGGAGAGGCTAACTTAAATGCCCTTCCCTGATAATAAGATTGATGACTACATTATATGCCATCAGAGAACCTTCATCTAGTAGTTGATGGAAACAGAAGCAGACACCCACAGCTAAATACTGAGCCAAACTCCTGGAATCCAGTTGCAGAGAGGAAGGAGGGATAAGCAAAGTAGTCAAGATCAAACTACAGAAATCCACAGACAGCTCGCCTGAACTAAGGGGAAACTCATGGCCCTCCAGACTGATAGCTGGAAAACCAGCATTGGACTGACTGACCCAGTACCTTGAACATGGGTTTCAGTTAGAAGGCCTGGGCAGTCTAAGGGACCTCTGACAGTGGAACCAGGATGTATCCCTGGTGCACAAAAAGACTTTGGGTGCACATTCCCCATGGAGGAATAGTCCATTAGCCTAGAAGTAAGGGGGAGGGCCTAGGCCATACCGCAAAAGACTTGACCGATTTTGATGATCCCTTCTGAAATGGTTCATCCTCCCTGTGGAGTGAGTGGGAAATGGGATGGAATGGGGGTTGGGAGACATGAGAAGATTGGATGGAGAAGGAACTGGAATCTATATGTAAAATAAGAAAAATAATAATAATATAAAGAAAAAATAAAATGGCAGAATCAGAATAGTAAATCTATTCATGTGAAAGAGTTAGAATAATGCAGTTTAAACTTGGATGTATATGTATAGAGGATAACTTTTTGTGTTTTATAATTGCTTGTCAGTTTAAATCTGCATGCTTTTTTCAATGAATGTTTCTTTGTTTATTATAATGCCTCTTGCTTCAACAAGGGAACTTTGTAAGTGTGAATGTTGCATTCTACTGTACGAGGATAAATTACACACTAGGATACTCTACTACCCCCTTGTGCATCCATGTCAGACTCCATTGATCATAACATTCTTTATAGATAATCCTTATGTGACTAAATATTATTTTTCAGCAAGGTACTGTGGGAGGTTAATCAATGGAGTCTATCATTTGACAAAGAATCCTTGTATGATTAAGTGAAGTAGAACTCCCAGAGGTATCTTTTTCAGGTAAGACATAGGGACTTGCTTTTTCCTCCCTACAATTCAGGCTTATTGCTCTTAGATTGTTATGTCAAAACTGCAGAGACTATTACTCTTGAACCACTTTCATGCTGTGAAAATACATTAAAGTTATATTAATCATGCATGCACATCAGAATTAATGTGTCTTTTGCAAAATGTGAAACTTGGGTGTGGGCTTTATAAATGGGTTATTGTACAGTTGTAGATTACTGACCAAATCTCATGGGAAGATTGTGTGAGGAACATTAGAATAATGAGCTACCAGAATATTTTATGTATTCCTTTGCTATGCAGCTGGAATCAGATGTCTCACTATCTGATTCAATATTATGGGGATCAGGAAGAGAGATAGAAAAATAAACTCTTACACCTTTGGACTCAAAGAAATTCTAAGGGTATAATTAATAATACAAACGTGAAAATAATTTCTAAATACTTTGTTTTTTAAGATGATTTTGGGTAATTAATTAGCTTATAATGGCCTTGATAATTTGTAACACCTGTTAACAAAAATCTGCTGATTTTTTACTTCTAGAAATAGCTTAGAGTATTTCTAAAGCAGTCCAATATTAAATGCAGAGATTGGGTAAGCAGTAACTTTGAAAAATAATCTGGCAATTTATTTCTCATAGTATATAAAATTCAGTGATCTATAGTGACCAGAAGAGTATCAAATTGTAATGAGAATGAGAATATTTACAATCATTTAATGAAAACCTTATTTATTCTTGTGGAATTTCAAATTCAGGAAAAACATCACAATATGGCACTATCCAGAGATGATTATCCATTTGAAAGGTTCTTTGCTGTATGAACTGAACTATTAAATAAATTATCTTATAAAATCTATGCCTTTAATTTGAAGGAATGAAACATGATTTTTTATTTTGATAAACTGAGTCTATAAGAGATAATATTTAAAATCATCAAAAGAAGCAAGGGCAAGTTTATTCATAGTGATCAGTGAGACAAACATATTATTATAATTCTTCTAAATCAAATATTATTGATTTCTGCTTTTTGAAGCCATATCTACACCATGCTGTTTTGAGAATCTTCGAGTTAATTAAACACCAGTGATTAAACTTACAACTAAAATGCTCATAAGAAGCCCGTGAACATTTACAGACTTATTACATAGAATTCTGAAATCAAGATTTTACAAAATGAGTAGCTGCTCTGTATTTTAATTGTGAATGAATTTATTGCATAAAGTTCTGGGTTTAGCTATAACTTGATGCATTTTACACTTCCATTTAGTGCTTGAATCTCAAAATAATTTAATGGAATAGCTGTCATCCCTTGAAAATATTGTAAGAAAGCCTTTTATAAATCATAGCTTGGAATATTTTTAGTTTATAACATATATCCATCAAAAACCATAAAGTAAAATGCAAATCTGCTTGGATTCAATGTGCAATTTACATTAGTTAATGCTTTCAAAGTGTCATTTGCTCCTCTTAGGACTATACGTTTGCTGATGAATTAAGCTCATCTTGAATCAAATGAGGAAGAATAGATTGCTTCAAAACAAATAATTTTAAAACATATATATGTAACTGCCCAGTATATATATATATTATGTATACATATACATATTATATATATAGTATACAAACACAATCTTATGATGTTCAAAATACTAAATAAATCACACCAATAAGGTATATTAGGTTTTGTGGGGGAGTATCAACAAATGCTAGTATCATAATTGCATAAAAAGCCAGAGAGCAAACAATGTACAATGGATACGCACATTTTTACTTTTAGTCTACTCTACAAAGAGCAGTAAGTAATATTTTAGTTTAGCTAGTTTAGAAATAATATGGAAACTTAAATTAACAAAATAAATCCTTTCAAGTTGATTTTGCTACCAAATCCATGTTCATCTTTTTGGGGGGCCCTTTTTCTTTATGCAAATATTAAACATTCACAGCATCCATTTCAGAGGTTATGTTTCCACAGGTGTCTGCCACCAGGTGAACTGCAAAAGCTGACATTAGTAATTGCTAGGCAAACAATGAAGCATTTTCTCAGAAAAATAAAACTAATGTTTGAAATAGGAAGATGTAAAACTACTTTTAATTATGAAAATTTTCCTTGCAATTAGCACAGATTGTCACGATAATAATTCTGGCAGTAGAATTAAATCAAATTATATGATTTGATATTTCTACCATGATTTCTTGTAATAAACAGCATTTAGAGTAATTTTAAAGATATATGTACACGTTTGACCTCTCAGTATTTCAAAAATTAATTTTATTACCATTTGTTCCAAGTCTATATACTGTTTCCAATTATGTTGTGATAAACATTTTGTCATTTCAATTTTCTACCTTGATATGCATTTTGGCACCCAAAACCTGAAAGACTCTACTGAAGCTATTCTGAAACATCCTATCATTAAATTTCATTTATTTTCTAATTCAGTTAAAAGAAAAGAAGCCCATTTGTTGTTTTCTTTATATTGGTTGATCTTATAAAATATTTATTTGAGGTATTTTCTCTCAGTTATACTAAAGGATATATCAGAACTTCATGTCATATTTCTGAATGTCAACTGTAGTGCACTGATTTTTAAGGATTAAGATTCCTATTTGTTTCTCATGTCAACTAAAATTTTCAAAAATAAAATTTTCTATAAAAAAATAAAGCATTCTAAATATCTGATGCTGCAAATCAGTTTACATGATATTCATACATCTTAATTTATGCAAATATAGCATTTATTTAATTCAGATTATAATTGACCAATGTGATATCAAATATTTTGATTACCATTTTACCTTCAGAAAGTTTACCTTCCCTAACATTGTCCCACTTTTGGAACTGTTAGGTATCAAGAATACCTGTTGCCTGGTTAAAATATCTATTTTCCTGGGCAAAGCCGTGAGCCTAGTTCCATTCCAGACCACAGGCCTGAGAACGCTCAATTTGTATGAGACAGCTCAGCCTTTATATAAACCTTCCTCAACCTACAAATTCATAAGTCTGATTCTAGAGCCTTAACTGTGAACCCTCTTTATTCATGAGGACCCTTTGCCTGGTCTAGATCCACACTTGTCAGTTGAGGAGTCACTAACTCATGGAGTGGTAGAACTATTTTCACTTACTAAGACAACTAGTGAAAAATTAAAATGATATATTTTCAGAACATTATTCTTTAGAAACCTGATGCCTAAACCTTCTGTGAGAGACCAGCAAAGCAGCACCAATGAATGACCCCACCTCTTGCTACATTTACAGAAAAACTGGGAATAAGTAAAAGTTGGGACTTGAAGATTTACATGACCCAACCTGGATAGCATAGCCCTACAAGTGGAATGGGGTGGGGGGATGGGAGGGGAGAGTGGCCAGGGTGCATGTCACAGGGGAAAGAGGGAGGGGTAAGAGGGAGGGAGGTGGAGGAAACTGGGATCGACATGTAAAAAATTTAAATTATATTATTATTAAAAAATAAATAAAAATAAAAAACTGAACAACAACAAAAAGTTGCCATACTGTTGAAGACTGTAGAATGGAATGTTATCTCCCTCAGGTTGCTGTGATATAAGAGCTACTCCAGGGAGATTCACCAGCTCAGCTGAGGAATATCAGTAGGTTGTATCCTTTTAGAACATGATTTGTGCAAGATCCACAGAAGCAGGTGTTGGCACCAGTTTCTATTTCTGTTTACTTCACCTAATGCTGCAGAACACAGATGTTCTGCCCAAGGAGAACCTCAAAAAGTAGAACCTTTTCCTTGTCAAGAAGTTAGCTTTAAATAGATCAGACTGTGGATGCCCCAGGGAGTTTTTTGAAAGCAGTAGAAAAAAATAACATCCAATTAGTAGAAACTAACAGCTGGGTGTGATACTAGTACATACTGGCCAGCTTTAAGCTGAAAAGGAATGTCAAAAAGAGATAGTCAAAAAAATCTGCTAAAAATATGGTAATTCATGGTGGTAAGGAAGATTGGCATGCATGCTTAGCTAAGGTTGCATGGCCTGAGGCAAAGCATCACTGTGTATACACTATGTGAAAAATAGAACTCATTGACTTTTAATCCAGAGACTAGTTAGCCCAGAGGTCTAGAGTAAACCAAACACTATGGGTATAAAACCCATATTGCTATACTCATAAATCAATATATTATGCAGTCTTTACTAGAGAGGCTTTTTCCAGAAGCAGGTGGGAACAGATAAAGGGACCCACAGCCAGACATGTGGAAAGAGTCCAAATCGGAGGGCCCCATCAAATCTCTTCCCTCAGAGCTCAGGGATATCATGTAAGAGGAAGCAGAAAAATTGTAAGATTCAGGAAGGACGTAGAACACAAGGAGAAGACAGCATTCTGAATCAACTAAGTAAGATACATAAGTTCACAGAGACAGAAGCATCAAGCACAGGGCCTATATCAGTCTGTATCAGGTCCTTTGTGTATATATTATAGCTATTAGCTTAGCAGTTTTATGGGACTCCTGACTACGAGAATAACTGGATCTTTGCCCCCGTGGGACACTTTGCCTCCTGTTGAGTTCTCATTTTCAACTTGGGTAGGATGGTTTTTGATTCATCATACATTTTATTTTGTCATGTTTGTTTGTTACCTCTGAGAAGCCTATTCTTTTCTAATGAGAGACAATAATGTAGTGGACTCGTATGGTAAATTAAGTGGGGGAGGAACTGGGGTGAGTTAAGGGGGTGAGATCATAATCAGGTTATATTGTATCAGAAAAGAATCTTTTTTTCCTATTAAAAAAATCTTTAAGGATTTCCAAGAGGATGGGTTTACTGTGGAATTTTACTATTGAAATGTTTCAGGTTTGAGTTTAAAAATCTGTGTAATAATGAAAAGTCCAATGTGGTGATATTAATGTCATGAAATATATCATGACAAGGTTCTAGAGTACAGGAACAACTGGCAGAGTTGGTATCACTACTAATAGGTTTCAGATGAAAGTCTTTTACTTTGAAGGAGTATGTGTCCTTAAAAATGTGGGAGTCCTGGGGAGAAGGAACTCAATTAGTTGTACTACATCTATCAAAAAATGGTGTCATCGGGCTCCAAAGCAATACAGAGAAACCCTGTCTCGAAAAAAAAATGTAGAGGTGCAGGGGTGCATCGTCTTGGCCTGTATGCAAAATTTGCTAGCATATATGCAGATGAATATGATCTGAGATCTAATAACGCTTAGATAATTTACACAAGTGCCTTAAACTACTCTAAGAAATAACTGCCATCAAATTCTTTCTGTGAAGTCTTTAGTATCCTCATACCAAACCAGTGAAGCCCACACAATAAGGAAAATTATAAAACAATTTCTTCTGTGAACTTTCATGAAAAGTCTTCAAGGAGGCATTCAGAAATCTGAAGTTGAGTGTGAAAACACATGTCTGTAATTTAGTATTTTGAAAACTTAAGAAGGATTAATTCAAGTTTGCTTCCAGTCTGGGCTGTGATGTTATTCTGTAAATATGTTTCTCATACTGGTTAGTAAATAAAGCACTGTTGGGCCAATAGGAAAGCAAGATAGGCAGGGCTAGGAGACAAGGAGGAAAGAGTAAGTAGGGAGGAGGAGTCAGCATGTAGACCGGAGAGGAAGGAAGATGCAGGCCTCGGCGGCTTTCCGATAAGATGACCACGTGGAAATACTTAGATAAGTAGAAATGGGTTAATAATAAAGACAGAGCTAGCCTGTTAACAATGATAGTTATTGGCCTACAGGATTGTATCAAATACAGTCTCTGAGTGTTATTTGGGGCAGGTGCGCCAGACCAGTGGCGGGCGGGCTGGCAGAAAACAACAAGCTACAGATGGCGCCTGAAAGGTGGTCTGAGATAGTGAAGTCTGAGATAGACAGAGTTAGAAAGCAAAACTCTGTTTCACAACAAATAAACAAAAAAATACAAATTCTTAATTATAATTCAGCAACACATTATAAAGATCACATTTCTGATTAAGTTGTTTTCATTCCAGGGATGCTCCATATTCTCACATTGATAATATAACCCAATATATATTTAAGAGTGAAAATGACATGAATATTTCAATGGATTCCTCAAAGGCCTTTGAAAAACTTGACATTTCTTCCTAATAAAATTGCTGTAGGTACTATAAATTGGAGGAAATATTTCAACATTGTAAAGGCCATATACAAAACCAATATGCAAATGACACTAAATAGGGAAAGAAAACTGAAAGCATGTCCACTGAACTAGACCAAAATGTTCAACCTTTCCTCTTTTACTCAACACCTTGTTTGAATTCATAGACAAAACAATAATATATAAAAGAAAAATAGTCCGGTAAATTCAATGCCATGTAACTACAACTTATGTACTTACACACTTTTCTGAGTAGCTCTTCAAGAAAGACAGAGTACTTTCACCCTTAAGTGCATCACTTCTTGGATCCATGAAGATGTGTTCTAGTAGCAATTTGAAGTTTTACATTTACACATATCCTTGAAAAATCTGTAACTATAATTACAGAATTTTCATAGAACTCCTCCTGATCTGTTCTGTAACTCCATATAAACTGGTGATCTTTGTGAAAGGCATTACCCCATAGAGTTTGCAATAGAATTCTTCATATAGAATAAACATACCACATTATTTCATAGCACTACAATGTCATGCCATTAGTTGTTTTATTATGCCACAGCTCACCTTTTAAAAATTTGAATCTTTCCTCATGTTCTCCCATGTCTTTTCACAGGTTAGACTTATCAATACTCTTTATGTGTTATTTTTTGAGATGAAATAAATAAATGGTTGTTTACCCTATATTTCAAATCCACATACCTTAGCAAGGTCCCCAATAACTTCTTAATAATAACTTATTAAGCCTTTTTTAATAAACAAAAATGTAAGGCAAATTTGAATCATTGCCAAGACATGCGTTTATAAAATTATTAAATATACAATATCAGTTTAATAAAGGAGCTGGCCTGATTTTGTAAAGTTAAAGGATTCACATATTTAATGAGATACTTTCTTGATATTAAATACTATTTTCATTTACAAATCAAATTATTCAAGTTACCCACAAAACTTCAATTTAAATGTTATTTTCCTTTTGAGAGAAAGTGTATTATAGTTATTGTCATGTTTTTTCACTAGGCTGTGTTAAAATCCAAGGGAGGGATGGGAGGATGGTCAGGGGGCATGGGAGGCAGAGGGAACTGGGATATGTAAAATGAGTAAAAAATTCTCTTTTATGTGTAACTTGAGTAAAAACAAGGAAACAAACAGCAACAAAATATCTTCTACAATGTACACTGAGGTCAGTACTTCCCTTAGGAATTCTTATTTTTCTCTTATAATCCTAGAAGGGTCATTCTTGATATTATGATGATTATCTCTATTATAAAGAAAGCATTTAACGCTATTCATTAATATCTGCTTGGTAATACAAAAATCCACTTAAACAATTTGCAAAACTTGAAGAACAAATAATTGTCATGTTAAACACTTTTTAAACAGGTCAATCCAGTATTTAAAATGTGCATTATTTAAATTACATCTCTCTCAAAAACATACTCTTTGGAAGCCAATAGATTTCATTAAGACTTTATTTAGGTATCCAGTTTTTATAAGTAGTAAACAGAAAGAGGCATGCTCTAAGTGTGAAGAGAAATGAGCAAAGTAAGACACAGACAAAAACAGTTTTATAAGCATACAATTCTGTCTAAAGGTCAAGACATATACTTAAGTCAGTTGAAAATTTTGAGAAACGTAGCAAAATCTCATTTTTGTTTTATGGAAAATACATTTTCTGTTTCTTTAGCTTCTCATGGAAAAAGGTGAACATGTTTCATTTGAATAGACAGTTAAAGTGCTCTATTTCTTTGACCTTTAAAATAGTTTCAACTGTGAACAGCTGGCCATTCTGCCCCTTTCCTAGAGGCTGCTTAGACTGTAAACAGGAGGCAAAGTAGAACTGCAGCCAATCTAATTATGGAATATTGAAAAGGTCAAAGCATTGCCCTGGGCTACAAAATAGTAAGATCTTCATTTAAAAGAATGCCAAACGTCCTAGCTACTAAATGAAATAGCAGCAATTTATATTTCTTATGAAATTAGTAGTGGGAAGCTATTTCCCATACATAAGTTTCTGATCTACGAAAAACATTACAGTATTACTCAGAATTGTCCAGTAAAGAAGTATATTGTGGATTATGGCAGTATATTCATGTATTTTAGGACAATGAGTGTCATGCAGACTGTAGTGTTTCAATTAGGTTATAATCAGTATAATGGAAACATTGACTGTCAATAAAAATAAATTTATATAGGAGCTAGGTCTTAGGTATCAGTACTAGGGAACATTTCTGTGATTTTTGTGTCTGTTTCATGGCATACCTAAAGCCATTTAACCATCGAGGCCAATAGATAGGATAAAAACTTGGATGTGTCACAAGGAAGCCAGGGAACCAAATGAAACCCATGAGAAAAAAAATGGAACTAATAATGATAAAGGGAAATGGGAAATTCATATGTTTTCTCTCACCTTTCCTGAACAATATTCTTAAGCCACAGAATATATTCATGCTTTTGTTAAGGAAATACCCACATGTTTAGCTTTAAATTCAAGAGAAGGTGAAAGTGGGGATCTCATGGATATGGCAGTTCTGTAGGATTAACTGTTATCCCATGACTGTAAGACTGTCAAATAGGTAAACTATAACATTCACAAACAGCCCCAGGATCCAGCATCCTAAACTGATCTCTAGAATGTAATGTAGGCATTTTATTTCTTATTTTCACATTTAGTGCATAGTACTTTTTTGTAAACCTAAGTTTAAACATAGTGGTTTTAAAATTTACTGTAAATCACAGTTCCTAGATGAAAACAATTTTAAGTGAGTTTGAGAAGGCCTATTAAAATTTTATGTACCACATTATGTAACATGAGTAATTTGGAACATCATATGGATGTGTTCACCATCTCATAGATTCTGTTTTTGCATTTGTAGGACAAAAAAGAACTAGATGTTTTACTGAGAATGGATATTTGGAGACACATACTCTTAGAAAGTTATGCAACTAGGTTTAAACAAAATGCTATAATTATTGTTTAAAATATCAAAAAACATAAAGCCAGGTAAAATTTATTAGTTTTGGCTGTTGTATCTTGCAGGAATCTCCATGGTAAAGTCTGTACTGACTTCACCAGTGTTTTTTGCATGTAAAGAGAAATGCATTCACTAAAATCAACAGGAGTATTTGGAGCAGATTCCCTCAGGGAGTCATCGTACTTATACTATTGAAAATACCTAGCAACCAATCAAATTGTTAGATTGAAAAGATTTTTATGTAATATGGAATTGAACCTTAAATATCCCTTCTAAATCTTTTTATAATGTCGTAATTTCTTATGGTCACAGTCCAGACCTAGTTTAGGGGGTTTTACTTTTTCATTCTTGACTTAGTTATCTTGTTGTACAAATGTTATTTGTACCCATATTTTAATAAGTAGCATTTACTTCTAATAGAGTCATCAATGTCACAAAAGGATACATGATCCTTTTGTACTGTAGTATATGACAAGATTTGTCCCTGTTGTAGTAAGTGACATTGGAAGGAATAGAAATGGTCAATCTGGCTTGTTTCCATACAATTATTTTCAGGTGAATTTGAACTTCCTGGTCATGCTTATTAAAAGAAAAATACATCATAGCCCATATCAAACTAGTGGGTGATCAAATCATCAAAATTAATTACACCAGACGAAATTAGAATAACTTAGCTAATGTAGACTATGCGTTCTTTTATTAAAAGGCCACAAAATACTCTGACAACTATTAGAATAATGACAGTCTAAATTTCTAGACATCTCCATCATTCTTTAGAGAGAACTATTGTATTAGTTTTCATTTTCAAATTCTGCCATGAAAAGGGATACCATCCTTCTACAAAAAATAATTGATCATCTTTGCTTATTACATATGATGTTTATTGTAAATATCTTACTTGGCTTAATGACTTACTCAGCTTAATGTTAGAGGATTGGCCTCCAATCACTCATTATCAATTTGACTAGCATAAAGATGCAAAACCTTCAGCATCTATAATATTCTGTATATAATAAATGAAATGATTGTGTTGACACAAGTCATAGAATTTATTAAAGGTTAGGTATGTAGACATACAGTCTCTAAAGAGGTATTAGTAGCCCCAAATATGTTGCATTTCAAGAGCTAATGAATTATTGTGGATGTATTTGAATGGTAGAACACTTTTGTAATACTCTTCTTTCAGTCAATTACCATGCAACAAAATATTTATGAATAGAACCAACCAAATGCACAGGAAATAGTGTATGTATGTGTAAGTAGAATGTGTATGGGCCAACTCCAAATTGTCACATTTCAATGTGAGAGAATAGAGTATTTCTACCATTCCAATTATCTAGAAGTTACCTCAAGAACTGGTTTCTCACTTGCTTACATGTGATCGATCACAGGCTTGGAAATGTAGCTGTTGAAGACAACAGTCATACTGAGTCTACAGTCCTACAAATGAAAGAAGCAAGATTTAGAAGAGATGTCAAATAAATCATCAAAAGTTCTGAAGATGAACTTAATGAGTTAGAATAAACTAAGGCACTTAAAAGTAGACATGCATACAAGAAAATTACTGTATCTAAATGCTAACCAAGGACAGAAATGATAAAGAAACACCCAAGAACTTAAAAAATAAGTCTCACTAATAATAAAGGACTTTACTATAATTGAAACAGTAATAATCATAAGAATTTGGATTTTCCATTACAAATTCTAAATTTTAAACAACAAATCTAAAAGCATAAAAAGAAATAAAAATAAAATTAATTTATAGTGATGCTACCTAAGATATATATATACATATATATATATATATATCTGGACAAACACCATAAAACAATTGTATTAACACTATGCATTAACTACAAATAAACCAAGAGAAGGTAATAAAGCCATATGTAAACTAAAAAAAATAATAGCAAAAGGATATGGAATACAAATAATAGAAATTCTAGAACTAAAGAGTAGAAAAAGTAAACAGAAATATCCAATTACAGGGTTTTAAGCTCATATTTGAGTAAGCAAGACATAGTCAGTAAAGTTCAACAAGAGTCATTTGAAGTGACGAGTAAAGGAAAGTCATGTAGCCCAAAAGACATGCAGGAAGCCAACAAGTAGACCAGCTCATGTACTACAGGAATCTATGGAAGAAAATACATAGAAAGTAAGGCAGCTCAATTGATTAAATTATCCCCAAGTCACCAAGTTTAATGAAACACATCAATCTCCAAATACAAAGATTGTTAAAACATCCAAGTAGGACAAGGACAAAGATAGTTACACCAAGACACAAAGCAAAGTCAAAAAATGAACATTAAGGGAGTAGAGATAAATATACCTTATTGTGCACAAAGAATTATCAATGAAATTTAACATAAAATTCATCAAGAAACTTTCAAGACTTTTACAAATGGCGATCATATATACACTACCTTCAAATAAATGACAAGTTTACAAAATTCAAGAGACCTCAACTAACCACATGTAGATAATCCCTTACATGAATTCTTGGATTCTAAGATACTTTTTTGTAGCATGATTCCTAAACTTTCCTCCTTTTGACTTCAGATGCTGTATACTTGACTAGCAGTATTAACTATCAGAGAGTGCAAATACATTTTTTCAAAAGTCAGAATAACTAATGAATACATAAAACTGTAAATTCAGTAAGAAGACACAATATGGATGTTCTATTAAAGCTGAGCATTCCATGGGTATCAATAATAAAAGTTCCTCAGCTTAGTGTGGAACTTCATACTCACATTCCCTTTTAGTATAGTTTGAGCTTAGGATTTTGCATAGTTTAATCTTGGACATAACTTGTGCATGCCTTCATAGCCATGCTGAGTCCATAGGTGCAGCTGCCTGGACACCATAATTTCCTTGTAGTCTGTGGTATTTTGAAAGAAAATAACCCCAAAAGGTGTGGCATTATTAGGAGGTGTCACCTTGTTGAAGTAGGTGTGGCCATTTTGGAGTAGGTGTTTACTGTGGAATTTTGATCCATTTAGCCAATAACTTTTGTGGCAGCAAGTCCTATTATAAAAAAACTCTAGAAGTCCAGCTCCTAAAATTTTCGCTGAGGGTTTAAAAAAAGGAACTACAAATAAATGAAGGAACTAAAATCTGAGGGAAAATGCAATTGAGTCACAGACAATTGCTTCTCTGCATTTTCTTTTATTTTTTCTGCTATCTCTCTCTTGCTGTTCTGTTTCTCTGTTTCTATCTCTTTTTTTTCTTTGTTTCTCACCAGTTCTTGGAGTACAGTTATATATACATCTGCAACAGTAATTCTTTTTGCAATACAATGAGAGGCTTGAGTTTCTCAGGTTCAACAAGGCAGATAAGATTTACACACAGAGCAATAAACTAAAAATGCTAGCAGAAACTTTTAGCCTCAGTTGCTTAAGGCTGTAGGTCAAAGAGAGGGTCTACATTTAATTTGCACAAGAAACAAAACCTGGCGCCTTCCAGTGCTCTGGCCTCAGTGGCAGCACAGAACTTTAGAGAAGTTTACTTTTTCCCTGGGAATGAGGAAATGGGCTGTTTACCTTTGCCTTTATCTTCTCAGGGGAAATAGGGATCAGTAATCTCTGAGCTAAAATCATGAGTTAATACAACAAGAAGTTTTAGACTCTTTTAGTGCAGTTTAGGTCATCTCTTCTCTGTCAGTGAGGTAAAGCTAGGAATTGCTTATTTTTCTATCTATCTAGGCAGCTACAATTTCATAGCTTCAAACTTGTAGTAACTCTGTGTCCTTGGATATCTGGGAATGTCTTGAGATGCTTTTGCCTGGGTCCCAAACACTTAGCAAATGCCTATCAATAAGGATAATTGCAGGAAGGGACATCTCTGTAATTGCAATGGAGAGGGGAACAAGGACCTGATAATGGAAAGCAGGCCTCATACCAGCTAAGGAATATAATCAGTAAACAAGGATCTGTTAATGGAGAACAGGAATTTACACACAGCTAGGGAGTATAATCATTAAATTCCAAATGCATGCAAGAAATTTGTTCCCAGTAAATCATCAGATGGTGCTGAACTGTGGGAAGTAAATCCCAAGTTTGTAACAGGAAAAAAAAGCTATAGAAAGAATTTATAGCAAGACACAGCCAATTCATTCACAAAATCATAATGTCAGGTACAACTTTTGTACTGGTTTCGTCCATCAGGAGAATCCTTAATTCTTTTGATTTTTCTCATGATAGATGGCTATATAATTACTGTGTGAATTTATGGCTTTTAGCACCCAATGGCATTGTCTTGTCTGCTATATTACAATTCATAACCAGAGAGAGAGGGTCTGTTCTTCTCTTGCTCTTGGGTGGTCAGAGCAGAGCAGGTACCTTGGCGCTCTTCGCCCCTGGAAAAAACAACTTGGTGAATGCAGCTGGATCGGTATCACCTTCTAGCTGTTCCTGTATCTTTGAGTGTTTACCTCTATTTTATACCTAAGTAAATTTTTGAGAGTCTTTATCAGACTCTCATGGATTCATGCTACAGTGTATCACTGTGGAGGAGGGCTTTAAAGTCTCATGCATGCTCAAACCATGTTCAGTGAGACAGACCACTTCCTGTTGCCTAGCACCATGTCTGCCTACCATAGTGCACCTTGATGATAATGGAGTAAATCTCTGAAAATGTAAGCCACCCCAACTCAATGTTTCTTTTATACGAGTTGCTTAGGTCCTTATCTCTTCACAGCAATAGAAACTCTAACTAAGGCATAACCAGTCACCATTTCTGGCTCTTACAATCTTTGTGATCCTTCCTCCATGATGATCCTTGAGTGTTGAGGTGAGGGCTTGTAACATAAATGTCCTATTGAGGGCTGAGAATTCTGCAGATTTTTATTCTCTGTACCCTGATCAATTATTAGTCTCTGTATTAATCAGTATCTAATGCCTCAACATGCTTCTTGAATGAAGAATGAGAAATGCACTAATCTTTGGGTAACAAAATTAAAAGAAGATATAAAGATATAGCACTTTAAAAAATACATAAACAGAAAAAACATCTCTAAAAGATAGGCCACAAATGTTAGGAGAATTACAGACTAATAAAAGACATTTGTAGAAATATCTGCTGACATTACACATCTGTGTCATTCTACACAGATATCTGTGTAGAATATCTGTGACATTCTATACAATGGATCAAGAAATTGGACACTTAAGAAAGTAATTGATGACATTAAAAAGTTTAAATTAATTTTCTAAATTAGCATTCAAAGTAATGGGATTCATTATGAAAAATTATATATTACATTGTATATTTTATATGTATATATGTATGTACACACATATTCACTTTGTCACCTTTATGCTATATGCTTGGTTGTGTTCTCATAAAAACAGAAAAATAGAATAAATCACAGAAAGAAATACATGCCACTTATTTATATTCAGTCATAGGAGAAAAAAATGAAATGAAGAGAAATTTTATATTGTGACAATTATGAAAGAACAAATATCTAAATTGTTAGTGATTAAGGAGACCCTGAGAATGGCCCAAATGTAGAAATGCTATAACTTATACTTTCATATTGCTGTTCATCATCAAAGGAAGTCAGGACAGGAACTCAAATAGGGCAGGATCCTGGAGGCAGGAACTGATGCCTAGAAAATATAAGTGGTAGTAGATTGAAGAGCTGAATGATACTCCTGATTGCTCATGAAAATTGGCTGGAAAATGGGCAATGAGGCCAGGATGGAGATGCAGCTCACATGAAGAGAGAATATTTGTGATTAGGGGATCAATGATCTTTGTGTTCTTTCTCCTGGGTACCTAAGTAATGATCTCCTTCTGAATCTTATTGTTGATGCCAGGGTTAATGATGGTGCAACCAGGCAGTACACTATTGACAGATTTCCTTGTGGATGTGACATCACACTTCCTGATGGAATGCAAACATAGTTTCTGGAAGATTTGGAATTCCACAACCAGGAAGGAAGATTACCCTGGGCAGCCAAACTGCTCCCTACTGATGGTGATCACCCTGCAGTCAGGTAGCTTACAATTGCAAGTTATAGCCAATTATTGTGCCACAGTCAAGTGACTATTGACAAGTAGTCACAGCATAACCATATTCAAAGGCAGAGAGAAATGAATGCTGCATGTTCACATGCTTACTTGCTCATGTCTGACTTGCATTCTATATACTCTACTAACAGATTTATTTTTATTATTTTAATAATCTGTATGTGAGTATCTGTGTGTGGGTATATTCACATAAGCTCTGTTGTCCATGGAGGCCTAAGGCACAAGATCTCCCCTCCTTGTAGCTGTAGCTAAGTAAGATTTTGAGTCATATGATGTGGGTGCTTAGAACCACTCTGTAAAAGTGGTACCTAGTGGTATATATTCCTAACTACTGACCCATGTCTACAGGTCAGATTTCTATATTCTTATATTGTCTCCTAGATAATAGTCCTCCCACACTGTGTGCTGAGTCTCTTTACATCAATTAACAATATTCACCCACAGACTCCATTCAGGCCAACTTAATCTAGACAATCCCTTATTGAGACACAATTCCCAGGTAATTGAAGCTTGTGTCACACTGAAAACTAAAACTAACCATCTTACAAACTAATGCCCATAATGCCTTCTATTTTGATTTTATGCAAAATAAAATACTATGGTATATATTAAGTGAATCAAATAGGCATTATTTGCAGCTTGGAAAAAATTTCCAGACTCAAAATGATATTAAATTTCAAATATTTATTTGTCTCAGATACTATGACTTAAATATCTAAAGAGACACTCAAAGTTTGTATAAGACATAAGATCATCTGCTGGAGTACCTGTACATCACCTTGCTATATATTTTGCATTTAACGAAAGTAGAGCTTATTCCCAACAATTATCTTTTTTAAAAAGAGTTGCATAAAATTTCTAAAATCCTCTTTAGGAGGACATACTCTTTTTTTTTTTTTTTCCTGAGGATCACTAGTGTGAAATATGCGATCCTTTGCATCTTCTCACCAACAAAGAGTCAGAAGTGGTGTTGCAACTAAAGAGATTAGCACAAAATGTATTATAGTAAAATAATATCAACATGGAGAAAAAGTAGATTGGAAATAAATGAATCGTGGCTTATAGGGTGAAGTGTGAAAATTATACCTTTATATATCTTTAAGTACCAAAAAAATAGTCTCATCAATTCATTCCATCAAATGATTTTTTTTTTACCTTTTGCAACCAAAGAGTCATTCTAGGGAAAAAGCCAAGTAATTAATACATAGCAAAACAGCTACATTTTTCCTGAAGTTCATAAATAATTTCTTAAACACTGTGAGCAAGAAAAACACCACAATTGAAGCAACCATACTTTGCGTAGATCTAAATAAATTGATGTTAGTTTAAAAACTTTTGAACTGGAAATCAAACAAAAGTTTTTAACCTTATGTGCTGAATATCAGAGATAAATGTCTAATGTCATGAAGATTAATTTAACTGAAAGGGCATTCTAAATTAAAATTTTTTATATTTGCTCTTATTTCTCATAATTTTTTAAATGTCAGTAATGATACTCATCTCAAATGATGATCATCCTAAGAATATTTGAAGGAAATTTGAAGGAAAGAAACATCTTCAAATATTGAAAGAAAGAAACATCTTCAAATGCCTTTTTAAAGAGGAGGTCATATCTTGTTGTATCTGTCTAATTACTTATTCTATTAACTTTGTTATCTGCTAAAAGCTTTTGCTATATGGTTTTGATGGCCTATGATTTACAATGTATCCTTGAAAACATAGTACCAGCTTATTAGTGATGGAGATTCAAAGCATTCACCAATGTGGCTGCTTCAACATCTTTTCATCTTGGTAATATTTTGAATCAACAAGTTCAATTGTTTTTCTGTTAGAATTTGATGATTTGAAATTTGAGGAAAAATTCAAAGACTTGCTATTTTCAGTATTTCAAATATTGACACCACTAATTGCTAAGAATACATGACATTAATTTTATATCAAATACAGAGTCTCAGTGTATTATTTGGGGCTGAAGAGGCAGTGGGTCCAGACTCACACTTGTAACACTTCTTAAAATTTCTTATACTTGTTTAACTTTTATTGATTCATCTCCCTTGCATCTGACCTATTCCTTTGCTACTTCATCCCCCCAAATCAAAACCAAATTTAAAAGAAAAAACAAAAAACAAAAAAACCAAAGAAGAATAATCTTGCCATGGAACCTGTAGTGTAACCCACTGAGTTACACAGTTTACTCTTTAGTCCATTAATCTTTACTTGCAAGTAAGTGTTCATTGCTACTAGTCATTGGTCTGGTCCCAGGCCCCTGGCTTCTGCTAGAGCACCTATAAGGGGCTCTCACTGAGGCTCCTCTTGGATATCCTGTTGTTTAAGGTAGCACTTGTTATGATAATGCATGTGGGAACCTTGGCAGATTCCATGGCAGGAGAGAGTGACTGAGATGGGGGGACAAACATGCCAGGAAGACAGAGCTAAAGTGAGAAGTTTTATTAGAAAACAGAGGGAACGCAAAAGAAAAGAGGAAAGAAAGAGACAGAGACAGAGAACAGAAGAGGAAACAGCAAAAGTCCTGTCTGCCTCGGGGGAACAGCAGGAAAGAGAGAAGGAAAAGGAGCGGGAAAGAGAGCTGAAAAGGGTGTAGGTGGGCATGGGTCTTTATTCAAAAGGGGTCCTTTGCACCTGGGCTGACCAGGGTACTGCCTGAGTGCATTTGGTAGGTGACAGGGGCAGGCCAGCATGATGCCTGTATCCTTACAGCACCAACCCTGCTTTGATATGCATAGATTCCTTTGCAGAGAATATCATCAAGTTCTATTTTTCATTTTCAAATGTGTAATGGGTATTTTTCTTTACCTCAAAATATTCGTAAGGAATTGACACTAAAAATAGAGGCCCTGGGTTAGGGCCACAACCTGAGGACTTGGTAGTGTTCATCAGGTTACCACCTGGGGGTCCATTCCATCCACCCAGAGGCAGGATGTCATCTGGGCCCAAGCCAAGGGCCATATCTGGGTAGTGATCTAGCTACAGCTGAGGTCTACGTGTGTATCTGTGGCCGGTGCCATGTCAACAGGGCTTTGGAACCATGTGAGTAGAAATCAGAGGGCCATGCTGAGCCAGCTCTACCTTTCTCTAGCCTTGGGAAAGTTGGCCTCTCCTCTCACTGAACACTACAGAAAAAGAGCTGGCCCCACCCTTCACAACAGGACAGGGTGAACCGATCCTGAGGGCATGCATTTAGGGGAGCTGACTTTACATCTTTGACTGCGGTGGGTGGCTCCAGGGACCCAGACTGACCAGCTTCAACTTGGCAATCACCCAGGCCCACAGAGGGGCCTTGGATTGACCCACCCTAGCACCTGATGGAGTTTGTGAAGGTTTAGGTCCTGTGGAATGATAGTCACGAGTTCTCTAGGACTCTTGAAAGCTACAGAATATCCCAGAGGAGTTCTGTAGAGGATCCAGTGATGGTGGTGTACGAGAAACTGGAAGCCTTGAGCTAGAGTCAATGCAATGAACGTTTGCCATTAAGATTGAAGGGAAAAAGAGACATACTACATGGCACACTGAAGCTTCCATTGCCACAAGGATGAATGAAAAGGTGTTGGAGAGGCAGGAAAGAAATAGAAACAAAAAGATTTTTCTGGTGTGTGTGTGTGGTGTGTGTGTGTGTGTGTGTATGTGTGTGTGTGTGTGTGTGTGTGTGTGTGTGTGTGTGTGTGTGTGTGTGTGTGGTGTTTGCTTCCTTTCTCTGTTTTCTTTTGTGGGGCAGGGCACCCACCACAGGGACAAGGGAGGACATGGGGGGGGGGACTGAGAGGTGAGCATAAGTGAGGTGCATGAGGTGAAACTCCAAAGAGTCAATAAAAAAGTTTAACATATACAAACAAAGAGAATTGACACCATTACTTTTTCTTTTTGTCGCTCTACAAAAAGACACAGACTTTTCATGGCTGCATTGTTTGTTTTCTTACATCACCAATTCTCAGGAATTAGTATGCATTAGTAAGCTACTCTCAAGCTTACTAAAATATGTTTCTACCTCGAAGACATAATTAAATTCGAGGTAAGCAATAATCCTTACTGAAAAGTTAACTTCAAGCATGAAATACAGTTCCTTTAAAGCTGTCACAAACTGTCTAGGGAAATGTTCTGGGGATATATATGAAAACTTTCTCAGATCTATTGTTTCTTTTTTTCTTTTAGTTGAAGCATGAATCAACTAGTCTATGTAACTCAAACAAAAAGTCAAATTTCTCCTCATAATGAGCATTGTGAGACAGATATCTTAAACTACTCCATATGATACAATAAAGGTATGCTTTTCTCCTGAGAAGGGATATACTATCCAATCCTCAACTAACACTATTTCATTGGGCCATGTGTGATTGTAGGTAAGTCCAAATTGAATCTCAGAAAATGAATAGTAGAATAGATGAACTAATTTAATTTCACCATTCAAGATACCTCAAAAGTATTTCAAATATGTATATGTTAAAGGCATTTTATAAATTTATAAGTGGGATTATACTATAAAAAAACGCAATGAGAACTAAGTCTTTTACATCATGTTTTGGGCAGCTTTATGTTACCTGATAGAGACATCAAAGATTTTAGTTATCTTATGGCCTTCATCTAGATGTATAATCTTATAAACTACCTAATAAACAATATTTTTGGTTTATTCATAAATATAATATAATGAATATTTATATTTACTGAGTCCAATCTTTATAAGATAGTTTTCTAGATATGAATAATATGTATTGAAATAGATGCACACATTCTATTTTTGATATCTCTTGTATAATATACAACCTCACCATTAATATGTCATGTACAAAATTTTTATAAATTTTCACTTCCACTGAGTAGTTTTCTTAAAAATAATAATGATTTTCTTTATAAATAAATGAAGTCAATTTTTTAGTACTTTGATTTGCTTGGAATTTGAACAACAGAAATTGAGAATGCTCTCAATTTCTTGAAGTGAAAAGTATCTTCATTTACTTTTCACAATGCTCTTAGCATTGCTTTCCAACCCTTCTTGACAGAAGAAGAGATTAGTAACTCAAATTTTGTTTATATTGAACTTTACATTTATAAATTTTATGTGTGTCTATCTTTTTTATAGAATTTGCATATTACTGCTTTAAAGTCACCTACTCAATGAATAATGAACCTTTGGCCTCAACATTATGTTTTTAACAAAATTGGAATATTCTATTGATATTTAAAACTGTTAAGCTGTTTACATGTATTCTGCTGTGTAGATAAAATTTTCCCAGGTAAAGCCAGTAACAAGAAAAATGGTAATGATTAAAGAGGGTATGAAGTTAGGAGGGAAATGGGTGTGTCTTAGGGATGGGATTTGAAAAGAGTTGATTGAAGATGCATAAGATACTGTGAAATGCATGAAATTTTCAAAGACAAGATAAAAAATAGTATTTTTTTTAAAGAAAGAAGTTTTGAATCTAGAAAGGCTGCAATATACATTAAACATTTTGGCCCTATATACAAAATTCTATAGGAAAGAACACTGAGCATCAGAGTGTGGGTAAAGTTGAGAAGATTTGAGATTCTTCAGAGAAAATTAAATTCCCAAGATGACAGAATTGAGATGTGTAACTAGTCACAAAAAGAATTATTGTGTTATTTATGGGTAATACTGTGTCATTGCATTTATGTAACAAATTGGATTTTAATGGAAAGATTCTTACACAGGAAGAAATTTCATTCATTTTAATGCTTGATTCTTCAAACATATAATTTCAAACTATTTCTTCTCATCAACCAAATACTGATTCCTATATTGACAACAAAACCCCTTTTCACAATATATTCAGATGTTAGTTTATTTTATACTTCATAACAGCTCCTCAATTTAGGATATAGATATGTGGTACCTGTTATGAGTAGTTTTTTCACGCCGGCTGCCTGTCCCCACTCTTTGTTCCTCCTCATCGGCCCTGCCTGGTCCCACTGCCTTGCCAGCCCCAAATAACACAATGAGACTCTGTATTTGATCCAATATTGTTGACCAGTTACTATCATTGTTTATCGGCTAGCTCTGTCTTAATGATTAACCCATATCTACTATTCTAAGTATTTCCATGTGGTCATCTTACCGGCCAAAGGGACTGGCATGCTACCTCTCCGGGCTTTCCATGTTGACTCCTCCTAATTACTTTCTCTTTTCTCCTCCTAGTCTCCGAGCCCCGCCTATCTTGCTTTCCTATTGGCCAACAGGGCTTTATTTATTAACCAGTATGAAAAACATATTTACAGAATAACATCTCCCATCAGGTACTTACTACATTAATCTAAGAGCAGAGGAATACTGAGGAAATATGAAGATTGACAATATTTTATTTATTCCTTTACACTGTGTTGATAAAATATTTTTTAAAATTGTCAAGAAATTATGAGCCCCATAATATAGTTACCGAGAAATTTTCATAAGCATGTTTTCAAAAGTATTACTTACTTGCTCTTGTAGTATGGGATGGATATCCGAATGGTGTGTGATCATTGATCCTGTTGATCCTGAGAACATAAGGATAGAGAATGCAACTGACCCCTAGTTCTGTTGAAGTCAACTGTTTGGCTTAATCTGTTCTGGTAACTAAAGATCTTATAAAATGTGCACTGTTGGCAGTTTTTTGGTGGCCTTGTTTTGTGTCACTTTGGTCAATGAGACATGGCAACAAGGTCTAGATGATACCTTATGAAGTGTTAGGATTCTCTAATTAAACAGTGAAGTATAGTATTTTTAGAGAGCATTTATGAAATTGGATCCCCAATTGTTTTTGAATAAATTCCATCATTTTCAATGACAGTCTTCATGTTTAAATGCACATTTATTCAAAAATACATGTAGATAACTGTTTGTAATCAAAAGACAATTACATGTAAAACTGTAAGTCAGAACTTTTATGTAATCTTAGTCTCAAGACCTGATTGATAATGTAGCATGCCCTATACATCTTCAAAACTACAGTCATCTATATTTCTTGATAGAATAATTTACAGTACAGCACTACTTTAATCACCATTTTATCTTGAAATGTGATTTTTTTTTACAAAAGCCATCTGACTAGCTATAAGTAAGCCTAAAGAACTGAACTAGCCAGCAAAAGATTCTTGGTCCATTCTTACATTAGATAGCATCACTGCAAGATTTTCTAGCCTTCCATACTCACTAAATATGATTTATGTAGCTCTTTATTTAAAAGCTGTGGGAAAATGTCATTTAGATACCCCTTCAAGGGAAGATTTGTTATTCTTGCTGCTGGCAGTTCATTCAGCTACTTTAAGGACAGCCCAAGGTTATACAGTTAGGAGAATTCCATATTAAATAACATCATGCAAGCTTATAAAAGTCTGGTAATATCAGCCCAGTGAGAACTATTCTAGCTCTAGAGTTCCCTGTGGGGTTGTTTGAGGTTCTTGCACCTGCATTACACTCCAGCCATCTCACTAAATTCTAACTAACAATTTCCTTTTTAGAGAAATCAACCTGTAACATGTTGCTGGGTACTGTCTAGAGGACTATGTATTTTGTGTTCAGGAGAAAGTATTATAGCCATTACCTTGAAGATTTTTTCTCAGTGTGAATATGCATAACCAGTAAAACAAAATAGCTATTTAAAGCTTAACAATTAATTCTACTCATCATAAAGCAGGCCCTTGATCACTATTCTTTGATTGAATCAGTGATGGTACCTTTAAAGATGAGCTAGAGCTACAGCATAATATTAAATGTATACTAAATGTAAATTAGTGAAAGATAATAGGAAGATCACATTAATTGAGGAGAAGAACATGAATAAATGAATCACTTGATATAGACTGTAATGGTATCTGGCTGGTTGATTTACTCTTCAACTATAAGTTTTTAAAGGTAAGTTTTAATAGAGAGGAAAGTGAAAATTTTCATAGGTTCTTAAAAATGGATTAATAGTTGTTTTGGAATGGCATATGACATACATGCAACATGTATGAATGTTTGGCTATAAATTTTCGCAACTGAGTATTTGAAAAATGCATAGCTTTTTCCCCCAAATTGTTAAATTAATTTTGTGTGAAACATCTATTCTCTTTCTTTGTTTCTTTCACTTACTCCATGCCTTTATGGAAGTTTTAGAATATTGTATTTAACTTTTGAAGAAAGAAAAGCTAATGAATTTAGTTTCAACTCCAAATTATTGGTCTAGCCTAAGTAACAGAAAATACTTAGAATAAGGGAAGATAATATTATTCTTCCTGTTTCTCCAAGATGTACACATTAATAATGAAATGGAAAACTGGCATCTACAGATCAGTTTCTGAAAACCTCTATTTTAGTTGTATCTTACTGCTTGAGTCAAAACATCTTTTCTTGGAATCATCCTTTAGATGACTGTTTCTCAAATACTAGTGTGATTATTTCCATTCTTCGAGGATATATGGTGCCTTCTAGAGACATTTTGGTTGTCATACATGAGAGGACATCCAACTGACATGTTGTGGTCAGCAGCCAGGGATACTTTTACAATCCTATAATGCAACACATAAATGTCAGGTACATGAACAGTACTGAAGTTATGAAATATTGCTTTAGATTGCTTTTAGGGCAACTTTGTATTAGTTTTCATACCCAAAAGGCTCAAAATTATGTCAGTGCCATTTCCAATTAATAGCAGCATTTAGACATTTCCAGTTGTCTAATAGGGAAGATAGTGGACATATGAAATATAGCTTATAAAAATTAATATGTGATATAAATGTAAAATGGAAGATTGAAAAAATTAGACAAAATATAAAAATATCATTATTAAATTTGACTTAATAACACATGGTATGTGTTCCATAATGAAATTATGATATTTGAATACACTTAATTACTAACTAAAATTTTAATTTTTAAGAAAACTTACTACAAAAATAAAATTGATACATATGGTTTACATTATATTGTCTCTACTGGATGGTGTTTATCTACATGTCTGTTCATTTTTATCACTTCCCATGTATGCTAATAAAAAAATTCTGGTGCAAATATATCTTTGAATAATACTAATACTGTGTTTCTACTTTGGTAGAAGAAGCATAAAATTATGGATGTGTAGGTAATGACAGAGATCATAATTTAAGAGAGAGGAGAAAATGTGAAGTTTAATGGGTGAAAAGCAATTAAAATATATCCTAATCTTTCTAAAGAGACATTTTAAATTGATGGCTTTGATTTTCTCAGAGAAGAGAGGAAAGGCTTGATGTAAATAAAATTATTAATGAGTGTTATACTACTTAATTTCAGTGTTCTGCTTGACATGTACTAAGGAGTGACCATGGCTGATCCAGTAAGTTTCTTTAAATATCAATAAATATATATAAATGTTGAGAAAAGAGCATCATATATATTTATGATCATATGAGAAAATGTACAAACAGTACTTTTGAAATTCCATGTTGTATATATGTATACACAAGAAGTGTTATAGTATCTCTACAAATTTCTTTGAAAATACAGCAAAAGTTAAAAATATGTATGCCTGTTAATGAGATGCAATATTGTGCCTCCAAATTAATACTGACTGCAAGTATTTCTATAAATATATTTGTTTTCTGTGAAATAAAGTATATAAGATGCCTTAGAAATAAATAGATGTTTGATTTTAGTGGCAGTGTGAAGTAATAGAGAATGTTATTTATGATTAAGGGTCAGGTGTTATCATGCTTAACTGCTGAAACAGTATGAAAACAAGTAGGCTTTATAATTGTGGTTAAATGTTGTCACACATGATATTTCAAGAAAAATAATTGCCAAGTTCCAAAGGCTCTGAGGCTATTTTCTGGCCTATAATGGTAAAACCATTCAGTTATTTCTTAACTAAAGAGAGAGCACTTTTATTTCCATTTCATTTGTATATTTTAATTATTATTTCTTGTGAAGGCCAAGGAACCTCATTGAAATATGTATGTTCCAATTTAAAGAAACTCAACATATATTTGGAAATTATTTACAAAATCTAACTTCACATTTTTTAATCTGTAATATAGGTATTTGGCTAAACATGCAAAGTAAAGTAAAGATAATATATTTCAACATAGAGCACATTTTCTTGGTTACTGTGTACATTATTTATAAAGAAATGTTATGATTATGAGTAAGATGCTTGGCTGCATCTAACTCAGTTGTAGGGTTACTGTGCATATCTCTTATACAGCACAGTAAAAACTGAGTCATTATTATTTGTATTTTGCATTACTGTGGATAAACAATTTGAAAAAAAGACCACATTTAACTCATTTTTCAGTCTCTGTATCTATCAAATTTCTAAAAAGTATTTATTTTGGTACTTGAGATCCATACATATAATGGTTGAAAGAGACTTCATAAATAAAATGTTCCTTTCTGCATTTTATAAGAAATATGTAATAAAAAACAAAATTTGTGATAGTTTACATAAATGACCCAAAAAACTCCACCAAGAAACTTCTATAGCTGAAAACACATATAGCAAAGTGACAGGATACAAAATTCACTCAAAAAATCAGTACCTACACTACATACAGACAATAATGGGGCTGAGAAAGAAATCAGAGAAACATCACCTTTACAGTAGCCACAAGCAACATAAAATATCTTGGCATAATGCCAACCAAACAAGTGAAAGACCTATATAGCAAGAACTTTGAATCTTTCAAGAAAAATTTAAAAAAGTTATCAGAAAATGGTCAGAACTCCCCTCCTCTAGTATAGGCAAGATCAACATAGTAAAAATTGCAAGCTTGCCAAAAGCAATCTACAGATTCAATGCAATCCCCATCAAAATTGCAGCACAATTCACCTTTATATGGAAAGACAAAAAAAGACCCAGTATAACCAAAAAAATCCTGTACAATGAAGGAACTTCTGGGAGGATTACCATCCCTGACTTTAAGCTCTACTATAGATCCATAGACCTGAAAACAGCTTGATACTGGCACAAAAATCTTGGTAGATGAATAGAATCAAATTGAATATACTTATATTGAATGGATGTGGATCATTTGGTTATATGCCTAAGAGTGGAATTGCTGGGTCCTGTGGTAGACTGATTCACATTTTCCTGAGGAATTGCCATGCTGATCTCCAAAATGGCTGTACAAGTTTGTACTCCCACCAGCAGTGGAGTATTCCCCTTTCTCCACATCCTCTCTCACATAAGCTGTAATTGGTGTTTCTAATTTTAGCCATTCTGGCAGGAGTAAGATGGTATCTCAGAGTTGTGTTGATTTGCATTTCCCTGATGGCTAAGAATGTTGAGCACTTTCTTAGGTGACTTTCAGCCATTTTGGATTCCTGATGCACACAAGGACTTTGGGAGCATATTTCACATGGAGGGATAATCCCTTAACGTAGAGACAGGAGTGAGGGTCCAGGCCCTACTCCAAATTACTTGATACATGTTGATGACCCTCCTGCATAATGCCTCACTCTCCCTGTGGAGTGGATAAGGATTGGATGGGAGGGATGGTCAGGGGACATGGTAGGATGGGAGGGAGAGAGAACAGGAATCAATATGTAAAATAAGAAAAAAAATAATAAAAATGAAAAAAGAATATCCTTATATTAAGCCACACACCTACAAACACCTTATTTTTGTCAAAGAAGCTTATACAATGGAAAAAAGAAAGCATCTTCAACAAATGCAACAAATGGTGCCAGCATAAATACAAGCTTGTGTGTAGAAGACTGGAGGTAGACCCATATCTATTGCTATGCATAAAACTTAATTCCAAATGAATCAAAGACCTCAACATAAATCCAGCTACACTGAACCTCTTAGAGGACAAAGTGGGAGGTAGCCTTGAACGGATTGGTACAGGAGACAGCTTCCTGAAGATAACACCAGTAGCACAGTCATTGAGATCTACAATTAATAAATTGCACCTCCTCAAACTGAGAAGCTTCTGTAAGGCAAAGGACATAGTCAACAAGACAAAACAGCAGCCCATAGAATGGGGAAAGATCTTGCCCAACCCCACATCTGACAGAGGGTTGGGCTCCAAAATGTACAAAGAACTCAAGAACCTAGTCACCAAAACACCAAATAATCCAATTAAAAAGTGGGGTATAGAACTAAACAGAGAAATCTCAATAATGGAATTTAAAATGGCTGAAAGATACTTAAGAAAATGTTCAACATCCTTAGCCATCAGGGAAATGCAAATCAAAACAACTCTGACATACCATCTTACTCCTGTCAGAATGACTATTTCAGCTAAAGAAGTTCCTGTTGAAATGCGAGAATTTAAATATTTATGCTAGAATGGGTTTTGCTTTGGTAGATATTGAGAGTTGGGCAAGATGTGTCAATGCTTTGGGGATGGTTTCTGTAGGTAAATAAAATAATGAAACTTGGAATTCAGGTAATAGCATATCAGGAAGTATCATGTCTAATGTAATATACTACTATTCTTATGCAGCTTCTCAAAGTAAACAAATTTCACGTTTTTCCCCTTTGGTAGTTATGTATAAAAATAAAATAAAACAGATAGGTAAAACATCATGAAAATTATTTTCAATACTTTAGGTACATTGTTTATTAATGTTCAACTTAACAAAGTTTAACACAACAATAACTTTATCCTAAGGAACTAAGGAATAAAAATTGAAGTTACCCTTTGCTGGTGATGCAAAGTGACCTTGTTGAAAGAAATGAATCACTGCCATATTGTGAAAAGAACATTAATAAACATGGATGAGCAAGTATCTCTATAAGAGGATATAGAGTTGTTTGGATATGTGTCTAAGAACACTATAGCTGGATTAGGAGCAAGATCTATTTCTAGTGTTTTGAGAAAACAACACACTGATTTCCACAGTGGATTTATCAATTTGGATTTGTACCAGCAGTGAATAAGTGTGCACTGTCCTCCACATTTATGGCACACAAAAAGCTACTGGCATTGGGTAGCTGCTAGGAAAGGAAGATTCAATTTTCTTCAAAGGTGTGAACCTGGTTTGTTGAATGCACTCCCGGTCCAGGATGGACACCATGCCAGGAATAGGTGGACAACACAAATAACTTCCATGAAAAAAAGAAAGAAAATAACACAAAGTTAGGTGAGTATGGTTGTGGGGGTGGATTGTGGATGATCCTAGGATGATGAATATAACAAAAACATGTTGTATAAAATTCTCAATGAATCAAACATAAGTAAAACTAGTAAAAACATATTAATAAAGAAATAAAATATAAGAGATTTTGTGAGTGGACTGAGGTAGGGTGGGGATGGGAGCATGAATGATCAAGTTGGGGTGGAGCAGAGAGAGGGGAGAGTGCGGATAGAATATACTGGAGAGGACATGTTAGAGTCAGGTAAAAACTTGGTTGCAGCACAAATAATAAAATCCCGAGTGCGGGGAGGGAGGGAGAATTGGGGTTAAAGCTGAAGATCAGAAAAGCAAAGCAGCCAGCTACTAGTTCTTACATCTACCTCAGACAGAAAGAGTGATCCTGTCTTTAGGAATCCTCGAGTTAAACCTTTCTCCACCAAACCTCAGCCCGCCTTCTCCTGTCTCCTTCTGCTTTATATTCCTCTCTTGTGCTTGGATTAAAAGTGTGTCATTTTAAATGCTGGGATCAAAGGTGTGAGCTCTGTTTCTCTTTTAGACTGATTCATTCTCTTTTAGCCCATGGTGGTCATGAACTCACAGAGATCCATCTGATGGTCTCCCTAGTGCTGGAATTAAAGCTGTGGCCACCATTGTCTGCCTCTATGGCTAGCTAGTGGCTTAGATGTGTGGCTAATTAGTGGCTTATCTCTCAACTAGGTGTGTGGCCAACTAGTGGCTTAGCTCTGCACTATGATCTGTAAGCGCCTGCCCTCTCCAGCAAGGAAGACACGACTCCGGGTAGATCTTCTTCATGCAGTTTTAATCAGGATCCTCTAAACATGTTGCTTCTGGCCCGCATGGAGAGAGGGGGGGGGGACCCCTGCATAGGCTTAAATACCCTTGAGCTAACCAACCTCAGTGAGCCACGTGGACCCTGCAGATAGGCTACTCTAATGCAGAAGCAGATAGGCTGAACAGACTTAACCAATTAAGGGCTTGTTTACCCAGAGAGCCTTCACAAACGGGAAGGTGTAAGGCGGAAGCCAGCGCCACTTTAAGGTGTGGCAATACTCGGCTCTCTACAATGATCTTCAGGCAAGTTTTATTAGCTCATAATCAAAATAGCACCACACTTGGTGTAAGGGAATATCCCAAGAATCTGTAAGGATGACCTCAACTAAGACTCTTAGCAATAGTGGATATGTAACCTGACCTGTGTCATCTCCTGTGACCAGATTGGTTGCTAGCCCAAATGAATCACCAGAGATGCTTCATCCAGCAACTATTGCAAACAGATGCAAACTCAGAGCCAAACATTAGATGGAGTTTGTGGAATACTGAAGAAGAGGAGAATGGATTGTAGGAGCCAGAGAGGTCAAGGACACCACAAGAAAACTGACAGAATCAACTAACTTGAACTCACAGGGGCTTACAGAGACTGAACTGACAATCAGAGAGTCTGCTTGTGTCTAACCTAAGCACTTTGCACATATGATACACTTGTGTTGCTTGGACTTCTTGTGAGATTTCTGACAGTGGGAGTAGGGGCTGTCTCTGACTCTTTTACTGGCTTTTTAAATCCTATTGCCTTGCTTAGCCTTAATACATGGGAAGGTGCTTAGTCATACTGCAACTTGATATGCCATGTTTGTTTGATACTCATGGGATGCTGGGAGTGATCATTATTATATAGAACCTCTTGTAAATATTGCCAGCCTTTTTCAGAATAGCCCATTGTGTTAAAAGAATAGCTGACTTCAGTTATAATCAACCTTCTCCACCTCCCCAACTTCCTGATAAGTAGAATTTGGGCTTCCAGGAATGCCATTAGATTATTTAGCAACTCCTCCTCCTGCGACCTTTTCACCCTGCCAACATCCTGCTTATCTCCACCTGCATTCCACCTTACCAATATCCTGTGACTAAGAACATTATACAGTCTGGTTACCTACCAAGCAATAACCTCTCCCATCTGAATCCCTGCCTTACCTAGCTTCCTGCCCTAACCACTATATAATAAAATTTGTCAGCTTAATTAGAAATCCCAGCTTGCTATCTGTTTCTCGTGTCTCCTGTCCTTTCATTCCTTTGAGATTCGGGCCCTTGTTGCTGCCCTGCTGGCCAGGGCAATGGGACAATGCCATTTCCTAAACAGAAACTGAGGAAGAGTAAATTGGGGGGTGGATAGGAACAGTTTGGGGTGGGGGAGAGGGGTTAGGAAGAGGGGGGGCAAACTGCAGGCAGAATGTAAAACAAACAAGCAAGTAAATAAATAAATAAATATTTCTTTAGAAAAAAGAGAAATAAATAGACACTTCTAAAGAATGAAATACATCTAAAGCAGGGACTGAAAGACAGTCCAGGAATTAAGAAAATTTGATGCCCTTTCACCTTACATGAGACCAGTTCTCAGACTCCATTACTGGTAACTCATATATTTCTAGAGGATCTGACACCCTTTTTGACTTCTATGGACACACGCACAAACACGTACACATATACATAGACACACATTCATGCACATGAATATAAATAAATATTTTGATTGTCTCCACTTTATTCTTATATTCCAATGCACTCTATATAGTTTCTTTTGAAAGCAACCCTCTATAGCCATTTTTAATTTCCTGACCTCTCTATGTATTTCCAGTAAAACACATATTCTTGAACACTCAAAGCTAACATCTACACATGACAGAAAACCTGGAATATTTGTGTCTCTTGGCCTGAATTAACTCATTCAGAGTGATTTTTTTCTAGCTCTATCCTTTTCCTGTGAATTTATTTTTTTTAAAAGATGAATACTATTTGATTGTGTAAATGTGCCATATTTTCATAATCCATTCATCAGCTGATGGACAGGAAGGCAATTTTCATTCTCTGCCTGTTGCAAATAGAGCATCAGTGAACATGTATGAACATGTATGAACAGATAAGAGTATGTACCCAAGAGTTGAATAGCTACATCATGCAGAAGATCTATTTTTATATTTTTGAGGGACAACCCACAGATCCCCATAGTGAATATGTCTATTTGCACTCTGAACAATGAAAAAGTGACTTATTTTTGCCACACCCATGCTAGAATTTATTGTAGTTGGGACAAATTTTTATCTTGTCCATTATGACCAGAATAAGATGAAATTTCAAATTAGTTTAATTTTCATTAGCCTGATGGTTAAGAGTTTTGAAATTCTAAAATAAATGTTTCTTGGTCATTTTTATTTTATATTTTAATAACTCTTTAATTTCATGTGTCATTGTAGAACATGAGTAGATGACTATGAGGAAATAGAATTTCCAGATAACATCAGGACAGTTGTGCACATGAACTTAAAGCAATTGCATCAGAGTGCACTAGACCTGCACAAGCTCATTTCAGACAAATTTTCAGTATGGAAAGTGAAGTAGAAATATAGTCCCACTCCTAAATCATTGCTATTGGTACCTGATAGTGTCTGGGAGAAGGAGAGTCAGTTTTCTTTTTCTTTCATGTTTATTTTTGAGATGTAATTAAACTACCATATTGATCTTTTTTTATTCCCTCTCTATACCCTCCCACAACCCCTCTTTCTCACCTTCAAACCCATAACCTCTTTTATCATCAGCTGCAATTGCATGTATATATTTAATTGTATATACGTATGTATTCACATATATCAACTTTCCAATCCACATAATGTTATTTGTATGTATATTTTCAGGGCCCACTGCTTGCACTAAACAAATATTTTTATGCTTTGTCCTGGGGCGAACTGCCTTTCCTGCTCTCAGGTTTACTCAGTTGCCTCTAGTTCTTTGTGCTGTATTAATGCCTCATGGGCTTTTCATGCTCATACTTTCTCTGCTCCTTTTTTATCTCTGGTATATTTGGTCGTCCTTCCTCCTTAGCTTACATTTGGGTTCATGATCATGACTTCTGATGTAACTAGGAAACACAATTTTATATTAGAATCACATCCTCTGCCTCTTAGAATCTTCCCCCCCCCATTCCTTAATGTTCCCAGAGTCTTTGTCAGTTTTCTTTAAAGGTGTATCCCCTCCGTGGTAGGTCAACCAAGCTCCAGTGGAATGGAATATATCCAAAAAAACTTGATGGGTATCATAAAGTATGAATAGATAAATAAACACATACACAGTTATGTGGAATGGGGTAGATCTGGGAGAACTCAGGCAAGAGGTAATGAATAAGATAAAAAATATTTTGGTATTCTCAAAGAACTAATGAAAATGCACATAAAACTGAAAAATAAACATTTATTAATGATCAAAGTAATAACTGGGGTATCTAACAATGTTTTAATTTCTTTAGCAAAACTGTAGACATGTGTTAGACAGCTACTTGCCTTGCAAAAAGGTATGGAATGGATGAGAATTAAGTTTAAAATTCTGTTATTTTTAGCACAATAAGCATCTTTCTGGCAATTCAGCAATGCTAGTTGTTGAGAGTGACTGATGAGCCTTCATTATGATAGCATGACGATATCACTTTTTATGAAAATGCCTTCACCTGTGGGTGAGAATAGATGAATATGAAACTGAAATACATGTTTCCTCTGATGCTAAGATGAAAAATACATGTTGGATAGAATCTAGGAATGTAGATAATACTTTTCTAAAGTTCTGGAGAACACAAACAAATGCTTAGGACATTTTGATTTGCTAATTTTATGTCTATAGTATAAAATTTCATATTTCCCTATAAAATATTTTTTCTTGTGATTGCTTGATTAGGATACTTTCAGAAGCTCTCACCTTTAAGAACTTTGGTTTACATGAAATAAAAGCTACAATAAGCAAAGAAATTATCACTTCATTAACTAATTATGTTGGCATTCAGCCATTCTCAAAATATGAAGAGGAAATGCATAACACATTTCCTATTTAAACTGAATAAAATGTCAATTTCATTCAATGAACCAATGTATTTCTTTGCAGAATGCACCCATATTGAAGAAATTAAGTTTAATACCTATTGTTACCTGAAGATTTTTTTATAAATGGATAATACTGCTGATTGTAGTAATAAATATTTGTGTTTGAATACACAATAACATGACTTGAACTTCTCCCTCCAGATGTCTTCCCAAGTGAGTCATTATTTCATAAGGACCTATAAGAGATTTTCATGGCAGTCACTGATCTTGACTGGTCCTGTCAGATCTTTAGAGTTCCACTTGAAGTTTATTTATTTGTTCTCTGTGCATGGAGGCACTTAGGAGGGATTGAAAAGATCAATGGGAAGAGGAAATGACACAATTATATTTTGATTTCAAACAATTAAATAAAATTTAAAATACATTAAAAAAGAGCCAATTGTGGTAAGGGAAGTATTTTAAACACACAAATGTAATACACACTATCAATAATTGTAAATGTGAAAGATAAAATTGTTGAGTATAGAATAGGTACAAAATGCTAATAAACAAATATTTTGGTACTATGAGTCTGTGTTAACATCTTTAGAATAATAAGATATTGTACTTTTAAATAAATAATTAGATTAAATGATGATTAATTCTGATGAGGAGGAAGATGATCCACACATTAAAGTCCATTTGAAGCACAAGGTGTTTTCCATTATCTACAATACAACTGATTTATTCCACTATAAAAAGGTTAATAAATCCATGAAATTCTATTAAACTGTTTTAACTTATAAAACTTGACATAGTGTGATGGTGACGTGTGCCTTGGTTGAAAATTCTCATTTTTATTCTACATTTTCACTAGTCAGCAACCAAACTGAATCTCTTGCCTTCAGAGTATAAGGTTCTGGTAAGCTCTGAGTCTTCAAGAAAATTGATTTTCCTGTGCACATTGCTGCTTATGCCTCATGCTGATGAATGACCCTGCTAGTGAAACACAATTTCTACTAAATCAACAAATAGTTGTTATAAAGGCTCTAAGATTTTACTCTATTCTTAGAACAAAAGCTTCCATCTCCAGCTCATTAATCCTTGTAAGTGAGATTCAAATGCTGGGGGAAATTCCAATAAAGCTTCTCCTGTGCTTAACTATTTCCTAGTTATTTTTAAAAACTCTGGTGAAAGGGATCAAATGAGGATAAGAATGGTTAGAATTAGTGTAGGTCAGAATACAGCTTATAAGGTGGGATCACCCAAGTCCCAGAAGAAAGATTATTTTATTAAGATTTTGAAATTGTTAAATTTGATGAATCATATTTTATGACAGGAACTTAGAAAATAGAAAAATAAAAAAATAGAAGGCTATTATTCAGGAAGTATTATTATCTAAATATTTCCCTACACCTATTCCTACATTGGAATATGATATAAAATATAGTAAATCAGGGGCATTTAGTCAGAACTTCATGAATAGAATTGGTACTCTAATGAGGTAGATGATCATCACTCTCCTTCCTTTCTTCTCATTACATTCCTTCAGTTTTACATTCAGTTTTGTTGCCAGCTAAATTATGTGGCCTCTCTTTATTCTATGTGCTTCTTTCCAGGTGTGTCTATACATATCCTGGCTCTATGGGTCTGCACCAGATCCTCTGTGTACATATTATAGCTTTCAGTTCAGTGTTTTTATGAGACTCTAATTCTTGGGGCTTTTCTTGGGCTCTTTTCTTTCCATTGCTTTGTCCAAGTTCAATTTGGTGTTTTCTTATCTTATTATACTACTTTTAATGTTTTTTGTTATCTCTTAGAAACCTGTTCTTTTCTAATGGGAGTCAGAAATATAGTGAATGTAGATAGAAAGGGAGACATGAAAGAACTGGGAAGAATAGAGACAGTGGAAGCTATAAGCAGAATACATTGTATGACACAAAGAATTTATTTTTTCAATAAAAATGGAAAAAGAATAATCTTTAGTATCAGGATTTATATTTATTGCTACCCACTGGATAATGCTAATTTCCCATTTGATTGCAAAAAGGACAATACACACTCAACAAAATACAATGTCATCAACAAATGGTGCTGATGAAGCTGAATGGCTGCATGTAGAAAAAGTCATCCACCCTACAGAAAACTCAATTCCATATGGATTAAATACTTCAACATAAGGCCAGATACACTGAATCTAATAGTCGAGAAAGTGAGTAATAGTCCTGATCTCATTGACACATGTCATTTTGAAGAGTACACCTAGAAGAACAGGCACTAATATTAACAATTAATAAACGGGACTTTGTGAAAATGAAAAACTTCCATATGGTTAAGGTTAAAAGATACCAACTTTAGGATAAAGTGCCAGGGTACAGAATGTGAAAATATGTTTACCATATGCATACATGATAGAGGGCTAATATCAAATATATAAAGAACACAAAAACAATGCATTAAAAAATAAATGACCCTATTTTAAAATGGGATGCAGATATAAACAAAGAATTCTCAGAAAAGAAAGGCAAATAGCTGATAGGTACCAGTCAAAATGGTCAAGAGTGATAAAAGAAATTACAGGTCACGCTGTATAGAATATAGATTAAATGGAACACTCATCCATTCATGGTCGGTCTAGAAACTTGTACATCCACTAGGGAAATCAGTGGTGTAGTTCCTCAGGAAGGTCTAGTTCTACCATTCTTGGGCAAAGTATGCTTTGTCTTATAAAAGAGACACTTGCCAAACCATGCTCTTTGAAATTCTATTCACAATAGCTAAAAATTAGAAACAGCCTAGATATCCACCAGTTAAAGAATGCATAAAGAAAATGTAGTACATCTACACAGTGGACTATTACTTGGCTTTTAAAAAATTAAATCATTAAATTCACAGGTAAGTGTATACGGCTAGAAAAATCATCTTACAGTGGGGCAACACAGACACAGAAAAACAAATATGTATGTGCTTGGTTATATGTATATGTTAGCTGTTAAATCTTTAATAACCAAGCTACATTCTGTTTGGAACCACAGAGATTAGATATTAAGCAATGGATTATGGGGATAAATTGATCTTCATAGGAAGGGAAATTAGAAGAGACAGCTATGGATAGACTAAGGGGGCTGGGATCATAACAGGAGGATCATATGGGAAGAAGGAGGAAGAGACAGCTAAAGCTAAGGGCCAATTGACAGACCATATGGAAACCTAATGCAGAGAATCTGCTTAAAATATATACATATATGAGAGTAATCTAATGGAATCACCAAATAATGTGGATACAAAGTCCCAACTGGAAATCTTAAAAAAAATCAAGCTTCCAAAACAAGGAATGGGATACACCTAATCAAATTTTTGGCCAAAGGAGCCCTATAAGAATGGCCAAAGTAACCCAGGCTGCTGCCAAGGCTATAGGTTGCTTTCCACAAAGTGATGGTAAGACCCTATTGCTGAAGACAACAACGACACTACTCATTGAACTTGGAGATTTCAAACTGATGCCTGCTTAGAGCCTTCACTCCTATGGGGCAGTATTCTTGGTACAGGAAAGTATTGTGCACACTGACAATGGCAAAACATAAACACCAATTCCCCATGAAAAGTGTTTGATCTACAATGGTATCCAGCTAGTGCGATGGTGGCACAAAGCTTGTAGGAGTAACCAAATTATATTCAAGAGACTTCTTAAATAAGACTTAAGACATGCAATTTTTGTAATGTTTTTCTGTTGTTATACATGAGCCCTTCTGATATTGTGGCAAGGATGTGTGTGTGTGTGTGTGTGTGTGTGTGTGTGTGTGTGTGTGTGTGTCTTTGTGTGTTGAAGAAGTGGCATTCTTTAACACTATAAGATCTCAGTTTATGGATTATGTAATATCTGGGCCTGGGCTGTGACTTTCGCAAACACTTCTTATTTTCCTCCTCTCCTTAGGAAGGTTTGGGTATATTGTTTTCTTAGTTTTCTGCCAGAGTAGTTGGCATCTGGCAAAGCCCCAGATCCTATATTTGGGTAAAATTCTTTCATGTAAAAAGTAGACCTTGTTAGGAAGAGAGAACATTTTGGAAATATGTAAAAATAGCTACTTGTTTTGTATTCTGGATGAAATCTTGAATGCATTTTTTTCTTTAATCTTTTCTGTGAGATTCTGTAAGGATTTCCAGAGTTAAAACTCAGGTAAATATTTGGAAGAAAGATAAACTACCTACACTGGTATTTTTAACTTTCAAACTTGTCAACTCCTCAGTTACAGCCTCTCAACTCCTGCACTGATATCAATTCCTTTTGCGGTAATTATTTTTCTGTAACTTCATAACTTTCTTGTCAGGTTTGGTGGCATCAACATATCCTCTGACTTCAGTTTTCTGTTGACCAAGAAGATTGAGAAGTTTCACTTCATTTAGTTTTTCTCTTTTTGTGTATATGGGTATGATTCTTTCTGAATCCTTTACATGACAGGCTAGAAATTTTATGAATATTCTTTTTGGCTGAGCTCTGATGGCAACCCAAGAGAGAACTTGTCTCCTGGAGACATATTTGCAACTTGTAAAATGACCTTGCAGGAGAGACTTGGATGTGAGAAAATAGTGGTCAAGGGATCAAATCTTAACCAATTGGTTAGTTATGAACATTCCTTGCTTTCTATTTAAACTTTGCTTTCATGTAAAGGGCCCAAAGAGGAACTTAATAGACTGTAACTCTTTGTCATCTCATTGTTGTCACATCAAATAAATCTCATTTTTCTGTTTTTCATTACTAAAAGTAATATTATACCTGATTATATAAATTCTTACCATGTAAATCAACATAATACATAGCAAATTCTAAGCACAATTGGATTTTTAAAAGAAAGTAGCAAACTGAACTATATGGATCATCTATGATCTTCCCATCTTATCAAGACAGAAAACTAGGCCAAATAACTGAAAACATTTTATCAAGTGTCTTGAAATCCATTTATTAGGATTACTATTAGATAGAGTTGTTATTTTACCAATGTCCTCAAGGTCCCAATCTCTCTCCATCTCTCTTCTCTGCAGTTTTGAGTATTAGCTCCAACTCCTTGCTGTATAAAAGGTGTCTTCAGCAGTTTTAGGAGTTATAAACAGATGACATAGTGTGCAGAGGAATCACAGGCACTTTCTATCACTGATGTATATTACAAATGAAGAACAGATTTTAAAACCATTTTTAAACTAATCAACCATTTGAACTAATTTGAGTCCTTGAGAATAATTAAGATAAACCACAAAGATCTGGGAACTTTTATGCTCATTTAAAAATACTGGCACATAGTTGGGAAGATAGATACCTGATGTTCTCTTAAGATGAAGTACTTGTCCCTGCTTCAAATGATATGACAGACTTTGAAGATGCATCATGGAAGTCTGCTTCCTGTGGAGCAGAAAGGGGATGGGATACAGGTTGGTGGGGGGAACAGGGGAGGAAGGGAGGGTGAGAGAACCTGTATTGACATGTAAAACAAGTTTGTTTCAAATTCAAATAAAAAAAATATCACTAAAAACATGAAGGACTCATTAAAAACCTCATGACATAAGTGATAAACGCATAGGAATATCCTGTTTATTTAACAAGTAAGAACCAAGATGTAGTTGTCAGATACTTTTTTGGACATATACTGTAAAGCAACACTTACTAAAGCAGCGTTTCATTGACATACACACATAAATCAGTGGATCCAAGTTAAACAAAATCATTAGGTACTATTTCAAACCAATGATAAAAGAATACTGTTTAAAGAAAAGTACTGGGATAATTTTGACACTTAAATTTAGGGGAAATACTATATTTTCAGTCACGTCACAGAAATATCTAAGAGAAGAAAGTCCTCTCCTTCATGCACAACAAAAATGCAGATTAAGATATGTTTCCTGTATAGAGAGATGGCATATGCTTCCAACTACTTTCTGTTTCCTTGCTCATGTTGGGCAGACACCTTGTGAAGTGTATGGCATGTTCAACTCCCATCTCCTTGCTGTATTCTGTGAATGCCCAAACCTAATTTTGGATAATTTTTAATAAGATATTTCACACTGGTGTGAAGGTGTACACAGACAGCCATTTTTTCACTGTCATTTAATAAATTGAACAATCTCCCAATGCTTTATTATTTAAAATAAAAGAGTGATACTATCAAGGGTGATAATAACTTTTTAATTAGTTTTGTGTTGATACCCGAGTGTCATGATCTTTCAAGGGGCTATTCAATTGACATTATGATCATCTCTGGAGAAAATTCAGGATATGCCAGGTATAGGAACAAAATTGTCTTTTGTCAAATACATATGTTTACTCTTTCCTATAAATTCCATTCACCTGTGAATAAATAAATTGGTAGTTACTATTACTACGGTGAGTATTTGTGACTTCTGCTTTTAGTTCTCATAATCATTACTACAATTTTCAAAACATGAAAAAGGAGAGAAAGTGAAAGCTAGGGACTTTGTTCAACTCCCTAGTATAATTTAAACAGCAGTGCAATATGCTATTTTCCAAACTGGTGAATAGATCATCCATAAGGTACAGACCAAATTGTATTATTTTTGCAGCAACACTGGCTGAAGCCAGAATCTAATTGAAACCCTTTAATGGTAATTTTAGCAAACTACTGGAGGGTGAGAGTAGATAGAGTGACAATCTCATTTGTACACTCACACTTTTTTTTGACTCTTAAGAAACCCACCAATGTTTTTTTTTTTGGAAAAGAATTAGGTAAACATACATGCTTCTTAGTAGTGGCAGAGAAATCAGTACAAAATACTCCAGACAGTTCACCATAGTGAAAACTGTTCTCTTGGGTAAAAGATTTCACCATCATTTTCTCTTGCCAGAGAGAAAGATACTTCTACTCATGATCCCCTTAACTTCCCAGTTTCATCCCAGTAGGCAAAATGAAACAAATGAACTACAACAATAATCTTTAGAAGTCATGAAATCACAACCTATTTGAATGAGTATAGTAAAAAGTTTAATAGCAAGTTGATGAAGTTTTCCACCACCAGAAAAATAAATGTACTAAAATAAAAAGATAACAAATAAAAGAGCTATAAAATACAGATTTGTTAGTGAAACCAAAAGTCAATGATGGAGACAAAAATAAGAAAAATCCAAGTAGCTGAAATTTCTGACACTTATAGCTACAAAATACATTGAACATAGCATCATTTTTAATTACATTAACATATTTTATTACCATGCCGAAAGCCCTTTTCACTATTCTTAATTTCTTGTATATATGTCATTCTACAAAATAGCTAAAGGCTGGGAAAAATTACCATCCAAAAACAATACACAAGAATCACACTCATAATGCAGCATTGATATTACCATTAACACATGCATTTTAATGATTTACATATGAAAAGTGTTAATTATGAGCAAATTCAATATGCATTATTAGAGAACCAATGAAATGAGAGAGATGCAATTTATAAAACATACTCATGAAGAAACTGTGAGTATTTAAAATATTTCTATAAATAATGACAATCACTGATGATCATACCAATACATTGGGAGTAACTCAAGAAAAAATTGGGGAGCATAAGAGAGGCCAGGAAAAATTTCAGGCATGGAATGAAGAGGAAACAGATATATAAAGAAACTGCATCAAGCACTCAAGAACTGTATATCTTTATTTATCTTACTTGAGATTAATTAATTACTTTGGAAAATGATGGATGGTAAAAAACAGAGAACTCTCCTAAAAATGAATATATCTCATCCTATAAGGTGTTTAGTTTAACACATATTTCATACTAAGCACACAATGACAAATTGTGAGGAAGAGTATTGAGCTGACAGCTTTTTGCCATAGTTTTGTACTCCTCTACCATCTGTTGTTTCTTAGAGGAATCTAGAAGAATTGTTATTGAATCCACAGACACCTGGATATTTATTATGTGTTGAATGACATAACTGAATCTTAGAGCAAAAATGTTTCCAATCAATTTGAAAATTTGTTTGATATGTTAGGAGACAAATTAAGTATGAACACTCCAAGTAAAGACTCATAAGGAAATACTGTTTACAGACTGAAAAAATATATGCCTTTATTGTTGAAATATACAATGATATTATTTCCATTGAACAAACATATCCAAGGTTATACTCTCTAAGACAGGAAGACTGCAGAAAAAAATTGATTTAAATATCCTTTTAAGGTTGGGAAGCCTTACCCTTTTTGAGGAGCGGATGGGGTGGGATGAGGGAAAGGTGGGGAGAGCAAAGGGAGGGGAGGGAAATTGGGATTGGTATGTAAAATGAGAAAAGATTGTTTTAAAATAAAAAAAAAATCATGCCTAAAATTCATATACCTTTAATGGAATAGAAGTTTCAAAATAATACTAATCCAACAACAACAAAAAAAATCATGTGAGAGCAACACAGAGTTTATTGATGATATTGTTTGACCAAATGCCCTTTTCTGACATCTGCCTTCACTCACATCCATACCCCCCATGCACACTCACATACATATATACATAATTAAAAGTGTCCTTTCCAGATGTCCGGTATCATGACATTCAGGAGCAGGGAAGCTAGAGTTTCCATCAGATGAGTTAGCAAAAATAGATAAAGTATTCCCTATGCAATCTGGGTATGGCTTTGTTCAAAAGTTAGTACAAAACTCAAACCTTATTTAACAATTGAGGGTACCTATTCTTACAATGTGTCAGTCACCCTGACTCTCACCTCGTAGCCTCTAGAAGCAGGATCCAGAAAAGGAGATACATCCAAGCATTACCACAATTTTAGAATTTCTGCTTAATTCAATATATTCTGTGAGAAAGTAGGCATATCAAAAAGTTGTTTTGGAAACATGAAATTATTAGAAAGCATATATTAATTATCCTAGGATAACAGCTGAAAGAATTGTCACTGTTTAACGCCAAGCACGATATTTAGGCAATTGAATATTTCATCTTCCAGGTGGAATGCTGGTTATTACAGATGGCACTATGGCGTGAAGCATTTCTTTATGCCATCCATTTCACAAACACAATTATAAAACGTTAGAAGGATCAGTTTAGAATAAAAAGTACTCTCACAAGGAACTTCATTTTATTTATGTTTTACTATTTTACATATCGATCACAGTTCCTTCTCTCTCCCTCCCTCCCATGCTCTCTGACCCCCCCATCACATTCTGCCCTACTCCATAGGGAGGGTGAGGCCTTCCAGGAGGGATCATCAAAATCTACCGAGTCATTTGGAGTAGGGACTAGGCCCTTCCTCCTGTCTCTAGGCTAAGGGAGTATACCTCCATGGGGAATTTGCTCCCAAAGTCCTTTTGAGCACCATGGTCCCACTGTCAGAGGTCCCTTAGACTTCCCTTAGAATTAGGCCTCCTAATAGAGATCCATGTTCAGGGTGTCTGAGTTGGTATAATACTGGTTTCCCAGCTATCAGTCTGGGGACCATTAGCTCCTCCTTGTTCAGGTCAGCTGTTTCTGTGGTTTTCTGTAACCTGGTCTTGTCCTCCCTCTCTGCAACTGGATTCCAGAAGTTAGGCTCAATGTTTAGCTGTGGGTGTCTGCTTCTGTTTCCATCAGCTACAAGATGAAGGCTCTACGGTGGCATAAATGTTAGTTATCAATCTCATTATCAGGGAAGGACATTTAAGGTAGCCTTTCCACTGCTGCTCTGATTGTTAGTTGGGGGTCACCCTTGTAGGCCTCTGGACATTTCTCTAGAGTCAGTTTTCTTTTCAAACCTATAATGGCTTCCTCTATTATGGTATCTCTCTTTTTTCTTTTCTTACTTTCATCTCATCATCCCCAACAAAATCTTCCTGGTCCCACTTGTTCTCCTTTCCTCCCTTCCTTTTCTCCCATCTCCCTCCCCCCTCCAGTTCCAATATTCTTAGGAGCTCTTGCTTCTTTTCCCTTCTGTTAGGGACCTTGTATGAAACTCTTAGTTTCCTTCTTTCAACAAGGAACTATAAAACTCACAGTTCTGTTTTTATTTATTTAAGTATTGGCAAGACTAAGGGCCTCACACATGCAAGTACTATACTATACCAGTAATCGTTATTTTTTTCATTATTTCTTTCATGTAAGATTATAATTACATCATTTCCCTTCTCTTTTCTCCTTCCAAAAATTAAAGTATATATATCCCTTTTACTCTTTTGAGATTCCATGTTCTTTTTTCATTAATTTTTACATGCATATCTGTACTTCTCTATCTGTATCTGTCATCTACCTACCTAATCTCTACATATATTCTTTTTTTTCTTTTTGGTTTTTCAAGACAGGGTTTCTATGTGGCTTTTGGTGCTGTCCTGGAACTAGTTGTTATAGAACAGGCTAACCTTGAACTCACAGAGTTCCACCTGCCTCTGCCTACCAACTGCTGGGGTTGTGCCACCATCGCCCAGCTCTATATATTCCTAAATACAACCTTTTCAGTCTATAATGCCACCCATCTCTAAGAAAACTTTTTTTTTTAAAACAGAAAGATACCACTATAGAAAGCTACAATAAACCAAAATTTAGTTATGTAAGCCAGTCCCGAGGAATACATCTACTAAACAACCCCTACAACTAAGTCTCATGGAACATAGAAGAAGAGGGACCAAAACTATTTTAGATATTCCAGAGTATTTGGAATATTGTTATAAAATTGTGTCTCCTTGTAACTTCAGAATTTACACCCATGAAGTCTTACCAACATGTCTGCGAAAATGTGAACTGAGTGAGGACAGTCATAGACCTACTAATGTGGACAGGGGTTTTCCGACCATACCTCAACCCTACACGAAAGAAGTGGGAAAAACAGTCTCATCCAGGGAAGAACAAAGCAGTTCCTTATCCAACAATATTTTTTTAACTGAAAGATAATTATCTGTGGAGAAATAAGTAGCATGTGAAAACTTCTGTTTATTAATACAGATGTATTTATATGATCAAAGGAAAAATCACAATGTAACCATCAGAGAGAAAGGAAGCAGTTATAGATGAAAGGAAAGTAGAGAAAAAAATTCAAATCAAGTTAAGAGACAATTGCAATTCATAGCATTTGATGATTGCACTTTTACACTATTATTCTCCTATGACTAAATGAGGAATTGGGAAGAAATTAAGAGTACCTTATTGTTATGTAAGATACAGAGGTTAACAGCATTGTATTATAATGTTTCCATTGCTAGAATATACAACTACACTGGTGATTTATGAACAAAAATGATTTGTTTGCTAACAATTCTATGGCTTCAAGCCCTTTGTTTGTGTTCTCAATGGAAACTCATGGTGAGTAGCATCATGAACTGAGAGTTTGTATGGTAAATGTTATGTTGATTTATATTTCACTGATGGCAATCCATTTGTATTGACAAATTTATGTATGTATGCATTTATACATTCTTTTAAGAAATATCTATTTAAATCTCTTGGCATTTTAATTTGTAGTGCTTGTTTTTAACTTCTTGATCATCAGTTTTTCTCTTTTTTAAAAAAATTAAATTACTAAAGTGTTTGACACAATATGTTTGCTCATATTCACTACCCTCCTCCAAATCCTCCCAGGTTCTCTTATTGCTCCTCACACACATCCCTTTTATAGAGACTCATCAAGTCCAATTTTGTGTGATCCATAAATTCTTGGATGTATGACTTATATGCTTGGAGAAAATAGATTTGCAAATTCCCAGGAGCTATTCTTTCTCTTTTTTCCATTTATTTTTGTTTTATGTGATTTGTGTGTGTGTGTGTGTGTGTGTGTGCATGTGTGTAAGAGATAGAGAGAGAGAGAGAGAGAGAGAGAGAGAGAGAGAGAGAGAGAGAGAGAGAGAGAGAGAGAGAGAGAGAGGAACTCCTTATATATTTTGGACATTGATCTCTTACCATAGTCACCAGTTTCCTAATATTTGCTCTCATTAGATAGATTGTCTATTCATTCCATCGTTGTTTCTTTTGTTGTCTAGAAGGTTTTTAATTTGATGAAATCCTATTTATCTATTTTTCCAGCTCTTTCCTATGCTTTTTGGGTCTTGTCCAACATGTCTGCCTATCCCAGTGTCATGAAGCTTTGTTTTCTTGCTTTCATCTAGCAGTTTTGTCTTCGTAATGCAACATTTATCATTATTAACTTCTCTCAGAGCTAATTTTGCTTCACCCCAAATCCTTTGGTATGTTTCCAATTTTATTTGTATTAAGCAATTCTTTGTAATTTGTTATTCATGTATTGGCTGCCCAAGTGTGTGTTATTTTTCCATCTATTTATGACATTTTTTCAATATTTCTCTTGTTATTGGTTTCTGGCTCTATAGTATGATTACAAAAGATGTTTGATATGATATCAATTCCCTCAAATTTGTTAAGACATATTTTGTGACCTAAATGTACAATCTATCTTGGAGAGTGTTATTCAGGTACTTGAAAAAAATCTGTGTGAATTTTGTTATTGAGAGGAATATTTTGTATATTTCTGGTAGGTATATATTTGGTCTGTATTGTGTTTAAGTACACTGTTTCCACTTAGATTTTCTCTTTATAATCTATTCATTGTTAAAATTATGACATTGAAGTTTCCTAGTTTTATTGTGAACTTATTTATAAGGAGGCTTTTTGGATCCTGCTTAGCACAAACTGTGGCTACTGGAAATCAGCCATTGCTTATCAAGAAATATTAAAAATATAGTTATAGCTTACAATATATCATCCACAAGTATATATTTTTTATCATAGTGCATTTACCTTTAGTTGGCCCACCAGTGGGAAAGGGAAGGCAGTGTTTATTCAGTAGGCTGGTATTGTTTTCTAGACATAGACTGCTCTGTATTTTTTATACAAATTGAGATTTACAAGTGCACATAACTCCACACCAATATGAAGTTATTACAATGTGATGTTATTACAATAACTACAAGATGATGTGATTTGAAATTTAGTCTACAATAACATCTCTTAAGAGTGGGCCCTTTAATCAATCAAGTCAATATGAACTACTTTAACGAAGATCATCTGAGATATTGCTTAATACTTTAACTTGTTTGAGGTTGAACACTATCACAGTTGGTGCTTATGATGAAGTTCATGTATTCTTCCAAGACAAGGGAATCTTTAAGAGAATATTCAGCTATAATGTCCTAAACTCATTACAAACATCAAACTCATCTTCTCTGTGCATTCTGCAGTTATTTTGTTTGCTCTTGGCTTGTATAACTTAAACAATAAAGCAACCAAATACAAACATTTTAAGCCTTTAATGCACATATATGAACATAATAAAAATAAAACTAAATTCATTACTTTTCTAGAAATATATGTGATCAACTTTATACAATACTGAAGTCTGCTGATTAGTAACAGTTGGAGAAGAGAAACGTTAAGATTCGTGCAATTTATCTATTTCCTCTAGTTTACTCTAAAAAACACAGTCATTGCCACATGGTAGTAGAATTTCTATTCTTAGTAATTAGGAAAAGTCATGTGCCAAAATCACTTGTATGTACAGAGAAAGAATTTGAAATGGGGTTTAATTATGGAGTTTTCATTTCATGATCTAAACAACTGAGCTTTAGGATTAGAAATTATTGTCTATTCACATCAATAACTAGCAGTGATTCCTCTAATCATATGAGGACATATTAGCATATTGTACATATCAAGATGGCACCCCCAATAAAAAGTGACAAAAGATTTCTGAAGTCAGCATTTGTCATGCTGGATGCATATCTAATTTATTTATCAAGAATCATCATCCCCAGGAGATCATGCTTATTTATTTACCAATTGGGAAGTAACTCAAATGTGAAAGAAACAGTAGAACAAACTTATTTTCTATCACTTCCAAGGAAATTTTGTCAAATAAAATTTCTTTAATTCTTATATAGTATATATGAATTAAAGTTTATGTACACAAAATAATGAACATTGGTTTAAACACAGAGTAAGTAATTCAGACTTGTTGCTTAGCAGAAGTGGCACAATATTGAAAATTCTTTCCATTGACTCTTGTGGTTTCTATAGTCAATGCAAATTTTCTGTCATCAGAGTAGTGTATATCAATATATATTTAACCAAAATGTCAGTACTTTTGCAGATAGAATATAAATTGCAACATGATAGAATTAGCTGCCTGACACTTGACAGAACAATTTTATTAATGCATTTGACAAGCATTTTAAAAAATATTTTCTATGGATAAAGAGTCCCTAAAATGCCTCTTACTCATTTTACTAATATTTAACATTCCTAAAAGGTGCTGGACAAGTGGTTAAACATGTGGACAAAATGATGAAAAACCAAAATAATTATTGCTATTAACAAATTTTTCAATATCATGTGTAGAACAGGTGATGTATAACACATGTCTCTTTTTGCCCTGAGTCATGCAGGGCATGAAATCAAGGGCCTTGTTTATACTCTGCAATCACTGTATCACTGAGCAATACGTGAAGGTCTATTGTAGATATAGAATTCATATTGGCACATTAAATCCTATAAGTCTTTCTATAAGAAGCTAAAAGACAATAAAAATAATGGCAGAAATTGTGATTTTTTAAATTTTTCAAAATAGTTTTGTTCCTCACATAGTATATCCTAATTTGTTCCTCACATAATACCAATTTTTAGTACTAAGAACACTTTATTTTTGACACTATAATTCAAAATATAAACTCTGTAATCAAAACTTCTGGAATTATTGGTGCCAATTGTGTATTTCACATGAGCATGTGAATAAGTATAATAGGAAGCTATCATAAACTATTGATGTTGTGAGGCAAAGGAATTCCTTGGTCATGATATTGTCTTGTATCAGTGGAAATTCTATATAAAAGTCCTAAGTCAGACCCTCCCTGCAAAATCTAACACAAACACAAAAATATGGTAATCAAATACTGCTAGTACCCTCTTTTATCACTGATTAACCATAATATAACTCCCGAATGCAAAGGGCATTGAGGGACTTTTTGTGACCCACAAATGCCTTGTTGCCCTAGCTGGAAATCAATCTTATGTAAACTGAATGTCCTCAGGCCTTGGGAGCATAAGGGCGAAAATTAAATCACGTTGACATTTGTGCCCAAATTAGACGAATTTATTGCTTCCACTGACTATTCAGTCTATTGTAGACAGGATTTCCTGAGGTTTCTGAGATGGGACCAATCTTTCATCAGAGTCAGTACTCCCCCACAATGGCTAAATCTCTGGATTGTTCAGCTCATGTCTCATTGCAATGTTCTTTCCTTGAGCTAAACTGAACTTCTTTCAATTCTATGAGTGTATCACACTTTTTCTTACTTTAGATTTGTCAACGCTCTATTCATTTAATGAGAAAACTGTTATTTTGTGGAGTTTTGAACATGCAACATACTCTAGGAAGCATTACTTGACCATAAATGACAATTAACTACTTCTTACAAGTGGTCATGTGATAGGAGATGTTATTCTGGAGATATGTTTCTCATACTGGTTAATGAATAAAGCACTGTTGGCCAATAGGTAAGCAAGATAGGCGGGGCTAGGAGATTAAGAGGAAAGAGGAAGTAGTTAAGAGGAGTCAGCATGGAGAGCCTAAAGAGAACAGAGGTCTCTACCAGCTGTCTGGTAAGATGAGACCATGTGCCAGTACTTAGATTAATAGAAATGGGCTCATAATTAAGACATAGCTAGCTGAAAAAAAACAAGTAACAGGCCAACAGCAGTATATCAAATACAGTGTATTTGTGTATAATTATTGGGGGCTGGCATGGCGGCAGGACCGACTGGCATTACAGTCATGGGATAAATTGTATGAATATACATATTGTAGCATTTGTTACACTGAACAGTAAGATTATATATACAAAGAGATATTATGCCTTGAAAAGAGTGCCTTGAATAGGGCTTGATATAGTAGGACTTTTATAGAAGAATTTGTAATCATACTCCTAACATTCAACTGGTATACTTCTTGAACTAGGCTAGAGACTAAATAATCTTTATTATCTGTTTTTATATTCAAGCTGTACATCCTACCTCTTTCCTTATTTCACATATCAAAACATCTCTACATGACCTACCACAGGGAATTTAGTAATGGAAAATTACCTGTTGATGTACATTCTTGCTCCAGGCATTCAGAGCTCTCATTCTGAGATTGCAGTGCCTAAAGCATCCTACAATTTTATCAGGCCATCTTAGGCAGTGCTTAATGCTCTGAAATTTCCTTCTCTGTCAAGCTTTCCCTCTCCCAGGTGGAATATCAATGTAATTTTTCCATGAGAAAAGATGATCTAGTTACAAAACTCTATCTTAATTAATTTATGAGAAAAGGAACATACTAATATTCCTGGTTTAGTAGGATCCTTCTCCAGGTTTATTTATATCTATATCTGTATCTATATCTATATCTATATTCTGAAGCTAGAAAGTAAAATTGGAGGAACCGTTTTTAATAAGCATGATAATGGTCAGAATATAATACAATAAGTTAATCTGTACATGAGTAAGTATAAACTGACTTTTATTTTGGCCCTAGAGAAAACAAGTCTTTAACCTAATACAATTAAGAAACATACCACTGTATTCTTAATTGTGACTTTATACTACTGCTGTTTATTATTTTTGTATGGTTGAAGAATGAACCTAGTATGTGTTGGGCCAGCACCTACCAGTGAGATATATTCCTTTTTTATTATGCTTTTAGTGACTGAGGCTTTTATGTTGGAACAAGTTCTTAGTTAATTGTCACAGGCCAGTTTTAAAACATAGGCACAAGACCAGGCTATACAAACCCACTTGAACAAGAAGGAGCTAATGGCTCCAAGACTGATAGCTGAGAAACCAGCATTGGACTGACTCAGGCCCCCTGAACATGTGTCTCAGTTAGAAGAACTAGACAGTCTAAGGGACCTCTGACAGTGGAACCAGGATGTATCCCTGGTGCACAAAAGGACTTTGAGAGCACATTCCCCAAGGTGGGATACTCCCTTAACCTAGAGGCAGGATGGAGGGCCTAGTCCCTACTCAAAATGACTTGACAGATTTTGTTGATCCCTCTTAGAAGGCATCACCCTCCCTGTGGAATGGGGGGATGGGATGGGAGGGTGGTTGGGAGGCATGGAAGGGAGGGAAGAGGAGGGAGGAACAGAGAAGGACCAGGGATCATATGTAAAATAAGAAAAAAATTAAAAAAATAAAAAAGTTCTGTAATCCACGCCCATTGTGAACAGTTCCCTGATTCATCCTTCTGAGAAGATGTGATTATAAACTTGCATCACTAGGCTCAAATTGCTAATTTCTTTTATATTCTCCATAACTGATAAGAAAAAACCCAAATATTCTAAGTTGTCTAAAATGCATTGGCTTTGAATTGGTGGTGAGAGATGCCTACCCCTTTGATTGAAATTTAATCTTCACAATTAAGCATAGAGAGTTGGTAAGTGGAAGAGAGATAACCACAGAAGCATTGAGATTGTAAACCATGCAGAAATAAATTAAGAGAACAACATGTATTAAACATTATGAAGAGCATTAACTTTGTATAGTGTACGCGCCTATCCCTGCCCGCAAGGAAGACGCAACTCTGGGAAGATCTTCTTCATGCAGTTTGAATCAGGATCCTTGAACATGTTCTCCTGACCTGCGAGACCCCGGGGGACTTTTGCACAGGCTTAAATCCCCTTGTGCTAACCAACCCCAGTGAGCTACGTGGACCCGGCAGATAGGCTACTCTAATGTGGAATCAGAGAGGCTGAACAGACTTAACCAAAAATGGCTTGTTTATGTTAGAGAGCGCTCACCAATGGGAAAGTGGAAGGCAGAAGCCAGCACCAACTTTAAGGCGCGGCACTTTGCAGCTCTCTACAATTCCCCCTTTTTGTTTTAATAACACAACAGGCAAGGGTAGTAGTCTGGTCTCCAGTAAAGCATTGGACATTGTAATGACCCTGAATCCTGGTAGTCAGCCAAGTCAGTGCCACATCAGTCTGGGATCTTTTTTTGGAGGTGGGGCCTCAGACACCAACCCATATGCAACCAAACTTGCCCTTCTCGGAGTTGCTCACTTCCAGAGCTAACTCGGAGTGTAGTGCTAAGCCATACAACCTGAGTATGAAGGATCAATACTTGTTCATGACTACAAGCAATGCTTGGGGAGACTGTCCTGCCTCAATGGCTATAAATGCCTGGACAATCATAGCTGCATACCGCTTCTGAGCAAACCTCATCTTACAAAGGCACCACAGGTCCACAAAGGAGATAAGCAACAAGAGGACAGCCATGGCTCCCATTCCCGCCCACTCTTTCAGATGATTCATGGCGACGGGAACCACGATGACAATCCAGCAGCCAGTCCTGCATCCACACGTGTTGAATTTACTACAATGATGGCCACTCCCAGCCTGTACCATTCCTAAAAGATAGCTAGACAATTGTCGTGACAAATTAGCAGCATGTGTAAAGTTCTCATATTGAATGCTGGTAACACACAAGCCTGGATATTTCATTTCATATCCCAATTGGGCCAGTTGCCACAAGGTATCTATTTGCTCTTGCAGCAGATCAATTCTTTGGTTTACAATCATTAAACCTCCTTTTTGTTGATCACCAATTGTGGATTGAGCATCCGAGGCAGTAGCCACATTCTTGGACAACTCATTTAGCTTAGAGGCTGTCTGCACTGATGTGCTCATAGCCATGGCAGCCGTGACTGAACCCACTACTGCAAGAGATATCTGCAACTATGGCTGCTCTAATGCCAAAAACTCTCTCTGCAGCCTCTACCAAACAGGCCATAAAATCTGAAAATTGTTCCATTGGGCCATGCAGTATCTTAGTGAGATTACCATTCACCTCTCCCTTATTGGGTAATGACTTCCATGCTTTTATGGCAATCTGATTTACTTGTTCAAAAACTTTTATTGGCTATTCTGTCTGTTGATTTGCAAAGTGTCCCTGTCCAAGTAACATGTCCCTGTCCCATGCTGCATTTCCAGCTGCCAGATTAGCTGCAGCCTGCTCATTTGTATACTCAATTAAAAAGGCTTTCCAATCCAGATACTACCCGGGGCTTAGGCATGCTCGAGCCAGCACACCCCAATCACTAGAAGTCATGCTATACCTATTTAGGGCTTCAACTTGAGCTACAGTAAAAGAAGCTGAAATTCCATATGTTCTCACAGACTCAGCCAAAGCCTTGATGACCTTAAAGTCTTAATGCTCCTCATATCTATTACCTTGGGCATCATGGAAAACTGGATGAGCCAGACTTATGTAATTTCCTATGGCTTTTCAGACCTCAGGGCAAAAGGAACGCCCTGTACTTTGGCCTTATGCTTCCTCACTCTGATCAGGAGAACACGCCTAAGGCATTGTTCCAGGAGGGTCCCTCCCCTCCCCACATCGCCATTTCTCCTCTCCCTTCGCCCTCTGCCCTTTAAGGGATTGTTTCTGAACCTATTCTACGAGGACTTGCAATTCTTCCTCAGAATCTGTTTTGTCCGTACCTGACTCTCCTGTGCTCTCAACCTCTTCTGATCTTTCTTCTTGTAACATTTCAAGCGCAGCTTTTCCTTTTTCCATCGCCTCTTTACAGTACCTCTGGTCTTCAATACAGCTATGCATTAACTTCCAAACAGGTCGGACTCTGGACTTTAGCATCCCTTGTTCCCAAGCAAAATCAAGATCCCTGCCTAACTTGTCCCAGCACGCTACCATGAGGTCTCCCGAAACTGCGAACCAAGGTGCAATGGCATCACACTCGCTCAGGAATCTTTTTAGTGTGCTTTCCTTTATTTTAAGTTTCTTTGTCAAAAGTAGCTCCTGAAGAGCCAGAAAAATTGGATGAGACTGAGAAGTCCCCATTTTGAAAATTTTACTTTTGGTTTGTTACAACCTCTAGCTCAATGCCTGAGACTTTATTGCCGCTTTTTTGCATGGCCTTTAACTTAGTCCCAACTTACCTGGGACTTTATTGCTCCTTACTGGAGACCTTATTGCCTCTTTACCGAGGGCTTTAGCTTGGTCCAAACCCGGAACTTTATTGCTCCTTACCAGAGACCTTATTGCCTCTTTACAGAGGGCATTAATTTGGTCCCAACTTACCTTGGGAACTTACCAGCGCTGCCCTGACTGCAAGAAGTTCTGATCTGAAGATTCTCCATATGGGTCACCATTTGTATGCACCTACCCCTGCCAGCAAGGAAGAGGCAACTCTGGGAAGATCTTCTTCATGCAGTTTTAATCAGGATCCTTGAACATGTTCTTCTGACCTGTGAGACCCCTGGAGAACCCTGCACCAGCTTAAATCCCCTTGTGCTAACCAACCCTAGTGAGCTATGTGGACACTGCAGATAGGTTACTCTAACAGGGAAGCAGCCAGGCTGAACAGACTTAACCAAATAAGGGCTTGTTTATGCCAGAGAGTGCTCACCCTCAGGGAGGTGGAAGGCGGAAGCCAGTGCCATCTTTAAGGTGCAGGTACTTCACATCGCTCTACAGTATAACATATATTAAAAGCCCCTAAGCTATAGCTATATTGAATCAAATCAGAGCTTCTTATTTGACTATTAGTCAACTAATAGAGTTGACTATTTTGGAAATAAAATTTCATGAAAGACATATTGCACACTTTCTTTTGACTGTTTCCTGTGCTTGTTTCAGGAAGCACTAACAAGAAAAGGTTTGAATAAGTTGTCCCACAGTCCTTAAGAAATACAATATTACTACATACTGCTTTACAGAGAAAGTTTTCTGAAATAATTAAACATAATTCATTTTCTTCCGAGATTAAAATGCTATCCTGATGAAGGCCTGTGATCTACATGTAGGGCACTTTACTACCTGGAAATGGGAGAGTATAGTTACCAATTCTGACGATTTTAAAGACTTCCAGCTTGAGAAAACAAATGTTTCTAAGAACTTTGAAGCTGCTTAACAGCATGGTCTTAAAAAAAGAGCCTGGACACACAAGCTAAGTTGTTTATGGGATCTGTTCAGATCTCCCTAAGGATGAGTCCCACAGATGGATGCTTTTGACATGATAAATTCGTTGCACATTTTCAGAAAAATTACTTTGTACATTTTTAGCTCTTCTCATTACAAGGTCTTTTAGTGTTTATGACCTTGAAGATATAGGTAGACCTTGCATTGTTTGTCAAAACATTCTTCACAAATATTATTTTTAAGTATCCATGATGTTTTGCATATAATTAGATGTGAAAATTATTGCTAGAAATAACCATTTATTAGTTTTACACACTTATGAGTTGTCACCATTTCAAGTATACTGCAATTTGCTGATACAAGACATAGGTGTGTGTGTGTGTGTGTGTGTGTGTGTGTGTGTGTGTGTTTACTTGTATGTGCATATTCTTGTGGATACGTAGTACCACAGAATTTCTAAAACACACTTTAAAGTGAAACCATACCTCTATTAAAAGGAAAGCGTTTCTCTTTTTGGCAATATATTTCATTGGATTTGTTTCATTAACCATTTCAGCCTTGGATTCTTTTGCTAGAAATTTTAGAATCTGCTGACTTGAACAACAGGGAGCTCATGGACTCCAGTCTGATAGCTGGGAAACCAGCATAGGATCAACCCAGATTCCCTGAATGTTGTGTTAGTTGGGAGTACAGGGAAGTCTATGGGACCTCTAATAATGGATTGGTATTTATCCCTAGTATACAAATGGACATTGGGAACCCATTCCACATAGAGGAATACTCTTACAGCCTAGACACATGGAGGAAGGCCTGGGCTCTGCTCAAAATGATATGGTAGAATTTGAAGAATCCCAGTGGAAGGACTCACCCTTACTGGGGAGCAGAAAGGGTAGTGGGGAGAACAGGGCAGGACAGGAGGGTGGAGAAACTGAAATTGATATGTAAAACAAGCTTGTTTCAAATTTAAATTAAAAATTACATATAAATATATGTATATCCTTACAAGAAACTAAAAGCTGTTTAGAATCATTCTTAAATTCAGAAGCCATGGCAATTCAGATACTTGGATGACACTGATAATTTGATGAAGAGTTATACACCTGAAGCAGCCAAAGATATGGAAATTCACCAGAGATGGGAATCATATACAAAGAACATTAAATTAACTTGCATGCTGAAAGACTACAGATTTACTACAACATTGTCATCAAGCCAATTTCCTGTGTGTTATCCATGAAAATATCCCATAGAAGTCAAAATAAAGAAAAATGAATGCATACTTGAAATGGCTGCAAAAGTGACAGAAATTCAACAGTTCTTCCTCCTGTGCCAAATTTCTGTCTATACCTATTTGTCCACTTCTATTCTATGTTTAGTATACTGCCTGGTAGATAATACACATTGAAGAAGTATTTTTTAAATAATAATTTAATAATTAAAGGACTTTAATGTTTCACTACACATCTGTTAAAAATATTATGTCTAGAAATTTTCCAGGAGCTATGAGGAATATTACATATAGACTAAATATAACTCAATTATTTTTAATAATGCAGGTGTTACTAAAAGAGTTCACCATGAAGATCATCATAATCATTTGAATTTTCCAATTTTTTTCATATTTCAGTGATATCAAAATGTATCTTATTACAATGTACAATTATAATCATATAATAAAAATTTTAAGACTTCTGAACATTCATCACATTTATAATATTTGACAAAAGCCACATCTACATAACATTCTTCATGCACTCAAAAAACCATACCAATCAAAGCATAATTACTTTTTATCTGTAAATTTGGATCCTTAGATGATCAAACTCTAAAAGTAATTGAACCAATTATCCGTTTCATCTAAAAACACAAATGCTTTTAAAATCAGACATTAAAGTGTTTTATGTGAAATATATTTTATGATATTCTTTTCAGTAAAAAGAAAAATAATATTTATGAAATGCTTGTGATTGCTTTTGTTATTTTAGATATAGAAAAATGTCAAGAATCAGAGTAATTTTAAACTGGAATATTAATTAGAGCTCTCATGGAATATTTTCTAATTGTAGTAACTGTGAGAATTAGAGGAAAAGACTAGAGTAAAAGCTTGCTCTCTTTGGGATCTCCTGGCCTGGGCACTGCAGGCAGGTCCACTCACCCCCAGGGGTCCAGGCAATCCAGAATCTGCTGGCATCACTGTGCTGGTCATGTCCCCCCACCTGGGGCAGAGGTGAGCATGGGCCCCTATGTCAGGCCTGGCTTCTGCTTGCCCTCTTTGTGATCTCCAGCCCTGGAAACTGTGGGCAGGTCAAGTTGCTCTCAGGGGATCAGGCAGTCCAGAGTCTTCTGACAACCCTGTGCTAGTCCCACTCCTGTCCAGGGAAGAGACAGGTCTACTCACCCCAGTCAGATCAACCATCTAGAGTCTTCTGACACAGAGTTGCTAGCCCCACTTCATCCAACTGGAAAAGGGAGACTCAAAGACCTACCCCCCTGCACACATTGGAGACCGATTAGAGTATTGAACCTGTTTATACCCACTGAAAGAGAACATTGGACCCATTCCGGAAGAGGAAGAGACCCCACTTGTACGGAATGCAAGAAGGGATGGGAAGACTAAAATATACACACACATTCAACAACAGAAAAAAATCAATGTGACACAAACAGAACCCAGACACCAGCAAAATTGAACATCCCAGCACAGATAAAGCAGAAGAGAATGACCTTAAAATCAAGTTCATGAAAGTAATAGAGATTCTAAAAGAGGAAATGAGAAAATCCTGTAAAGAAATGGAAGAAAAGACAAACCAAAGATAACAAGAAACAATTCAGACTGTGCAAGTTTTGAAAGCTGAAATAGAGATAATAAATAAAAGAAAGCACAGTCTGATGTAATGTTGGAAATATAAATGCTGGGTAAATGATCAAGAACTACAGATGCAAGCATAAGCAATAGAATACTAGAGATGGAAGAAAGACTCTGAGGTATTGAAGATACATACACTAAACACTCATTGACCAAAGAAAAAAATCTTAAACCCAACAAATCCCTAACAAAACATATCCAAGAAATATGGGACACCATGAAAGGTTAAACCCAAGAATAATAGGAATAGAAGAAGGTGAACAAACCCAACTCAAAGGTGCAGAAAACATATTCAACAAAAACATTGAAGAACACTCCAACCTTAAATAAAAGCATGCCAATGAAAGTACAAGAAGCTTAGAGAACACCTCATAGATTGGATCACAAAAAAAAATAAGTCTCCTCATCACATAATAATCCAAAAACCAAACATACAGAATAAAGAAGGAATATTAAGAACAGCAAAGGAAAAATGCCAATTAAAATATAAAGAGAATCCTGTCAAAATTACACCTGACTTCTCCATGGAAACTGTGAAAGCTGGGTCCTGTATAGATATTCTACATACAGTAAGATACCATGGATGCCAGCCCAGGCTATTATACCCAGCAAAGCTTTCAATCACTATAGATGGAAGAAGAAAGATATTCCACAAAATCAGATTTAAACAATAAATATCCATTAATCCAGCCCTATAGAAAATATTGGAAAGAAGTCTCCAATCTGAAGAATTTAACTACACTCAAAAAACATAGGCAACAGATAATCTCACTTCACTAAAAGCCAAAAGAAAATGCGGAGTAAATCTACACACAATACAACCACCAAAAACAAATAAAAATTAACAATCAATGGTTCTTAATTTTCCTCAATCTTAATGGTCTTAACTTGCCTGTAAAAAGACAAAGGCTGACAGAATGGATATCGAGACAGAATCCAAACTTCTGCTCCATGAAAGAAACACACCTCAACTTCAAAGACAGATGTTACCCCAGAGTAAAGGGCTGGGAAAAGATTTTCCAATCAAATGGATTTTTTCATTATTATCGAAGAAACAAGGTGGTTCTTCAAGAAAACCAACAAGATAGATAAACCTTTATCCAAACTAACCAAAAGGAAGTGAGAGAACATGCAAATTAGCAAAATCAGAAAAGAAAAGATGGACATAACAATGGACACTGAGGACATCCAGAGAATCTTCAGGTCATACTTTGAAAACCTGTACTCTACAACATTCAAAAATTTAAAGAAAATGAACAATTTTTCTGGATATAATTTACTAGACTCAAATCAAGGACACAGTGCCAATTTAAACAGACCTGTAATACCTAATGATATAGTAGCAGTCATCAAAAGTCTCCCAATCAAAAATATGTGAGGGCCAGATGGCTTCAGTGAAAAATTCTACCAGAAATTTAAAGAAGATCTAATACCAATAATCCTCAATGTGTCAAAGTGCTCCACACAATAGAAGCAGATTTGTGGCCAAGCTCTTCATGAGGTTACAATTACCTTGGCACATAAGCTACACAAAGACACAACTAAGAACGATAATTAGAGACAAATCTCCATCATGAACATTGATGCAAAATTACTCTATAAAATATTGGCAAATTTAATCCAAGAACACGTCAGAGAAATCATCCACCATGATCAAGTAGGCTTCATCTCAGGGATGCAGGGATGGTTTAACATACAAAAATCTATCAATGTAATCCACCACATTAAAAAAAAACTGAAAAAGAAAAACCACATGTTTATGTCACTAGAAGCTGAAAAGGCCTTTGGCAAAATTAAACACCCTTTTATAATTAAGGTTTTGGAGAGATCAGGAACATACCTAAACATAATAAACTTTTATTAAGCTACATACAGTAAACCAGTACCCACATCAAATTAAATGGAGAGGAACTCAATATGATTCTTCTAAAATCAGGAACAAGACAAGGCTAGCCATTCTCTCCACATCTTTTTATTATTGTACATAAATTTCTAGTTAGAACAATAAGACAATAGGAGATCGAGGGGACCCAAATTGGAAAGGAAGAAGTTAAATTGTCACTATTTGCAGATGATATGATAGTTTGCATAAGTGACCCAAAAGACTACCAGGTAACACCTACAGCTGATAAACACCTTCAACAAATTGGCAGGATACATGATGAACTCAAAAAAAAAAAATCACTAGACCTACTTTATACATGGGCTGACACAGAAACATCATCATTTACAATAGCCACAAACAACATAAAATATCTTGGGAAATTGCTAACCAAACATGTGAAAGATCTATATAATAAGAACTTTGAGTCTTTAAAAAAAAGAAATGAAAGAAGATGTCAGAAAACGGAAAGATCTCTCATGCTCTTGGATAGGTAGGATCAACATAGTAAAAGTGGCAATCTTGTGAAAAGCAATCTACAGAATCAATGCAATCCCCATAAATCTCCCAGCACAATTCTTCACAGACCCTGCAATGACCACATTCACCTTTAGATGGAAAAACAAAAGACCCAGGATAGAAAAAACTACCCTGTACAATAAAGGAACTTCTGCAGGCATCACTATCCTCGACTTCAAGCTATATTACAGAGCTATAATCCTGAAATCAGCTTGATACTGGCACAAAATAGACAGGTAGACCAATGAAATCGTATTGTAAACCGTGATATTAACCCACACACTTATGACCACATGATTTTTGACAAAGAAGATAAAATAATACAATGGAAAACAGAAAGCATCTTCAATAAATGGTGCTGGCATAAATGGATGCTGGCATGTAGAAGAGTACAGATAGATCCATATCTGTCACCATGCACAAATCATAAGCTCAAATGGATCAAAGACCTCAACGTAAATTTAGCCACACTGAACCTCTTAGAAGAGAAAGTGAGAGGTACCCTTGAATGAATTAATACAGGAGACTGCTTCCTGAACATAACACCAGTTGCACAGACACTGAGATCAACAATAAATAAATGGGACTTCTAGAAACTGAGAAGCTTCTGTAAGGTAAAGGACACAGTCAACAAGACAAAACAATAGCACATAGAATGGGAAAAGATATTCACCAACCCCACATCTGACAAGCCTATCTCCAAAATTTACAAAGAACTCAAGAAGCTAGTTGCCAAAACACTAAATAATTCAATTTAAAAGTTGGGTCCAGAACTAAATAGAGAATTCTTAATAGAGGAATCTAAATTGGCTGAAAGACACTTAAGAAAGTGCTCAACATCCTTATTCTTCAGGGAAATGTAAATCAAAGCAACTCTGAGATACCATCATATTCCTGTCAAAATGGTTAAAATCAAAAACATCAAAGAATTTATGCTAGAGAGGATATGGTGAATAGGGAACACTCCTCCACTGCTGGTGGGAATGCAAACTCATACATCCACTTTGAGAATTAGTGTGCCTCTTCCTCGGAAAAATGGGAACGAGTCTACCTTAAGATCCAGTAATTACACTCTTAGGCATATACCCCAAAGATGCACATTCATACCACAAGGACATCTGTTCCCTATGTTCATAGCAGCATTATTTGTAATATCCAGAACCTGGAAGCAACATAAATACCCCTTATCTAAAGAATAAATGGAGAAAATGTGGTACATTTACACAATGGAGTATTACTCAGTGGAAAGAAAAAAACACAACAGAAACTTGAAATTTTCAGGCAAATTGATGGAACTAGAAAAAACAATTCTGAGTGAGGTAACACAGTAACCATAAGACAAACATGGTATGTACAAACTCATACACTCATATATGTATTTTAGACATAGAATATAGAACAGTGAATTACCAACATAGAATATCTTGAAACATACTAAGATGTTTTCATGTATTACTTTCATTCAATAGCATTGGAAGCCCTAAAAAGTTTAATCAGCCTTGAGAAAAGCATACATTATTATGTTTTACAGATTACATGATCATATAGATAGAAAGCTCCAAAGACTCTAAGAAGGACTATCAGAAGTAATAAAAAATGTATTCATCAAATTTGCAAAATAACAAAGTCAAAATTCAACAAGTAATTGTCCTATAATTGTATTTATTTTCCTTTAATTGCAAATGTTTGTTTCAATTTTTGTATAGTTTTGGTTTTAGGGTATCTATAACCTGATAGTATGTGTATAATTCTTAGATATACTTTGCCTCTCTAGCTTAGTTCTGTTATTAATTCTCTCCAGTGGATGAACTCATTGTGAGCGTATGAACATTCAAATCAAACTTTAAAATTTCATCCTATAGTAAAAATTGTCTTGTATCAGTCCTAAAAGTAGTTATTCTATAGTACCATTTTGTTTATTTATTTGAAAATGGTATTTGAAAATGACAACTGCATTTTAGAAGTACTTAGCCAAACTTAAGTTTAGTCTTTTCTTCTAGGATTTCTCAGATGACAAAGAACAAGTATCTGCTTATTAATCTTCATACTAACTTAAGTTTCATAAATGTTTGTATTTCTAACCATCTGTATGCATTCTAAGCCAAACATGAACCTATACTGATGTCTTTAGGAGTAACCTTTTATCACTTAAAGCATTTTTACTTCTTAAACTGATTGATATGTAAATTTCTATTCCAACTGTGACAAACTTTATTCATGTTATCTGTCCTCAATTGAGTAAATTATTCAAGACCTGTGTGTAGCAGTACTAGAATTGTTAACTTCATCTTTGTAGGAAAGCAATACACCAACAAGGGTGCAATGAAATTTCTCAGCCTGTTCTTTTATACTACTTTAAAGTTATTTTGAGAGACAGCTCCTTTTACAATGCTTCATTGAAATTGATTCAAACAATCACTTTAATGAAGTACTTTCATTGACACTTTTCCTGATATCTGTATTTCATTCTTGGATTCTTTTAAATTATTAAATATGCTTATTGATTTCATGTATTACCTTTAATCTTTGTGCTGTGATGTATTATATATTTTGCTATATACAATAATGTGATAGGCATATCATAATTCTACATGATATACAATATATATGCTATGATAAAATATCATACCTTTCATCTATTATCCCTGCTACCTCATGACCATGACCTCTAACAATCACTAGCTTTTGTAAGTCACTTAATTGTTTGGCTTTCCTTAGAATGCTGTATATTTTAAGCTCTAAATACTATAGGTTTTTCCCAAAATATTTACTTTCCTGAGGTATGTCTATTTAGATTTATCCATGTGTTTTCTTGCCTTGATAGTTCATTTCTTTGCAGTATTAAACAGTAACAGTGTTAAGTTATGACAGTTTATATTTATAATTTCATGTTGAGGGTCATTTTGGTTGCCTTTGACTCTGTACAAAATTAGCAAAATATTCAATATTAAACAAGTATAAATGAATGTATTACTAGATCTAAAATTACTGGTAATTTTGGCAATGCATAACAGCATTTGATTTTTCCATATTACTTGCCCATTTTTAAATTGGGTTTTTGCTTTCCTAATGTTGAGTTTTAATTTTCCTTTGCATAATTTTCATACATATCCTTTTCTATATAAATTGTTCAGTATTTGTTTCACTGTCTATAGCTATCCCTTTAGTGACTAGGCATCTTTAATTTTTTAACCTGTGGCACGTGAGAGATGGTGCTTCATTTATAAGTACTTGCTACTTTTATGGAAGATCTGAGTTTGGTTCCCAGCATCCATATGAATACTCACAGCTGTCTTCCCCACTTACATGGTATCTTCTAGCCTACAAAGGCAGCACCAGGCATATCTGTGGTAAAGATACATTATATACATCCAAAACACATATACATAGAAACTAAAAATATGATCATCCCTGAAAACATTTATATTAATAACATTATACAGACTGAGAAGATAATATTTAGAAATACATATATAAATACATATACACATATGCATGAAATAAAAATCAATAAATAAAAAAGCCATGAATTTGAAAAAGAGCAAGTAGAGTTTGGATGGAGAAAAGGAAAAGAAAAATATAATTATAATCTCAAAAATAAAAGAAAAAAGTAAAATGAATAAGGGTAAACAAATCTAACTTATTTTTCTTATTGTTGATTGTGCAACTTTAAGAAATTAAATTTATGTAATAATAAATTATCCAGTGCAGAGCATGAGATTCTGTAACACTTTGTATATTCAAATGTAGAAACAATTACTTCTTTTAAGACATTGTCATTACATTCAAAACTAAAACATGTAATCACTAAGAAGAGAGTCCAGTTTCCAGGATGTAGCAGAAGGGAGTGACAGTAAGCATATCAGAGGAGTAGCAGTCTGTCATTTGAGGCAGGCCCAAGTCCCTCCCCACAGTATCTAGGCTGAGCAAGATATCCCTCTTTAAAGAATGAGCTCCAAAAAGCCAGTTCATGCACTAGGGATAGATACTGGTTCACCAACTAGTGGTCCCATAGACTGCACAAACCACCCAACTGTCACCTACATTCAGAGGACCTAGATGGGTTCATGCAGGTTTCCATGCTGTCAGTCCAGAGTCAATGAACTCCTACTAGCTTGCATAAGCTATTTCTGAGGGTTTCCACAAAATGGTCTTGACCCCTTGTTCATATCATATTATCACTCCTCCCTCTCTATGACTGGACTCTAAGTGTTTGGCCCAGTGCTTAGGGTGGATACCTCCATCTGATTCCATCAGTTATTGGATAAAGGCTCTATGATAGCATTTACGGTAGTCATCAATCTGATTATAGGGAAGGGCATTTAAGGTATCCACTCCACTATTGCTTAGATTCTTAGTTGGGGTCATCCTTGTGGATTCTTGGGAATTTCACTAGTGTCAGGTTTCTCTATAACAACATAATGGCTTCCTCTATCATGGTATATCACTTTCCTTGCTCTCCTTCTCTGTCCTTCCCCCAACTGGACCTTCCCTATCCCTCATGTTCTTCTCCTCATTCCCATTATCCCTTACCCCAAGATCCCAGTTTATTCAGGCAATCTACGAAATCATTCTACCGATGTGTTTGATTGAAGGGATATGCTTTTTTGCAGAACTTACTAACTGACCTATTTTCTGTAACATTCATGACTGCCCAATCTCCATCATCATCCTTTTTTACCTTAGCATTTTATCATCATTTTCCCTCTTCTCCTTTTCATGTAACTTTCTGTTAAGGATGTTATTTGCCTGGTTGGTTTTATTACTACAAACTGCTTCTGATAAAATGCAGAAATTTAGCAAAATTATGTAAATTTGACTCTGAAGTTTTCAATTGTACATTTATTTTCCATTCTAAAACTTCAGAATAGGATGGAAAATAAATGTTCAATTGTTTACATAAGAGAAAAAGGCTAAGCAGTAATTAAATTCAATATGTAATATAGACACTTTACTTTGTGTAGACTTCAATTAAGGTGATATATAGGCCTCCATATTTAGAAATCTGGATGTTTGTTTCAAACATTAAACTATTATTCAACTTTGCTACTTGCATAATTTAAGCATAAAGTAAAATGATGAGCATTAACAGTGGATATTTCTCTTTGTTAGCTTGTAAAACAGCCATTTTGGTCCCTGTTTGACTTGTTTTTGAGTTTTCTATGTCTTTATTAAATTTGCCACAGTTTTCTAACAAATACATTTCTCTTCATTTGGAGTCTATCTTTGCCACTATTACTAGTAAGATTACCTTTTTTGATACTGAACCACAGCCTGCAATTTTTTTTAAATCATAGTCGTTGCTGGATAGAGATGGTGCATTTTCAGTGGTACCAGTGATGTCTTCTAACCAGGAAACTTGAGACTTCGGAGAAATGTAAAAACCAGCACAGTTCCCAGTCAGCCTATACTGATAATTTTAATTTTAAGAAGTTCGGTTTATTTTACACTAGATAATACTGACTCTTAACATTCGCTTCCTGGACCTAAGGGGATAACATAAACCATTTCCTTTTCAGTAACTTGATTGGAATATCTGAGTTGTAGGTTGAAAGGCTCCTTGCTCTAAAAGGCTCATTGCTCTCTGAAATTGTAGCAATAAAAAGGATGAACAGCTAACTTAGGCCAAGTCAAAAAGAATTTCTGATCTTATCAGTAAGATTTATGGTCGATATACAAATATACACATCATAAATTAAAGATTATAAACTATTTATGTGTGATTAAGGGTCACTGATGGGGGATGCCCTTCTGAATGCTGTGAATATATGTTTCCCTTATTGGTTGATGAATAAATGATGATTGGACAGTAGACAGGCAGGAAGTATAGGCAGGCAGGATGTATAGACTGAGAGAATTCTAAAAGAGGAAAGGCAGGATAGCATTAACCAGAGAGAGACACTAAGTAGCCACTGGAATGGTACACTGAAAAGAATGACTGCAAACCTTGCCAAGACAAGGTTGTTTAGTCCTTCAGAATAACCTGGTTCACAGAAATGTCTGTCAAATATGTTAGGCCTGTATGGTTAGCTAGTGACAAGCTCCATTATCTGACTTTCAGACAGTCTTTATTTGTACAAGCAAGATATTACCACAGGCCAAACTAAAATCCCTAGTGGTAATTATTTATTATATCCACTTGAAAAAAAATAACGTATACAAGAAAACAAAATAAAATGGAAATCACAAAATCACTTATAAATTCATAAAGTATGGGAGTTTTCACTAAGAAGAATGTGGATGCATTTTGCCATATATTAATCATAAATCAAAGGATATAATTAATATTCAATTATATAAACTTTAAAAAGATTGAAGAGGCTTCAATGGCACACTGGCATCCTTATCATGAAATACAACATTATTAAGTACATTTTCTCACCTGAAATATTAGTACTACTAGACCAATCTGGCTTCAATATGGCAAAATAATGAAAAGCCTGAATAAGAATTTTTAAATACCTCAAAACAAAATTATTTTTATTCACATGTTAGTTGCAGCCTTAACATTGAATTATTTCATCTGTTGGAACAAAATCAATATTTGCAGACGATGCCATCTTCCAGGGAAATTAAAATGGCATTAATATTTTAACTTATAATTTTACTCTATTTTCTGATATTTATATATATTATTATTTGATAATATGTGTATTTTGTGTGTGTGTGTGTGTATGTGTGTGTGTTAACTTGGTAGGAAAAGTAGATATGTGGGAAAGATTTCATCTGATACTCCACACATAACAAAAGAGAAAAATCTTGAAATAGTATAATGGTATAAACTATCACAAATAGTTTATTGCTGTCTTTATTTTTATTCTTATTATTTTAGGTTTCATGATTATTATCTTTGTTTTAGACACAAATAATTAAGATTTGTTCTTACTAGAAAATTGGTTAAATACACAGTAAAATGTATAGAGACTTTGGTAATAAAATAAAATGAATAACTTTTATGAAAAGTTTGAGAAAAGGCTGATATCAAATGACTTATGAAAGATTTTTAAGAACCAAAATAAAATAGGCAAATCCTGAAAAGGAGGGCAGATCTGATTTTGAATAAGTACAGTATACAAATTAAATGCAACTTAAAAAAAAACTTCAAGAATGGCAGAGAATAAGACACACAACAATCAAAGGAGGAAGATAAGTTTATAAAAAGACATGACTGAGGAACTTCAACCAGTAGATTAATTAGGCAATGACTTAAAAGGGTAGTTTTCAATATGCTTAAAGGGATGAAATGAATAAGAGAAATTACAACCATAGTATGTGAAAAATTTGAAATATCAATAAAATAATAAACTTGGAAGTGGAGATATTGCTAAATATTTAAGATATAGTTCAGCGTTTACTTTCTGCTCTTACAGTTGTCATGAATTGAGTTCATAGCACTCTTATGGTATCTATAGGGAACCTGATTGCCACCTCTGGACTCCAAAAGCACTGTACTCATGTCTACATGCAGTCAAAATACTCATACACATAAACTACAAATAACTAACAAAATAAAATATTATACATTTATAAGAGGAAATATGGTAGAATTCTAAGTACAAGGAAATAAAACTAATCTTTAAAACAAATCAAAACAGTAACTACAAATTGGACTAGGTATAAGCCATTGGGAAATGTATAGTTAGTAAAATCAAAAATGATCAAATTTAGGAACAAATTGAAAATAAAGCCTAAAGTAACCTAATGGAATCTCTGGGTTATCATCAACACAAAAGCACATGTGGGTTATTTGAGTCTCAGAAAGAACAGTGAAAGAAAATGAAAGTTTATGAAAGGTCTATAACAGAAAAATGTATTTCAACCTTTGAAACAAGAGTACATAACATCAACACTAAGTAGTCTGAATAGAATCAGGGACACACACACACACACACACACACACACACACACACACACACACACACACATATATATATATATATATACATATATTCAAAAGAAGATGGAAGATTGGGAGATGAGAAGCAAGGGCTAGAAAGGGTGAATGATGAGTCTAAATGATATAAATACAGTAACAATGAATATTTAAAAATATATTAACATAATAATTTTGTGAAGTTTATGTAGACTCTCAGTGAAATGAACCTAGAGACATTCACATCAAGACCTATACTCATCAGGAGAAAGAGCCCTAAGCCTTCCAGGGATAAACAGTAGAGTTGACCCTTGTGGTTTGAGTGCTTGTGTGCTAGACTTGTGGACGGATAGTAGGAGACTCACCCTGATCCTTGCTACAGGTTGAACTGGGTGAGCTGCCTGAGGCAGTGCTCAGAGCTTGACCTGGGTAGTGAGGTGAATCTGGGGAGCTGAACAACCCAGCTACCACCCAGGCCAAGAATCAGGGTTGACCCCCAACTTCCACCTCATTTATGAACTGTGAAGCATGTGAAACAGACAAACCTACAGATCCAAGGCAGTAGGATGTCCAAGAGGAGCCCCAGTGAGAGTCAATTATTGATAATGCAGTAGAAGACACAGGCCTTGAACCCGATCAATGACTCGTGGCAATAAATGCAAGTAAAGATGAATAGGCTAACGGGTAAATTGTGTGACTCACCAGACCACTCTACAGCTTGTACTCTATATTTCTATTGCAATTTGTTTGTTTGTTTTTTGTTTTGTTTGCTTGGTTGGTAAGATTTTGGATTCTATTTTAAATTGTTGTTGTTGTGGGGAGGCAATTTGCATGGGCTGAGGATGGGTGCGAGGGGACAGGGAGATAAGTGGGATGGGTATGCAAAATGTGAAATTCAGAATAATTTAACAAAAGTTAAAACATTATGCTCAAGCTATCAGAAACTAATAAGAGACCTCAAAGGCAATGACAGAAGCAATTTATGACACAGAAGGAATATGTGATGGGATTGTCTGAGAATCAAAGACAGACAACGGAGTTACAGAAATACCATTATTACTCCCACTCATCTCATCCCCCCCACACACCTACTCTACAGGGAGGTTGATACCATCCAGGAGTGATCAACAAAATTTGTCTGGGGAAGGTAGAGGTCATAGTCAGGATTTGACTACAGATTGCTTGCTAAAGGTACACATAGACAATCTTCTTTCTAAATATTTATATTTAGAACCTTACACTAGTACTGTTCTCAGCCTAGGCTGGAGAAAATTCTTCTTTCAGAGGGTGATATTAATACAGAGACTTATAACTTGTCAAAGTTCTGAAAATAGGTGACTGTTGTTCACTCAGTGTTAGACTAAATATGTATCTCACCCCTTCCAAAGTCCAGACAACATAATGCAAAGGGAACTGGAAGTTTATAAAAATTGAGTATGGGAAGGAGTGATAAGAAATGGTATTTTCTGGGTATGACATGGCTGTTGTCACAAAGAACAGACAGCTGTTGTGGCTACCTGCACAAGATATGCACACACAAATGCATACTCTCTTTCTCATACACACATGCACACACAAACACACACACACACACACACACACACAGGAATGAGACAAGTAGGAGAGAGACTAATTAGGAAAAAGAAGGTCTGCAGAAGTGGGATAAGAGACGGTAATGGGTTGAATATATTCAAAATACACCATAAACATCTAAGAATGTATAAAACATATTTAAAATGTTAAAATATTTTTGAAGATTCCAAGTTCCCCTATTTCTTTGGAATTTATAACTCAGAATTTGTACTCTTTTAAGATTTACCTTGCAGACACATCCCCCATGGAGGGATACTCCCTTAACCTAGAGACAGGAGAGAAGTCCTAGTCTCTACTTCAAATGACTGGACAGATTTACATGACCCTACCTGGATGGCATAGCCCTATATGTGGAATGGGGGTGGAGGATGGGAGGAGAGGGTGGTCAGGGTGCATGTAAGTGGGGAGAGAGGGCAAGAGGGAGGGAGGGATATAGGGAGGAGAAACTGGAATTGACATGTAAAATAAAAAAATAAAAAATAAATAATAAAGGTTTACTGTTCACTATGTATTTGTTAATACATTTAGATATTTTAAATCTTACATATTATATTGGTCCAAAATTCCCATTTTCTACCTTTCTGTGTAATCTATTTTATCTTTATTGGTTATTTTACCATGTCTTGTAACATGTATTATTGCATTTAAAATATATATTTTAGATACAATACATTCTTATCATAGTTTCTCCTATCTCATTTCCCTCCAGATCCCCACTCAATTGATCCATGTCTTCTTTCTTCATTTAGTAAACAAACATATAAAGAAAAATCATCTCCTTACATTAACTTATCTTACCTGCGTGATATACTTACTTGCAATTTTTAAAAAGCTTTGTTTTACTTTCATATAATAATTTAATTATGATTGTAGTATGATAATATTGACTACATAGCCATAGTAAATAGCTAATATTTTGAAGACTTAATATAGGCACACACCCATGCAGTAATTTATTTCTGTGCATTTTCAAGTATCCATTTATAAGTTAAAATTGTATGAGCTCCACATTTTATCACTATGGTATCTCAGGCCTCCTAGCGCTGTCCTAATCACTCTTCAGTAAGTATTTGCTTAATAAAATGAACAAAAAGTCAAGTAATCCAATGACAAAATGAGCAAAGAAGCTGTATAGACAATTCCAAAATATATCCAACTTTTATATAAAACTTATATACAACTTTTATATAAAAAATATTCATTATCTTTGACTATCAAGATAATTCAAGTCAATCAAAACTAGACTCATCTCATCAAAGTCTGTAATTGAGAAAATAAAGTACTAATGTGCAGTGAAAAAGAACTTTTACTCATTGTTATTGACGGGAATATGAATTACTTCAGCCTCTATGAAAATGGTATTATAGATAACCCTTTAATGAAAATAGAACAATATGATCAAAATATATCATTCATTATTGTATGCCCTAAAAAAATTCAGTAAGAATTCAGGAGTGTTGCCTGTATATCCAAGCCTACTACAGCATTATTTACAATACAGAAGTCATAAAATGAGACACAGGCCCATCAGTAGGTGGATAATGGAAATGTAGTATGCATACACAGTAAAATTTATGGAGCTATAAAGAATAAGAAAATCATTTGGACTAAACCAAAAGCTGAAGTAAGATATGATAAACTAAATAAACAGGACAGTAGAAGTAAAAGAGAAAGACAAGTATCATATGCAAATAAAGGAGATAAAAAAGAAATCAAATTGAGAATGCATATTTGATCATGTATCTATTGCTTAAGATGTAGCTCATTGGTATAAAATTTGATAAATTTACATGAAAACTGGAGTTCAATCTACAAAAATATACATATATTTATAAGATATTAATACATAGAACTTACATATATACATATATATATAATATGTGCAGTAATGTTTGAATACTCATTTATATTATTTCAAATTTCTCCAGTTAATGAGATGATTTTTTTTGCTTTTGTTTGGCTTCCTTTCATTTTCTTTAAATACATTTTTATTTAAATTAAATCAATATTATTTTACATACCAGTCCCAGTTCCCATTCCCTCCTTTCCTCTCATTCACCCCACAAATCCCTATCCCCACTCCCCAGGAAGGGAGAGTCTGATACATCATTTGGGGCAGAACCTAGGCTTTCCCCCTGTATCTATACCTATATTGCAAGAACTTTGTGTCTTTAAAGAAAGAAATTAAAGAAGATACAAGAAAATGGAAAGCTCTCCCATTCTCTTGGATAGGTAGAATAAACATAGTAAAGATGGCAATCTTGCCAAAAGTAATCAAAAGAATCAATGTAATCCCCATCAAAACCCAGCACAATTCTTCACTGACCTTGACAGGATAAGAATCAACTTTATATGAAAAAAAAAGCCCCAGGATAGCCAAAACAACTCTGTACAATAAAGGAACTTCAGGAGGCATCGCCATCCCCAACATCAAGCACTACTATAGAACAACAGTACTGAAAACAACTTGGTATTGGCACAAAAATAGACAGGTAAACAAAATTGAATCAAATCAAAATCCTGCTCTTAACCCACACACCTACGAACACTTGATTTTTGACAAAACAGATAAAATTATACAATGGAATGAGGAAAGCATCTTCCACAAATGATGCTGGCACAACTGGATGGTGGTGTGTAGAAGACTGTAGATAGACCCATGTCTATCACCATGCACAAGTCAAGTCCAAATGGATCAAAGACCTCAACATAAATCCAGCCATACTGAAACTCTTAGAAGAGAAAGTGGGAGGTACCCTAGAACAAATTGGTACAGGAGACTGCTTCATGAACATAACTCCAGTAGCACAGACACTGAGATCGACAATTAATAAATAGGGCCTCCTCAAAGATAGAAGCTTCTGTAAGGCAAATGAAACAGTTGACAAGGCCAAGCAGAAGCTGGAAAAAGATCTTCCCCAACCCTACATCTGACACAGGGCTGATCTCCAAAATAGACAAAGAACTCAAGAAACCAGTCATCAAAACACAAAATGACCCTATTAAAAAGGGGGTACAGAACTGAAGAGAGAATTCTCAATAGAGGAAATCAAAAAGGCTGAAGGACATACACATGATTGTGACTTTTATATTGGGTCATGGCTAAAAATTTCCATGTGTGTTAATTAACATGCCCTGTGGTAATTCCTCCACTTAAATCTTCACAGAGCCCCAGCAGTTTTATTTCCATACAGATTTACTGTCACCAATATTTTGTCTCCAATTCTGTGTTTACATACATGGATGCATTCTCTCTACAGTATCTTTGCTTTTCCTACCATCTTCTCAGTCAATTATTATTTTTGTAGTCCATATTGATATGCTTCCTCCAAGAGCTATTTCTTGACTTCTATACCCTCCAAAATACTGTTTCCTCTACATGAAATTTTCTTTACCTTTGTTCTGATTCTTTGGCAGATTTCTGTGATTTATGACACATTTTTTTTCTGCCTCAGGAAAAACAATCTATTTCTCTAAGATTGTTGGTTATTTTGGAGTATAATATAACATTTTTGAATTCCCCTATCACTTTCTTCCTAAATTATCGTTAAATTTCAATATGGTCGGTGTTTTTGGTTATTTCAAATTTGTTGGGACTTGCTTTATTCCCTGGCATATGGACTACTTTGGTAAACATTATTTTTGCACTTGGAAATAATGTGTGTGCTACAGAATTAAATTCAATGTCTATAAATGTCAATTAGGTTATTTTTCTTAACTGTTGTAGCAGATGCCATAAAGGTATCATATATATTGAGAGGATATGATCATATGTTCTGCCTTACTGGCAATCTGAAGTAATCCTGTATTTGATAGCAATTACAAAGTGATGGCAGGTTATGGTGCTCATATACACATGAACAACTAGAATTACTGGGGAATATAGTCTTAAGAGGCAGTCCTTAACCCATGCCCTTTGGAAGTACATGTATAAATGTACTTGGTATATTCTCCTTTATGCTTTACATTGCATTTGTTTATGGGAGAACTGGTAAACATTGTGACACACATGTGAGACATGTCAACTTGGAGTTGATGTGTTCTTCAACCATGTGTATTCCAGAGATCAGTTTAGGCCATCAGGACTGGGGGCTAATATCTTTATTAACTGAACCATTTTCTCAGCCCAGAAATTTCAATTGTTTTGATGTTGTTTTCAAGACAAGGTATCAATATACAACCCTAGATGTCCTGATAATTTCTCTGTAGACCAGGCTGGCCTCGTCATATCAGAAATCCATCTTACTCTACCACTTGAGTACTGGGATTAAAGGAACATATATCACCATGCCTGGGAAATTGTAATAGTTAAGGTTCCATCACACAGATGGTTCACAATAATAATCTCCATTCTTATAGTAGCAAACAGTAGTAGCTAAAGCTAAGTGTCTTCCATTAACAAGTATTTAGTCCTTTCACTTAAAGAAAATAATACCTCAACATAATTTTATCTTTATGGTCTGAAAATGAGTAACATAAATATGCAAACTATATAACTGAGAACCTGTATACTTATAACTATTGTTTCATATTGACTTGTAATTATGCTTTGATGAAATTTGTTACAATACCATTTTTCTTTTAAATTTTCTTACTTCAATGTTTCTGATACTAAAAATAAATGAACTTGCTCTGGTCTAGTGTATAAATAATATAATTTTATATTTATTTATATTTAGTCTATCTCTAGTAAGCAGCATTTGCATTTTATTTTCATTTTTATTCTGACAACATTTGTCTGCAACTAAAGTCTTTAGTCATGGTAATTTAATATACCTGTCTTGTCTGCAGTCTCCTTATTCTCCTTTAAATTATTTTAGATTAATTAAGTGACTTTATTCTATTAATTTTCACATTAGCAGGAAATAATTTTTGGTTTATTTAATGGTGATCACAAACATTATAAGTTGAATTCTTTTATCATTAATGTGAAAGATGTGAAGGAGTACATTTGCTAGTTCTTAAATGATGCAACAGAACAGCAACATCAATGCAACTGCAGCAATGCTGGAATAAATACAGGGAAAGGGAGTCCGCATTGACTGTTAGTGGGATTACTATTTTAATTGTGTGAATAGTTCTCAAAAAAGGAAAAAAAATCTACCCCATGACCCATTCTATGGCATATGCACAAGGGATCCAATATTGTACTCCATGAATACTTCGTCAGACATGTTCGCTGCTGCTCAATTCACAATAGCTTTGAAATTAAAACAACAGACATGTCCTATAACTGACAATTAAACAATGAAAATATTGTAAATGCATACTATAGTGTAGTATTCAATAGTAAAAAGCAGTAAAATAATGAACTTTACAGGTAAATTGAACATATTGAGTGAGATAACACAAACCTATAAAGACAAACATTATATGTTCTTTCATATTAGAGGTACCTAGCTCCAATCTTCAGATGTGAATATACAGCCTACAGCAACTACAGAAACGAGGAAAGTAAAATGTGACATTTGCCAGTATAGGGTAGTTGTGGAACAACAGAGAAAGAAGTTATAGGGAACAAGTAATCTGATCATGGAAATAGGAAAAGGGGCCACCTTATGGAAAGAGAGGGAGGTTAATATAGAAGAAATTGGGAAGACAGTAAAGGGGAATGGTAGGATACAAGTGATCTGATGGAAAAATGGGAAAGTGTGGGCCACTTTAGGAAGGGGAGAAAGGTGAATATGTAATGAATGAGTAAAATACCAATAAGGATGTCTGAAAAAAGGTGTAAGGCATCATAACCCCAGATATTTTTGACTATCAGGTAATTAAAAAATCAATTGTAAACAAAACTCTAATAAGTATGTACATTCATGGAAATTAAAAAATGTATTATTGAATGGCAAATGAGTCAAATAAGAAATCAAGAAAGTTTATTCCTAAAGCTAAGCAGGAGGATAAAGACAACAAAAACATTTCTATGGCATATTAAATACAGTTCTAAGAAGGAATTTTATAGCCCTTGTACCTACATTAATAGCAGAAAAGAAAATGAATGATGACATGATGCAACTCAAGAATTTGAAAAACAAAAAAGCATTAAGAAAAAAATGAAAACACAGTAGAAGGTAATAAATAATAAAATTTCAAATCAAGAATTAATGAAATATAAACAAGAATGACAAATATTATAATAAATTTGAACCTTATTTGTTTGAAAAGATAAACATGATAGACAGACCATAACCATAAGAGTAGGCAAAAAATTAACAGAATCAGATATGAACAGAAAAGTTTTACAAAAGAAAGTAAAGAAATAGAGAATTCTCTATTTAGTTCTCTACCAAAAATTGCAATAGGGTTATTTGGTGTTTGGGTGACTAGTTTCTTGATTTGTTTTTGTATATTTTGGAGATCAGCCCTCTGTCAGATGTGGGGTTGGTGAAGATCTTTATCCAGTCTGCGGGCTGCTACTTGGTCTTGTTGAATATCTCCTTTTCCTTACAGAAACTTCTGAGTTTGAGGTAGTCCAATTTATTAATTGTCAATCTCAGAGTATGTACTATTGCTCTTTTATTCAGGAAGGTGTCTAAATTGGTTCCAAGGTACCTCGCAATTTTCTCTTGTAACAGGTTCACTGTGGCAGGATTTATGTTGAGGTCTTTGATCCATTTGGACTTAAGCTTTGTACATGGCAATAGATATGGGTCTAATTGCAGTCTTCTCCGCACCATCAATCAGTTGTGCTAGCACCATTTGTTAAAGATGTTTTCCTCCTTCCATTGTAATCTTTTAGCTGTTTTGTCAAAAATCAGGTGTTAGTAGGTGTCTGGGTTAATGTCAGAATTTTCAATTCCATTGCATTGGTCTGTTTTCAGGATTATAGCTCTATAGTAGAGCTTGAAGTCGGGGATGGTGATGTCTCCTGAAGGTCCTTTATTGTCCAGGTTTGTTTTGGCTATCGTAGGTCTTTTGTTTTTCCATATAAAGTTTAATAATATTATTTCAAGGTCTATGAATAATTGTACTGGGGTTCAGATAGGGATGGTATTGAATCTGTAGATTTGTTTTGGCAAAATAGCCATTTTTACTATGATTATCTTATCTATCCAAGAGTGTGGGAGATCTTTCCATTTTCTGGTATCTTATTAACTTCTTTCTTTAAAGACACAAAGTTCTTGCTATGTAGGTTTTACACTTGTTTGGTAAGTGTTACCCCAAGAAACTTTATGTTGTTTGTGGCTGTTGTAAAGTGTGATGTTTCTTTAGAAAATGCTCAAGTCCAAATGGATCAAAGACTTCAACATAAATCCAGTCATACTGAACCTCTTAAAAAACAGAGTAGGAGGTACCCTAGAACAAATTGGTACAGAAGACTGCTTCCTGAACATAACACCAGCAGCACAGACACTGATATTGACAATTAATAAATGGGACCTCCTCAAACTGAGAAGCTTCTGTAAGGCAAAGGACATAGTTAACAAGACCAAATGTTAGCCCACAGACTGAGAAAAGATCTTTACCAACCTACATCTGACAGAGGGCTTATCTAAAAAAATATACAAAGAACACAAGAAACACTAGTCAACAAAACACCAAATAACCCTATTAAAAATGGGGAACAGAACTAAAGATGTAATTATCCATAGAGGAAATCAAAAAGGCTGAAAGACACTTAAGAAAGTGTTCAACATCATTAGATATCAGGGAAATCCAAATCAACACAGCTCAAGCATACCATCTTACTCCTGCCAGAATGGCTACAATTAGAAACACCAATAACAACTTATGCTGGAGAGGATGTTGTGAAAAGGAACACTCCTCCACTGCTGATGGGAGTGAAAACTTGTACAGCCATTTTGGAGATCAGTGTGGCTGCTCCTCTGGAAAATGGGAATCAGTCTACCTCAGGACCGACAATCCCTCTCTTAGGCATATACCCAAATGATCCACATCCATGCAACAAATATTTCTGTTCAACTATTTTTATAGCAGCATTATTTGTAATAGCAAGAACCTGTAAGCAACCTAGATGCCCCTCAACTGAAGAATGGATAAAGAAGACATGGCACATTTACACAATGGAATACTACCCTGTAGAAAAAAAATGGAATCTTGAAATTCACAGGAAAATGAATGGAACATGAAGAAACCACCCTGAGTGAGGTAACCTGGTTACAAAGGATAAACATGATATGATATGTACTCACTCATATATAGATTTTAGACATAGAGCAAAGGATCACCAGCCTATAATTCACACAGCCAGAGAAACTAGGATACAAGGAGGAATGTAAGAGATTCATACAAGGTCCCTCACAGAAGGGAAAAGGATCAAGATCTTCTGAACATATTGGGAGTGGGGAGGGGTCAGTGAGTGGGGAGGAAGAGAAGTGCTGGAGAGGAAAGCACGTTGGACTAGGAAGATTCAGCCAGGGGAGGAACAGATGAGGGGAAAAAATAGAGAGAGCTAGATACCATAAAAGAGGGAGCCATTATAGGTTTGAAGAGAAAACGGGCTCTAGAGAAATGTCATGAAACCTACAAGACTGACCCTAACTAACAATTTGAGTAACTGTGGAAAGGCTACCATGAATGCCCTTCCATGATAATGAGATTGATGACTAACTTATCCACCATCATAGAGCCCTCATTTAGTAGCTGATGGAAACAGAAGCAGACACCCACAGCTAAACACTGAGCTGAATGTGAATTTAGATGCAGAGAGAACAAGGCTAGGCTACAGAACCCCACAGAGACAGCTGACCTGAACAATGAGGAACCAATGGGCTGCCAGACTGATAGCTGGGAAACCAGCATTGGACTGACTCAGACCCTCTGAGTCTAGGTAGAAGACCTAGGCAGTTTAAGGGACCTCTGACAGTAAAAACAGGATGGATCCCTGGTGCACAAAAGGACTTTAGGAGCACATTCCCCGTGGAGGGATACTTCCTTAGCCTAGAGGCAGAGGGTAGGTTTTATACACTACTCCAAATGACTTGACCTATTTTGATGATCCCTCCTGGAAGATATCACCCTTCCTGTTGAATGGGCGGGAACCAGAGTGCATGTGAAGGAAGAAGGGAGAAGGAATTGGGATCTATATATAAAATAAAATATATATATATATATATAATTTAATACAAGGGAGTATCACTGGTGTAACAAACCAACCACTCTTTTGGGTAAACTGCATGTGTGACAATAGATAGTCAATACAAGACAAACTCAAGAGCTTGTTTGGAGGGCCCTTGTTTCATAGTAATGTCAGTGCTTTTCCTGTAATTATGTATTATTTAAATTTTGGCATTTTAAAATTTCTATGAATTATTTTTACCCTATGGGTTTGTTTTATTTTATTGTTATCCCTTACATGCTTGATTATTTTCAAATGAGAGACAGAAAAGGGTGGATCTGGATAGAAAAGATGTAGGGAGGGCCTGACAGGAATAGAGGGAGGGGAAACTGTAATCTGGATATAGTCTATGAAAAAAATCTATTTCAATAAAAGGAAAAAGGAAACAAGAGAAATAGAGAATATTTCTGTTATATAGGGATACTTAAAGACCCTTTATTCCATTAGATAGGGAAAACCTAAAAGAAATGGATGAATTTGATTCATTCAAGTTTTATATCCTAAAATGGCCAACAATAAAGCAGGGGATTGTGAGATTGAAAAAGAATCCTTCTAAAAAAGTAGGGAGCAGATTGATATACAGCAGAATTCTCCCACATTTTCAAAAAAGAATCACAGTAACTAGTACATCTTGAATCATTTAAAGAAAATAAAAACTGAAAAATATAAGAATAAAAATTATCAGAAAGTCTGCTGTGAAATGTTCTCTTCAAACAACAACAAAAATTAGAAAAAAAACCATCTGCAATACTGAAATCTATTATTGGTTGTCCAATGCAGAACCAAGTGAGTCCTGAAACCATATATACACAAATACAAGAAAAGATCCAGCAGGTTATGTTTGTAAACATTTCTGAACACACACACACACACACACACACACACACACACACACACATACACACATACACACACACACACACACACACACACACACACACACACACACACACCCCATATGTCCCAATAATAATCAAAGTAAGATGGGCTATCAACTTGAGAGTAGCGGCATTGGAGGAATTCAAGGGAGGGTAACTTCAAAGGGACCGAAAGAGAAAAGAGGAGAAAGTGAGAGAAGTATATTTCAATTTTTAAAAAGTACTATTTTAGGTTAGACAAAATACAAAAGTGATGGATAACTCCCAAACTCTAGGAAGCCAGTCTTACATAGAATACTTAAGCCAATTGAAAAACCCAAAAGTACAGACCATTATCTCCAATGAGCATAGACTTAAAATCAATAAAATAATTTTCTTCTTTATACTTAGTTTAAGGACTTTAAATCTATCTTCCAAACAGGTACTTTTCTACACCATTCTATATTATATGTTAATAAAAATATATAGTTATTAATTGTAGCTATTTTATTGTTTATTCTTAGGATGCTAATTTTATTATTTTAAATATTTATCTGTGAAATTTTCCAATATTTTCATATGCCATGAAAAATCTTTCATAATTGTTTATGTTTCCATTTTATGACTTCAATGAGTTGATTATAACCAGATATACTTATATTGTTGGACTTTTCCTTTGGGTTTAATACAATTCTTGATAACTTTTACTGACTATATTAAACATGCATATAAACTTGGTGGCTCTGAGATAAGAGAGCAAATAAATGAGATTTTTTTGAAATAAAATTATAATAGCAATTAATTTTGTGTAAATAACAATCTTACTCTTCTTATAGGATCAAGTCCTGTGTGCTAACTCTAGTTCTTCTAATGCAAACATGGGTTCATTTAGTGACCATAGCAGACTCACACAAATTTGAAGGATCAGATATATTGCATGGCTGGTAGTCTTTACTTACATTCATCCCATTTTGTTTTTCAGTGTTTTCAAATAAATCATTTTATAGAATAATCTCCAGTGACCATATCTCATGTATTTATTTTCAGTTATATATAATTTTTAAATAATAAACTTTGCATACAATCTTTTTAGTCCCTAGTTCTCACAATTTAAAAAAATCTTTAGTATCCATCCTTCTATACTCATTATCTGCTAATTTAGCACATGAATATCCTACAACCAGGTGACACTGAAATTTTATTTCATGAAACGGTTTCTTTTTGTGTAGTTGGTTATGACTATGACTTATTGCCAGACAAAGACTTACATATAAAATTGTAGAATGATTAATTTTCTAAATATTATTTTCCTGCAAAGATTATCTATTTTTGACTCCTGTACATTACTCAATGAAATTACTCACAATCTTACGTGTTTTTCATTCAGTGTGTATCTTTATACAGATTTATCTACTCACCTTCATCCTTACTCTGGAATTTAGCTCCTTCAGATTCCCAGTTGAATGTCTGATATATCTAACAGAAATCATCGTCTTTCATAACTGAAAATTCTTATTTATAGTCATTACAATACAAAGCTGTATATATATATATATAATATAAAGATATTTTAATAATACTATAATATATACAATTGCTACTATAAAATTAGTAGTATAAATCTAATGTATTATTTTTGTCTTGTTCACATTTTGTGTATGTCCTCAAATGAGCAATTGTTCTGAATATAATGAGGCTGACATTGCCAGAAGCTTATCTACCAACGAGTAATGAAGTGAAACTGGTTAGAGGTTGTCATGCCATGAACAACCTGGCCTGGAAAAGCAATTTCATGGTGAGTAAAAGATGTCCTTCACAAAGACCTACTTTTATTGTAGAATAATTTAAAAGACTTAAATGTTTAAACATAAGCAATTTCATTATATAAATTCTTTCGTATTTTGAAAAAGACTGGTTGATGAATGTGACATTCTCTCTCTTTTTGAAGATAAAAAAAATTAGTCTTCTAATCTACAAAAGCAGAAATCTTCACACATTGGTGTCATCATTTTTCTTTTCTGGACCTATTAATACACCCCCCCACCTTTTTAAAATTTCAATAGAAAACAATCTTGTTTTACATATCAATTCCAGTTACCTCTCCCTTTCATTCTTCCCTGCTAGAAGAAACCGTCCTGAGAGAGGTCACACAAAGACAAACATGATATGTACTCACTCATATATGGATATATAGAACAAATAAATACCAGCCTACAATCCACACTGCCAGAGAAGCTAAGAAACAAGCAAGACCCTAGAAGACACATAAATTGTCCCTTGGAGAAGGGAAAATGAACAAGATCTCCTGAGAATATGAGAGCTCTTGATAGGAGGAGAGGGAGTTAGGTGATATTTTCTCTTAAATACTATTTTCAGTGTTTGTATGAAAGGATCCACCACCCCAGAGTAGCTTGGAAATAAGGAGGACCCTAAGAGAGACATACATGGACCACCTGCTTTGAGAAGGGAAAAGGGACAAGATCTCCTGAGTAAAATGGGAGCATGGGGGAAGGGAGGTAGGAGAAAGAGTAGGGAAGAAAGGGAGGGAAGAGGAAAACATGAGGGATCAGAAGGGTGGAGTTGGGGAAAGGACAGAGGAGAGCAAGGAAGGAAATACCTTGGTAGAGGGAGCCATTATGGGCTTAAGGAGAACCCTGGCACTAGGTAAATTCCCAAGAATCCACAAGGAAGACCCCAACTAAGAATCTAAGCAATAGAGGACAATTTCCCTATAATGAGATTTGATGTCTCCTTGAACACCGTCATAGAACCTTCAAAGCAGATTCACAGCTAAACACTAGACCCAATTCCTGGAATCCAGTTATAGAGACGGAGGACTTGTGATTAAAGGAGCCAAGACTATGCTGGAAAAACTGACAGAAACAGTTGACCTGAGCAAGTGGGAGCTCCAAACTGACTGCTGGAGAACCAGCATAAGACAAAACCAGGCTTCCTGAACATGGGTGTTAGTTGGGATTCTTGGGTTGAATGGGATTTTGAAGCCCATTCCCTATGGAAGGATACTCTCTCAGGCTAGATATAGGGGAAGGGCTTCGGTCCCACCCCAAATGATATGACAGTCTTTGATGATCCCATATGGGAGACCTTACCCTTTCTGAGGAATGGATGGGGTGGCATGGGGAGATATTGAGGGAAGTGGGAGGATCGGATGGAATGGGATCTGGAATTTGTATGTAAAATAGATTGTTGTTAATTTAAATAAAAATAAATATTTCTGTAAGCCCAAATAAAGAAAAGAATTTCATATATTTCCTAATTATCTTTTTCAAAGAGAAAGAAAACATGCTCAGTAAATTATAGAGCCTCATATGCAATGTGCATTGCTATAGAGAATACAAATGTTTAGAACGTTCATCCCAGAGCTAAGAACTGATACATATTGAAGCAAGAATAAACAATCAGCATTTGTAAGGTGTGAACCTTACAAAGCAAGACATGAAATTAATAGTAAATAGCACATTTATGCAAAGATTAATAATATTTTTTGTTTTGATTTTTGAGACAGGGTTGCTCTGTAGCTTTGGAGTCTGTCCTGGAACTTGCTCTGTAGTCCAGGCTGGACTTGAACTCACAGATATCTTCCTGCCTCTGCCTCCTCACTGCTAGAACAATATTTTATGTATTATTTAAAAGCAATTTGGTTCACTTGAGAAGTTCAGTCATTAGAACAGAAAATCCTTTCAGATGTGCCATTTGTAACTCTGAGAATTAAAAGGAGAAACTTTGTCCAAGAGCCAGAAATATCCCCTGTGATAATCACTTCATGTTTTTTCACAATACATTTATTGGGTAACAGTTATGATCCAGGTTTTATGGAAAACCATATGGTACAAATATATTACCTTGTTTCTATGTTGTCAAAATATATGTAAAACAATAACAATAATAGAAAAATATATTTTCACTTCTACTTTAGGCATAAAAGAAAGCAAGGCCAGGTGTATGTTGTTTATTTGGCAGAAAACATTGGAGTCAGTAAATATAACATTTCCAGGAGCTTAAAGCAAGTTTGTTAGGCAGGAATTATGTCATGATTTTATCTCAGCAATAAAAGAAAGTTTTGGTGTGTGAGTACGCTGGATTTTTAGATTATGAGAAGTGAAAAAAACATTATAGTCATTTTTTATCCACCTAATACATAGCCATGAGATTAATTGTTCCACGGGACTCACTTGTCAGTTCAGAGTCAAAGAATTTCAAAAATTAGGCTAATAGATGAATCCATAATGCAAATATTGAATTTCTAACATCTACAGTTTAAATTTGTGGTAGTGACTGTGATAATGTTGGGAGAAAACAGATAAGGATGACAGGGCAGATAGCATGGGGTCCAGAGAGAGAAGAGTGCTTGCATAAAGATGAATGAAGATCTGAAAATGATTATAGTAACAAAGGGCTTTCAGAAGGCAGCAATTGATTTCTCTCCAATTCTTATTATATGATTTGCAGTTTAAGTTCATGCTCAAAATAATAGACAAAATGAGGATTTTGACATCTATTATATGAATAATTGTGATAAACACATAGTTTATAATCAAAACAGTGGAGCATTGGGGAGTAAAACAAGATGTTATTTAAAATGGGCAAAGAAAGCAGATGCAGAGCAAAAAGATACATAAGCATCACCAAGTGGATACTTCTCATTTCTTCTCCTGTATACTGTGATGTATAACCAACCAGTCTAAGATGAACCTGTTAAGATCTTTAATTTCGTACTGTGTGTTGCATTGATGTTTGTCAAAGTACAATCTTTTGTATTGTCCTGATGAATAAAGTGTGAGCTCCAGAAATTTAGGATATGCCCCTATTTTTTCTCTGTAGCTCCATGAGAGTAATGACAGAACTGCTTCTACTCAGAACCCAGTAAGTACACATTATGTTGGTCTTTACAACCTTATTTCTATCACACTGCAGCTTACTCTCATGCAATTAGTAATTTGAAAACAAAACTTGCCCTTATATCAAATCAGGAAATAAGGGTAGAGCAAATTAGCAACCTCATGTAGACCGTATTATGTAAGCAAGGATTTTTAAACTAAAATCCAGATTTGTATTATTACTGCCTCAGAATCTGGGATATAGCCTGTTCTTTCTTCATTCAATCTCATGAAGGGCTGTTCTGTCCTGTGGGTAATAAAACTGGTAGTCTCATGTAGATGGAAGTATATTGAAATGTGACTAAGGCTTTCATCTTGCCAATTCCTGGTGATATTTGATCCAAATACAAGAGGTTAAGGATAAAGCTTGAACTTTTTGTTTGTTTGTTTTTGTTTTTGTTTTCTTAAGGTGAATGATATAGAAATTGGTTCAGGCAAAATTCAGGTTTAAATGGGGCACTGATCCTATCTGCGTAGTTGACATTTCAATCACTCTAGTAGCTTAAATACTCCTTGAGAATTAGAAGAGGAGGCACATTTCTTGTCATCCCTTTGGTAAATATGTAAGAATTAATTTAATGCTTGAATTATTTCACTATCCTCTGTGACTGTTTCTCATTCTCTTCTAAAATGGTCTTTCTTCATCCATGGCTGGTCTCTTATCCCAGGCTCCTTCAAAAGTGCCTTCACAACTTACATCAGTTGTTACACTAACCCAAGATTAATATTAGTTTCACAACTGCCCTTTGGAAAATTTTCTATTCCTTTTTGATTGTAAATATAAGATATTTAAATACATATTTGATATATTAGCTAAATCAAAATATTCTTTCTTAATTGTATCATTCATAAACAAATTTGACAAAAAATTCATTATATTACTTCTTTTACATATAAAATTTTAAACCTTCAGTACATGAGTATTTACTAATATTTACTGAAGCAATATTTGAATTACTAAATATTCATTATGAAGTTTTACCATTACTGGAGAATTCTCATCAGATACTATTTCTTGAGCTATTTAATTCAGTCTTCAGGTAGCAATGATAACTTTTCTCATATTAAAACAAACTGTCTACCTACATATTTACCTACTTGTCCTTATAAACTCATAGTCATAAAAATAAAAGATGGCAATGTCCTTTAAATGTACATAGTAAAATTTAAAATGCCTTCTCTAAACTCTTCCTTGGAATACATGTGTTGGCATCCTTTTCTGGGAGTTCTGCCCTCAGTGTGAATTTAAATTCCCTCTAGATTGGCCAACTTGTTTTAGTTTGTTCTGCTTGTTTTGACACTGAATGTCCCACTTCTAGGGAACCACTCCGTTTCCAGAAAACTAGGATAGTAAGTCATTGTGCATTATTATCCTGTTTAATCTGTCCTAAATGTATCCTGCTATGGAACTTCCCTTTTCAAATGCAGTACTCAGAAGGAGACACAACATAACTCCCATAAGGCAAAAATTGTATTGCTTGTATCATTTGTGCTAAATTCCTTACTATTTTTGAGTCCAAGAAGAGATTTGTTCTTATTTAATATATGGCAATATAAATTGGTTCTGAAGCCTTAATAGTGATGACTACATTTAATTAAGTTTTACTATTCTGTATAGTTTTCACATACCCTTATTTTCCTATATTACTAGGAAAATTAAACCTAGGAATTCCACCCAATCACTGGCTATTTGACACTGGCTATTTGATGCTGGACAGATTTATGAGATTTTCATTAAGCCTAAATCAGTTGGAAACAGGATTATGATCAAATTGCCATTTTACACTATCAATTTGAATTGTCATCATGAAACTAAGAAAATATCTGAATACCTATGTAATATTACTGGAAATTTAAAAAGTCATTGATGTGCTAATTCCTAGGAGTTTAATACCAGATTAGAACAATTTGTGACTTGTTGAATTTCAAATTAGTAACCATTTATTTGCGTACACAAAAATCCTTGCCAAAACATCTGACAAGCCACAGGACTGATCTACACTTAAGTTGTAGATATTTCTTTTGTTATTGTATATATTAAACATCCTTTTAGTAGTAGATTTATTTTTCACTGATTTTTTTGCCACATTTTTAAAAGCATTTTGCATCAAAATTTAGGTTTCAGTCCTCATTTGAAAAAAGAAAATATTGAATGTCTGATACATTGTTTGTGTGATCTTCTGGAATGGGAGAATATCTCTGCTAATAGGTGAACCATGTACTTATACAGTTATGGCAATTTCAAGGCCAACAAACAGTTTTCTGTGAGCTCATTAGTTTCTGTGATTGTTACATTATTTTCTGTTGAATACTAAAATCCATGATATAAATCATCATATTCTTGAATTAATTTTCGGTCTTCCTTTTTTTATATTATTAAAAGGTGGATGCTAGATCATTGCTAACAAAACTAAAATTGCCACAATTAATTTTTCAAATCATTTCTAATTTTATTTGAAAGAAAATAAGTATTCATAATTGAGACAGTTACAAGTGTGCCATATTTACCGAATTAATGACTGCAATTTTTTCCTATCTTCTTATGCTGACATTCCTGTATCAATTCTGGGCATACCTATTAAACAAATTTTGCCCATGAAACATTAGAAAACAGTTTGGAATTTTCAAAAAATAAATGTAAAAATTAAGAAAGAAAATGGAAAGCAGTATGATTCTCAGAAATATTCTTGGGATTTCTATTTCTCATACTGCTTTTTGTGCTGTCATGAAAGAAATCTCAAACTAGCCACTGTATAAGGGGAGATACATGGCTTAGTCATGGCTCATACCCTGGATGGCAGCTAGTCAGCCTCCAAATGTGCTAGTGAGGCCAAGTAAAATCTGAATAATGGCCCAAGAACTTTATTTCTAAATAATTACTAAATGTTTTGTGAGCAAAACAAATGGTTAGTATTTAAAACTACCAAGAAGAGGTTGTTTTGTTATGTAGCAATATTAGAGTAGTAGATAACAAATACAAGAATTTGAATTTTAGAAATCAAGTGATGTTTTAGTGAAAGCGTAAAAAAATGTGTGACTGACTAAAGAAATAGAATAGAATAGTTGCATCTGAGATGTTTGTGCATACAAGGAACATGTCATGTAGTGGTAAAAACATTATATTAGAGGGTTGGCAGGCAAAAGAAATACTAATTAAACTTCCAGAAACAAATCATTTTCAGAAGATTAATGGTTGTAACCATTAGCCAATAGAGAACACATGACATGTATTGATATGAAACTCAAAACATTTAAGGACTATATATATATATATATATATATATATATATATATATATATATATATATGGATGTGAACAGCTAAGACTTTTTTTAAAAGATGGAATTATAAAATTCTGGAAAGCCTCCAGACTTTTAAAGTTTTGGAATTCAGACAAAGAGTTAAGAACTGATATTTTTAAATATTTTCTTCAGTACTGACCAAGAAAAACAGAAAAGCAACATAGTTTTAGAGATTGATGCTAAGAGCTATGGATAATTAGATGTAGTTTAGCAACATCTACCACTCCTTTGTATGGTACACCCTGTATTCACACAGCCACAATTGCTACCTGTTTCCTAAACTATTACTTTCTGAAAGAGAATATGAGATCCTGACATATGAATAAAATTGCATAAAACTTTGGAGATACAGGTTTAGAGAAAAGAATATTTTGCATATAGGGTTATATGAATAATCATGATGAGACTGTAGATGGTAGATGATAGAAGAAAGTAGATAGATAGATAGATAGATAGATAGATAGATAGATAGATGATTTATTTTGTGTACTCTGTACATTCTTCACTTGGACTAGTCTTTGATGGGAGAAAAGAAGCTTCAATTTAAGCAGATACTCTAAAATCATGTTTATAGATTTGTTTCTTAACTCACTACTCTTCTTTCAACCCAACAACATTGCCAGTTTAAACTACTGTATGATAAATGGCATTTGGTCCTGTCATAATTACCTGTTATGAAACAATGCATAATGAAAAAACAAGTGTTGATTAGCTCATCTCTATTTCCAACCTTTAGCCTCCTAAATTAAATAAACTATCTATGTTAAAGACCTTGAATTTTATAACAAAGAACCATTGTGTCAATAAGTAACTGTGATAACAGGTTATTGAAAACTCAGTGATGGGAAAGGTGAATACATTTGTATCCACAGGAAATTGATGTTTATAACTCCTATTCCTAGACTATTAAATATTATATGTGTACTATATATTAACAGATAAAATGTTCTTGTGTCTTATTAAAATAATTGATTAAATAAATTAATGCTCTAAGAAGGTATATTATCATATTAATATAAAATTGTATTTAGCAATTATTCTTGTCTCTTTTTATGAAAATGTATATGGTAGTTTTTATTTTATCATAACATTATAGGTTTAATTTATGTGAACATAATTCATAAGGAAATATAGGTTAATAAGAGCATCAGCATCAAATGTCACAAGTTGCTAAGACACTAAAGAATGCATGAACATTCTTAGAAATGTAAGAAATCACATTTTAGATCCACAACCCTCATCCACCTTTCCGTTTCTCACCTACTGAATAACAATGGTGCCAAGTAACATGACAGGCAGTCCTAAAAATAAGAACAAATGGAAAGTACATGATATCTAGTAGGCATAGGTCAATTATTAATGTATTCTCATAATTCTCATCTTCTTATTCTGCCTTGAAACCTAGAAAGCAATAATAGCTATTAATGAAGTATTTCACGTGAAAAAAAATTATCAAAAGAGGGTTATATTTTCAGTTATTTACTTATTTTTAGGATAACTGGAACAATAGGTAATATGGTTCGAATAAGGCTAAGATAACATATTACCTGTGTAATCATAATTATGTTGCATAAATTCTTGAAACTTTAGTTTGTACATTTAAAGAGGCTATGGTAAAGACAGACATACTTAGTTTAAAAGACTTCGTACAAAGTAGGAAGCACTATATGGTAACTAATGATAATAATAATTATTTTCTCGTTGTTGTAGTTGCACCACAGTTGCCACAACATTGTGATTTTAATGGCATTTTCAGTCTCTCACTGTGGTGGGATTAACTATAGTCCAGCCTGTCTGCTCTTTTAGATTTTCAGAATTAAGAGTTCCTGCAGAGAAATTTTCAGGCTTTTACAAATACTTTCACCTTGTGAATGCTACTTCCTATAAGAGAGTCCAAAGGCATAATGGCATTTCAGGAGCAATGATAAGTGTACTTCTAAAATAGAAGACACAGAAGGCAGTTTCCTAGGACAGAAAGATATCTTTGTGAGCAACTGGGTTGGTTAAAGAAACAAATGGTCAAATGCAACTCCTTAGGTTGTTCTATAATGCTAAGGGAAATCACGACCATATCAGGTCTGTCAGCTGATTTATGTTTTTTCTTTCCTCAAATATTTGAATCCTTTCTTTTGAATGTGGAAATTTCATACTTAAAAATGAATAAAAGCCTTACTGACAGGTTTATAAGTGGTCCTTTAATGACTTCAGCAACAGTTCTATTTTTACTGATTGAAGACCTAGTAGAGAGGGAACATTCTTTCTTATAATATTCTTCTGTGTAGCTTTGTGAACCTGTCAGTCTTGCATTCTCTGTTTGCTCCAAATTCATGTGTTATTCAGCAAAAGAATGTTTATTATATAGATACTCATCTATTATCAGGCATCTTGAGTTAATTATGTCAGCTTTTTAGATTGTTTTTCAACATTATTGCTGAGGATAAGTAACCAGAAATTGGATAATATAATTTCTATTTTGATTGACTGTATTCTGAAAGTTGCTATACAGAAAAGTATTGAAAATATGAAATGCTGAATTGGGAGCTTGGAGTATGTGTTTCATGAAAGTAGGCAACAAGGGACATGGGGTACTTGCTTCAGGTTTTAACTTCTCTTCCAATCAGGCTTTTATATAAGCACCGGAGTAGTCCAGTGTCAGGCACACACATAAATACATGTTCATTAATTGATAGTTTACAAACAAAACACCACAAACATTTAATATTAAAATCCAATATTTCCTAAAATGAAAAATTATTGAAATGTCAGTTTACTTTCTAAAATCACACTTCAAACATTCTAAGAATGTTACTAGAAATAGAAAAAATTAAACATACCTACTTCATTCCAAGTACTATTTTGAAATAAGTTATGATTTCAAACAATAGTCTTACAAATCACATTTCATGATGCAACTAAATCATTATTAAAATTGCATTTTCAAATTTACCTATGGGAAAAATGAAACTTCAAAAGAGTCAAGTGATAAAAGAGAAAGGTTAATCTAGTATAAAGTTAATCTAGTGTTCTAATTTGGATCTGGAATACCCTCAAAGGCCTGTTCATTAATGGCTCCACTTATAACATGCTTTTATTTAGAAGTACTGAACAATTTTAAAGTTAAGAAAGATCTTCATATTATTAAGGGTATGCCCTCGAAGGAGATAGAACTCTAGTCATTGCTTTTCCTGTTTCGTTTTTTGTGTTTGACTATAAGGTGAGCATATTTTCTCTACCACACACTCTGTCATATAATGATGTCTCAATATGGGCTTAAAAGAAACATGGCCAAGTGAGCATAACAAAAAAAAATCACCCAAAGTTATAAAATGATAAAATTATTATCTTATTATATCTAATTTATTGTCTTATTTATGTTTTATTTAATTTATAAAATGATTATTTTAGTTACTTTGTTATAATACTTTAAGATGGCTAAAGTACCTAGGTTTTCCTAACATCAAATGTGGTTTGTAGCTGAAATGTCATTTTGATGAGCAATTATCCAGTGCTCTCAGGAAGCTTAAGTCTGTCTGCACGTCCTTTAATGTCAGTTCACAAGCTTTAGCTGGGAACAAATCAGAAAATTTTTTACTTATTGCTAGATTTTTAAGAGTTGTTTTTATAGAGTGCAAAGAAATCACACAAAGTTCTTCAGTGGCAATAGGGTTGCCCTAATACGAAGAATTAGTGAATATGGTGACTTTCTACCACTGTAGCTCACTTTATAGCAGTGTCAATACTTGCCAAAGTGAGAAAATCTGAAGCATGCAGTTCTGCCAATTAGTGTACATCTATAGAGCATATGATGGCAGACATATTTCAACAAGACTCTCTTTGCCATGCTTAAAAAATTAAAATATTTTCTGTGGACAATGAGAATCCATTGATTTACTAAAAGTAAGTAAATATCTTTATCATTTACATGTACCTGAAAGATTAGTCTGTAAGGAAAGAGCAGGGGTAGGTTAGAAATGTACATCACTATTGCCATATAATTAAAAGTGATGTTTGGAAGAGTCAATAGAAGAAATACATATGTGCTTATTAGGATAGACTGTATCGAGTTAATAGTTAGCATTGTAATGATGTTGAACATTCCTTTATTAGTAGGTTTGTACTTTCATATGTTTAGATATGTACACTGTACATGTTTGTCCCTCCCAGACATACTTCTCCCTCATCTACCAGTTCACACTATTCCTTATAAATCTATTTCCCTATTTATTACTTTTGGTTTTATTCAGTGTTCCAATAATTAGGGTCATATATGTTACCCCAGTTTGTAACTAAACATCAGATCCTGGTGGACTCATTAATGAGTATGCAATTTGAGACCCTATGTCCCAGAATCTGTGAGTTGCCAAAAGATTTACATTATGTGGTAAAGGTTATCATGCAATCAATAGCTGACTAGTAAGATGGACTGACTTCTGTGAGTTTATGATTCCCAAACTTTGTACTGCTTAGAAGATGGTATTTTACAATCCTGTTCCCTATCTTATGACTTTTAGAATTTTTTTCCTTCCCATTTTTCAAAATGTTACATGAGCCTTGTCTACAGCTAAGCTCTCAACTTCTCAGTACCATCTGAAATTTAACTTTTCCATTTAGCTGTGTTCATTGCAAGGAGAGGGATATTTGTTTAAGACTTAAAGTACCCTTTATATGTTAATATACACTTAGACACTTAGAGGAAAGATTTATGGTACATCTGTTCATTCATGCAACCATTTTACATCCCTTCTATACCTGGACCTAAGACATCCTAATAAAGATATATCCTAATGCATCCTACTAGTGCATTTCGATCAAGTTTATGGTATTAGGCATGAAGTCTTTAATGTACAGCAACCTCCAAATCTAACAACAGAACAATTTGTTATCCTCATAGCAATCATGTTACCATTACACCAATGGGTACATCTTGCCAGGTAAGTTGGTATTATAGTTCTTAGAGTTGAACATAACTGCCTTTACCGCACAGCAGCATGCAAAGCACCTTCTGGCACTATGAGAATAAGCAGAAATCAATTATCTAGTCTAGTTACAGTTTGATTTCTTCTTCCAAAGAAGTTGTATGGTTTCAATAGCAATAGAGTCTAACCAAATATTTCTAATAATTAAAGGAATAGCAAGAACCCATATTGTTTAGAGGTCACAAATGTGGGGCCTCTCTGACAACAAAATTATATGGAGGTAACCTATACTTGGCACTGGGGTTACTCATTAATGACCCATTGCTTCTAGGACCCATATTGTCTAGAGTGGCACCTGCCTTCAAAATCTCTTATGTTTTCAGTTGAATTATCTGATGGTAGATTACTGGGTTCCTTGTTCATAGCCCCATCATTTTATTTTATCCCACCACCACTTCCATCATAACGGCCATCTCCTACCCTTCTCCTTGTTTGAACCTTTCTACTCCCAGTATTCCATCTTTTGTAGATTAATTTAACCCATGTGGTACTGTGTTTCCTGTATTCTCTACTATTGCCCCCTTTTTAGTTTCTTGAACTTAAAAAAACATTCCAAGTCAAACAAACAAACTAAAGTCTCAGGTCTAAGTATCCTATAATGTAATGGAATCAATGTGATACTTGCTTTTCTGAGCCTAGAATATCTCACTCGGTGTAATTTTTCCAGTTCTATCCATTTCTGCAAATTACCAAATATAATTTTTTGTAGCTGTGTAATATGCCATTGTATATATGTACTTTTGGTTTGTATACCACAAAGATTAGCATTGCCCAGTAAGCCAAGCAAGTTTTCAAGAGTGGTTGACACTACACAGTTTCAAAAAGAAATTAAGAAAGTCTAAGTCATTAGGATAGATCTTAGTTAATTCAGAGATAATTTTTTCCACATTACTTTAAGAAGATGAAGGGGTATTGATAAAACTTAAAGTATGAATGCCTTATTCCTTATTCATGGTCCTAGAAGCATAGGACAAAGAAAAGGCAAAGAAATGGACTCATTAAATTTATATTAGGAAACAGACCATCTTATAAAAAAATCAATGTACAAGTTCAACAAAATATCTAAATTCCAGTTAAATGTTTCACTGACTATTTCACTGAAACATAATATTAAATTTAATAAAAAAATAGCAAATACCCAAGCTGTCCCAAACAATCATGAGCAATTAATGTCAACAGTACACATGAGAAATAATACATCATCCTCAATACATGTTGAGGATGGAATATCTACATGTAGAAGAATGTTGTGGCCCTATGAATATAAGTCATGGGTTGGGTTATAATTATATATGTATATATATATATGTGTGTGTGTGTGTGTGTTTTATACTGAAACATATATATGTATATATACATATATACATATATATTTAAGTGATATTCATTATGCTTATCAAGGTTCTCCACTTATATATACAATAATTCTTTGGAAATATTTGAATTTGGAATAGAAATTTGGCATTAGATGGTTGCCACAGTGCAAAAATTAAAGGATCTAGAAAAAGACATAAGAGAAGCAGAGTTTAATATGGAAAAATAAATATAAAATACAAGTAATACACCCTTTTAGCAGATGTAGTATTAGTGGGGACAAGGAAACAAGTGAGTGTGATTTAATAATTTATTCACATTATTTCCAGTTTCCTGACATTTAGAGATGGTTAATAAAATACTACAGTAAAATAAGGATTGGTGAAAACAGATAGGCCCAATAGATTTTTATTCAGGGAGAAATAACTTACAACAGAGTCAGATGAACACCAGTAGGTTATAGTCCCAAGGATGCCTCCAGATGCTCTCAGTCTCTGTCCAGCAAGCAAGAGAGAGCTCTGGGGTTCCTGACCCCAGACCTAGTGCCTCCCTGTCACATCCACCCCTGTCCCCACCCAGTGGGCATGATGAGTGAAACAGGTGCAGGCTGGTGGATATCTCACTATAACAAAAGGCATTCTTTCACACATCAGTACCAATAGTTTCTAAATGTTTAAAGTAAATAGTATCTTAATACCAAAACAAAACAATATAATAATTTAATTTATTGTTACAAACTTTTAAAAAGCCATCTACAAATTGATCAGTGTAAAATTCGTTGAACCAATAGGCAACATTTTATGTTGAGTGGTTCTCTTTTCTTAGATATTATTTCTATGACGCTTCATATTTTTAGTAGAATTTCTGCTATTCCTTGTAAATACAATTGCATGCCATGAGTATGAAATGTTCATAGATACATTTTAAAACCTAGACCCAAAAAATAATTTTCAAAGATAGTTCATATTTAAGAATGCTTTCATCACATTGTACTGATGAACATACATGCAAAAATTGTATGCTTGGATGTTCACACTACATGATTGATGATAGATAGATAGATAGATAGATAGATAGATAGATAGATATAAATTGACTGCTAATCTGCTATACAGTTTACCTCTGTTAAATTTATGATTAATATTATTTTCAACATTTAGAACAGGTATTTTAAAATGTCCAAAAATGTCATTGACTTGTTTTTCCAAAGATTAATGGATAGTACCCAGGCTTACAAAAGATCCAAATTTTTGATAATCAAGGTATTTCAGCAGCTTTGAGATCTCTTAAACAATACTGATACCTTATATTCAATGCAAAAATACCTGATCACTAAAGTGACAGGTAATATAAGAAATTCATGATAACAGGTTACTGCTGGAGTATAACTGGGGCAACCAATTTATATTGATAGAAATGCATCTCCATCTCCTCATATTTTGCTCTTTTTCAAAAAAGTTATGGTACATGTATAACTCAGATGCCACTGTACAAATGCTATTCTGAGAATATATAGAATCAAGTTGAACACTGATTTTATTTTAAGCAATTTTATCCATATTAGTCTATTTAGCAATACTTTTGTTTTAATGCATAAATATTACAGTAATGACTTACCTGTTATTCAAGGATATAATAAAAATTTCAATTATTTGAATAGAGAATAAACAATACACTAATGTCCTGACTTATGCATTATTAGGTAGTTTGGCAATAGTTTTACCAGAACTAGAACCCCAGAAGGTAATATAAACATATGGGTCTCCTTTAATATATTCATAGCTCATGATTAAATAAATGTATTTTTGTGCTGGTGAATGACTACAATTTGTCAACATGAAATGAAGAATGTTTAATTAATGCTAACAAAAAATTAATTTTCATTTGACATGTGAGCAACATTTACAAAATCAGTAATTCTTAAAGTAAAATAGTTTTTCTAGGAGCATAGTTGACATTTTGGAATTTATTAAATACATGTCTGCAAAGCTCCAGGTAATATATTGACTTCCAGATATGTATATTTGCTTGATACAAACATTTTTATGTTATAAAAAAATGAAATACCAAAAGAATATTAACACCTGTCCTCAAAATCATGAAGTTCAAAGAATAAGATGTACTCTAGGAAATAATTAATTGTTTTTATATTCTTTTTGTTTATTTATAAAATTTGCTGAACTTCAGTTGCATCACTTGTGCTAAGAGAAATAGAAAAAGGCATATAAATATGAAAGTGGAAAATAATTCCTCCTTTCTAATTTTATTCATTTCAGTGGGGATACCAAACTGCAAGCCATGTAGTTAGACAGAGACCATGCATATTCAACAGACTACTCAATGTAGAAATCACTCTCTAACATTTTTAGCATTTACATGTTGTGAAATTCTGAAAAATACTTTTACACTTGGAGAAATAATTGCCTATTTATATGAACTGTTTAGATTTTGCTGGCTATAACTTTGTCACTACTAAATTCCTTTTTTTTTCTGTATGGAAGAAATTTGAGAAAATCTCTACAAATTTAAATAATAGGAGAAAGGGTGTGGGGAAAGCAGAAGGAAAAGGCAAGGTGGAATTGCTATGAGTCAGACCCCAAATTTATGTTTTGCTTTTGGGTACCACAAGTATGTCATTGCCTTAATACCAGGCCTGCTCTGAGTTTCCACTAGTGCCTTTTCCAGAACTATAACTAATAAATTTCCCTGATGTGATGAATAAAGAAAAAATGCCCAGGTGCATTTCATCTGTCATCTCATCAACATGCATAAACAATTGAATTTTGCTTCCCCTCACCATCACTTCCTCCACTGACATGCCCTAAAACAGTTAAGAAGAAATGTTAAGAAAAGAATAAGCTATTTTATAAAAGGCTAACAACAGAAGCTAAGGCAGAGATTTTTTCTAACTTCTCCTAAACCATGGATACCACCATTTGCCAAATGAGAATAATGGTAGTGTTGGTGTATAAAGTACCACAAATTGCCTAGAACCCAAGAAGATAGATCTGCTTAACAGTACATATCTTAATGTTTCAAACCAAATCTACATATACATACATTTTTAAGAAGGGAAAACTTTTCTGCCCTCAATAGTGAAGCAGAAAATAGATTTGAATTTTAGCATCTTTATGGATATTTTTATTTCACAGATACAAAGATGATAATTAGAATCTGAATTTTGTAATTTTCCATGGTATTTAGAAGACTAATACACCTTCATGAGTATTTATTTGTTGTTCATCTTTATAATAGGTATGAAACATATGTCATAAGTGAAATAATGGATTTTTAGAATTTAGGGAATGATGTGGGAGGTTCTTCTGTATGATGCAAATATGTGTTGTTTTTATTGGTTGATGAATAAAGCTGTTTTGGTCCATGGACAGGCAGGATTTAACTAGGTGGGACTTCTGAAGAAAGAGGCAAGGAACAGAAAAACAAAGGAGATGTCATGTAGCTGCCTAGAAAGCAAGAGGTTTGGGCATCACTGGTAAGCCAAGACCATGAAGAGATACTCATGGGTTAATAATTAAGAGAGGCTAGCCAATAAAAGGCCTGAGCCATAGGCCAAAGAGTATAATTAATATAAGCCCATATGTGTTTATTTGGGACTAAACAGCTGTGGGACCAGGATGGACAGAAACCTCCATTTACAAGGGAGTATATGATATATACTGGCCTTGAGACATGCCCCCCATGTATGTGTGTATAAATAAGATTGTACATGTATGTGTATGTTTGCTTGTAGGAATCAGAAGTAAGTAACTCTATATTGGTCTTTTTTTGTAATGCTAGTCTCTACTTCAGTACTTGTTCACAAGGTAATCAATTTCCACATATTCATTGGTTAAATGAGTGAATTAGGAGGTTTCACATACACAGAGATCTTGTACTAGAATATGAGTTATCATAAATGGGTCTAATCATATTAATACTAATATTTGGGCTGTGTATATATGATAATGTTTGTACTACTTCATAATATTCTACATCTCTTATTATATGAGAATCATCTTCTGTGATAGAGGGCACGTTATTATATCGTGCTATACCTTCAGAAATTTTAGCATCTTTTTAAATGGTTTATGCTCATGCAGGTTTTCTCTTGCCATATGTTGAAAGAAATAATTTTAAAATTAAATTGAATAGGATTATTACATTGCTGATGATGTGTAATGGCTAATCACCTTCTTTTATAATCATAAAGATACAATGATAATAATAAGAATAATGTATGATAATGGCCTATTTGTATTTAAGGTACTGCCATCAAAGGATTAGTGGGAGCAATATCATGGAATCTGGCCAATTTTTAGTGTTTTTTCCCTCTAACTCTATGTAAAGAATTCAAAAAAAGCCCAGCTGTTGTTGATGATCACCCACTTGTTCATCTCTGTTAGATAAACACACACACACACACACACACACACACACACACACACACCCCACACACACCCTATTCTTATTCTACAGTATTTCATGCAAAAATTTCCCATGACTTTGAAAGCTAAGTGACACAAAAGACCAAGGACAATATTACTTTAGAAGATTTTGTACCACTATACAGAGTAGAGAAAGGGAATCTATGTGATAGTACAAAATATTCAAAGGAAGCTCAATTTTCCACAGTTATACATTTTGCAGTGAATTTCTTGTTGATATCTTACTATCTTTATTTCATTTGATTGACTGTCATTTACCCCTGGACAAATTGAGGCCATTAAAATTTAACTATGCTCCCTCAGAATAATGTACTGGGGTAAGGAATCTCTTTGCTTTGAATAGCCCTTGAACTTACTTAATATTTATGAATATTCAAATTTTATTAAGGTACACATAAATATCTTGTCTTAAAAGTTTTACCATAATATTGTCATTGTTCATGTCTCCTATCCCCAGTATCTTAAAAGTGCCATCCACTAACTGTGAATCTCTCTGACTCACATAATGCATGAACCATATTTTTAGGATCTTAGAATTTAGACCTATTACTACATCTAACTTATACTACCTTGGACCACTTATTTCTGCATTACATCTATTGTGTGTAATTCATAAATGAGTATAAGATTTAGTGTCCAGGTTTTCCAAATAGTATGACTCTCTGAGAGTCTATACCATTTTTAAGAAATGCAAGATATATTTAAAGACAGATTACTGATTTTTTTAACAATGATAGTAGAAACAAAAAATACATGAATTTTAACAGTTGCAATGAAATACCAATAAAGAATTTTTTATGATTGAATTTGAAGCATCACAAAGTTTTAAACCCTTTTAAAACAAGCTCTCATAGAACCCAGAGGTAGAATATTATTTTCAGGGATGTGACTTTTGTTTATGCTGCATTTGTTTAACTCTGTGAAGCTGTGTTACTGTGCCTTTCTAAAACACCTGGTGATCCTAATAAAGAGCTGAATGGCCAGTAGCAAGGCATGAACAGGATAGATGGGGCTGGCAGGCAGAGGGAATAAGTAGAAGGAGAAATGAATAAGAAGAGAACAAGGAGAGGAGGACAACATGGGTCAGCCACGCAGCCATGGAGTAAGAAGGAAAGTAAATTATACAAAGTAAGAAAGATAAAAGCCCAGAGGGAAAAGGTAGATGGGTTAATTCAGGATAAGAAAAAGCTATAATGGCTCCCTCTTTTTTTCTCTCTCTCTCTCTCTCTCTCTCTCTCTCTCTCTCTCTCTCTCTCTCTCTCTCTCTCTCTCTCTCTGTGTGTGTGTGTGTGTGTGTGTGTGTGTGTGTGTGTGTGCTTTACTTAGTAGCTGGGTGGCAGGCCTCTCAAAAATGCCACAGAGTAAAACATGGCATTATATATCCCCCCCTAGCTCTTATAACTTAATTTAACCCATGTCTCTTCAATGTTTTGCATCAGTGTTATACAATATTATTTTAAGATGTGTCACATTTGTTTATACTGTGGAACATTTGTTTAATGATGTAAACATGTGTTGTATTTTTTATGTTGCATTTGTTTAACTTTGTGAAGCTGTATTTCTTTGCCTGTCTGAAACACCTGCTTAGAATAATAAAGAGCTGAATGTGTAGTAGAAATGCAGGAGGAAGGCTAAGGTCGGACTGGCAGGTAGAGAGAATACATGGAAGGAGAAAACTGGGAGGAGAGTAACTAGGAACAAGTAAAGAAGGAGAACATCACGGTCCAGCCACCCAGCTACACAGCTAGACATGGATTAAGGGGGAAGAAAAGATATACAGAAATGAGAAAGTAAAATCCCAGAGACATAAGGTAGAAAGGATAATAGGAGACAATTTGTCTAGAAACAAGCCAAGCCAAGGCTGAGCATTTACAAGCAACATTAAGACTCCATGTGATTTACATGGGACCTGGATGGGGGCTCCTCAAGCAGAGAATTACAAAGAATAAAAGAAAACTACAACACCTCAGGGTTCTTTCATTCTGCATATCCTACTTTTCCTTCTTTTTCCATGGCTGGCTGCCTGGCAGCTGCTTAGCTGGCTGACCCTGGCATCCTTTCCCCCTTTTCACTCCTTTTCCTTCTCTCGGCCTTTCAGCCCTGCCTAGATATTGAACATTCGGCTTTTTATTAGACCAATAAAGTACCTTAAGCAGGCAAGGTGAAAAAGCAACACATCTTTATAAAAGTAAACAAATATAGCGCAAAAATTATAACACATATTTATATAGTTAAAGTAATATTATGCAACACAGCCAAATGAACACATCTTTAAGTAGTTCAAGTAATATTCCATAGTTCAAGTAATATTTCATAATATTTGGTAAGGTCAAGTATAGCAGAGGAGAACCTGCTTTTGTCAGTCTCCTAAACGAGTATAATTTTGACCTCATTCTAAAAGCGTATTTTTGTACCCACATGTAAGTGCACCTCTCACTCTCATCATAAAAATGGTGTTAGAATCATCACACACATTTAATCTGCTCATCCTTTTTCATTAATTGAATTCATTTTTAAAAATTTCATGCAAGATTACAAGGGATTCTGATTTCTAACACTAAACCCTCTACCTCATTCCTATCTCTATCAAACCCATTCTTTCCACAAGTTTCCCAACTACACTGTTTTCATTTTGTAACCCTTTGAGTTTAATGAGGATCATTCTTGTAGTCAAGAATTCAGAACTATCCATTGAAACACACTGAGATCACAAATTGGTATGCAAATCAAGGAAATTATTCCCCTCACCTATAATCATCAATATCTAAAAGTTCAACAGGGGACAGTCAGGGCCCTTTTATCTCCTCCCTTTTCCTTTTATCTCCTCCCTTAATTGTTGACAAACCCACTTCTGTACAGCACAAGTGCAGGTAACATATTTACAAACTTCGCGTAATACTCAGAAAATAGAATGTTGTCTCCATTTCTCCCATATTCTGGCTCTCACATAACTCTGGGCTCTCTTACATACTGTTTCCCGGGCCCTATAAGGTGTGTTCTAAATATCTCCTTTAAGGTTTCTAAGGTCAAGCAATTACTATTCACTTAATCTAAGTGCACAAATAACTGTTCACAATAAAGTAGAGCTCCAACTAAAGCTGGGAGCAGAATTTGCCCATGGGTATAAAGACAAAAGACAGGCTGATGATGTCAATTTAGCTTAAAGCCTATCTAGTACTGCCCTAGTGTCTTATGACCTCCTCAGCCACAGGATGCTAGCAGATTAACAACACAGGATTAGATTCCCTCCTGTTGAGAAGTCCTGAAATACACAGATATACCATCATTGCACAAATGGTTAGAACCTGCCTATCTGGTAGGTGTTATGGTTCATATGGCTTATGGCTAGATATGATTATTGATATCCTTTATTTCACAGCAGCCTGCATATTATTCCCGGGGCCTGTGAAAGGCAGCTTTCAACTCACTTCTAACGTATGTGGTATATATCTTATCAACAGATATGTAGTGTCTTCACAAATAAGGTCTTATTATCCAATCTGGTGAGCAGCAAAGAAGAATGCCAGCCACATGCATTATGTGGAAGGACCTCTCCTGGAATTTCCTAACCAACAACTTATATGGAGATATCATATTTATTATGCTTTTGAAGCAGAACTAGGCAGCCTTGCAGGGTCTCTCCCAAAGAAATAAAAAGGAAATAATAAATTGCTGAAGCTAAATAACAATGAAGATGTAGCACACAAGACTTCTGAGACATAATAAAAGTAGTCCCAACAAGAACAAGTGCCTACATTAAAAGAATTTAGGAAATGGAGGAATATTCTCTTAACCCAGACACATGGAAGATGGGCTAGGCCCTCCCCCAAATAATTTGACAGATTTTGATGATTCCCCATGGAAAGCTTCACCCTCCCTGGGGAGTGGATGGGGGGTAGGATTGGGGGTTCAATGGGGGGCATGGGAGGATGGGAGGAAGAGGAAACTGAGATTGATATGTAAAATAAGATTGTAAATAAAACAAATAAATTAAAAAAGAAAACTTAAATCACACACACATAAAAAAGAATGTAGCAAAGCTAAAATAACTTAATAATGTATCTTAAGAAATTGGGAAAGCAAACAAATGAAACCCAAAGGGAAGAAAGGGGAAGAAATGACTAAGACCATGAAAGCAACATGCACAAATAATCAAAGTAATAGTCACTTCTTTCAAAAGGTAAACAAGATTGTGAAACTTAACTAAATAAAGAAAGAAAGAAAAAGCCTAAATTCATATAGAGAAAAACATAGAGCTATCACAATTGAGAACAAGGAAATTCAGCAAAGAATATAGGCACACTTTAAAACCCTATATCGTTCAAGAAAAGCTAAAAGATATGAATAAATGTGTAGAAGCATCTGACCTATCAAATATAAAACACAATAAGATCAATATTTAAAAAGACATGCTTGTCTATTGTACAATTTTGATCCATATTATTATTCTTCAAAATTAATAATTAAGATCTAGACATAAACCTCAATTGATCAAACACTAATTGTATCTGGTAATAAAGAATCTTAGGATACATAATAGCAGTTTAGTCTATCACTAGAATGAAGATGTTTGTTTCATGCATATTTGACATGCTCTTCCTGTTCATCCTGTAGCAAGACACTATTAGTTACTTGGTAAAAACCTGTTCTCTATATTTTCCTGAGGATAGCTAAAAGTTGTTTTTAATTTTCAATGACTTTAAGTGTCCATGTATATGTTTAAAATATTAATAATGTAAACTATTGTTTTGTATGCTAACCACAAAATAATATACAAAGAAAAATTATCCAAAGGGAAATAAAGAAAACATATTAAAAATCACCCCTTTTACTATCACTGATTATTAACATAATTTACACCCATCTCTTCTCCCCACCAACTTTTCCCATGTCCCCCACACTTTCTCACAAGTTCATTGTCTCTATATATATCTACATATTGCTAGTATGTGTATGAGAATTTGGGAATAGGAAATCGATCAAGGGGCTCATCCCTGAACAAAAAAAAAAAAAACTGTTTCTTCTTCTCTTGGCAGCCACTAATTCACAATAGCTCTTTTTCAAGGTGTGAGACCTTGACAAATTTTCCTACACATGCTGACATTTCTACTGATGTTGCCATTTGCAGTCCTTCTTTAGAAAAACAGTTAAGATGTCATGGGTACACATTTTATGTATACATGAAAAACACTATTTTGTAACACTAGAGCTGATCCTCCTGCTCTTGTAATATTTTTTCTCCTTTAAGAATGTTCCCTGAGCATTAAGTGCAGGGGCTGTGCTGTGATATACCAATTGGTATTAGCAATCATGGGGTCTGAATTTTGACTAATTGTGTATTTCTGTAGTAGTATCTATAATAAGGAAGAACAGATATATTTACATATGGGTATTCAGAATTCAGTTAAAATTGTACATGTTTAGGAATGTGGCAGATGATTTCCTCAAGGATTTAATATTTTACCAGACATAAGGCGGCGGCTAAGTTTACCATATCAGACATAGATTCCTTCCTATTAAGTGACTCAAAGTTGACAGAGGTTAGGTGTATCTACAATACAATTGCCAATATTGCACCTTTAGGGATATCTTGGCTGGATGATCATTGTTGCATTTTGTGGACATCATAGTTTAGACTCGAAAAAATGCAGCATTATTAATTGGTCCTGTCTCATAAAGATGAGACCATTTTCACTTTTGTTTTCTTCATGGTCTGATAGTAAATATATTGGTTCTTTTATTGTCTCCCAGGAAGTATTTTTGGATACTTCATTTATCACTATAGCAGAAAAAAATCCAGGAAGTAGAATAACATGGACTCACATATTTTTGTATTGCAAACCTTTCAATTAATTACCTCTTTCAAGAAGCTTTGGAAAATGTGTTCAATTCAATTTTGTTGATTTTGGTGTCTGCAATATTTGACTTCTTGTCATTGTATATTTCTGCATTTCTGCATATAAACCAATAGACTTGTTAGTGTAGGGTCCCATTTCACTTCATGAATACATTTTCTTTGAATGCAAATTCAAGATTTTCTTCAGGTGGTTTTCTTGACTGAATCCTTGCTGTTTGGTTTTACTTTGTTTTGTTTGTTCATTTTCAAAAGGTTTACTTTTTCTTCTACACAGATTTTATTTCTAAAAGTCAAGGCCAGTTTATTTCTAACATTGAAACACATTTCTGAAAGAACAATTAGAAATCTGTGAGATGAAGCTTATAAGAGATGCTTCAAGATGTTAGAAAAAGGTAAATACCATTGTCATTTATTCGTGGGCTGTTTATCTGAAGGTTATTGAAGATTTTGATTCCATCAGTTTTCACAGTGTCACCACAATTGAGAACAATATGTGCTTTGGCAGATGGGTGACATTATAATCCTCAGTTTCTGTAAGGATTATCCTCAAATATTGCTTGAAAGGACAATGAAAAGACAAAGAATGAAACACATGTCATTCTGTACACTTATCAAAATTATTCACTCAAACTGGAATTACAATGTAAAATGTCTTTCAAAGGAAGGAGAAGAATGTTCAAGCATCTTCTAACCCAGTGACACTCTACAGACATTAAATTGTTGGATAATTATTAATTTTGTTTGTTTTAACATTTGCCCTCTCCCACTGCCCAAAAAGCATCATGTGTAATTCTAAATAATATCCCATTTGCCACTCCTGGACTTCCTTCTGTGATTTAGCAAAGAATGAATGGCATTTGCTAGCTCCCCCTCTTCAGGGCTGAGATGGTCCACAAGAATGAGGAAAGTGGGGTTTGTGCATGGATCTACATAGACTCTGGAAATGGGGGAATTGTAGAAGAAGGAGCCATGGTATGTGATCTACAAAAAATCTTGGGATTGGAGGGAGAGAGGAAGAGTGACAGTGAATATCATCTGCCTGATTCCCTGGTTGGCATGGTGGTCAGGTTTCCTGCAATTTGTGGATGAGACAAAGTGTTGGGATGTTTTGCAAAGGCATAGGAGAACATCTGTGCAACCCACTGGGAACGGAGGCAGAAAGGAAGAGGAAGCCAGAGCAGGTGGTCTAATACAAAGTGGGGGATAAGACTTGTGCTTTGGTTATCCTGGGATTTTTGTTTTTCCACATGAAGTTGAATATTATTCTTTCAAGGTCTGTAAAGAATGTTGCTGGGATTTTGATAGGATATGTACTGAATTTGTAAATTGCTTTGGTAAAATTGACATTTTCAATATGTTAATCCTATCTATCCAAAAGCATGGGAGACGTTTCCATTTCCTAATATCTTCTTTGAATTTGTTCTTCAAAGATTTAAAGTTCTTATTATACATATCATTCACTTGTTTGGTTGAGTTACCCAAGTTATTTAAGTTATTTGTGGCTATTGTAAATGGTAATATTTCTCTGTTTTCTTTGTCATCACATTTATCACCTGTATATTGGAGGCTTACTATTTTTTTCTTTTTTCCTTTTAGTTAATCTTGTATCCTTCCACATTACTGAAGGTGTTATCAGTTGTAGGAGGTTACTGGTAGAATTGTTGGGGTCATTTATATATACTATCATATCACCATCAAATACCAAAAATTTGATGTCTTCCTTTTGAATTTGTATCCCCTTGATCTCCTTTTGTTTTTATATTGTGCTATGTAAAACTTTGAGTACTGTATTGAATAAATAAGGAGAGAGAGGACAGCCATATCATGTTCATGTTCTTAGTTGAATCACTTTGATTTTCTCTCCATTTAGTTTGATGTTGGCTGTTGGCTTGTTGTATATTTCAGTTATTATGTTTACTTCCTTGTAACCCCAATCTCTCCAAGGGCTTTATCATGAAGGGGTGTTGAATTTCGTCAAAGCCATTTTCAGCATCTGGTGAAATTAGCGTGTAGTTTTCTTCTTTCAACTTGTTTATATGGTGAAAATCATTAATGGATTTCCATATGTTGAACCAGCCCTGCATTTCTGGGATGAGGCCTGCTTAATCAAACTCCTCACCCTTTTAATAATAGCTAAAGGTGGGATTGTAAGCACTCAGGCATTATGCTGGCCTGCCCCTGTCACCTGACAGAATGCACTCAGGCAGGGTTCCATGAGTACTGGTATGCACACAGGTGTAAAGTACCCCTTTAAAAGACAGACCCCTGCCCACTTATGCTGTCTTTCTGGCTCTTTTCTGATGGGAGATGTTATCCTGTAAATATGTTTCTCATACTTGTTAAAAAAAAGCACCATTGGGCCAATGAGATAGCAGATAGGCGGGGCTAGGAGACAAGGAGGAAAGAGGAAGGAGGGGGAGGAGTTGAGATGTAGCCCAGGGAGGAAGGTAAACGCCCGCCACGGCTCCCCAATAAGATGACCACGTTGAAATACTTAGATAAGTAGAAATGGGTTAATAATTAAGGCAGAGCTATCCCATAAACAATAATGGTAACTGGCCAACAGGATTGTATCAAATACAGAGTCTCTGAGTGTTATTTGGGGCTGGTGTGGCTGTGGGCCCAGACTGGCTGCAGGCAGGATGGAGCCAGCGGGAAGGAACAACATGCCATAACATAATGGTGTCAGAACTGGGATTGAGAACTTTCAATTAAAACTTGATAAAAGCTTAAAAAAATAGTTTTTAGAAACAAGGGAACAGAGACTAGCAAGACTTCTTAGTAGCAGCATTTTCTCAGATGGATTTGTTTTGCTGTAGACAGAGAGTTGCACGGCTTCTTTAAGGGAGGTTTCCAAAATTAGCATAAGCGGCGAAAAACCACCTTGCTTTTAAAGAGCTCTGCTAACAATTCATTTCATTGGTGTGTACAAGAGCTGCAATGAAGGTTTACACTGTGTTTTAAAAAATACGCTGGCTTGGGAGAGAAAAAGAAACAGGATACAATGGTTTAAAAAGAAAAAAGTTAGTAGAATGGATGGATATGATGGCGCAAGCCATTAATCCCAGCACTTGGCAGTCAGAGGCAAGCAGATCTCTGTGATTTCAAAGCAAACCTGGTATGCACTGAATTCCAGGACAGATAAAAGTTACACAGAGAAACCCTGTCTCAAAATATGTAAAAATAGAAGTAGAATAAATAGAATAATAAAAAAGCCACATAAAGATGGAAAACAAAGAGAAATTTTGGATACTATATGCGCTTCTGTTCTCTTTAAATTATTTGATTGCTGAGAAAATAACTACTGATAAAAGAAATGCTGCTAAATTAATTCAATTTATATATTTTAAAAATGCTTTGACTCCAAAATTTAAGCCTAAGGACAAGTTACTGGGGAAAAGGTTTTCTATTTTTGTTTCCACAGAAAATGAAAAGCTATGGATTTCTTCCAGATTAATATGGTTTGATCAAGCAAGACCCCCTGAAGCAACGTCAATGGGACATTTCAACCTTACAGACCACTACAGCCAAGATTTCTGTATCTTCTTTGGACCCCCCATGACAGCGACATATACCAGCAGGAAGTAGTTTGGAAAGAATGACGCCCAAATTCCCAAATATTGTTTATAAATGTTTGTTTTCATTTAAATGGACTTGGTTATAAATGGCTATAACCACAATCTTTTTAAATTTAAAAAGGGAATTATGGTATAGATATAATACTTTGCTTTGGAATGGATTTTCTTTTATTGATCCAATTTAAGGTCAATTTTGTGATATGTAAATTTCTACTCTTGTTTAGGTATTGTGTTTATATAGCTCATTTAGAAATGTAATGTATAATTTAATACAGATTAGAGAGTTATCTATGATAGTCAAAACTTGGAGTTAAGTTAGTTAGGATTTCTAGATATAAAGAGATGTATTTGAGATGAATAGGCATTCTTCAAACCTTTCAAAGACCTACAGAATATGGCATTTAAAATGGTTTAGGGTTTTTCTTGACAGTGAGGCACAACTGTTCCTGGTAACACCACCTGCATCAAAAAGGAAGATGGATATCGAAGAAACGTGTTATGGAGTTTGCTTCTAATATGGCAAGACTGGCCATTTGGACATGGTACTGCTCTTCTGGACTGTTTGATTTTATGTTGTAGAAACTGGACATTCAGGACTCACAGAAAGATGACTGCTGATGCAAGATGTACATTGCTACAGGATTCCTGCTTCATGAGGCTGACAGACAACCAGACAGTCTACAGGACACAGAGAAAAATTACTGACAAACTGCCATTACAGGTGGACAGTTTAAAGTTTCCTGATAACTGTTGTATGGTATATTTTGCTATGTTAAGGTTAAACCCCTTCTTTTATTTTAGACAGAAAAGAGGAGATGATGGGAGATGTTATCCTGTAAATATGTTTCTCATACTTGTTAAAAAAGCACCGTTGGGCCAATGAGATAGCAAGATAGGTGGGGCTAGGAGACAAGGAGGAAAGAGGAAGGAGGGGGGAGGAGTCGAGATGTAGCCCAGGGAAGAAGGAAGAAGATGACCATGTGGAAATACTTAGATAAGTAGAAATGGGTTAATAATTAAGGCAGAGCTAGCCCATAAACAATAATGGTAACTGGCCAACAGGATTGTATCAAATACAGAGTCTCAGAGTGTTATTTGGGGCTGGCACAGCTGTGGGCCCAGACTGGTGGCAGGCAGGATGGAGCCAGCAGGAAGGAACAACATGCCTTCACACTTTTCTCTCTTTATTCATTTTCTGCTCTTACTTTAGCTTTATCTTAACATTGAAACAAAAAACATTTCTGATGTAGTTTTTGGACATCCAAAATAAATTTGTACAATTAAGGAACTTCAAAAGGCATCAGCACCCCTGACTTCAAGCTTTATTTTAGAGCTACAGTTATGAAAACAGCTTGATGTTGACATAAAAATAGACAGGTACCCTGACAGAATTGAATTGAAGACCCTGATATTAATCCACACACTTATGAACACAAGACTTTTTACAAGAAGTTAAAATTACACAATATATAAAAGCATCTTCAACATATGATGCAGGCATAACAGGAAGTCAACAAGTAGAAGAATGCAAATAGATCCTTATCTATCTCCATGCCCAAAACTCAAGTCCAAATGAATGAAAGACCTCAACATAAATCTAATCACATTGAACCTTATAGAAGAAAAAGTAGGAAGTAGCCTTGAATGCTTTGGCAAGGAGACCACTTTCTAAACATAACATTAGCAGCACAGACTCTGAGAGCAACAATTAATAAATGTGACACTCCTGAAACTGAGAAACTTCTGTAAGGCAAAGCACATGGTCAACAAGACAAAATAGCAGCCTATAGAACTGTAAAAGATCTTCACCAACACCATTTATGACAGAGGATCTTCAAAATATATAAAGAGCTCAAGAAATGGAACACCAAATTACCAATTAATCCAATTTATAACTGGGATAGAGACCTAGAAAGTGAATCACAACAGTAAAATCTCAAATGGCTAAAAGACATTTAAATGCTCAAAATCCTTAGCAAATGCAAATAAGGTACCATCTTATAACTGTCAAAAGGCTAAAATCAAAACACCAATGTCAGTTTATGCTGGAGAGAATGTGGAGAAAGGGGAACAATTCCTCCATTGCTGGTGGAAGTACATACTTATACAGACACTTTGGAAATATGTATGGCAGGTTTTCAGGGAAATGGAAATCAGTCTACCTCAGATCCACCAATTCTACTCTTATTCATACACACAAAGGACGCACATTTATACCACAATACCACAAGGACATCTGTTAAACTATGTTCTTAGCAGAATTATTTGTAATAGCCAGAATAGCTCCTCAATCAAAGAAAGGATAAAGAAAATGTGATACATTCACACAATGAAGTACTACTCAGCAATCAAGAAACTATATATTGAAATTTGCAGGCAAATGGACAAAACTAGAAAAAACAGAACATAATATCAGTAGCACAGAGTTCGACAATTAATAAATGCTACCTCCTGAAACTGAGAAGCTTCTGTAAGGCAAAGGACAAAGTTAACAAGACAATATATCAGCCCACAGAATGGCAAAAGACATTCACCAACCCCACATCTGACAGAGGGCTGATTTCTAAAATGTACAAAGATCTCAAGAAGCTAGGAACAAAAGCACCAAACAATCAAACTTAAAAGTAGGTTACAGAACTAAATAGAACATTCTCAATAAAGGAATCTAAAATGACTGCACACTTAGGAAAGTGTTCAATATCCTTAGCTGTCAGGGAAATGCAATTCAAAACAACTGTGAGTTACCATCTTACACCTATCAAGATGGTTAAAATAAAAAACCTCAAATAAAGTGGAAGTGCAAACTAGTACAGCCACTTTGGAAATCAGATTTTAAAACAATGTGGTACATTTACACAATGGAGTACTACTCAGCAAAAAAAAAAAATGGAATCTTGAAATTATCAGGTAAATGGATGGATATAGTAGAAGCTATCTTGAGTGAGGTAACCCAGTTACAAATGGACAAACATAGTATGTACTCACACATATATGTATATTAGACATAGATCAAAGAATTACAGCCTAAAATCTATACCTCCACAGAAGCTAGGAAACAAAGAGGATTCTAAGACACACATGCATGGTCCTCTGGAGATAGGGAAATTGACATGATCTCTTGAGAAAATTGGTATAATGGGGAGGGGAGAGGGAGTTAGGAGAAAGAGAAGAGGAGAAGAGGATGGGGGAGAATGATGTGAGGTACCAGGAAGATTGAGTTGGGGAAAGAACAGAGCAATAAAATAAAAGAAATACCTTAATAAAGGGAGCCATTATAGGATTAAAGAGAAATCTAGCACTAGTGAAATGTTCAGAGACATACTAGGATGACCCCCCACTAAGAATCGAAGCAATACGGGAGAGACTATCTTAAATGCCTTTCCCCTATAATGAGAATGATGACTACTTTATATGCCATCATAGAGCCTTCATCCAGTAGTTGATGGAAACAGAAGCAGAGGCCCACAGAAAGCTCTCAGTCAACTTCCTGGAAGCCAGTGGTAGAGAGGGAAGAGTGATGAGACAAGGAGTCAAGACCATGCTGGAGAAACCCATAGAAACACCTGACCTGAACAAGGGGGAGCTCATTGACCCCAGCCCGATGTCTTGAAAACCATCATAGGACTGAACCAGGCCCTCTACACATGTGTGTCGGTTATGAGGCCTGGGAAGTCTATCAGGTGTCTGATAATGGATCAGTATTTATCCGTAGTATACGAATGGACATTGGGAGCCCATGCCACATAGAGGGACACTCTCTTATCCTAGACACAAGGGGGAGGTCATAGGCCCTGTCCCAAATGATGTGACAGACTTTGATGATTCTCTATAGAAGGCCTCACTCTTTTAGTGGAGCAGATGAGGGATAAGAAAGGTTCAGTGGGAGACATGAGAGATTGGGAAGGAGAGAGAACTGGAATTGATATATAAAATAAGACTGTTTCTAAGTTAAATCCAAAAAGGAGAAAGAAAAAATGAAAAACATCCTGAATGAGGGAAACCATACCCAGAAAGATAAACATGCAACAGATGGAAGCACATTCAGATATCCTTAACTAATCAGTATGCCAAGCTCAAGGAATCCACACAAAGAATGGGAGAAGAGACATTGAGCTAATAAAGGGGTAGAAACCATGATGTGAAAACCCACAGAAACACTTGAGCCAAATTAGTGAAGGCACCAACCCTGGACTGACAACAATGTAACCTGTATAGGACTGAACCAGACTCCCTGAATGTGGGTGACAGTTTGTGAGGCCACTGGCAGTGGGACCAGTATTTACATCTAGTGCGCGAACTGACTTTTTTTGAGCCCATTTCCTATGGAAAAACACCTTGTTCATCGCGTCACATGGGGGAGGGCTCAAACTTCAGCATGGTGAGGAGATAGACGTTTTTGACTCTCCATGGTAGATCATACCCTCTCTGAGAAGATGGGGTATAGGGTGTGGAGAAGGTAGAACAGGATGAGAGGAGGGAGAAACAGGAGGAATTGATATATAAAATTAAAATTCAATTCAATTTTAAAAAGACATGTGGTTTGGGTTTATAAAATAAGAGAAAGATCACCTGCCTGATTCCCTGCCCTTAATCATTATCAATATTTAGAGTGGGGACTTGCAATGTCAATTAAGTCAGTCTAGAATTTTCTTATAAATATACTCAGAGGTATACTCAATTTTAGACTGTAAAGTGGATAATATTGACTGCCATAATTGTTTTCTTGTCATACAGCAATTTTTCTATGAGACAACTTACCATGAAACATAAAATAAACATGCATAAATAAATAATTTAAACATTAATAGATGTTTTAGTTATAATAGAAATACTTTGAAAAAATCTTATATTGATTACAACTTCATAATTCCATGGTCAAAATGGAAGTGCTATTGATATTACTATCCAATTTGCATATATTTATGTATAGTAACTATACTCTTAAAATAAGATTAAAAATATCCATCACTATGTGATTTCACTTATTGAAGCTTTATCATGACAGAAATAAGTATATTGAGGTAGAAATCAGAAAAGTAGTCGACTATGGGAGGTTAAGGTCTTAAGCAAGACAGAAACACAAGAAAAAAATTTTTTTTTGATGATAATAATGTTCTATGTCTTGATTAAGATATAAGATTCAGGTGTAGAACTTGTCAAAACTAATCAAAGTATATATTTAAGATCTGTGCATTTTTGAATGTAATCATAACTCAATAAAAATGTAAAAAGAATGTCAACACCAAAGTTGATTAGATATTAGCCTGAACTAAGTTTAGATACTCATTTCCATTTCCAAAGGTGTATACTGCAGTCTTGTTGTTTCTAACGTTAAGTGTCCCCAAACATAACATTCAAACAGAAAGGTAAATTTACAATAGCAATATTGAAATGAAAACGAACTTTTTTATGCCTCTTTAAAATGTACATAAAATTGAAGTATAACTGATAAATAGTTTCTTAGGATACTTCAGCCTTGAGAAATATTGAAATTAAATGTTAACATGCTTGTTCAGTATGAAAATATTTATGTATATTTCAAAATTATACTAAAAACTTATAATTGTTTTATATACAATGGACAAATTACTGAGCTTCATTGGAGTATTTTCATACATTTAGGTAATAATGTTAATCTTATTCATTATCATTACTTTATCATATTCTACTACTAAAATAATGCCTCATTTGTATATTACATATATATTTACATATGTATGTATAACTTTTAAAAATTGGTATTTTATGAATATAAGTCTTGTTTATTTTGGTTAACATGATAAACTGAAACTCAATTCATTTTGCGTCATATGAAAATTTCATTTTTATTTATGGATTAATAAATTTTATTTTTATTTAATACTTTGTCTATTCACACATTATAGGGTGGTTCTATATCTCTGTATCTGGTTGATATGAATACATCCGTGTTAACCATAGGTATAAAAATATCTTTGTTAATTCTTAACTTATTTCCTTTAGGTATCTAGGAATGAGATAACCTGGATTATTTTAAATGATTCATCTTGTACTGTATTTCATCTTTTGATTGACATGCTTGACATGTAATACTAACTTGTTTCAAATTTAAATTTAAAAAAGTGGGGAAAAAAGAAATGTTTTGCAACAGAAACAAATGCAACAATCTTTATATAAACAAATGCAATGCAACTTTGCTTATACTTTTTTAAATAGTTGGACAAATGTAGCATATGTTTGAATAGGTAAATAAATACTTGCAATAAGCCTATATAATAGGAAATATCTTTTTTCAACTGTACATATGGGATTTATATGTATAATATATGAAGATCTTGAAAATATGACAAGAAAAAATATTGTATAGAAAACTCGACTGAGAAACTGAACAGTTTTCTAAAGACAAAATTTGTCTGATAAACATGTTAAAAATTCTTGTAATTCTTAGCCATCATGCAAATACAAATTAATAGTAATTTAAGATTTCATCTCACTGAAGTCAGAAGAGTTAGCATCAAGGAAACAAATACTAGGTAAGACTGTGTGAAAAAGGAATGCCTATTGACTGTTGGTAGGAATTTAAAGTGGTATAGCAACTATAAAAATCACTACGGATATCTCTCAAAACACAGAAATAGTACTTCCATATGATGCAGGTATATCACTTCTGGGAATATACCCAAATTTTCTTAACTTTTCATATAGAAAATTGTACATCTGTGATTGTTTTGGAGTACTGTCCATAAGAAAGAAATTGTATCAGCTTACATTTCCATGAACTGACACATACATATACAATAAATATACAGTACAAATACACAATGAAATTTAGTTAGCTGTAAGGAAAATGAATTTGGGGAAAATGAATAGAACTGGAGAATATTATATTATATGAAGCAACTGAGTCAGGCTCAGAAATATAAACACCATATGTTCAGCCCATATGTGGATCCTGGCTTCTATTTTTTATCTGTGCACTTAAATAGAAACAAGAAAAGCTCCATGAAATCAGAAAAGAGATTATTTAAAATGTGAGATGAGCTAATAGAAAGCATTGATATGAAAGTGGAAGTGGTTGCCCTGGGGTAGAATATTTAGGGAAAATATTTATAGAAATATTACAGGGGCTTTGGAAATAGGAAATATTAGTAAAAGGGTTAACAAAAACCACTGGTGTTACTCGAGGGTTACTTCCTAATTTATCTGTATCTCACAGATTTTCATTTTTTTTTGTTTCTCATTCTCTTCATTTCAGTGATTATTTTCCTTTTGGCTTTTAAAAATGTAGTCGTTTTTATTTATCATTTAGGTTCCAATAATTTTAACTTTTATAATGTTTTACATTTTTGTTGTTTTAAAACATCATTTCACGGTGGCTATGTATCATATTTTGTGAAAAATTCAATATTCCTGAATTTATTGGAACTAGTACAGCTCACATGGAGCTTTGGGGAGGGAGATAAAGGCTGATAAAAACCCAAAATGAATTTTTTTAATTAAGATTTAATTTCATTTTGTTAAAGAAATGCTTTTTCATTTACTGTACGCTCTTAAGACAATTAATAGTTTAAAATGAACTAATGATTTTGTTTGAGATTGGAGTATGCTTATTTCCTCACACTATCATTACAGAAGACCTGGGCGAGTAGTTTGACCTTTAGTATAATTTGTTCCAGGGGCTAGTCTAAAAATGGTGGATAAAAAACGACTGAGAGAATTGTCAGCTTGAAAATGAAAAAAAAAAAAAAGAACATTGATAAACTTTATCTCCTAAACATGCTATAGGAGACAAAAGAATACATATATAATTAAGAAAGAAAATGCAATAATTCCTAGCACAGTCATTTCACTTAAATTTAAAGCCGTTTTGTGATATTTCCCACATTAGAAAAAAAGGTTTTCAGGGCATATAATGCAGAGAAACATGAGATAAGATGGATCAAGTGAAGAACTCTGAGTAGTTTACCATTTTTGAAATATAAAAGTGCAAGGAATAGAATAGAAATATCTGTGGTAATGATGTAGGCAGTGACTATTACAATGCTAAGAAATTGTTATGTATTTGAAAAAATAAAAGAAACTTATATTAAGTAGGAAATTTGTATAATTGATATTAGCTTTTTAAAGGATTATGTTTGAGGCATTATAAAATTGTTAAGATTGTCATCAATTACATACCAGATATTGTTTGCTGCTGTTGATATATATATATATATATATATATATATATATATATATATATATATACATGTATATATATATATATCCTTATTTACATATCAATCCTAGTTCTCTCACCCTCCCTGCCTCCCATGCCCTCAACCCCCCTTAGATACCGCCCTCTCACTCCACAGGGAGGGAGATGCCTTCCAGAAGAGATCACAAAATTCTGTCAAGTCATTTAGAGCAGGGTCTAGGCCCTCCATCCAGTCTCTACGCTAAGGGAGTATCCCTTCAAAGGGAATGTTCTCTCAAAATCCACTCATGCAGCAGTGATACATTCTGCTTCCACTGTCAGAGGTCCCTTAGACTGTCCAGGCCTTCTAACTGGGACCCATGCTCAAAAGAGGGAGCCATTTTTTTCTTTTCTTTTCTTGTCTATCCATTGCCTGACTCAATTATTTCTGGTCCTAGTTTTTCTCCTCTCCTCCCCTTCTCTTTCTCCTAACTCCCTCTTCACTCACTGCCCCCCACTCCCAATATGATCCGGAAAATTTTGTTCCTTTCCTCTTCTGTGAGGGACTTTGTATGAATCTTTTAGGTTCCTCTTTGTACCCTAGTTCCTCTGGTGGTGTGAATTATAGGCTGGTGATCCTTTGCTCTAGGTCTAAAATCCATATATCAGTGAGTACATACCATGCTCCTCTTTTAGTGACTGGGTTACTTCATTCTTGATGGTTTCTTCACATTTCATCTATTTGCCTGCGGATTTCAATATTCCATTGTGTTTTTCCCCCCTCTGAGTAGTTTTCCACTGTGGAAATGTGCCACATCTTCTTTATCCATTCGTCAGTTGAGGGGCATCTCGGGTGCTTCCAGGTCTTTGTTGCATAGATGTGGATCATTTGGGTATATGCCTAAGAGTGGAATTGCTGGGTCCTGTGGTAGACTGATTCCCATTTTCCTGAGTAACTTCCATACTGAACTCCAAACTGGCTGTACAAATTTTCACTCTGACCAACAGTCGAGGAGTGTTCCCCTTTCTCCAAATCCTCTTCAGCATAAGGTGTCATTGGTGTTTCTGATATTAGCCATTCTGAGTTATTTTTTTGCATTTCCCCGATGGTTAAGGATTTTAAGCTCTTTCTTAAGTGTCTTTCAGCGATTTTGGATTCCTCAATTGAGAATTCTCTATTCACTTCATAATAAGATTATTTGGTGTTTTGGTGACAAGTTTCTTGAGTTCTTTGTATATTTTGGAGATTAGACCACTATCAGACGTAGGGTTGGTGAAGATCTTTTCCAAGTCTGTGTGTTGCCATTTGGTCTTGTCTACTGTGTCCTTTGCCTTACAGAAGCATTTCAATTTCAGGTCTATATTAATTGTAGATCTTGTTGTCTGTGCTACTGGTGTTATGTTCAGGAAGCGATTTCCTGTACCAATTTGTTCAAGAGTACCTCCCACATTCTCTTCTAAGAGGTTCAGTGAGGCTGGATTTATGTTGAGGTCTTTGATCCATTTGGATTTGAGTTTTGTGCATTGCAATAGACATATGTCTATCTGCAGTCTTCTACATACCATCATCCAGTTGTGCCATCACCATTTGTTGAAGATGCTTTCCTCCTTCCATTGTACATTTTCAGCTTTTTTGTCAAAAATCAGGTGTGCATAGGCTATTAGGATTCCATTCCATTGGTCTACCTGTCTGTCTTTGTGCCAATACCAAGGTGTTTCTAGGACTATAGCTCTATAATAAAGCTTGAAGTCAGAGATGGTGATGTTCTGGAAGATATGTTATTGTACAGGGTTGTTTTGGATATCCTATTTCTTTTATTTTTCATATAAAGTTGAGTATTATACTTCCAAGGTCAGTTAAGAATTTTACTGGAATTTTGATGGTGATTACATTGAACCTGTAGATTGCTTTTGGCAACATTACCAGTTATCGTTCCATTTTCTGGTAGCTTCTTTAATTTCTTTTTTTAAAAGACATAAAGTTCTTACTACATAGCTCTTTCACTTGTTTGGTTAGCATTATCCTAACATATTTTATGTTGTTTGTGGCTATTGTAAAGGATGATGTTTCTCTGATTTATTTCTTAGACATTTTATGGTCTACATATAGTAGGGCTGCTAATTTTTTTAAGTTAATTTTACATCATATTGCTAAAGATGTTTATCAGCTGTGCGAGTTCGCTGGTAGTGTTTTTCATGCTACTTGTGTAAACTATCATTTAATCTGCAAATAGTGTTACTTAGATTTCTTCCTTTCCAATTTGTATCCTCTTGATTTAATTTTGTTGTCTTATTGCTCTACCTAGAACTTCTAGAACTTCAAGTACAATATTGAAGAGATATAGATAGAATGGAAAGCCTTGTATTCTTCTTGATTTTAGAGGAATTGCCTTAAACTTCTCTCCATTCAATTTGATGTTAGCTTACTGTATATTGTTTTTATTATATTTAGGGAAGTTCCTGTTATCCCTAATCTCTCCAAGACTTTTATCATGACAGGATGTTATCAAAGCCTTTTTAAGCATCCAGTGAGATGATCATATGATTTTTCTTTTTCAGTTGTTTATGTGGTGGATCACATCGACAGATTTTGTATGTTGAACCATCCCTGCATCCCTGGGATGAAGCCTCCTTGGTCATGGTGGATGAATTATCTGATGTGTTCATGGAATCTACTTGCCAGTATTATATTGAGCATCTTTGCATCAAGGTTTGTGAGGGATATTGTTCTGTAGTTTCCTTTCTTAGTTGTATCTTTGTGTGGCTTGGGTACCAATGTAATTGTAGCCTTGTAAAAAAGTTTGGTAATGAACCTTCTGCTTCTATTGGGTGAAAAAATTTGAGGAGTATTGGTATTAGCTCTTCTTTGAATTTCTGGTAGAATTCTTATCTGAAGCCATCTGGCCCTGGGCTTTTTTGCGGTGGGTGGGTGGGAGCCTTTTCATGATTGCTTCTATTTTATTTGTGGTTATAGATCTATTTAAATTGTGTATCTGATCTTGGTTTAATTTTGGTAAGTAATATTTATCCAGAAATTTGTCCAGTTCCTTTGTGTTTTAAAATTATGTGGAGTACAGATTTTCAAAGTATGACCTGAAAATTGTCAGGACTTCCTCAGTGTCAGTTGTTTTGTCCCCCTATCCATTTCTGATTTTGTTAATTTGCATTCTCTCTCTGTGTGTCTGTCTCTCACTGTCTCTCTCTGTCTCTGTCTCTCTATCTCTGTCTCTGTCTCTCTCTCTCTTTGCTTTTGGTTAGTTTGGATAAAGGTTTGTCTATCTTCTTGATTTTCTCACAAAACCAACTCTTTGTTACATTGATTCTTTGTATTGTTTTCCTTCTATTTTATTGATTTCATCCCTTGAATTGATTATTTCCTGGTGTCACATATCCCGGGGTAAGTTTGCTTCTTTTTGTTCTATGGCTTTCAGTTGGGCTGTTAATTCTCTAATGTGACTATCCTCTGTCTTCTTCATATGAACACTTAGTGCAATGAACTTTCCTCATAGCACTGCTTTCAAAGTGTCCCATAAGTTCAGGTATGTTGTGTTTTCATTTTCATTGTATTCTATGAAATTATTAATTTCTTTTTTTATTTCTTCCTTGACCCAGGAATGTTACCATTGCACATTGTTCAGTTTCCATGAGTGTGTAGGGTTTCTGTAATTTGTGTTGTTGTTGAATTCGAATATTAAATCATGGTGGACTTGTAAGATACAAGGGGCTATTCCTTTTTTTAATCTGTTGAGGTTTGTTATGTTGCCTAGTATGTGGCTGTTTTTTAAAGATTGTTCTATTTGGAGATGAGAACAAAGTATATTCTTTTGTTTGGACAATATATTTTATAGATGTGTGTTAACCTAATTGGGACATAACTTCTTTTAGTTTTTTTGTTTATTTCTTAAATTTATGACTGGTGGTCCTTTCTAGTGTTGAGAGTGGGGTGTTGCACTTTCATACTATGAGTGTGTGAGGTTTTTTTGTGAGCTTGGAGTTTTAGTAGCATTTCTTTTACAAATGTGGGTACCTTTGTATTTGGGGCATAGATGTTCAGAATTAAGGTTTTGTACTGGTAGATTTCTCCTGTAATGAATATGAAATGACCTTCTTCATCTCTTTTGATTGATTTGGGTTTGAAGTCTAACTTGTTAGATATTAGGATAGGTTCACCTGCTTGCTTCTTTGGTCCATTTTATTGGAAAATGTTTTCCCAACACTTTACCCTGAGGTAATGTCTGACTTTGAAGCTTAGATGTGTTTCTTGTATGCAGCAGAAGGATGGATTCTGTATTTGTATTCATTCTGTTAGCCTGTGTTTTTTATAGATGAATTAAGACCATTAAGAGAAAATAAGGAACATTGATTGTGAATTTTTGTTTGTTTTAGATGTGTTGTTGGCGGTGGTATTGTGAGTATATTTGCCCTGCTTTTTCTTTTGGGTTCTGGTAAAGTGGGATTATCTATTGTTTATGTCTTTGTAAGTGTAGTTAACTTCCTTGAGTTGGAGTTTTCCTTCCAGAACTTTCCGTGGGGCTGGATTTGTGGATGTGCATTGTGAAAATCTGGCTTTGTTATTGCATATCTTGTTTTTTTCCATCTACAATGATTGAGATTTGTGCTGGGTAGAGTAACCCTGGCTGGAATCCACGGACTCTTTGTATTTGGAACATCTATCCATTACCTTTTGACCTACAGAGTTTCCATGGAGAAGTCAGGTGTAATTTAAAAGGTCTGTCTTTATATGCTACCTGGCCTTTTGCCTTCACTGATCTTAATATTTTCTTTATTCTGTATCTGTTTTGATTATTATGTGGTGATCTGGCTTTTTTTTGTTGGTCCAGTATATTTGGTGTTTGGTATGTTTCTTGTACTTTCATAGGCATGTCCTTCAGATTGGGGTTGTTTTCTTCAATGATTTTGTTGAATATATTTTCTGCACCTTTGAGCTGGGCTTCTTTGCCTTTTTCTATGCCTATTGTTATTAGGTTTGGTCTTTTTATGGTGTCCTGCATTTCCTGGATGTTTTGTGTCAAGGATTTGTTGGATTTAATATTTTCTTTGGTTGATGAATCTATTTCCTCTAGTTTATCTTCAGTGCCTGAGACTCTCTCTTCAATCTGTTGTATTCTGTTGGTTATGCTTGCATCTGTAGTTCCCCATCATTTATCCAGTATTTCTATTTCCTTCATTCCTTCAGTTTGTGTTTTATTTATTGTCTCTATTTTAGTTTCCAATTTTCAACTGTTTGAATTGTTTACTTTATCTGTTTGATTGGTTTTTTTTCTTGACTTTCCTTACTTTCTTTAAGAGATTTGTTCATTTCTTGCATTTTTTTTTTTTTGGCTTGGGGTTTTCCTCTATTTCTTCAAATTTTTGTTTGTTTTCTCCTCCATTCATTAGGAGATTTTCACATATCAACTTTGAGGACTTCTATCATTTTTTAAAGTTTTTTTTAAGTCACTATTTCTGATTCATCTGCTTTGGTGTTTTCAGGTCTAGTTGGTGTAGAGTCCTTAGATTCTGGTTTTGTCATACTGGTCTTTCTATTGCTGGGTGTTTTCTTGTATTGTTGTCTTCCTATTGCTTCTTGCTGTGGGTGCAGGTAGAGTCTATCTATCTATCTATCTATCTATCTATCTATCTATCTATCTGTATCTCTTTCTCGGGCTGTGTCAGGAGTTCAATGACTATAGCTCTGGGTGATCTGTACTCTCTTTGAGGTCTCTGGCAGAGGGTAGGTGATGGGTCCCAAAGATCCGGTGAGTGCAGGCTAAAGGTGGTCCTCCATGGATAGGTAGGTCCAGTATGTTCAGAGCTGACCCAGGGGGGTTCAATGAGGTTGAGGGGTTGTTGGAATTCACTCTGGCCCAATGCTCAAGCTGAGCAGTGGGCCCAGCAAGGCCAAGGATCACCAGATATTTTTTTAAAAAGAATATTGAATGTTTTCTTTGACAATTACTTACATGTATCTAGTGAATTACAATTATTGTCACCTCTTGCTTCTTGAAACTGCAATAACTTTATAATCTTTCCTATATTGTGTATTCTTCTATGAAGTTCCCAGAGCCTAAGACGGGGTAGTATAAATGTCCTGTTTAGTGCTTAACCATGAAATATCACTTTTCCTGGGCACTTGGAATAGCTATCCTTTTTTGTATTTGCCACCATTCATTGTAGGGCATCTTCTGTAATAAAGACTGAGAGCTGCATTTGCTTATGGGTATAAACACATATACTTAAAAGTTATTTCATTTTCTTGAAAATTTAGCTGAAAAATAGTGTGTTCTTCCTGAGGGCTTAAGACTGCTTTGACCATGAATTTTGACTGAGTTCATGTTGCCATTACTGTATTTCCTCCTGTGAAGTAAGTAGGTCTCATTTCCAATTAAAGTGTGCTTGATTAGCCTCATGAGAGTCATGTTACTATTGCTCCTGTGGAAACACCTTCCCTGATACATTGTTATTGCAGTTTACAGCATTCACATGTGAGTAAGTTCATTGCCTTTTCTTTACCAGAAGAATTGCAACTTTAAGCTCTATGAAAACTAGTGATTGGTAAAATGCCCCCTTCTCGTATATATTTCGATCTCTATTTCTCTTTATGTGTTCATGTGTCTGTGTGAGCAAAGTGGTGGTTATCCAAATGGCCTTTTCATACACCAATGTTTAATGTTAACCATCCTCTTTCTCTACCATTACCTCTACTCCATCCCTATAGACATTATACATTCTTGGCATTTGTTTTCATATCACCTATGGAACAATGTTCTGCTATTTCTCACCTTTAAGGTTTCCACCATCACAATGTCCCATTTCTATTTTTCTTGTCTATGTATACTACAATTAAATATACAATGTAAGAATTCAATGATAGGATTTACATATTCCAGAGATTATGAGTTGTTATTTTTTGGGGTTTGTATTGCGTAACTCATTATAAAATTTTTCAATTTCAAACATTTACCTGAAAACATTGAAGTTTCATTTTCATTTAGAGCTGAATAAAATTGTATTTTATATATATGTGCATATATATACATACATTCATATATATGTTCCATTATCCATTCATTCTTTGACAGAAACCCACATCTAGTTCGCTTTTATAAAAAATTCAAGATGAAATTGCAACTTTGTAATTATAACTTTTTACTTTTTAAAATGACCTATAAAATAGTATGCATTTATTGTATATAATATGATTTCATTGTTGTGGATAATCATGTCATTAGCCATTAATACCTTATTGTTTTGTGTTTTCTCCCCTTTCATGATTTCAGAATTAATGTCTTGCAAATTACATGAGTCCAATCTCTTCAATATAAAATATTGGATTTTAACAATGTCTGTGTAAAGCTTTCAGGTAGAAGTTCTTTGTGTAAGAAAATCTTTCTGAAGCAGCCTTCATGGAACTGAATGTTATTAGCATTCAGAAGACCTGCAATTTACTAGAAATATACTGTTATATATTAGAGAGGATGAGAGTATTTCAAAGTTCTACATCCCTTTTTAATGAACCTTACAATAAAAAAAATTCATTGTGATGGCTCTTGTGCTCAACTATCTAAAGGAATTATCTTCTCTATAGTTCTCTTATATCACCAGTAACCCCTCTTTAGTCACACATAAAGACAGTACTAGGAAAGTGCATCTGTGTGCTGCCTATAATCATTTTAGGAATAATAAAGATGTTAAGTAGAATATATTTTACAAGCTGTCCTTTTGTTGGGAAAAGTTTATATTTTACAAGTAATAGAGACATGTCTTGTGCAAAATTAAGGCAATAAACGTGCAAAAATTATGGATGATTCAGTCATTTGTGGGGAAAAAAACAAGCTTCTATATAGGCTACAAAAAAATTTTAAGATGTTTCCTTGCCTTGGGCCCTTATAGGATTATGAGTTTATTATAGCTTGTCTCAACATTAAGCAACATGTAATATAAATATTTTAGTGATTGATTGTGAATGGATTCACAAGACCCACACATAATCAAGCTCACTGGAATATTAACATGAAAAGAGAGGTCCCCAAGAAGTCCCACTCCTACCCTGGGAATTACTGCAAGTGATAGCTGCTACTGAATGAAAACTCAATTTTCAAATAGATTGCCCATATTCTTATGAATGATCATTCATCCTTGAATGTACAGGAATCAGTAAGTGGACTCATAGGTAACTTCAAAATGTGAACAAAACATATTGAGAGGTGAGGGAGGAATTGGAACACAAGGAATATGACATGGATTTGGAAAGGACATGTTATACATATGCATGAAATTATCAAACAAACTTTAAAAAATTAGAGTCATTCTTTGTTGTGAAATATTATTTTAACTAGGCAAAGATGTATATTTTTATTTTGTGGAATATTACGTTAACTATATGAATGTACTTTTGTACATGTTTCTGCTCCATTTGTTTAATGATGTAAGGATTTGTTGCATTTGTTTCACCCTGCCTGACTAAGGCACCTGTTTGGTCTAATAAAGAGCTGAACAGTTATTAGCTAGGTAGGAGAAAGTATTGGTGGAGCTGGCAGCCAGGGATAATAAATATGAGGAGAAATATAGGCTTGGAAGAGAGAAGAATGAGAAAATGAGGTAGATTCCCGGGGCAAGAAGACAGGCAGCTATCATCCAGTATGCATGAAAAGCAGTGAAAATAATATTACATACATACAGAAAGAAAAAGCTAAAAACCCCAAGACACAGGGCAAAAAGGTAGCTAAAGGGAAACAGGTTATCTTTTTATTTTCCTTTTTTATTATTGAGCTATACATTTTCCCCACTCCCCTTTCCTTCTCCCATCTCCCCTTCCACCCTCCCCTCGACCCACCCCCCATCCAAATTTGCTCAGGAGATCCATTTTTCTACTTCCTAGGCAGATCCAAATACATCTCTCAGAGCCCTCTTTGTTACTGGATCCAAAAAGACAAACCTAATATGTACTCATTCATAAGTGGATATTAGACATAAAGCAAAGGACAGCCTATAGGTCACAACCCTAAAGACCTAGGAAATAGGTTATTTTAAGTTAAGAGCTAGCCAGAAATGAGCTTAGGAAAGGCCAAGCCTTCACAATTAATAACAAGTCACTGTGTGATGATTTGGGAACTAGTTGGAGGCGGAAGATGAAAGCGTAGTACAATATTTATTTACTCAATGACTCAAGTGTTTTGCTTGAGTTAGCTATTGAATTCACTTTTTCTTTTGTATAGAGATTGTCTTCATGAAGAATAATTCATAACAAACAGGGTGTAAATTGTTATTTAATAGTTTTCAAAACACTATTATTTTATTTGTAGATGGAAGCAATTGTCATCAAAGTTAATGTCTGACCCTGATTGATATATACACCTAGATAAATGACCTATGAAACAAGAACAATGTATAATTTTTGCAACAGGAATAATAAAAACCCAGAGGCAGACATAGGCATTCAAGCTGGGGGTCAGATAAACAAAGTAGCAGGCTACTAGCTCCTACCTCTACCTCACACTCAAAGGGTAATCCAGGTAGCTCCACAAATCCTCAGACTACAATCCTAGATTGTTGCCTCTCTTCAACATAGCTGGTGACTAAATATTAAAATGAGCCCTTTGCCTTTCCTTTCATACCTCCCTAAAGCTGGAATTAAAGGCATGTGATCTCAAGGGCTGACATCAATGTTGTGTGAATTTTTTCTCTTTAGGACTGGTTCAATTTTATGTAGCTTACTGTCACCTTGAACTAACAGAGATCCATCTGCTTGTCTCTTGAGTTGTGTGTCACTGGAATTAAAGTTATGTATCACCATTGCCTGGATTTATGCGGTTTGTGGGTTGCTTTGCTTTCTGTACACTCAGGCAAGATTTCATGAAGCATAAATAATATAGCATAACAAAATGTTGTCTGTTTATGAATAATTTTTCTTTCCAACTTTTGTGAAGTATTTCAAAATATACATTCACCCTATGCCTGGCATCTCTTTAGCATATGTACTAAAATAAGTTCACAATAATTGGTGAGACACATCGTATCAGACACTTTTTGTTAGGAACAAGAAGTGTCAGTACAAGAAATGATCTAGAAATTAGGATATAGTTTTTAATGTGAAAATAACCATCCATTAATTATGTAAGTCATATTAGAATGATCCAAAACCGAGTACTAATGCATTGTGACATAAATGTAAATTGAGAAAAGCAGCATGTGAGAGAAAGATGAGACAAGGTTCAAGCAGAGGAGTTTTATTGGGGAAAGGGATCGTAAAAGGGGGAAAGGGAAGAGGGGAGATCAACCTCCAGAGACAGGAGCAGTAGGGGTGAGGAGAGAGGAAAGAGGGGGAAGAGAGGAGAGAGAGAGAGGGATGGGAGGTGGACAGGGCCCTTTGCAAAGGGAACACAGTGAACACGCACAGGTGGTGCTCTAGTGGCTGCAGCTGAGGGTGTATGCTTTAAGAACTCCAAAGACAGGCCGATACAGATGCCTGAATACTAACAATAAAATCTCACATAAGATGAAAAAAATAACAGATAATAAGTTATGTAACAGCAAACATTCTACACGTTAAAAGTTTGACATTGCAGCAATGTGCAATTAACTGTCTACTGTAGGAAAATCTGAAAATTAAACAGACAAATTGAGATCAGTAATAGCCTAGGGCTCACAGAGGAAGTTTCAGTTTAACAGTCAGAATGTATTTTGACTCACCAACAAAAAAAGTGTTTAGGAGATACAAGAGAAGAAGTTTTGTGATGGAATTGAAATATAGAATAAGTATTGAATTTTGGTATTATTGCTTTTATTAGATAAAAATTCTGAGATGCTAAAGTTCTCAAAATATTAATCTCCTAGAATTTGGTAACTGAACACAATTAATGTAATAAGGCCTATTCATTTCCTAAAGTTACTGAAATCATCAAATACCATATTGAAGAGCTACTTCTAAGCATTATGTTCAAATATATAGGAAAAAGTACCATGGATTTATTTACAAAGGATAATTGAAAATAATATCTGTTTGATTACAATTTCTATGAATATTGATGATGTGATTACAAGATTTATTTTTTGACAGTAAGATCAAAAATTCTTTGTTCAAGTTAAAACCTGAATTCTTTATCCCTTAGAATCCTTTAAAAATTGTTAGCCAGCACCTATTAAACCATACTATTACAACTTGCCATGTCCTATTTGTGGTGTGTGTGGGGGGGTATGTGTGTATTTACACGTGTGTGAGTGTGCACTGTGTATCACTGTTGTTTCCCTGAAGGTGGGTATGCCTGTGTTTATACATACAAAGTGAAACCAGAGGTAGATGTTGAATACATTCCTTGATTATACTGCACCTTGTCTTTTATGTTTATCTTTGAGATATTAATTTAATTACAACATTTATCTTTTTCCTTTTCTCCTGTAAACCCTCCCATATACTCCTACCATCTTCTTCAAATTTCAAATTCTTTTTTTCATCAATTGTGTGTGCATTCCAAAATATAACCCAATATAACCAATTGATTCCATATAATATTGCTTGTATGTTTTTTTCATTTTTTTTGAATTGTGCATTTGGCATTAAAAAGCCAATCAGTGTGCTCTTCTCAGTGGAATGCCACCACTCCCATTCCCAGATTTATTCAGAGCCTGTAGTTCCTTGTGTAGGGTTGAGCTTTTGAATTTTTCCCCACACAGTTTGGAATGTTTCTTGGTGGCCTACTTGTTCAGCTCACATTCAGTTATGCTGGTAAGACTATGTGAGTATAGCTTCTGATATTACTAGGCGCCATAATCTCAAAGCAAAAAGTCACTGATTCTTTGGCTTTTGTAATATTTCTCCCAACTCTTTCACAATGTTCTCTAAGCCATGGATGTGAGAGTGTTTTATAGATGTGCACATTGGGGACTAGTCTCTTGATATTCTGCATATTCGTTGTGGGTTTTGTTATTGTTGTTGTTTGTCTTATTTTGGTGGTCATCCAAGGAAAATTCCAATTACATGATAATATAATTTGAGAAATTTCTTTGATGAGGTGTTGAGACTACAAGTTTCTGTGTGTATACAGACAAATGCCTATAAATAATTGTTATAGAATATGCTATTTTAGTAAATTAGTGAACAAATATTCTCCTCCAATAACTATGATTTCACTAGCACTGAATACTTAGCTAGATTTCTAGAGCCAGTAATCATGTTGAATATATCTTAAATACAATTAAAAGAGCAAATGGTTACTTCTAAGGCTTATGTGTCATTATCGTACATGTGAGATTATTACAACATGTTGATCGTTGACATGGCTCATAGGCATCATTACTGGGTAGAACTCTTGGTTGATTCTCTTCTTTGGAAGCTTTTTCTGATTTGCCTTGTGGTACTATACAGCTAGTCCTCTAGGAAGGTACATTCAGATAAGTTCCAGTTCAGAGGTCCCTGGGCCCTTTTCCTGAAATACATGTTGTCCTTAGGAATAGCGAATTGCTTTACATATCTGGGGTTAAGTAAGGGCTATCAGCCCAAATAGGAAAAGTTCACTAAAAAATGTGTAGTAAGTTATGTGTGTTACATGTTTTTGATAGATAAATAGCTAATATTTTGATGTCTTGTGGCTTTTTCAGTAATTTTTTTCGCTACTATACTTACCTCTCTTCTTCCACTGTGTTTGCCTCCCTGCCCCTTTATTCAGGAACCTCATTTTTCTCTTACTTCCTATCAGGTTCCTTGTATACTACTATTCCTCTTTCCCCTCTTCTCACTTTCTTCTGTAGTTCCTTCCCCACTTCACTGCAGGGCCAAATTTTTCCCACTTTCCTAAACAGATTTTATGTACCCTGCTATTCTCTATTGCTCCCAAAGCCACTCATCACGGCAATGGTTCCATTTTTCTTGTCTGGTTTCTGTACTTACTGCAGGCTATGCATTTGCATCTGAAGATTTGGAGCTAAAAGCCACCAGTAAGAGAGACCATGGAATGTTTTCCTTTCTGGTTCTAGTTTACCTCACTCAAAATGATCTTTTCTAGTTCAATCTATTTTCCTGCAAAGTGCATGATTTCCGTTTTCCTCTATGCCTAAAAAGTTGAGATGTGCTTCCTTGCTAAGTCAAGAGCTTTTTGAATAAATGAGCACTAGAGATCTGTCTGCCCCTGAATTCCATTCACCCAGTCTGGCGTTACAGGTAGGGACTATCTTGCCTGGGTTTGTAAGTTGGTTTCATCACTAAGCATAAAAGCAACAAAGGTATCTCTATCTGTCCCTTTGATTCTTAATATAACATTTTGTGCCTATCTTACACAGCAGCAAATCTAAATCTATATTTAGGGCTCTATCAATACTGAGACTGAGTCCATTTCCTTTTCTTTTGAAGAGAAAAGCCAGTAGGGGAAGAACTGTTGTTCTGTAAATCGTGGATTATCGCAGATGCCAATCTATAATACTATACCCAGAAAAACTATCATTTGTAATTGAAAAATAGAAGAAACAATTGATAAATTAAGGTTTAAGGAATTCATGAGCACTAAGAGAGCTCTGCAAAAGATACTTAAGCTTAAAAAGTTTAAGCATGCTAATGAAGGCAAAAGGAAAAAAATAAGCAATTGCGGAACACTGAATCAAAAGGTGTAACAAAGCACCACAAACAAAACAAGCAAATAGGAATTAAGACAAATTGTTCATTAACTCAATATAAATGTTCTCAACTTTCTACTAAAGAGACACATATTAACAGATTGGATAAGAAAACAAAATCCATTATTTTGCTGCCTCAATAAATGTCCTTCATGATAAACAACATATGCCAATTTAGAGTAAAAAGGATGGAGAATGGTATCTCAAGAAAATGGGAATAAAAACAAGCAGGAGTAGTTATCCTAATATGTAAGAACATAGATTTCACATGAAGAAGAAACCAGAAGAGATAAGGAGGGATATGTTGTACACATTGAAGGAAAATTCCAATTACATGATAATATAATTCTAAACATGTATGCACCTAACATGGAAGACTAGGCTTCATAAACAAAATACTAATTAGACTTAAAACAACAGATGAATTCCAAAGCAGTGATAGTAGGTAATTTCATATGCCACTTTTACCAATAGAGGTGTACTAAAAAATCCTAAATAGGAAGACTCTAGATTTAAATGACATTGTAACCAGACACTAATGAATACTTGGCTTTCATCTTTTAGTATCAATATTTTGATCATTTTATAGTAACTCATCAGAAATTCCAATAATTTTATGTGCCAACTGTTAAATAGTATATTTTAAACACATATTTTTGAAAGCATTTTAAATTTTGGTACAATTAAAATTTATTTTTATTGTTTTTGCCATTCTTGTTTTATGAAGAAAATGACTTCCCACTTCTCTTTTATCTCTGAGGATGGTATTTAATATTGATTTTTGCTTTATTTAATATCCATCCTCAGTACCTCCTATATCCTCCAAATTATTTTGGCATAACAATATTTTAGAATTTCCTGTTTATATTCACCTTTTTATAATAAACTCATTTTGTCTTGCTCTAATATTGAAATTAATTGGACAAAGACTAATTTGATTTTTAACATACTATGCACTGTATCTTCATTTAAATCTGTGTATATGAATTACATTGTCTGTACCGTACAAATTAGTACTCTCCCTTTTATATGTCTTTAACACATTGATTTTATGCATACTCGAGTAGGACCAAAAAAGAGAGTTTCAGATAATTTCCTCTTTAAGCAAATTTTCTCCCTTTTATGTTTTTGTTTTACTTTACTAATTCTTGGAAAGTTTTTTATTTCTTAGTGATTGCAAGCTTGGCAAAATCAGTTTCAATATTGGGCTGTAAAAACAGCATTAGACTTTGTTCTTCTTTACATTGGGACATTTTGGCAATAATACCAGAGAGAATCCATTTGCTAACAACTTTTCTGTATATGTATATAACATATTAAGAGTCACTTTCTTGGGAATTACCCTAGCACTAGTGTTCTCTATAACCCCATAGTGGATCTCTCTATTAAGAGATCTCTTTCAAGTAGGAAGGAGCAAGAAGATTGAGTCTGGGGAAGAATAGAGGAGAGCAAGAAAAGAGATACCATAATAGAGGGAGCCATTATAGGTTTAAAGAGATATCTGACACTAGGGAAATGTCCAGAGACCTACAAGGATAAAATCAACTAAGAATCTAAGCAATAGTGGAGAGGCTACCTTAAATGCCCTTCCCTGATAATGAGGTTAATGACTGCCTTATATGCCATTCTAGAGCCATCATCCAGTAGCTATTGAAAGCAGAGGTAGACACACCTACAGCTGAACACTGAGCCAAACGCCTAAATCCAGTTGCTGAGAGGGAGAAGTGATGAGCTAAAGGGTAAAATCCATGCTAGAGAAACCCACAAAAACAGCTAACCTGAACAAGGGGGAGCTCATGGACCCCAGACTAATAGCTAGGAAACCAGCATCGGACCTACCCAGACCCCTTGAACATAGGTCTCAGTTAGGAGACCTGGGTAGTCTTTGGGACCTCTGGCAGTTGAACCAGAATGTATCCCTAGTGCACGAATGGACTTCAGGAACCCATTACCCATGGAGAGATACTCTCTTACCCTAGAGAAACGCGGGAGGGCCTAGGCCCTACCCCAAATGACTTGAAAGATTTTGATGATCCCTCATAGATGGCCAAACCCTCCATGGGGTTTGAATGGGGGATGGGATGGGGAGTTGGTGGGAGCATGGGAGGATGGTAGGGAGAAGGAACAGGGATTGACATGCAAAACAAGAAAAATATTAAATGATAATAATTTTAAAAAATCAAAAAAAGATTTTCACATTTTCTTAAGCTGTTTCAATTCAGTATCATTGATCCCAATGTTAACACCAAATCATTAAGTCAAATCATTCCTTTAATCTTATGTGAATCTAAAGATATCATAACCCTTCTGAATTTGAATACAATGTAATATGGTAAAGAAATCTGGCAAATAATAAATTTATAACACATACAAAAAGAGATATCTCTTTCATTGCTCTTCCACACTGTCCCTACCCTTCTCTACCATTGTTTGTTCATGTTCCCATCCCCCTTCCCGCCCATTTACTAACCCCATTACCCTCAGTTTACCCAGGAGATCCCATCTAATTTCCCTTCCCAGATCAACCCATACGTCTCTCTTTGGGTCCTCCTTGTTACCTAGCTTCTTTGAAGCTGTGGACTGTAGTCTTGTTATCCTTTGCTTTGCATGTAATATACACTTATGAGTGTATACATACCGTGTTGTCTTTCTGAGTCTGGGTTATGGATGACCCCAGAAGTGGAGTGGATGCCCAAACTGGCCCACAGGTTGTAATCAAGTATCATCATAGAGCTTTTATTTAGTAATTGATAGAATCTGATGTAGTCATGCATGGCTAAGCACAGGCAGAGCTCCAGAAATCCAGTTGAAGGGAGAGAGGAGGGAATGTGTGAGCAAGGGAGGTCAAGACATGATGGAGAAATCTAGAGACAGCTGTTCTCGGCTCATGGAGACTCATGAACTCTAGAATGACAGCTGAGGAGATTCCATGGGATAAAACTAGTTTCTCTGTATGTGGGAGACAGTTGTAAAGCTTGGCCTATCTGAAGGGTCCCTGGCAGCAGGACCAGCATCTTACACTGGTACTGGATCTAGCTAGCTTGCTGGTGCTCATCCCCTGTGATGGGGTGCCATGCTCAGCTTTAACGCATGAGTACTTGGTCCTGTCCCAACTTAGTGTGCCAGACTTTGTTAACTCTTCATGGGAGCTCTTGTCCCCTTAACTATGGGGAGGAGTAGACATGGTGGGGGTGGGAGTGGGTAACAAACGGGAGAGAGGAGAGGTGGGACAGAAAACTGGTTTTGGAATATAAAATGTAATTTTAAAAATTAAATAAATCATTTAAAAAGGAACCACTTTCTTCCAACCCCTTTCACATTTAGTACTTTTGTAAACATTGCTCCTCCTACATACAATTGATTTTTCTTTTTATCCAAATATTTTATTCAGCAAAGAAATCTTTCAATATATTCCCTGAACAGTGTCAGTTTGGCAGCTATAGTGTAGACTTTCAATGAAATTTACATCCATATTATATTTATCATTCTCCCTTTTTAGAAGAAGTTCTTAGAAGGGAAGCAGACTTTAAAATGGAAAACAGGATATGAAAATAGGATATGGAAGATGATTGAAGTATATTAAGTACATATAAGACATACCATAATGAAACTGTATTTCGTACAATTAATGAACGCTAATAAAATGATCAAAATGACATCTGTATCTATATTTACTCCTAATATCATTAGGCTCAAGTTTCTCTTATTCAATATCTTCAATGCATGATTTTTTATAACAACCACCTTTGTGCTTGTTGAAGCAAGAGCTACATAGAAATAACTGTTGAATGTGTTAATTTTCAGGCAACATATACCACTAATCCTGATGATTTAGATTTTTCAACTTGCTGAATGTTTCTGAAGCTTTGGTGTTTTAAACATTTTTATCTTCCACTGAACACATGTTACTGGAATCTCCCTTGTCCTATATATTTCTCTTTCTCTCCCTCCTCTCTTATCTTCTATCTCTTTTCTCCTCTGTCTGTTTTTTCTCTCCTAATGTTATAATGTTATAAAGTAGCAATAAAGCTACTTTACTCAAGCTCAGAAAAGAGTCAAGAAAGATAACCTTTTCCACATTATTAACATAGTTCTCTGAATAGTTTAAAAACACTGTTTTCATTATCTGAAGAAAATAACTTCATTGAATATTTCATCATAAACTAGTTTCACATACGTATATAAGTTTATTTTGTTATGTTTTTAATTTATTTTGTGAATGGTTTTGTATGTTGTCACAACATGCTTCTTGAGGGTTTAGGTGAATTTCAGGAATTTAACTATCTCCTTCTGCCATGTGAGTCCTGAGTGGATAGAATTCAGGTCTTCAGTGTTGACCACTAGAACTTTTACCTGCTAAAACCTCTCACTGACCTCAATTTTATAACCCTTTTACTAATTCACTATATTAAATGCAGATGATATTGCTGTGATGTTTTTTACTTTATGCTTATGTTTGAGTTACCAAATATAGCTATTTATGCTGTTTTTTATTTTCTTTGTCATGACAATGGGTAAATTTTCTGAACAACTTTTCTAGAAATAAAAAGAGGTATAACTTCAAATAAAGCATATATAATCTTAATAAACTTCTACTGAATTCAATAGCTCACTCATTTGAATTAGTCAGTATACTTCACATCTTGAGCTGCATTGATATGAAAGATTTAGAATGCTTTACTGGCTGGTTTCTGTGTGTCAATTTGACATAAGGTAAAGTATTCAGAGGAAGGAAACTTGGTTAAGGAAATGCCTTCATGAAATCCAGCTGGAAGGCATTTCCTCAATTAAGGATTAATGGGCAAGGATATACTCTATGGTGTGTGCCACTCTCCCTGGGCTGATGGTCTGGGGTTCTATAAGAAAGCAGGTTGAGAAACCAAGAAGAGCAAGCTGGTAAGCAGCTCTTCCATGGCCTCTGCATCAGCTCCTGTCTTATAGATCCTGCCCTGTTTGAGTTCTTGTCTTGACTTCCTTCAGTGATAAAAACAATTTGGAAATATAAGCTGAATAAACTCTTTCTTCCCCAATTTGCTTTATGGTCATGATGTTTTGACACAGCAATAGAAATCTTAATATAAATGTGCAATTCAGGAAATTCTAGTGTTACCTCTAAATATTGAAGGCTGAAAATTAACTTTTCATGAATCTACTTTTATTCAATTTTGTCTAAAACAATTTATGTCAGCAGTAAAATGTATAGCAGCCACAGGGGGAAGAGATCAAATTTTTTTCAAAGTAATTCACAGAAGAATAGATCATAGTTTTACAAACTAATCCAAATTCAGCTGAAAATTTCCACAATATTAATAATTTTTTAAAAAATTACTTTATGTGTATGGATGTTTTACCTGTATGTGTGGCTATCCACCACATTCAGTCAACACCCATGGTAGCTAGAATGAGGTTTACGCTCTTTTGAAGCTGGAGTTATAAATGGTGCTGAGCCACCATGTGTGTGCTAGTAATTGAACTCTGGTCCTCTGGAAAAGCAGTTCATGATCATAACAATGAGCCATATCTACATTTCAAGAATAGACTAAGTTTTTAAAAGTATTTTTTGCCTCTTTCCATACTACTTTACATTACCTTTATTTTTATATCTTGTCTCCTCACTATCCCTCTTCAATTACTCTTTAGAAAATACAAATATTTATTTTATAATTATATTTTAAAAAACAAGATATACTTACCTATTAATATGTATTTATATATCCATCTACCTATGTCTTTAACATTACAATGTGATGGGAGATGTTATTCTGTATATATGTTTCTCATACTAGTTAATAAAGCCCTGTGGCCAATAGGAAACAAGATAGGCGGGGCTAGGAGACCAGGAGGAGGAAAGAGGAAGTAGAGGGGAGGGGTCAAGATGTAGCCCAGGGAAGACGCAGGACGCCGGCCGCGCGGCTCCCTGATAAGACGACCACGTGGAAATACTTAGATAAGTAGAAATGGGTTAATGATTAAGGCAGAGCTAGCCCATAAACAATAATGGTAACTGGCCAACAGGATTGTATCAAATACAGAGTCTCTGAGTGTTATTTGGGGCACATGTGGTTGCAGGACAATGGCGGCAGAACCAGCGGCAGCCTGCGGGGAAACCTGCTGTAACATAATGGTGTCAGAAGCGGGATTGAGAACTTTCACTTAAAACTTAACAAAAGTTTAAAAAATAGTTTTTAGAAACAAGGGAACAGAGACTAGCAAGACTTCTTAGTAGCAGCATTTTCTCTGTTGGATTTGTTTTGTTGTAGACAGAGATTTTCGCGGCTCCTTTAAGGGAAGTTTGCAAAATTAGCATAAGCGGCAAAAAGCCGCCTGGCTTTTAAAGAGCTCTGCTAACAATTCATTGGTGTGTAGGGAGAGCTGCAATAAAGGTTTACACTGTGTTTTTAAAAATACGCTGGCTTGGGAGAGAAAAAAGAAACAGGATACAATGGTTTAAAAAAGAAAAAAGGAAGTAGAATTAATCCTAGTACTCGGCAGACAGAGGCAAGCAGATCTCTGTGATTTCAAAGTAAACCTGGTATGGAGTGAATTCCAGGACAGATAAAAGTTACACAGAGAAACCCTGTCTCAAAATATGCAAAAATAGAAGTAGAATAAATAGAGTAATAAGAAAGCCTCGTAAAGATGGAAAACACAGAGAAATTTTGGATACTATACGTGCTTCTGTTGTCTTTAAATTATTTGATTGCTGAGAAAACAACTACTGATAAAAGAAATGCTGCTGGATTAATTCAATTTATATATTTTAAAAATGCTTTGACTCCAAAATTTAAGACTAAGGACAAGTTATTGGGGAAAAGGATTTCTATTTTTGTTTCCACAGAAAATGAAAAGCTATGGATTTCTTCCAGACTTATGTGGTTTGATCAAGCCAGACCCCCTGAAACAATGCCCCAGGTGATCCAACATTCAAAGCAGTTGAGACAAAGCCTTGCAGACTATAGCCAAGATTTCTGTGTCTTCTTTGAACCTCCATGACAGCGCCCTCTATCAGCAGGAAGTAGTTTGGAAAGAACGACGCCCAAATTCCCAAATATTGTTTATAAATGTTTGTTTTCATTTATATGGGCTTGGTTATAAATGGTTAATGACACAAGCAATCCTTGTAAAGGTAAAAAGGGAATTAAGGTATAGATATGAATACTTTGCTTTGGAATGGATTTTCTTTTATTGATACAATTTAAGGTCAATTTTGTGATATGTATATTTCTCCTCTTGTTTAGGTATTGTGTTTATACAGCTCATTAGAAAATGTAATGTAATAATTTAGTACAGATTATAGAGAGTTACCTATGGGAGTTAAGTTAGTTTGGATTTCTAGATATATAGAGATGTATTTGAGATGGATAGGCATTCTTCAAACCTTTCAAAGACCTACAGAATATGGCATTTAAAATGATTTAGGGATTTTCTTGACAGGGAGGCACAACTGCTCCTGGTAACACCACCTGCATCAAAAAGGAAGATGGACATTGAAGAAACTCGTTATGTTATGAAGTTTGCTTCTAATATGGCAAGACTAGCCATTTGGGCAAGGTACTGCTCTTCTGGACTGTTTGACTTTATGTTGTAGAAACTGGACATACAGGACCCACAAAAAAGGTGACTGCTGATGCAAGATGGACATTGCTACAGGATTCCTGCTTCATGGACGAGGCTGTCAGATAGCCAGACAGTCAACAGGACACAGAGAAAAGTTTCCTGCTTTGCTGAGGAGTCTGGACACACACTATGGCCTATGGGCTGAAGATGGAACATTACAGAAGAACTTCAGGTGACTGACCAGGCAATGCGTTGTCTCTGTCATTTCTAGAGTTTATATATTATCCTTCTGTGGTCTTTGATGGAGTTGAAGACAGGTAGTTATGGTTATAGTTTTCCTTAGTTAGGGTTAAAGATAAGTTACATATATAGGACTTTAGACTCACAAAGATAGGATAGATGTTATGTTCTTTAAGTCTTACAAAATGTTAATGGACTAAATATTGTTTACTGTGATTCTTATTTGATAACTATTGTATGTTATATTTTGCTATGTTAAGGTTAAACCCCTTCTTTTACTTTAGACAGAAAAGAGGAGATGATGGGAGATGTTATTCTGTATATATGTTTCTCATACTGGTTAATAAAGCCCTGTGGCCAATAGGAAACAAGATAGGCGGGGCTAGGAGACCAGGAGGAGGAAAGAGGAAGTAGAAGGGAGGAGTCGAGATGTAGCCCAGGGAAGGAGCAGGACGCTTGCCGTGGCTTCCCAATAAGACGACCATGTGGAAATACTTAGATAAGTAGAAATGGGTTAATAATTAAGACAGAGCTAGCCCATAAACAGTAATGGTAACTGGCCAACAGGATTGTATCAAATACAGAGTCTCTGAGTGTTATTTGGGGCTGATGCGGCTGAGGGCCCAGACTGGCAGCAGGACCGGGAGGCCGGCAGGGAGGAACAACATGCTGCAACAACAATGTTTTCATTTTATGAGGTCCAATTCAATTCTCAGCAAATTCCTTCAATACATTTTCAAGCGATCTAAATAAATTCACTATTTTAATGGTACCACTTCTATATCATTTCACAGTTTATATCTCATATTGTTTTGGGGTTTTGGGTTTTGTTTTTGAAGACCATGCCTAATACTGTATCTGTTGGCATATTGTAAATTTCTTAGTAAAAACAGTCACAATACTATAAGCACAATTACTAAAACTTATGCTATTTGTTCAGATGCCATTAAACCATAAAACTTGAAATGAATAATTTTGCAATATTTTAAAGATTTGTTAAATATCACCATAGCATGTGTCATTGAACTAGATTTTAGGACTCTAAGAGTTACCATTACCATTAGCTCCTTTCTTGAAAAGTAATTCCAGGAAAACTAAAAAGATTAATTTACATATGTTCAAGGTCTTTTTTATGAGGAAAGAGATACCAGGACACTATCACCATGAGAATAAGATCTTGTGTTTCCCATTTTTTTTCTATTTTAAAATTAAACAATTTTAATACTTCATTCATAGACACTGGTATAATTTTCAATGGAGAATAAAGGAAGACATGGAGCAAATCCATATTCTCAGACACTATTAACAGATGGCCCAAGCATGTGCTCTGAATCCCTAGACAGACTGTTTGTACTTTCTAACCTAGCCAGAGAACAAGCATGTCATGATTAATATTCAACCATCAAAGGTATTTTCCAGTTTCAGTTTATGAATCTCGGCATCTGCCAAGACTATTCTTTTAATGACTCTGACTCATTTCCATCTTTTCTGATATCTGACCACACCTGAGCATTTGAACAAACTTGGCACAGAATGAGTGTTATCTACTTGGTAAACTTTTATTTTGGCCAGACCACTGAAGGTCTTTGGCTGTGAAATACTCTTCAAAGTCAGTATTTGTTTATTGTACATGCAGACACTTGATTTACTTACAAAAAAGAACCTGTTCACTTGCCAAGGGTCACATCAAGCTGCTTCTGAATGTATAAGTGGTGTCATCACTGTCCTTGAGGGGAAACACCTGCTATGGTGCCCTCACCAATAGTCTCTTTCCTTCGTAACTCTTTCAGTTTCATAGAATGTATCTTTTATCATTCTGAGTTGAAAGTTTCACAGGATTTCTTTCTGTGGGTAATTATGCGACTTAGAACATTACATGTTCTTTCTAATTGCTAGTACCTCCGTTGTTCCATGTCCTTCTGTAGCACACAGCAACTCTACTATCAAAACTATGCATTTTGAAATTCAGTATAATTCAGATATATTTTCCTGAAAAACAAACTTAAATAAGTGTATAGTCTATAAATTTATAATATAATTAATATGTGCATATTGCAAAATAACATAATCAAGGGAATTATTAACACCTCACATAATTTCTTTTTTATATGGTGAAAAATGTAAAAATCAATTTTTTTTCAGAAAATTTCAACATACTTAACACTGTAGTCATTCAAGCTATGGATTGGATTGCTATAACCTAATGAGATTGAATAACAGAAATACTGGCCTTTAAGAGAGGCATGAGACATTATTTCTATAGTCTTCACCAATTTCTGTTGTTCCTCAATCACATAAGATTAATATATTGTTAATAGTCACAAATACCAGGAAAAAATATTTTCTTGGCTTCAGAAGGCTTACCAATGCATATTGGTATATTTAGTTTAAAACTTCTTATCAGATGCTGAATAATTATTTTTATTACTCCTTTAAGAATTAATTTGGTTTCCCTAACCATATCAGTCAGGGTTGTTTCTACATGCACTGAGATATAAGCAAAAGAACACTGAAGAAATGACTTGGCGAATGAGACTTTAATGAAGGGATAGCTACAAAAGCATGTATGAGTCTAAGCTTAATACTGGAATGATATGTGTCTTCTTATCCACATATACACAGGGGATAGAAGTTAATAAGGTGTGGTAGAAGCCAGGCAAGATCTGAAATCTCTGTTCTCTCTCTTTTCCTCTCTTTTTTCTCACTCTCCTCCATTCTCTCTCTCCATTTCTTTCTTATTTTATTGGGATAAAAGCAAGAGTGTTCTAGTTGCTAATGAAGCACTTTACCAATGAGGTCCATTCCTAACTGAAGCTCTAGAAATTTGAAAGAAAATGTGTTTACTAGGTTAGTGACTCAAGAGGTATAGGAATGCAATCTTTGCCAGACCATGGTCAATTAAAGATTGTTATGACTAGGTTTTTCCCATTTGCCCGTCTTGTCCTTCTGCCATGCCTGCCCCAAATAACACACAGAGATACTGTATGTGATATAATGCTGTTGGCCAGTTACTAGTTTCTTATCGGCTAGCTCTGTCTTAAACATTAACCCATTTCTATTAATCTAAGTGTTTCCACATGGTTTCATCTTACCAGAGAGAGGGCCCGGACCTCTGTTCTCCATCTAGAATCTGCTCCCTACTCCTTTCTCTCTCCTCCTTGTCTCCTATTCCCACCTATCTTGTTTTTCTATTGGCCAACAGTGCTTTATTCATTAACCAATTTGAGAAACATATTTACAGAATGACATCTCCCATCAAAAGATAGACAGAGATGACAAAATGAGACAAATCAAAACAAACCAAAAACAACAAAACACTCTAATGTCATTTTCTTTGGACTTTCCCAATATTTGTGCCTTCAAATAGTAAAATTCAGCTGACATATAATTAAGCTACAGTAGTAACTGTTAATTAGAGTAGCCCTAGTACACCCATAAGGTAGAAAAGGATGGAAAAAAATGATAAAAATGGCAGAAGGACCAAACCATCAACTAAATATCAGTTCAGTCCTTGTCCTGCTGCTTAGGAAGTTCACTACCAAATCATGTACCTACACTTTAAGGGATTGAAAAATTATTTCTGTAAAATAAACAATGTGTCCATTTTTGTGGAACCTTGCCAACAGTAAATATATTCCCACCATGTTGTAGATGATTATTAAAAGTGTACACTGCCTTACCGTATCCTAGAAGTAATAGAAGGACAATAATAAGATTGAATTGATTTTTCATTTACGTTTTTATTTCTTTAATTTCAAGTGACTGAAATCAGGAAAGTGAGCATGAAAGGCAAGCATCCTATTGCTAAACTATGTCCTCAGCCCCTTAATGTTTCTGTGAATTTCCCCCTATTTTATTAAAATTTTAGACTCAAACATAATTCTATCAATTTACTTCTTCCTTGTCTGTCCTTTTTCCAACTCCTCCTACATCACTTTTACCTAACCCTACCCTTATACCCTCTAAAATTGTGACAAACACACACTTACATATACATTCAAATATATACATAAATATAGAAAATCAGACAGCTGAGTCTATTTAGTGTGCCTTGTATACTTTGCATTAGATAACCAATTAGAGGATTCATCATCAGGAAAATCTAGTCCTCTCTAAGTATTTCTTTTGGTATTGTCATTGCTCATGCATTGTTTAGGTGGCCATATGGTTAAGGAATCATAGAGAAGGCTTATCTGCCATTTCTAAGCAATAAGCTCTCATGCTAGGCTCCTGATCCTCTGACTCTTACAATCATTCTGCCCCATTTTCAGTGATGCTCTTCAGCCTTGGATGCAGGAGTTATATTATAGAATTGTCTATTTGAGTTGAGCTCCCCAAGCAAGATCCATGATCCTTATGACCTGTTACATCTTTCTGTAATGGTCTCTGCTGTAAATGAAAGCTTGTTTGACTAGGAGGAACAGTTGTTTTCAACCAAATGTCTCAGCAATGGCTTTCATTGTTTTGGGACTCGCTTAGACCATCCTGAGCAACAACTTTAACAGAAGTTGCTCACTTCTGGCACCAAGATTGTTGGTAGCCAGTCTATAGCTCTTCTGCACAATATTGGTGAGCACGTGTGTGGTATAAATTTATGTAAGGTAAGTATAACTTTGTTTGTTGTTCTTGTATTAATTTTCCCCTTATATTGACAATAGAGTTTTTTCTCATATAATATATCCTGATTACATTTTTCCTCCCTATACACCTCCCAGTTCCTCCTCACTCCCATCCAGATTCACTCATTTTTATCTCTTGTTAGAAAAAAAAAATCAGGTTTCTAAAAGATAACAAAATAAAATGCAATACGATGCATCCTTTGCTGTCCTGGAAAAAATATTGAGTATGTGTACATTCAAATCTACTTTTAGTAATTTTAAGTAAACATAAAATAAAACAATTGTTTGAAGTTTACCAAACACTCCTGGTGACATTTGCACCTCTTTTTCCTTATATCTTATGCATTTAATTCCCTGACACCTATCCAATTAGCTCTCCCTTCTTTTTTTTAATTCTTCCATTTCTCTGTCTAGGACCACTCTCATGGTTCCTTTACTTTCGTGATCTCTGGGGCAACTTCAGATTATATGTTCATATCTAAAAGTTTGGATCTAGAAACCACAGTTGAGATAAAGCATGTGGAATTTTTAATTTGGAGGCTAGGTAACCTTCATCAATATAATATTTTCTAGGTCAATTAATTTACCTGAAAATTCCATGATTTAATTTTTCTTTAAAACTTTATAACATTTTGTATTTGTGTCACATTTTTATATACACTCATCTATTGAAGAACACTTAGATTATTTTTATTTTCTAGCTATTGTGAATAGCATGAAATTGAACATTGGTATGCAGTTGTGGAGTAGGACATCGGGTCCTCTGAGCATATGCCAAGGAGTAGTTTAGATGGATCATATGAAACATTCATTTTTAGATTTTTGAGAATTTTCTATATAGATTTCTAGGGAAGCTAAACCAGTTTGCATTCCCACCAAGAGTAAATGAGTATTATTTTCCCATATCTAAGAAAGCTCATTTTTACATGTAAAACTGTTGATGAAATATCTTTGAAGTATATATTTGTATTATACATATATATTGCCTTTTTAAACAATAAATTTTTCCGTCACCTGTTGCTGGATGTAGGCTAGAGTCACATGTTGTATTAGTTGGGGTTTTTTACAGGAACAGATTTGATAGAGTAAATAAACACACACACACACACACACACATGTATATACATATTTAAAAGGGAATTATTTTTAGAGTGGCTTACAGGTTTTGGTATAGTTACACTAACATAGCCATTTCCCAAGGAAAAGTCCAAAAATCTAACAGGTGTTCAGCCCAAGAGACTGGATATGTCAGCTGATCTTCAGTATCTGTTGGAATCCTGAAGTATGCTCAAAGGAAGGAGTACTTCAGTAGCAGGCTATATAAACTGGCTATTGAGAATGTATACAAACAAGCAGGCAAAAAGCAAAACCTTCTTTCTTCTTGTCTTTTATATAGGCTGCCACAGGGACGTCTTCTTAGGGACTATGAATTAACAAGGCATGTTCATTTTCAGTTCACTCACTCCCTTGTTTCTAAATATTTAAGCAATGAGATATTACTTAAATTAATGTTAACCATCATTGTATATCAGATTTTAAAACAAGATCGCAGTTTTAGTGTGGAGATAATTTTATGTCTTCCTAGGCTTAAAAACTTATAGGTTAAAAACATGGCATTGGGGTTTTTATAAATATGCGGGTCAAAAGTGATATTTCAAAATTATCACTGGGTTAATACAGAAGCACAAGGAAGTAGGGGCTATTCTCCTTACAATAAAGAGAACCTTCATAACTATTGTTAATGGCAATAGATTTTCTGTGGTTTATTAGCCACAATCATAGGTAGAAGGTGTTGATGTCTCTGTCAAAATAGGTCTGGAATGGCTAAAAGAAAATATAGTTACTAGGACCAAGCCTATATTTCCCAGGAGACAAACCCTGAGGCACATGCTCTTTCTTTTTAATGAAAGGAATACAGTCGAAGAAACTGAGCAAAAATGAAAAGAATATAAAGTCAAAGCAATATAATATTACTTAAATCCTTAATTAAAAGTTTCTTACAAGAAGCTAAATAATGATATGTTTAAGGAAAGTCCATCTCGGAAAGAAAAAAATACGAATTTATGTATGCCAGCTTCAATTTTATTTTGATGAACAATTCACCTTTGTGTGTTTAATTTCCACACTTTAATAGTGTATATGCTGATCAAAGATTCATAGTAAAGAAAACTTAGCAAACAGAATCCAAGATGTAATACATAAGTGAGGTGAAATATATTCAGATCATGCATCAAATTGGTTACATACAGACAATTGTGTGAGAATGACTGGTCAGAGGGTCTGAAAAGAAAGAGGCAAGAGAAAAGGAAATAAAAACAAATAAAACCCATGTGACATAGACATAGACTGACAAAGTTGTATGAGCCTCAAATTATAAAGGGTGTCACTATAAGGAACAATATTTTCCCTTTGAATAGGAACTGCTTGGCAAAGTTCCAAATAATCACAAAACATACAATATTAAAAAATAAATCCAACAAAGCAAAGGAGCAAAGTTAAATGCTTGCCCCAGAACAAAGTAGAAATGATAGAAGATATCCAAGTTATATTAAACTATATATTTAGCCTATATGTTTAGCCTACAATTGTATATTTAGTCTAAATATGCATTTAGTTAAATACAATTACACAATTCTATATTTAGTCCAAAATTGTACTAAATTATATATTTAATATAATCCAACATTTGTTAAGCCTTTTATATTTTTAAATACAGTTAGTAAAATAAAAGTGATTTATACCATTAAATTATTTAAATATTCAAACTAAGATCTTTAATATATGAAAAGTATGTGAAGTACAGATTTCAAAGTCTGAAATATAAGGTTTTATTTGAACATAAGAATGTTTTCACATATTATTTAGTATTGCTTTTGTATTAGAAATATGAAGTTCAGTTCAGTAGATATAATATAGGCTATATAGCTTACAAAGCTTAACATGTTTATTATCTATTGTAGTACAAAAAAATTCTGCTTTATGATCTAAGATACAATGGAGGAAAGTAAATCTAAGGTCAAGAAAATTAATTATGCAATAAAAGCATGTACAAAAAGCATGCATAATATAAATGCTAAAATATTATACTTTTAAATAAATGTTAGAAACGGATCATGGAGCCATAAACGTACAATGCAAGCATTCAGCAGGTGGAGCCAGAAAGATGAAAAATCTTATGTTGCATAGAAAACTCAAACCAGGGCCACGTGCTTTCATCTCCTCTCTTTCTTATTCTCCTAACTCCCTCTCTATTCACTGGCCACCCACTCCTAATACGCTCAGTCAGGGGAGGAATAGATAAGAGAAAAAGAGCAAGAGCAAGAGCCTGCGTGCGCACGCAGATTAAACTCAAATGATATGAAATCAGGAAGTGGAAGACATACCAGCACTCCCCTGTTTATTTCAGAACTGTACAAAATATCTGAGATATGAAAATCAATGTAAGTGTTCATACAAAAAATATGATTGTATGCACAATTTGAATATTAACTGCACATAAAATGGGTACTTAGGTCTTTTTTCACATCATGGAAAAACATCAAGAACAATGAAATAAAGTGGTATACAATGACAAATAGCCCATAGTCCCATTCTTATGTGCAATCTATAAAATTGATGTAAGAATTCAAGAATAGAATGTTTATTGTCAGAAGTGATTTATTGAACAGTGATGAAGGGAGGACAAATTGGTCAAATGAGTCATAATTACAATTAGACAGGAGAAATAATTTTGCTGCTGATTTTAATATTTAATGGAATTTTATTATTAAAAAATGCTGGTAGTATTTATAAAGCATTCTTCCCAAAATTATAGCTATATGTGGCAATGAATTTATTAATTACCTACATTTATCCATGCCACAAAATATAGTTATTACAAAATATTATATTGTAAATGAAAAATATGCATAATTTTATCTGTCACTTTAAAACTAAGTAAAACTTTAAAATGAATCATTCATTGTAAAATAAACTTCACATATTTTCCTTCAGTACTTTTAAACTCTTGAATTTTTCACTTAAATCTGTCTGAAATTTATGATCCAATGAATAATGGCTCAATATCTCAGTTTATTATTTATGTCAATATAAGCCATTTATCAAAATAACATTTATCAATTTATCAAATAAGCTATTTCCTTCATTGAATGAAATGTATTTATTATAATATTGGATTCTCATATGAATTCAAGTTTATTCTGTAGTATATTATTCTGTCACATTGACTTGTTTGTTTGGATAAATCAATTTTTAATTATTATTGAAATTAATTTTTTAATGTTTAAAAATTCTCAAAATTACAATGATGAATAGCACTTTTCTTCTGTGTAGCATTTTATTGTTTATTACATATAGGATTACACCACCTGTAAATAGTAATGACTTTACCATTTCCTTTCTACTTTTTATTGCCTAATTTACTTAGTGAGGTCTTATAGCAATATGCTAAATAGTGGTTAAATTAGGAATCCTTTTGATACATTAGGTATCAATACAAAACTTTCATTAATTCACTGTGAAATATCACTTTATGTGTGAGCTTGTTATATTTAGGCTTTTCTATATTAAGTACATTCTTTCTATACCTCATTGGTTAATATTTTTTATTTAACCAATTAATATTTAATATTTTTTATTTATTTACATATTTGCTTTTTTTGTGACAGTGGTAATTGAGTTTAAGGCTGAGCACACACTAAGCAAGCTCTTTATCCCTGAATGTATCAATATCCTGACTGATGATTTTCATAACCACAAGTTGCTAAACATTGTGAAACAATGTATCTCACTTTTTTAGATAACCATAGAATGTTTTAATATCTATTCTACCCATTCTTAGCATTGCATTTACCTGTTTTCTTTGGTTGAAAGAGCTGATATATATATAGTGTTACACAATTACTTTACTATGATATTGAATTCAGTTTCATATTTTGTTATTAAAGACTTTATGACTATATTCACTGGGAATATTAGTTACTGATTTTTTTCTTATAGCATCTTTTTGCAGTTATCAGAGTAATTCTTTTAATTTTATTTATTTTTTATTTATTTTTTTATTTATAATCGATCTCAGTTCCCTCTCACTCCCTCAATCCCTCCCTCTCCCCTGACTCTCATGTCCTCCGAACACCCTCCCCACCTGTCTCCCTCCACTCCACAGGAAGGGTGATGCCTTCCAAGAGGGATCAACAAATCTGTCCAGTCATTTGGAGTAGGGACTAGGCCCTCCCTCAAGCCTCTAGGTTAAGGGATTATCCCTCCATGGGGAATGTGCTCCCAAAAGTCCTTTTGTGCACCAGGGATACAGCCTGGTTTCACTGTCAGAGGTACCTTAGACTACCTAGGCCTTCTAACTGAGACCCATGTTCAGGGGGTCTGGGTCAATCCCATGCTGGATTCCCAGCTATCAGTCTGTGGGCCCATTAGCTCCTCATTGTTCAGGTCAGCTGTCTCTGTGGGTTTCTGTAGCCTGGTCTTGTCCTCCCTCTCTGTATCTGGATTCTAGTTTGGCTAAGTGTTTAACTGTGGGTGTCTGCTTCTGTGTCCATCAGCTACTAGATGAGGGCTCTATGATGGTAGATAAGTTAGTCATCAATCTCATTAACAGATAATGGCATTTAAGGCAGGCTTTCCACTGTTGGTCAAACTATTAGTTGGGTTCAGTCTTATAGGTCTCTGGACATTTCTCTAGAGTCAGTTTTCTCTTCCACCCTATAATGGCTCCCTCTTTTTATGGTTTCTCTCTCTCTTTCTCCAGTCTATTCCTCCCCTGACTCAATCTTCCTAGTCTCAGGGGCTTTCCTCTCCTCCCTTCCCTTTCTCCTAGCTCCCCCTCCAGTCACTGCCCCCATTCCCAATAGGCTCAGGAGATGCTGTTCCTTTCCCCTTCTGCAAGGGACCATTTATGAATCTCTTATTATCCTCCTTGTATCCTAGTTTCTCTGTCTGTGTGAATTATAGGCTTGTGATCTTTGCTCTATGTCTAAAATCCATATATGAGCGAGTACATACCATGTTCCTATTTTTGTGACTGGGTTAACTCATTCAGGATGGTTTCTTCAATTTCTATCTATTTCCCTGTGAATTTCAAGATTCCATTGTTTTTTTTCCCTTCATAGTAGTATTCCATTATATAAATGTGCCACAACTTCTTTATCCATTCTTCAGTTAAGGGTCATCTAGGTTGCTTCCAGGTTCTCGCTATTACAAACAATGCTGCCACATAGTTGAACAGATGTCTTTGTTGCATGGATATGAGAATACTGGGTCTTGTGATAGGCTGATTCCCATTTTCCTGAGGAACCACCATACTGACCTCTCTCTCCCTCCCTCCCTTCCTACCTCCCTTTCTCTCTGCTACTCCCCTGGTGGGCTAAAGTGGGTGAGAAGATCAATGTTTGTAGCTCTTGGTGGTCCAAGCTTTATAGGAGGTCTCTGCTCCAACAGAGGCCTGGCGATGTGGGTCAACGATCTGGCAGGCAGAGGCTCAGGATGGTCCCTTGGAGATAGCTTGATCTCTGTTCTGGGTCTTGGAGCTCCGGCAGAGGACTGGCTGTGTGGATCAGAGATCAGGCATGTGGGGACTCAGGGTAGACCCACATGGATAGGTGGGTCTAGTGTTCTCAGAGTAGCTCCAGGAAGTTCCCCGGAGGTGGCAGGATTTTTGGATCCCTAACTTGTCCCAATGTCACCTCCAGCAGAGGCCCAGCAATGGAGGTCTAAGATCTAAGATCAAGCAGGCACTCAGGATGATCCCACGGGGATAGGTTGATCTATGGCCAGGGCCTGGAGCTCCAGCAGAGGACCAGCAAGAGGGGGTTCTAATTGTTGAATTCTGATAACAACTATTATTACTATTATTGATAAAGAAAGAATACAGTCTTATGTCTCAAACAATTATATACATATACATATACATATACATATACATATACATATACATATACATATACATATACATATACATATACATATACATATACACTTGAAAGCTAGATTTGGATTCAAAACTAAAAAAGTTCTCCTTTCTCTGACTACATCTAAATATAAAATAACTGGCCTCTAGTAAAGGGTAGTTGTGCTATTAACTGAGATGAAAGTGACAAGGAATAACAAAGCAATAGCTTGGCATGCAGGGGAGTGCTGCCAGAAATGATTTGTCTATTTTATTTATTTCAAATATGTATAACTCTACCTGGCCAAGAATAAAACATCCAGAAGAGAAAACAATATAGAAGAGAGAAATAGAACATGAAAAGAGCTTAATATAAACATAGCTGTTCTTTTCAACACATTTATTTTGTATTCTAGCTGAAGCATGATTCTTGTGTTGTGATAGGTAAGAATGAATAAAAACCATTCTCTCCAAAACTCTGCTTTCCACCAAAGAAAATACTGAACTCAATGCAGAGAGAACCTAAAGACTAGGAGAAGATATTTGCAAAGTACACATATGTCTATTGTTTTATACCCAGGATAGATAGAATCTCAAACTCAACTACTTGACTATGAACCTTACCATTTTATAATATTTCATATATAAATATAAATATATGTGTATGTGCGTGTGTGTTTATGTGTGTGTGAGTGTGTGTGTGTACACATGTGAATATGTATTAAAAGTTTAATTTGAATTATTTCACATGGCAGAGTTCAATGCTCTTCACAGAAATCATAAATTATCAAACATAAGGTCCACTCATATATGAGGTACTTCCCCTTGACTTCTTTGCCAGGAGGAATTCAAGAGACCATAAAACAATATGAGCTATTGCCATTTAATTTGGTTGCCCATAATAACTACATAGCAAGACCTTATTTCTGAATACACTACACATTTTGTTCAATGGCCTTGCAGAAACCAGTGAATACTAACATAGAAATCACTTCCCTGATGGCCAGCTTTCATAGTGCTCTAAGATGCTAGTCAGTCTGCCTAATGATAAAAATCCCCAAAAGCCTAACTCAGATGCAAATTTTGGAAAAAACAATAAAGAATGAACAGCAAGCTGTGCTCTTGGATCAATAGTGACAGAAATGTATTGGGATGTAACCAAGAGCTGTCTGGTTAGCATAAAGTTGAGCTCAAAAGGAAGGAACTCATGCCTGGTACTGTAAGCCAGGCAAAGAACCCATGGTCAGAGAGGACATACACATTAGATGAAAATCAACTGCTATCATTATCAATTTGTAAAGAATTCAATTGTAGGCTAAATAATTATGCATAAACCCATTAATTATTTCAGCTCTTACCCCTCATCAGAGAAGATTCTATTAGCAGTAAACAGAGGTTGGTAAAGAGAACCTCAAATAATGAGAACACAGAAGATGTGTAATGAAGAATATTATAAACCTGCCCCAAAAGGCTCATGATATGTAATGGAATAAGGTACAGAAAGATGCTAAGAGCCAGAAATTAGGAAATACAATTACAGAAAAATCTGGATATGATAATCATTTGTACTCATGAACTTTCAATAGCTATATTTAGCCATATAACAAATGCATAATTCAATAGAGTCAATATTCCAATATGGAACAATGAGCAGCCTAACAGGGCTTTACTACCTGAGAAGTTAAAGCAATATGTGCAAGGAAAGAGAAAGTTGAGTAAGAACCTGATCAAAATAAAATGCCTTCATAAATGAAGGTGAAATAAAATTAAATACTACCATACTATGAATTACCAATCAATTTATATAGACAATTCTTAAATATAGATATGTGAATGGCTGAAAGATTTAAGAAAAATCACTCAACATTACTACTCATCAAGAAAATGCACTTCAAGGACTACCTCACCCCAGTAAGAATGGCTATTATTAAAAATCAAAGGATAACAAGAACTATTGACAATTTGGGGAAAGGGATTCATTGTGCACTGTTGATGAGAATATTACAATGTAGGCCTATTATTCAAAACAATGCACAAGGTTCTCAAACTAAATAGAACTACTGTGAAATTACATATTCTGATATATAAATATTTATCAGTAATTAAGTCAGTTGTCAAAGACATATGCATTAACTAGTTCATTATAGTATTATTTGCAATAATGTAATGGAAACAACTTCTTTCCAATAATGGTTAATGGATAAAGTAGACCACATATACATAGTGGAATAGCATTGAATCTTGAAGCAAATGAAACAAACACAAACACATATATTGTGTATCACTCACATTAGGAAACTTAAAACAATCTCACAGAAATTAAGGGTAGAATGGTTGATATCAAAAGATAGAGAATGTTAGTTATGATATCTACCAGTTGGTCATTAACAACTAAATGATAGTTAGACATAGGTAGTTTAGATGTGATATTGCATATGAAGTTTGTTGTGGTTTGCATAAAAATATCCACTGTAGGCTTGGGTGTTTAATTACTTGGCTGCTAGCTGGTGGCACTGTTTGGGCAGGCTTTGGTAATGCTTAGGTAGAGTAGCCTTGCTGGAAAAGATGTTTTGCAACATAAATAGTATTTTACTCTAATATACCTTTCTTTTAAATGCTAGAGGAAAGAATCGTGAATGGGCTCACTGAAAATGATAAACACTCAAGGAAACAGATATATTTGATATTTAAACATTACATGATATATACACATATCAAAAATAATGTTCCCTCATTTGTATGCATACTTTAATCACTAAATATATATGAATACCCATATGAAGTTATATAAGCATTACATCTTAAGACTTACAATGGGCATTATCATGTCAAAACGAATTTTGATGAGGAAAAGAATTCACTTCATACCATTAGTAGAAATACAAACATGGTTTAAATGAGATATCCTTCATAACTCTTGGGAATTTGAACACTGGGTCCCCAGTTTGTGGCTGTTTGTAAAAGATTAGGAGATGTGGTCTTGTTGGAAGAGGTATGCAACTGGGGAAGGCTTGCTGTCAAAAGAGTGGGCATATCCTCAGTATTCTCTTTCTCTGCCCCCTCTCTGTGTCTCTGTCTCTGTCTCTCTGTCTCTCTCTGTCTCTCTCTCTCCTGTGCGTGTGTGTGTTTCCTGTTTTCAGATCTTGATGCAAGCTCTTAGCTGTTGCTTTAGCTCCATGCCTGTCTGCTTGTTGCCACGCTTCCCAACGAAATGGAAATGAAGTCCTATCTCTCTGGAACTGTGAGCACTAAATAAACAATTATCATCTTATAAGTTGCCTATTCTGGCTACTTTGCTATGAACTTGACACAAGTTATAGTTCTTGGAGAAGAACGAACCTCAATTGAAAAACTGCTTCTGTAAGTTTAGGTTGTAGGAATGACTGTAGAGAATTTTCTTCATTGGTGATAGATGGGAGATGGCCCAGCCAATTTTGCTTGGTTCAATCCCAAGGGTGGTAGTCCTCAGTTCTATTAGAAATCAGGCTGAGCAAGCCATGAAGAGAAATCCAGTATGAAACACACTTCCATGGCTTCTGCATCAGGTCCTGCATCTAGGTTTCTAACCTGTTTGAGTTCCTATCCTGACTACCTTTGATAATAAACATTGATGTGGAAGTGTAAGTAAAATAGACCCTTTCCTCTACAACTCAATTCTGGTCATGATTTTTTAAATCATCAAAGTAACCCTAAGACATTGGCTTTGTTATGTTTTTTTTTTTTTTATCTTAGCAATAGAAAATTAACCAAGACAACATCTCTCATAAGAAACTGTTATGAGAACTTTCCCACCAGCCTGGTCCCACAGTCATATCAGCCCCAAAATATCACATAGAGACACTATTAGTTATAAAGTGGTCAGCCAATGGCTAGAGCTTCTTATTGGCTAGCTCTGTCTTAAATATTAACCAATTTCTATTCATCTATGTGTTTCCATATGGTCTTATCTTACTAGAGAAAGATTCTGAACCACTTATCTCATGTCCTACATCATGACTCCTCTCTACTACATCTCCCAGAATCCTCCTTGTCTCCTAGTCCCACCTATTTTGCTTTCCTATAAACCAATAAGGGAAACATATATACAGAAAAACATCTCCCATGATCTCCTCTTTTATGTCTAAAATAAAAAGAAGGGTTTTAATTTTAACATAGTAAAATATATAACAAAATAGTTATCAAATAAGAACTAAAGTTAACAATATTTAGTTCACTATCAATATCAGGAATTAAATAAAATATTCTATAATCTATCCTGTCTTTGTGAGTCTAAAGTCTTATAGGTAACTTATCTTTAATCCTAACTAAGGAAAGATATAACCATAACTACCTGTGTTCAACTCCATCAAAGACCACAGAAGGATAATTTATAAACTGTAGAATTGATAGGGAGAGCACACCTGGTTAGTCACCTGCAGTTATTCGGTTATGTTCCATCTTCAGCCTATACGGCATAGTATGTCTGTCAGACTCCTCAGCAAAACAGGAGACTTTAACCTGTCCACATATATAAGTGGTTTGTCAGTCACATTTCCCTGTGTTCTGCAGAATGTCTCTTCCATGAAGCAGGAACCCTGTAACAATGTCCATCTTGTATCAGCAGTCACTTTCCTGTGGATCCTGCATGTCCAGTTTATACAGCATAAAGTAAAACAGTCGAGACAAGAGCAGTTTCTTGCCCAAATGGCTATTCCTGCCATTTTGGGAGTAAACTCCATAATGAGCATCTTTGGTGTTCATCTTCCTTCATGACGCAGGTAGTATTGCCAGGAGTAGTTATGTCTCAGTGTCAAGAAAACCCTAAGTCATTTTAAATGTTATATACTGTAGGTCTTTGAAAGTTATAAAGAATGCCTGTCCATTTGAAACATATCTCTGCATATCTATAAAAACCTAACTATAAATTTTGACTATTATAGGTAACTATCTGTAATTTGTACTTAATTATACATTACATTTTTAAATGAGCTATACAAACACAATACAAATACAAGACAAGAAATATACAAATCATAAAATTGACATTAAATTTGTATCAATAAGAGAAAATCCATTCCAAAACAAGTATTAATTTCTATACCATAATCCCCATTTTGCCTTTAAAAAGAGATTGGTTGTAATTTTTAACCATTTATAACCAACCCCATTTAGATGAAAACAAACAATTATAGACAATATTTGGGAGCTTGGGCATCATTCTTTCCAAACTGCTTTTTGCTGATCAAGGATGCTGTAATACCATGGGAATCCTAAGAAGATGCAAAAATCTTAGCTATACCCTGCAAGGCTGCCTGGTATCAGATGTTTTGAATGTTAGATCATCTGGGACACTGTTTTAGGTTGTCTTGCTTGATCAAGGAATCCACAGGTTTTCATTTTCTATGAAAACAAACATAAAAATTCTTTTCCCCAGTAGCCTGTCCTTAGACTTACATTTTGAATTCAAAGCATTGTTAAAATATATAAGTTGGATTTATTTAGCAGCACTGATAATCAAGTGTATTTTAGCAGTTGTTGTTCCTTAGCAATTGAGCAATTAAAAGACAACACAACATCATACAGTATCCAGACTCTCTGTAAACTTTCCATCTTTAGGTGGATTTTTAATTACTCTATCTAGAAATGTCTTCATTTTTTGAGACAGGGTTTCTCTGTGTAACATTCACCTGTCCTGGAATTCACTCTGTGTACCAGGTTCACTTTGGAACCACAGAATTTGCTAGTCCCTGCCTCCTGAGTGCTGTGATTAAAGGAATGTTTCACCACACCTAGCTACTCTCCCTTTTTTTTTAACCACTTTATCCTGTTTCTTTTTCTCTACCAAGCCTATGTATATTTTAAAATACACTACAAACCTTTAGAGGATTTTCTTTATCTTATTCTGTCTTTACTGTAAATCTTTATCCTTCTCTGGCCAGGAATCTCTTGTCTGTTAAACAACAACATTGCTAAAATTAAAGCGGTGACTGTCCAAGTAGCCTGCTGTTTCAGTCTTTATTGCCCCTTTAGGAAGCTGCTCACCTACATTTCCTGCCTACCCTAGTATTGTTATTTTCCTTCTCAAGTCTTTGATGAGGTTGAATATTAGACTGGTGCAATTATTGTTCCCTCTTCCTAGATAGAAATATTAGGTACAAAACTTAAACTTTCTAGTTTAACACAACTCTATAGTAATCTCAGTTATGCCTTCACCCTAGGGCTGTATATGTAGTTCTTGCCATTTACTCTTGTTGCCTTGCTGGCAATAGGCCTTACTTGTTCTTAATTTTCCCTTTCCTTGATATATACTTTCTTTGTATATAGTTTTGTATCAAGCCTAAATCTTTTCTTTAGACTAAAGGGGAATTGTAGTGAGATAGCCACCCGCCCACATGTGTTGCACTGACCATGTCCATTTGGGTGTGGGAACAGATATGAAGTGACCTGGAGGGACTAGGTCTGGGGTACTGCACCCCAGCTCACTCTCTTATTTCCTTGTCAGAGACAGAGAGCATCCAGGATCATCCTTGGGATGTAAATCTGTGGCATTCATCTGTTTCTGCTGTACTGTTATTTCTCCCCAAATAAATATCCATCAGCCTGTCATTTCCCAGATTCTTACTTACCTGGCATCAAAACTACATGATAGATATTTCTCAAAAAAGTTTTCTTCTTTTTAACTAAAGCTATAACATTTTCTGGCAGTACCAATTCTGAATATATATACAAATGTAATTTGATTTTTTGCAAGCAAAAATACTATAATGTTTAGGTATTTCTAAGAGTTAAAATAATTGTCTCTTACATTCTACAAAACAATGATCCACAAAAGTATATGAAAAAATAAACTGTTTATGGAAGCTAAGCTATAATTTTCACATGGAAGTTAAGTTGTACTTTTTACATGACACAATAAATCAGAAAATTGTCATTGAAATAAGAAAAAAAAGTTTCGAAAATGGAACAATTTTTCTACTCAAAATTTTGTTCTGAATGATAAAGTATACTGAAGAAACAATTAATTACACATAATATTAAAATATAGATTTCAAATATTGGAAGACATGTTCTCGGCGTCTTTCTTCCCCTTCCAAAATCTTATAAAAGGCAGCTATCCTAAGAACTTTAAAGGCAATTATATCTATAGCAAATTGAAATTGTTTCCTAATATACTGCCAGAGCTACTTTTTTGATGTAGTATACATTTTCCTTAACTGAAAGAAATATTTCTATGAATATACTGCTTCGCTCTTTTGGTTACTTTCATGCTGCTTTTTTTTTTTTAACTCAGCATTCCCAACAGCTTATTATAAAAATTTTCACATGGTAATAATGTTGCCATAGACAATTTTTATCCTACCTTTTACTGTCACATTTATTTGCATTTCTGTTACTTCTTTGTTCATTTAGTACAATGTATTTTGGTCATATTAACCCGTCTTTTGGCTACAAGATCAAAAATCACTTTCCTTACCCACATGACTTTGTGTTCTCTTCTTTTTATTAAAGCCCATCAAGTCCAATTTGGTTTTCCCATATACTCTTAAATATGTGATTGGAGTATGGTAACCCCAACTGAGGCCACACACTTAAGAATAATCAACTGTTCCTCACCAAGATGGTGTCCATTGCCAAAAGTTCCTAATCCAGGTTTGGGACATCATGCCTACCTCCCTGTATACACTGGGATTTTGTCTGCCTTTAGTTTTTTTTTTTTTACAAGGTTATGAGTTCCTATGTGCAACACTTCTGTTGTGTACATGAAACACTGTTTCCTTGCAGCCATCCACTACCTCTTACTCTTGCAACATGTATGCCTTGTCTTTCATAATGATCCTGAGTCTCTGAGCTAGTATTTCTGCAACAGATGCCCCATTTTATGGCAGAGCATTGTATATTCTCTAACTTTCTGGATCTTGATCCGTTTCAAGTCTCTGAAATAATCTGTTGAAAGACACTTCTTTGATGAGGACTGAAAGATGTAATAATCTACAATTAGAAGGATAACTCATTAGAAGTTGTTTTTACAATTATTGACATTTAGCAGAGTAATAATAATAGATTCCCTTATAGGGCAGCATATGTCCTGTATTCTCATAGCTTCTTGGAGCTGATAAAAGTACCAAAAGGTAATATCCCCATCTAAGTGAATGCATACAATATTTGTCTTTTGGGTTGGGATACTTAACTTCTGATAGTTCTTTAGGTTCTATTTGTTTACCAGTAAATTTCATGATTTTGACTTTTACTTTTTTAAACTTCAGTATTTTTCTCACATAATGTATCTTGATTGTGTTTTCCCCTTCCTCTACTGTTCTAAGTTCCTTTCCACCTCCCCTATCATCCAAATACACCCCCATTTCCGTCTCTCTTTAGAAAACAAACAGGCTTCTAAGGTATAGAAATAACATAAAATATAATAAGATAAAATAAAGCTAACACTTTGGAATAGAACAAAACAAACAGAATTAAAAGACCCATAGGGAAGTCAGAAAAAGATACATGTCTAATAGAGTTTGTGAATATCTTTTTCCACTGTGTAGGCTGCTGATTTATCGGAATGAAGGAATACTTTGCTGCATATAAGTTTTCAATTCCATGAGGTCTCATTTATTAATTGCTGTGTTTAGTTCCTATGATAATAGTGTGTTGTTCAGAATGTCTGTTTTTGATCACTTCCACTTCTAACAGGTTCAGTGTATCTGTTACGTGTATCTGTTCAGTGTATCAGTGCATCTGTTCAGTGACCGTATGTTGAAGTCTTTGATCCATTCCAAAAGGAATATTGTACAGGGTTATAAGTATGGATCTACTTTCATTTTTCTCCACAAAGGCACCCAGATTGATCAGTACCACCAACATAAAAGAGATAACATAATGGAGGAAACCTTTATAAGTTTAAAGAGAAATCTGTCACTAGGGATATGTCCAGAGATAAACAAGGATGACCCCATCTAACACACAAAGCATTAGTGGAGACGGCATCTTAAATGCCCTTCTCCTATAATGAGATTTATGATTATCTTTTTTGTTCTTATGTTTTTTCTTTTTTTTATTTTACATATTGATCCCAGTTCCCTCTCCTTCCATCGCTCCCTCCCTCCCACCCTCCCTGTTTCCCCCACTCCAACCCTCTCATGCCCCACCAACCATCCTGCTTAGTTTTTTGAAAATAGCATCAGTTAAGACCTATAACTGTGCTATTGCATGACAATTAATAATCAGAAATGAATTATTTTTCCTGAGGAAAGGAGATTGTACTATATTGTGGTAGAAAGTCCCTTCAATATCTGTATGATTATATTGCTACATATATATATATATGTATATATACATGTATATGTATACTACATATACATGTATATATACATATATATATACATATATATACACATATATATGTGTGTGTGTGTTTGTGATGTAAAAACTATTAATGGGGAAAGTAATAAATTTGAGAAGGAGGTTGAAGGGAGGGTAGAGAAAGGGGAATGATATAACTGCATTATTCTCTCAAATATTAAAAGAGATAATTTAAAAACTAAAATAGTGTGCAGCTCACTATATTTTTCAATATGTTCTTCAGTGCAAAGTAAGTTGGCGCCAAGTGAATAAGTGTCAAGAAGCATCTACCTCCATGTCAAGAAGTCTGCAGTCTTGTTATGTTGCTTCATCACCTGAATGCTCAGTTCCAAAAGAGTCCCCATCATTACTTGTAGGTAAAATGGTTTTCATGCCTTTATGCATCTAAATTTTGATATTTAGCAAAGATTGTAGAGATGCTGCTGATGGAATCTACAGTGAAAACTAATAAGAGTAAAAGAAAATTACTGAATTATTTATTGCTTTTTATTTTGATAGGAACTATTTAGAAAAATGGAAGTAATTTGTGCAAGATTGTGCCTACCATATTTGTTTCATTTGAAATAAAGAAAATATTTCAGAAGAATCAAAATTATATTGTTTTCTAGTGAATCAAGCATACGCATACCATTACATGTTTGTCTCTTTTTTACTTTCTGTGGCTTGTCATTGCTTATTTGGTGGTTGTGTTTGTTTGTTTGTTTTGTTTGGCAGCTTCTTCTTTTGAACATCTAGTCAAAAGAATGTTTGTCTACAGAGTTTACAGTTTTACTTCCAGTGAAATAATAAAAGTAGAAAAGAAATGAGGCTACATTCACTAAGACAGAAATACCACCTTATACCTACAAATATGAAATGGATATGTAACAACACACACACACACACACACACACACACACACACACACACACACACACACAAACACACCAGATACAAATAAATTTAACAGCCAAGGTTAAAATGTAGCTTCTCCAAAGCTTTAGTTTCCATCACCATTTCCTTTGTACACCTCTCCTTAAGTAATCTCATCTATTGTTATCATTTCAAGTATTACTGCACAATATATACTCCTTGTTATGGTTTCTTTTCACATTACCAAACACCATCAGAGAATTTTCACTTTGATATTTCAATATTTCAAATGTCAGTTTGATTGCATGGCTCCCATCTTTCCTCTAGGGCTTTCTAATTCTTACGATTAAGGAGGAAAGTAACTTTTAAAACCATTTAAGCTATAAATATTTTATTTGATATTCCCTACCCATGATTTTCAGCTACTCACATAAAATGACAATCATGTCAATCTACTGACTGTCCCTTCACGATGACTATTACTTTTCTTTGCCCTTCCTGTCTACACTATTTTAGAGACTTATCACTTTTAATAACAATAATTCCTATAATACTCTGAATGGGTTCTATCTTCCAATCTATTCTACATAACTACCAGACAAAAATCTTCTATAGTCCCAAGATCTTCCCAATGACTTTTAAGAGATTGCTTTAAATCACTAGCCCACCATTCATGCTACTGATATTCAGGATAAGCTACTCTCCTTTCACATTATTTTATGTCAATAAAATAATTACACTGCTTAGTGTCTTTTATCCCACCATGAAAGGTTATACAAACAAGAGACAAACACAGTCTATGACTCATGACCTAAGTTTTTGCTCGGGCTGCTCTTTCCATCAGCAAAATATCTCCCAATCATTTATACTTAACCCATTCTCAGCAAGTGATCACATTCACAGTCATAATCACATTTAATTTTTTCAAGCTCTATTATGTATCACTTATTTGGAATTTGGCACCATTCCCCTGTACTGCCACGAGCTATGTATGTGTTTGTGTGTATATCTGTTCACAACTCATTAGATTGTCAGTTAAAGACAGTGCAAGCCCTAGCATTGCCTTTCTATCTCTCAGGAACTCTGACCAAATGCCTAAGGTTTACTGGAGCTTGGTTACTGAATATATACTAAAACTTTGCAGTTTGCCTTTGCTCAGTAGAGGGAAAAAATCATTTGATTGAATTCAAAGGTTTCTTGTATTTATGTAATTTTAAACATAGCCCTTGCTTGAATAGCCTGATATTCTTATAAATTATAACCTGAAGAGCTATATACCTCTCATTTCTGCAGATGGATTTTCAACTGTGACTATTTCTTTTAAGCACATCAGTCGAAATCCTGGTTCAGAGTTATTTAAATTGGTTTGTATTTTATGGTCCTATGAAGGCTCACATTATAACTGCTGAGCTTTAAAAACACAGAAACCAGAAAGTGGGTACAAGTAACTGCCATCTGTCCCTATAAACAATTATCGGCAGGCCATCTGCCCATAGACTGGATAATGATTTCAACGCTGGTAATATCTGACTGAAATACTTTCTCTCCATGGAGCCAAAGAGAGGGAACCCATTAAAAAATGCTGATTCTTCTATTTGTTGTTTGTAAATGTGTGTGCTTTTTCTCTTCCCCATACAGGAAGTCATCATTTAATTGTGCTTCTATAACTTTCCCTCTCTGAACTATTCACAAGCACCTGCCCCCTTGTAAGTAAATGATTCTTTACAAATTATCAAAAGAAATTAGTGCTTCTATAAACTGTTATTTAGACATACCCAAGTAAATGAAAGTACCCAATACATTGGAACCTGGAGTTAATAGTAATGGGATTGACAATGAACCTCAGGCTCAAACTAAGTAAAGTTAAAAAAAAATCTGTGGGGAAATGAAAAGAGCAGTTCTTCTGCAAAGAAGTTCCAAGTCAGAGCAATAAATGCAGTGCTTTGATAGTTTGGCAGAGATCTAAATATTGAAGTAGGTCAGCAATTAATAATAATTTATTTCTTTTGGCCAGAACCCAAGCTATTCTTTTTAGAGCAGGGTATGGTTATTTGACAGTGTGTAGATGTTCACATTTGCACTATAAAACAAAATCAACTTTTTAAAAGTTTTTTTTATAATGATCCTTAGCAATGATTTCTTCACAAAAGTAATGGTAATATAGCTTATAGCCTTCATGACAACATGTATAAAAATGGTGGGAAAAATCAGTAACATAAATATGAATATTTCAGCAAATGATACTTCTTTGGAGATAGTTTTACTATTTGTTCTAAAATTAATTGATTTTTAAATAGATTACACATAAAATAATTTCTATTAATTCAGCCATTTCATATGTTTAAATGGAAATTTTTGCCAGCATGAACTAACTATAATAATTTATGTTGAAAAACCTAGCTATGTTAATTAAACATGTTCTTGCTTTGCCTTAAGTACTCTAGAGTTTATTTTGTCTGTTCCAAATATCATTGCATCTCAGAAATCTTGTTAGACTAGTATGGATAACTAGCTCTTTTATGATATTGACTAGATCATAAAAATACATGATAACAACTATAAAATTTAATCCAAACCATTTTGTGCAAGAGTTTTGTTAATTCTAGGAGGCCAGGATTTATTCTGTGATAACTGGATCTAAATAAGCATCAGTCACACACATTTCAGGAGCTAGAGTTTTAATATTTAGGAAAACCTCAAGGAGAGCAACAAGTGGTATCACAAACCTGAAAATCCTGCATTTGTGAGAATGAAGCAGAATTCCAAGGCATCCAGTCTGTGCAACTCAGACCATGTCTCAAAGAGCCAATAGTCAGACCAAAACAAATTAAAACTCTAAAGATAAATCCAGCACATGGGAAGTGGGGGGCAGTGACTGGAGAGTGAACTAGGAGAAAGAGAAGGGGAGGAGAGGAAAGCATGTGTGATGTACGACTAGGAAGATTGAGTCAGGATAGGAATAGAAGAGAGAGAGAGAGAGAGAGAGAGAGAGAGAGAGAGAGAGAGAGAGAGAGAGACAGAGAGAGAGACAGAGAGAGAGACAGAGAGAGAGAGAGAACATAAAACAGGGAGCCATTATTGGTTTGAAGAGAAAACTGAACCTAAAGAAAGGTCTAGAGACCTACAAGACTGACTCCAACTAACAATTTGAGCAACCGTAGAAAGGCTACCATAAATGCCCTTCCCTGATAGTGAGATAGTGAGATCATCCACTAAATTATCCACAATCATGAAGCCCTCATCTAGTTGGAAACAGAAGCAAACACCCATAACTAAACACTGAGTCGAACTAGAATCCAGATGCAGAGAGAGAGAGAGGACAAGACCAGGTTGCAGAAACACACAAAGACAGCTGACCTGAACAAGGAGGAGCTCATGCCCCCCCCAGACTGATAACTGGGAATCCAGCATTGGACTGACTGAGATCTCCTGAATATGGGTCTCAGCTAGAAGGACTGAGCAGTCTAAGTGACCACAGACAGTGGAACCAGGATGTATCCCTGGTGCACAAAAGGACCTTGTGGACACATCCCCCACGGAGGCATACTCCCTTAACCTATAGACAGGATAGAATTCCTATGCCCTACTTTAAATGGCTTGACAGATTAACATGACCCCCCTGGATAGCATAGCCATACATGTGGAATGGGGGTGGTGGGATGGGATGGGAGGGTGGTCAGGGTGAATGTGAGGGGACGGGGTAAGAGGGAGGGAGGGATGGAGAGGAAACTGGGATCAACATATAAAATAAAATAAAAAAAATACAAAAAAAGATAAATCCATCAGCATCCTAAAAATGGCCAGATTCTTTGAAATGGCAAATGACAGTAAATAGCTAGTAAGTTATATTTACAACTTAAAGCTAACATGTATTAATGGTGTAACATCTTATTTTCAATTTATGTGAAAAAATTTACAAAGAAAATATAAATATGAGATCTACTTACAGGAAAAATGAGAAATAATTTTATTTTTGTTGCTTTGAAATAAATGCATTTCCTTTTCCTCCATACTTAAACATTTTAAATACATGGGTATGGACATTTCCATTTATACTCTAATTGTTGCATAATTGTTTAATAATAAAAAGAAAGCATAAATTTTGCATGACATTTTGACTTTTCATTTGACATTTTTGCTTTTTTACAAATTCTTTCCTGGTATTGTGATTCAGACAGTTCAGGTATAAAGAAATTAATATATGAAATACTAGTGCTACCCCAATATGAATGTGGAAAAATAATGAACAACTCTGTTAAAATAAGCAAGGTTGGTTATATCAGCAATAATTATGTTGTTCACCAATGTCTGTTGATTATTCATCCTCAGTAGCTAATTATGTATTCTGAAATAGAACTTGTCTAGAGAGCGATTTGGTTTTGGCTACTTACTACAGCGAGCTTCTGTCTGTGGCTGTTAAATTTATGCAGTTTTGCCCTTCCATGGAATGGAGAAGTCTTTTTGAGAGCTGAGGTGGCACTGCATTGGGTATATGTCTGCATTAGACAAGAAAATTTTTGGGAGGATAATGAAACTGATTGAAGTGCCTGATATTCAAGAAGACCTGACCTTTTACCCCTTACTTCAGATATTTGGCAAATTAAATGTGTGAGACTTAAGAAACCATGTGGTCCCTCTATGTGTAACCTCTTTCTTGTAAACTAAAGGAATTGGATTAAGCTACAAGAATTTGACTACTTTTATTTGAGGGATATGGGATTATTTTGTTCTTTCTAAATTATTGACCACCCCATCATTCTTGTGATTCTATTTTTTTTCATTTTTAGAGCTTTTTAAAAAATTATCTTCTGGAGCAATAAAATAAAATGACATCAAAAAAGAATTAGGAAGTGATGATAATGATGATGATGATGATGATGATGATGATGATGATGATGATAATAATAATAATAATAATAATAATTCCATAGAAAAACAGTGAAATCCATATTCTGAAAAATAAAGAAACACATAGAGATCAAATGAAATTTACTGCTTCTGCTATTTCCCATAATGCTAAGTTGAATGAAAGTTATGTTAACTTTCATGAAATACCTTGAAAAAAAATTTAATTTCTACTCTCACGGAGGAAATTGGGTAATGCTCAAATTGGTTATTATGTGATCATCTCAGTGCAGGGAGTTTATTCTTATTCAAAACAATGGGTGGTTGGGGAGTAGATTTTTAAAGAAGTTTATTTTTTTCATTTGGCTTAGATGTTCACACATGACTCACAGGTATAAGGATGCAAATGTAAATGCCATGCTAACTTCAAGTCTCTCTTCAGAAAGATAATCAACAGCTATACGGCATGCCCCATATAAAACAATGTAAAATATAATATCCTATCAGTTGTCTTATAGTTTGCCTAGCCAGTAGCCATCCATTACCTATTCATTGGTACTCATACTCCAATTTTGTTCACCTACTGGGTGTCCAAAGTGTTTGTGTGTCTGTGCACATTGGTCTCCATGGATATATTGGCACTAATCTATGCCAATAAAAAAAACTCCATTTCGCTTCTCAGTGAAATATAATGTAGCTTTTCCATGCTAATAAAAAGCAATGCATGGAACCATATGACACTGCTTTCTAGAGTTATGGCAACCATTTTGCAAACATTGAAAGTATTTGTACGGATAACAGAATAGAAAGAATGAACATGACTCCTTGTTGACATTGTGGGACCTCTAAACTAACTCTTAATAACCATAGCTCTAACTTAAATGATATGTAAAAATGGACTTACTATTTTGAGCTACCTATGATGCTTGAATAATCTACAACAAACTTAATTACATTTTTTTGTATAAACACACATGTTTATCATGGTTTCCATGTGTAGGTCAGAGGACAACATGTAAAAGTAGGTTCTCCTTTCCTACAATAGGGTCCTAGGATTTAAATTCTAGTCTCCAAGATTAAGGGAAAGTATCTTTACCAGCCAAGGCATCATGCTGGGCTAGGTAGTTTCATAAATTATAACCAGAACCATTCTGATAAAAATATTTAATTGTGTAGAAGAAAAGATAATACAGAAACAACCCAAATACACGGTATAAATTCTTCTCCAAAATAATAAATTTCTACCTAAAAAGTTAGAATTAATGTTTCCTATTTGTTATAAAATTGAAAGGTTTAATATTTTCTTATTTACCTTTATAATTCCAAACAGAGGTATGTGTACTTCATTTGGTACTGAGCAACAAATTAATTTAGAAAAGATTCATTTTATTTTTTTATTGAGTGTATGGGGATGTGTGAATGTATGTGGGTATATACACCTAAGTGCAAGAGACCACTGAAACCAATGTAGAGTGTTATATCTACCAGTGCTGGAGCTATAGGATGTTGTAAACTGCCACTTGAATTCTGGGGATTGAACCAGGACCATCTATAAGAGTAAAGTGCTCTTAAACATTGACATACCTTTCCAATTCCTAAACAATTTAATATTTAAGCATGTTTTACTTATATGCCTCAATGACTTGAGTATATCATCTCACATTTTTAGTATTGTAGAACTCTTTATGTAAAATATTAAAAGTGAGTAGATATTGGTCCATGAAAGATAAATAAATATGTCACAAGTACGAGAAATATAGATAAAGAATTGTATTTTCCCAAGTTTACACATCCTCAAAAATAAGACATAGAGTACTTATTGTTTTACAGCGTTACCATGTATTTGCCTCATCATTTTTCCAATATGCAAATGCTGTCATTTTCTGAGTTCAATTTTGCATACATTATTGGATGAGTACTCTGATAGATGATAGTTTTGGGTATTGAACAAAATAATGGTTTTAAAACAGCTCTTCTAATGAAGTCTATAATCATCATTTTTTCTTGTCATAATCTATACCATTATTCAGGTCTACAACAATGAAAGACTTTGCATGAACTGTCTTATTTATCCATTATATTCAGAAGACAAGTATAGTAGTTCTCTGTTGCTTGTAGAAATTTCTAGAACTGAACTCAGGTCTTCTGCAAGAATCACAAGTGCCATTTACTATTGAGCCAGCTCTCTAGTCCCTTGACAATAAATGTCTTGATGTCATGATGGAGGCCATCTAAAATCTTATCCTATTTTACACATTCAAGGGAATTATTTTCAACACTATTTCACAAATATCATAGTTCTAGCCTGAATAAGCTATTTATAATTCTGGGAAATTGTCTAATATTTTTGCAATGTCCTAAACTCTAACTCAAACTGATTTTACATATAGAACTACATTATACTGTCATCAAGATATTATTTAAATATTGATGAAGTAGATCAAGTAGAGTATTAGGGCTTTAAGCTTGAAGGATGTAAAATATTGGGACTTAGAACTTGATTACCATAGAAGTTAAAAATAACAGGAAAGCATACATTGTTGATTCTAAGACAGATGTCCACTTTCTGAAAACTGACATCAGGGTCCTGTTGCAAAGTACAACATCCTCATATCTCATTGAACATAGAGAGGTCGAGCTGGTACCTACATGGAGCCTTAACCCATACATTCTAGGCTCTTGGCTGTGGAGTATACCCTTCATACTACAGAAAGGAAACCTGGATATCAATGCAGCCACAAAAACCTTGACCTACAATCTGTCTTGCCTGCAATATTTACTAAGGAAATCATGGTTTAGAATATGATGGAGTGGTCAAGCAATGATTGGTTTTAACTTGAGGCCTACACCATGAAAGAGACCCCATGCCATATACTGCCTGGATGGCCAGGAACCAGAGACTGGATAGACCAGAAACCCTAGGTAGAACTAAATAAGACTGGGAAAAAAAGATTAATGAAATGATTCCCACTGATACTCTTCTATACTTGCTATACTCACAGATTAGTACTTCTGTCTATTAAACATTAGAGAGGCTTCCTTCAGCAGCAGATGGTACAGAGACCCAGAGCCAAACATTATGCAGAGAGAGTCTAAAGAGGAGGTCTCCATTGGGCCCCTCCCTTTGGATGTCAGCAGATCCCATGGAAGAAGGTGAGGAAACATTATAGGCATTGGAGGGGATGGGGAATACCAGGAGAACATGGCCCACTGAATCATCTAAGCAGGACTCGCATGGTCTCAAAGATACTGGGAAGAAAGCACCAAGCCTATATGGGTCTGCATCATGGCTTCTGAGTATATGCTATGGCTGTTTTTAGGAGGGGATTCTTTTCCTATCAAGTTGTCTTGTTCATTGTTCACCCTCAGTATAAGGGAATTTGCCTTGTCTTACTGTAATTTTTTTCCTACCTGACTTTCCTCTCTTACAGGCCTGCTCTTTCTGAAGAGGAAATGGCGGTAAATCGATCTGAGGGAGGGGAGAGGTGGGGGTATCTGGGGGTAGTGAAGGGAGATGAATCTTTGGTAGGCATGTATTGTAGGAGAGAAGACTACTTTTAGTAAAAAGAAATATAACAGGGAAATTAGTCTCAAATTTTCAAATTATTTCATCTCATCCGTTTTGCTCTTTTAACAATTCCACAATGATTAATAGGCATTTCTTTAAGTCATTTATCTTAATTACTTTCCTATTCATAATTTCCTTAATATCTAGCTCAGAAGAAGGATGAGTCCAGTGTACCTTAATTATTAATATTCAAGTAATTTGTAAGTTTTATTTTGAAAGCCATACAAAATGTTATAATTATGAACTTGGAAGGGAAGGATAAAATTCACCATATTAATTTAATATGTAAATCTTGAACAAAGTTCAATACCGTTCTGCAGACATTTCACATATATTTCTTGTGTCATTATTTGCACCTTCCTTTCAAAGTTTAAAACCTTCCCAAACATAGTTAAGTATTGCTTTATCTGTTCCCTGGGCATTTAAATGTTCACGGTGTTTAGAAAGTCAACATTAATCAGATACATGCAGAAAAAAAATCAGACTTCAAATAACAAAAGATATTATATTCTTGCCAGCTATGCCAACTCATTTCTCCACACTGTTTTCTTTTGTTCATTTGGGTATTTTTTTTTTTGCCATGGTTTAATTACTTCTTATGTTTTTCCCCATCCTAAGTGTTTTTTAAAGCCTTTATTTACTCTGAGACAAAGTCTAACTGTGTTGTGAAAGTAGGCCTTCACAAAATCCACAGTTGAGGAACTCCTTTTATCTTAGCTTCTGGAAAAACTGTGGTGATAAGCAACTACCACTATGCCCTGAAGTCATAGTTGAATGTCAAGGCAGAATGAGTGATGGTGTTTTAAAGCTAAAGGATGCTTCTTACATACTGAAACTGAAATGGAAAAACAGATTGAGCACACTATTTAGTAGCAGAGTGCTTTTTAGCATGTGTGGGATATATTCTCAGCAGTAAGACAATGAGATTAGGATGCGTTGTGCCATAGATTTCCTTTAGACTACTAGACCCAAATGTTTTCCTGACCTTATTAAAGCTGAAATCTATGAAAAATGTCAAGAGCAAACATAACTCTCTCCCTGAATTTTAAATGTATATCTTACATATAAAGCAGAAATCATCTTAGTTGTCTATTTTTTTAAGCACTCAGAAAGCCCTCAAAGTCTGCATCTTGATTTTACTTGATATGATCAGCAGCTCCTACCATATTGAAGGGTCTCATGTATAAATTACTCTTTCCTCTGGCACAGATCCTTCACTGGACTTTCTTAAATCTCTCTAGGCAAAAGTTAGCAGTTCTTCATTGAATAGTTTGTCCTTACATTCTTCACTCCTCCCCCATTAACAAGTCTAATAAGCACCAGGAAGCTCTTATGTAAATAGCTCTTCATCATATTCCATTTGAAGCAGAATTTGTATGACTCCAAATCCATTCTCCTGCCCACCTTCTAACATATGTCTTTAAATGCACTTATCTGAGAAGTGCATGAGTAAGCACGCTGTTTGACAGATAAACTTGTGTAAGAGGATTAGTAAATCATCACAATTTGTCTCAGAGCAGTTAAAAGTCACAGGCAAAATTGGCCTAAAATTTTAAAATGAAGTCACTTTCTGCACCTTGACCAAATCCACAACAGTTAAACAAAATGAATGTTATTTGTATCACTGCTTTACAACTAATTTTCATATTAATATTTTCCTCAATATCTAGCTCAGAATTTTAAAGCACAGTTCTATATCATACCCTAAGATAAAGCTTTATGACTAATGTCTAATTTATTCTTTAATCAAGAACTTATATTAAATCAGAGACAGAATTTAGCATGTTTTCATGTGACATCACTGTAAATTAGAAAATGTTTAAAAGATGAAATTTATTTTATGTCTCTTTTCATAAGAAATAGGAAATAGGTTATGTAATCTACCTGTGTTTTAGATAAATTCATGAAAGGGGTGAGAGGAGTGATAGGCATCAAATGAAACTTCATAAAAAATTGGTAAAAAGAGAAGCAGCTTGCTATTTTTTAAATCAATCTGTTTTGTAAATGAGATTCTTAATTATGGAACCAAACCCTTCTAATGTGAATCAGATTTAATGAGAATGACCTATTCACTTTTGTCCCAAGACTATGAGATATATATATATATATATATATATATATATATATATATATGCAGAGACTAGAGACTTTTGGGCATGCTTATTTATTGTGGTAGAAAGAACTCCAAATGATAGAAACTACCAAGTGTCATTCTATCCTATAGTCACCATACTGAAATGTATTTACAAATTTGATACTTACTAGTATAAGATGTTATTTGAAAAATTTATATGATGGTTAATTTTATTTTCCTTCTGAAGTGCTTTTAACTTACATTTTATTAATAAGTCAAATAACAGAGTGGCATTGTGCTATCATCATAACTTAATTCATCAAGATCAAATCAACAAGAATGTTGTAAATTTTTATTTTGTAAAAATATGTACTAAGTACTGAGAAAAATTGGATGAAAACACACACACACACATATATATACATATGTATATGTATATGTATATGTATATGTATATGTATATGTATATATATATATATATATATATATACCCTCCAGTGATTCATAGGAATCATAGTCTATTAAATATGAAAAGTAATCAACTCACTTTGATAAAAATTAAAATGAAACAAATACAATTGGAATTTGCAATTTATAGTTGTCACTTGTGGATATTTTATTTGTCTACACAACCCTAGAATCTACCTGCTTTATGGGTAGCATGTAGGTATTACATTTATTGCATTTTGGATTTCCAACATTATCATTTGGAAAGGTGCAGTTAAGAAAGATGCTGAGTACCAGAATTCAGTCTAACTTCTGTATTCCTAAAAGAAACTCATAGACAGATGTTTGCTCTGGTTAAATTTTTATGGTTTTAATTGAGTGTGTTAAAAACAAATATATTATCTTTTAAATCTAAAGTAAGAAGAAAATAAATACTCGATGACTATGATATCTAATAACAAGCAATTATATGATTTTAGCTGGCTGTTTACTTTTGGTATCTATACCTCTGTTTTTCAACTTGTGTCTATCTGTCCCAGAATCCTCTGGTCCTTCCTTTACTATAAGTTCTCAAAAAGATACATCCAAGCTCAAATGTTGATGCTATGGAGGAAGGAGAAGAACCTGAGGTAAAAGGAACCAAAAATATTTCCAAAAAAATCATAGAAGAAAATTAAGGTACAAGAAGCATAAAGAATACCAAATAGACTGGACCAGAAAATAAATTCCACATGTCACATAATAATAAAAACTCTAGACATGTAGAACAACAAAATTATATTAAAGGGTGCAAGGGAAAACAGTAGCATATAATTGATAACCCATCAGAATAATACCTGACTTCTCACTGGAGAGGTAAAAGCCCGTGAAGTCTAGATGAATATCTTATAAATTCTATAAAACTGTAATTGTGAATCCAGAATACTAAACCCAGCAATTTTCATTCACAGTAGCTGTAGAAATTATTCCAGAATTAAAAACAAATTTAAGCAATATTGATCTACGCATACAGTTCTAAATGGAGATAATAGATGAACAACTTATGATGAAAAGGTTAACCACACCCAAGAATACACAAGCAATAAATAATTCTAGACCAGCAAATCAAGAGGAGCAAAACCCCACAGCATAACAACAATATATCAGAATAAACAAACATTACCCATTGGTAATTCTCAAAGCCAATGGTCTTAAAACCCTAACAAAAGGATACAGATTAACAGACCTATTGTGACAAAGGGTTCAAGTCTCTACTGCATCCAAACAACAATTCTTAACATCAAGGATAGATATCATGTCAGAGGACTGAGATGTAAAAAATGGTTCAAGAAAATATACCCAAGAATAGATTTTATCCCAAAATAGATTTTATCCCAAAAACTGATGAGAAGACACAGGGAAAAAGAGTAAATACTAAATACTCAGCAAAGGACCAATCCATTGAGAGGACACACCAGTTCTTAACATCTTTGTACCAAACACAAGGGCAACAAACTTCATAAAAATACTACTGCAATTTAAATCACTATTGACCCTCACACACTGATTTTGAGAGACTTCCATACTTTAATTTCCTATCACAAATAGACAGTTTATCCAGACAAAACTAACTATAATGGAGCTTAATGACATCATAAGCTGAATGTGCCAAACAGAACTGTATAGAACATAGCTGAAAAAAGATGAATGTACCTTCTCCTCAGAACTTCACAGAATTTTCTCCAATATTGTCAAATACTTGAATACAAAACAAGTCTGAACATATTCAAGAAAACTGAAAAAAAACCACCCTGCTTCTTCTCTGACAACCAGATTAAAGCCAGATGTCAAAAACAGAAACAACAGAAAGCTTATAAACTCATGGAAGTTAAGAAACTCACTATCAAATAAAACATGGTTAAACAAGGCAGAAATTAAGAAAAAAATTAAATACTTTCTAGAACTTAATGAGAATTATTATCCAATATACCCAAGTCACATAACAAAATGTAGGCTGCTTTAGGAGTCAAATTCATAATAACAAATGCCTACATAAAAATTGGAAAGATCTAATATTAGAAACTCAATTGCACATCTGTAATTTACAAATTTAAAAAAAAATACCATCATGAGTAGCCAGCAAGAAATAATCAAACTCAGGGCTTAAATCAATAAAATAGCAATAATCAAACAAACCAATAAAAAGGACCACAAAGAATCAATTAAAAAAGTTGTTTATTTAAAAACTCGTAGCCAAGTTAACTAAAAGACAAAGAGAGAACACAGCAATTAATAAAAATAGGAGATAAAAAGAGGGACATACCATATAAGATGGAAATACAGAAAATCACAAGGACGTATTTTAAAAATCTGTAATCTACCAAATTGGAAAACCGAAAATAAATGGATAAATTTCTCAATATATATAACCTACCAAAGTTAAATTAAATTCAGATAACCAATATAAATAGACCTATAATCCCTAGAGAAATAGAATACTCATTACTTGGAATTTTTACTAAAATAGGTTATCCTAGACACAAAAAGACGGATATGGTATATATTTGCTCATTTGTTGATGTTAGCTATTAAGTCTTTAATAAGACAATTACAATCTACATAAACACAGACATAAGGTATAAAGTAAGTTACTAGAAGGGAGGGAAAGATCTTTATAGGAAAGGAAAATAAAATAGTCAATTGTGGTGGGTAGGTCCGCAAAGTTGGTGGATAGACTGAATGAAAGGATCAAACAAGATGGGATAATGAAGGGAATTGGGAGGGAATATGAAAGGAAGGAAATAAATGGAGAGACAGTCAAAACTAAGGTCCATTTAAGGGGTTGTATAGAAACTTCATAATGTACGTCTTCTTAAAACATAGACATATATGAAAGAAATATAATTGTAATTGCCAAATAATGGGGGAAACAGAGTCCTAACTGTACATTTCTCCACCAAATAAGGACTCTGGTTCAGGGAATGTGGATTATGCTAAAGTCAAGCTCAGATGTCTTTAATTTTGTGCTATGTCTTGTCATGTTCGTCTAATGCATGAGAAAGTATAACAACAACAATGTCACTTGCTACTAAACTATATTAATACATTCTCATTTTTCTGGTGGTATTTGGAATCAATCTCAGAGCCTTGTTCATGCTAGATAAGTGCTCTACCTCTAAACTACCCCTATAAACTTGTAATAATTTTAGTAAAATGGAACACTTATGAGCAGCTTACCCATATAAGTTGCTTTGTTCCCAGTTGATCAAATAATGAATCAAGTATCTGAGTTTGCAGTTATATTGGACACCTGCAGAAGATGGCCCCCTCTCAAGTTGAGTTCTTTCACACTTAGCTAATTTTCAACAGCTCACTTTATTTATATTGAGTGAGTTTAGTGGCTAATTCCCTCATAAATCCAAAACCATTTCTAGCTTGGCAGATTTAGGCAAATTATTCTATCTCTAACTCCAATATTCTTATTGGATAAGTGAAGTAAGTTGATAATAGTGCTTATTTCTTAAAATTTTCGAACCAAAGTGCGATATAAAAACATGAAGCATTATGATTCTTACTTGGTGATTAATAAATGTTACCCATACTCAAACTATGATTAGTTATTAGTCATTTATTAATTTTTCTTCCTTTGGCTCTCTTTTAAAGTCACTATTGTTGACCATGCACTTCATCCACAGAACTCAGAGGAATCATGCTTGAACTGAACAAAATCCTAAATCCTTTACGATTAGCTTGCATAATATCAGGTGATATGCAAACTCCAAAGGAGGAAAACAAGCAATAGGCATACCCAGGTGTGATTTCTATGAACTACAATGAAGATCAACATGGCAAGCCATACCTGAATTTGCAACACTGGCACATGCATCTTGCATGTAATCAGCTGAATTACTTAAGAAAAGGGAAACTATGCCTGGTAATGTAAAACTAGCCAACCACGATATCTCAGTGATATCATTTATCTCAGAGGAGAACCAATTACCACCATATTGCTAAGTCAGAATTATTCCTAATTGCATTTTAAATATGTGTCCTTATACACATAGATAAGTGTAGCTCTCACCTCTCATCAGTAAATTTTTTTTGAAATAGAACAAGGCCATTACAGAAAAACAAAATTAGTCAAAATGCAGAGAACAACTTTGACTATGGGGCACAACTTTGACTATGGTCCTAATTGAAACATCTTCGACACAAATATTAATCTTTTCTATTGTTAAATAGAAATTTGACTTTGTAGTTGGAGTCTTACTTTGTTGTGGCCCTATAGTGTGGCAAAGTATCATGCCAACAAGAATGTATGACTGAGCAAATTTACGTGCCTCATGACAGCCATGAAGTTTAGAGTGATAGATAAAGAGAGGGTTCAAGGAGATGGTATAACCAAGAAAGATATATCCATAGTGGTTTGCTTCTTCTAATAGGCTCCATACCCAAAATTTCCCATCACCTCTCAAAATGCCATCAAATTATGACTTCATCCATGAATTAATCAATTCATACCTAAATCAAAACAAGGAGCAGTAACACACACACACACACACACACACACACACACACACACACACACACACAAATTTTCACTCTTGTTTATATGTTAAGTCAACCTCCTTTTACTTCTGTTAACACAGTTTTAATAAAATCTCCACAGAGGTAACTCACAGCCCCAGAAAGTTTCAGGATTTCTAAGTAAAAAGTTTAAATTGCTTTTCAGCATACAGCATCTTTGTAAACTCCTTAGCAAGTAAAACATAATTTAAGTAGGTATTTATCAGTTCTAAAGGAAAGAACACCATGCCTATCTTTGCCCTTGTTATGCACTGAGGCAATTCAATTCACTTTCCATGAGCACATACTGATCATTAGGCAAGCAGTTGAGCAAGAACAAAGTGAACTGAATTTAACAAGTAGCTGGACTTAAGACTTCTAATAGAAAAGTATCATAGAAATTATATCACCAAATGTTTTCCAGCACCTAATAGATGAATATACCATCCTAGTATCTTAAGACAATTTAGTCCTGACATCTGATTTCTACCAGGGCACCTATCTAAAAAAGTATATTCTTTTTGCCTTTATACCTCCATCAGTCTACCCTGTTGTGTTTGTTTGTTTATATTTGGTTTGGTTTGGTTTCATTGATTGGTTTTTCTAATTGTTTTAAACTACATTGAAAATTTTACTGGAATTTTGGTTTGAAAGTTAATGAGTTAATATAGTAGTGAACATAATTCATCTATACAAATACTTTGTCATCAAAATGAAGGCACAATTAGAAAAGGAGTGGTTAATTACTGATAGCTATGTTAGAAAAAGAGAAATAATCCATGGTTTACACTGATAAACTAGGAAGTATATTTTATCTTTAACACATACAAGTTGATCTAGTGTCCATGATTCAAAATTCATTTGGCATACTAACTACATAATAATATTTTTAAGTTTTAAATCTTCTTATATAAATAACTCTCCTTCCTCTATCAAACAGAAACAGTCAATATTCCCTCAGTTAAAAGTGAAGGCATATGAGTCCCTTTTCCTCCACACTAGAATGTTTACTGGCTTAATTATCTATTGCTCTTGTGCAGACAATCTGTGATTGTTATATCTATTATGAGATCATGAGTATAATATCCCTGTCTTGTCCAGGATACACTTTTTTATAGTAGTGGCCCCCTGGCTCTTACAGTCTTTCTTGCCCCATATCAATGATGTTTCCAGAGCCTTGCAGGGAGAATTGTGGTGCCCCATTAATGGCTAAGCACTCTTCACATTACATTCTCTGCACTTCTATGAGCTGTGAGTCTCAACATTAGCCACCAGTTCGTGCACAAAGGGTCTTCTGTGATGAAGACTGACAGTTATGCTAATGTAACATTGTAGATACATGTATTTAGAAAGCAGTTTGATACTATCACTTAGCAAAATAATAGTAGTATGTTCTCCAATATAATCTATGATCACCACAGCCCATAGGTTCATAACCAGATTTAGAGTAACAGTCATAGGTTCCTTCCCAAGAAAGGGACAATCAGAAAGCAGTTATCTCTATAATACTCATGTCACATGTGCACCAATGGTCATATCTTGCCAGGCTTAGTGTTATTGTTGCTTGTTAGATTCACAGCTGGTGTCAGTGACATTTTCACCCAAGAAACCAGCATAGCAATTTCTGAACTATGGAAGATAATCAGCAGGCAGGTTAGAACCAACTGTATTTTCCTATGTTCTCCAATCAAAGTGTGTGTGTCTTTAGCAATAAGCTCTTACCATAAAGTTCTGGAGGAAAACCACAAGCAAAGACAATAGTTATATGTTTTGGAGGGATCTCTGTGACAGGCCCTGATTAGAAACTCAATGAGGTTCATGCTTTACTATGTTTTCAGGTATACCTTATGGTAATTTTATTTCAATTTGAAGTTTAGCATTTCTTTTATGGCAGTCTGAGTTGTCATGATATATTTCAGGATTTATTTACCTGAAGATAGCTTTGTCTCTTTATTTTGAAAGAAGTTTGACTATGTATACTATTCTTGGTTGACAGTATTTGAATTAATCAACTTAAATAAACCATCTCACTCCCTTCTTGCTTTTTATAACTTTATACAGAAAAAGTCACATAGTTACTGCAGATATTTGCATGCAACAATTTATTTTCTTGTTGCTATAGAACTCTTGTTGTTTTTAAATTTTGACAATTGGTTTATAAATTATCTTGTGGAAATTTTAGTATCATTTTATTTCATATTTTGAGACATTTGTTTTCTTCTTCATATTTTGAATGATTTCAGTCACTGGATTATTTAAAGATGGTGTTTAAACAAGTGCAGGTGTTCACCACTACTCCTAGTTTGCACAGTGCATTCTAACTAAGTATTCTAACCAATGATCTATATCCTCAGTCACAGCTCCTACTTCTATTAATAGCTTGTCTTCTTTAATTACTCTCTCCTTACTGAATCCCCTGTTTTATCTGTCCTATAATTCCCTGAATTTTTTTTCTCTCTTTCATTATTTTACCAGAGGTTTTCTGATTGTTTTGGCTGTGGTGTCATTAAGGTCAGTATGAAAATCTGCCTTTGAGCTCTGTTAGTTACAGAGAAGACAACTTTCCAGATCTTTATGAACTGTTCTCATACAGAGAAGACTTCTGTAATGAACATACTTAGGAAATGATTATTGCTATCTCCTCTTCTTCAAATCTGACTTTTGAATTTTTCATTTTTCTCCTAACTGATGAGATCAAGAAAAGAAATACCATAATAGAGGGAGCCATTATAGGTTTGAAGAGAAAACTGTCTCTAGAGAAATGTTCAGAGACCTACAGGAATGACCCCAACAAATAATCTGAGCAACAGTGGAAAGTCTACCTTAAATGTCCTTCCCTGATAATGAGATTCATAACTAACTTATATGCCTAGAGCCTTCATCTGTTGGAAACAGAAGCAAATGCCCATAGCTAAACACTGAGCCAAACTTCTAGAATCCAGTTGCAGAGAGGGAGGAATGATCAGATAGTGTCAAGACCAGGCTACAGAAACCCACAAGGACAGCTGACCTGAACAAGGAGGAACTCATGGACGCCTGACTGAAAACTGGGAAAGCAGCATTGGACCAACCCAGAACCCCCCTAAACATGGGTCTCAGTTAGAAGGCCTGGATAGTCTAAGGGACCTCTGACAATGGAACCAGGGTGTATTCCTGGTCCATGAAAGGACTTTGGGAGCACATTCCCCATGGAGGGACACTCCCTTAACATAGAGACAGGAGGGAGGGTCTAATCCCTACTCCTAATGACTTGACAGATGTTGATGATCCTGCATGGAAGGCCGCACTCTCCCTGTGGAGTGGATGGGGAATGGGATAGGAGGGGGGTTCAGGTAGCATGGGAAAATGGGAGGGAGAGGGAACTGGGATTAATATTTAATATAAGGAAAATAATAATAAAAAAAGGAAAAAAGAAGGTGTCATTTTTATTCAGTTTCTGTTGCTGAGCTAAAACAGGTAGCTGAAAATTTTCTTCAAAGTTTTTAAGAAAGTTAAAGTGTATATTTTACCTAGTCAAGTCAACAATGTGCAAGAAACTGCTTTAATATAGAAGTAACAAAAAAGGATACATTGGAAAGGTAAACCTTTCCAATTGACACAATATAACTGCTTAATAGAGAATCCCCAAAAATTGAAAACACCAAAATTACTATGAATAATATTGTCACTGAATATAAAACAAATTCAAAAGGAATGCGTTTTTATTCATATATAATCTACTAATGGATCATCTCAAATTTAGTTTTGAAATGCTTAAATTAAAGCATGGCATCATGGCACAGTTCTGAAATTTCAGCATGGAAGGCTCAGTTTGAGAATTTTGAATTAAAGGCAAGACCAGCTAACATAATGAAATCCTGAATTGGAAGTACAAACTACAAAACATAAAAACACAAAAAGTGTCTAGTCATACAATGTATAAAAACACATGAAACATTATTGCAAGTATCAAGAGAAAGTAAACAAATTTTAAAATGTAATATAATATTTTATTTAAATATTTAGTATTGTTAAAGTACCCATTCTACTCAAATGTTTCCATACATAAAATGCAATCTGAAATAAAATTTTAACTATTTTTTCCTGATGCCATTCATCTTCATAAATTTAGTCTCCATTTTCTTTTTTTGATTTTTATTTTTTTCTTATTTTACATATTAGGGAGGGAAGGAGGGAGAAAGGGAGGAAGGGAGGGAGACAGAACTGTGGTCGATATGTAAAATTCTAACCATTTTTACAAAAATAAGCCAATTAGAAGACCAGGTAGTTTGCCTGCCTGCACACAACCCAAAATTTCTGGTGTCCCTCGGGTAGACACCTCCTGCCCAACAATAAGCCACCCTGCCAGAAAACCAGGTAGGCCCCCTACTCTATTCCCTATCCCCTCGGCCCTCCTCATCATTATTTCCTAGATCCAACTCAGGCAGACACTCTGTGCTAGATACAAAGTCAACAGACCACAAGAACTCCAGCCCCCAACTCTCGCAAAGATCTCCTCTGGACAAGGAACTAGTAGGTCATCACCAAAGTCCATCACCCAAACTGGATGGATATTTTCTGCTCGACCACAGGATTCACAGTGTGGAACCGCAGAGAGGAAACAGAAATCAAGGGACAAAACACCAATCTAACAAATACAAACCCAGAAATCGACACCTGGACCTAAAATTAACCCAAACCCTGATTTCTAGACAACAGCATAACACAGTCAACAACAGCCAGAGCATTATGTTAATACCAGCGTCTAGATCTCTGACTGGAACAAATTCTAAATATTCCAACACAAGTAAAGCATAATAATAAGACACTAAAACCCACTTATGAAAATGGTAGAGGACCTTAAAGAAGGAATGAATAAATCCTTTAAAGAAATACAGTAAAAGACAATAAATAAATAAATAAATAAATAAATAAATAAATAAATAAATAAATAAATAGGAGGAAATCGCCAAACCCCTTAAAGAAATCCAAGGAAAAACAATTGAAGGAAAGAAATAAAAGTATTCAAGATATGAAAATGGAAATAGAAGCACTAACGAAAACATAAACTAAGGGAATTCTGGTAATGGAAAATCTAAACAAGTAAACAGGAAATATAGGGAGAATCACCACCAACAGAATACAAGAGATGAAAGAGGGAATCTCAGGCTTTGAAGACACAATAGGAAAAAAAGATATATCAGTTAAAGTAAATGTTAAACCTAAAAACTTACTGACACAAAAAATCCAGAAAAATCTAGGACACTGTTAGAAGACCGAATAGTAATAGGAATGAGGGAAGATGAATCCCAGATCAAAGGCACAGAAAGTATTTTCTACAAAATAATAGAAGAAAAAAATTCTAACATAAAGAAGATGACCATAAAATTACAAGAAGCTTACAGAATAAAAAAGAAATAAAACCATACAGAATAAAAAAAGGAAATATTAAAAGGCTGTAAGAGAAAATGAATGAATAACACATAAAGGTAGATCTCTTAGAATTACACTGCATTTCTCAATTGGAATTCTAAAATCTAGACAGGCCTAGACAGGTAGGTATCTTGCAGGCTCCAAAAGACAACAAATTTCAGTCCAATGTACTATACCCAGCAATACTTTCGATCATTGTATGTAACAGGCTTTCTTAGACTGACAGCCCCAAAATCATGGCATGGAGACTTATTACTAGTTAGGAATGCTCGATCTTATCTTATGCCTATCACAATTGTTCTTATCATTTAATTTAACCTGTTTAGCTTCATCTCATTTTTCCTCAGATCTTTTTACCTTTCTTTCATTCTGTATGTCCTACTCCATGTCTGGGAAGATAGTGGCTACATGGCAGGGTGGCACTGATCTTCTCCCTCATTCACTTCCTCCTTCTTTCTTGAGCTTAGATTCCTCCTCCTATTTATTCTTCTGGCACTCTAGCACCACACATTCATCTCCTGCCTAGTTATTGACCATTCAGTTTTTTCTCAGAACAATCAAATGCTTTAGGCTGGCAAAGTAAAACTCAATGCATCTTTACATAATTAAATGCACCATAATCAAATGTAACACATCTTTGACTAGATAAACAAATGCAACATAAGCAAAAGCAATACACCTTTACATAGTTAAAATAACAGTCTACAGCATAAAGATATGTAACACATCTTTACCTAGTAAAAGTAATATTCCACAACAATCATAGATGTACAAAAATATATTCCCTGGTAAAGTTAAATCTAAATAGTATCTATCTACAGAAGATACTAGAAAGAAAATTTCAACCCAAACACATTAACTACACAATTGAAAACACAGAAAATAAATAATATCACACAAGCAAAACCAAAAGATGGGAAACATAAACACACACACACACACACCACCACCACCACCCACAACAACAACAACAACAACTACTACTACTATTACTACTACTACTACTACTACTACTACTACTACTACTACACCAACAATAACAACAACAGTGCCAAAAAACAGGAATTAATCAATGGTCATTCATATCTCTCAATAAAAATCAACTCGACTCCTTAATAAAAAAGAGACATTCTAGTAGAATTGAATAAAAATTATATCTGTCCTTCTGATAAAAAAATACCCTGAACATCAAAGATAGAACTTACCGAATTGTAAAGGCTTGGGAAAAGATTTTCCAAGCAAATGTACCTAAGAAACAAGCTGGTGTAGCCATTTTACCTAAAAAATAGACATCAAACTAAAATTAATCAAAAGAGACAAGGAAGGACACTTAATACTCACCAGAGAAAAATCTACCAAGGTGATTTTTCAGTTCTTAACATCTATGCCCTAAAAGCAATTGCACACATGTTTGTAAAAGAAACATTACTAAAGTTTTCTAAAATCATTATTTTTATTAAACATTACTAAAACCACACATTGACTCTCACACATTGACAGTGGGAGACTTCAATACTCCACTCTCACCAGTGGACAAGTCATCCAGACAAAACCTAAACACAGGAAAATAGGAGCTAGTAGAAATCATAAAACAAATGAACCTAGCAGTTATCTACAGAACATTTCAAACAAACACAAAATAATATACCTTCTTCTAAGACTCTCACAAACCTTTCTCCAAACTGACAAAATACTTGGTCACAAAGCAAGTCTCAAGAGATTCAAGAAAACTGAAATGAACTCTTGTACCCTCTTAGACCACCATGACTTAAAACTGGACACCAACAACAATAGAAGGAAACAAAAGACTTACAAACTCATAAAACCCGAACAACTCTCTACTGAATGAAAAATTGGTCAAAACAAAATAAATAAAAAAACACCTAGAATTCAATAAAAATGATTGCATAACATACCAAAACTTTTGGGATACAGTAAAAGTGATGCTAAAATGAAAGTTAATAGCACTAAGTGGCTACTTAAAAAATAGAGAGATCTTTAAATTTGTTAATAGGACAAAATGACAGCCTACAGAATAGGACAAGATTCATACCAACAACATACCCAAGAGACAGCTAATATCCAAAGTATATAAAGAAGTCTAGAAACTAGAATCAAGAAACCATACAATCCAATTAAAAATGGGGTACAAATTTAAGTAGAGAATTCCATCTTGTACTTGTAATGATGGCTAAAATTTATAATAAAAATGACACCTTATACTGATATAAGCTGTATGTGAAGCAAGGGGACAACTCCTCCCTTGTTGTAGGGAGTGCAAAGTGATATAATCACTGTGGAAATCAATACAATATTCCCCAAGAAAATTAGGAATTGATATAAGTTTAAATAGGTATGGCTCCATAGATTGATGTATTGTGTTTGAATGCTTTGCCTGCAAAGATTGTTACTAGGTGTGGTCTTTGGCAAGTATATGTGGTCTTCATGGAGGAAATGTGTCACTGTGGGGGCTTGTGGTAATATATTTTTGTGATCTAACAATTAACTTACCTGAATTTCAGAGTACAATGCTAAGCTACTAGTTAGCCAGAGTCCAGGTAGTGGTGGCAATTACCTTTATCCCTGAACTTGAGAGACAGAGGCAGGCAGATCTCTGTGAGTTCAAGGCCAGCCTGATCTACAGAGAGTGTCTCAGGGACAAGTCCCAAAGCTAACCACTGTACAAGAAAAACCATAGGAGGAACTTCAAACCAAAAAAGCATGTTAGTGAGTAAGGAAATGTAGGAAAGCATAAACTTACAGGTGACAGACAGTGATTAAACAAATTCAGAATATTCTAATATTGCTGGTGTAATACATGAACCATTCATAGTCTTAGTATAAGGACTAAAATAAACTCAAAATAATAACTACCTTAACAATATTAAGGAACAAAGGATATTGAAACACAAAATAAAATTTCAGGTAATAATAATGTAATAATAGTAGAATACAGTCATATAATTTTCTCATGGTGTCATCATTTCATAATTTGATATTAAAAATTTCCTATATTAGATAGCACAAACTGTCTACCAGCAAACTATTAGGACTAACAAATGAGTAAAATTTCTCTCTCTCTCTCTCTCTCTCTCTCTCTCTCTCTCTCTCTCTGTGTGTGTGTGTGTGTTTGTGTTTGTGTGTGTGTGTGTGTGTGTAAATCAGTAGCACTACTAGAAGACAAAAACCAATTTACAGATATAGGAATTAGCAATTCTATTCATTACAATTCAAAAATAGTTACAAATAAAGCGGCAAAAGACTTCTACAATAAAAACTGAAAAGTATTGATGAAAAAACTTTGTCATGACACAAATATATTGAAAAGACATTTTATATTATTGTATTGGAAAAGTCAGTATTGTAAAATCCATAGTACTGCAACAGTTCATAGAATCAGTGCTATATCTATCAAAACTCCAATGGTATTATTCTCAGAACTAGATAAAACAATCTAAAGCTTACACAGAACCATAAGAATTTCAAATAAAGTCATGTTAAGCAAAACAACAAAAACAAAAAAAACTGATTTCAAGTAAACTATGAGGTAATAATATCAAAATAGAGCATGATAAATAGAAACAAAAGCCAGAAGAATAGAGAGCCTTAATATAAACTTATACATCTCTCATCAATGATTTTGTAATAAAAATGTTAAGAATCTGCAGTGGATGAAGGACAATATTTTCAATGAATCAATATTCACATGCAGAAAAATGAAGCTAGATGCCTATTGGTCATCACATAAAGTCAACTAAAGAATATCTTAAAGATTTAAATGTGAAAGCAAAAATTGGAAAAGTACAGAACAAAATCATATGAACATCATTTACTAATTGAAAATACACAATGTTTTTGAACAGATAGAAGAAATTAATAAAAATAAGACAAAATAAAGGAAATGATTAACAATAATATAAAGTAGTATTGTATAAAACTAAAAACTTCTGAGCAATGAAAGAAACAATAAAGTGAATGAAGAGAGTTAAGAGACAATCTATAGAGTGTGTAGAACTATTTGTATGGTTGATATCTGCTAACAGCTTCAAATATACAATTTATATATGCACTGTATGAATAATAATACAAATATTTAAAAGATAAAAATAAAGAACTCAACTGAAATGGTAAAATGATACAAATATCTGATCCTCAAAAGAAGAAAAACAAATATGCTGCAGGTACATAAAGAAAGTGTTCAATGTCACTAATCATCATATAATACAAATCCAAGCTAAAATGACATATTCACCTCACTCTAGTCATCACAGACTATCAAAAAGACTATATATACAAAGTATTGGTGAGAATACAGAATAAGAAAGCCATTGCTTCCTGTTGACATGAATACAAATTGGTAAAGACAAGAGAAAACAATATGAAGGTTTCCGGAAAATAAAAATTAGAAATAATACACACAAATCCCAAACTTCAGGATACATGCAAACCAAATGAAATCAGTATGTTTAAGAGATAATTGCACTCTGATGTTTCTTGCAGCAGTTTATCATACTGTTTAGTGAAGTTTGCTTGGTTTTTTTAAGACAGAGTTTCTCTGTTTAATAGCTCTGGCTGTCCTAGAACTCGCTCTGTAGACCAGGGTCATAAATATACTGACAGTGTACCTTGAGACAGCTCTTATATGCTTTTTGACCCTAAGAAAATTCAAACACAGAGAATTGCCTTTATTTGTGTGTGCATATAAGCTAGAAACTTTGCAGCAAGGGGAGAACAATAAATAAACTAATGTAGAAAAAGTATGCAGTGCAGAGCTCATTTTGCCTTTAGATCCTTCTAAATCCCATGCTTATTGTAAGCTTTCTATCTGAATCCTGAGGGCGGCACTGAGGCTGGTACTCAGAGGCCCCTGATACCTACATTTTTACTTTTAATTTTGTGTATGCATGTTTGTTGATTTCTGTGTGTTGGCACACAGTGAATTCAGTGCCTGACAAAGCAAGAAGAGGGTATCTGATATTCTAGATTTGGAGAACCTGACTTAAATATTGGGAGCTGAAAATTGTGCCTTCTGCAAGATTTTTAAGTGATCTGAAGAACTGAGCCATTTTTCTAGCTCCTGACAAACTTTTTAAAGAAACAGCAAAATGAATTTCCCTATAACTCCTCCACCAATATAATGTAAAGTAATGACCATATTGGAAATACAAATTGGTAAAGACAAGAGAAAACAATATGAAGGTTTCCGGAAAATAAAAATTAGAAATAATACACACAAATCCCAAACTTCAGGATACATGCAAAACCATAGTAAAGCATCTTCTCAGTTGTATATGTTAGTTTGTAGAGGAATGCATGTAATCAAATGCTAGTGGCCTCTACAACAGAGATTGACTAACTTAACATCTAAATAGTCTCTACAAATAGCCTGGCCTTATAAATAGGAGCCACAAATTATAACTTGAAATGTAACATTAGTGAACCAGTATGCACTGATTGGTAATCCAACAAGGGTAAATTAAAAACAGTGTATTCATTCACAATATTTATAAGAATACCAGCGCTGTTTGTTTATTTTTGGTTATAACAGTCTTATTCTTACATGGCCATCACAGGCAGCCCATGGCACAAGATATAGCAAATACTTGTCTGTTAAATTGGGTTATTATTCACACACATTACAAGTACTATAAAGTTTTGTAACTGTGTGACATCAAAAAATTATTGACTATAAAAAGAAGCCTGGTAAAGTATGCAAAATAAAACATATTAAATTAAATTCAAATATTGGCAGCCCTTTTGAGTGACTGCATTTTTCAGGCAAATAATTTTCTGAATCTGAATTTCAGTTCTTGCAACTATGAAATAAAAGGCTTACCTTATGTGTCTCCCTATTCCATAGCACATCTAATGACTTTCTACCGTCTGAGAAAAAAAGAGTACATGCATTCATTGTTTTCTCCATTAAAATAAAATATTTAATGATGATCAAAGCCTGGTTGTAAAAATAAAAATCTTCATTTTATTAATAGATAATTGCTTCACTCTGCTATCTGAAAGAAAACATTGCCCTATGAATAAGAACAGAGATCAGAATTTGTATTCTCATTGCCACACAGAACAATAATACACAAGAACATGATAAAATGATAACCCCAGGGTTTAACATTATATTCTCCAACTTAGCTCAATATAACCAAAATAGTTTGTAGGAAAAGTAAATGTATTAGCAGTAGTTTAGAGAAATCAGTGCATACCTAATCATCTGAGACTTTGTTTAAGAAGATTCCATTGAATGCAGATCCATCACATTATAATTTATTTGAAGGCGGGAAAGCAGGTTTGTGTGTTTTTCAAATAACTAAGAAGTTTACTTTTTAAAGTTAATATTGACTTTTAATTCATTTGAACTAGAATTATAAAGGTCACCATTCAAATCCTAGCTGTTCTTATTATCTGGGTAACCTTTAGTAAGTTGGTAATGTCATTTTTCAAATTAATGACTTTTTCTTCAATTATTATTGTTAAACAAGCATATATGTGAGTATAAATAGAACCTGGTATGTCTATTTTATGGTATGTGAATGAGCATGTGTGTGTGTGTGTGTGTGTGTGTGTGTGTGTGTGTGTGTGTGTTTAGGATAACAAATTGGGACTGTGCCACATCAACTCTAGTGGAGTCTGTGTGACATGGAACTTTGTCGCTATGTTTTGTTTTAGTGTACTAATCAATTTTTTTGCATTTGGGGTTTGTACCTTATCTTTTTTGATTTTTGTGGCTATAATTAATATAACAGGTTTTGGCCAAGTCTTGGTGGATAGTAGATTGTGGATAGTGAAAGGATAAAAGTTCAGGGTAAGAAAAAGACCCATGGTGTTCACCAGGAGACAGAAAGAAAAGTCTAGGTTTTCCACTGATATGATTTATGGTAGGAGGCATTATCTATTCAGAATATGATGGTGGGTGCCTCAAGTAAACACAGAACCTCCATAGAAACTCAGGAATACAACCTTTGCTATGTCATATACAGGAGTATATGATGGTTAGGTAGATAGATAAATATAGATGGAGAAAACGTGTATTACACACTTAACTTTGTGGAGAGATTATCTAGACCAAGGCCTCGTTAGTGCTTATTGACCAAAATGGACCAAATTAGTTTAACAAGACAATTGTAAAAATTATATTTTTAGAAGGGGCTTTAAAAATAGCCAAATTGGTCTGACTGGCCATAAATATATTAAGCTTTTCAAACTTCTACATTTTTACATAGGAGTCAGCTTGATAGAATTCTAAAATAAATTGACCTCTGGTCTGAGACTCCTAACCATTGTCTGGAGGCCAGATGGTACTCAGAAGGTACTTCCTGCTCTGTTTTTGTTTTTGTTTTTGTTTCAAGATAAGTTGTCAACATGGAACCACTCATAAGATGTGAGTATGTATAACCTGGCATGGCGTCAAATCTTGGTTCCTAAATCATGTGTATATATCTGATGGTCTCACTGAAGTAAACTTGTAGCAGATTCCAACTGCATCTCTTTGCCTTGTGTTTGTCTGTCACTAGCTGAATCCTTACTGACCTGAGTACTGGAGCCCTCATTCTTCTACGGAAAAGACCCCAACTGGGTTAGTGCATTGCAGAACTGGATAAACCTACCAGGGGACTCATCACTGGCAAAGACTTATTCTTTCTTCCTAGCCTTTATTTATAATAGGAAAAACTCACAGTTGTATGATTGGACTTAAGGTGCACTCAATAGACAGAATGTCATGTCTGGTAGAGTAAAACTAGACAACTACTGTGGTTTGCAATGTCAGAAACCTTAGAAAAGAAACTACTTTTGACACAGTATGATTTTTAATTTTAATGCTTGATAAACCTGACAATCTTAAAAGTTTCGATTATTTTGATCAATTTATAGATGGCATTTTAACCCACGTTCAATTTGTCTTTTTCTCCCCTATGGAATTGCAAAAGGGGATAGATACATTACTCTTTTTAACAGCACACCGTTGGGCTTCATGAAACCACAAATGCATCCCTTATTCAAACAACCATAATACATTGTACACGAAGAAGGGGATACTTATAAAGTGTTACTGTGTTTCAAACAAAGATGCCCAAAGCAATGTTAGATTGAATTATAGATAAGTTATCAGGAAAATACAGTATTGTACTCTATTTCTATAAGGTCACCTAGCAATTGAAGACACAAAGGAAATGAGATGAATATTGCTATCCTATTGAAAACACCTTGTATACTTAAGAAACATGTCACCTATTCATTTGATACTGGCAGCAAGAAAAATATGACTATTGTTTCAGACATTAAGCATCTGGCAGAAAGCTTCATAGTTATCTCCAGTGAAATAATGAGAAAATACAGCATTTCTCTATCAACTATTTTTATTTGAAGTCATTTGATATATTCTCCCCTTAAAATATTTATTATGGTGCAGGTACAGACGTGGCTGTCAGAAAACAACTTTTCAGAATCACTTCTTTTCTTCTACTGTAGAATACAGGGATCAAACTAAGTTCATGAGGCTTGTGTGGAAAATTTTTTATTCACAGACATCTCATGGCCCTTGGGAATCTTTGTTTATAGTGAATGAGGAATTATCTACAGTACAATACATTTTCAGATGTTCTACTGACTACCAACATATTTCATCATAGTTATTGAGCTATTTTAAGTTGTTCAAAATTAGTAATTTTGAATAGTTTGGAGTATAGCCTATGTAACTTGTGTCTGTTTTCAGTGAAGACTTTGAGTAGCTGCTAAATGAATTTAGGTGATGAGATTTAAATTCCATTTTCAGAAATAATGAAGGGAGTTAAAGTTTGGAGGTAGAGAATAATACCTATTTCTTAGTACAGGCCAAAAATGTGCAAGCATGGCTAATATTGTTAATGATTTGGGGCCTTAAATTAACATATTTAAATTGTTTAAATATTTTTTAATTATTTTATGCATGTGTACATACATATATTTAATATTAATAATATTCACTCCCCATTTACCCTCTCTATTACCTCATATTCTCCCAGTAAATCCCTTCTTTTTCAAAACAAGTCCTCTACACTTTACCTCCCCTGTGTGTGTGTGTGCGTATATGTGTGTGTGTGTGTGTGTGTGTGTGTGTGTCTGTCTGTGTGTGTGTGTGTCTTTCTGTGTGTGTGTGTGTGTGTGTCCCAACACTAAGGAAGAAAGTGTGGAAAATGGAAAATCTGGAGGCTCTGTGCTACAGTAAGACATTTTCTGCACACGGCATTGTATTTATAAACTCACTGCTACTGTGGGTTAGAAAATGGAAAAGGACCCATGAGTTCCCACGAGTAACTGAAATTGGTAGAAATATAAACTTTTATTCTTTCTCAGGAAAGGACAGGATGAGTAGCCCAGAAAATTTCTATGTACCTGGCTTCAATTATAATATACAGAATGGTAGTAGTAGGTATTGAAATTGGAAAGGAGGAAAGTCTATGAGGTCTCACCCTACATGGGCAACTAAGGAGTACTGAAGGATAAACAGTATTCCCTAGGGAAGACCACACTCATTGATTACCCAACACCAAATGCTCAGCCATGTTTAACAGGCTTTTTCAGACTTCCAGCCCTCAAATAATGACAAAGACACTTATTATTAGTTATGAATGCTGTACCTTATATTATGCTTGCCCCACTAGATCATATAACTTATCTTTTAAATTAATTTTTATTTAAATTAAAAACAATATTATTTTACACACTAATCCCAGTTCTCTCTCCCTGCTGTTCTTCCATTCTCTCCACTAATCACCCATCCCACCACTCATCCCACTCCCCAGGGAGGGTGAGGCCTTCCATGGGGGATCATCAAAGTCTGTCACATCATTTGAAGAGAAGAGGAGGACTGAGAAGGATGGGAGGGGAAGGAAGGGTGGTAAGGGAAGCAGTTGTGGAGGAACTAGGAGGAGGAAAAACTTTGGGTTGTAAAATCAACAACAAAATAACAACAAAGCAAAAATAATTAAGACCATGTGTCTTTATTCATGGCATGAACAAAATATGAAAATATATTTTGATAAAGAAGAAAAAACAAAAAATTAACCATTGTAAATTGACTGAGATATACAGAATTTCAATTAAGTGTGGGTTTTAGGGAGACTTTTACATATGATACGAGTTGTCATTTTTAACATCGTCAAATTCTCATTTCTCCTAAAGGTATTTGGAGGTTAATTTATAAATTGTTTTCTTTGCAAATAAATATTTAGACTTTTTATTAATTAAATTATTTCTTTGACAATTTCACACATGTGTATAATACATAATAATCATTCTCACTAGTGTTTATCTACCATTCACTACAAATCTAATTTTTATCTTCATGTCTATTCATTTTGTTTTTTGGTTCATTGACTTTAACCAGAGACATCTATGACCATTTGTTTGATGTTATCCTTTGGAGAATGGCGATCAGCAGTGAAAAAATAACTACAGAGACTTAATTCCCTTTGTTCAGATTTGGCTAATTATGAAGAGTTCATCAGTAACAGGCATGATCCATTGCGTCCCTTCATTTTTCCATAACTGATTGTTGACAGGACCAGTCTTATTTCTACAGATAAAATTTCACAGCCCTTCACCCTGTATTCTGGCTGTTGCATTCTTGCTGCCATTTCTTCTACGATGTTCTGTGAACATAATAGCAAGTGGCAAGAATGTCTTATTTGGGGCAGAAACCTCAACTCATTTATTTGCAGAATCTTGAAAAGCCATGACTCTGCATTCACTGTTATTTGCTTCCGAGAGGCTATGATTTAGGTTTAGGGTAGCTTTTGTGAGTATAAACCGTGATATTTAGGAGGCAGTTTGATACTATATAGCAAGTTTCTGAATTTACCCCATGACTTCCTAGGAATTAATCGGTAAATGGGCCTGCAGTACCAGGTATAAGTTCTCACCTGTGCAATATATTTCAAATTCAATCAAAGGGCAGTTAGTTACTCCAACATTTTTACCACTTTTATACATGTAGACATGTCTCTTAACTTTTAAAATAAAATCTTGCCATCTTTTTATTTAAATTTCAACTCATATAAAGAAGATAAACTGTCTCACATATAATCTCTGTAGTACAGGTCTATATGGTAAAAGAAAAAAGTGGTTCTTGACCCAGGTTTGAAAAAGATGCAATTAGTTACCTATAGAATATGCACTTAATGAAGTATTACATTTGTTTTCTAATAAATTACTACCAAATGAAATTGACATTGAATAAGAAAAAACTACTTACTAGTGAAGCAAGTTTTGATTTTCATATGAATTCAAAACTTAGACTAAATAGTTTGACTTATATAATATCTACAAGTATAAAAATAACTTGATTATTCACTTCCCTCCTCTAATCATTCCTGTCACTATACTTTAGATTCAGAACTTGCCAAAATTTATTCATTGGCATAACCTTTATTTTTAGCTGTTGTTCTTCTCAACTAAAAGTTACTGATGCATAGAAATTTTCCATCTAGTCACTGAATTGAAAATGATAATACCTGGTATTTTTGTGGCATGTCAAAGGATCATACAGTGAAGTAATTCTCTAAGCTGTAATTGTAGGCAATGCTTCAGTGTGAAGTGTTTACTTTTAAACATGAAATAGCATAAGGTCCAAGGATAGTTAGTTATAGAAAGTATTATGTCCATTAGTATTATGTAATATTTCTCAATCCATACTATTTATGTATCCTCTAAAACAATCAAGACTTTGATCACAAAGACTAAAGACATAACCCCAAAAGAATCAAACAATAAATAGCTACATATATAAATGATGCATACATGTATAACTATTATGGAACCCCAGAGGATTAACAAGGCTAGCTATAGGATGTTCATAAAAAATCCTATAGTGCAAAGTGAACCAAATATGTTGTTTAATGGTTCTATACATTCACAGATACTGACCTGTGACTGTTTACATCAAAGGAGAAATAATCGACACTTAGCATTAATTTTGTATTAAGGTATACACTATTATAATATCCAAAGCAATATTTGTCAAGTTTATTATCTGTAACAATAAGTTTTGAAGTCATTATTAAGACATATATTCAAAGAAATTAGAAATATATTGGGGATAGAATGTTACAAGTATTTGTCCTGCCAGCCTGGTCCCACAGCCATGTCAGCCCCCAAGTAACACAGAGGAACACTATATTAGATATAAAGCTTTTGTCCTGTTACTAGCATTTCCTATTGGCTAGATGTGTCTTAAATATTCACCCATTTCTAATCTAATTATTTCTTCATGGTCTTGACTTACCAGAGAAAGGGTCTGCCCATCTGCTCTCTTGGTCATACATTTTGACTCTCCTCCTAACTCTCCCTGTATCTTCCTTTTCTCCTAGAACCACCTATTTTGCTTTCCTAATGTCCAACAGGGCTTTAACATTAACCAATTAGAGAAACATACTTACAGAATGACATCTCCCATCATCTCCTCTTTTCCGTCTAAAATAGAAAAGGTTTTAACCTTAACATAGCAAAATATATAACAAAACAGTTATCTAATAAAAACCACAGTTAACAATAATTGGTCCATTAATGTTTTGCAAGATATAAAGAAAATATCTCATCATCTATCCTATCTGTGTGAGTCTAAAGTCCTATATGTAACTTATCTTTAGTCCTAAATAAGGAAAACTATAACCATAATATCTGTCTTCAACTCCATCAAAGATCACAGAAGGATGATATATAAACTCTAGCAATGACAGAGACAACTCACTGCCTGGTCAGTCACCGGAAGTTCTTCTGTAATGTTCCATCTTTAGCCTATAGGCCGTAATATGTCTGGCAGAATCCTCAGCAAAGGAGGAAACTTTAAACTGTCCACCTGTATTGGCAGTTTGTCAGTCACTTTTTTCTGTGTCCTGCAGTATGTCTCGCAGACTCTTCCATGAAGCAGGAATCCAGTAGCAATGTCCATCTTGTATCAGCAGTCACTTTCCTGTAGGTCCTGCCATAATGGCTAGTATTGCCATACTGGAAGTGAACTCCATAATGAGGTTCTTCAATGTTCATCATCCTTTCTGTTGCAGGTGGTGTTGCCAGAAACAGTTGAGCATCACTGTTAAAAAAACACTAAACCACTTTAAATGCCATATTCTGTAGGTTTTTGAAAGGTTTGAAGAATTCCTATCCATTTGAAATGTATTTCTGTATATCCAGAAAACATAACTGACTTAACTATAAGTTTTGACTATTATAGGTAACTATCTATAATCTGCACTAAATTATATGTTACATTTTTAAATGAGCTATATAAATACAATGCCTAAATAAAAGGAGAAATATAAACATCACAAAATTGACCTTAAATTGGTATCAATAAGTGAAAATCCATTCCAAAACAAAGTATTAATTTCTAGACCATAATCTCCTTTTTACCTTTAAAAAGAGATTGGTTGTGGTCATTAATCATTTATAACCATGCCCACTTAAATGAAAACTAGTATTTATAAACAGTATTTGGGAATTTGGGCATCGTTCTTTCCAAACTGCTTCCTGCTGGTAGGGGGCACTGTCATGGAGATCCTAAGAAGAGGCAGAAATGCTGTCTGTAGTTGTCTGTAAGGCTGCCTTGTCCCAGGTGTTTTGAATGTTGGATCACCAGGGACACTGTTTTAGGGGGTCTTGCTTGATCAAACCATGTTAGTCTGGAACGAATTCACAGAATTTTTGTTTTCTGTGGAAACAATAATAGGAATTCTTTTCCACATTAACCTGTCCTTAGACTTAAATTTGGAAGTCAAAACATTTTAAAATATATAAATTGGATTAATTCAGTAACATTTAAAATCAAGTGTATTGTAGCAATTATTCCTTCCTTAGTAATTGAGCAATTCAAAGACGGCATAATAGCATACAATATCCAGACTCTGTGTTTTCTGTCTTTATTTATTATTATTATTATTCTATTTTTTCTACTTGTATTTTCTTCATTTTTTGAGACAGGATTTTCTCTGTGTAACTTTGGCTGCCCTGTAATTTACTCTGTTCCCCAGGTTCATTTGGAAATCACAGAGATCTGCTTGCCTCTGCCTCCTGAGTGCTGGAATTAAAGGCATGTGCCACCAATGCCACAGCTATTCTCTTTCTATTTCTTTAAACCACTTTATCCTGTTTATTTTTCTCTCCCAAGCCTACATATATTGTAAATCTTTAGAGATTTTTTTAATCTGAAACTGTCTTTACTGTAAATCTTTATCTTTTACTTGCAATGAGTCTTTTATCTGATAAACAACATTGCTAAAATCAAAGCCACAGCTGTATTAGCTGTGATCTATCAAAGATGGTGAGGTGGGAGGTACATTTACCTCTGGAATTGAAAGCTGTGCTCACTGCCTTGGTCTATACTACCATCCAGCAGCATGCTGCCCACTTGGAGATGTGGTCACTGCCATTGCCAACCATTCAGTTGCTAACAGGGCTTCCTAAAAGCCTTGCAGTTTTTTGCCGCTATGCTAATTTAGGAAACCTCCCTTAAAGGAGCTGCAATGGTCTCTGCTGCTTGTCTCTAGCAAAACAGAGCCTAACTGAGAAAAATGCTGCTACCAAGAAGCTTTCTTTTCTCTGTTCTTTTGTGCCTAAAACCCCTTTTTAAGGTTTTGTCAAGTTTTAAGTGAAAGTTCTTGGATCCACATTTCAGGCACCATTTTGTTATTAGTAGTTTTCCCACCAGCCTGGTCCCACAGGTGAATGAGCCCCAAATAACACACAGAGATGCTTTATTAGATATAAAGATGCTGGCCTGTTACTAACATTTCTTATTGGCTCTCTTTGTCTTAAATATTAACACATTTCTATTAATCTAAGTATTTCCAGGTGGTCTTGGCTTATCGGAGAAAGGGTCTGGACCTCTGCTCTCTTGGTCCTACATTATAAATCTCCTCCTACCTCTCCCCAAATCCTCCTTGACTACTAGTCCTATCTTGCTTTCCTATTGGCCAACAGGGCTTTATTCATTAACCAATAAGAAAAACATAATTACAGAATGACATCTCCCATTAATATAATTTTTTTCATATGAAGGTATTGTCCAGAATAGTTTGTAATAGCCAAAACTCAAGTTATTCACCAACAAAACTTGAACTGTACCTTTCTTGATCTAAATTGAAGGTAAAGCATAATCAACTGACTGAAGTTACAAAGTTATAAATATCATTCATTTGGGTTATTTGATTTATTTTTACTTTATTTCTTAAGACATAGCAATGAAAATACCCAAAAGAAACTAGCAGAAATGTGTACAGTTACTCAAAACATATTTTGTACGATTGGAAAATATTTTGCAATTAAAATATAAAACTTGGTCATCAGAAATAGTTAGGAAGCCTAAAACACCTGCACTGGATTCCAAAAAGATCTGATATTCTGTTTTCAGAGTGCTATAGCAGTGCATTTGTCTCCAGTTTATAATCAATTTCAGATACATATAGTCTAAAGACAGTGAATCATATGAAGATATGAGGAACTTTTAGCACTCTGCATACCTAAGAACACTGTTGGCTTTAAATTTTCCATTTGTTATTCAATTCTAAACAATTGGATTCAGATCTATTTACCTGTCTTGTCACGGTTTGAACCCTGATTGACCTGTGAATAGATCCTCACTCTGAAGAGTCATTTTCTTCATCATTAAGAAGAAATGTACAGTTTAGACAAGGACTGTTTAGGAAATACTTGACCTTTCTTATAATCAGTATTATACATTTCCAAATGTGTTTTCCTAATGTGTCAAAAATTAGCATTAAATTGAATAACATGCTTTCTTCTATAGCTTGTAGGACACGACCTTTAAATAAAATAGAGTTTGTTTTAGAAATAAATGAATATATATTTCATTTATTCACAATATGTGCTGAATGTTTATAGTTTTCCAATACTTTGCTGTTTAAAAGGACACTAAGAGTAGTTCTGTAATTTGATTTAAGGTAGCATTGCTAGTTTAAAGCAAAGCAAATTATGAGTCTATTAATTGAGTTTATAAGTTTGAATTTTTCTTCTTTTTCTTGTATTTTTCTAATTATAAAACTCCATCCCAAATTCATTAAAATATCTTAATGTACACCTATTTATTAAGAAAGAACTACATATGCAAGGATATGTGTCACCAGTTTATTTTGGTCTCACCTTTTCAAGTATTTTGGACTACATATTTACTGTGGCTGTATGGTTAGGATTGTTAAGTACTTTAAGATGATTTGCACAGAGCAGTGCCCTGTCTTAAATCATTTGATACCAGTGGCAAGCTTCACCCACTTCTAGTGGTTCTCAATAAAACTTTCTTCAGAGAGTGGTTCATTATGCACAAAATCTCCAGCTTTACTGTGAAGTCATTCCAGTCTCATTAATGATCATCTATGTCTCTATGTCTCTCTACTAGGGCAGAAAGACTGATCACATGTTTTCCAAATTGGTACATGAAAACTGCAGATGTTTTCAAATGAAAATAAACCAGTAGACTAATAAATAAGAGACAGTTAATATCTATAAACAATAATATACATAATTGTTTTTTCAAAGACTTCATGTTCCATTTTCAACAATGCTTTTGTACTATTAAGATAAGCTACTTATGTTCTAACCTACACATTGACAAAATGGGATATGAGGCACGTTTTGAAGAATTAACATGCTATCAATAAAATATAGTTTTGGGACATAAAATTTGGGCCAAACAATTGAAATTCTAGTGGAACAGGGCTATGTCATCAGAGAATCCATCCACTCCCTTTACAATTCTCCCTTGTCATGAATGCTCCATTTTATTGTTAGCAATGTTAATTACCGACTATTGCTCTGCCATTATGCTCCCTTCCAAAATAAATAACATTTATGAAGCACTAGAATAATACATAAATTGTTTACTTGTTATGTTTATTCAACACTGATGCTTTTGTTCCAAAATGCATTGCTCAGTTCTTACCACTGCTCAATCAGTACCATCACAATTTCCAAAACGACTTGCCAACATGTTTATCTTTGCATACACATATTTTTTTTCTTCAAGAATTAGAGAATAGCAATTAGGTGATTCCAGGTGGTGTGGTTACATCTTGAAGCCAGTTGAGATTTCACACACAATGAGACTGAATTCTCTGGGGAATGATTATCTCATTTTTGCTCCTCTTCATACCATGCCAATATCCCCTTCTGTTCTCACAGTGTTAACTTACAAATTATTTGAAACTCTTACCCCCAATTAAAACTATTCTACCATGTAATCATCCTAAGATCACTGTCAGAAAACAACAATTAAAAAAAGCTAATACATCATTGTTCTGATAGTATCCTGCAATGTATTTTAATATTTAGTTGCACTATTTCTTATATTTTATATAATTCATTATTGGGGGAAGACTGCAGACATATAGACTCTACAGAGATCAGACTTTAGCAAGCAGTAGTCATGTCTCATTTTCCTAATATTACAATCTTCTATATCTTTTCCATAATGTTAACACGTAGTGTGAACTAGAGAGAGTACACAATTGTTGTTTTATCTAGCGAGCATTTAGTCAATCAGTGAAATATAAGGATACATTAAAATATATTTTATCTTAAATATTTATAAAAGAAATATTTTCAAATGAATCTCAATTTTATTACTCCATCCTTTATGGTAAGTCTTTGTTGTTACAATGGTGTGCCTTAAAATATTAACAGGATATAAAGAGTAAACACTTGTAGTTGTTCAAGTTTTAAAATATCTGTTACTTCAATTTTATGGGTCTATTAAAGTGTCTAAGAAATCATTTGATTCCGGTCTTGGGATTTTTCAGAATTGTTTTCAGGAAGATATTTTAAGAGTCATTTGCTTTAGAACCCCTTTTAATTTACATCAAAAACCATAGAGATGGATACATTTATTGATCCATATGACAAAATTAAACCAAGAGAGAAACAACTTAAATAGATCTATAATACACAATGAGACTGAACTATAATAAAAAGTCTTCTAACTAAAAATAAATCCAGGTCCAGATGGATAAATTCTATCATATACTTAAAGAACTAATACCAGTGCTTCTCAAATTCTTTCAGAAAACAAAAGAAATGAGTGCTGTGCTGATGCCTAAATTAGCAAAAGACATAATAGCCAAAACAATTGAAACATAAAGAAAAATACTCAAAAAAACCCCCAAGTGTTAAATGACACATCAAAAATTATCAAGTGTAAGGGTCAAAAGGATACAAGCAAATTGATAAATGTAATATATCACATAAATGTTTTGTCTGTGTGATAAAACATTGACCAAAATCAACTTGAAATGGAAAGAAATTATTTCTTCTTCCACTTCCAGGTAAGTTAGGCTCATCAGGGCAGGAGCAAGTGTCCAGAATGAAGAGGAAAACACAAGGAAACAGTAATTACTGGCTTGTTCCACTCTTTATCTGTTACTGTCCTTGATGGTCATCCCAAAATCCTGGCTTCTTCAATATGTTGGATCTCCTCTGCAACGGAGGTTATCCCTTCAACAATGGTCTTCCCTGGTCTGTAAATATGGAGGAAAACAAGCCAGTAGTAGCTCATTCTACAAGGATGGTTGCCTTAGAACTTCCAGTCTAGTGCCAAAAAACCTGGAAGTTTCACAGAATGTCACTGGTCCATAGTCCAGAATGAAAGACTGGAAACACTGGTTCTGGCATCAGCAAAAAAATAATCAGCAACTAACCACATCAACTAAATCAACTAAAGAGCAAATGGGAAGGTCAAATGTGCAGAATGTAAGAGACCTTCCTTCTGCCATACCCTTTTTATGTGTACTGCAGCCAGAAGATACCTGTTACAACATCTTCTCACATTGGTTACCATAATCATGATAGTTCTTTAGTTAAGGTTCCATACTCAGATTATTCTCATTTGCATCAAGTCAACATTATAGATCAAAGATAGCACATGTTCATATCAGTAGATACAAAAAGCCCTTGTACAAATACAACATCACTTTATGATAAAAACCCTGGTAAAAGTAGGAAGCTGGGAGTGATGGCACACTCATTTAATCTCAACACATGAGCTTCAAGGCAGGTTGATCTATGTAAATATGAGGCCTTCTTAATCTATGTAACATGTATCTGGCAAACCAGAGCTGCACAATAAAACCCTATTCCAAAAAAGTAAAAGCCAACAAAAATTAGGAATAGAAGGGATATGTTTTAACAGAATAAAAATATACACAAAACCTTTGCCAATTATTATACTAACTATAGAAAACCTACAATAAAATCCAGTAAAAATTAGATAAGGTTGGCCAATCCACAACTCAACATAATATGTGATATATAAGCTAGAGTAATAATACAAAAGAAATAATAGGGATACAAATAGGAGAGGTCAAATCCAAAGTACACATTTGCAGCTGATGTGATCCTACATGTAAATGACCCTAAAATCTCAAAACAGAACACCCTTAGAATTGAACATAATTTCTGAAAAGTAGCAGAATACAAAATCAATATGCATAAACCATTAACATTGCTACCTTCAATGGTGTGACTGTTGAGAATGGATTTAAGTAGACAATCTTAAATAAGAGTTTAAGATACCTGGAATAAATCTAAACAAGAATTTAAATATCTCTATAATTGTAGATACTGAAGAAGGAGAAAAATAAACATGAAATCTGTAGGATTCCCATAAAAACAAAATAACCCAATGATAAGAAACTATCTTATTAAAATTGTATAAAATACATAGTAATTAATAAAGGAAGTGAACATAAATATAATGAAAACACTTTTTTGTTGATTATACTCCTTTTTCTTCAATGTTTACCATTGGCATATTTGTCAAAATTGAGATAGTTGTAGCAATGTGGGCTTATATATGTGTCTTCAATTCTGTTCTATTAATCAATGTACTATGTCTGTTTGTATGCCAATACAGTACTACTTTTTATTACTGTAGCTATAAAGTTTAACTTGAAATCTGGGATTGTATTACCTCTCTCTGTTCTCTCATTGTACTTGGTTGTTTATTTCTCATGTAGACAGAAAATTGAACTGGACCTTAAATTGTATCAATAAATGAAAATCCATTCCAAAACAAAGTATTCATATCTATACCATAATTCCCTTTTTACCTCTAAAAAGATTTTGGTTGTGATCATTAATCATTTAAAACCAACCCCATATAAATGAAAACAAATATTTATGGACAGTATTTGGGAATTTGGGTGTCGTTCTTTTCAAACTGCTTCCAGCTGGTAGGGGGCGCTGTCATGGGGAGACTAAGAAGATGCAGAAATCCTGGCTGTAGTCTGCAAGGCTGCTTTGTGCCAGGGATAATGCTTCAGGAGGTCTTGCTTGATCAAACCATGTTAGTCTGGAAGGAATTCATAGCTTTTGATTTTTGTGGTAACAAAATTAGAAATCCTTTTCCCCAGTAACTTGTCCTTGAACTTAAATTTTGGAATCAAAGCATTTTTAAAATATATATATTGAATTAACCCAGCAGTATTTCTTTTATTAGTTGTTATTTCCTCAGCAGTCAAACAATTTAAAGACAACAGAATTGCGTATAGTATCCAAAGTTTCTCTGTGCTTTCCATCTTTATGTGGCTTTTTCATTACTCTATTTTTTTTACTTCTATTTTTACATATTTTGTGACAGGGTTTTTCTGTGTAACTATATATGTCCTGGAATTCACTCTGCATACCAGGTTTACTTTGAAATCACAGAGATCTGCTTGCCTCTGTCTCCCCAGTGCTGGGATCAAAGTCCTGTGCCATGTGCCATCAAACCCAGTTACTCTCCTTTTTTTTTTCTCTCCCAAGCCAACGCATATTTTACAACACACTATAAACCTTTATTGCCAGCTCTCATACACACCAATGAATTATTAGCAGAGTTCTTTAAAAGCAATGTGTTTTTTTTTTTTTACCGCTTATGCTAATTTTGGAAACCTCCCTTAAAGGAGCTGCACAAATCTTTACTTGTCTCTCACAAAACAGAGTCCAACCCAGAAAAATGCTGCTACCAAGGAGTGTTGCTTGTCTTTGTTCCTTTGTTTCTAAAAACTATTTTTTAAGCTTTTGTTAAGTTTTAAGTGAAAGTTCTCAGTTCCACTTCTGACTCCATTTGTTACAAGCACTTTTTTCCCTGACAGTCAGTCCTGCTACCATGCCAGTCCCCAAGTAACACGCTGAGACTCTATTTGATACAATGCTGTTGTCCAGTTATTATCATTTCTTATCAGCTATCGCTTGTTTAAATATTAACCCATTTCTATTAATCTAAGTATTTCCACATGGTCTCATCTTACAGGCCAGAGGGGCTGGCCTTCTACCTCTCTGGTGGTCTCCCCATGCTGACTCCTCCTTACTACTTCCTCCTTTCTCTTAGTCTCCTAGCCCCGCCAATCTTGCTTTCCTATTGGTCAACAGTGCTTTAGTCATTAACCAGTATGAGAAACATATTTACAGAATAACATCTCCCATCAAAGACCCTCCCCCATGCACTAAGGCTGAACATGGCATTCTGCAATAGGGAACTCCTCCAGCCAGCTAGTTCTTGCACCAACAAATTAGCTCATGGTTTTAATGCCAGAGACCCCTCTCATAGTCCAAGCTTTACAACTGTCTTTCACATATAGAGGGCCTAGTTTTGTCCCCTGGAGACTCTACTGCTGTCAGTAAGTCTAGAGTTCTTGAGTTTCTATGAGCTTGGTTTAGCTGTCACTGTAGATTTTTCTATCATGACCTTGATCTCCCTTGTTCATATATTCCCTCCTCCCTCTCTTCGAATGGATTCCTGGAACTCAGCCTGGTACTTGGGTATGGTTCTCTAAATCTGGTTCCATCAGTAACTGGATGAAGGCTCCATGATGATGGTTAAGGTGTTTACCAATCTGAATATAGGGGGAGGCCAGTCCGGGCACCCTCTCTGCTGTTTCTAGGAGTCATAACTAGGGTCATCAATGTAGATTATTGGGAATTACCGTAGCATAATGTTTCTTCCTAACCCCATAGTGCTTCTCTCTTATGATGACCTTATGAAATTGGCAGGCAAATGGATGAAACTAGAATAAAACATCCTAAATGAGGTAACAAAGACTCAGAAAAACATTATATATATTTACTTATAAGTGCATATTAGATGTGAAATCAAGAATAGTCAGAGTACAATCCACAGTTTCAGAGAAGCTAGGTAACAAGAAGGACCCTAAGAGAAACACATGATTCATTGCAGGAAGGGAAGTTACATGAGATCTACTGGATAAACTGGGGACAGGGAGGTGGTAAGGTAGATGAGAGGGAGGAGGAGAACATGAGGGAACAGAATGGTGGAGGTGGGGGAGTGATGCAGTGGAAAAGCAATGAAAGAAATATGTTAATATAAGGACACTTCATAATGATTTCTTAATAATGAATATTTTAAGGAGATGAAACAGAAGCACATGTTTGTCACAAACAAAGGCATGGCATGAAATATTCTGAATTAAAATTGTGTGTTAATTCTAATTCTGAAAACTCTTTTACAAGAACAACTTCTTATTCCTGTGCTTTATTTTCTGTACTGGCTTTTAGAACTGAATGAGTGTGGTAGCAATAAGTCATAAATACAATGCAATGGGGATGAGTCATTCTTGGCAGTATTATTAACAAATAAAGAAGTAGAGAAATCTAGCTAATTTGATATTTGGGAGACAAAATGCAGTAAATTTTTGCATGGCTGTGTATTAAAATGCATGAGATTCAACTTACTGGTGGAGGCTGAAATAGAGTTTGCAAGGCAATGCATTGTAACTAAGCATCCACTTGACTTTGTGTTAATTAATTTCCCAGGGTTATTTTTTTTTATTCTCTTTGTAATGAAACAAATGTACAGAGACTGACTGAGCTGGGAAATAGAGAGATCACAAGCTTGGTCATAGTGAAATGTTTTGCCTTTCCATAAAAGTAGAATTGGCTGACATAGAAAGGCTGGGACACTTGGGATTGCAGATTACAAAGCACATCAAGGATGTAGACAACATAGCTGCTTTTGATAACTAAAGCTACCCTGCTTAGTATATTAAAGGCTCTCAAGTTTTCCCCCAGTAATATTACAGGTTCTCAGTACATTCTCTGACAAATGAGGCCATGTCTCTAGACAAAAGACTAAATCTGGCTTCAAAATCTGATAAAACAATGGTTCTCCACTTTGCCTGTATGTTTCTTGAATGGTCCTTAATTTTGAGTCTCCCATCCTTGTATTTCCATTTCCCTTGTGAAACCTCAATTTTCACTGTTGTCAGCAGAAGCAGTTGTTCAGTGTGGTGCAACATGCCTGATGGATGTCTTTAATTCACTAGTCCCTGACTGCCTTTACAATTGCTCAGGTCCCAGAGAGAGCTAGCCACCCCAGACAGTAATCAAATGCCTGCGTTTCAACTTTGTCTCAATGGCCTGGAGGCATGGGAGCTGGTGCCAAGGAAGAGATATAGAAACATACTTCTTGTGATTTGTTCAATAGCCGATTTTACTGGCATAATGGAGAAGATGTTAAGGTAATAGAATTACTTCACAGTTGACCACAATTTCCTATTTCTCATGAAATTTAAGTTAACTACAAAAGTAATTTGCATTTGTAGGCTGGGATGTGGCTTTCAAAGAAAACTCTAACTTCTAAAAGGTATTTACGCTCCTTCATTTTTACTTATCATTATTGCTTTTACTTTTAATTATTCCCTTTGAAATTATAATATACTTACACCATTTCTCCTACTCTTTCCTCGCTCTAAACCTTATCATATACTCCTTCTTGCACTCTATCAAATATTGGCTTCTTCACTGGTTATTTCATAAATATATGTATATACATATATTACTAAATATAGGAATATAATGTTCTTAGTATGTATAATATTACCTGCATGTATGTTTTCAGATGCCAAAATGTCAGTGTGAGAACACAATAAACAACAGCCTGGGCAATATGCGGCCACCAGAGCCTTACTATAGCAAGACTTGAATATGCAAGCACAGCAGAAGCACAAGGAAAAGACCTTAAAACCTTATGATGATTATAAAGTTCCTTAAAAAGGAGATGAAAACTCCCTTTATGAAATTGAGGAAAAGACTCAACAAAAAAAGGAGAAATTCAACAAATCCCCTAAAGAATGCCCAGAAAGCCAACAAAAACAAACAGATGAAAGAAACAATTGAAGACATGAAAATAGAAATAGAAGCAATAAATAAAACAGAAACTGAGAAAATTCTAGAAATGGAAAATCTGGATTGCTGAACAAGAGCTATGGACTCAAGCATTGCCAGCATAATTCAAGAAATGGAAGAGAGAACCTCGGCCATTGACGATACAATGAAAGAAAAAAATCCATTGATCAAAGAAACTGTTTGAGCTAAAAGACTCCTAACACAACACATCTAGGAAATCTGGGACACCATGTAAAGATGAAACCTATAAAAAATAGGAATAGAAGGAGAATAATCCCAGCTCAAAAACCCAGAGAATGTATTTATCAATTACCTCTTAAAGCACACATAAAAATACTTTTATGTTAATGTATCAATTTTATTATACAACCATAATTTCAGTATTTTTCACTTGGTAATATGATTAATAGTTAATACTTTAAAGTTTGGAATTTATTTTAGTATTTTGTATATGCAACCAGCCTAGTCTATTTAGTGCTGATTTTATGTAAATGTGTTTAAGGCTGACCACTGGCAATTAGATAACCTATCATATAATTCATCTCTGGAGAGGAATGATACATCCAAGAACACTGCATTGCATGTAGCACTTCATCTAGGAACAGGCCCTTGTGAGATTTCCACCATCCATACTGACAATGTGAATATCTTCTTTGCATAATTGTGTTGTTGAGAATTCATTTATCTGGCATATACAAGACTCTATTCCATAGCAGAATTTTTTTTCTTTTGTTCTTTTCAATCTTTCCAAACCACTGCTGTGATGATTTTTCAGTTTTAAATGTAGGACTGGTGAAGTATCAACTCAGGATGGGCAGCCAAACCTCCACCTCTGTGGCTATATTTTTATCCTAATAATATCATTTTTAAAGAGAAACTACCAGGAAGATTGACTCACGGGAGCAATAGATGAGAGCAAGAAAAGAGGTACCATAATAGAGAGAGCCATTACAGATTGGAAGAGAAACTGACACTAGAGAAATGTCCAGAGACCTACAAGGATGATCCCAACTAACAATGTGAGCAATACTGCAGAGGCTACTCTAAATGTTCTTCCCTTATAATGAGATTGATAACTAACTTAATATGCCATCCTAGATCCCTCATCTAGTAGCTGATGGAAACAGCAGACACCCACAGAAAACACTGAGCCAAACTCCTGGAACCCAGTTGCAGAGAGTATGGAGTGATGAGCAAAGGATCAAGACCAGGATACAGAAACCCACAAAGACAGCTGACCTGAACAAGAGAGAGCTCATGGACTGATAGCAGGGAAACATGTATTGGACTGACCCAGAACCCCTGAACGTGGGTCTCAGAAAGAAGGCCTGAGTAGTCTAAGGGACTTCTAATAGTGGAACCAGAATATACCCCTGGTGCATGAAAGAACTTTGGGAGCACATTACCCATTGAGGGATACTCCCTCAACCTAGAGATGGGGGTGTGGGGATTGTCGGGGACATGGGAGGATGGGAGGGAGAGGGAACTTGGATGAATATGTAAAATAAGAAAAATAATAATAAAAAATAGAAACTACAATTTGTAATATAATCTCAAAACTCTTATTGGTATTTTATTCATAATTTCATATAATAATTCATAAAGGTAATATCACTAAGGAATTGAATATTTTCTTTTATAATTTCTTTAACTTTTCACTTTTTGTCAATGATTAATTAGCAACATTAACCATAGTTTCAGATCTAAGTGACTAATTTCTGTATTAATAACCAATGTTACTCAAACTTGTACTAAAGATCATCCTACTCTCTGTGTAGATATTTAATGTTTGTGACTTTAATGGTTTCCCAGGCTCTCCAAATGTCAGGATAGAAGATTTTCATACCACTTCAGTTCTTTCACAGGATTTAGAAACATTGATTTTTAAGGCTTTCACTATTTATTGCAAAGATGGTATAGTAATTTCTGAGTTCCTTTCATGTTGGTATGAAACTAAATTTCATATTTGTTTTTAATGAAAATTAAAATATTAGCCTACATAGCTTTAATTTTTATTGCTTATGATTTATTTTATATTATTATGAATATGTATGATATAATTATTATGATTTTGTTACTATATTGTATAATTCAGTGAGATTATTTACATACATATTGTTATACAATGTTCATTAATGTCTGAAAATGTTTTACAAACTCTTATTATAAACTCAAAGAAAACTTTTGCATTCATTGAGCATTAAGTCCGTTTCCTCCTCTTGATTTTCAGTCTTTCCTATAAGTCCTATTAATTAGTCTGAAACATATATTGCATATAAAACAATCCCATGTGTCTGTTCTTGCAATAAATTTTCTTTTAAAATAGTCATTTATTATTTTTTCTTGTTTTACATATCAATCCCAGTATCCTCTCCATCCCATCCTCCCATGCCCCCCAAACCCTCCCCATCCCCCTCCTCATCCATTCCCCAGGGAGGGTGAGGCTTTCCAACAGGGTATATCAAAATCTGTCAAGTCATTTGTGATAGGGCCTAAGCTAATGGCGTACCCCTCCATTTGAAATGTGCTTCCAAAGTCCTTTCATGTACCAGGGATACATCCTGGTTCTACTGTCAGAGTTCCCTTAGTTTGCCCAGGCCTTCTAACTGAGATCCATGTTAAGGGGGTCTGAGTTGGATCAATGTTGTTTTCCCAGCTATCAGTCTTGGATCCACTGTTCATGTCATCTGTCTCTGTGGGTTTCTGTAGCCTTGTCCAGGACTTCAGCTAGTGTTTTGATGTGGGTGTCTGCTTCTGCTTCTGTCACCTACTAGATGATGGCATACAATTTAGTTATCAATTTTCATTATCAGAGAAGGACATTTAAGGTAGCCTCTTCAAAATTGCTCAGATTGTTAGTTGGGGTCATCCTTGTAGGATTCTGTAAACATCCCTAGTGCCAATTTTCACTTCAAACCTAAGATAGCTCCCAATCTTATGGTATCTCTTTTCTTCCTCTCATCTATTCCTCCCCCAACTCAATCTTCCTGCTCCTTCATGTTCTTCTCTTCCCTCTTCTGTAGCTTGTATGTTTTCTGCCAGCCCACCCACCACTGGTCTGGGCCCACAACTGCACCAGCCCCAAATAACACACTGAGACTCTATATTTGATACAATCCTGTTGTCCAGTTACCATTATCATTTATGGGCTAGTTCTATCTTAATTATTAACCCATTTCTACTTATCTAAGTAGTTCCACATGGCTCATCTTACCAAAGAGCATCGGGCCACATCTGATCTCTTTCGGCTCTCCATGCTGACACCTCCTTACTACTTCCTCTTTCCTCTTTATCTCCCAGCCCTGCCTATCTTGCTTTCTCATTGGCCCAACAGTGCTTTATTAATCAACCAGTATGAGAAACATATTTACAGAATAACATCTACCATCATCTCCTTTTTTCTGTCTAAAATAAAAAGAAGGGTTTTAACCTTGACATAGCAAAATATATCATACAACAGTTATGAAATAAAAATCACAGTTAACAATATTTAGTCCATTAACATTTGTAAGACTTAAAGGAAATATCATCTATCCTATCTTTGTGAATCTAAAGTCCTACATGTAACTTATCTTTAATATTAACTAAGGAAAACTATAACCAAAACTATCTGTCTTCAACTCCTTTAAAGACCATAGAAGGATAATATATAAACTCTAGAAATGACAGAGACAATGCACTGCCTGGTCAGTCACCTGAAGTTCTTCTGTAATGTTTCATCTTCAGCCCATAGGCCATAGTGTGTCTGGCAGACTCCTCAGCAAAGCAGGAAACTTTAAACTGTCCACCTGTATTGGCAGTTTGTCAGTCATTTTTCTCTGTGTCCTGCAGAATGACTGCTTCTTCCATTAAGCAGGAATCCAGTAGCAATGTCCATCTTGAATCAGCAGTCACCTTTTTGTGGGTCCTGCATGTCCAGTTTCTACAACATAAAGTCAAAAAGTCCAGAAGAGCAGTACCTTGTCCAAATGGCTAGTCTTGCCATATTAGAAGCAAACTCCATAACACGTTTCTTCGATGTCCATCTTCCTTTCTGACGCAGGTTGTGTTACCAGGTGCAGTTGTGCCTCACTGTCAAGAAAAGCCCTAAACCATTTTAAATGCCATATTCTGTAGGTCTTTGAAAGGATTGAAGAATGCCTATCCATCTCAAATAAATCTCTATATATCTAGAAATCCTAACTAAGTTAACTCCAAGTTTTACCTATCATAGGTAACTCTCTATAATCTGCATTAAATTATACATTACATCTCTGTGATTCTTATTTGATAACTGTTGTATGATATATTGTGCTATGTTAAGGTTAAACCCCTTCTTTTATTTTAGACAGAAAAGAGGAGATGATGGGAGATGTTATTCTGTAAATATATTTCTCATACTGGTTAATTAATAAAGCACTGTGGCCAATGAGAAAGCAAGATAGGCAGGGCTAGGATGTAAGGTGGAAAGAGGAAGTAGTTAGGAGGAGACAGGATGTAGAGCATGGAGAAAGAAGATGCCGGTAGTGGCTCCCCGATAAGATGACCACGTGGAAATACTTAGATAAGTAGAAATGGGCTAATAATTAACACAGAGCTTGCCCATAAACAATGATAGTCACTGGCCCACAGGACTGCATCAAATACAGAGTCTCAGCATGTTATTTGGGGCTCGTACGGCTGTGGACCCAGACATGTGGCGGGCGGGCTGGCGGAAAACATACATGTCACAGTTTCTTTTCCCCTTCTCTTTCCCCTAATGCCCCCTCCACTCAATATGCTCAGGAGATCTTGTCCCTTTCCCCTTTTGTGGGGGACCTTGTATGTTTCTCTTAGGGTCCTCCTTGTATCCCAGCTTCTCTGGTAGCATGAATTATAGGCTGGTGATCATTTGTTCTATGTCTAAAATCTATATATGTGTGAGTACATACCAAGTTTGTCTTTTTGTGACTGGGTTACCAAACTCATGATGGTTTTTTCTAGTTTCATCCATTTACCTGCAAATTTCAAGATTCCATTATTCCCCCCGCTGAGTAGTACTCCATTATGTACATGTATATGTACATGTACCACTCTGAGATACCATCTTACTCCTGTTAGAATGGCTAAAATAAAAAACACCAATGAGAGTTTTTTTCTGAAGAGGATGTGGAGAAAGGGGAACACTCCTCCACTGCTGCTGGGAGTGCAAACTTGTACAGCCACTTTGGGAATCAGTATGGCTGTTCCTCAGGAAATTGCGAATCAGTCTACCTCAAGGTCCTGTAATTCTACTCTTAGGCATATACCCAAAAGAGGCACAGTCCAAAAAGAACATCTGTTCAACTATGTTCGCAGCAGCATTATTTATAACAGCTAGAACCTGGAAACAACCTAGATGCTTCTCAATTGAAGAATGGATAAAGAAAAAGTGGTACAGAATATTTTAAATGGGAGCATTTCTCTTGGCTATTTGAGGACCCATGAAATTATAGATAAATGTTAGTATACGTTTTCCTATTTCAGGCCAGCACTTTTCTGAATAGAAAAGGTGGAGGTTTAAATGGGAGGAAGCAGAAGGGTGGTATGATGGGGAGTAGGAGGACATGAGGAAGGGGATACTGCAGCCATGATGTAACACTAATGAATGAAAGAAAGAGGGAGGGAGGGAAAGAGGAAGGAAGACAGGAAAAGAAAGATTATATTTTCTAGAAATTAAAAAGTATAAATTCATAAATGAAGAATACTACCAGTGAGATTAGATTGTGTAGCATGTAAATGCACTTTATGTATGTCTAGTTACATGAGTTCAACCTCTGGATCCCATGTAGTTTGAAGAAAGAAACCTAATCAGAACAGTTGTCCTCTAACCTGCACAAGTGTGTCATGACATGTGTCCACAAACACACCATGAAATGCAGGCACATTCATGTATGTATGTATGTATGTATGTATGTATGTATGTATGTATAAATTAATAGTTATTTTAAAGATAAAAACAAAATTTCCCAACATACACTGATTTATAAAATAATGAAACTTAATATAATCTAGTGAAAATTTGCATTGGGTTTGGAAATATAATCAAATAATGTATAATAGTATTATGAATATAAAACCTTAGCTTTCTTATTCAACATACACACATTTGGCAATGTAAATAACTGCTATCACACTTGATGCATGGTATAGCTTGATTTACATATGGGCACATTTAAGGGGAATATGGATAAATAAATGTAGAGAATTTTCCTCAGCTGTATTTGTTATCCTTATGAAAATCATGTAGATTTAAATGTCCTTCCAAAAATAAAACTTGGAACATAGAGATAAGCAAGGGAAGGATGCTTGGCACTTTTTGAGAAATAATACTTCATTAAGCAAGTGTATTTGAATTCATGCTGAGAGAAAAGATAGAACAAATTGTGTTTCCTGTTACATAATATATTCAAATCTTCGCCACATTCTAAAACAGTGTCTGTCTTCAATATACAAAATTAGTTTTATTTGGACACATTTAGTCATAGAACATGTTATGTGAGAAAAAGCCCCCCCCCACCAAACCAAACAAAGTCATCTACAAAAAGCTTGCATAGGATTATAAGTGTTAGTGCCAAATGCTAAGTCACAGAAGATCTTATATAATCTTTAATAAGTTGAAGCATGAGTGTTTTGTGATATTAAATTATCTAGCACATGGAGTTACAGATAGGTTCCTCTCTCCTTGATCTAAACATAGCCCTGAGTACATGAAAAAAATTGTTCAGTTAATGTAGAATTAGGAGCTCTTTTACTGCAATGAAGGTCTATTTTTGAATTAGTATATATATATATATATATATATATATATATATATATATATATATATATGGGGCTACTGACGTGTTCATTTGAATGATGTGCCAGTGTTCATTTTCATGTTGTTTGCCCAGTTCTTCCACACAAAGAAATGAGGAGAAACCAGATTATACATATTTTAATTTCTAGTAAGCATCCATGGAAAACTGCTCCAGTCAAATTATGTTCTCCCAAGCACTTCCTGCAGAGAACTGGAAAAATTATTTCCCTTCATGTAGACACAAATCTATATTAATGTAGTGAATGTCTCCATAGGTGTTTATGATTCTGAAGATTATGGTCCACCCTTGAATTAATGCACTACCCTGACTGGTATTTGAGGACCATGATTCAAAAATTTTGTAACTCCATAGAAGCTTCTTTAAAATGAGCAATGCCACTCATAATGTCTCTTTTCACATCCCAGAGTGGGGAATGGAAGGCTACAATTTAGTCCTTCCTATTAGCAAACAATCTAATAGAAATATAATGACATGGACAACAACAGAGAAAGTCAGTACAAAATAAATAAAACTGATAAATAAAATATCTCTTCCTGAAATGTGTGATCAAGAAACTCACATGTAACATATAAGATAAAATATCAACAGGATGAAACAGTAATTTAGGAAACAAGCAAAACATAAGGTTCAAGAAAAAACGTTTTAAAACTGCAATTTTCAAAGAATATGAGAAAATTTTATTTCTGGTAAGCAAATAATCTTGAGCAACAGTTTCTATCTTAGGAAACTTACATGTAACCACTAGCAATAGGATTCAGAAGTATTTGTACCAAAGAATGTAAAACTCAGATTCACACTAATACTTGTATATAAACCCAAAGTAGATTTAATAGTGGTAAATCATAAGTAATCATTTCTCAAACTTTAAAAAATATCCCTCAATAAATGTCATTAAAAATGGTACAACCAAATCATGGAATGATATGCAGTAATAAAAAAATGTGGAATATGTATAAATACATGTGTTCATATACCATGAACTGTGCTGAGTGAACAAAGCTAAGCAAATCTTTTAAAATTCCACTTCATGAAAAGTTTTAAATCACAATGTGATCTCCTCAAAATTATTTCAGTATTCTGAATTTATGCAACCAAGTTTCTAGTTTGTATACAGATGTTTTCAGTATTTGTATGACTATTTCTGTTTCTTTAAACCAAGAAAGCTGTATACTTTGACCTATCCATGCCATAGAGTGTTTTTCAGTGATACAAAAGTTAAGCAAATGGAATTTAGAGATTTAGGGAGGCAGAAAATGAGGATGAATTTTGTAATCTGTAATTTTTACATTTAACAACTTTTTGCTTCTATTTTAAGACATATTTTCCCTTCCTTTGGTAAAAGAGCAAATGGCTATTTACCCTACAGATTATACACGAGTGCTTCAGCTAACTGTAATTTCATCAGAAAAAAATATAAAGGCTTTGAAGTGAAGCAAAATACAGACTATTTTTTCAAAACAATAATGATCATATAGGCAATCAGTATAAAATAGAAGAAGAAATATAATTTTAAGGAAAAATATTGAGAGGAAATTTGGAAGAAAACCAACTGTCACTTTTATCTTTCTGTGCTTTGTTATGAGGCCTAAATTTATATTGGCTTCATGTTCCTTCAGGAAGATGAATAAGTCATGTAACAGAAAGCAAAGCAACATTTAAATTATATTGAACAGCTTACATTTTAAAATAAGTTGACAATGAGTTCAGCAAGGGGTTCCAATTAAAAACCCTTGGGCAAATTACTGTTCTAATTAATAATTCATATTTTACATAATCTGTAGTAAAATTTCTTGTACACCTACTTCTTCATCTACTTTAATTAAAACAAAAGTGGAATTTATTAATGACACTCTATAGCTAACAACTTGAATTCTATCAAACCGAGGCAAGAAATCATTAAATTCATAAATGTGCTTTTATTGCATTTTAATGGAAATGAAATTAGATCTGTCTTATCAGAGGTGGAACTAGTCAACACTAAAAGAAGCAGAAGGGCTGCCAAATGGTCAATTTACATAAATAAATTTGCCTTCTTTACAAGGTGAAAAGTCTTTTCATGAGAGCTCGAAAAGCAACATCATTCACCAAGCTGACTGTGAATTGACAAACTCATTGTGAGTCTGATAAGATTTAAGCAAGAACTTTCCTCTATTTCCTCTGCCCAAGGTAATTTTTAAGCTTTGCTTTAACTGTGATACCTATCAAAATGTTAATACTGCAATCCTTTCCATGCTATTGTTACATTCTTAGGAAAGAAGTGCACATTGGAACACAGAAATTATATTCAATCTGAAATAATAGATATTTTGGAATACTTAGTTCTGAATAATTCATTTACAAAACCTATAGTTACGATTGCAAAGTATTCTTTCTAAGGAATTAACTACATTTCTTAGAAACCACTATACACAATAGCAAATTTTATTATTCAGAAATATGTCCAAGTAGAAATCATGAGTGTGTGTGTGTGTGTGTGTGTGTGATAAACATGAAGTTTACTAAAGTAAAATTTACTTACTTATACACCCTTCATCAAGTTGAAAATAGCTATTTGAATTCACCAGAATAAGTTCTCACCAGATGAGAAATAAGTAAGTATCTTCTACAGTATATGGCAGTAGAGCAGTTTATGGACTCTGGAATGCTTTCAGGAGGAGAGTATACAACTGTACTCTTGGCTTTTGAGCTGTTCACATTGAAATTTTTCTTTCTGCTTTGCCTTTATTAGATTGTAGTCACAATTCTATGTCTTCTCTAAGCCTGTAAACTCTGATGACTCTGGGACTGGAGCAAACACCACAGCATGAATAAAATCCCATGATGAGAGAACGGAGAGAGAACAATGCCAGCCCCTCTCTCTGGTAAGATAAGACCACGTGGAAACACTTAGATCAATAGAAATGGATTAATATTTAAGACAGAGCTAGCCAATAAGAAAGTAGTAACTGGCCAAGAGCTTTATATCTAATACAGTGTCACTGTGTGTTATTTGGGGCTGGCACGGCTCTGGGACCACGCCTGCAGGAAAAACCTGCTCACAACAATCCCATACTAGCTTCCCCTGCCAACAGGTGAGAGCAGTAAGACACATTTTCCATCTTCCATCAGATGCCTTTGATCATCTATTCTCAGTTGCATGACTTCTCTCTATTTACTGCATACTCATTCCTGTAAAAGAAAATTCTAATCTATTTATTTTTGAGACACTTTCAAATTGTTAAGATTAGAAAAAATTTCCCCATTGCAATAGCCTACCTTTTTGAATGAAGTTTCCCATCAAAGTCTGCATTTGCTTTTAATTGAAAAATCACTTTTAAAATATGTAACTGTTCCCAACTTTATACTTTAAATTATTTGCATGCCTCTGAACTGGTTTCTTTACTCTGCTATTTCTAATTACTTTCTGATTTCCCTTTTCTATCTATTTTCCTTGCCATTTTACAAAGTCATGGACTTCAACTCGAATATATTTTTATAACTCTGAAATTCTAGATCATTCACTGGCTGTTGATGAAATGTTCCACTTGAATATTTCTTTCCCATTGTAGTAAGGGTATACTCTTAGAAACAGTTTCTTATGTATGTTTCATTCAGTAATATTTCTCTGACAAGTAGTCACAAATAACTATTCATCAACTACTAAATATCTTTTAGCTCTCTTAAAATTTAATTTCTTATACTGTACATAATGAGCTAAAATCCCTATATAAATTAAATTTTGAAATTTCACTAATACTTGGCATTTAAAGACCAATTTTTAGAGACCTATTAGTAAGAAATGAATTAATAAAAATTCCATTAATATAAACGTATACGCATTTAACATACATATCTGCCAAATAGGAAAACTGGAAATGGTGTTATGTGCTCCATCATTGGGACATTGTAACTATGATCACAGGAAGAAACTTAGATTTAAATAAAGTCCTTATTTTTTTCTCTACCACCTAGTTGAAGACCACATTTCAAACCCTATGGAAAAAAAAAAAACCTCCAAAATCCAAAATGGCTGAAAGACACTTAAAGTGCTCAACATCCTTAGCTCTAAGAGGAATGCAAATCAAAACAACTCTGAGATACCATCTAACTCCTGTCAGAATGGCTAAAATTAGAAACACCAAACACAACTTATATTGGAGAGGATGTGGAGAAAAGGGAGTACTACTCCACTGTTGGTGGGAGTGCAAACTTGTATAGTCATTTTGAAGATCAGTATGGTGGTTCCTCAGGAAAATGGGAATCAATCTACCACAGGACCAGGCAATCCCACTCTTAGGCATACACCCAAATGATCCACATCCAAGCACCAAAGACATTTGTTCAACTATGTTTGTAGCAGCATTATTTGTAATAGCAAGATCCTGGAAGCAACCTAGATGCCCTCAATTGAAGAATGGATAAAGAAGATGTGGCACATTTACACAATGGAATACTACTCAGCAGGGGTTGTGGGAGAACAATAGAATCTTGAAATTCACAGGCAAATGGGTGGAACTTGAAGAAACCACCCTGAATGAGGTAACCCAGCCACAAAAAGAGGAACGTGATGTAATTATAATACATTATTAAAATACAAAAGAAAAGGGTAGAAAGGAAAACTATAAAAAACAAAATAAACAAAGAAAAAAACCCAAGAACAATGTATAGGTCAACCCAAGGCCCTCAAACAGTCTTTACAGTTGATTGTGGTTGATTTGTTGTTATGATACCAAGATAATGGTCTGTTAGACTCCAGATGGTCCAGCTCAGAGAGTCTAGAACAAATCATACTGTGTATGTTAACTAGTTCAGATTACAATAACATCAAAATTTGTCCTCAAGATAGTCATGCACAGACTGTTGCTACCCGTTCCTCCAGTAAAGTTTTCATATTCATAGGTACTTAAAACTCTATGATTCAACCAACTGAACCTCATAGAAGAGAAAGTTGGAATTAGCCTTGAATGCAGTGGCACAGGAGACCACTTCCTATAGAATAGGCACTAAGGGCAACAATGAATAAATGGTACCACCTGAAACCAAGAAGCCTCTATAAAGCAAAAGACATGGCCAAAAATACAAACTGGCAACCTACAGAATGGGAAAAGATCTTTACCCACATCTGACACAGGACTGAGCTCCAAAATATACAAGGAACTCAAGAAACAAAGCTTAAAAGATTAAATAATACCAATTAAAAATGGGGTACAGACCTAAAAAGACAACAGGGTGGCCTCAAATTCACAGAAGTCTGCCTGCCTTTGCCTCCCGATTGCTAGGATTAAATCATGTGCCAATACCACCCTGCATAATTTCAGTTGTTAACATAACTAGATTTATGGTCTTCTATAAATACTCTTCTGGTATATTGGTGAGGAAACTGACAAAGAGAAGCTTCTATGGAGAGAAGATTCACCCTCAGTGTAGGCACATTCCAGCTGGGAGCCAGAGTCATAAAGAGTTTAAAGAACTATTCCGTATTTGGCTACTTCCCCTTCTTCCAAAGTTAGTATAACTACTACTGTTGCTTCCCATCCTCTGTGAATACCAAAGCAAACAATAGCATTCTGGTCTTCCATTCTGGAATGTATACAAGTAGTTAAGAAAGACTTTTGCAGGCTTTCAGCACCCAACTGAGAATTCTGAAGCATCTAGTTTCATAGATTGAACAGTTACTGTTTTCTCTACTATTCCAGTAGGAATATGGACAAGGTTGGATTACCTATTCCCACAATGCAAGCATATATATATATCTTATAACCAATATTTCCCCTCATGTGCGAAGGTAATTGGACATTTGAATACTGTACAATGTAATTCACCGTATCAATAGTTATAAATGAATAACAGACAATGAAGAGAATAAATTTAAAGTGAAAGTGAAGTCTTAGTATAAGAAGACCCTCTATGGTTCATTTTCCTAGGTGAATTCCATTGAACACATGAAAGTACCTTCACAAAAATCCATGAAAAAGTTTGAGAGATCACAGAATCTGGTTTTAGCATAATAATAACAAGGAATGATCTATTGAAGAAAATGGGAAAAAGGATAAATTTGCAGCCAATCAAGTGCATCACTAAAAGATATTAGTAAGGAATCAGAGACTATGAGTTAAATATAGGGCCTAAATGTGAAACAATATCAGTATTATGCAACCAAAGCCTCAATTGCAATTCTATGATATATAAGCTTTGGGAACAAAGGAACTGACTCTAACTTCTATCCCCTCACTTTGACCAGCATAGTACAGATAGAGTCTCATCCACTGGAGGACAAATAGAGAGATGCAAGACTTGGCTTGAAAAACAGTTCTGAACCCACTACAAGATGGGTTGAAGTGACTAGGGATTGAAAATTCAAAAACCATGAAAAAATAAACTCCTTATTTTTTACTTGACTTTTTCTACTGTTTTTTCATAGAGACAGAAATCAGGTTAACACAGAAATCTCATGCTTATTGATTGGAAGAATCAATACCATAAAACATCTTTAGTCCAGAATTAGTAAAATCCTTGAAGATGCTTCAAAGCATGAAAAGATTGATAAAAATTAGGACAGAATCACAGCCCTCTAAATATATATAAAAAAAGTCACAAATCTAGAGTCATTACATCAATAGGCTTCATAGTATTCCACAAACATAGCCATAACAATTGAAACAGCATTGTATTTGCATAAGAAAAGACACATAGATCAATGGGAGAAAATGCCATGAGTAAACGCATGCATCTACAGATGACTAATTTTAGACAAAGTTGCAAAAATATTAACTGGAAAATGATTGAATATTATATTTAGTGAAATAATTCAGGTACTGAATGAAAAATGTTAAAAGATTTCACCTAGGTGGAATCTAAAATGATGATCTTGTACACATCAAGGGTAGAGTGGGGGGAAGGGATGATGAAAGGCTTGACAACAGTCACTAAGTTAATTAAGAGGACTAAATTCTGGCTTGCTATTATAAAGCTGGATTAAAATGAAATGATGTTCTTAATAATCCAGTGATGCTAGAAAAAGGTGGTCTGTTCTTATCACAAATAAATGACAAATACTTCAGAAGAAACTTTTAATCCTGATTCAACCATGAAACTTTTTGCATATGAATCAGAACATTATGTGGCACCACAAATTTTGCAAAAATATTTGTGTTCACCTTAACAATAGTGAGGAAACACAGGTATATTAAAATATACAGGTAAGTTAACTTTTTCCATTTTGATGTTCGAATAAAACTTTTATGTAAATTTATGACACTGCAAATTTAGTTCTAAATTTTACTATTCAATGACTACTATTCAATTGCTAACAAATAAGCAATTGTCATACTCAAGGTTTTAGAATGAGCAATTTCTGAAGAATTAAAATTTACTTTTCAAAGAATAAATGTTAGCAGTCACACGGTTGTATTTCCAGGTTTTCTTGTTCCTGTGGGGAGACTACAAATTAAACAAAAATAAAAGCATGAATATATATTTTACTCATATAGAAATAAGAAAATTTATTTAAGTTTTTCACCAGATATTGGGATAATTGAATTTAATAGCACAGGTGCTTTTGTTGTATATATATGGAAGTAATGCATTGATGTACTTTATATTTTACCTATGTAAATATGTATTACATATTAAATATTATAAAGGCACAAGATGGTATCTCAGAGTTGTTTGATTTGCACTTCCCTGATGGTTAAAGATGTAGAGTACTTTCTTAAGTGTCCTTCAGCCATTTTAGTTCCTCTATTGATAATTCTCTAGTTCTGTATGACAATTTTTAAATGAATAGTTTGGTGTTTTGGTGACTAGCTTCTTGAATTTTTTGTATATTTTGGAAGCAACACCCTTCCCTGATTTCTTTCTCAGCCTACTTCTCATTTATATAACTAGACATCAAAAACCCAAATAAGTCCACTAAAAATGGGTAACATATCTAAACATAGAATTCTCATCATAGGAATTTCAATTAGCTGAGAAACACTTAATGAATTCTTTAACATCCTTAGCCATCAGGGAAATGTAAATCACAATGACTCTGATATTCCATCTTACACAAGTCAGAATAGCTAAGATGAAAAATACTAAATAGAGCTTATTATGGAGAGAATGTGGAACAATGTGAACAAACCTCCACTGCTAATGGAAATGCAAACTTGTATAGCCATTTGGAAATCTTGAGGTTTCTCAGAAAATTTGACTCAATCTACCTAAAGACACAGTTAGACCATATAGACACGTACTCAACTATGCTCATAGCAATGCTATTTCATAATAACCAGAGCCTGGGAACAACCTAGATAACTCTTAACCAAAGAGTGGCTAGAGAAAATGTGGTAGTTTATACAATGGAGTATTATTCAGCTGTTAAAAAGATGACCTCAGAAAATTTGGAGGCAAATCGGGTGAACTAGAGAAAAATCATCCTGAGTGAGGTAATTCAGTGCCAGAAAGAAAAACATGGTATATATTCACTCACAAGTGGATGTTAGCCTTAAAATGAAGGATAACCATACCACAATCCACAGCCTCAGAGAGGCTAGGTAATGGTTCAATGAGGAATGGAGATGCATGGATTTCCATGGGAAGGGGAAATAGAAGAGATCTCCAGGGTAAACTAGGGACAAACAAGGATGAGGACATGAAGAATTGGGTTGGGAGTGGAAGGATGGGAAGAATAATGAAAGAGATGTCTTTATGTGAATGCATTTTTGGGGTTAGGTACAAATGTGGTACAAGGGAACCTCCCACAAATCTACAAGGATTACCCCAGATAAAACCCCTAGAAATACTAAATAGGTAGCCTGAACTGGTCATCTTTTATAATCAGTTTGGTAACTACCCCAATTGCTATCAGAGAGCTTTAATTCAGTAACTGATGGAAAAAGATGAAGATATCTATAGCCAAGGACTAGGTCGAGCTCAGGGAACACTGAGAGAGAGGAAAGACTGTGTGAGGCAGGAGGGTCAATGAAACCCACAGAAACAACTAACCTCAGCTCACAGATTCTGTACCAACAGCTAGCGAGCCTGTCTGGCCCCAACTTAGTTGTGAAGCTTCATCTACGTGTGGGATTCCCAGTGGTAGAGGCAGGACCTGTACCTAATACTTTGGCAGGCTTTCAGAAACCTATTCATCATAGTAGTTTGGCCTTGCCCAACCTTAACACAAAGGGAGAAGATTATTCCTACCTCAACTTGATATGCCACACTTTGTTGACACCATGAGATGCCTGCCATTTTCTGAACATAAATAGATGAGGGAGGCAGAGTGAAGGTGGAGTGAGGGAATGAGGAGATAGGAGGGAGGGGGGAATGCAGACAGTATATAAAATAATGAATAAATTTAACTAATATAAAAATATATTAAAATATGATATTTGACACACGAAAGCATAAAAAATAGAGAAACTGATCATCCTCAAGATATAATGTTAAAAAGTATGATTGAATGTAAGTTATTACAAGAATATTCACAATAATTTGTGTTTACACTAAGTGCACTGAACATTGGTCAGACTATATTATTGTTTTCCACATAAAGATACTATAGACCTGAGATACTATTGATCTTCTCTCATAACATTAGAATAGTTTCACTTTATTTATAGTTGGCTATATGTTTTAAAAAGCAGAAAAATTTTTAGTATCATTTTATTCATCTACTATATTGAGTATAGTTTTCACTTGTACAAATATATAAAATATTATGGTGAATGACTAGTATTAATTCAGTCTCGCTTTCTTAAAACAAAACCAACTAACACAATCAAATGAATAACATATTGATTTTACCTAAAAAAGCCTTTATTCACTTGTTTAATATTAGTTTAGAAAACATAACACACAATGTTTTGATCATACTCACATCCTTCCCCCACTCCTCTTACATTGATACCTATCAAACTTTGTGTCCTCTTAATTTTTTTAAACCCATTGTGTACAGTTGATGTTTTTCACATTGAATACACACACACACACACACACACACACACACACACACACACACACACACACACACACACACATATATATATATATATATATATATATATATATATCAACTGCTGTGAATTCAGACATGCAACTGCCATATTGCACATATAAATGACAGCTTCAAATCAATAAAGCCCCATTTTCTGTACTACTTCTTGAAATTGTCTTCAACTTTCAGTAAGTGAATTAGAAGTCTCCTTTATTCTAATGTTGCCATTGAGTTTTGGGATATCCCCAGGATGTGATTTGGAAAGCTCACATGAATATTTGGAAGTAGAACATAAAGTAAAACGTGATTCAACGGCAAGAGATCATTCACTGTGGGATACATAAAAAGTCTCAAATTCTGGGACAAATGACTGAGGTGCCTATTTAACATATCAGGGTTGACATGGCCACCAGGTTATCCTAGCATACCACAGTCCCTACCTGTTGCAGCCCCCCCCCCGGCTTGAATGCCCTACTTTCTACACTGAACACTCCAGCCCAGGGGAGCTGGGCTTCTCTTCCATATATAATCCATCCATTTTGATAACCTGCCCTTTTACTTTTACCCTCTTGGCTGTCACCTAGTTGTCTTCTCCCACTTCTCCCTACATGGCACAGCTCACTAAGGAGCATGTTGTCCCTAGACTCTCTCTAATGCTGCTCTTTCTGGCTATGCTCCCCATTTAACTATAATAAACTTTAACTATAATAAAGATTTTCTTCAACCATACTGATGGAGGATGGCTATATATATATTGCTTTTGATGGTTGATAAATAAAGTACTGTTTGTCCAATAGAGGAAGGAAGACGGGCGGGACTAGGAGACATGGAGAAGTCAGGGAAAGGTAGGCAGATAGATACTATGAGGAGGTGCCATGTAGATGCCAAAGGAGTAACAGGTTAGGACATTCTCCAGTAAACCAAGACTACATGAAAATACAGAGATTAAAAGTTATAGGTTAATAATTAAGACAGAGCTAGCGAATAAGAAGCCCTAGTCCTTGGCCAACAGATTTACAACTAATATACTAGCATCTCTGTGTGTTCATTAAGGGCTGAAGCAGCAGGACCTGGCAGGACAAAAAAACTCCAGCAACACCATACTTAGGAGAAGTTATATCTTTTCCTTTTTATATCCCTTGTCATTCATCTGGTGCCAAAACCCGAGAAAGGCATAAATGAGCCCACTTTGCAATAAGCTCATCGTCTCCTAGCCTAACCAACCTGTCAATTTCACCCTTCTGGGTGTGAATCACTTTTCCATGCTGGCTTCTACCACCCAATGTATTTGCCTCAAAATTCTAGAGTTCAGCTCCTCCACTTTCTCTAATCATCCAAGCCTCCTCACCTACTTGATATGGACCCTGGATCCTGCTATGACATTTTGTGACATCTCCTTTCTATGTACTTTTAGGGTACCCAACTAGTTTATCCTCTCCCTTCTCTTATCACTTGTATCTCCCCTTCTGAGTCCCCATAGACTCCTTGCTTTGCCTACTTTTAATATAAAAGGCACACAAGTGTGCCAGGAAACTTCCTCTTACCTTATTTGGCCTCTTTCAGTATTTCATGTAGAAAAGGACACTTCTCTGAGATTTGCAACATTTTCCTCTGGTGATCTCAGAGTCTGCTTGGGGACTCTAAGGATTGAAATTCTTATCACTGCACTTATCCACATCTACATCCTTTGAAGAGATAACTAAAGATATCTCTGCCCACATCTAACTCTCTCTCTCTTTGACTATGAGCTCTTCCTACCCAAAAAACTAACCCCTCAACTCAACTTGCTTGTCTATTCAAGACTCCATACATCCTCATACTTAGGTTTGCCATTAAGGCTTGCTGACTCACTTTTTTTGCAATGTGGTCTAGCCCCAATACATATGACATTCAGGCTCAATGGCCAAAGGATGAAATATTTGACAACCAAATCTTTACTGATGTTGACAATGCTAAAAGCATGGGCAAAAGATCTGAGTCCACCAATGTATGGGCTTTATATTTCCTTTGTTCTCACCCTTCCCTCTATACCTCATGCCAAATTCACTAGAATCTCTTGGGAAAAGCCAAACCCCTCCTGAAACTGATCAGGATCTGGATGCCGCTGATTCCACTCTTTTTTGACTTTGACATAAACATTTCAGCCCCACACCAACAGGTCATTAGCCTAAATATCTTCCTCAACTTAAACCTCATTCTCTGGTACTCCCTCAGCCAGTTCCCAGACGCAATCCTAACTCAACTTCAACTATACTGTCCTCATTGCCTCCTGAAGATCACACCCACTCTCACTCTGATGGACTTTATACCTTAAGGGAAGTGGCAAGTCCTGATGGCATCCTCTTTGCACACATCATGTTTTCGATGGGTGACCTATCCAAGATAAAAATGTGCCTTGGTTCTTTTCCTATCTGTGTTTTTAACTTCCCCAAATAGTTTAAGAATCTTAATCAACCCTGAAATCTTACCAGGCATGACCTCTATGTTATTTCTTCTTCTATTCTTATCCCTGAGGAAAAAGAAAGGATATGGCCAGCTACTCAAGACCACACAGATGAGCTCCACCACATAGACAATCCCTATTGGGTGGGGCAGACACAGTTCTCCAGTCAAATCCCCACTGGAAGTACCAGATTAATGATGAGAATCAGTTGCTCCAAAAGGCTTCTCAAATGTATTTTTTTAAATATAAATTGAGGGATGTTACCCAGAGTCCAGATGAAAATTCTGACAAGTTCCTTGCTTGAATACTTTTAATGTACATTAAGTGGGTCTCTGTGGGGACAGGCTTTGATGTTACCTATGTTCAAGACAGTGTCCAATGGTCCAGACAATTTCCTGTTGCCCGAATGATATGACTCTCAGTTATTACTCCAGTCAAATTTGTGTTTGCATGCCACCATGTTCTCTGCAAAGATGATAGCAGACTGACATTCTGAAATCTAAATCACCACTTCTATTAAATGTTTTCCTTTATAAGAGTTGCTATGGTCATGTTTTCTCTTCACAGTAGTAGAAACCTCAAATAAGACAGAAGTTGGTAGCAGGGACTGAGGTGTTGCTGTGATAGGCTGGACCATCTTTTATGTTTGGAGTAATGTGGACATGCTACTTCAGATTATGAAAGCAGTGAAATGCATATAGCAGCCACATGGAAGATAGTGGTTCTAAGTGATGAACTGTAAAGGGATAGCTCAAAAGATTTCAGAGAAGAATTTTAATATGTGGCCTCAAAATCATTCTTGTGATATTTCATCAAAGAAAGAGACTGTCTTTTTTCCTTGTCTGACAGTCTGGCTGAGGCTAAACTGAAGAGATTTGGATTAATTCCACTGGCAGACAAAATTTCAAAACACTAGTATTGATCTTTCATGTAGTTATTAGTTTTAAGTCTAATGAATATTTATAACCAAAGAAGCAAGCTGAGCAAGGTAAATTACAAAATGTAATTTTTGAGGAGAAGAACAGTAGGAAGCTGCTCTCCTGAACTTTTTGCTTACCCTTGTATTGTTATCTTCCTTCTCAGGTCTTTGATGAGGTTGAAGATTAGACTGTCACAATTACTGTTCTCTCTTCCTAGATAGAAATATTAAGTATAACACTTAAGCTTTTCAGCTTAGGACAATTCTATAGTAATCTCTGGTATGTCTTCACCCTAGGACTGCATATGTAGTTCTTTAGTTTGTATGTTTTTAATTTTTCTTTTCCTAAAGCATACTTAATATTTACTGTCTTTGTATATAGTTTTATTTCAAGCCTAAATCTTTTCTTTAGACTAAAAGGGGAATTGTAGTGAGATAGTGATATATCTACCCCACCCACACCTGTTGCACTGACCAGGCCCACTGTGGCATGGGAACTGATGCAGGTGTGACCTAGGGGGACTAGGTCTGGGTTCCTAGACACCAGCACTTTCCCTTGCTTCCTGGTCAAAGACAGAGATCATCCAAAGGCATCCTTGTAACATGAACCTGCTGGAAGTCATCTGTTTCTGTTTTAAGTGATTTCTCCCTGAATAAACATCTATCAGCCTATCATTTTCCCAAATTCTTAATTATACAAGCTACAGATAAAATAATAGCATCAACTTAAAGAAAGAAAGGTTTGTTCTAGCTTACAATTACACATTATAAAAAACAATGGTGCAGTCTTTGTGACAGGGTCTTGAGAAAGCAATTATCATCATATCCATAATCAAGAACAGAGAGCAAAAAATGTGTGTATGCTACTGTCCAGTTCCAGATCTCCTTGCTAGAGAAAGGTACTCTCCATAGTGAGTATGTTTCCCACCTAGATTAATGTAATCTCTAAGACTACCTACCCAAGAATTTCAGATTTAGTTAAGTTGGTAGCATTAACCATCATGCATGGCTCAACTACAAACACAATTCACAAAGTTCATTATGAATACTTCAGTGACATTATGTGAAATATCAGGGTAAGAACTATCAGAGGCCTTTTAGATGTATCATATGACTTATGTTCAATTTTTCATTGTTGAAGATTTAGATTCCTTTTGTAGTTGCCAAATGTTTCATTCCCCCACATTCAGTCACATAACCCTAACCTGTGCTCTAAAAAGCAGCCTGTGATCTAAAAATCTCCTTATTGTATATTTGATTTCTTTGTTCTAATGCCTTCTATCAATATTTTTATTGTTTTCAAGCCATTATTTTAATTGTATTTTACATTCATGCTTATTGAATCAGCTAACAGAAATAGATTTAACTTTGCATTTAATTTCTTGGCTGTGAAACTAATACCCTGCTCTTTTGAAGACAGGAACTTGTATATAACTGGCAGGCCTGAACCTCGTTATGCAACCATGACTGACCTTAAATTTATAACCCTCCTACCTCATTCCCCTGAGTGCTAGAATTATAGGCATGCAGAACCATGGGAAGCCATTGTTCAAATTTTTAGTGCCTTATTTTTATTAGCATACATTATGTGTATAAAGTAATGGGCTCCATCATGACATTTCCATATGCACATATAATGAATTTTGATCATAATATTCCCCTCTATAACTCTTTACTATCCTCTTCTTTATATTTTTCCTATTTCACAACTCTAACAGTCTTTCATTCAAAAAATTACATGTTCTAATATTCCTCTTATATTACACATATGGAAGAAAAGATAAATTTCCCTTTTAGCAAAGTGCTTATTTTGTTTTATCTGCAAGTGACATAATTTTTCCCTTCTCCTTGTGGTTATTTATTTGCGTGTAAAGATATGTATATTGGTATATATGTGCCACAGAATTCATGTGGAGGTTACATTAGGTTTTCTCCTTCCACCATGCTGGTCCTGGGATCTATTACAGATTGTCAGACTAGGGAGTAATTGATTTTACCTACTGAGACATCTCAGTGGTATAAACCTAATTTAATGTGCATGGGTAAATAATACTCAATTATGTACATATTATTCATAGACTTATATAATGACAGGTACCTAGGCTGCCTGCTTAGCTTGGATTTTTGTGAAAGGTAAAGCTAAAACAATGAATGTCTTAGTAAACCCATAATAAACTGACATGGATTAGACTCAATGCCATACACAGATGCTTTCAACCTCAGTGCTCTGGTACCTGAAGCAGGAAGATTATAAATTTTAGGCCAGCACTGACTATATAGTAAGACTGTAGCTCAAAGTAACCAAAAGGTACTTTTATTTTTAAAGCTGATTCTGGAGTGGCATAGGTGGAATGTATAGTGGTTCTTTTTTTAGATTGTTAAGGATCCAAAATACTGATTTTCATTCCACTACCACTATTTAGAGTTCTTTTTTGTTTTCTTGATTTATCTAAAACTTTTGTTATTTTTTTCCTTCATGATGATAAAAACCCTTATAAGGTGTTCTTTGTTATGTGGGATGATCAAAGAAAGAGAGTCACTCCAGAATGTAATTAAGGCTCTGTGGCAGCAGAGAGGAATGGTGTCTATGAACTGAACTCTGAACAGCCATGCAAATGTGTATTTATTGTTACATAAAAGTTGTGATCATGGTGTTTCTTCATAGCAATAAAACCTTAAATCTCTATCTATCTATCTATCTATCCATGCATATATATGTAAAGATATTAAAATTAAAATATTCTGTGGTAGTGCCAGATGTGAATTCTTTTTGAGTTCTTTGACTTTGAAGTCTTATAGACTACCCCAACCATTAAATCATTACACATTGCAGGCATACACACACACACACACACACACACACACACACACACAATTTTAAAAAGATTTAAAATGGCATTACCTCATACTTGCAACAATCTTCCTACTAGAAATTATAGACTAATATATAACAAGCCTAGCACCAGGTATGGATTGTTTGTGGGGAGGGGATGATTGTGGGACAATGAGTTCTTATAGAACCCCAGTCATAATAGGCTATTGCCATTGCCTTTTGTTACATTTCCAGAAGTTGGCAATAAGATTGCATTGTTGAAAACATTGCATATTTAAGACATAAAATATGTCAAAATCAAGCTGGAAGCTTTAGCACTACTGTGGGGTGATACCTTGCTTGTATAAATTAAGACTGTCTGGGGTTAGAGAATGTAACTTTCCACTAGGTAACCATAGGGGTCTTAAGGGAGGTCTGTTACAGACAGACAGGAAGTGAAGTAGCTGGGTAGAAACAGGATATAGGCAGAAGAAAGAGGAAATTCATCTTTTGTCTGCCGAGATGGTAAGGGGGTAAAGTGTGCCATGGTTTGTTCCTTCTCTCTTAGCTCTCAGCATTTCCCTCAATTTGTGACTCTAGCTTTTTGTTATCTAGGCCAATTAAGAACTCCATTAGCACTACTGGATAACTTTTATAGCGCTGGAAGGTACTATGTAAGTCACAAGAGAAAAACAATCATTAAAACTCATTCTGATCTATGAACTCTGTGAACTCAGCTGGCCTAGGAAAACATGCCCACTGATGAAAGAGTGGAACAAACATCATGAGAATAAACAAATATTTTCAGATTGGATCTGTCTTACTACACAGGATAAAATCCAACTCTGGTACTATTATTGGGCTAAAAACATATGGCTAGAAAGTTTATAGGCCCTAGCAGAGAATCTACTAGTATTTTAAATGGAAATAGTATTATATGAACTCATCCTGACATACTGTTGTAATCACAGATCAAGCCATCTATCATCCTTCATCTGAAAAGCTTCAAACTATAGTAGACTGTAACTAACACAATTATCCACAATTCATCAACATGAAGAGTATAAAAGATTGGAGACTACTGTATTTCACTCCCTTCCCTTTAAGCCCCAGGGATAATTTCATAAAAGGACAAAGAAAGACTTTAAAAGCCAGAGGCAATTGATGACATGGATATAGTATCTTTTGAACACACCAGTGCAAATGAACCTACGAACCCACAATTTTTGGATAGCACATATAAAACCTGTACAAGCACAAGCCAAATCAAATCCCAGGATGGAGAAGGAAAGGAGGCACACAATAGCACCTCAAATTCCAGAGCTATTGGCAACTCTTAGCTGCTAGGAGATGGAAATCAGTTTTCTCTGAGAGTATATGCCCTGGTAAGTGGACCGTTGCTATCTAGGAGAAAGAAGCACATCTAATATCTGAGAATCATAAAATTGGTTTTGAAAAACTTTAAACTAACTCCCTCTCCCCTCTCTCCATTCTCCCAATGGCTGATGAGGTCTTGTCCCTTTATCTTATTCCAGGGGACCATGTATGTCTCTCTTAAGGTCCTCCATGTTTCCTAGCTTTTCTGCCTGTGTGAATTATAGGCTGGTGATTCTTTGCCATATGTCTAAAATCCATATATGAGTGAGTACATACTATGTTTGTCTTTTCTGACTGGGTTACCTCACTCAGGATAGTTTCTTCTAGTTCCATCCATTTCCTTGCAAATTTCAGGATTCCATTGTGTTTTTCCACTGAGTAGTACTCCATCGTGTAAATGTGCCACATTTTCTGTGTCCATTCTTCAGTTGAGAGGCATCTAGGTTTCTCCCAGGTTCTGGCTATTACAAATAATGCTGCTTTGTACATAGTTGAACAGATGTCCTTGTTGTATGAATGTGCATCTTTTGGATATACGCCTAAGAGTGGATTTACTAGATCTTGAGACAGACTAACTCCCATTTTCCTGAGGAACCGCCATCCGAATCTCCAAAGTGGCTGTACAAATTTGCTCTCCCACCAGCAGTGGAGGAGTGTTCCTCTTTCTCCACATCCTCTCCAGCATAAACTGTCTTTGGTGCTTTTGATTTTAGCCATTCTGACAGAAGCAAGATGTTATCTCAGATTTGTTTTGATTTGCATTTCCCTGATGGCTAAGGATGTTGAACACTTCCTTAAGTGTCTTTCAGCCATTTTAGAGTCCTCCATTGACAATTCTCTATTTAGTTCTGTACCTGACTTTTTAATTGGATTATTTTGTGTTTTGGTATCGAGCTTCTTGAGTTCTTTGTATATTTTGGAAATCAGTCCTCTGGCAGATGTGGGGCTGGTGAATATCTTTTCCCATTCTGTGGGCAGTTGGTTGGGCAAGGAAAGAGATGAATCTGGGAAGAATGGAGAGAAGGGAAGTATGAAAGCACATGAAACTCTCAAAAACAAGATAAAATCATGCCTAGTTTTATTTCAGAATATAATGTTTTCCCTAATTATTATGTCAAGAATTTTAATTGGTATTTTTATCATCTTGTTCTGAGTTTACTGTATGACACAAGTACCTTAGTTAGAGTTTCTTTTACTATGAAGAGCCACCGTGAACACAACATCTCTTATAGAGGAAAATATTTTATTTGAGCTGGCTTACTGTTCAGAAGTTAGTCCATTATCAACATGATGGCACACAGGGAAAACAAATTGCTGGAGAGGTAGCAGAGAGTTCTACAACTTGATCTACAGGCAATGGGACGTGAACTATTCGTCCTGCATTTGCTGTAGCTTGAGCCTATGAAGACATCAAAGCTCACCCCAACAGTGGCACACATCCTTCAACAATACCATATATATTCTAATAAGTCTATACCTCTACTAGTGACACTCACTATGGTCCAACCTTTCAAACACATGAGTGTAGCCCAGGGAAGAAGCAGGACGCCTGCCGTGGCTCCCCATAAGACGACCACGTGGAAATACTTAGATAAGTAGAAATGGGTTAATAATTAAGGCAGAGCTAGCCCATAAACAATAATGGTAACTGGCCAACAGGATTGTATCAAATACAGAGTCTCTGAATGTTATTTGTGGCTGGCGCGGCTGTGGGCCCAGACTGGCGGCAAGCAGGATGGCGCCGGCGGGTAGGAACAACCTGCTGTAACACATGAGTCTATGGAGGGTATTTCTATTCAAACCAATACAATGAGTAAAAAATTGTTTATGCCAAAGTAATTCTAAAACAGATAATATCTATACTATAGAAGGAATTGCTGAAACTAAGAAACTTTATTGGAAATGAACATATGTTGTCAATTTATATTTTCAAAGACATTACATAACTGAAGCATAAGACTATAAGCAGAAACTCAGCTCTGATCTTTAGGTATACATAAATAATGATAAAATTGTGATGTTATTTCCATTCATTTGGATATTTACTATTAAAAAATAGAAAGTAATAATATTCACAAGTGTATAGAGATTTTAGATTATTATGCACTGCTACTAAAACAATATAATTATCAGAACATGATTCAAAAGTATGATATTCATCAAACTATTGTACAAAGAATGACAACTAATCATCTCTATTTATACATATAAAATATGGAAACAAGAACAAGTTATATTTATATCAGTATTCCTAACAGCATTATTGAAAGGTAGACAAAACGTGGACAATACCAGCGTCTGTCAAGTAGTAATGAAACAAAAAGTGGTATATTCAAGGAATCAAAGGGAATTGACTCTAAAGATGATAGAATGCTGACACTTGAAACAGCACACATGAGCCTGGAAAAGAATACGTTAAGCAAGAGAAGTGAAAAACAAGAGAACTAATATCATATGATTCAAACTGTATGAATAGGATACAGTGTAGGATATTTAGGAGGAGATACATTAGTAGTAGTAGGGTTAAGCTAATAGTGTATGCATAATTTAGTAAAGAGGACAAAATTTTTGTTTCCATTGACAAAAATTCCGAAAATGAATGTTGATAATAGCCATCAAAACAACTTAAATGTCTACAACTACATTCAATTTACCAAAGAAAAGAATTAATGAATGTTAAGAAAATATTTTCAGAATGTAAAGGAAAAATGTAATAATATAATTACTAATATAGTCTTTAGAATATTACCAAAATGAGTGGAAAGAAATTGGAATCACCATGCACACCATACTCATGAAAGGATAAAGAAACATTGTACAGCAGAGATGAATACCTTGTGGATGAAATCATTCACAATAAAGTGACAATATAATGGAAATAGGAACAAATGAAATGAATGATAGAAAATATCTCAAAGTAGTGTTACAAATGCAAGGAATAAGTCAGAAGCAGTTGAAAGCATAAATTTGAATCACGCTTATGCTCCATTGTGTGCCTCCAAATAAAATATTTAAAGGAAATAAACCAAGTAAGATGGCAGGTATATATAAAGTCAACTAAGGAAGGTTGATTTTATCCATCACTAAACAAAGCTCTTCAAAGATGATTTTTAAAAGCCCAAGAATGCTTTTCTACTATTTATGCTGAATTTAATGTCATAGAAAGAGGGGAAATCAGAAATATATTTCAATTAATAGTATAATGAAAGCACATACAGAAAAGATTGATTACATAGGTATTAACAGAAACAAAATCTTAGAGCATGAAAAGAAAAATTAAAATGTACAAAAGTCATGAACACTTACAATACACCCACTTCTATTTTGTAAAAGTAAATTGCCTGATCCCCAAAATCAATTTGGAGAAAATCTATAATGTGTTAAAAATTGAATTGAACTTTCACAGAAACAATAAACCAAATGAAATCATATAGAGGGTCAGAGAACCAAACGAATGAACGTATTTAAAAGACAGCATATTCATTACATTCTTGGAACAGTTTGAAAGAATTTACATAAGACCTCAAAATGAGTAAAATTTATGCTAAATGCACAAACTGAACCCAACAGAAATGAATGAGTGCAATAGCTCTCAATTGACTCGCACAGAAAAAGACTTTCTGAAAAGAATACTGTTAGCATAGGCACTAAGATCAACAACTAATAAATGGGAACTCTTGAAACTGAGAAGTTTCTGCATAGACACCCACAACCCATTTCAAACAACTGCCACCCTACAGAGTAGAAAAAGATTTTTTATCAACCACAAGTTCAATATAGGGTTAATATCTAAAATACATAAAAAACTAAAAAATAACTGGTGTATAGAGAACAAACAATGCAATTTAAAAATGTGGTACAGATCTAAACAGAATTCTTAAAAGAAGAAATTGAAATGACTGAGAAATAGTTAAAGAAATGTTCAACATCATTAGCCAACAGAGAAATACAAATCAAAACTAAGATTTCAGCTTAGACTTCACATAATAGCTACAATCAATGAAACAAGTGACAGCTCGTGCTGGCGAAGATATGAAGTATGGAGAATACTCATCTTTGAGAGCACAAACTTATACAGCCTCTATGGAAATCAGTGTAGTGGTTCCTCAAGATGATGGAAATTGAACTATCCCAAGAAACAGCTCAAACGTATTTATTATTCTCTATGAATAACAACCAGAAATAGGAAACAAACTAGATGTCTCTTCACATAAAAATAAGTAAAGAAAATGTGGTACATTTTCACAAAGCAATTTTTCTCCTCTTCTACAAAATGAAATCATGAAATTCACAGGTAACTGAATGGAACTAGGAAACATCATCCTGAATGAGATAATCCAGAGACAGAAAGACAAATATGATATGTATTTGTTTATATGTGGATATTAGCTATGAAGTTAGTGATAAACAAGCTACAATCCATAGAACCAGAGGGTAGATATAGACTAAGTGATTAGGTGGGGCAGATAGATCACCTTAGGAAGAGAAATAGAATAGCTACTTATGGATGGATTGAGGGACTGGAAGAAAAAGACTAAGTGGGGAGTATTTGAGTTTAGAGGGATGAGGAAGAGAGTATAGAGAGGCATAGCTACATTTAAGGCCATTTGAAGGGTAGTGTGCAAACAACACAGTAGCAGCTTTCTAAAATATATAAATATAGGAAGGCAATCTAAATGAAACCACAAAATAATGGGGGATCCAGAGTTCCAAATTGCTATTTCTTGTTACCAAATGAAGCTGTCAGTGTTGGGATTGGGTTATGACCAATTGAATTGTTTGACAAAGGGGTCCCACGAGAAACCCCAAGCAACTCAGGCTGTTGCCAAACTATAGTTTGTGTTCTACAAACTGACATCAAGTTCCCATTGGTGAAGACAATACCTATACAATTCATTGAGCAAGAAGAACTCCAGCTGGTGTCTTCTAGAGCCTTCTCTCTATGTGCTAGCATGTTTGTTACAGAAGGATACTCTGCACACTACCAATAGAGAACAAATAAAACACCAACCTAGCCACAAAAGCTTAAATTATATTGCTGCTATGACTAGAAAGTATGCTAGGGCAATGGCAGCAAAAACTTAAGGAAGTAAAAAAAAAAAACAAAAAAAACAAAAAAACGACAACACAACAACAACAATATATGATTTGTCTTAAGGTCCATTCCACAAGATGGAACACATACCCAACACTGCTTAGGTAATCAAGAGCCTGAGTGAGACTAGATAATCCAGGAACCTAGGGGAAAACAAAACACTGCTGTTCAGCCACAGGATGGTAACTATAAAATGATTACTATAGCAGATCTGTTACACTCGTAGATCACTACCTTGCTCATAAATCATCAGAGAAGCTTTCTTCTGCAGGAAATTGGGAAAAATACAAAGATCCACAGCCAGACACACTAGAATGAAGGGACACTCAATTCACGCCTTATGGCTCATGGAACTCTGCTAAAGAACTGTAGGGGACAGAGGACACAGAGGAATCAAGGCCCTCTAAATCAACATGAGGAGAGCTCATCTGAACTCACAAAGATTGAGGCAGCATGCACAGGGCCCACATATTTCTCTACCAGATCCTCTCTCTATATATTAGGGCTTACAGTTTAGTGATTTCATGGGATTCCTAGGTGTAAGAATAAGTATGTCTCTGTTGTGCCTTCTGCTTGGCTCTTTTCTTTTTGCTTATTTGTCTTGTCCAATACCAATGTGTTAGTGTTTGTTTTATCGTATGCTTTATTATATTATATTCTAATTTATTATTATTCATTAGAGGCCTGTTTGTTTTCTAATGAGACACAGAAAGGACTTGGATCTGTGTGGGAAGGGAGGTATGTAGGAACTGGGAAGAGTAGAAGGAAGGATACTGTAATCAGAATATATTGTGTGAGAAAAATCTGGAACATTTAAAATAAAAAGAAACATAAATTCAATGTTCTGAAAACTGAAGATTTTGATATTAATTTAATTGTCAGCTAATTTGTAAATGTTTAAATCCATGGTTTAATGTTTTATCCATTAAACATAATATCCACAATATAAATGACTAATAATAATTAACAAAAAATTGATGGGAGATGTTATTCTGTATATATGTTTCTCCTACTGGTTAATAAAGCCCTGCTGGCCAATAGAAAACTAGATAGGCGGGGCTAGGAGACTAGAAGGAGGAAGGAGGAAGTAGTGGGGAGGAGTCGAAATGTAGCCCCAGGAGGAAGGAGGACACCTGCCAGGATCCCCGATAAGATGACCACGTGGAAATACATAGATAAGTGGAAATGGGTTAATAATTAAGGCAGAGTTAACCCATAAACACTAATAGTAATTGGCCAACAGGATTGTATCAAATACAGAGTCTCTGAGTGTTATTTGGGGCTGGCGCGGCTGTGGGCCCAGACTGGCAGCAAGTAGGATGGAGCTGGCAGGAAGGAACAACCTGCCGTAACAAAAAATTAATAGCAAAGAACAAAGAAGGTAATAGTTTCTTTGACAATACTGAGAAGTTAGGCTGACTTATTTTATGGATAATTTTCATAAAACAACTCTAAAAGTGGATAAAAACAAAAACTTATTTTATAAACCAAAATTTAAACTATATTAAATATATGCTAAACAGAAATAAGACAATTAAAAACTTTGTATTAATTTTTAAAACACTAGTTTAAATTAAGAAATTCACAATAAATGCCTATTGATAATCCTGGCATTATGCAAAAACAACGACACACACACACACACACACACACACACACACACACACACACACACACACACACATATATATATATATATATATATATATATATATATATATATAAAATCCTGAAACTCTCTCTGCAGACCAAGCTGGCATTGAACTCAGTGAGATCCTCCTGCCTCTTCCTCCTGAGTGCTGGGATTAAAAGCGTACACCACCAACACCCAGCTACCAAAATATATTTTAACATGAAATAAATTTATAATAGTAACATCACTACTGATTATCTACAAATAAATATAATGAAAATATGTGCAATATCTGTTCTCAAGAAACAGTTAATTTCCTAGAATAATAAAATTTAAATGTAGATAAGAAAGCTATACAAAGGTATCAAATATCTAATTTACATAGTTTCCTACATTGCAATTATAATGAAAAATGAATTGTTTGAAGATATAACTTAAAATATGATTTGAAACAGCAAAAATAAAATACTAGCTCATTTCCAACAACAAAACCACCGTAGATAGACATGTCTGCAGGATGTGAGCACATTCGTCTAATCACTTCAGTTACAGTGCCAGGAGGATCATGATGTGAAGGCCATACTTAGCCTCACTATAAGCTGGGGGAGATGTCTGAACTACTTGATGGAGAAGAAAGGCAGGACAAAAAAAAAGACTGAAAATAGGAGAAGAGAAAGAAAAGAATATGTAGGGTAGAAAGGGAGAGTAGAAATTTTAGCTATTTGGGTTGCTTTATATAATTTCATTTACATTTGGTTGTGTGCCTAACCTTAAACAGCTGAGTCATCTATCCAACCCTTCATTTACATTTGAATGAGGCAAATTAACAGATGCCTGAGATGTTATCATTAATGTTGGCTTTCCTAAGATCCATTTCTTTTAGCTTTTTATTATTTGAAGATTTCACATATACCTATAGTGATTTTGATCAAAACTCCTTATTCCTTTTCATTCTCCCCACAGTTTTTCCCTACTGCCTTCTTTTGCTCAATAAAAAAGACTAAACAAACAAAAAACTGATTCTTCATGGTGCTCTCTGTATACATTGGTGTAGGAGATTCTTTAAAATTTTTAAATATTTGCAATGCAGTATGTGAAAAATCCCAATTACCAAATGCATACAAGTCAATTACAGATACTATGCAGCATTAACATCATTCTCTGATAGGCAAGACAAAACAAAACAAAACAAAACAAAAACAAAACAAAAAAAAACAATGCACAAATATCTGTCTCTGGAAAAGCGCTGAAATGTTAGGTATAATTTCTTCCAAATTCTCATTCTGGCAGTAAGTTTCAGTTTTCTTTCCATGTTACAAATAACTATGGACTGTATCTATTCTGCAAGATAACCTCTCACTGTTCACTGTTCACACTCGATTTGGTACACAGACAGTGGCTCTTTTATTTTCTATCCATCAGCATCCCATACAGCTATAAATATTAAATCCCATTTCTATTTAAAATAAACAATCTTGAAAAATTGGATCTGTCATGTAGAAGGGGTACAAGATGAGATTTTCTTTGTATTTTTCTGTTATAAAATCCTAATAGCAAGTTATATTAATTTTCCCCTCCTAGAGGGAAGAAACAATGTGTTAGGGTATATTCAAATTAAAACTGGAGTGAAAATTGGGAAGTGAACACAATGGGGGAATAATTAGAAATGTTTTACAAAAAATATTATAATGGGAAATTACAGAAACTGCAAATTCATGATTCATAGAAAAATAGTAGGCTGTGGTAGTTAATTACATGTACTACAGTTATTACTAATCTCAAACCTTTTGTATGGGGTTGTGGGGTTCTTTTCATGGCCTATCTCAACACCATTTTTATTTTTGGTGGTGGTGTGTAATGCTAGGTATGAAACTCAGGGACTTTTCAAGGCAAGTTTTATTTGTAACTAAGAGTACATCCTAAACTTTCCCCTCAATACTGAATTTCACAGATGCTGATTCTATATGTTCACAAGTATCACAATTCCAATTCAATTTGCATTTCATTTGGCCAGGTCAATCTTTTGGTCAGATCTTTTTGTAGAGTATAGTGTTATTACAGCATGCCATAACATTACACAGAAATAATAAAGCATTACTTCTCATCCTAAAGGATACATATGTGCAGGCCTTTTATTGTGTCCACAAACAAGCTGTCAAATCATGATATACAGACTTAATATTAGTTATGAATGTGCAGCAAAGCTTAACCTTATTTCTGGCTAACTTCTTTAACTTAAATTCACCTGTTAGTCTTTATCTACCTTTTGCCTCAGGAGTTTTATATTCTTTCTTTCTTTCCTTCCTTTCTTCATTTCTTTCTTTCTTCCTCTCTCCCTCCCTCTCTCCCTCCCTCACTCCCTTCCTTCCTCCCTTCCTCTCTTCTTTCCTTCCTTTCTTTGTCCTATTTTTTTCTGCTTCTTTGTCTGTCTGTCTGGGAGCCTCCTGGCTGGCTGGCCCCAGTTGTTTTCCTCTCTTTTCTCTCTTGTTCTCCCTCTTCTGTTCTCTCATTCTTATTAGCTCTCATTTTTCTATTTATTCTTGCTGCCTTACCTATCCCTCTTCTGCCTAGCTATTGGCCATGCAGCTCTTTATAAGAATATTCCTGTGGCTTGGGCAGGCAAGGTGAGACAAATGCAACACTTCTTTATATAAACAAATGAACAAACAAGTGTCACATATATTTACCTTGTCAACAAATGCAACCGAAACAAATGTAACACACCTTCACATAGTGAAAATAATATTCCGTAACATATTATTAGAAAAAATTATATAATGTACATTTAGAAACACGTTGAAAGAAAAGCTATACAAGTATGCAAGCATAACACATCAATGCTTTGGCAAATATGTCATATTGGAATATTGTTTTGCGATTACCGAAAATAAGATAATCATATTTGACTTTTGCAAATATCCAACATACAAATCTGTAGAAAATAAGTAGAAGAGTTAAAGCAGAAAAGTGTCTTTCTATTTCTGCAATGAAGCACAATACCCAAACAGCAAATTGCAGAGGAAAAGGCTTATTAGGCTTACACTTCCATATTGCTGTTATCACTGAAGGAAGTCAGGACAGGAATTCAAACAGGGCAGGAACCTAGAGGCAAGAGATGATGCAGAGGCCATGGAAGTGAGCTTCTTGCTGGTTTGCTTCCCATGACTTACTCAGCATATCTTCTTAGAGAACCCAGGACCAGTAGTCTAGGAATGGCACCACCCACCAGGGGTTGGTTCCTCACTAAATGAGAAAATGCTATACAGTCTGACCTCATTGAGGCACTTCTTCAACTGAGTCTCCGTCCTGTAATGACTCTAGCTTGGATCTAGTTGACATACAAAACCAGCCACTACAAAGAGATACTGTCTTCACAAACAAATTGCTGTATTGATTTAAGTAGCAGTACATTGCCTTTTCCTTATCCAAAGCTTTACTTTCTATAGTTTCAGTTAATAGTGCCCAATTTAGTTTAAAAACTGTAAAATACTAGAAAATGTACACAATTCTTAAATTTTATCTTATTCTCTGTACCCTGATTAAATTTATTTATATCTCATGTAACACATGGACTATTATCAACACATCCATGTCTCTTTAAGTATATGCTACTCTTCAGTTAGTTTTCAGTGACTGTTGGAAAGTGAAACATTCTACATAAGCTCATGTTTAAGCACTTGGTCCTCATTTGGTGGTACTGTTTCAAATGTTGACTATTTTGGAAGTGGAGCATCACTTGAGGAAGTATGTTACTAGATGTTAGCCTTTAATTTTTATAGCCACTCACTGTCTCCTGTATACTCTACTTCCAAGTGTGGATGCTATCCAATCTCAGCACCCTACTTCTCTCATAGTCATGATGAAATATATTCCTTCAAACTGAGAAAAATAAACCCATTCTTCCTTAGGTTCCTTTTTATTGTGTTTTTGTCATACCAACAAATATAGTATATTATCAGACCAACTGACCATAAATTTCTGTACTCATATTCAACTAACCATTGTTTGGTATCATTGTATATGTGTAGTGATAAAATGGTTTATGTTGAAGAAAAGTCATGGCTAAACTTGAGAACTTAATAAGGAAATAAAAATGAGAGCCTGGGTAGACTGCTAAAATGTACAAGGGAGAAGGAAGAGAGGAGGAGGAGGAGGAGGTGGAGGAAGAAGAAGAAGAAGAAGCAGAATTGTTTTAATTTCATCACTACCCTTCAAAATACAAAAGATAAAACACTGGTAAGAAAGAAGTGATTATTCAACCTAGAAATTTAATTGAAATTTTGTTTGCATAAGAAGACAAATGTAATATCTATAGAGTACTGTATTACCCATAGATTTGGAATCTGTTAGGGACCTTGGAATATTTACTCTCAGAGAAGAAATATGCTGTAGTGAATGTTGGTAGAACATATATAAGAGATAGTAAATACTTATAGCCTTTACTTATGAGATCTAACTATTTATCTATTTTTGGAAAAGACTGATGTGAAACAAAAATTTTAAATATATAATTTATGTTTCACTACAGAGTCATCTGATAAGTTACAAATAACTTTAGTTAGGAAAGTATGACATATGTTTCATAGTTAGGCTTCTATGCTGTGATAAAGACTATGACCAAAAGTAATGTGGAGGAGAGTTATGTTGCTTACATATTCCAAGTCATGTACCAATGAGAGCAACCAAGGCAGGAACTCAAGGTAGAAAACTTAAGGCAAGAACTGAAACAAAGTCCTTAAAGAAATGCAATTTATTATATCGCCCTTCATCATTTCTAAGTCTGCTTTCTTATATAACTCAGAATCATTGGACTAAGGGTGCCAATATCTACAGATAGCTGGACCCAACCATAGCACCCATTAACCAAAAAAAAAAAATGTACCCCAGACTTGTTTATAGTCCAATCTGCAATCTGATAGAGGCAATATCTTCAGATTCCCTTATCCCAGATATTCTTAGTTTGTGTCAATTTGACATAAACCATCAAGAAGAGTATGCCAATCGTATGTCTGGGAATTATTTTTAACCAAAGAGCTATGTTCCTGAATCTTGCAGCAAGTATCATAGTTGTGTGTGTGTGTGTGTGTGTGTGTGTGTGTGTGTGTGTGTGTGTATGCTATAATATATGTATATGGGACTGCAGAGGATTAGACTTCTTTTTTTCCATTACACATATTTCTTACACAAAAGCAAACACAGAAATTTGTCAATATTAAAAGAGAAATAATAATAAGGGATGGCTTGATGTGTTTAAAGATAATATGGAAATATTTTCTTTTTAAATTGGAATAAGTTACAGGATATTATGTATAGATTCTGGGACAGTCTAGAGAGATACACATATCACAAATATTGATTATGTAAAAGTAAGAAAATAACACATACTGAACTATATTCCATAAAGGAAGGACCTTGGATGAAGAACTTTGAGGTAAGAATTTCTTATTTTCTTTAAATTTTGCTAAATGTTAATGAACTAAATATTGTTAACTGTGATTCTTATCTGATAACTGTTGTGTGATATATTTTGCTATGCTAAGGTTAAAACTCTTCCTTTTATTTTAGACAGAAAAGAGGAGATGTGGGAGATGTTATTCTGTAAATATGTTTCTCATACTGGTTAACGAATAAAGCACTGTTGGCCAACAGGAAAGCAAGATAGGCAGGACTGGAGACTAGGAGGAAAGAGGAAGTAGTGAGGAAGAGTCAGCATGGAGAGACAGAGGTCCGGGCCGCTTCCCTGTAAGATGAGACCACATGGAAATACTTAAGATAGTAGAAATGGGTTAAACTTTAAGACAGAGCTAGACGATAAGAAACAAGTAACTGGCCAACAGCATTATATCAAATACAGAGTCTCTGCGTGTTATTTGGAGCTGGCATGGTGGTGGGACCAGACTGGTGGCAGGGAAAACATACTCATTAGATTTACCTACCTATATTCATATTTATTTATTTAATGATATGTGTGCACATACATATAAACATCATATTGTTTTGGTGTATATTAGCTATTTGAGTTTGTTTTCAATGTAACTATATTAATCTTGAATCATGAAAACTCTTTGATAAACACATTCTAAAGTCAAGTTTCAAAGATATTTTTGTTTGTTTCTTGGCATCATAGCAACCTATAACACTATAAACTTAGGCAGTAGGGAGAATCTTTCAGGTCAGTACCTACATTATTATCCATGTTTATGATTAGAATATGTGGTGTGTTCAGATATAGGGTCTTACTAACACTGTCTTGTAATAAATGAATTAAACTACAATAAACATATAATGATATATATCATTGCCTATATTTATTTCATGCTAATTTTATGAGTTGTTTTTATTTAAACAATACCTAATTACAGTAGATATAATGTTAATAACTCTACAGCTATGTTTGTGTAATGTAAAAATGGATTTTTCCTTTTATATGTTGATTTGTACAGTGTCTAATAAACTATTTTAGCTATCAAAAAGGAATTTCTTGATTGATTTGGTTTACCATATGCTGCTTTAAATATATACTTACAGTTTAAGGCTAGAGAGTAATTATATTAGATTTCAGTTCATATAATTTCCATCTCCCCTATACATCCACTGAACAACAAAGGCCATCATAACTGATGCATAAGTGATTCAGTGTTGTGTTTTACTTAAGCAGGGAAGTGATCAATTTTCTAGATCCTCTACTGTGCTACTTGATCTCTTTAAGAAGTTTGTATTGTAAATTGGTTATGGAGTCTGCAAATTTATGTTATGGAAATGGGAATTAGAGTTCTTGTTCTCTAGCTCTCAGAAATAAACAACTTATTTGCCTTCAGGAATCATTAAATTCATATGTAAATTATGTTAAAACAACCAGTTATTCAAGCCACTTAATAAGTAAATCATGAAGTTTGGAGCAGAATTTATGAGTTTTTCTCTCACAGAGGAGACTGTCTTCTTGCTGACATAAACTGGCTTTTTTTAGAATGTGTAATCAAGAAGTCAAATACTTCTGAAACATTATTGAACACGATCTTGTCATAAATAAAATGGTTTGGTTTTAAATCCTAATTGTAAAAATTTTGGCTAAAAAATTCTGACTTCTAATTAAATCAGCATGCTTACTGATTCTAACAGTGCCTCATCTCTCATGCTAACCACAAAGGCTTGTAATGATCATTCTGAGAAAGAGTCTCAGGAAGTACAAAGACGACATAAAATACCTAACCACTCAGTACCAGCCCCCAGCACTCCTTTTGTACATGCTTATTACTTTGATATGGAGTTGTCCTCCAATCGGCTATAATAGATCAATCTTCTTATCATTTCATAGCTGGAACAAGGTTCATTTGAACTTTGCTTGTGGGCATCACAGAATTTTCAATTCTTGAAAATTGCTAGAGGACATCTGAGCAAGCAAGATTGCCTCTTTACCATTATTATTAAAGTTAACGGCTTCTTTTGCACACAGGCCAAAGAAAACATTTGTTCTATTAAAAGTATCCTCCCAAACATTCAACATTCTTTAAGAATGTATTTGCCAGCTCCTACATCAACTTGTCAACAATTTCACTAGCACTATGTTTAGATGAAGTGCTGACAAGTAAGTCCTTTTCCACTTAGGAAGGATTTCTGAATTTTCCCACTTGGTTGACTAAATCCATTCCATGCTGGTGTCTTACACTGTATTTTTCTGCAAAGTTGCAGTATAATTTGGATATACCACTATGCACTTTGAATTAAATAATATCAGTGTTCTTTTCTACCACCTGACATTGTGATTAAACAACTCTATGTTTTTAATTTGCCTTTGGTTTTGTTTGAACAGGCAGGGAAATTAACAGAAAAGGACAGGAATCTAGTACATTAGACATAATGTCAATTTAGATATCTTCCCCATTCAGAGTTGTACAGCAGGTTTTAAGAGCTCAGATACTGTCATTTCTTCTAATGTATCTGCTCAGGGCATTTCCTCTCCATTCAGCACATTTCTGAGCCCAACTGTTACAAACTCAAAAGGGTCATAAAACCTTACTTAGGCTGATTACATGTGTTACCTCTTATCTTCATAAGAGTAATTTCTGAAATGTAATGGCATAAAATTACAGAGTCTATCTAAAATAGGCCTTATAAGTTAACTACAACTATTTTCCTTACATTATATTTTAGGAAATTTAGACCGAAGAAAGTAAAACTATGTGTTAAAGTCTTCAAGTTAAATGGTGCCAGATGCTGGACCAAAACTCCCAAACCACTGCTCTTTTCACTCCAATTCATTTCTTCTCACACATATCAAGAATATAGGAGATTACCTTCCTCTGTTGTTAGGTTTTTAAACTCTGTCAATGAAGAATCCAGTTGTCTTCATATATATTAAAAGTAATCAATTTTTAATTAAGAAAACAAGTAAATGATTAATCCATATACAAGGAGGAATTAATCAAATTGTTGCGGGACTAGATCAATATTTTTAATTTGCAGGTGGCAACCAATTATTGGGTTTTGGATTCATTTTTGTGGATAACAAATAGATTTTAATGTAATGGTATGGAATAGAAAACATCAAATTGCTTCTCATTAGTAAAAGTATTTCATGAAATTTTATTGGTTATGTATGAATATATATATATGTACTATTTCAGTGGAATTATATCTCTTATTGTATTTTAGCATAAAACTGAAAATGAGTGGACTGATTTTTCAGTTTCTGTGCAGCAAAACAGGAGACAGAGCCAAATAAAATAAAATGACTTCTGGAGCAATTGGCACTAAATTGGTTTTGTGATTTTGTTTATCAAGTTACTTAAAAGAGGGTCCACTTATTCTTCACTTGTATTTCTTTGGAAAAACTCTGAGTACAGAGGGAATACTCATCTTCTAAAATCAGGCTACAGACCCTCACAAAAATACAGAATGACATCACCACTGCTTTAATAGGCTGCTGAGCTCCACTTGACAAGTTTCTGAGAAAATGCTGACAAGAGCAAAATGTCTCCTTCAGCTGCTGTGAAAAAGCAGCTTCCAATGAGCAGAGGGAAACATTGTGCCAAGCAGTGAGGCATAGCTTTCTGCTGATGGTAAAGAACATTAGAGCTGAGCCAGAGAGTTGGGAGACAATCTGGCATTCCCTGGGGCCAAAGAAACACCTTAGGAAAGAAGGCACAGGTACTATCTTCCTGTTTCCAAACTAGTAAAGTGACATGGGAAAAGACTTTCTTTTTTTCCTGCAGTGATTATGTGTGATTTGTAACAGTTCCTATATTTTACTATGGAACTCCTGCATGGTCAAAATGTACTTAGTTGCAAGAGTTCTGAGTAGATGCCAAACTGGTAGACTAACTGAGTAACTTGTGTGTTGGAATCCTAACACATTATAAAACATTCATGGAAGAATTTGTAGCCTGACAGATATTCAGGAAATTATTGCTGACATTTGAGATTAATGAACTCAAGTAGCTTATCTTAATACTAAATCCTTCTTCTAGTTTATATCAACCTCCATATACCATATCATGGTGGAGCATGGGGTGAATATTATTACACCTACTGAGATTTCCCCTCTTGATATCAGCATTCAACAAAAGGAAAAGCAATTTATTTCTTAAAAAAAGGACACTATGTATCAGACTCAAGTGTAAATTTACAAATAATAAATAAATATAGAAATAAGACATTACCATAAGCCAATCTCTTGATTCAGATACAGGAGATCACCTTACTGAATCACCATTTATTATAATTAGGAAAGGAAGAAGACAAGTATTTACAAAGAAAAAGCCTTTCTTGAGCAAAGTGAAAAAAGCCTTATTATATTTCTAATGCCCCTTTCTATTCTATTTGAAATGATTCTCTGACAGTCATTAGTATTTTGTTGGGCCTTATTATTCCCATTTTCTCTGTTCAAGATTTATGAAATATACCCACATATATTTATTTTAGCCTGGGGAATATCTTTGTTAGATTTAGGTAGGTTCCTAATAATTTGTAAAATCCACAAGGGTTTTCAAGACATTAATCATCCCCACCCCTGCCCCAGTATCCAACTTTACTTTTCTCTCTCTTGTTCAAGAAAATATGGGTTACTTTTATTAATTACAGAGAATCAGAAAAAATGGCACACTGCAATCTATATTCCCAAATATTATTTAATAATTTGATACAATGCCTTGAGAAGTTACATCACTTCCATTTAACTTTAATATTTAATATATACAACTACATCAACTAATAATTCACTTACCTTAAATCTACTCTGCTCCTATGTGTCTTTCACCATTCTTTGCTTAGGTTTTCTCTGTGCCCTACCAACTACTTTCAGAGGTAATTGTATTCTTAACTTTTTGGAACTGAACCTGATTAGTACAAACAAACAAACAAAGAAAAATGCATTACAATTGTATAATCTTTATTAGAATAAGAACAGGTCTCTATCACCAGAAGAGTTTAGTATCTTCATGAAGATTAGGTATATATTTTACGGCCATTGTTGCCTTGTTGTGTATTGCTTTTATTATGTTTTGTTATCCCTGATCTCTCCAAGACCTTTATCATGAAGGGGTGTTGGATTTTGTTAAAGGCTTTTTCAGCATCTAGTCAGATGATCATGTGGTTTTTATTTTTCAGTTTATATGGTGGATTAAATTGGTAGACTTTCATATGTTGAACCATCTCTGGATCCTTTGAATGAAGTAGAGTACAGGTTTTAAAGTATGATCTGCAGATTCTCTGTATTTCCTCTGTGTCCATTGTTATATCTCTCTTTTCATTTCTGATGTTGTTAATTTGCATGTTCTCTGTCTTTGGTTAGTTTGGATAAATGATTGTCGATCTTATTGATTTTCTCAAAAACCAACTGTTTGTTACATTGATTCTTTGTATTGTTTTCCTAGTTTCTACTTTATTGATTTCAGCCATCAATTGATTATTTTCTTAAGTCTACTCCAGGGTGAGTTTGCTTCTTTTTGTTCTACAGCTTTCAGTTGTGCTGTGCATTCTGTAGTGTGACTATTCTCCAGTTCCTTCATGCAGGCACTTAGGGGTATGAACTTTCCTCTTAGCACTGCTGACAAATTGTTCCATCAGATTGGGTATGCTGTGTCATCATTCTCATTGAATTTTAGGAAGTCTTTAATTTATTTATTTCTTCCTTGACCCAGGAATGGTGGAATTGCTCATTGTTCAATTTCCATGAGTTTGTATGTTTTCTGCAATTTGTGTTTTGAATTCTAACTTTAAAGCATAGTGGTCTGATAAGATACAGGGATTTTATTCCAATTTTGTTGTGCATCCTGAGGTTTGCTATATTGCCAAGTATGCTGTCCATTTTAGAGTAGGTTCCATCTGTATCTTAGAAGAAGGTATATTCTTTTGTTTTTGGAAGGAATGTTTCATAAATGTCTGTTGAACCCAATTGGGTCATAACTTCTGTTAGTTCCTTTGTTTCTTTGTTAAGATTCTGTTTGGTGGACCTGTGTAGTGTTGAGAGTGGGGTGTTGACATCTCCCACTATAAATGTGTGAGGTTTTATGTGGGATTTGAGTTTTATTAATGTTTCTTTTTCAAATGTGGGTGCATTTTATTTGGGGCATAGATGTTCAGAACTGTGAATTCATCTTGATGGGTTTCTCCTGTAATGAATAAGAAATGACCTTCTTCATATCTTTTGATTGATTTTAGTTTAAAGTCTAATTTTTTCAGATATTAGGATTGCTACACCCAGTTGTTTCTTGGGTCCATTTGATTGTAAAGTCTTTTCCCAACCCTTAACTCTGAGGTAATGTCTGTGCTTGAAGTTGAGGTGTGTTTCTTGTATGCAGGAGAAGGAAGGATTCTGTCTTCATAGCCATTCTTTTAGCCTGTGTCTTTTTATAGGTGAATTAAGACCATTAATATTGAGCAATATTAATGACCATTGATTTTTAATTCTTGCTTGTTTTGGATTTATTGGTGGTGGTTGTATTGTGTGTATATTTCTCCCATTTATTTTTTGGCTGTTGGTAAAGTGGGATTATCTATTGCCTACATTTTTGTGGGTGTATTTAATTTCCTTGGGTTGGAGTTTTCCTTCCAGAACTTTTCATAGGGCTGGATTCTTTAATATGTATTGTTTAAATCTGGTTTTGTCATGGAATATCTTGGTTTCTCCATCAATAGTTGTTGAAAGCTTTGATGGTTACAGTAGTCTGGGCTAGCATCCATGATCTCTTAGTATTGGCAGAATATCTATATAGGACTTTCTGGCCTTCGGAGTTTCCATTGAGAAAAATAATAATATCAAAGAAAATATTTGCAAAGACACATATAAATGATACAAAGCTATTATCCAAACTATACAAGAAACTATTATAAATCAACATCTCCATTAAGTAATGGATCAGAATGATCTAATAAAGCCACTAGAGATCAGTTTGCAAATACAGCCACACTAGTTATCTATAGAAACTAGGCAGTGGTAGCACACAACTTTAATCTCAGTCCTCTCAGAACTAAAGAGATAGACAGATGGACTTCTCTGAATTCAAGGCTACACTGACTTACACAAGAGTGAAGAGTAACAGAACTCGTGTTTTTGATCCCAGCACTTGGGATCAGAAGCCTTTAATCCCAGAACTAAGGAGGTGGAAATAGGAGGATATGGCTGGGCAGAGAAAGGAATCTAAGGAGGAGAAGACAGAAATTCAAAGCCTTTTGCCTCTGAATATGCCTCGAGACACAATTTCTATTTCAGCTGGATAGAGGTAAAATCTACTGACTTAGATGCTTTGCTTTTCTGATCTTCAGCTTGAAGTTTAAACCCCACTCACTATCAGTCTCCAGGTATTATATTTTTCATATTACATCAGACATCTTCAGTAAGACCTCTCTACACTATGCATGCTGATACACTTCTGTAATTCCAGGATCCATGGAATTAGTCAGGAGGCTCATGTGCTTGATGATAACTTGATCTATAAAGTAATATCAAGATCACTTTGATATCATTCCATTAAAAATTTACCCTAGCAGAGTATCCAATATAAAATGTCTATAGTACTTAGATTTCATTAAAAAGTGGTATAAAATATTTTGTCAAATGTTAATAGTTCAAATACGTACTGCAATCACAGCTATGGCAAACTGTTTATACACAAATATTTTACTTAACAACATGCTTTTTCTGGTATTGTAATCTACATAGTCTGAAATATTTTGTTTCATAATATTCAGAAAAATATTCAAATATTGTTCTTCATGGTTTGAAGTGTTAGTCTCTACACTAGTAACAAGCATATTGTTAGTTTAATGTTACAGAGATTTCTCCCACTTTAACATATGTAGGTGCAATGAGAATGTCTGTGTTTCTCAAATAATTAACAAATGTAGTCTATCAAATTCTATTATATTCCATAGAGAGGACTGTTGTGCTGCAAAGTAAGCCAAATGAGAAACACAAAGACGTGTTTCATATCTATTTTTGTGACTAAGTCTTAGAATGAACCACATCAAACTCAAACCTTAATGTGATTTCATATGTTCCTTTATTAGTATTATTACTAATTATTATATTATTGATTGAAGACAACTCTGGTCAGAATGCTTATTTTATTAAATATTTTTAGTGTGTGTGTGTGTGTGTGTGTGTGTGTGTGTGTCCATGTGCATGTGTCTGTGTGTGTATAAAACAGAGAGAGATTGAAAGACAGAGATAGAAGTCTATTCTAGGATATAAAGCAGCATGGCTAGCTGAAAATAATTCTTCATCAGACATATGTTCATTTCCTGATTCCCCAAAACCTATAAACATCAGCTTATATGAGAACATAGTAACCATTATGTCATATACAAAGTAAGAAATTAATAATGTTACAGATTTTATCCCAGATTATCAGTACGGTCTAGTATATCAGAAATTAGATGGAAGCAAACATAAGCAAAAGAATTTCAGATAATCATGGGAAACCATTAGAAACTAATAGACAAGAAAACACCTGATTTGGGATTTGTGACTTCCAGAATAAGGATTTAAAATTTTTGTGCAGTCTTAGACTACCATACTTCTTGACATGATTAATAGGAGCATTGATATAACAATAGTTGCATCATCTAGTGATGTTTAGGATAAAGTACTTGTTTTAGCTTGAATACTGTCTCAAAAGTTTACATGTGTGTTCCTGTGTGTGTGTGTGTGTGTGTGTGTGTGTGTGTGTGTGTGTGTGTGTGTGTGTGTGTGTATGCAACATTTTTGATGAATACAGAGAAAGCTATTAAATTCATTATTAGTGTATTAGGGTTGTCTGGCCTGAGAAACTAAGTATGTCAGGAATATTTGATGCCAGGTTTATTCCTTTTTGAAACTCCTGTACTAATTGTAACTTGCCAGAAATTTTTCTTGCAGGAGTAGTAAATAGAGAGTATATGATGTGCAATTCATTTATATTTCATATGTAATTAGCAACTGGCAAGTAAAACAAATTAGGTATTTGATAAACGTGCACAATTAGAGTTTTTGAAGCAGTCATGTTTATACTCAATGGAAGGGACAGTTTTATGAATGTGTAATCAAGGATTTAAAATTGGAAAGACAACAGAATTTAGCATAGTTAATTTGGTGGTGGCAACAGATTCAAATATTGCCAAGTACCCACCATCCACCCCATGTGGTGTATGAACTGCCCTGATAAATGTTATTGGCAAGACATCACACAAAAATGAATCTGAAGCTCATTATTCTCTTGCTGCCCTCTTTTATTACTCCTCTGAGGAATTAGTGGCTATAAAATAAAGATCTGCACCAGTGCAGATAACAGACTCCCATTTTCTGCCTCACCTGTTTAAAAAAATATGAAAAATGATGCTTCAAAAACATGACATTTCTTTTAAAAATCGCAAGCAATTATAGCATATAATATGTACATATTTCCAGATCATGATTTTTTTCAGACTGGATATAAAATATGTTCACAGAAGATATGGGGTGAAGCCTAGACTCAAAAGAACATGATTAGTTCCTGGAAAGCATCAGCATCAACAAGTCTATGCTTGACATAAGTGGAGAAGCAGCTCCAATTTGTCTTCATTTCCAATCAACAAATACATACTACGCATTAGCAGTTTGTCAGGCACTTCTGTGCCTAACTATTTTTAAAGCTGAATTTAAAATCTCTCAGTTCCAGCAAAGCATATATTGTAGTGAATATCAGAGAAAGAAAAGAGTAAATTTAAATAAGGAGAAAGTATAAGGAATATCAGAGAAACCTGATTTTAAATAAAGTAGCTAGGTGTATATCAAGGAATGGAGAAATTTGACAAGAACATACTTAGGCAAGGGAGAACTATCCATAATCAAGGCCATGGAGCAAAATAGAGCAAACAGTACAAAAGGTCTGAGGTAGTGCTATGTTCTACTGTAGCCAAAGAATAGAAATGGGGGCTATAATTGCTGAAGCCAAATGCATTGATAGTAGCAGGAACATCATCAGATATAAAGTTAGCAAGGCAAGGAAATCTATGTCTACAAAGACTCTGGGATTTACTCTGAGTGATGTGGGAAGACATCTGAGAATCTCAGTGGAAAATATTATTATTTAACTTAAATTTGAAGATCTATCTATCTATCTATCTATCTATCTATCTATCTATCTTCTATCTATTGTGTGTATATGTGTGAGTTTAGGCCAGCTAGAGTTATAGGCAAATGTGAACCACCTGACCTGTGTTCAGGATACTTGTTTACCATGTGTAAAAATATGTCATTGTGATGGGTTTAATAAAACACTGAATGGCCAATAGCTAGTCAGTTTAGAATAGATGGAACTTCCAGGACAAAGAGAAAGTCTTGGAAGAAGAGAGTTGTGGAGACTCTAGAAAGATACAGAATAACTTTGACATACTCTATAAGAGAGAGATAAAAGTCATGTGGCAAAATACAGACAAATAGAAACTCATTAATTAAGTTATATGTGGTAATTGGAAACAAGTCTAAGCTAAGAGGCCAAGATTTTTTTTTTAAAAAAAGGAGTCTTTATAATCCTTATTTAGGAACTGGAATTCCCAGAGAAAACCCACCAAGGAAGTCTGGATACATATGGCAACCACCATTCAGACATGCATATCAACATAAGGTCTCATGAAGATGAAAATAAATCTCCAAACACAGGGTTGGATGCAGCTTACTGGCAACCAAGCTTTCAGATAGGCTCAGTGCACTCTGTGTTGAATATCACAGATTTTTAAGAGGCCCAGCTATGCAGCCAAACACCTGAATAACACGCTTCCAGTGGGATATTAGCACCATGGACACAACAGCTTCCAAGAGCATGGCCAGTTAGGTGTGGCTGAGATGGTGAGGCACACCCTATGGGGGTGGAGCCACCCACCAGTGTCATGTGCTAAGCTAGCTGCCTGACAGAGAGTCTAGCTGTTTAAAATAATAGTAAAGTCTTTAAAAAAAGAGAAAAGTAATATACAAAGAAAAGACAATCTAAGGATGGGAAATATGCAGGGCATGTTGAATTCTTTAAATATTGATAAACAAAGGGCAAAGCTGCTGAAAGATATTGGACTGCAGGAAAAGAAACTGCTAAATTAAGCCATCCCATATATTATAAGGATGCCTTAACTTCAGAGTGGAAGTTAGAAAATACATAGCATTGGGGGAGAGGTTATGTCTTTGTTTCCACAGTAAACAAAAAAAACTATCAATCTTTTCAATATTAATAAAGATCAGATTTGATCTTGGAAGACCACCTAAAAATTATATTTACAGACATTAAGGAAAAAAAACAAACAAACAAAAACATAAAAGGCAAGTGAATTATATACTGATCCCTCTTCATGGAAATAGCTCTAAAACTAGATGAGACATGATGAATTATTGACTTCTGAGTTCTCATGAGAACTTAGATATGAAGTTCAAATGGACTTATAAAGATGAAAGATGTCTTTTAATATATATATATTCAGTTAATATATATATTATATGTATATAATATATATGTATTCAGTTAATTCTGAATCTTTCACCTTATGAAACTTGCCACCCTGTTCAGAGTTCTGAGAAAGAATATTTGTTGGGCCATAATGCTTTTTCATAGACATGTCACAAAGATCTTGCTAACTATATGCAAATGCGTATTAGGAAAAGGGAATGTGGAAGAAGCACTTGATATTGACTTAAGAAATTAATTATACCTTTAATTCATATATCAATTTACACATTTCCCTATCTACACCACACATTTTCGCTTATGATATTTATCTCTTGTCAAATACCTAGTAACTGCTCCAGAAGCAAAGAGAAAAGTAAACAAGAAATTATCTAATATAAAATAGTTACTCTACTCCAATCAGAACCATGACATATTTCATTCCTTTTGCCTCAACTATGTGATACATTACCTAAATTTGCTGATTCTATATATTGTCAGCACCCAATCTCAATAGAACAATTTAATATATGTTACATACTGTATACAGATAACAATGGTAGTTATATTAAACACATTTCAAAAGGAATATACACACTGTATTGCTAGCTTGAAGTGAACTCATTTCTTTTACCTTAAAAGAAAGTAATTTAACCTTATAAAATGAATATCAAAAGAAAAATATAAAATGAAATAATACAAGACAATACAAATAGAATCCTTAATTGTTTTATTAAAACTCATTAATAAGTCATCATTCCTTGAAAAATTATTAATAATTTCCTCTGCATCATTATGGTGTTGCAATTGGCATTAAGCTCTAAATGTTATCTGAAGATATTATCACAAGTTCTTTGACAGATACTTGAATAATATATAACCAATTCCAATTATAATCAATTCCATCTATCTATGTACATGAAAAAGGTACTTAAATTGTGGGATTACTTGCTTAGTTTCAAGTAATAGAAACATACATATAGTCCAATTCATAAGAAATCTCCATGAGTCATGGTATACATGTAAAATGAATGTAAAATGACAATGGGAATCAAATGGCCAAAAATCCATAGTTATAATTGAATATGGTCTTTAAGGAAAGGTTTCTACTTTCTTAGAGTTCTATAAAGTAGAGTAAAGCACAAATGTTAGGGTTACTTGTAAAAATAACGTTGTCTACAATAACCTAGATGAAATCAACATGAGATATTTTATTCACTGTTGCACATTACAACTATCTCGGTAATAGGACTTTAAACATACTAGCCAATCAGCAGGTGGTAAATTCTCTCAAAATAAGAAACTGCCTTTAAGAAATTCCTGAATAAACCTTCAGGCACCAAGACCTAATAAACTATAGGTTGTTTTAATGTGTGTTCTTTTATGAATCAGCTTTAAGAAGAAAAAAGAATTTGATAAATTGCTCCAATTAGAAAAGAAATGAGCAGAAGGAAAGGAAGACGCAGGAATGGAGTAAAGTTACACAACACTTTACATACTTTATGTACATTTCCAGATGTGACTATAATCTTAAAGGAAAAATTCTTATTGTGTTGGTTTCTGGGAGACTGATTTATTATTAATTATTTTTTAAATTCACAGTTCTCTAACATGTTCATGTTCATGAGTCTACATCTGTTTATAACCTTCTTGTTGTAGTGTCTCAAGGACACACCTCTAAATAACCCACAATTAGGATGAGTGATAAAAATGATAGGTTCATGGTTTAGTAGTTTAGGCAACTATTCTAAGGTTAAATGCCTATAATCAAAATTCTTATATAACACATTTAGCAGAGTTTTGTAAATAAGATTTTGTGTTATCTTCTGTAAGTTCCATATTTTATTCATATGATTGAAAAGTTTTAGTATTGTGAATGATACTATTTTCCATAATTCTTGCTGAAGTTTTACAGTTAGAGTACAATTTCAAATTATCGGTACTATTTCTACATTTGCTCAAATTTGCCAACAGCACTTTAGTGAGTCAGTTTTTGCACTGAATCAAGTTGTTGAAAATTCTGAAGAAGACAGAAATAAAGACCTAATCCTATAGCTAATTTGATGCTTAATTAATAGCCAATAATCTTGCAATAGAGTTGTAAGCTTAAAAATTTTAGTATGATAAAGGAATGAATGAATGAGCCTTATTTTTTAAACATGTATAACTTGTTAATAATTGGAATTAATATTTTTGTTGATATTAATAAAATAATAATTTGATAATCAATGTGAACATTAATTATCTTATTTGATTTCATCAAAGATTCTGTGATTTTTCGTAGAAACATCATTGGATATTTTTTTAAACTATGATAAAACACATGCAACATTTCTTATTTTATTCATGTTGAAGTGCTGTTCAATGACATTAACTATATTCACAGTCTATAACTATCACAGTGTAACTTTAGAATATTGTATCATGCAAAGCTTCAATTCTGTACCCACTAATCAAGTATTCCCCATTCCTGCTATAGCCTGTGAAACCCACATTATTCTTCTCTTTCCCATTCCCACTAACTGTCTATTTACTCTCCCTTCCCTTACAACGAATCTCCACAATTTGAAGGGAGAGGAATGAAAACTAGTATAGAATGGCATTGAGAGTAAGGGATATTCTTTTAGTTTTACATTTCCTCACGACACATACAACTTGTCTATGAAAATATCCTTAAGAAATATGAAGTATAAATAAAAGCTACCTGCACCAATTATTCTTTATTCTTTTATATCGTGAAAAGCTTACATTTAATTTAAATATTGAAAATGTACTAGTTTATGTAATTTCATGGACAAATCATAGACAGAATAATAATTAAGCATTTATATATACACCACGGCTACTCTTTACTAGATATTATTACCTCAACTGTATCCATATTTTTCTTTCATAATTATGTTTATTTATATTTCAATTCACTTTCATGCTAAATATAGATGCCTAAAATTATGGAGCTCCTTATAGTGATGAAAAATATATTTAAGATATAGTCTTCAATAAATCCCACAATTAAAAATAATATTCTCTGCCTCTCCATAATTTTATGACAATAAGTATCCTATATAAACAATATTGGGATATTTGCTAGGCAAGGAACAGAGCTCTCTCCATAAGTTACAAACATAGGGTTAATGTTGGCTGTCACAATATACAAGCTCATATACTAATAATACTGCATATACATACAATAATTTTATGTTCAATAAATATGACCAAATGTCTCCCTGTTACACTTCTTTCAAATATATTTTAAATGCATTGTACTATATCTCTAGTGAAATAAGTAAGAAGTTCCAAATGCAGGGTTATATGAAGTTTGCATCTGCCTACTGTAAGCCTTTCTCTGCAGGAAGTATCATTCCTTAGGAGTAAGGATTAGAACATATATTAATCAGAGTTCCACTAATTAATCCCCATGGAACAGTATTTCTGAGAGAAGCAATATATTCCTTCATTAAAATCCAAACTCCTTTAATAAAAATCCAGCATCCCTCATTTGCATTTGCATAACAGAAGGAGATGGTGTACAAAGTAGGCAAAAAATTACAGAAAACCATTTAACATAAATGTGATTCATATCATGGAAAGCTAGAGATTGATAAGTATAGAAGGGTTAGTTATTTTCTAATAAATTCCACTCGAATAGAATTTAATTGAAATGAGATATGTTAATGAGTTAGTAAGACAAATGCATGCAGTATGAAAATTAATAATATCATTACCTTTATTAGAAATCAACAAGGGTAAACATGTGCAGAGAGTGCTTTCAATAGTAAGGTACTTGACTACTGTGCACAAAGTTCTGAGTTCAATCACCAGCATGGAAGAAAATAAGGTTTGAAAAATTGTAAGTTTATGGTGGAAAGAGTTCTGAAACTGTGAGACTCATTCTACAGTCAAACACAAGGAAAAGTTATACTTTGTAAATGATATCTAAATTCCAAATTTACCCTTTAATATCAATATTCTCCACAATGTTTCAGGCTATAAAATATTTCATGTATACACACTAGCCTCAAATGTATTTGAATACCTTGAAATTACACTATTTGCAAATTTTTAGTATCACCCATTCAAATGAGAAATATATAATACATTGTTTAGAATTTCAGAGAAAATATACCTGAATTAATGCTGGACTTCTGTGGGATAATCAGTGGTATTTATTTTTCAGATAAACGTTGATAATAGGTCATATTGAAGGATGAAAGGGAAGTACAGTGATATCTACGTAGAAAAATGAGAAAAATAAAAAGAAATAGTTATCAAGGAATCCCATAAAATAAAATGTGTATGGAATTATAATCATTTGAAAGTCTTTATATAATCCTATAAGTGCAAAATGCATGACAATTGAAAAGACCCTTTCTTTTAGGAATAATAGAATTATTGAATACTTCCCTTCCACAAATCACCTTAATAACTATTACTGTATTAACTTATTTGTCAAATCAAATGACACAAAATCCAAAATTATTTACAATATAACCTGCAAAGAAAACTTCTTACTTCCCAATAAGGTAAAATATTTTACAGAACACAAGAGTTAAATACAAGTAACATTTAAACCATAAGGTAATTGTAGGATAATTTGTCCTCCTATGTGACAGTATCTTAAAAAATATTTGAGAAAATTGAGAAGTAAAACTCCTATCCAGAAATGGGTATCATATAAAATAAAAGTTTTAACTTAAAACATCAATGTGCCCTGAATGTCATCTTCAATGTCTCCTAATCTTGATTTCTTAATTAGGACAAACATATATGAGATATGCAATAAAGATAAGCTTGTGAAATTGTTGGATAAATAAAGAGAAATTGTATTTAACAACACATATTCTGTCAAATCTTTATGAAATAATATTCTTACTGGATATTCCAGGTAAATTTATGGTATGTTACTGAAAGTATAATAATCTGTGCCTTCAGAAAATGGTTGTTTTGGCTTTCCTACAGCCTCTTTCAGCATCATTTTCTTTTAGCCATCCCCATTCCCATGTGATACTCACTGACTCAAAGATTCATTCACTAACAGGGATCCCCAGTGGCTCCATTAGTCAGGGACTCAGGTATGTGACCTTTATTATCATTCCTGCCTTCTATTCTAATCTCTCTAGACTTGTTCTTAGTCCTGCTGCTGTTTGACTATAAAATCCCTCCCCCTAGCACACCTTCATCCCCTAGGGACACTACCTTCTTGGTGTGTACCTAGGGTCCCCCCTATTCATTCCTATCATACCTGTAAGCTTTCTAGCCCATGTCCATTCCTCTGTGACATCTGATGACCTGAAGAAACACTCTACAGAGTCCTGATATAGCCACCATACTTTCCTAGGATCCAGAGTGGAAAATAGCAAACAAATAACATAACACCCACCCAGCAAAGCTCAGACAATTTATGTGCACAAAATCACATCAAATATCATAAACCCAGATGCCTAGATCCCAGTATAAAAGCACAAACATGAGCAACAAGGACAATATACCACCTCCAGATTATCAAACTCCTATTTCAATAGACACCAAGGAAAAAAATTCAGCTACAGTGCACACAAAAGACTTGAAAAAAACTATTTTGAATATGTGCCTAGTACCAATAATGTATTATATCTTGGGCAATTAGGACCCATAGATGCTCAAACATTATAGGCTATTGGCCCTGTTCTTTGTTGCTCTCTAAACTTGGATAGGAAGACTTTATTTTTGATGCTATCATATGTTATCATATGTTTCTTCATAGATATGAAGAAGTAAGCTGGTACAGACCTGGAACCATCAAAATGACTGAGTAACTTTTATATTATTATAATTGGCATGTACATCATTGGGCTAGATATGCAGCCATCAATATTATTTAGCTTTGAATCCTGGAAGCTAAAATAACACCTGGATCAGCAAGACATACCCACTAATACAATAGCAGCATACATTTCATTGGAGAAGCTGGATACTTCTCCAGCTTTATGATACTTTATGATTGGATTTAATACATGCTCCATGAGATATAGCCTATACCTGGCACCCTTATGTGACCAATAACCTATGGTGAGACAGGTTATGGGCCTGACAGGAGAACCTACTACTATTTTGCTAAGTAGACATAATATTAGATATATTAGATCAACCTATTACTTTTTAATTTTTCTTTTTATTTATTTTCTCACACAATACACACCAATTGCAATCTTTCATACCTCCATTCCTCCCCATACCCTCTATCCTCCACTAATCCCCAGATCCTTCATTTCCCTTCATAAGAGAGCAGGCTTCCCAGGAGTATCAACTGAACATAACATAAAAAGATGAAATAAGGCTAGACAGAATCCCTCATATCAAGACTAGATGAGTCAACTCAGTAGGATGAATAGGGTCTCAAGAGCAGGCAAAAGAGTCAGAGACATGCTCACTCCCACTGTTAAAGTCCCTCAAAACCCACAAGTAAATAGCCACAACATATATACAGAGGGCCCAGTGTAGACCAATGCAATTTCTGTGATTGCTGCTTCAATCTCTATGGACTATGTTCTCCTGGTGTCCTTGATCCCTGTGGTTCTTATGACCCACCCTACCCTTCTTCTATCTAGTATTTGGCTGTGGGGGTCTGCCTCTACTGCTATTGGTGCCAGAGGAAGCTTTAGTCATGATGACTGGACTAAGCATCGAACCAGGAGTATAGTAGATTCTCACTAGGAATCATTTCATTTCATTGACTCTTCTTTTCTTTCTTTTTTTCTTTGACAAACATTTTTTGTATTACCCTAGGTCTCTGGACCATTAAGTTTCTGGTTCCTGGCTGTCCAGGCTATCCAGGCTATCCAGGCTATCCAGGCTATGGGAACCCTCTCATGCCTTGGGCTTCATGTTAAAACTGTCATTGCTTGTTGAGCCTCATAAGCTCTGAACCACAATTGCCCCAGTACATATTGCAAGCAGGACAAGTTGAGGGTCGAAGGTTTTGTGGCTGGATTGGTGTTCCCGTTCCACTACTAGGTACCTTGCCTTTTTATAGAAATGCCAGTTCAGGTTCTGTATCCTCTGTTACTAGGATTCCTCACTAAAGTCATCCTCATAGGTTCCAGGAAGTTTCCCCTACACCAGATTTCCACATTACCTTCTAATTTCCCCCAAATTTCAGTTGTGTCTCTCTCCATCACTCTTTCCCCAACTTGATCTTTCCTGTTTTCATACCTACCAGTCTGAGTTCAAAGGCATAATCTATTCTATTTCCCCTTCCCAGGTAGATTCATGTGCCACCCCTTTGCTTCTGGTCTCTCTGGGTCTCTGGATTTAGTGTGATTATACTTGGTCTAACATCTAATATGACTTATAAGTGAGTACATATCATGTTTTTCTCTCTGAGTCTGTTTTTTATTCCCTGCTCAGAATGATTTTTTCTAGTTTCATTCATTTGCCTGCCCAACCACAGTCCACGTGTAAAAGAAGACCATGTAGGCTAATTGCCCATGTATCTACACCACTCTCTCTGTTCCCTTTGGTAGCCACCTTTGCCCAACCACAGGCCATATCTCAGAGAAGACTAGGTAGGCTGTGCACCTTCAGATCCTCCCTATTCTCTAGCTTCCAACAGACCCAATTCTCAATTATTACCTGCTTTGTCACTGTACCCCATCCCAAATTTGGCAAACAGCCCTTGCAGAAACACAGACTATATCTGCAAGAAAGTCAGCACCTAACCTGTTTGGAGACTCCCTGATGGATCAGAGGCCATGTAGGCCACCAGAAGTCTAGCACCCAACTTGGGTGGTGACCCATTCTCAGCCATAGGCCACTCTGGTCAAAAGACCAGAGAGGAAACAAAAACCAAGGAACAAAACATTCTTCCAACAAAAATAACTGCAGAGACTGGCACCTAGACCTATAATCATCTCAAACACAGATGCCCAAACACCAGTGTAAGAACACAAACAATACCCAAGGTAATATGTCACCAGAAAAGCCCAGCTATCCTATTACAGCAGGCCCTTAATATTCCAACACAGCTGAAATACGAGAAAGAGACCTTAAATCCAACTTTATGAAGATGACAGTTATCTTAAAAAATTAAAGATTTTGTTTTATGTAAGAATATTTTACATGCATGCATATATGTGCTATTTACACAGTGTTCATGAAAGCAACAAGAGAGCATCATATGCCCTGGAACTGAAGTTAAAGGTAGGTTCTAGGAACTAAGTGTAGGTTCTCTGAAAGAGCAACAAGTACTTTTAACCTCTGAGCTGTCTTTGCAGGCCTATATTGACTATTAATGATTCACTGTAGCGAGATATCCACCGTGGCTGTACCTGTTGCACTGACCACACTCATTGGGGTGTGGACAGGTGCAGATGTGACCCGGGAGAATTAGGTCTGGGGTCGGGAAGAATAGGCACAGCCGATGTACTGCTGCCTGGATGGAAGCTAATTCTCCTGGCCCAGTGGAAATCTAGATCCCACTTCTGACACCAGTTGTGGAAAATAAAGATCAGGGAAAACATATAGGCTGAATAGATGTTTATTCAGGAAGAAATAACTTAGAACAGAGACATATGAACACCATCAGGTTCCCATCATAAAGATGCCTCCCAGATGCTATCTGCCTCTAACCAGAAAGAAAGCAGAGCTCTGGGGTCCCCAATACCATACCTGTTTCTCCCAGGTCACATCAGTGCAATGTAGCATGTAAGTTTCCTCCAGCCCGCCCGCCGCTAGTCTGGCGTCCTGGCCCCCAATAACACGCAGGAGACTCTATATTTGATACAATCCTGTTGGCCAATTACCATTATTGTTTAAGGACTAGCTCTGCCTTAATTATTAACCCATTTCTACTTATCTAAGTATTTCCACGTGGTCATCTTATCGGGGAGCCGCGCGGCAGGCGTCCTGGTCCTGCTCCTTCCCCGGGCTACATTTTGACTCCACCTACTACTTCCTCTTCCTCCTCCTAGTCTCCTAGCCCCACCTATCTAGTTTTCTATTGGCCACAGGGCTTTATTAACAGTATGAGAAACATATATACAGAATCACATCTCCCATCATCAGCACATATACTAAAATTGGAACGATACAGAGAAGATTAGCATGGCCCCTGCGCAAGGATGACACGCAAATTCGTGAAGCGTTCCATATTTCTTTTTGTTTCCACAGAAAATGAAAAGCTATGGATTTCTTCCAGACTTATATGGTTTGAAGCAATGTCTACAGCCAAGATTTCTCCATCTTCTTTGGACCCCCATGACAGTGCCCTCTACCAGCAGGAAGTAGTTTGGAAAGAACGACGCCCAAATTTCCCAAATATTATTTATAAATGTTTGTTTTCATTTAAATTGGCTTGGTTATAAATGGTTAATGACCACAAGCAATCATTTTAAAGGGAAAAGGGGAATTATGGTATGGAAATGAATACTTTGCTTTGAAATGGATTTTCTTTTATTGATACAATTTAAGGTCAATTTTGTGATATGTATATTTCTCCTCTTGTTTAGGTATTGTGTTTATATAGCTCATGGGAAAATGTAATGTTTAATTTAGTACAGATTAGAGAGTTACCTATGATAGTCAAAACTTGGAGTTAAGTTAATTAGGATTTCTAGATATGCAGAGATGTATTTGAGATGAATAGGCATTCTTCAAACCTTTCAAAGACCTACAGAATATGGCATTTAAAATGGTTTAGGGTTTTTCTTGACAGTGAGGCATAACTGTGCCTGGTAACACCACCTGCATCAGAAAGGAAGATGGACATTGAAGAAATTCGTTATGAAGTTTGCTTCTAATATGGCAAAACTAGCCATTTGGGCAAGATACTGCTCTTCTGAACTGTTTGACTTTATGTTGTAGAAACTGGACATGCAGGACCCACAAAAAGGTGCAAGATGGACATTGCTACAGGATTCCTGCTTAATGGAAGAGGCTGCCAGACAGCCAGACAGTCTACAGGACACAGAGAAAAGTTTCCTGCCTTGTTGAGGAGTCTGGACACACACTATGGCCTATGGGCTGAAGATGGAACATTACAGAAGAACTTCGGGTGACTGACCAGGCAATGAATTGTCTCTGTCATTTCTAGAGTTTATATATTATCCTTCTGTGGTCTTTGAAGGAGTTGAAGACAGATAGTTATGATTATAGTTTTTCTTAGTTAGGATTAAAAATAAGTTACATATAGGACTTTAGACTGACAAAGATAGGATAGATGATATTTTCTTTAAGTCTTACAAAATGTTAATGGACTAAATATTGTTAACTGTGATTCTTATTTGATAACTGTTTTATGGTATATTTTGCTATGTTAAGGTTAAACCCCTTCTTTTACTTTAGACAGAAAAGAGGAGATGATGGGAGATGTGATTCTGTATATATGTTTCTCATACTGTTAATAAAGCCCTGTGGCCAATAGAAAACTAGATAGGTGGGGCTAGGAGACTAGGAGGAGGAAGAGGAAGTAGTAGGTGGAGTCGAGATGTAGCCCTGGAAGAAGCAGGAAGCCTGCCGCGCGGCTCCCCGATAAGACGACCACGTGGAAATACTTAGATAAGTAGAAATGGGTTAATAATTAAGACACAGCTAGCCCATAAACAGCAATGGTAATTGGCCAACAGGATTGTATCAAATACAGAGTCTCTGAGTGTTATTTGGGGCACACGTGGTTGCAGGACAATGGCGGCAGAACCAGCGGCAGCCGGCAGGGAAACCTGCTGTAACAGTGCAACAGGTGGAGACAGGGTAAATATCTAACTACAACTCATAATTATACTTATAGATTAATGCATCTCTTTGCCTTTACCAGGGATGCTGCAGCTGAAGGAGATGGTGATTAACACAGAGACCTACATCTGGCCAATGTGCAGAGAATAAGAAACTATGGAGTGTTAAGTTCTAAATGGGACATCTGTATCGTGACTCCTCCTTCTAAAGATCAGGAATCTTTGCAGAAAAGAAGGTGGAAAATTTAAGAGCCAGAGGTAGCTAATGACTATACAAAAACAGTGGTTTTCTGGACACAGCAGAGAAGTTGCACATAGGTATCTCAGAAGTTAATATTGCATGCAAAAGACCTGTGCAAATTCAAGCCAAAACAAAATCCTGGCATGGAAAAAGGAGTTGAGCAAGATGTCTTACCCCTCACTGAGGAACTCTTGGCAATTGACAGCTCCTGGAAGAGGGAGAGTCAATTTCCTTAAGAACTAAACATGTACTTACTGTTCAGCAAGTGATCTATTAGGAATCTATTCCAAGTAAATTATAATTGAATGCCTACCAAATGTATATAGCAAATTTTATGGAATATTTATTTATGATATCCAAAACTTTGAAAAATCTAATTTACTTTAGTAGGTGAATAAACATACAGATTCCACACCATGTGAAACTACTTAGTACTACATATGAATAATGTTTGCTATCACAAAATGACTTGGCTGAATCTCAAGGAAATTACCATTGGTAGGCAAAACTGATCTCCAAAGGTTACATATTGTATGATTCCATTGTGTTTAATATTTGATGATTGGTACAAAAATTTATTTACAATAAAATTCATTTGAATAATGCTTACATGAACATGAGTATTTTAATACTTATGGAAGCTTAATAATCGCTTCATATTCTCCTTGTGTAAATTTCTGTGTTTGATATAATGATGTAAGTCAGTAATATTAGTGCTGGATACAAGATATTATCCTATAAATCTACAATAATTTCAAAGACTTTTAAAGTCTATTTCAGTTAAGGTAATCGTAACAAATGAAGGGAAAACTAACAGCAAAGCTAAATTTTATCAAGTGTTGCAAAAATCAGAGAATTTCAAAGAGAACAAAACATCATTGGGATGATAAAGATATAAATCGTAATGGGACTGATACAAAGTTCAACAGGAAAAGACATTCTCTAAATTTCTCTTTAAAATTTTTAAATTATACTTAGTGTCTTAGAACTTTATTTGCTGTGTTGACACATGATCAAAAGACAACTTGTGGAAGAAAGACTTTCTTTCACCTTACATCTTATAAGTCCATCACTGAAGGAAGCCATGGTAGAATCCTGGGCCAGGAACCTGGAGTCAGTAGTTGATGATACTTACTTATTGTATTTCGTGGCTTTCTAAGCCTGCTTCCTTACAGAACCCAGGACCACCAGACCAGAGGTAGCACTGCCCAAAAAGAGGTGGTCCTTCCCAAATCAATCATCAATCAAAACTATATCTCACAGACTTGTTTGCCTATAGTCAAATTTGGCAGGGACCTTTTTTTTTCAGTTAAAGTTCCTTCACCCCAAATGTTTATCACTTCAGTCAATTTCACATTTTGTTTGGTGATTATTCTCTCTCTCTCTCTCTCTCTCTCTCTCTCTCTCTCTCTCTCTCTCTCTCTCTCTCTCTCAATCACTCACTCTCTCTCTCTTTTACCTATTTCCACTATTACTAAACGAATAGAAAAATATAATTTGCTTCAAAGCTAATATGGTAAGACTACACATTTTCTTTGAACAAACTGATAATTTTATTGTGTATGTTCATATAAAAATGAATAGACACTGAATATTCATATTAAAATGAGTTACAGAGACAATTACATTCTGAGAAATTGATAAATTCTTTGCAAAACACCTATTTGCATTTGTAATTTGGCTTTTCAAGGTGACTTCGAAGAATTGAAATACTTGTGGAAACTGATCACATTGATTTTCATTCCATTTTTGAGATGCTCAAGAAGCTTAAGAACCCTAACTTCACTAAATAAAAGCTTAAAATTTAGAGAAACAAATGGGAATATAACTTATGTTCCCAGACCAACATGAATCAATTTCAGCATTTCAGCATTAAATGCTGTGATAGTCTAAACACCAGAGTTGATTGCACTGGCTGAACTGCCAGAGTGATGCAAAAAAGTAAAAGATGAGTAATACCAAAGGTACAATCCAAAACACACTTCTGAACTGGTTTGAAAAGTGTTGGAAAGTATTCTTCTTTAAGTAGACATAGACCAAAAGTGAGAAACATTGTTTAATAGAAATTCACTTGGTTATTTAACAAATAGTTGGAGGAACACCTTTATTTTCTGTTAGGATATATACATTTCATCTGTGCACAACTGTGATTTTGTTACCCAAATATCATGGGATGATTTTAGTGCTTATTATCTTATTTCTGTCTCTAATTTTTAAAAGGATTATGCAGAAAGAGAAAATATTGTGTGGAGAAAAATATGCCTACAGGCAAAGCAGGAGGTAGTATTTAAGCATGGTTGCCTTGGATAGAAACATGAGAGCAGCAATATTTTCTAATTAAAACTAACTTTGCTCTGAGTCATACTTTGTAAATCCACCTGGTTTTCAGTGTTAAACTGTGAATAGTTTTTCAAATATTGCTCTTGATAATGGCCAGTAGAGAAAGTTTTGAAGCTGAGATGGTATATAAAACATAATGATATAAGGAAAGAAATAAATATCATCTGGGCATCTCTGCTTAGATTATTCACAAACATAACTCACAATAAGCATATTTTGCACACAGCATAATTCCATTATTTACATACTACCAACATTCTTTTCATATTTTCTACTTTGATAAATTGCTTAAACTTCAAGTAGGTTCGAAATTAGAAACTTTACCAATTGGTTCTTTATCATATAAGCACAATAAAAAGATCTAAACAAATCTTTTCTATAAATGGATATTATAAAAATAGGTTTAGGAAGCTAAGCTTAAGCCTGGTGGTCAGGTGCCTTAGACTATTTGGTTATCCTGACATGATTATCCTTGCAGTGTTCACACCCCATTCCTGCTCAGCCCCTGTACATGTGGCATTCTCTGCCAGTATCTCACTCCCCTCCTCCTTTCTTTTTATCCCCAAATCCAGCTTTAATGGCATCTCCATATTTGCTCCCTCTCTCACAGGCAACTAGCCTCCATGGTATCTGGTTCTCTGAATAGCTGTACTGTGGGGCTCTCTCTTTGCCTAAACAATAGACTTGGTACTTCAAGATGAGGTGTCTTTTTCATTATTCTTTGTTTTTTTAACCCAACATGACCTGTGTCTATTTTCTTGAGGTGAACTGGTTATGAAATACAAAGAAGAATAGTATTACTTTAAATAAAAAAACACTAAATTCCACACATTCTCCCCTATCATTTTATTTGCACTTTGAATCACTCCAATATTTTCTTTTATACACACACACACACACACACACACACACACACACATATATATATATACACACACACACATATAAAGTCCATAGGTTACATTAAAAAATCATTATTTGTGTTTTACTTTTCATGTTTGACATGATTATGTATAATGATATGCATCCCCCATTACCATGTCACACAGAGTGTCAAGGTCTCTAAATAACCCAGCTCTGTTCACCATTCATTCCCTGTATTCCTAAGAATCTCTGGTAACCACTAAGCATATAATTGCCTACACAATATTCTGTGTTTCTCAATGTCATTGCTATTCTAAGTATAAGATACAGTATTTTTCAAATTGTCTTCTTTCAGTTAGAAATACACTTTGAATCATCTCATGTCATTTTGTCTATTGGTATGTTGTTTTTCTTTCTGTACAATTCTTCATTGCCTGGATACTTCATGGTAGTTTTTCAACTAACCCACAGGAAAATATTTTGATAGTTTCAGTCTCTTGGCAATTAATATAAACTTGATAGAAATATTTGTGTAGAGGCATTTGTGTAAATGTAAAATTTCTCTCATTTAGATGTAGGTCAAGGAACATAGTGGCTGGACAACATGCTTAATATCATAGATAATTTTGTCAGAACTACCCAAAGCTGACTTGTAAAGTGTTTGTTATACTGTTGAATTTTAATTGGCAATAAATTAGAATTTCTGTTGCTCCATGACCTCTTAATCATTGGTTGCCATCAATATTTTGAATTTTAGCAATTCTCATAGGTTCATAGTAATATTGTTTTTCTTATTTGAAATTCTTTAATGACATGTTTCTAATTTGCTCACATAATTATTTCCTATATGTTTGCATAAAGTTTTGTTCAGATCTTTTATGCATTTTAATTGCCTTCTTTCAGTGACTGATTCACTTTCTCTGAGTTTGTTCTGTGTATTTTGGATATATTTTCTTTACTCAGTTATGTGTTCATCAAAATTTCTCCCATAGCCATCGTTTCTTGTAATGAAGTCTAACTTAACATCTTTTTCTTTCATGTATCATGTTTTAGGTTTTCTACCTAACATTCTGTTACCCTATTAAAGGCTCATTCTTTTTCCTTTCAATAAATGATATTGTATGAGATGAAATAAATCAGAATCTCCAGCAATGAAATAGGATAATACCAACTTTTAAACTTAATTTGGGTGGTAAACTATTATTTCATTAAGATAATTAGAGTTACCTTAGGTTATCATAGAGTATCAAGTCCAAGAAATCCTTCTTTATTTTATTATTATGATAATATTTTTATTTAAATTTGAAACAAATTATTGTACATGTCAATCTCAGTTTCCTCACCTACCTCTCCTCCTGTGAGCCCCCAACCCTCATTCCATACCCTTTCTGCTCCCCAGGGAGGATAAGGCTTTCCACAGGGTATCTTCAAAGTCTGCCATATCATGTGGAGCAGGGACTACGCTCTTCCCCCTGTGTGTAGATTGAGAGAGTATCCCTCTATGTGGAAAGGTCCCAAACTCCATTTATACTCCAGGGATACATACTGATCCACTACCAGAGGTATCATAGATTGCAAAGTCCTCCCAAATAACTTCCACATTCAGGGGGTCTAGGTTGGTCCTATACTGGTTTCCCAGCTATCAGTATGGGGTGCATGAGCTTCCCCTTGTTTAGGTCAGCTGTTTCTCTGCATTTCTACAGCCTGGTTTTGACCCCTTTGCTCATCACTCCTCCCTCTCTGCAACTGGGTTCCAGGAGTTCGGCTCAGTGTTTACCTGTGGGTGTCTGCTTCTGTTCCATCAGCTACTAGATGAAAGCTCTAGGATGGCATATAAAGTAGTCTTCAATCTCATTATTGGGGAAGGGCATTTAAGGTAGCCTCTACACTATTGCTTAGATTGTTAGTTGTGGGCATCCTTGTAATTCTCTGGAGATTTTCCTAGTGTCAGATTTCTCCCTATACTTTCCCTGACTCAATCTTCCTGTTCCCTCATGTCCTCTTCTCACCTCCTGTTTTCCCCTTCTCTTCCTAGTAACTCATTCTCCCCTCCCCACATTCTCCCAATTTGTTGAGGAGATCTTGTCCCTTTCCACTTATTCAGGGGATCATATTTGTCTCTCTTAGGGTCCTGCTTGTTTCTTAGTATTTCTGGAGGTGTGGATTGTAGGCTGGTGATAATTTGCTCTATATCTAAAATCCACATATAAACGAATATAAACCATGTTTGCCTTTTGTGACTAGGTTACCTCACTCAGGATGGTCTTCTCTAGTTCCAACCATTTGCCTATGAATTTAAAGATTCCAATGATTTTTTCCACTGAGTATTACTCCATTGTGTAAAGGTACCATATTTTGTCCATCCATTATTCAGTTGAGGGCCATTTTGTTTGTTTCCAGGTTCTGGCTATCAAAAAAAATGCTGTTATAAACATAGTTGAACAGATTTCCTTGCAGTATGAGTGTGCATCTTTTGCCTATATGCTTCACAATGGAATTGTTGGATTTTGTGGTAGACTGATTTCCATTTTACTAAGAAAACACCATACTGATTTCCAAATTGGCTGTACAAGTTTTGCTCTCACCAGAATTGGAGGAGTGTACAACTTTCTCCCTATCCTCTCCATCATAAACTGACTTTGATGCTTTTTTTATTTTATCCAATCTGAGAGGAGTAAGATAATATCTCAGAGTTGTTTTGATTTGTATTGCCCCTATGGCTAAGGGTTTTGACCACTTTCTTAAGTGTCTTTTCAACATTTTAGATTCCTCCAATGAGAATTCTCTATTTAGTTCTCTAGCAGACATTTTGATTGGATTGTTGGTGTTTTAGTAACTAGCTTCTTAAGTTTGTATTTTTGAATTCAGCCCTTTATCTGACACGGGGATGGTAAAGATCTTTTCCCATTCTCTGGGCTGCTATTTAGTTTTTATTGATTGGCTTTTTGTTTGTTTGTTTGTTTTGTTGTTTTGCCTTACATAAGCTTTTCAGTTTCAGGAGGTCTCATTTGTTAATTGTTCATCTCAGTGTCTATGCTTCTGGTGCTATGTTCAGGAAGTGGTCCTATGTACCAATTCATTCAAGGGTACATCCCACTTTCTCTTCTAAGAGTTTCAGGGTGGATGGGTATATGTTGAGGTCCTTGATCCATTTGAACTTAAAGTCTGTGCATGGAAATATATATGGATCTGTGTGCAGTTTTGTACACACCAGCATCCAGTTATGCCAGTAACATTTGTTGAAGATTCTTTTTTCTCCATTTTATCAATTAAGCTTCTGGATCAAAAATCAGTTGTTCATAGGTGTGTGGGTTAATCTCAGAGTTTTCAAATAGATTCCATTGTGCCTTCTGCCTCTATTGTGTGGAACAATTTGAGGACTATTGGAATTAGCTCTTCCTTGAATTTCTGGTAGAATTCTGCACTAAAGCCATCTAGTCCTGGGTTTTTTTTTTTTTTGGTTGGTTGGTTGGAAGGCTTTCGATAACTGCTTCGATTTCATTAGGGGTTATAGGTCTATTTAAGTTGTTTGTTGGTTCTTGATTTAATTTTGGTAAGTGATAGTTATCCAGGAATTTGTCAATTTCCTTTGAGTTTTCAAATTTTGTAGAGTACCGGTTTTCAAGGTATGACCTGAAAGTTGTCTGGATTTCCTCTGTGTCTGTTTTTATGTCCCCCTTTTCATTTCTGATTTTGATAATTTACATGATCTCTCTCTGCTTTTTCGTTAGTTTGGATAAAGGTTTGTCTGTCTTGTTGATTTTCTCAAAACACCAACTCTTTGTTGCATTGATTTATTGTATTGTTTTCCTGGTTTCTATTTTATTGATTTCAGCCCTCAAATTGATTATTTCCTGGCATCTACTCCTCTGGGGTGAGTTTGCTTCTTTTTTTCTAAGGCTTTCAGAAGCACTGTTAATTCTCTAAAGTGACTATCCTCCGTTTTCTTCATATGGGCACTCAGTGCAATGAACTTCCCTTGTAAAACTGCTTTCAAGGTGTCCCATAAATTCGGATATGTATTGCCCTCATTCTCATCAAACTTTAGGAAGTCCTTAATTTCTTTCTTTATTTCTTCTTTGACCCAGGTGTGGTGCAATTGCACATTGTTCAGTTTCCATGAGTTTGTAGGGTTGCTGCAATTTGTGTTGTTGTTGAATTCCAATTTTAAAGCATGGTGGTCTGATAAGATACAGGGGACTATTCCAATTCTTTTGTATCTGCTGAGGTTTGTTATGTCACCTAGTATGTGGTCGATTTTAGAGAAGCTTCCATGGGGAGAAGAGAAGAAGGTATATTCTTTTGTGTTTGGATGGAATGTTCTATAGATGTCTGTTAAACCTAGTTGAGACATAACTTCTGTTAGTTCTTTTGGTTCTTTGTTGAGTTTCTGATTGGTGGTCCTGTCTAGTGGTGAGAGTGGTATGTTGAAGTCTCCCACTATAAGTGTGTGAGGTTTTATGTGAGTTTTGAGTTTTAGTAGCGTTTCTTTTACGAATGTGGGTGCCTTTGTATTTGGGCCATAGATGTTCAGAATCAAGACTTTTTGTTGATGGATTTCTCCTGCAATAAATATGAAATGACAATCTTCATCTCTTTTGATTAATTTTGATTTTAAGTCTAACTTGTTAGATATTAGGAAAGCCACACCTGCTTGCTTCTTGGGTCCATTTGATTGGAAGATCTTTTCCCAGCCATTTATCCTGATGTAATGTCTATCTTTGTAGCTTAGGTTTGTTTCTTGTATGCAGCAGAAGGACTAATTCTGTCTTCGTATCCATTCTGTTAGCCTGTGTCTTTTTATAGGCAAGTTTAGACCATTAATGTTGAGGGAGAGTAAGGACTATTGATTGTTAATGTTTGTTTGTTTTAGATGTGCTTTTGGCAGTGGTATTGTGATTTTATTTGTCCTTCTTTACCCTTGGTTTCTGGTGAAGTGGGATAGAGACTGAAGGCACATTACCAAACTCTTTCTATGACGCCACAATCACCTTGGTACCCAAGTCTCACAAAGATACAACTAAGAAAGAAAACTACAGACCAATATCCCTGATGAACATTGATACAAAAATACTCAATAAATTACTGGCAAACCAAATCCAAGAACACATCAGAGAAATCATTCACCATGACCAAGTAGGCTTCATCCCTGGGTTGGAGGATGGTTTAACATATGAAAATCTATCAACGTGCTCCACCATGTAAACAAACTTAAAAAGAAATACCATATGATCATCTCCCTAGATGCTGAAAAAGCCATCAACAAATCAAACACCCTTTCATGATAAATGTCTTGGAGAGATTAGGGATAAAGGAACATACCTAAATGTAATGAAAGCAATATACAGTAAACTAACAGTCAACATCAAACTGAATGGAGAGAAGCTTAAGACAATTCCTCTAAAATCAGGAACAAGACAAGGCTGTCCTATCTCTCCATACCTCTTCAATATTGTACTTGAAGTTCTAGCTCAAGCTATAAGACAGCAAAGGGAGATCAAGGGGATCCAAATTGGAAAAGAAGAAGTCAAACTGTCTCTATTTGCAGATGACATTATAGTTTACATAAGCAACCCAATAAACTCTACCAGGGAACTCCTGCAGCCAATAAACACCTTCAGCAAACTTGCAGGATACAAGATAAACTCAAAAAATCAGTAGCCCTACTCTATTCAGACGACAAAGAGGCTGAGAAAGAAATCAGAGAAAGATCACCATTTACAATAGGAACAAACGACATAAAATATCTCGGGGTAACAGATACCAAACATGTGGAAGATCTATACAACAAGAACTTTGTGTCTTAAAGAAAATAATTAAAGAAAATACCAGAAAATGGAAAGATCTCCCATGATCTTGGATTGGAAGGATAAATATAGTAAAAATGGCAATCTTGCCAAAAGCAATCTACAGATACAATGCAATCCCCATTAAAATCCCAGCACAATTCTTCACTGACCTTGAAAGGATAATAGTCAACTTTGTATGGAAAAACAAAAGAACCAGGATAGAGAAAACAACCCTGTACAATAAAAGAACTTCTGGAAGCATCACCATCCCTGACTTTAATCTCTACTACAGAGCTATAGTTCTGAAAACAGCCTGGTATTGGCACAAAAATAGACAGGTAGAAAAATGGAATCGAATACAAAATCCCGATATTAATCCACACACATTTGAACACCTGATTTTCAACAAAACAACTAAAAAAATACAATGGTTGGAGGAAAGCATCTTGAACAAATGGTGCTGGCACAATTGGATGATGGTGAGTAGAAGACTGCAGATAGACCCATGTCTATCACCATGCATAAAACTCAAGTCAAAATGGAAAAAAGACCTGAACATAAATCCAGCCACACTGAACCTCTTAGAAGAGAAAGTAGGAGGTACCCATGAACAAATTGGTATAAGAGACTGCTCCCTGAATTCCAGTAGCACAGACACTGAGATTAACAATTAATAAGTGGGATTTCCTCAAACTTAGAAGCTTCTTTAAGGCAAAGGACACAGTTGACAAGACCAAACAACATCCCACAGACTGGGAAAAAAATTTACCAATCATATATCTGACAAAGGGCTGATCTCCAAAATATTCAAAGAACTCAAGAAACTACTCAACAAAACACCAAATACCCCTATTAAATAATGGAGTACAGAATTGAAGAAAGAATTCTCAATAGAGGGAAATCAAAGAGGCGGAAAGACACTTAAGAAAATGTTCAACATCCTTAGCTATCAGGGAAATGCAAATGAAAACAAGTTTGAGATACCATCTTACTCCTGTCAGAATGCCTAAAATTAGAAACACCAATGAAAACTTATGCTGTAGAGGATGTGGAGAAAGGGGAACACTCCTTCACTGCTGGTTGGAGTGCAAACTCATATAGCCATTTTGGAGATCAGTATGGCTGTTCCTCAGGAAAATCGGAATTAGCTTACCACAGGACCCAGCAATTCCACGCTTAGGTATATACCAAATGACCCACATCCATGCAACAAAGACATGTGCTCAACTATGTTCATAGCAGCATTATTTGTAATAGCAAGAACCTGGAAGCAACCTAGATGCCCCTCAACTGAATAATGGATAAAGAAGATGTAGCAATCTATACAATGGAATACTACTCTGCAATAAAAAAAATAATGGAATCTTATTCACAGGCAATTGGCTGGAACTTGAAGAAATCCTCCTGAATGAGGTAACCCAGTCACAAAAAAAGGAACAGGGTATGTACTCACTCATATATGGATTTTAGATGTAGAACAAAGGATCATCAGCCTATAATACACACCACCAGGCAAACTGGAATACAAGGTGTATTCTAAGAGATTCATATATGGTCCCTCACAAAAGGGGGGAGGCAAAAGTCCCCCAGAGCGCATGGGAAATGGGGGAGCAGTGAATGGAGAGAGAACTAGGAGAAAGAGAAGGGGAGGCGAGGAAAACCCATGTGACTAGATAGATTGAGTCAGGGTGAGAGAGAGAGTGGGGGGACATAAAAGAGGGAGCCATTATTTGTTTGAAGAGAAAACTGAATATAAGGAAAGGTCTATAGAACTACAAGACCGACACCAACTAATAATTGGAGCACCCATAGAAAGGTTATCATAAATGACCTTCTCTGATAGTGAGATCATCAACTAAATTATCTACCATCATGATCTCTCATCTAGTACCTTTTTGAAACAGAAGCAAACACTCATAACCAAACATTGAGTCAAACTTGAAACCAGATGCAAAGAGAAGAGACAAGACCAGTTTGCAGAGACACACAAAGACCACTGACCTGAACAAGGAGGAGCTAATGTCCCCCTGCCAGACTGATGACTGGGAATCCAGCATGGGACTGACTCAGACCCCCTGAATATGGGTCTCAGCTAGAAGGACTGAGCAGTCTGGGGGACCTCAGACAGTGGGAATAGGGTCTATTCCTGGTGCATAAAAGGACCTTGCAGACACACCCCCTCCCCTGGAGGGATACCCCCTTAACCTAGAGACAGGAGTGAAGTCCTAGTCCCTACTTCAATTGACTTGACAGATTTACATGACCCAACCTGGATAGCATAGCCCTATCAGTGGAATGGGGGTGGGGGGATGGAAGGGAGGGTAGCCAGTGTGCATGTCACAGGGGAAAGAGGGTAAGTGGAGGTTTGGAGGGAGGGAGGGAAGGGAGGTTTGGAGGGAGGAAGGGAGAGGAAACTGAGATCCACATGTAAAATTTTTAAATTATATTATTAATAAAAAAGGAAGGAAAAAACAAATGCTGCTGGATTAATTCAATATATATACATATTGAAATGCTTTGACTTCAAAATTTAAGCCCAAGGACAAGTTACTGGGGAAAAGGATTTCTAATTTTGTTTCCACAGAAAATGAAAAGCTGTGGATCCTTTCCAGATTAATGTGGTTTCATCGAGCAAGACCCCCTGAAACAACGTCAATGGGAAAATGCAGCCTTGCAGACCACTACAGCCAGGAATTCTGCGTCTTCTTAGGATTCCCCCAATGACAGTGCACCCTACCAGCAGGAAGCAGTTTGGAAAGAACTATGCCCAAATTCCCAAATATTGTTTATAAATGTTTGTTTTCATTTTAAAAAAAGAAAGGCTTTATATAAATAAAATAATAAAAAATAGATTCCATTGGTGTACTTGTCTATTTTTGAGCCAATACCAATCTGTTTTTAGGACCATAGAATTATAGTAGAGTTTGGAGTCAGGGGTTGTGATGTCCCCAAATTTTCTTTATTGTACAGTGTCATTTCAGATATCCTAGGTCTTTTGATATTCCTTATAAATTTGAGAATTGTTCTCTAAAAGTCTGTGAAAAAGTGTGCTGATACTTTGATGGGGATTGAATTGAATCTGGAGATTGTTTTTATCAAGATTGCCATTTATACTATGTTGATTCTACCTATTCACGAGCATGGAAGACCTTTCAATTCTCTGCTGTGTTCTTTAATTTTTTTCTTTAAAGACTCAAAGTTCTTATTATATAGGTCTTCTGCTTGTTTGGTAAGAGTTACGCTAAGATATTTTAGGTTGGTTGTGTCTAATGCAAAGGGTGATATTTCTCTGATTTCTTTCTTAGCCCCTTTATCATCTGTATGCATTAGAGCTTCTGATTTTTACTTTTTGAGTAAATCTTGTATCCTGCTACTTTTTTTCTGTTTTGTTTAACATGTCCATCCCAGTTCCCTCTTGCTGCCTCCTTCCCTCCCTCCCTTGTTCCCTCTCTGCTACCCTCTCATTCACCCCAACCACCCACCCCTCCCACCCAACCCCCACTCCACTTGTAGCGTGACGCCCTCCAGAAGGGGTCATCTAAAACTTTCAAGTCATTTGGAGTAGGCACTAAGCCTTCTCTTCCCTCTCTAGATTAAGTGAGTATCCCTTCATGGGGAATGTGTCCCCAAATTCCCTTTGTGCACCAGGAATACATTATGGTTCTACTGTTCAATATCCCTTAGACTGCTCAGGCCTTCTAGCTGACCCACGTTCATAGCTGACCTATGTTTTTGTGGGTAGAATTAACTTCCTTGGCTTGGAGCTTTCCTTCCAGAACTTTCTGTAGAGCTGGATTAGTTGATAGGTATTTTTTTTTAAAATCTTGTTTTGTAATGGAATCTTGGATTCTCTATCTATAGTGAATAAAATCTTTGTTGTGTATGGTAGTCAGTGATGTAAGTGGTCTCTTAGTTTTGGCAGAATATCTATCCAGGATATTTTGGCCTTCAGTATTTCCATGGAGAATTCTGATGTAATTCTGATAGGTTTGCCTTTATGTGTTACTTGGCCCTTTCCCTTTTCTGCCTTAATAGTCTTTCTTTATTCTGTATGTTTAGTGTGGCAAGGGACCTTTTCTATGGTGCACTATATTTGAAGTTCAATCAGCTTCTTGTACATTCATTGCCATGTCTTTTTTTAAGTTTTCAAAAATTTTCTTCCATGATTTTGTTGAATATATTTTCTGCACCTTTGAGTTGGGTTTCTTTACCTCCCTCCATACCTTTATTCTTAGGTTTGGCTTTTGTGCAGTGTTCCATTTTTCCTGGATATTTTGTGTTAGGGATTTGTTCAACTTAAGATTTTCTTTGGTTGATTAATCTATTTCTCCTAGTCTATCTTCCAAACCAGAGATTCTCTCTTCTATCTCTTCTATTCAGTTGGATATGTTTGCATCTGCAGTTCCTGATTGTTTATCCTGATTTTCTATTTCCAGCCTTCCCTAAAACTGTGTTTATTATTATTATTTTTATCTCCATTTCAGCTGCCATTCTCTTTTGCTTCATCTGTTTTGGGAAGTTTAGCTCTTGCTGGTGTTGAGTACCTAGACTCTGGTGGCATCATATTGATGTTTATGTTTTTGACTGTGTTCTTATACTGTTGTATACCTATCCCTTGTTTCAGTGAATACTGTTGGGGATTCTCCCTCTCCTGGTGGTTACAGGGCCAAGGTTTTCTTCCAGTGGGTTCAAGCAGGTCCAATATTCAGACAGATCTCCTTTTCCAGTGAGTGCTGGTGGGACTATGGTGCTGACAGACTTTGGATGGGGCAGGTCTTTTAAGGGTTTGTCTATGTACAGTCTCCTCTCTTCAGGAGGCTCTGAGCAAGACCCCAGAATACAGGCCAGAAACAGGACCAAGCTTACCTCCATTCATGTTGGCAGGTGAGATTTGATCACTGGCAGACTGTGGATGGGCTGGTCTGTCAGGACAGAATCCTCAGCACTCATTCCCAGTCCCCAGGAGCCCCTGAGCAGGGTTACAGAAGGTGGGCAGCTCCCATGGATGGAGGACAAATTGCTTCTTTGAAAAGCCTATTTGAACCAGGTATTGAAAACTGCTTATTACTCCTTTGTTTTAAAGAACAAGTTTTACCTCAGATTATTAAGCCTGAGATACTTGATGAGAAATTCCAAGTTTCACTTTCATAAAATATAGCAACCTCTCAAAATACTGTTAAGCTCTCCTAAAAGTGGTTACCATATGCATGTGAATTTTATCATGATGAAAAATTATTACATGTTATCACAGTTCATCAAAATATTCATCCTTATAGATTTGCCATCTACATTCTAGAAAAAGTTATATTACATTATCATTACACACCGAACAAAGGCCAATTTACTTATTAAGACATGGGATCCTCTGTGGAAAGGCTACATCTATTTTACTCTAAAAGCAAACAAAATATAGCCACATGGGCTTAAAATTTAAGTGCATTCTAAGAAATGCATCACAAGACCATTTAGTTCTTGTATATACAATGTAATTTGACTTACATAAACTAATATGTGCACAATGTCACTAAGTGAAATAACATTTTGGGGCCACTGTTTTCACACTATTTGGCATTGGCACAAACAATATTATGTGACACATAACTGTGTCTCACAAGAATATTTAATCCACAGAACAAGTGAAGAATTTGCTATTCCATTTATAATATCTGATATTATTGTCCTTGCTGCTTTCATCACGCTTCTAAACCATGGCATACTCTCTTCAATGCAATTCCTACTATATTTTCCAGACACTATACTTTTCAGATGTTCCCTGCTTTTTATAAAATCTAATTGTATTAATGACCACTCTACCATGAAACTGGCTAATGGTTTCAAGGAAATGACATTTATTTTGTACAGTTAATGTATATTAATTTTCTTTTAGGCCATCAACCAGCTCATAAACTGTGACAAAGATACTTATTATTAGTTTTGCATGGTCAGACTAGCTTAGGTTCCTTTCTGGCTAGCTCTTTTAACTTAAATTATCCCATTTCTCTTTATCTATGTTTTTCATTGGGGCTGTTTACATTTTTCTTTATTTTTATATATCTTACCTTCATTTCTTCTCAAGTCTGTCTGTATGGCTGCTGCCTGCCTTCTAGCCCCAGGCACATCCCTCTCTTTATTCCTCATTCTCTCTCCCTTCTTCTTGAACTACTTCTATTTATTCTCTCTGTATGGCAGCTCAGCCTATACTTTCTATGCCTTGCTATGGGCCATTCAGTTATTCATTAGATCAATGAAGTGTCTTAGGCAGACAAGGTGAAACAAATACAGCACATCTTTACATAAGTAAATAAATGTAGCATAAACAAAAGTAACATTTTTACACAGTTGATGCAATACTCTCAAGCATAAACAAATGTAACACATCTTTGCTTAGTTAAAAATAATAATCCACAACAATCAATAACAAGATAAACCAAAACACCCCAAATTCTGTATGGTATTAGCACAGAAATCCATATATTTTTCAATATTACTAACATTTCATAGTGTCAGCCTTAGAATACAGTAGGTACACATATTTTCTATTTATTAAGTTGAACTTTTCTAGGCCTTTTCAGTATCTATCCATCAGTCCATGTATAGTTGTTTACACATGGGTCTGCATTTATATTTATACTTCACTAAACATTTATCATCTATGTGCCAGGAGCTCCACTATTTACTAAAGAGGTAAATATTAATAAGATAGTGTCTGCACTTATACAAAAACCTAGAGCATCTATTTGGGGAAATATCTGGCATCCAAATACAGTTAGTGAAATGCTCTCTCTTGGAAGGAGACATTCCTATTGGGATTAATTGACTAACCCAATTTGGGAGCGGTAACATAAATAATCCACTTAGGTAACAAAAAATAAATAAAATCACATGTTAACCAGATTCACTCTTAATAAACAGAAATAAGTACTCATGTGCTTCAAGAGACAAAATCAGTAGTGTTCCAAAAATAGCTTGTTTATAACCACAAAGTAGAAACTACTCAACTTTCTATAAACAGTGGATTGTGTTTAAAATTATTATAAATTTATACAATTGAATACAAAGTAAAAATGAGAATGTTACAAGAAAAGACATGGAGAATGTCAAAAATGCAATGTCAACCAAATGAGACAACACACAAAGGAAGTAATTTATTACCTTCAAAAATTTAAGAAACTGTCTGTAGCTTGTATGTTTTCCGCCAGCCCGCCCGCCTCTGCCGGTCTGGCATGCCAGCCCAAAATAACACTCTGAGACTCTGTATTTGATACAATCCCTGTTGGCCAATTACCATTATTGTTTATGGGCTAGCTCTGTCTTAATAATTAACCCATTTCTACTTATCTAAGTATTTCCACATGGTCATTATATCAGGGAGCCGTGGCCAGCATCTTCCTTCCTCCCTGGTCTACATCTTGACTCCTCCTTACCACTTCCTCTTTCCTCCTTGTCTCCTAGCCCTGGCTATCTTGCTTTCACATTGGCCCAACGGTGCTTTATTAATTAACCAGTATGAGAAGCATATTTAAAGAATAACATCTCCCATCAACTGTCAAAGTGTTTTATGATGTTAGTGGTTAGGTTTGAGGAGGAAGAGGTAGATACTGAGAGATCATGATATACTTACTAGGTATATTGGAAATCTTTTCTTCTTGGTTTAGTGGTTAAATAGGTCTATTAATTGTTGTGAGATACTTCATTAGATTGTGTAAAGATATATCACTTTAATTGATTTAATAGAGTTGAATTGCCAATAGCTAGGCAGGATTTTCAGGCACAGAGGATGCTAGGAAGAAGAATGACAGATATTTCCATGAGAAATAGAGAAAGCAGGTCATGTAAAAGATGAGGTGACAAGCTGCCAGCCATGTGACAGCATGTAAACTAATAGAAATATAGACATGCATTGATTTAAGTTATAAAATCTAGTTAGAAACAATCTTAAGCTATAGGCCAATCATTCATAAATAATAATATATTTCTCAATCATGATTTGGGAGCTGGTTGGAAGGACAGAGAAAGATACAATAATTAATAGTACAAATTTAACAATAAGAAAAACAAATATAGTGCTGATTAAAATTGCAATAAGTAAAAAAGTATTGAGACTCAAATTTTAGGCACAAAATTATGAGAGATGAATCAGGAGGCAGCACAGTCAGATTAATAATCATGGTGTACAGATTGACCTTTAACTTGAGACTCAGAATTTATTGTGTATTTTGTTTGTTTTAACGAGAATTCTCTCGATTTCCTCCCAATAAGATATAGATTTTATTTTTTTAAATGGCACCAGGAAGCCAAAATAAGGTTTATAAATTAGTTTAGATAAGAAGTAATGTTGTATGATTGGTACTGTAGTACACAGAGTAAACAAGACATACTCCAGGATGTATTGTGAAGCCAAGTCTTAATGAATTTGGCCACTAGAATTTCTACACAATGAGAAAGGGCAAAAGGAAAAATGACACTTTTATTTTCAGTGTTTATATTGAGGTGAATTCATTCCACAGAAAGACTAGTATTTTAGCAATAGATGTCTTCTTTGCCCTATAAATCTTGACCTATAGAGAGCAGAGACATACAATGGTGGCATTTACCTACTCCAACCTTGTGTGACTGCTATAGTCTGACCTTTTATCTTCCTGTCCTCAAAACTCACAAACATAGTAAACTGTGCACTTATATTGAATTCACTCATATTGAGTCTTTGCCTTATTTTAACGGCATTATTTTATTTCCAGTCACCCCTGCAGTTACAGCTTTACTGATTGATCTATATATTTTTTATTTTTTGTTATTTTACATATTGATCCCAGTTCCTGTCCCTCCCTCCCATGGCCCATCCCATCCGTTCCTCCCCCACTGAACTGAGAGGGTGGTTCTGTCAAGGAGGGAATATCAAAATCTATAAAGTCATTTGGAATAGGGCCTAGGCCCACCCCTGCCTCTAGGCTAAGGGAGTATTCCTTCATTGGGAATGTGCAGCCAAAGTCCTTTCGTGCACCAGAGATATATCCTGGTTCTACTGTCAGAGGTCCCTTAGTCGGCCCAAGCCTTCTAACTCAGACCCACATTCAGGGATTCTGGTTCTGTATAATGCTGGATTCCCAGCTATCAGTCTGGGGATTCATGAGCTCGCCCTTGTTCAGGTCAGCTGTCTCTGTGAGTTTCTATAGTCTGGTCTTCACCCCTTTTGTTATCACTCCTCCCTCTCTTCAAATAGATTCCAGGGTTTCTGCTCAGTGTTTAGCTGTCTGTGCATGTTTCTGTTTCCATCAGCTACTAGATGAGGGTTCTATGATGGTATATAATTTAGCTACCAATCTTATTATCAGGGAAGGGCTTATAAGGTAGCCTTTCCATTATTGCTCAGATTGTTAGATGGGGTCACCCTTGTAGGTCTAGGGACATTTCTCTAGAGTCAGTTTTCTCTTCAAACCTATAATGGCTCTCTCTAATAGGGTATCTCTTTTCTTCGCTCTAGTTGATTGGTCCCCCAACTCAAAATTCCTGCCCCCCAATGTTCTTCTCTCCTCCTCCCTTTCTCCTAACTCCCTATCCACTCACTGCCCCCCACTCCCAATATGATCAGGAGCTCTTGTTCCTTTCCCCTTCTGTGAAGGACCTTGTATGAATCTCTTAGGTTCCTGTGTGTACCCTAGTTTCTCTGGTGGTATGAATGATAGGTTGTGATCCTTTGCTCTATCTCTAAATTACGTATATGAGTGAGTACATACCATGTTCCTCTATTTGTGACTGGGTTACCTCACACAGAAAGGTTTCTTAAAGCCCATCCATTTTCAAGTTTCCATTGTTTCTTCCAAAGAGTAGTATTCCATTGTTTAAATGTGGCCCGTCCCCTTTATCCATTCTTTAGTTGAGGGGAATCTAGGATGTTTCCAGGTTCTATCTTTTACAAATAATGCTGCTATGAACACAGTCAAATATATGTCTTTTTTTGCATGGATGTGGATAATTTAGGTATATGCCTAAGAGCACAATTGCCAGGTCCTGTGGTAGACAGATTCCCATTTTCATAAGCAACCAACATACTGATCTCCAAAATGACTGTTAAAGTTTGCACTCCCATAAGTAGTGGAGGAGTGTTCCCCATTCTACACATCCTCTCTAGCATAAGCTGTCATTGGTGTTTCTAAATTTAGCCTATCTGGCAGGAGTAAGATGGTATCTCAGAGTTGTTTTGATTCACATTTCCCTGATAGCTAAGGATGTTGAGCACTTTCTTAAGTGTCTTTCAGCCTTTTTGATTTCCTATACTGAGAATTCTCTTTTCAGTTCTGTACCCTACTTTTTAATAGGATTATTTGGTGTTATGGTGACTAGTTTCTTGAGTTCTTTTTTATATTTTGAAGATCAACCCTCTGTCAGATGTGGGGTTAGTGATGATATTTTCCCCGTCTGTGAGCTGCCATTGGGTCTTGTCCACTGTGTCCTTTGCCTTACAGAAGCTTTTCAGTTTGTGGGAGTCCCATTTATTAATTGTTGATCTCAGTGTCTGTGCTACTGGAGTTATTATCAGAAAGTGGTCTCCTATACCAATTTGTTCAAGGGTACCTCCCACTTTCTCTTCTAAGAGGTTCAGTGTGGCTAGATTTATGTTCAGGTCTTTGATCCATTTGGACTTGAGTTTTGTGCATGGGGATAGATATGGGTCTGTCTGCAGTCTTCTACACACCAGCATCCATTTGTGCCAGCACCATTTGTTAAAGATGAGTTCCTCCTCCCATTGTATACTCTTAGTTGTTTTGTCAAAAATCAGGTGTTCGTAGGTGTGTAGGTAAATATCAGGATTTTCAATTCAATTCCACCTGTCTACCTGTCTGTATTTGTGCCAATACCAATCTGTTTTCAGGACTACAGCTCTATAGTAGAACTTGAAGTCAGGGATGGTAATTCCTGAACATAACTCCAGTAGCACAGACACTGAGATCAACAATTAATAAATGGGACCTCCTCAAACTGAGACGCTTCTGTTAGGCAAAGGACACAGTGGACACGACCCAATGGCAGCTCACAGACTGGAAAAATATCATCACTAACCCCGCATCTGACAAAGGGCTAATCTCAAAAATATACAAAGAACTCAAAAAACTAGTCAACAAAACACCAAATAACCCTATTAAAAATGGGGTACAGAACTGAAGAGAGAATTCTCAATATAGGAAATCAAAAAGGTTGAAAGACACTTAAGAAAGAGATCAACATCCTTAGCTAACAGGGAAATGCAAATCAAAACAACTTTGAGATACTATCTTACTCTTGCCAGAATTGCTAAAATTAGAAACACCAATAACAACTTAGGCTGAAGGGGATGTGGAGAAAGGGGAACAATCCTTCACCACTGAAGGGAGTGCAAACTTTTACAGTCATTTTGGAGATCAGTATGTTGGTTCCTCGGGAAAATGGGAATCAGTCTACCACAGCACCTGGCAATCCCCTTCTAGAGACAAGAGAGAAGGCCCAGTCCCTACTCCAAATGACTTGACAGATTTAGATGACCCTTCCTGGAGGACATCACCCTACACGTGGATTGGGGGAGGTGATGTGAGGGGAGGGTGGTTGGGAGTCATGAGAGGGTGGGAGAGAGGAAAAGAAGGAAGGAGGGAGGGAGGATGGAGGGAGAACTGGGATTGATATGTAAAGTAAAAATTAAAAAATTAGTTATAAAATAAATACATATAATATAAAATAATAACATAAATAAAAGAATTAAGAATGGATAGCTTTCACAAATGGAGCTACCAGGAAAATGATTAAACTTTAAAGTCGAAAAATATGAGAATAAGAGTATAGGTTTAAAAATGTAGATGAAACATAATGAGTGTAGTTACGTCAAGACAATTCAAATGCTGTAAACATGCATATTATTATGTAAATATAAATTAATGTAAAATATATCATAAATTAAATATAATGTTTGTATGGAAATATTTTAACGTACAAGTAATCTTTAAGAAAATAAAATATGTAACTCTTCCTTTTTTCTTATTTTCTCTTTGAAAGAGTTGAATTCCCTGGATTAGACAAACCATGTGAGAGAAATGATAGAATACAGAAGTATTTAAGAGAATTTGACAAATATAACACTACAAAGTAAATGAAGAGGCTGTAAATAATAACAGAATAGAAAAAACAATGCTTAGAGAAGAATATACAAATACATATGACAAATCAAAGCAGCCATCATCTCTAAAATAACGTCATGCCATTTTGTTGGAAGCCTTGCCCATTAAGGGCTGAGTCATCTGCCTATGGTGGTATTCACCTTTAACCCAAACACTTTACAGGCAGAAGCAGGTGGAACTATGTCTATTCTAGACCAGGCTGATATAAATCAAATTATGTAGTTTGAGAACTTTATAATCAGACACTGTCTCAAAAACATCCCCCATGGAAGGCCTAGCTATCCTTAGGGAGGGGCTAGGAAATTGTTTGGGTGGGTTGGTGGGGGACATAGCAGGATGGGATGGAGAGGGAAAGGGGGTACTGACATGTAAAATAAGACGCTTCTAAATAAGAAAGGATAGAACAGTGAATAGCACCATTTATATTTTGTCTAAGAGTAGAGAATAGAATACACAATTCTAAATTATTTTATAAAATTCTGCTGTCTAGCAAAGGATCAATTAATTACACTGATAGGTTCTAACAAGTAGATGATGGAACCACCTTCTCCTTTCAACTGATTATTATAATCCCACAATATTACTGACATTAATAGTTTTACTTACTTTTGGAAAAATATATGTAAACCCTTGCTATGAGTTTACTGTGGTCTTTCCTCCAAGGGATTATTGTTAGAAGTTTAATCTGCAGAACAATGATTTTGAGGTGGTGGAACAAGGATGATCAGATAGGCTGGCAAGCAACCAAAATTTATTAATATTGTACTAACAGTGCCCTGAGGTTATCTTTTATTACAGAAGAGTATTCACAAAGCAAAACTGAGTAGACCCCCAGATTATTCCTGTCTTCCTCTCTTTCTAGATTTTGCATACTTTTTATATACAATTTTTATTTAAATTGGAAACAATCTTGTTTTACATGTCAATTTGATTTTTACAGATTGTATGTAGTTACGAATTTAATTACTTCATCAATCTATCACAATTATCAAAAATTTCTATGATATTTCACGAATTCCTCTTGTACAAAGTGTTCATTGAGGTTCTAATATCTCTAGACCCTTAAGTTTATGTGTCATAAAGACTGTATTTTATGAAGTTCGGGTGTCTAGCAGTTTACAACATTGGGGAATTGTCTTTGGTCTATAGCTTTCCTTTAATCTTTCCACATCTCCATGTGTGTCTAGATTCTGGTACTGTGTCTATATCCCTTAGATGCAGAAGATAAGAGAATGCTCATCCATAAAGGGAAGGTATATTCCACAACACCACTGGCAATACTCAGTGACCATTGCTGAGGCGGGGGCAAAAGGAGTGTAAGAACCTGAGGTGGCTGGTGATTATAAGGATGCATTGTTTTCATACAGAGGCTGGACAAGTGAACTCATAGCATTTAGGAGAGCATTCAAAAATCTGTGCAAGCCCAAAACAGATAAAATCCCAGCAAGAGGAGAGGATATTCGAATAGAATCCCACAATAAGCCATGGAGCTATTAGAGATTGTTAGCTAATGGGAGAGGGAGAACAATATATATTTAAAATTCTTTGACTTCAAGATTTAAGTCTAAAGACAAGTTACTGGGGAAAAGGATTTCTAATTTTGTTTCCACAGAAAATGAAAATCTGTGGATTCCTTCCAGACTAATGTGGATTCATCTAGCAAGACCCCCTGAAACAACATCAATGGGACAATGCAGCCTTGCAGACCACTACAGCCAGGATTTCTGCATCTCCTTAGGATTCCCCCATGACAGCATCCCCTACCAGCAGGAAGCAGTTTGGAAAGAACGATGCCCAAATTCCCAAATATTGTTTATAAATGTTTGTTTTCATTTTAAAAAAAGAAAGTCTTTGTACAAATAATAATAATAATAATAATAATAATAATAAGAAGAAGAAGAAGAAGAAGAAGAAGAAGAAGAAGAGTGTACTTCTTTTATAAATCAACTACTCCAGTGGAATATCACACAATCACACATCTAAGAATGAAGAAATATGCAGCATAAATTGATTTGAAGGTGTATTGAAAATCATAAAAAGTTGGCCTATATTAAAGGAGGTAATGAAATGGAGAAGATTTAAGAAGGGTGAATATGATTTAAAAACATATGAAACTCAGAAACAAAAAAAATTGAAGAAGTGGTGTGTATAGCAATTTTTTATTTTATGATGATGTACAGCATTAAATTTTTCATAGACATCCTAAATGGAATTTTTCATTTTGATCTTATGTGAGGTCTGAAGGTAGACCATACAATCCTCTATTGAGAATGTGTGTACCACAGTAAACCACAACTTTGAGTCAGCCAAACAAGAGATCACCGAGTACTATATTGCTAAGCTAAAATTCTTGGTAAGATAGATGCATTCATTGCATTTCAAAGTTGAGGAACATCTGAATGTTCACAAACATACAAACATATACTGGTTATGACTGTTAAGCTACTAATTAAAGGCATATTGCTACATGCACATACACCCAATATTCTTAGTTATTCCTGTGTTGATTCAAAGAAAAGGTTATTGTAAACCCATACTCACACATACTCATTTGAGATTTTCTCTCAGGATTATTTGTCTGGTCCTTGTGGTCCCAGCCTTGATGCAAGGTAACAAATAGGGGAAGACATAATCTGGACCCTTGTGAGTTTTGACTTTGATAGGGGACACAGACAACAGACAATTTCAGTTTAAACACATAATATCAATGATCCACTGAAGAAAGTAATTGCTCGAGAATGCTTAATATTTAAGTGTAACTGTATCCCATTGAGACCCAATTCTTATGCTTCTCTTCACAATCTTACTGATCATAATTGTCAGCCTCCATATCATGTTCGTAGATCCTAAGCTCACAATAGTTTGAAGGATCAAAGATAATATGACCACTATTTAAACCTTCATATTGGACCATGATAGCATAATCATTTAAACCATTTAACATTACCCATTGTGCAAGGATAAATTATGAAGATGTTACTCACTGAGGCACCTTATCTAACCAGGATTTTGTAATGAATTTTTAGTAAGATCCTACAAAAGACTCTTCATTTTTGTTTTGAAATAAGTCATATGTCCAGGGGGCTAGAAAATGGCTTAATGCTTTGGAGCACTTACTCCTGGGTTCGATTCCAAACATATGTATAATACCTCTCAGCCATATTTAACTCCAGTTCCAGGAGATCCAATGTCTTTTATTGCCTTCTGATTATACAAGGCATGTATTAGGTACACACACATACATGCAAGCAAACTATCCATATACATTTATTTAAATTATTTTTTTTTAAATTTCAGAGTAATGAGGAAATAAACTACAAGTAATGCATATTCTTGAAATGCTTAACACTTTATTCAAAGTTTCACTAAAACCTGATGGCATTCTTCAGGTATTTTTGAACTCCTTGAAGTAATAAAGAATGGATTGATTTTTCTTTCATAAACTCTATGTGGCCTAGGAACCAGAGCAGGTAAGAACAATTAGAAAATATGTGCAATATGTTCTGGTTACTCCTAAAATCATGTAATCATTAAGCTTGCAGGTTGGATTTCTAATGAGAGATCAGGGAAATTAAAATAATAAAAATACATTGGAAACATAAAAGAAGGCATAAATGTTAGAAAAACCAAGAGAGTTAACTCCAAGGAGCTGAGGGAAATAAATTGCTTTCAGAGAAACAGTCTTCTGATTAGTCTTCTATAGTGAGTCAAACTAAAGTGTTGCTTCTATAGTTGACTTGCATATGAGGAAATAATTTTTAGAATGAACTACATTTTATTTCTGACTTCTAAAATTATACTGAATATGACTTTAAATATATAACTAGAAAATATATAATCTAAATATATTTTATGTCAAAGTTGATACCGATACAAAATTTACCCATGTCTACCTTTGGAACATTTATGTAAATGGTTGCAAGATTATGCTGCCAATGACATATGAGGTTTTGGGATTTTTGTCCTCTCAGTGTTACAAATTACACATTTTTCATTATCTGTAAGTCAGCATTTTCATAACTCCAAAACTATAGTTATGAAGTAGCAACAAAAATAATTTTATGATTAGTGGGCACCACAACATGAGGAACTCTATCAAAGGGTCTCAGCAATAGGAAGGTTGAGAACTAGTAGGCTAGACAGTTAGGACTACTGTTTCCGTTAACAAATACACCATTTATTATACAAATGTAGTTAAATATTCTCTGAGACTTTACTGCATGATTAGAACTGAAAAGATAATGAAATATATGCTCAAAACAACAATTAATATGAACTAAATAAACATTCAATAAAATATTTGACTGTTGTATGTTGTTATTCTAAAATTTCTTTATATCAGGAGAGAAAGTTACTTTTGAAATATGTCATTTATTTTTACATCAGTCATCACAGTTAAGAATTAGAAAGTAGAATGGCATATCAATTTATTTTTGAAACAAACCTCTCAGTTTGTCATATCCAAATATTTTCTCCCCAAAAGATTGTTGTTGACACTAGTGTACTCTTATGTCATCCAAAACTTCTCTTGTCCAAATTCACTTAATACTCTCCTTTCAAACACCATCAGGATCTAAATTTTCCTGTGAGCTGAAACCATTTCATTCCACTTGTGCATTGACAATAAATGAAAAGTAATTGTATACAAAAACATTTCATGTCCTGCATGACAGGAGTTTAATATGATAAATGAGTTTCTTTGAGAAAGATAAAATTCCAATGTAGCAAAGGCCAATTTTAATTTCTGGGAAATATACATTAAGGTTCTTAAATCAAGGGAGTGTTACTTGAGATAAATGACTTGGTATTGGGACATACAACTACTAGAAGCTGACGGCAATATTCTGGATAAATAACTCACTAAAACATATACCTGAACTGAATACTTCATACCTTATAAAACGAATGTTACAAAAATTGTGGTTAAACACCATCTATTTACTTCTAAGATGGTCTATGCTTGTAAATTGGAGTCATCAATCTCTGACACCAGTCCCAGCTGTCAGGACCACATCAGAATATGGAGTAGTTTAAGTGCTTGTTTGGACTCAGAAACATCAAAATGTTTCTTGTAGTTAATGTCATTTGGTTGATTTTGTGGTGTAATCTCTTTGAATTAAGGCTACTCTATTTTACCAAGGAATGTTCTATCCCACCCCCCAAAAAATGTCTTTTCTCTCTAAAAGGCACTGTCAGTCTTCAAGTCCAAAGCCTCCCTTAAATTGTTCTCTGTATCTCCTAAAGCAGAAAAGCATTATAAAATGCTGAGACTATTCAAGGGTTTTGCTCAGAGATTTTCTAATGCTTGTTTAAAGATGGCACAGATTATTGTATTCCAAAAGTCCCAAAGTCACAAAATATTGAACAAATGTGAATTCTGAAAAGAAATTTATCTCCAAAACAGTTATAGGATGTCACATTCAAAATCCTCGAAGCCTTCTTTTCAGGGCTGACCATATGGTATTGGATAACTGATTGGTGTGCTCTTCCCTGGGGAAGACTATGTCTTGCACTCTCAGCATTTTCCCACTGTCTGTAGCACTTTACAGACAGGAAAGGAGGCTGAGACCTTGTGGGCCCCCCTCCAACCATATCTTTGGTAGCATTGTCTATTATTGGTTTTGATCAGCTCATGTTTAAGAAGTCATGTAGATGAGACAATAGGTGTAGCTTCTAATATTACTAGAAGACAAAATCTCAGAGCAATCTCCCGTAGTACTTTGTGTAGTACTGAGGCCCCATGGGCTTTCTGTCATTGCTCTTCTTCTTGATAAGGAAACTTCTCTTTGCAATAGACAGAGGCCATTACAGTAAATCACCACCAATCAAAATGCAGAATTGTGGAGTCCAGTCCAAATGAAAAAAACAGGTCCCACACTCAGGGGACATTGCTGAAGAGGGGACAGAAAGATTTTTTTCTCTTATATTATACAAAAGACATTTCATGAAAATAAATTCATTTTTAGTTCAAAAATATATGTGTCTATAGATGAATAAATAACTATGTACATTTGAAAAAGCACAGGTATGTGTTCATTTGTCAGTGATAGGCTCCTTTTCAGATGGAACTAGAAAAAATAAAGAGGGTATATTATTTGGAAAGATCCTTTTTCAAAAAAAAACTTCACAAATAAAGATGTAATTTTGTTTCATTCTGTTAACAGTCATGATTTTTCTTTTCACTCTTCTGAAAGTTCTAGAATTTTCTATTGTGTTAGAGAAAGGAAAGTGATCTTGAAAGGGCAAAGATGAAGGACTAGAGACAAACGTGTCACCATTTCAGGAAGAGGAGAAAGAAGAAGTGCTTTGGCAGAAGCCAACACAGGACAGAGAGACAGTGAAGTAGGGATGCAGGGCCCTGAAAGGTAATAGAAAAGAGCTCACAGAGGAGGGGTGTAGGAAGCAGAGCTGGGGAAAGGCTGAGATAACTCTGGCCAGGGAGCAGCTGATGGGTATCCACAGAAGAAGACAAGGAACAAAAAATGCTAGTAAGTGGCCAACAACATTATATCAAATACAAAGTCTTGGTTTGCTATTTGGGGCTGGTGTGGTGGTGGGCCTGGGCTGGCAGGAAAAAAACATAATTGTTACACCTGATGCTTTTGGTAGGAATAGAAAGATCACCCTAAATCCTTATATTAAAAGTTTTTCCAAGGGACACTCAGACATTGGTATTTGGACACTTACTTGTACTGGCAGTTTATGTGTGTCAACTCCACACAAGCTAGTGTCATCAGAAAGAAAGGAGCCTTGGTTGAGTAAATACCTCCATGAGATCCAGGTGTAAGGCCTTTTCTCAATTGTGATCAGTGGGGGAAGGCCCAGCCCACAATGGGTGGTGCCATCTTTGTGCTGGTGGTCCTGGATTCCATAATAAAACAGGCGGAACAAGCAGAACCCTCCATGACCTCAGCATCAGCTCCTACCTCTGGTATCCTGCTTTACTTCAATTCCTGTCCTGTTTTCTTTTAGTGAAGAACAGCAATGTGGAAGTGTAAGCCAGATAAACCCTTTTCTCTCCCTCCCCACCCCCCGCCAAAAAAAACCCACTATGCATACCTTCTGAGATAAGTATGTTTAGACTGTGTTCCCAGCCAGAACTCAAATTTGCATGAGAATCTGTCAAGAGTGAATCCATTAAGAAAATACCCGATACTCTGTCTTCTCTAGGATAAGGTAAAGCAACAGAACATAAATATTCCTTATGAATATTAATTGTACTTTTAAAAGGATTCTTCTTTTTGATTCCACACTTAACTAATTATATTAATTGCTTGAACAATTGCCATTTGTTGGTTCAGAAATTAAAGGAAAACAAAGATAAATACCAGAATTTGTGTATGTATTCTTGGCACTAATAACTTTCTGCTTATTACCTCAATTTTAATGACAATTTTTCACATAGGGCTAGAAAAAATTGTAATTCAACAACTAAATATCTTTTATGTTTTCTCTAAAATTAGGCTTCTCAGTTGAGGTGACCTATATGTGGAAAATAACACATTCAAATTTTCTTTTTTATATGAAAACACAAAGCAATATGAGTAAATTTTCTTTTCAAAGTTTAAATGGAAGGTTTATAAGGTGGAGTAAATACATAAGTTAATATATAGAATAAATTTGTTTACCACTTTTAAAGTCATGATTACATCTTTTCCACACTTGCAATTAAAAAAAAGTATTACATATGCTTCACTGATATATATATATATATATATATATATATATATATATATATATATATTTCAATATATGTGGGAGCTGAGAATGTTAAACCTTAAAATGATCTGATACCTTGGAAGAAGACAGGCAAATATCAACATCTACTTTCTTCATTAAGCAAAAAAGTAATATGAAATTTGGTATATAGGGAAAAGAGTACAAAGCCACAAATATGCCAACTATTACGTACCATGGGTAAGCTGGACTGATGAAGCAGAGAGATCAGTAAAGTCCCAGTTACACAGCCAGCCATCAGCAAATTGCTTACAGTTTTCACTGAAAAACCCCCTAAGTGTTTAATAGCAGTGTACCAAAGGCTAAGAACAAAATAGGAGAGCTAGGAAAAAAATGAAAAGCATTAGTAACATGGACAGAGTAAATATGCACATATAAAGGATAGGACATCAAATAACATATAGGATTCTGAAATATACTTCACTGCCCTAGCAGGCAGGGCCAGTCCATGGGAGCCCTAAAGGAGGGAGGAAGAATGAGGGGGCAAGAGATGCGAGAGATGAAAACAAGATAGTATTCTGTAGTGGACAAATGAGGGAATGGGCCAAAGAGAAGATGTGAGGGAGGAAGAAGGATGTAGCTGTTCTGCTATAAGGTAAGTTGCTATAGGATAAGTCTGCAGCTAGGACTATTTCAGGGTCAGGCTGTGTCATATGCTTAACAGGAGAACACTCATAGGGGAATGGAAAATTACCAGTATGTTAGCATCTAAGAGAGCAGTAGGAAAGATGGCTTTTAAGATGCTAACTTTGCTCTGGGGTTCCCCACACTTCATCATGTATAAGAAATAGCCTATCAAGGGCTCAGCGGCATGTTATCAAAATAGAGATACATATACAGGCTTGAAAAGAAATAGTACTATGGAGATTCCTAAACAACTCAGTCTAATGCTATGACAGAAAGTCACTCTCTAACAAATGACAATGGTCCGATTGCTGAGGACAAATTGCATTCAATTCTTTGAACATAGAGAGGTCTAGCTGATGATGGGCTTGTAGTCTTCACCACTATGTTCTAATCTCTTTGGCTTCAGGCTATAGAAAGAGAAACTTGGACACCAACCCATCCAAAAATCCCTCTGCTTACACCCTGTCCTGCTTTCAAGATATGGAGGGGCATTGACAATACATAACTTGTGGGCATAGCCAAACAATTTTTATTTTAATTTGAAGCCCATCATGACAGGGAACCCATGTTCTACACTGTCTCCATGGCCAGAAACCAGAGGTCAAAGGTAGAACCAAACATGATAGGCAAAAAGAAATCAATGAAATGCTTACTGATGATATTCTTCTACATTCATATAATAGATTGGTGCCTTGTCTAGTTGTCATCCGAATGACTTCCTCTCACAGAAAATAGGAGTGAGTGCAGAGATCTACAGCCAGACATTATGCAGAAAGAGATTCTAAGTTGGAAGTCTCTATCAAGTCCCTCCCCTGGAATATAAGGGAACCCATGAAAGAAGGGTGGAAAGACTGTAGGCATCACAAAAGTAGGAGGGCAACAGGAGAACATGGAATACAAAGTTAACTGAGAAGACAACTCATGGGCTCACAGAGACTCAAATGGCAAGCACAGGGCCTATATAAGTTTGCACCATGTCCTCTGCATATATGTTGTGGCTGCTAACTTGTTTTTTATGGGGGGAGGTGGGGAACTCCTAACAGTGGGAGTGGGTGTGCCTCTCTCTTTTTCCTGCATTTAGGACTCTTTCTTTCCTTTTGGGTCATCTTAACCAGCCTCAATATGAGAGCTTTCACCTTGACTTATTGTGGTAGGATATATCCTATAAAAGAAAATTCTATGTTAGAGTGTTTCGTACATCAGCTTACCCTCATCTCCCATCACCTTCTCTATCCTTGCTGAAACTTTACGCCCCCCCAAAACATTCTTGCTCTTTGTTTTCAAATCACCTATTATCTGCAAGACTCTAGTCCCTAATTCATGAATCACCCCAATGGTCCTTTTCCAATTTCCCTACTTCTATAAGTCTAAAGATTTGAACCTAGGATCCATATATGACAGAAAGTATGCCATGAGTTACCTCGATTAGTATATTTTGCTGGTTCTATCTATTTCATGAAAAGTTCAAAATTTTATTTTTATTTACACATGAATAAAATTCTACTTTTATATAGATAAAATTTTCATTATCCATTCATCAGTAGATAAAAGTATGGATTTGTTCCATTTTCTAGCTACTGTGAATATGGTGTCAATAAATGTGACTTACAAGTAAATCCTTACTAAGATAGGATATAGAGTCCTTTTAGTATATATTCAGGAGAGGTATAGGTAGGTCAAACAGTTAATATAGCTTATATATAAAAAAGTATAGGTTTTGGAGGAACCTCTACACCACATCCCACAGGGTCTGTACCAGTTGACATAATAACCAGCAGTTAATAGGAGTCTCTCTTTCTCAATAGCATTAATTGTCATTTGATTTCTTGGTGATAGCTGTTATGACTCCTGTGGAACAGAATTTCAGCAATGTTTTAATTTTCATTCACTGATGGATCAGGATATTGGTTATTAGCCATTTTTATCTTTTGAAAATTATACATTTAGACAAGTGACACATTTTTGTTGGATTTTTGGCTGATACATAGTCCTTTTAGTTATTTTTATGTTCTATATATAAATGTTCCTTTTGGAAATAACATTGTCAATTTTTTTTCCACTCTGTGGGATGCCTCTTTACTTAACAGATAATTTCTTTTACTTTACTGAAGAATTTTAGTTTTATGAAACCAAATTTGTCAGTTGTGTCTTACTGTAGTCCTATTCAGAAAACTCTTGCTTATACACATATGTTGAAGTATACACCTACATTTTCTTCTAGAATCATGAAACTATTTAGTCTCATGCTTAGATTATTTATCCATTTAAAGTTCAGTTTTGTGCATGGTGAATGACAAAGATCTAGTTTTGCACTTCTACATGGAGCTATCCAGTTTGATAAGCAACTTTTGTTAAATATTTATTCTTTTCTCCGATGTGTATTTTTGACATCTTCATTTAAAATAAATTATATGGACCTATGTGGACTTACATAGAGATATACCGATTTATATTAGCTTCCATTAACCTAAAAGTCTTATTTTGGACAAGCATCCTCATGTTTGTATTACTGTGGATGTAGAGCATAACTGGAAACCATGTACAGTGATACCTCATGCAGTATTCTTACTATTCATAATTGCTTTATATTTATATGTTTTTAGTGTGTGATTTTTTTCTTAGAATTTTGATTGTTATTGGATTCCATTTATAGTTTAATAGTGATTTCTATAAGATTAATACTTCCAATCCATGAACATTGTAGCCTCTCTATCTCAAAGTATCTTTATAGATTTCTATCTTCAATATATTAAAGTGTTCCTTTAGGGTCTTTTTATTTTGGGGTATGATTATTTCCCTGTCTCTGTCTCTGTCTCTGTCTCTGTCTCTCTGTCTCTCTCTCTCTCTCTCTCTCTCTGTGTGTGTGTGTGTGTGTGTGTGTGTGTGTGTGTGTGTGTGTGCACGCATGATCATGTGCATGTGTAATAGTGATTTGGGTGTCTGTGGTTTGTGAATGAGAATGATTTTTTTCTTCTGAATTCCAATTTATTAAGTTTGTCATTTGTTACAGAAAGGCAAACAAAATTTTGTGAAATTTGCTAAATAGGTGGCATGACCAAACTTAACACAAACCTAAATATACGTGAAAAGAAGGAATCTTAATTGAGAAAATGACTCCATTAAATTTTATGTAGCTAAGTCTGTAGGTATTATTTTGAATAATGATTGGTATGGATAGACCCAGCCTAGTGTGGTTAATTCCAGGACCATCTGGGTTGCATAACAAAACAGGCTGAGCAAGCAATTGAGAGCAAGTCCTCTCTGACTTTTGTTTCCTTTCCTGCCTTCACATCCCTTGAGTTATTCCCTGACTTCCCTCAGTGGTGTAATAAGATGATGAAATAATCCCTTTTCTCCCCAAGTTGCTTTTCATCATGGTATTTTATAATATCAATAAAAATACTAATGAAATTATAAAGATTTCAAATGTTACAACAAAAAAAAACCTATCAGTTCTTTGGGATGATTAAGTGGTTTTTCTAAGTGCATGTGTTATCACTTGAGGCATTCATTCACTTTGTTTCACTTATTGAGGGACTATAATGTATTGGCTCTTTTATATGATTATCTTTCTGCATTATGATTTACCCTCTAGAATCTTCTACAGCTTGGATCTTGATTGGATGTTGACACTTGTATATAACCAGAACTTAATAGATCCTGTGAGAGCATTTATTCATTTGAACATCATTTTCCAACTAGATGAAGGAAATGGTTTTTCCAAAGTATCAAGTGCTTTCTTGGAAATATTATTCTATATTCTCACCAATATACATATAAATACACACAAACACATACATATGTATAAAATTTGTTCTTCATCCCCTTCCCTTCCTTTAACATAACAATAACAAAGTTATAAGACTGAATTGGCATAACTGATTTCTTGAAAATTTTATTATGTTATATATATCATTAGTTACAAATGCACATGTATTGAATATTTTGTATACTTTCTACATTTTTGCAGATTACATGTTTCTCAGGTTAGCACCAATAAATAAGATAGGCTCACTTTTTAGTTTTCTTATTGTAAATTCTTACTCTACTTTTCACTAAGTTTCTCAAGCAACATTAGACTTTTTCAATTCTAAGAAAGCAACATATTTTGAATGTTAGAGTAACAGCTTGCCTCCATGGGAACTCTCTGTTTCAGTCATCCATTGTTATTACTGTGTAACAATCAATATAGTGAACTCTTTTCTTATAATTTTATAGATTGACGAGGGGGTAGTTCTGTGCCATATGGTGTCAATCATAATAGGTCATGTGCATTAATTTAACTGAGAATTCAAATGTGTAACTTCAGTTCTGCTCTGTAGTTCCTTTTCAAAATGTACTTATATCTCTGAGATCTCTCTTTATGGGATTCTCTATACAACAATAGCAACGTAGTCCTTAAAATAATCACAGCTAGGATGGAACTGGAACATTTTACTTCAGTGTAGTTAACCAGACCCAGAAAGACAAACACAATATTTCCTCCTCACTAGTGGATGTAAGCTTTGACTTTTATATTTGTGTATTTAATTTGGAGTATCTGTAGATCTCCAGAACTAAAATGATTCAATTAAAGGCATGGGAAGATGTGTTAAAGGGACAAATGATAACATAATATAGCCAACACAAAGTTATTGGGGAAGGAAAAAGGGTATTTAATGGTTTAATATCAATCATGATAGGGAATAAAAGGATGGGAGGGGGACAGAGAGTGGTTTAAGCATAACTAAGCATGTATGAAAAAGAAACCTGTGGAAATCCACAACTTTGTAAACTAAATACAAATATACAAAATATAGTTTTTAAATATAAAAGGGTTTTAGCACCCATGCCCTGCATGTGGAGACAAATTTTCTTCCAGAAGACATAGATTATTCAATGAAAATATTAGTGTCATACATTGGATACCTCTCTGAGCAATTGGTGAGGAAGGCTCTCAAGGCCACCCAAACAGTGCCACTATTGATGTTTTTCTTTGTTGTTCTCCAGAACTAGATGGTATGATTGTATTGCTGAACACAGAACACATTTTAGTTGTTGGATATATAGAAATGAAGCTGGAATTTACCAGCTGCTGATTAGCTCTCATAGTGCTGTAAAGTACTATTCAGGCATCTTGGGAAGAAAAGACGTCAATGTTACCACCGAATCTTATAATGCTGACCTGCCAATTATGATGTGCCCAGTAGTGCAATAGTATATTTGGGTTTTATTTGAAACCTGCTCCACAGGAAGGAGTTCATTATGAAGTCCTTGATCAAAAGTCCATGAACTGGAAGGCTATAGGCCCTGGGTGAAAACACTCTATTGTCTCTTTACTAAACAGTATGTTGTCAAATTACCTTCTAAATATTTATAGATGAAATCATATATTAGTTTGCACTTATGCTTCACTTGAAAAGCTTCTTTCTGCAATGATCATCAGTTAATGCAGAGAAACATAATTGGTTAAAAGACTGAGAGTACGTGACTGTCAAGTGAAGAAGTGACTCATCTTTATCACCTCCTGCAGAAGCTCAGGAAACATTATAGAGGCTTAATAAATCTTTAATAGACTGGTGAATAATAGAGTAAAATACACAAATCTTGAATTAATGAAAGACTATCACACTGTAGTTCATCCAAATATTTAGTACATACTACTATAAATTACAGATATCACCAAAAATCTATGAAAATTATAGAAAAAATTCAGTCCTTGGAAAACACAAACTATACTAAAGAAACATTAGAAAATTATTTGTAAAAGACTTTCATTTATAAAGGAATAATGAATCAAAACTCACAAACCTTTTATTGAAACAAAACACACTTTCTCCTCATAGAGAATAAGTCACAATGTACCCCAAGAGAGATATAAGTGACCTTTACTCATTAAAAAAAAGTTTTATGCTGCCTAGCATGACATTTTCCACTATGGAAGCCATTACATGGATTCTAGAATAAAGTTTATTTTGAGTCATATGGGCATTAATTTCTACATCACATTTGTTCATTGACTATTTGTGTGTGGGGCATTCATGCTACAGAGTGTGGATTATCTCCTCCCACAGGTCACTATGTTTGACAACAAGTGCCATAAACAACTGAGTTACCTTGCTGGCCTTAAGTGATATGTTCTTTATTTTAAGATGCAAGATGAAGAATCAATGTAAAGGAACTAAAATGCCATAACTTTTATTATCCCCTATTATATCATAGATGAATATGGTTGGAAGCATTTTCCACAGTATCAGGTGTTTTTTCAGATAATGAAAATTTCAATAGCTGTCTCCTAAAAGTAGGCTCTTCAAAAAAGCCAAGGAGAAATGGTTACCTTGTACCTGAGGTAAAAATAATTATCTCTGCAGTGTACTTATCTAATAGACCCTATGAGTATTTGTTACTTTCATATTGCTGTGTAAAAACACCATGGAAAAATTCACTAATAAAAGGGAGAAATTACTTGGGGTTTGCATTGAGAATGGAGGGAGGCTTCTGAAACCTTAAGCCTGCTCCAAGTGTTACACTTCCTCTAACAAGTCTACATCCTAATTCTTCCCAAAGTGGGGAGCAAGTCTTCAAATGTTCTACTTGTGGGGGCCCCTCATTCAAATTATAAAATCAGGACTATTACACTCTGAGAATCCTCCCCAGTCTAGATATATAACTCCAAAAATTTCTGAAAGAACTGAGAATCAATACAATGTAGGCATTCTCTCTAAAATAAAATACTAGTTGAGTCTATTAGAATTTTATCAGGAGTTGGATGGCAGTCACAAAAAGTCACATAGGAAGTGTGTTTAGAATTCTAATGTCATTATGTATTAATTTAAGGGAAACCATGTACTTAAGAAATTGGATAGACTAGAATTGAGGTTGATGTTATATTACATAGCAATTTTGAAACCTAACTTTTACTTTTCTATAGGTAAGGAGCCAACTCACCTAACAGTTTATCAGTTTATTCTTGAAACATTTAAAACCTATATGCAAACAGAATTGCATAATTTTTCATGCAATAAGCATAATTAGCTTAAAATAGTTTATAGATTTATATGTAATAACTAAAATATGATACTATTAAAAATAACAGACTAAACATTTGTGACATTGTTATATGAAAAACTTCTTTAGGATAGAGAGATGATTCAATTTTTAAATATAATTGCCTCTCTTGCAGAGGATCTAGGTCTGGTATCCTAAATCTGTATGGTGGCTTATAATGGCAAATAACTCCAGTTCCAGGGATATAAGCCCCTCTTCTACAGAGGTTTTATGGAGACAGAAACCAGGCACACATAGATTGCATATACATACAGGCAGGCAAAATAAATACACAACTGAAACAAAATAAATAGCTCTTAACAATGAAAACCTTGCCAAGCATGGTTGTGTATGCCTTTAATTCCAATACTCAAGAGGCAAATTTAGGAGGATCTCTGTGAGTTCAGGGGTCAGCTTAGTTTATACAGTAAATTCCAGGCAAGCTAGTGCTATGTAGAAAGACCCTATATCAAAATAAATATTTAGATAAATGATTAGATGGATTGATTAAAAATATTGAAACACTGGGAATAAAGCCATTATTGAAGAGAAGAGAGTAGTATTTTTCAGGGTATGAAGATGGAGGACATTAAGGAGATGTTTAAAGCATAATAGAATTTTGGAGAGATTGCTTAGTGGTTAAAAATGTTTGCTGCTATGACCAGAGTTCAGTTCTCAGAAAACATATCTAGTGATCCACAACCTCTTGTATCTCCAGTTCAAAGAGAAAGGAGGGGATCTAATGGCCTACATGGGACACACACACACACACACACACACACACACACACACACAAAGAGAGAGAGAGAGAGAGAGAGAGAGAGAGAGAGAGAGAGAGAGAGAGAGAGAGAGAGAGAGAGAGAAGTAGAGAGAGCACATATCACACGTACACATGCATGTGGGGAAAAAATGGCAATGACACCCATAGACTTGGTTTGAATATTTGGCACTGTTTGGATAGATGTAAAATGTGCAGCCTTGATGAAGGAATTATGTCACTGGTATCAGCTTTAAGTTTTCACAGATTCATGATATTTCCAATTTACTTTCTATGTCTTACTTGTGTTTCGGGATGTGAGCTCAGCATGTTGGTCAAGCTTCTGTGCCTGCTGCCTCCCACTGTAAGCTGAAATAAATGGGTTTTTTTCCTATAAGTTGCATTCATCATGGTGTTTTTATCATTACAGTAGAAAAATGACTAATGTACATTTGTGGTTAGGCCTACAAGTATTTCTGTTTGAGGGTGACAGATTCCCTGCAACTGGAATTACAGACAGTAGTCACTGTCATGTGGGTGCTTGGAATTGAACCTAGGTCCTCTAGAAGAGCAGCCAATGCTCTTTCCTGCTGAGCCAAAATAGTTGAGAGGCTACCTGAAATGCCCTGTCCAGATAATAAAATTCATGACCCCCTTAAATGCCATCCTAGAGTGTAACTGATAGAAACAGAAGCAGAGATCCACAGCTAAACATTGAGCTGAACTACTGGAATCCAGTTGTAGATAGGGAGGAGTGATAAGCAAAGGGATCAAGACCATGCTGGGGAAACCCAGCTGACCTGAACAGGAGCTCATAGACCTCATTCTGATAGCTGGGGTACCAGCATAAGACAGAATCCGGAATCCTGAATATGGTTGCCAATTGGGAGCCTGGGCAGTTTATGGGGCCTCCGGCAGTACAATCAGTATTTATCCCTAATGCAGAATAGGCTTTGGGAGCCTATTCCCTACGGAGGGGATAGGCCCTGACAGACTTTTATGATCCCCCATGGGAGGCCTCACCCCCCCCCCTGAGGAGTGGATAGGGGTGGTAAGGGGATTGATAGCGGAATGGGAGGGCAAGAGGGAAAGGGAATTAGGATTGGTATGTAAAATAAGATTGTTTTTTATTTATATAAAAGTTAACTTAAAATGAAAAATGAGGTACATTTATACAATGGAGTACTTACTCAGCAGGGGCAAAACAAACAGACAAACAAACAAAAAATAATGACCTCTTGAAACTTGCAGGCAAATGGTTAGAACTAGAAGAAACCATCCTGAATGATGTACCCAACACAAAAAGACACAGTATGGACTCACCCACAAGTACTTATTAGACATAAAGCCAAGGATGACCAGTCTACAATCCACAACCCCAGAGAAGCCAAGAAACAAGGAGTGTCTTAAGAGGTACATACATGCATCCCTTCCAAAAAGGGGGGGGGAATATAAAAGATTTTCTGAGTAAATTAAGAGCACGGGGATAGGGGAGAGGGTAGTAGAAGAGTAGGGAGGGGAGAAGGTGAGGGGGAAGGGAACATTAGGAATTGGAATAATAGAGTTGAGAGAGAGCAAGGAAAGGTATACCTTGAGAGAGGGCGCCATTAAGGGGTTAATGAGAAGCCTAGCACTAGGGTAATTCTCAGGAATCCACAAGGAGAGAATATAAGCAATAGGGTAATTTAACTGTCCTTCTCCTATATTCAGATTGAGCACTACCCTAATTGCCATCCTAGAGCCTTCATCTAGTAACTGATTAAAGCAGATGCAGAGATTCACAGCTAACTGGTGGGCCAAACTCCTGGAATCCAGTTGTAGAGAGGTTGGAATGATATAACCAAAGGGGTCAAGACCAACAGAAACAGCTGACCTGAGCAAGTGTGAATTCACTAGCTCCAGGATGACCAAACTAGGCTCTCTGCCTATGGGGGAGAGTTGAGGAGGGCTTGGGCAGTTTGTGGGGATGTTGGTAGTGGAACCAGTAATTATCCCTAGTGTACGAACTGGCTTTTTGTAGCCCATTTCCTATGGAAAGATATCTTGCTCAGCATAGATACAGGGGAATGGCCTCAGTCCTACCCTGACTGATGTAACAGATTTTGCTGACACCACATGGGAGGCCACACCCTCTCTGAGGAGTGGATTAAGGTGGGTTGAGGAGCTGGTGGAGGGAGTGGGAGGATGGTAGGGAGAGAGAACTGGTATTGGTATGCAAAATAAAATTGTTTTAAAATTAAATAAAATCTCAAGAAAACCTAAACTACAAGCAATCTTGGCAAAAAAAATAGTCAAGATTGAGAAAGCATACTTCCCTATTTCAACTCTACCAAGGTCCATAATCAGAACATTGTGGTAACCCATGAAGACAGATAAGTTATTATACTACAATTTACCATGCAGAAATAAATCAATGTATCTATACCTAAGATCATTTGATTTTTTTTTAAATAAGGCTGCAAGGAACATTGAATGGGAGAATTCTGTTCAACAAACAGTGCTGAAACAAGCAGTTACTCACACTCAATCATAAATTTGGGCTCTTACTTCATACCACATGAAAAGAAAACAAAGTGGAAAAATAAGTTAATATTAGAAAACACTTGTAAAATTTTTATTGACTATTAATTAAGGATCATCTACCACACTGTGAGAGGCAATAGTCCTAGGTAAGTTGGCCTGGATTGTATAATGAAGCCAACTAAGCATGAGTCTGTGAGTGAGCTAGCAATCAGTGTTCCCCATGGTTCACTTAGTCAGGAACCTATTTTCAGTTCTTGCCCTGCCTTTCTCTCAATGATTGTTTGAGACTTGGAAGTGTAAGCCAAACAGACCCATTCATTCCAAGTTGCTTTTGTTCAGAGTATTTTATGACAACGAAAGTGAAATCAGAACAAGCACCAAAATAACTAAACCCCTTAAAAGAAAAGATTTTTAAAAGTAAGAGCGAGCAAATGAAATAATCATAGTAGATGTTGAGCCACAAGTTGGCATGCATCCCACATTATGACAAATTACAATTCACTTTAACAATTAGGAAATATAGTAAACAAATGTAATAATATAGAAAAATCAATGACTTTATACACTGGTAATGGTGATTAAAACTGCATAGTCTCTTTGAAAGCAAGTTTGTAATTTCCTTAATAAATTAATTATAGGGAAGGGAATGTAGCTCAGTGGTACATTGGATAGAGCATATTCTTCACATTATGAAGCATCCTTACTCCCTCATACACACAAATATTTAAAATTAGAATTCCATAGAAGCATTTAGTACTACTCATTGACAAACCACAGAAAGAGTAGAATAATTTATATACAAGTATTCATAATATTATTATTATCTATAATGTCAAAAATCATAGTCAACCTAATGCTCTTTGAGTTGATTGTTTGATAGATAAAAGACTATAAGCCACAAATGGAACATTATTTAGCCATAAAATTGATTTATAGATACTGTATCCCAAGCAGATGAACATTGGAAATATTACTCTAAGGGAAAAGAGTAAGGCACATAAAAATCACAAATTTATGATTCCATTTATCTTAAATGTCCACAATAAACCAATACAATGACACAGAAAGAAGATTAATAATTACTAGAGATGTGGGTGAGGGGAAAATGAAGAATGAGTTCTTAATAAGTACAGAGATTCATTTTAGGGTGAGGAAAATGTTTCCAAGTACATAATGGTGACTGCTGTGCAGCTCTGTGAATGTTCTTACTAACTGCCAACAAATTAACAGTTTACAATAATAAAATGTATATGGCATGGAATTTACCACCACAAAGGAAATGGGAAAATGATATGACAAAATATTTCTCCAAAGTTGGCACACCAATTGCCAGTAGGCACATGACAAATTATAACTTTGGTCAAAAAGTGAATATAAATCAAAATCTTGGGTTATCATTTTATGTCCACTGGGAAGGCAGTAATTGAAAGGACAGATGACTTCTAAAACACTCATATGTAGCTGGTGGAAATGTACAATGTTTAACTGCTTTTTTAAAAAAAAAAAAAGTTAAACATGGAGTTACTATATGACCAAAAAAAAAACTTTCTCCTTAAAATCTAAGGATTTTAAAACATCTACCCACAAAAATGCAAATGATTTCTCAGACCTACATTACTTATAATTATAAAAGACAACCATCAAACATCCATGAAGAGATTAGTGGTTGAACACAATGTCATATATCCAAACAACAGAATCTTGTTCAGACATAGAAATAAATGAAGAGGAACAAAGTATTGACAGCATTTTACACCATGTCTGAATAGTGAAAACATTATGGCATCCGAAGCAGCCAGATGCTAAAGGGTACATTTTGCATCATCCACTTTATATGAAATGATCAGAATAGGCAAATCCAAACAGACAGAAGATTAACTGTGGCTAGAGGCAAAGAGACTGGGCAGAGGGATGAGTAGCAACCATTACATATTGGGTTTCTTTCTGGGGTTATAAAAGAATACTGAATTTGCATAGTCATGACAGTAGACAAACTTATGTATCTATTAAAATACCGTCAAATCACCCCCTCTAAGAGAATGAACTTTATGGTATGTGAATTATATATCAATTAAGTTTTAAAATGTTAAATGAGCCTTTGATAGGAATGATTTCATAAAGGCCAATCTTCTAAAATGTGATGAGTTCAAAAGTGCAAATCTGAGTATTAATTGTTAATTGTTAAACAGAATGCCTGCTAAGAGCTAAAAGCTATCTTCTCCAGGTTTTTCATTTATTCAATCCATAGAAACATGAGAATGTCCATCTGACAAAGAATATAAGCTCCATCCTCTAAACTAGTTCACTGTGGATGATTTAACAAAGTCACAGAGCTTTGAGTAAAACCCAGTGTTTTAGTGCACGAGTAAAACAAAAAGTATGATGTAACCGTGCTTTTACTCAATGGGTAAAGTTTCTCATAGGCCACCATTATAAAATGATGATAGTACTTCTTTCACTTCTAGGTTCTAAGTCAAATATATGTAGTGTGCAGTGCTGTTTTTTTAGTGTATGAAATGACATGGAAAGACAGTTGCTAGTTGGGTTCCTCCACATTATCACCTTAATATCCCCTCAATACATGCCAAAGATACTGCTTGCTCTGATAATCTATCTTATATCATTTTCCATTACCAGAATTTTATTGAAGATATCCATGTTGCCTAAATTAACAGCTCCTTTCTAAGATGTCCTATATCTAATGTCTAAAGTCTAGTTACTCTTTGGATCTGGGACAAATCTCAAAGGCAAGACTAACTGAGGATATCTACATGAGATTAACTAAAGCCTTCTGTGTTTTCTACCCAGTTTGATTCTGTTATGTTCTCTTCCCTATGGGTGCTCATCCCAGCAAATTAGAAAGGTAATCCCTATTTTTTAATCTGCTTTCCTGGGAAGACAGCCTGCAAAAATTGAGATCAAATTCTTTTGTTACACATAGAATTTCTTTCTCTTTCAAGCCTCAAAAAGCAAGAGAGTTAAAGCAGTGTGAAACTTGGCAGTGAAAATAACTGTAGAAGTCCCTGTTCTTTTCCTAATAACACAGCACCACAGACTGCATTATAGAGGAAAAAGGGCTTCTTTGGGATTTTAGTTCTTGCTACCCAAAGTCAAAGAGCCATAGCTGTTAATGGATTTCTTTCTGGCAGAGTCCAGAAGTGGTTCCAGGTAGCAGGTATCAAGATAAAGGAAAAATTTCTTTCCTTTTTTCCCCTGTTTTGAACTAGAGATTGAACACAGGTTCCAGACATGCTGAATGGTGCTTTAATACCTGAGCTATATCCTGAGGCTTAGAAAATTTTCTAACTTTACAAGATTTCATCAAAACACTACCTCATTGGCTACATTTAATCGCATCACCCCTCCCAAGAATCTGTCTCTTAACATCATAGCCATATTGAATTTGTACATCCTTATTACCTCAAAATTAAGTTTTTAAAGGTGTGTATGTAAGGACCACCCAGACTAAATCTAAAATATAGCAAAGTTATAATTCATGTTTTGCAAAATATAACAAAAAACAAAGTCAACTGCAGTCATGTCCTTTACCTTCACCTTCTCTGATAATATGTATTTTATAAGTAAAACAGCTCATGTTCTCTGGACCAACATTGAGAGAGCCTGCATGGGACCTACCTAGGCCCTCTGCATGTGGATGACAAGTGTGTACCTTTGGTTTCTTTGTAAGGTTCCTAGCACTGAGTGAGATCAGGACCAGTCCAAGACACTTATCTGACTTTTGAGAACCTCTTGTCCATGTGGGATTATGTCACCCAGCTTGATACAAGGGGAGGATCTCTCTATGTCCCACCTCAACTTGAAGTGGTATTCTTTGTTCAAGCCCAAGGGAGCATACCCCTTCTTGAATGGAGACAGAGGAGTATATGGGGGTGGATGGGTGACAGGGGGAGGGAAGAGGAGGATAGAAAGGAGGGAAAACTGTGGTCAGTATGTAAAATAAATGCAAAAATGTTAATTAAAAAATTCTATAGCCACATTTGTGCCCTACAACATTTGGTTAAACAGTTACTAAGTAGATGATTATCCAAAAGGAAGGTAGCAGTGGCTCAATTTGTTAATAAGATGGTGGAGTTTAGAGTATTATGCTAATTTTGAAATACCAAAATGTTATTTATGATTTATGTTATTTATGATTTAATAAAGCATGCATGGGGATCAGAATGCATAGCTAGGCACTCTAGTTTAGCCATAGATGCCAGGCAGTGGTAGTACATACCTTTAATCCCAGGACTAAGGAAACAGAGGTAGATGGATCTCTGTGAGTTCAAGACTACCCTGTGCTACAATGGAGTGAATCAGTCTAAAAGACTAATAGAACTCACACCTTTAATTCCAGCCCTAGAGTGGATATATGGAAGAAGCAAAAGGTATCATGTGAGATTCAGTTTCCAGTCACAGGGAAGACAGGATCTCCATTTCAGCCTGGGTAGCTAAGAGCTACTGGCTGGCTGCTTTGCTTTTCTGATATTCAGCTTGAATCTTAATATCTGTCCCTGGGTTTTTATTATTCATGCTGTACTAAAGTACATTTGAAGAAAATGCAATACTTAAATTATTTCTGTGTAATTCATTTTTGGTAATTCAGTGCGAGGGGGAGGAAAATATTTTATTTCCATCTACTGAACATGAGTCAGAAACTGGGAAATGTGTGTCTCAAATTTCCTGTTTACCAGTATAAATATAAGACAAATACCAAGGAAAAACATTAATCTGAAGTTACATAAAGATAAAGGATCTAATATAGTCAGCAGATTGTTGGTTAATATAAAATGGTTGCAACTATATATTCTTTACCTATTACAGCCTGAATTTCTCTTTAATAATGGTCATCTCACTTATAGATACCTGCTAAATCTCAGCATTTCATCATAACACGGGTTATGTTTATGTTATTGTTATATGTCATAAATGTCTACAATTTAGTAGATATTCAGTACATATTTATTATATGAATAGATGAATTATTAAAAGGTGAGTGAATGAGTTAGTACAAGAAAGAAGAGAATAGGAAAATTACTTATACCACCCAATAACTGGTAAATTATATACAAATAGTTCTCCAAGAATTATTTAGGAAAAAAGAAAATTCTGTACACATTTGCCACACATGCAGTTTTTGTTATTTTAATCTGCAGATGGTCATATGTTAAAAGTATCAAAATTGTAATCTAATACTCAGATAAATAAAATGAGACACCTGGGACTCATCTCCAATATTCTTATTTAGCTATTACAGGGCTATGTCTAACATTCTATGCTTAATTATAAATTACTTATTATTAACATTGTGTTGTATAATTATAAGGTATTGCATTATATAACTATAATGCAATGAGGCTCATAGATAAGTTTGCATGCTATGAGTTTGTAATCTGGAATATTATTTTTGATGTTAAAACAGTGGCAAATGTAATATATATACAGAAATTTGCTCATGGTGCTGATTTTGGAAGCAACATGAATTCTCCCTTTTCATCACATGATAAGCTATGTATCTAGAACACAGAAGCTTAAAATGATAGTTAGATATTTTAAATGTATTAATGCTGCAATATTTTTGTTAGGTGAAGAAAAATCATGCCACAGATAACTCTTTTTCTTTACAGATTTTTAAGGTATAAGAAGATTTCTATCCAGGCTTGGTGGCACACATCTTTAATCCTAGCACTCCAGAGGAAGAGGCAGAAAATCTCAGTGAGTTCATGGAAAGCCTGGTCTACACAGTTCCAGGACAGCTGGGGCTACACAAAGTAACCCTGTGTTGAAATACCAAAGAAGGAATGGGGACTAGGAAAATGAGAAGTTTCTAGATAAATTAGGAACTCCCCAACCCTTCTCCAGAAGTGTCAAAATCGTTAAACCATGTTTAAAGGACTGATATGATCCAATACATAACTTACCAGAAAATAATTAAAGCTAGCAAGACAAAAGACTTTAACTGAGGTGTTAAATACAATATAGATGTTTAACTCATTGAAGAGGAAGATCTGGCTTGGGACATAGTTTATGATTATTACTGTACTCAGTTCTGAATTAAATATGCTGACACTATGGACACATCAAAATAAATGGTTGCATGTGCTTTTAGAACTTAACAAGAGATGAACAAGGACAATACCAATAGACATGCCAAAGTGGATAGAGAAAAGGCATGGAGCCTCAACTCAACACAAGGAACTACAAGCAAATAAGAAATTCTGATAGTGGGAGGAAATAATGTGTGTGTGTGTGTTTGTGTGTGTGTGTGTGTGTGTGTGTGTGTGTGTGTGTGTGTGTGTGTGCGTGCATGTGTGTAACCATGTAACAGCAATGAATGAAAACAGAGGCTGTGAATTTGAAAGAAATAAAGCAGTGAAATATGAAAGAAAGGGAAGGAAGAAATGATATATTATAATCACAAAAAGAAAGAAAAAACAGAAAAGGGGCTGGAGACACGACTAAGTGGTTAGGAGCTTCTCTTCCAGAGCATTTGGGTTTGATTGCCAGCATCTACATGATTGCTCATAACTGTCTATGACAATGCCCTCCTCTGGCTTCTGTGGACACTTGTTATACTCATGGTACATGGACATGTATGCAGGTGAATTAAAGATATATACATAAATTAAAATAAAATAAAGAATCAAACAATGATACTTTTCATAAACAAAGAAATATGATTCACATCTTTCCTTACCAATGGACATTTTTAACAATGGGTTATTTCTAGCTAATCATGAAGTACAATAACTTTCTGTCTTATAATTAAATGGAAATAACAGTGAAAGATGTATTTAAATTTCTGAGATTTTGTAGAAATTTTTTTCTTATTTTACATATCGATCTCAGTTCTCCCCCTCCCTTTCTCTTTCCCTTCCTCCCATGCCCCCTGACCACCCTCCCATGCCACCCCCCACTCCACAGGGAGGGTGATGTTTGAAGAGATATTTTTATTTAACAGTGAACACTTGCTTAATTTTATACTGGCATTGTTATTAATGCTTTAGGGGTCAGCATTATGCTCTGAAACCAGAAGCAAAAGGATACCCACGACATTCATATCCAGCAGAATAAGTGACAGGGATATTATGGCTCAAAGATTCTGGAAGATAGAGGGTTTAATCAAATGATAGTACATTTCAGTGTCCTTAAAAAGACTCAAGTAAAAGATTAATAGGAACGGTTTTCCTAATACATAACTTATATCTTTTCGTCATATGCATTCCTTTATCTCCAATGCCTATAACAGGAAATCATAGATTTTTTAAAAAAATAAACTTCTATAAAGATGTTTGCATATCTTAGATGTGTCTTAATACTCTTCTGCATTTATATAATATTTTAATGATCCTTTCAGTACTTCAACTTCCCAAAATATTTCATAATTTTTCTTCTATCATTAAACCTTCAGTACCTCTTTCCGTATACCCTACATCATCCCCCTTAAAAGACTGACCGAATTGGAAAGAAGTTGGTCAAAATAGTAATCAAATTTTCAAACCTATTGGCATGTGAAATCATATAGTTTTCTTCTCTATTACAATTAATGACCTCATCATATCTCTCACAAAGATAAGTATTTTTCCTTATTATTGGCTGTCATCCCATTTTGACTATCCAAAGGTTTTCTATCACCATCAACTTCTATTTATTATATCACTCATTTTCTCCTCATATCAAATCACTACTCTCTTTCTGTACAATAAGAATATTACCATAGCTGGAACTCACTACCATGCACCAGCCGCTTTCTGTAGCACAAGTTATAATAGGTATTAATAATAAAAACACAGAGTCAGATATTAGGGGTTAAAAGCTGAAAGATCAAAGCAGAACATAGAGCCACCATAGCTCTTACATCTACAAAATCCTCAGGCTGCAAAGAGACTGAGCTCTTGTCTCCTCCTGCTTCGTTACTTTCTCTCTCCACCCAGACATATCACTTCCTGCCTGTCTATACAGACCCTCAGACCTTCATGGTTAATCAATGGCAACTCTACCCTCTCATTTTCAGGCAAGCTTTATTTTTAGAGTATAAACAAGATATCACTACAACATTCTAATTTTACTTCTTTTCAGTGTAACACCCCTCAAGAGTGTTGTTTAGGTTTGAGGAAGCTTCTACAGTAGCTAGCAGCTTTTCATATCACTTTTTCAAAAGGTCTTAAGTGTTACTCTTCCAAGTGTTCCTTTGTATAATATGTCCGCCTACTCAGGATTTTCTTAGTTGTTCTTGGATTGCTTCATTCCCTATGTTTACTTGACTTGCTTGGTGATCTCATGTATTTTCATGTTTTCAAATTTTATCTATATGTTTCAGATCATCAAACTTCTATGTACTTCAGGCTAGAGAAAAATCTCAGTTGTTGAAGTGTTTTCTAAACAAGCTTGAGGACCTGAGATCAATACCCAAAACCAAGTAAAAATGTCAGTTGTGGTAGGTTATGCATTGCAATCCCAGTGCTGAGGAAGTAGAGACAAGCAGATCTCTGGGGTTCAATGGCTAGCCACCCAGTCTACTTTTCAAGCTCTAGGCTAATGAAGCAACTTGTATCTAAAATCAAGGTGGATAACGTCCTGATGAATGACAGCTGAAGTATGTTTCTAGACCACACACACACACACACACACACACACACACGCACATGCACACATACACATACACACATTTATATATACATAAGTATTGACACACATACATAACTATATATGTAATCATCCACACCAATACACACACAGAAACTTGCTTGTTTTCAAACTTTTCTAGACTCACATATATTATATTTATAATAAATCCACTTAACCTAGCATATTCAACATTTAGCTTCTGATTTTTAGTTCCCAATCTTCTTTCTTTAGTAGTTACTCCCTTCTTCGTGTACAATTATTAATTAATGTTACATAAAAAGACACTACAACATATAATGCCTTAACCCAAAGTACATTTCTTATTTAACAGTTTCTGTGAATCAGGAGACAGCTTAACTGGAGCTTTAAATCTCAGAATCTTTCACAGGGCAAGTAATCAAGGAACCATCAATGTTTAAGTTGTAATTTGAAAACTCATTTGTATAAGGATGAACTCTAAGCTCACGTTTTTAAGTGGCCTTGGGTTCTATCTGGACATATACTAAAATCTGTGTTTGAGGTTTTTGGTATTGTTATTTTGCCAGTGAAACCAATCTATTGGCTTGCTTCCTCAATGGAACAAAGGAGAGATTTTATCTGAAAGATAAAAGTGACTCTTTTAAGTCACTTAAAATATGATCATGGAAATTACTTTCAATTCTCTCTACTGTGTTATATTGGTTAGAATATACCAGCCTACATTCTAGGAGGGAACTGTAAAAGTATGGTAACCAGCAGGACTGAAATATAAGAAGTTAGTTTATATTTTGTCTATTATTCTCAGTTAATGACAACTGAATTCAAAACAAAAGCCTGCATGTGATTATTGGCTCCAATTTTTCATAACCCACATATAATCAGTCAGTGCATCTGGCCAGTACTTTCAAACAATGCAGAATCTCACAAAATGTCAACACTCCATCTAAACCAATCTAGACAACGAAATTATTTCTCTTTAATTACTTCAATACTATTTTAACTCATCCTCATTATTGCTTATGGTCTTCTCTGCATGTAGCAAACACAGTGAAACATTATGTTGTGGAATGTTACTTGAACTATATAAAGATGTTTTACATTTGTTTATGTTGCAGAATTTTACTTCAACTATATAAAGATGTGTTACATTTGTTTACGCTCAATTCATTTAACATTGTAAAGATGTGTTGCTTTGCCTGCCAAAGACAGCTGATTGGTCTAATAAAAAAACTGAACAGCCAATAACTAGATAGTAGATGAATAGATTTGGCTGACAGGCAGAGAGAATAAGTAGAAGGAGCAATCTGGGCTCAGGATGATTGCAGCAAGCCAGGTACAGAGTAGGAGATGTAGAATGAATGAAAGGTAAATATCACTGAGGCAAATGTAGATGAAGAGAAACAAGATAATTTCAATTATAAGAGCTGGGGAGACAAGCATAAGACAAGGCTGAGCACTCATAGCTAATAATAAGTCTTTGTGTTATGATGTGGGAACTGGTTGGATGCTCAAAAGAAATCCTGCTACACCATTTCACAAATAAGTCATTCCATATTTCTTCTTTGCTTGAATTTCTCTAAGTTTCTGATTTCAAAGAAAAAAATCAAAATTTACAGTAATATGTAAAATTTCATAAAATAAAACCTCTATATCACACACAGAGAGAGATCAGTGCCTGCTGATGCCAGAGGCACTGGATCTTGTAGTTCTGGAGTTATAAGTAGTTGGAAGCCATAACTCAAGGCTGTTGGCAATAAAACTGGCGTCCTTTGCAAGAGGAGTACATGCTCTTAATCATTTATCCAGATTTTCACCCTTATAGAATTCTTTTAGAGAAATTCTGTACCACGTCTGCTTGTCCTTTCCATTTTAACCAAATCAAAACTTCATTGTTCATTTAACACACAAGAAAATTTTGTCCTAATGTGTTCTTGTTTGTTTCTCTGGTGGAAAGATCCCATTGATATCATGTAACCTATTGGTATGCTCTTCCTTGGAAAAAGACTATTTCTTCAGTATTCAACATTCTTTAGTTGCCTGTATTTCTTTGTATAGTGTTGAGGCCTTGTGACGTGTATCCCCATCAATATTAACATGTCTATTTTTCAGGTCATGTTTAAGAAGTCATGTTGGTGAGAGAATTTATGGGTGGATCTTGTGACATCACTAGGAGAGACAATCTCACAGCAAACTCTCTGATCCTCTGGTACTTATAATTTTCCAAACTTCTTTCATGTTCCTTCCAATTTAGGTGTGGGTATTTTATTATAGATATATAAGTTGGGATTAGAATTCCTTACTCTGCAATTTGATTGGTCATGGTTTTCTGTAATAGTCTTCATCCACTTCAGAGAGAAGTTTTCTTGATGAGGGGTGAGGACTGTAATTACCTGTGTGTAGCAGGCTTTTCCTTTTTGGGTTACAAATCATGACACAGACATTTATCAGTTTTGATTGCTTGACCTGGCTAGCTCTTTTAACTTAACCTGTTTCTCTTAATCTACCTTTTGCTCCAAGGTCTTTTACTTTTCTTTCTGTGTATCTTACTTTCACTGTTTCTCATGACTGGGTGGCCTGCACCATATGGCTTCTTGCCCCTGGTGTCTCCCTCAGTTTTCTCCTCCTTCTTCTCTCATATTTCCCATTCTTCCATCTTCTTTCCAGCCTAGATTTCTCCTCCTATTTATTTTCTCACACTTTCAGTCCTGCCTATCCTTTCTACTGCCTAGCTATTGGCTTTAGCTCTTTATTAGACCAATCAGGTGCCTTAGGTAGGCAAGATAAAATAGATGCAACATACCTCTATATAATTAAGCACAATCCCTAAATTGTCAAATAAATGCAACATAAACAAAAGTAACACACCTTATACAGTCAAAGTATTATTCTGAAGCATAAGTAATATAACACATTTTTGTCTAGTTAAAATAATGTATGTATCAGATCTGCTTACAAGTGCTGCACCTATACATTGGTAGACAAATGTTCAAGGTTCTCTAAAGGTACTATAGAAAATTGGCTTCATATGTAGTTAGAAGTGAAATGCAGAAAATATTTTTGTATATCTGGGTGAATGACCTATATACAGATTTTTATTAATCATTAGGATCCCGGGAATATAAAAGCTTTGGAGATGACATTGAGACTTAGAGCAGAAATCTGGTATATCTTTACATCAGTGTCAAACTCCTCTGACCACAGTTAAGCTTTACTTTGAAACACAATAACCTTCTAGCCAAAAATTTTGTTATAATAATGCTACACACATGCTATCTTCTCCAAAATCTTAGGGACTACATAAGACAGTTTTGCATTCTTCTGTCTCTGGTTTATTCTGGATGTACAGTTAACTTTATGCCTATAATAAATTTAGAGATTAAAAGTGTTTGCAGCATTTAGAATACTTAAGATTTCAGGAGAGATAATGACATATAATACTCTAGGTTTTCCTTTCAAAAAAAGAAAAAGGAAAAACCAGAGCTCATACCAGAATACCTTTGTGGGAATGGTGGAGACTAAGAGAAAAATCAATGCATTCTTGGTACAGATAAAACAAGAAGGGATTCTAGATTTGGAATAGTAAAGTGACAATATTTGTTGCAGCACAACTGTGGGTGTCTTGAAGGAAATCCCCATCACAGGGAACCTCTCTCTGAACAAAAATTAAAGAATGAACTATAGGTTTAATGACTACTCTCTAAGGAATCTACCAAAGGTTTATTTTATTTCTTTGCCTGACTTAAAGCACTGTAAGGACAGGTGCCCACATTTAGAAGGTACTCAATACAGAGAGAAGCGATGCTTTCAAGTAGATACTTCATGGATGAATGCCAAATTTGGGCAAGAGAATTTACAAGCATAAAAGGTTATAAAATCTGGGTTGCTGGTTAAGGGGTTTTTTCCCTACTTGAAACAAATATACAAAAAAGGTACTATTTTAGTAGGAAAGGTACTATTTTCCATTTTATTCTTTTTTAATTTTTATTTTTATTTTACATGTCAATCTCATTCTGTCTCCCTCCCACTTTCCCTCTCTCCCACCCTCTCATGCCTCTTAACCACCCTCACTTCTCACCCTCCCCCCATTCCTCATGTAGGGTGATGCCTCCAAGGAGGGGTCATTTAAATCTGTCAAGCCATTTGGAGTAGGAACTAGGCCTTCTCTCTTCCAGGTTAAGGGAATATCCCTCCATGGGGGATGTGCTCCCAAAGTCCTTTTGTGCACCATGAATACATCCTAGTTAGAGTGTCGGAGGTCCCTTAGACTGCCCAGGCCTTCTAGCTGAGACCCATGCTCAGGGGGTCTGAGTCAGTCCCATGCTGGATTCCCAGGTATCAGTCTGGTGGCCCATTAGCTCCTCCTTGTTCAGGTCAGCTATCTTTGTGTGTTTCTGTAGCATGGTCTTGTCCTCTCTCTCTGCATCTGGATTCAAGTTTGACTCAGTGTTCAGTTGTGGGTGTCTGCTTGTTCCAATGCCCTTTCCTGATAATGAGATCAATGGCTAACTTATCCACCATCATAGAGCATTTATCTAGAAGCTGATGGAAACAGAAGAAGACACCCATTTTTTTACTTTTTTATTTACTTTTATAATCCCAACTACAGGTCTCTTACCCACCCTTCCACCCACCTTCTCTACTTCTTCAACTCCTCTCATCTCCCCCTCCTATCCACCCCCAGTCCACTCTTCCTCAAGGGTAAGGGCTCCCCAATATAGTCTGGCACAATAAGTTGGGGCAGGGAACAAGGCATCCAAATATATAGGAAACTACAGTTAATTGATGAATAATTCTAAAAACTAAAGAAAAGATGAAAATATATGAACTGCTTGACAAAGAATTTCAAATAACTGTCATTATTATAGAAAATTTCCATCTAAAACAATAAACAAAATCAGAAAATGATCCAAATGAAATTCATCAATAAGCATATTTTAAAGAGCCATGTATTGAATGCAAAACAGTAGAACTAAAAGTATACCAGAGTGATTTAACACAGTTTTTCTGAAAGAAGAAAAACTTATGAAACTTGAAGTTAGACTCTTTGAAAACACTGAGTCAGAGAAGCAAATAGAAAAGAATGATGGTGTATAGAAGACTGCAGATAGACCCATGTCTATTCCCATGCACAAAACTCAAGTCCAAATGGATAAAAGACCACAACATAAATCCAGCCACACTGAACCTCTTAGAAGAGAAAGTGGGAGATAACCTTGAACAAATTGGTACTGGAGACAGCTTCCTGAACATAACTCCAGTAGCACAGACACTGAGATCAACAACTAATAAATGGGACCTCCTCAAAGAATCTTCTGTAAGGCAAAGGACACAGTTGACAAGACCAAATGGCAGCCCACAGACTGGGAAAAGATCTTTACCAATCCTATATCTGACAAAGGGCTGATCTCCAAAATAATCAAAGAACTCAAGAAAATAGTCAACAAAACACCAAATAACCTTATAAAAATGGGGTACAGGACTGAAGAGAGAATTCTCAATAGAGGAAATCAAAAAGGCTGAAAGTCACTTAACAAAGTGCTCAACATCCTCAGCCATCAGGGAAATGCAAATCAAAACAACTCTGAGATACCATCTTACTTCTGTCACAAGGCTAAAATTAGAAACACCAATGACAACTTATGCTGGAGAGGATGTGGAGAAAGGGGGACACTCCTCCACTGCTGGTGGGAGTGCAAACTTGTACAGCCATTTTGGAGATCAATGTGGTGGTTCCTCAGGAAAATGGGGATCAGTCTACCACAGGACGCGACTATTCCACTTTGGCATATACCTAAATGATCCATATTCATGCAACAATGGCATCTGTTCAATTATGTTTGTAGCAGTATTATTTGTAATAGCAAGAGCCTGGAAGCAACCTAGTCAGACGCCCCTCAACTGAAGAATGAATAAAGAAGATGTGGCACATTTACACACTGGAATATTACCCTTTGTGGGGGGATGGAATCTTCAAATTCACAGGCAGATGGATGGAACTTGAAGAAACCATCCTGAATGAGGTAACCTAGTCACAAAAAGAGGAACATGGTATGTACTCAATCATATATGAATTTTAGACATAGAGCAAAGGATCCTCAGCTATAATTCACACTGCTAGAAAAACTAGGATATAAGGAGGAATGAAAGAGTTTCATACAAGGTCCCTCACAGAAGCGGAAAGGAATAAGATCTCCTGAGCATATTGGGGGTGGGGGGACAGTGAGTGGAGAGGGATCTAGGAGAAAGAGAAAAGGAGGAGAGGAAAGCACATGGGACAAAGAAGATCTAGTCAAGGGAGGAAAAGACGAAAGAAGAGATAGATAGACAGACAGACACACACACACACACACACACACACACACACACACACACACAGAGAGAGAGAGAGAGAGAGAGAGAGAGAGAGAGAGAGAGAGAGAGAGAGAGCATAAAAGAAGGAGCTATTCTAGGTTTGAAGAGAAGACTGACTCTAGAGAAATGTCCAGAGACCTACAAGTCTGATCCCATTTAACAATTTGAGCAACATTGGAATGGCTACCATAAAAGCCCTTCCCTGATAATGAGATCAATGACTAACTTATCCACCATCATAGAGTCCTCATCTAGTAGCTGATGGAAACAGAAGCAAACATCCGCAACTAAACACTGAGCCAGACTGGAATCCAGTTAGAAGGCCTGAGCAGCCTAAGCAACCTCTTATAGTGGAACCAGAATGTATCTCTGGTGCATGGAAGGACTTTGGGAACACATTCCCCATGGGGGGATACTCCCCTAACCTAGAGGCAGGAGAGAGATCCTAGTCCCTACTCCAAATGACTTGATAGTCTTTCTTGACCCCTCCTGGAATGCATCACCCTCTCTATGAAGTGGTCAGGGGTATGGGAGGGAGGGAGGAAGGGAGAGAAGGAGAGGGAACTGGGATAAAAATAAGACTGTAAGAATGATAAAAAAAAGCAAAATGACCTAAAGGATATATTGTTTACTCCAGAGCAAACAAACAACATGTCATAAAATCAAGGAAGGAAGAAAGGAAGGAAGGAAGGAAGGAAGGAAGGAAGGAAGGAAGGAAGGAAGGAAGGAAGGAAGGAAAGACTGAAGGGAAGAAGGGGGAGGGAGAAGGCAGGGAGGGAGGGACTCTAGGAAGAAAGGAAGACATGCAGCAGGTAGTCTTAATAAAATAATGAGTGAATATATTCCTAAATTTCTGTTTGTCTACACTGTATTTTTAAAATGAGAGTGCTCAAGTAGCTCTAGTAGAAAATAGAACACAGAATTGAAGCTGTATCTCACCTATGCCATTCATTAGAGTTACTTGCACTTTTTTTTTTTAAACCAGGCTTATAAATCTGTCAGGATTGAGCCTATCAAATTACATACCATCAGCTAAGTTTACTAGACCACCAGTTGTTTACACAGTAAGTAGAGAGATTAGAATATTAACATTTTACAATGTCTTGGGCAGCTTTTTTTCCTCCTCACAAACATTCATTTTTCTAAAGGATCCTACAATGATGCTGGAGAGAGAAGGCAATAATCTTCCAAAACTATTGAAAGATATAGTTTTGAAATAGTACTCTAAGTCCTTTTAGACTAAGCAGAACTCACTAGAGATTAAAATCTTTGGGAAACTGCGAAAAAAAAATCTAACTAGCTCCAGTCACTCTTAACAGATAGCTTTTCAGGAAATAGCCATTGTACCATTAAAGCATTAGAAATAATATACAGAAAATTTATGGCACTACATAGTTTGTTTTATTTTTATATTCAGTCTGTCAATATAAGCTAACAGAACAATTACCAATTTGTCTTTGAGAATTTTTGTCTTTTCTGATGAAACCCATTATTTTTTAACAGTCTTAATTTTTCAAATTGTAGCTTATATTGCTTTTCAATCATGATCTTTTCATTTTGTGCATGAAATAAAAACATGAATACAGATATTTATATGTGGAAAATTGTGTATTTAAACTATCACTATCATCAGTAAAATTTGATGCAAGTGTAGTGTTTGAAATTTGTCTATTCTACATATACTTTTTGACACTGGTATGTGAGTCTTTGTTATGATATCAAAGGTTTTAAAAAGTTAATCCAGTTTATAATGACTTAAGGTGATATGCAGTGATTTAATTGTACTTTGCAATGCAGTGACCTAATAAGGAACATTAATATTGTTACCTCTTTATCAGTTCAATATGTAAAAATACTTTTTATATTTTACTGACATGTAAGCTCATTCTCTAACAATAAAATATATCACTAGATTTTTGTCAGATGACACAGTAATAATTTTCACTTATTTGAGAATGCAACTGTCATTTATATGTATATGTATATATATGAATGTTATAAAAAATATTAAATGTTATTATTTTAATTACATAATTACAATATAATACATTCATTTTAGAGCTAGTATTTGCCAAATAATTTTAACTTGGGTTATTTGAGTAGAGTGACAGTTTGGGATATTAACATATGAAATCATTTTGTAAATTAGAGTAAATATAGTCCATTTCTAAAACAGTTCACTGAATACTGGTATATAACATAACATAGCTGTAGCAGAGATTCATGTAAAAACAGTATATACATAATTTTTCAGGGATTCTAGAACTAAATGTATCTATCATGATTTAGAAAGAAAGAAAATAATTCAGAAAATAATTCCAGTGCAGAACTTAAGATAATTTGTGTTGTGACTCAATAGGTTGATTTTGTTCTTTCCTACCTTAATTACTTACTTTATGTACAAAAGTCCCAGTTCTAACCAATGCTGTTAATTTCTCAATTTACCCAACTCTTGTTTCCTCAATAATACTCACAGGTAAAAGTGATTAAATTTTTTATTATTTCTGTGAATCATTCAGATTTGAAATAATATTTACATGTCTCTTAGTCATTATAGCAAACCTCAGCTCATGTGAAATGATTTAGTTACCTTAATACTTAAGCAACACATTGGAGAGATGGCTTATTGCTTAAGATCACTGGCTGTTCTTTCAGAGGACCTGAGTTCAATTTTCAGCACCCACATGACAGCTCAAAACTGTCTGTATCTATAGTCCTAAGTACTGACACCCTCAAACCAATGCATATAAAATCAAATAAATTAATTTTTAAAACTACAAGACATAAGCAACCGGGATACACTATCTTTTTGGAATGAATGTGTTCTGATGTTCTGAATTGAACCAAATACTGTATGTAGTCCATAATAATCTAAATTTATTTTGCAAAATGATAGATGTGAAAAGATTTGAAAATTCTAAACTTGAAGAACTGAAGAGGACAGAAGTATTAATTCCACTGATTTAACTTGTGTATGGTATTACATGTATTGAAATACCACAGTACAATTATTAAACATATACTATTTTCATACCATTGTATGTGTATGTGTGCAATTAATTATATTAATAATTTAGCATTATTCCACAATTTTGTATGTTATATGTTGTTTTTCATATGCTGTGCTTAAAATACTATGTTTTCTGACTTTCAAATACTCAGTTCTATATAGTATCTCTTCATCAAATCCCTCCCTTTAGAGCTCAGGAACTTCTGTGGGAGAGGAGGCAGAATGAGCATAATAGCCAGAGGTGTTGCAGGACCCTAAGAGAACAAGACCCTCTCAATCAGCTGAACAAAGCTCACATGAACACACAGAGATTAAAGCAGCAAGCACAGGGCCTGCATGGGACTCTATCAGATCCTCTGTGTGCATATTAAGGCTTTCAGATTAGTGTTTTTATGTGACTCCTGAATGTGTAAATGAGCAGGTCTCTGATTCTTGTGGCTTCTCTTGGGCTTTTTTTCTTCTGTTGGTTTATCTTATACAGCTTTGTTTGTTTGGCTTTTATAATCTTATTGTATATTATTTTGTTACATTTGTTTTCATCTCTTACAAGCCTGTTCTTTTATAATGAGAGACAGAAAGGAAATGAATCCAGATTGGAGGGGGAACCTCAGAAGAAACTGTAATTAGGATATATTGTAAGAGAAAAGAATGTAGTTTCAGTAAAAGGGAAAGTATCTATTTTCTATGTTGATCATACATTATGTATATGTGTTTATCTTTCAATTTCTAGGTATACAGTTCACAAATTTTTCTCCAATAGATTTGTAATTTCATTATTCTTCTGTATAATGTCTTGTTTTTAGAGCAAAATTGTGGTGATGAATATTTGCACTGGTTTTAAATACAATGAAAACATGTAAACTCTGTTTGCTTTATTTAAAGTAAATATAGAAAATAATATAAATAATTTAAATAGACTGCTAATGCCCAAAGAGACAGAAGTAGCAATGAATAATCTCCCAATTAAAAATAGCCCAAGGCCAGGTGGATTCAGTTCAGAATTCTACTAGAATTTCAAAGGCAAACTAACATCAAGTCCTCTCAAATTAATCCATAAAATATAAAAAGAAGAACCATTTCCAAATTATTTTTATGATAAAGGCATTACTATGATAGTAAATCCAGAAGGCCCAAGAGAAAAGAAAATTATAGGTCAATGTCTTTGATAACATGGACATAGAAACTCTCAATAAAATACTTGCAAATCTAATTTAAGAACACCTAAAAATATCATTCATCATGATCAAGTTGACATCAACCCATAGATCCAGGAATGGTTCAACATATATAAATTGATAAATATAACCCATCACATAGGTAGAATTAAGGTCTGAAAACACATGATCATCATTTCAAATACAGAAAAAGGCTTTTAGAAAAATGTTACATCTCTAAGTGATACAAGTCCTAGAGAATCTAGGAATACTGAGAATATATCTAAACAAAATAATGACAAGATGCAACAAGCTCACAGTCAATGCCGTGATAAATGGAGAGAACCTCGAGTATTTCCACGAAAATCACAAACAAGACAAGGATGTCCAGTGTTACCCATACTGGTCCAACTCTTTGAAGTGTTGTATCATTCAGACATTTTGTCATTGAAACAATACATGAGAAGAACAAATAACCAGATGCAATGTCTGATCTACTTTTGGTCTTAACTTTTTCTATTTGCAAGTCTTTTATTAATAGATTTTATAAATTTGTATTCATAAAATAGTTAATATGAAGAAAAATTAATTTGACTCACATTTCTGGGGCTTCAGAGATTGGTCACATTCCTCTGCTGCATGGTCAGATCATCACAGTGGTTGCAACATGTGGTAGAAATTCTTCACCTTATAGACCCTTACAGTGTCTGGGAAACAGACAAGAAGGGGTCAGGTACCAGGTAAAGCCTTCAAAGGCATACTTCTAATCACCTACTTTCTCCACATAGGTATTACATTCTAGAGTTTCTACCATCTTACCAAAGGGTGCCAAAAGCTGAAGACCAAGTATTGGAAACATCATAGGTTCAAATAATAACATCAATGTCTCTATGATGATATATTATTTATTATTTAATAAAGATTGCCTGAAGTATCAGAATGCAAAATAGCCATACTAGTTAGCTACAGAAGCTAGGCAGTGGTGGCATAAATCCAGGACTCAGGTTGAATCTCTATGAATTCAAGACCACCCAGAGCTACATGAAAGTGAATCAGTCTAAAAGAATAACTGATGGGGGATAGCCTTCTGTGTGCTGTGAATATATGTTTTTCTCATTGGTTAATGAATAATTGCTGAATGGCCATTAGCCAGGCAGGGAGTATAGGTGGGCATAACAGAGCAAGAGAATTCTGGGAAGGGAAACAGTTGACAGGGAGATGCCTTGCAGCTGCTGAAGGAGTAAAATGCTGGAGCATTACAAGTAAGCTAAAGCCTTGGCAATACATAGTTTAATAGAAATGGAACAATAATTAATAATAAAGAGAGAGCTAGCCAGTATCAGCCTGAGCCTTTGGCCAAACAGTTTCTAATTAAAATAAGCCTTTGTACATTTATTTGATTCTAAACAGCTGGCAGGACCAATACTTCCATCCACAATTAACAGACCTCATGCCTTTAATCCCAGTCCTAGAGACATATATAAAAGATAGGAGCCCAGTGTCTCAGACTACATTCTGAAACTCATTCTCCAGGCACATGCAGGAGAGGCAGCAATTTGAGGCTTGGTGGAGAGCTCCTGGAGACATATCAGCGCTTTCAGTTTGAGGTAGATGTAAGATCAAGTGGTTGGGTGCTTTGCTTCTCTGATCTTCAGCTTGAAGCTTGAATTCCAATATCAATCTCTCGGTTTTATTTTCATGTTACAAGTTTCTTAAATTCACTACACATTTTAGTCAATTTCTCACTTTATTACATTGATTTTATATTTTATATTAGTTATATTACTAATTACATTCAAGTTTAGAACTACTCAGTATCCAGACGAGTTGTCCTTTATTCATATGTACTGTCTCTTCATAGCTTCACATGATTTCTTTTACATAATATACTTAATCCTGCTGGTAGTATTTGTACTATCACATTATTGACATATATTTTTCTTATTTATTTATATTTTTGTGACTTGAAATTTTAGGAGTATCTCTAGTACTGTGGGTGTTTTATTTTTCCATAATAGTTGTCTTAAAGCAGTGATTTGGAACCTTCCTTGTGCTTCAAATCTTTAGTACAATTCCTCATGGTGTCGTGGCCCCAACCATAAAATTATTTTCATTGCTACACCATAACTATAATTTGCTATATTACAAACTGTAATGTAAATATTTTTGGAGATAGAAAGTTGTCAAAGGTGTCATGACCTGTGAGTTGAGAACCACTGCCTTAAACCATCCTTAACTGGAAATTTTATGTAATTTGCTTCTCATGTGATATTGCTAAATTTAGTTACCATATTATTATATATGGTCAATTTGCTCTTTTGTTCCATGTCTCTCTATTCTTAGTTCTTTATTGCACTGTTATGGTTTAGTAAATTTAGAAATACCTTGGCCTGCTTATGTCTGTGTGTCACAGTTCCTGTTGGCCCAGAAATCTGGAATTTATCCTGCAATTTTGGGTTCCTTGGCCTCTGTGAGAAGACTCTTAAAGCTCTGGCAGCCTTCCAGGCTCCACCTTCCCAGTGCAGAAGGAAGCTACTCTCCCATTAGGAAGTCAGATGAGTGGCTGCCCACAGGAAGTGACTTCTTGCAGAAATTAACTTACATTATAGAAACATGGAAATGTAGTATGGTTTTATGTTTTTTTTTTCGAAGAAGAAGTACAAGTCATGAAAAATAGAAAGGGAAAGCATGATTATTGCAATATCTGTTTTCCAATAATATATGATCATAATTGTAAAGCCCGACAAGTATAATCAACTTGCAGTTAAATGAAATCTGGCTGAATCCAACTTAATCTTTTAGTAACTTGAATTTTACTCTAGATGATATTGTCAGAAAGCATTGTAGCAAACATAAACCTATACTAGTAATATGGTTGAAAGATTTGCACATTAATTAAAGAAATGGCATTTCTCAAAGTTAAGTTTTGAAAGCATAAAATATTACTTTAGTGTGAAGTTAATTTCAAATGATATGAACCTCATTAGAATTACATTTATGTCTGTGATCTACTCTAACAAATGAAATGACATTGGAATCTAATATTTCTGCATTTTGTTTTGATATTGGAAAATCAATATACAGGCAGGTATATATACAGTTGTTTGCACTAAATTTGATACCCAAGAAAATCCTCTGAAGTTCTGCAAGTCTTTTTCTCTTGATGTATAAAATTATGAAGCATCGAAATAATAGAATATATAAAATTTTATGAACATATTTTATCAAGGAATTAAAGTGGGTGAGTTGGAAATACCAGTGGACAAACATATATAACCTAGGTTAGTACACGCATCACTGAGATTTTTAAGAGTTACAATGCAAGAATCTTAAAATAAAGAGTTTCTACTTACCTTTATATGCTAAAATACCTTTAGCACTCAGTAAATTATCTGTGAAATTTCACTAGAAAATATACACTGTGTTATCAGTTAAGATAGAGCAAATGACTGGATACAGAAATAACTTTAGAATAACTTTAGGATAAAAAGGGTGCATTGGGGATATTGAACATTTAATATCATATATTGCTATGATCAATGTCTGATAAATCCTATAATCATTCAATGTATATTAAATATCAGTCTCAGAACTGTTCTCTGTGTCTGGCTTATATTTAATCGTCATAATAACCACACAAACTAGAAATTATTACTGATAACACTGTGGCATATAGTAGTTAATACACTTGCTCCTGATGAGAAAACTTTTAAAATCACAGATCTAAGGTTTCAAACCCCACATCCCTAATCCCTTGGCATACTATGTCACTTGTTTCATGCATGAAAATGAAGCTGTTTGTAACACAAGAAGCCTCTCAATGAAAATGTATCAAAATCATGTCTAAGTAACTCATCTATCACCTACTATAAAACTAGGAACGTAGTGGACAACCAGTAAGTAGTTAAAAAACAGTTTAACAAATCTTATTGGACTTCTATGACTCTTTATAGCTATATTCAGTCCATGTTAATTTTTACAGCAAATGTTCTGTGAGAAAGCCTAAGAAATTATTTAGAGAAACAAATGGTAACAGTGGGGAAGTTTGTGCCATCTGGTTCATACATTAAAGCAAGTCCTGTCTCCTTAGTATAGTTTATGAGGGATAATTTATTGAAGTTTACTGGGCCCATTATTTTAATTGTAATCAACAGTTTCATGTGTCACACATGTTCAAGTTACTCTCAAGTCAAATGCAAAAGTGTTATCTCTACACAATAGGTTTTGGACTAAATATATTAAATGGATAACTAGCAGAGCTTTTTGTAGTAAATATAGCAAGAGAATTAACTCTATAAATGACTGAAATAGCAGCCTATGTCTTCAGGGAGTTATTCTCTATATGGTTGTCATGGATGCATTATAATGAATTATTCAAGATTGTGTATCATGGTTTGGAGAGATGTCTCAGCAGTTAATATTACTGGCTGCTCTTCCAGATGCCCCAGGTTCAATCCCCAGCACCTACATTATGGCTCACAACCATCTGTAACTCCACTGACAGGTGAGCTAATATCCTCCATCCTCTTCTTACCTCTGTGTGTACCAGTGATGCATGTGGTGCACACGACATACTTGCAGGTTAAACACAAAAGCACATAAAACAAAACCAGAGGAAAAAAGAATCTAACATGATGCTAGAAAGATGTCAATGATAGGGGTATTATGTGTGATTCTAGATGGAGTACTTGCTATGAGCCTTACTGATAGAAGTTGGGTTACCAGGCAGTGGTGGTGCACACCTTTAATCCCAGCACTAGGGAGACAGCAGCAGGCTGATCTCTGTGAGTTAGAGCCCAGTCTTGTCTACAGAGTGAGTTCCAGTACAGGCTCCAAAGCTACACAGTGAAACTGTCTCAGAAAGCAAAAATGAGAGAAAAAATGTTGGATAAAAGCAATTTTATTCTTACAATGTCAATCTTTAACATACTTTATGAAATAGCTTCAGATCCCAAAATTAATGTGATCTATTCATAGCTATTTAAATAACAGAAAATATTCCAATAAGACCAATGCATTCCCCATGACCATCACCACTCCCCAAAAGATTAAGATTTTTTTCTTTCTTTCTTTGTTTTTCTTATTTTACATATTAATCCCAGTTCCTTCTCTGTCCCTCCCTCCCTCTCTTCCACCCTCCTGATATGATGGATTTGCTTCTCTCCTTTCAAAATTAACTTGTTTTTCCTTTGAATCAGTGATTGCAACACAGAAAACACCTATAAAACTGTCTTTAACATATCAGGCTGCTAACCCTATAAGACTGTCTTTGTCTAGCATATCAGGCTGGTAACCCTACCATATCTAGGTATTAGTGGAATTTAATGTGATTGGGGATATAACTCCCAATTGGCAACTTATAAAACCAGGAACTAAAACTGTGACAATCTCAATACTGGGAAAAAAAAAACAATTATATGTGAGTTGTATCTCTGGCCTCAGCTGTCAAATAGATAATAAGATTATGATGTTGTGAAAAGTGTTTTAGCAAAGAACAAAGACATATTATTGCATTTCTTTAATAATTAATCCATATGGTCCTCTCATTTGGGCAGAAAAATGCCCTTCAAGGGAAACTCCCAGCTGTAGAGATTTCAGAAATTATATAAAATCTAAGTTGATATGATGGTCCTATTGGCAATTGTCTATTCTTACCCTTTAACAGTATTATATTGTATATTATGGTCAATGTCCTAACACTATTATTTCTCCTCTAATTTTTTTAAACATAGATCATAAGGATCAGGGAAATAGCAAGCATCTAAGAAAAAGATCTCACTAGAAAGTAAAGGAGAACATAATTTGATAAACGATAAGAGGAAAGTTGTCTACCATGTTTATTTAAATCCATGTTCTCATCATTTTCAAATGTGGTTCCTGGACCAGTAGCATCCCCATGTTGGAGGAATTTGGTAGAAATGTAAAATATCCAGGTGCAACGCAGCTCTACTCATTCAGAAATTCTCATATAGGTCCCAGCAAGCTCTCCAAGGTATACACTCAACTTTACAAGTTACTATTCTAAAAAATTCAAACCCTAAAAATTTTGTTACTTTCACAGAGAATGTTAATAATGTCTACATTTATATGTATTAGCTATGATGCAAATATTGTACTACATAGTTAAAATACAAGCTAGCATTTTATTTCCTTTTTCATACACATGTAGACACATACACACATGCATGCACATACGAATACATTTTGTAAATTAAGAAACTAAGAAGTTAAATTGTAGAGTCACATGTAAATATTCTATTTATAAATATTCTGCTGTGTAATATACTACTTGCACTCTAAAATAATCTGGAGACACTTGGATATATAGACACTTATCTCAAATATAACTCATACCGAATTGTAACATGAATAAAAAATCCCTGAAACAGATAATGGGGTTCGAGATGAATATCTAAGAAGAAAACAGTCAGCCACTAGTGTAAGTATTTAGGCAGTATGTGGGCCTGCCCATGTCACTTGCCAGAATGCACTCAGGCAATATAGTGGTATGTTCAGGGTTCCATGACTACTATTCTGCACACAGGTGCAAAGGACACATTTAAAAGAAAGACACTTGCCCACTTAAACAGTCTTTCCTTCTCTCTTTCCCGTTGGTCCCCTGAGGCAGACAGGACTCTTCCTGTCTCTCTCTTCTTCCCTCTCATCACTCTGTCTCTGTGTCCCTGTCCTTCTTTACCTCTTTTCTCTTACTGTCCCACTACCTAACCTTTCTAATAAAACTTCTCACATAAGACTTGTCTGCCTGGCAAGTTTGTACTCTGCATCCATCAAACTCATCCATCATGGAACCCACCAAGATTCCCCTCATACTTTATCATAACAACTGGCTCTTACCTCTACCTCAGACTGAAATGGCTGATCCTGTCTCCACGAATCCTCAGAGTACAATGCATGTTGAACTGCTCTCAAAGACGCAGGATAGCCAAAACAACCCTGGACAATAAAAGAACTTCCAGAGGTACAGACCAACCCTGACTTCAAGATCTATTATAGAGCTGTAGTCCTGAAAACAGCTTCGTACTGGCACATAAATAGACAGGTAGATCAATGGAATCAAATTGAAAACCCAACACTTATGAACACCTGAATTTTGACAAAGAAGCTAAAATTATACAATGGAAGGAGGAAAGCATCTTCAACAAATGGTGTGGGCATAATTGGATCCTAGCATGTAGAAGATTGCAAGTAGTTTCATATCTGATGCCATGCACAAAACTTAAGTCAAAATGGCTCAAAAACCTCAATATATATCCTCTTAGAAGAGAAAGTGGGAGGTACTCTTGAACAAATTGGTTCAGGAGACTACTTCCTGAAATTTAGACCAGTAGCACAGACACTGAGATTAACAATTTTAAATGGGACCTCCTGAAACTGAAAAGCTTCTGTAAGGCAAAGGACACAGTAAAAAAGACAGAATGACATCCCACAGAATGGGAGAATATCTTCATCAACCACACATATGGCAGAAGGCTGATCTGCAAAATGCAAAAAAAAAAAAAAAAAAAAAAAAACTCAAGAAGCTAGTTAACAAAACACCAAATTAAAAAGTGGGGTATATAACTAAATAGAGAATTCTCAGTAGAGGAATCTAAACTGACTGAAATACACTTAAGAAAGAAGAAAGTGCTCAACATCCTTAGCTATCAGGGAACTGCAAATCATAAAAACTCTGAGATATCATCATACACCTGTCATAGTAACTAAAATAAAAAAACACCAAAGACAGTTTATGCTAGAGAGGATGTGAAGAAAGGGGAACATTCCTCCCCTGCCCGTAGGAGTGCAAACTTGAATAGCTGCTTTGGAAATCATTATGGTGCCTCCTCACTAAAATGGGAATCAGTTTACCTCAAGGTTGAGCAATTCCACTCTTAGGCATATACCCAATGAATGTACATACACACAACAAGGACATATATTCAACTATGCTCATAGTAGCATTATTTGTAACAGAAAGAACCTGGAAACAAACTAGATGCCCCTCAACTGAAGAATAGATGGATAAAATGTATTATTCAGTGAAAAAAACAATGGAATCTTGAAACTCGCAAGCAAATGGATGGAACTAGAAGAAATCATCCCAAGTGAAGTAATCCAGTCACAAAAAGACAAACATAGTATGTACTCACTCATATATGTATATTAGATATAGAGCAAAGGAGTAAGAGCCTACCATCCACAACTCCAAAGATGGTAGAAATCAAGGAATACCCTAAGAGGGACATACAGGGTGCCCTGGAAAAGGGGAAAGGGACAAGCTCTCCTAAGGAAATTGAGAGCATGAGGGAAAGAGAGAGGGAGTGAGGAGTTAGTGACGGCGAGTACAGGAGGGGGGAGGAGGAACAAGGTAGCAGGAAGATTGAGTAGTGGGAAGAATAGAGAAGAGAAACAAAAGAGGTACCTTGATATAGGGAGCCAGTATAGTTTTAAGGAGAAATCTAGCACTAGTGAAATGTTCAGAGACCGACAAGGAGGACCCCAGCTAATAATCTAGCCAATAGTGGAGAGGCTATCCTAAATGTGCATCCCCTATAATGAGGTTGATGACATCTGTCTACCTCTTAGTCATGAGTCTTGAGTTTAAAGAAGTGTACCACCACTGGCTTCTGTGGTTAGTTAGTATGCTTGCTGTGATTAAAGGTGTTAATCTCTACTTCCTGACTCTATGGCTGTGGCTAGCTTTTCACTTTGATTTCCAGTGTCTTAAATAACCCATAAATAATATATCACCACACCAAATAGAATTTTTTATCTTGAAGATAAAGAGAAAAGAACAATTTGTTTACTATTCTGTTCTCACATTGATCAAAGAATATATTGCCCCCCAATTCTAGAGAGGAGACAATAATATTATCTAATAGGTAGATTGAATTAGAGGTAATTAATTGAAATATAAAGTACTTAATCTATAGAGGTCAATATAAATATTTCTTTGAAATTCTACATATTAGGCTGTTTCTTATATTTCCTACTTTGTATATTAAAAATGAGGAAAATACACTATCCACCTTCTATATCTTTAGTTGCATTGTCGGATTTGCCATTTTTTTCTATATTGATGTTTCCTTTCCTCTAGCCTTATTGGCATCATATTATGATTTTCTAATTTAACACCTTAGTTTAATAAATGATCAGTGATAATCTCCACATACATATTCTCTATATCTTTTATATGCCAAGTGGCTTAAGTTCTTTTAGTGTAGTTACCAGTACTTCATTTCAATTATAAGGTCCCTTAACTCAGGGACTTACCTTTTTAGACACACTATTCACAACAAGGCACCAAATATATCAAATGTATCTTAAATGTAAATTGAACAAATAGGCTAATGCAGTGGTTCTGAATCCATGGCTCTATGGGTTGAAACCTCCTTAGTGTCAAAAGACCCTTTCATGGGAATTGTCTAAAACCATTGGAAAACATATATTTATAGCTCATAATAGTATCCAAATTACAGTTATGAAGTAGCAAAGAAAATAATTTTATGGTTACAGTATTAGAAAGGTTGAGAAGCACTGGTTTAATGGAATATAATCTGAGTTATCTCATATACTTTCCTGTTTTGTGAAGCTGTTGGGGTGAGCAAGATTAAAACTGGAACATGACACATGCGACTACCACTAAGCTATACATATATTTTTAAAACATATTTGAAATAAATTTCATTATTTGGCAAGATCCTTAAAGCTATTTATTATTAGGCCCAATAATTTGCATAAAGGCATTTGTAGCCTATTTATACCATATTAGCACTCCTTTGATAAGATATATCTCCTTGAATCTTAAGAAGTAAATGGCTACAACACATTGAAAACTCCTATAAAATGGACAATAAAGGAAAACATTAATAGAGGAAAGTGTTACAATACTAGTAACTTTCCATTCACAGTCTCTATATCTAATTTAGGAATTATCAATACTCCTTCGATATTTTCCTAATATTCAGTATAATTTGTTAATTAGATTGTTTTGCAAGCCAGTAAACATGTATTACCTCTATGCTTGCTTAAGTGATTTAGATCATGACATGCTAATTTTGTAGTGGTCATTTCAAGTTTTCAGAGTTTCAGTATAGGAATAACAAGTGCATATATAGTACTACATATTAAGCATTTATCAAATTAAAATGTATTGCTACTGTGGAATTCTTTTGTATATTAAAAGGAACAAGGTTTAATTCCAAATAAATTCTCTTATGGGTGAGTTGTTTTGGTAAATTATTTGAAAGGAGAACAAGTTAAATCCAAGGATTTAAATGAGGATTATGTATGGATTTCAATTATCCTTATCATTTGGCTCTTCCATAATCCCTTCCTGTTATTTTCAGTTAATTGGGCTTTTCTGTGTCATGAAACAAATTTCATGAACAGAAAGAGGTGGTTTGATGAATAAATGTCAAATCTTTGTTTGCAATATTTTTAAAATGCAGAGACAATTTCCAAGTATATAAAAGAAACATTTGTATTCAAAATAAAAGTATATACAATTATACATTAGAGTCAGAATGCACATTTATCCATGATTTTCATGATGTATTTATTTGCCCCTTTATTATAGCAGAGGGCATAAAATAATTTTTCTGTATGAACCAAGAAAATATGTATTTAGGTTTGCCTTTCTTCTAAATTAACTGAGAGATTGTTACCATTTTCAACTCACTGTATTTAGTTGCTCAAAACAAGCCTTTGCATTATTTTTTTCATCCTTAACAATTATTGCACTCTATTGTAATAGCTTTTGGCTCACAATTGTATGTGTACACTCTATTCTCTTATGTACTTACTTCTCTTAAAGTCAATTCAGCTGCAGGACTATAGATTATGGCTTTAAACTGTGCACTTACTGAATATCTAGTGAAAAGAATAAATTATAGAGTAAGAATTACTGACTACCAATATAATTCTCAATTCCAGGGTCTTAAACTCTTTAGTGTGTGTCAAAACTATTTCAAGCAATTACAGCATCAATGGGGAAGACAGGAAAAAGAAAACTTAATATGTAGTAGCAAGGACTTTCTTTTAGCTTTTGTTCATGTAATAATTTGGTTATGCAGTGAACTATGTAAGTGGTTAGGCTGTTGAGAAACATGGAAATATATACTTACAGTGTTGTCTTGAATAAAACACAGGGGTGTGTTCTAAATCCTGAGGTATTGGGGAAGAAACTACACTAAGTACAAAAATATTGCCAGAAACACCCGTCAAAGAATTCCTATCACTTAGGTACCTGAAAACTCCAAATAATAAGTTGTATCTATATTATTTCATAGACAGTACTAGCTTCTACTGCTCTAATTATTGGCATCCCATAGGCCTAGCACAGAAACCCAACATCTTTGCACGGCTTATGTTACTGGATAGATTTTATACTCAAAACTCATATAAGTACAGTCAAGTAACAATAGCATAAGCACAACAGCCTAAAAACTGCTATATCTATAGATATATTTTCTTTAACCAAAAAAAAGATTTGAAAATGTAATCTATATTTAAACATGCAGATCTTTCACATCAATGTGTCGATTCCACAACTTTTTTGAAAACTCATGAAATTATGCAAAACTAAACTCACATCCTTCATGGAAGAGAGTAAATTAAAGCAAGTTACTTCCTTTCTTGAAATTTAGTGTCTTAATATGAGAATGGTAAATTATAATACCTAAGTCATATAAATATTGGGCTAAAATAGATATTATATACAGATAAACCTACATAATATTAAATATGAAAGAATTTGAAAGTGGGGATTGATCTCTATTCACTTAAAATAATGTCCCAGAATGGGGAGTTGACTCACTACTTAAAAGTGAGTGCTTCTATTGCAGAAGACACAATATAATTTATAAATACCCATATCAGCAATAGGATATATGGAAGGCAATCAGTTATATTATACTCATGTGCACATATCCACATGCAGACAAATATACATATAATTAAAATAAAATAAATTATTTTTAATTTAGTTTAATTTTTATATATTTTCATTTCATTTTCCATTGCAATCACAGTTATCACTCCCATCCTTCATCCTGCTCCCCCTCACATCTCCACAGCCCACATCCATCTACTCTTACAAAAGGATAAGGGCTCCCATGGGGAGTCAACAAATCCTTGCCCACTAAAGTGAGGCAGGACCACCCCACACACACATGCATTAAGGTTGACCATGATATCCCATCATAGGGAATGTACTCCCACAAGCTTGTTCAAAAATCGAGCACCCCTTCATGATAAAAGTCTTAGAGAGATCAGGGATACAAGGAACATACCTAAACATAATAAAGTCGATGTACAGCAAGCCAACAGGCAACATCATATTAAATAGAGAGAATCTCAAAGCAATTTCACTAAATTCAGAAGCAAGACAAACTATTAACCCTCTTCATATTTTTTTTCAATATAGGACTCAAGTTCTACCTAGAGAAATTAGACAATCAAAGGTGATCAAGGGGATACAAGTTGGAAAGGAAGAAATAAAACTATTCCTATTCACAGATGATATAACAATATATATAAGTGACCCAAAAAATTCTACCCAGGGACTCCTACAAGCTGATAAACACCTTCAATAATTTAGGAGAAGACAAGGTTAACACACACACAAAAAATCAGTAGTCCTCCTATATACAAATGATATATGGGCTGGGAAAGGAATCAGAGAAACATCACCATTTAAAACAGCAGCAAATATAAACTATCTTGTAGGAACTCTATCTAAACAAGTGAAAGACCCTGCATGACCAAAAATTTAAGTCTTTGAAGAATGAAATTGAAGAAGATATTAGAAAATGGAAAGATTCCCCATGCTCTTGGATAGAAAGAATTAGCATAGTAAAAATGGCAATCTTACCAAAAGCAACATACAGATTCAATGCAATCCCCATCAAATTCCAACACCATTCTTCACATCCCTTGAAAGAACATTACTCAACTTCATGTGGAAAAATGAAAACACAGGGTAGCTAAAACAATCATGTACAATCCCTGACTTCAAGCTCCATTATAGAACTATAGTTACAAAAACAGTTTGGTATTGGCATAAAAAGAGACACATAGGTCAACAGAATCAAATTGAAGACCCTGACATTAATCCACACACCTATGAACACCCGATTTTTTACAAGAAGCCAAAATTGTACAATGGAAAAAAAGAAATCATCTTCAACAAATGGTGCTATTATAACTGGATGCCAACATATAGAAAAATTCAAATAGATTCATATCTATCACCAAGCACAAAATTAAAGTCCAAGTGGATCAACAACATCAACAATAGAAAAGAAAATAGGAAGTAGCCTGGAACGCATTGGCACAGCACAGCAGCACAGACACAGAGCAGCAATCAATAAATGAGACCTCCTGAAACCGAAAAGCTTCTATAAGGCAAGAGACATTGTAAATAAGCAAAACGACAGCCTACAGAATGGGTAAGGATCTTCACCAAACCCTCATCTGACAAAGGACTGATTTCCAAAATATATAAAGAGCTCTAGAAGCTAGACAGCAAAATACCAAATACAATTTTAAAATGTGGTACAGATTTGTAGAGATATCTTGTTTACACTCCAACAAATAAAGCTTGCCTGAAGATCAGGGGGCAGAGCTAGCCACTAGGTAAACATAGAGGTCTGGAGTTCTGGACAGAGACAGGAAGTGGTATGGGTGGGTGGATAGAGGAAGTGATAAGGCTAGAGGAGACAGAAACTTGGATAGGGCATTGAGTAGGTAAGGTGGCTCTGATTTTGCTCCTTCATCTTTATAATTCCTCAGCATTTTCCCTTATGTCTGACTCTGGACTTTTATTATTAAAGCCTGGTTGAACTCAAGTTACATATTGGCACCCAACTAAAATGCATGACTTCAAAAAAAAAAAAAAAAAAAGAAGCTGCTTGGTTGTGGATTTGTAGCAACTGGAACAAGCCTGTACCTATTGCTCACACTGCAGTTACCATCCCACCTCACTCGGTTTACTTTTCTGTTTCCCCCAGACCTCTGAGTGAGTTTGGGATTTTCCTGTTGTAGCTCTCTAAAACAGTCTCCAGTTGCCACCAAAACTCCAGAAGCAAGTGCACTCCAAATACCAAGGATTTAGCCACCCTGACTTCAGACAGTTTCTGCCTCACAAACTTCTACACAATCCCGTGTGTGTTTTTCCAACAGCCAGCTCCCCCCTCCCACCATGTGATCCAGGGTTTCCCTAGGACACATCTTCTCAGACTGCCACACTCACCCACAGTGGCTACATGCTAACTGCTGCACCAGTTCTCAGCCAGACTCTACACCTGTGTTCTCCCATCAGCCATGCTATGCAGCTTTAAGTTCCACCATTTTTCCTCCTCAGATTGGTGAGACAATTGGGAATTCTTGAGAGAAAGAAGTGGATTTTTTTCCCACATTAAAAAATGGGGAACACTGTTACAATGAAGGGATTTATATCTCTGTATGACAACACACTGAAACAATTAAAGGAGATAATAACTAATTCAGAGGCCCCATAATCTCAGATGCTTAAATGCTTGCTCCCAAGTTGATGGAATTGTTTGGGATGGGATACCAGGAATGGCCTTGCTAGTGGAAGTGTATCACTGGGTTTGGACATTGTGGTTTCAAAATCTACAACATTCTAGTTAGTGTTCTCTCTCTCTCTCTCTCTCTCTCTCTCTCTCTCTCTCTCTCTCTCTCTCTCTCACACACACACACACACACACACACACACACACACACACACACACACGCATATTGATCAGATGTAAGCTTTCCTATATCCTGCGTACCATTCCTGCATCCCTGTCTGCTGCTATGCTTCTCTCCATAATGGTCATGGACTAAACTATCCTTTGGAACCATGAATCCCAGATTAAATGCTTCCTTTTGTAAGTTGTCTTAGCCGTGGTATCTTTGCAAAGCAATGAAACAGTAACAAAGAAAACATCACAGTAAATCTGAAAGCAAACTGAAAACAAAGAATTAAATTCTATACTCTATATGACATCAAGCAGTGTAATTACATTTATACCGTTGAATATGTATTATGCATAATATATTACTTAACATATAAATAGTGAAAGAAAGAATGAAAATACATATACACATATGTTTATATATAGTCAAAATTAGTGGAAACTTGTTTTCTTATAAGAAAAAAACACAAGGGTACTTGTTATTTCATACTTCATTCCAAACTTAACTGCCAATTAATGTATCTGATCAAGCTAGCTAGTTGCCTTTGTGTGAAAGAATGATAAAACTTCTTTTGAAAGGACAAGCATTTGTTTACATCTCAGATACAGTAATTTCCATGGAAATATGGTAACAATACTCCTTGAAGTTTATATTTCAAAGAATTGGATTCCATAACCTTAAGTAAAACATCCTGAATCATAAGAATGGCAGGACGATTACTTAAATTTCAGTAAAATATGTAGATAACCTCACCTAAAGCACAGAGCAAAGGAATTCTAGTATTCCACATCTAAAGAAGGAAAACTAAATGTCAACTAGAAAGGTTTTTTAATAAATAAGAAAAGAGTCAAAATTCTCTAAACACACAGAAATGGAAAACCTTTGAGGAAATTCAGGAATGCTAATTTGATAACTACAGGTTGTTTCAATACTCTTGATGTGCTTTAAAATCATTTATGACTATATATTCATTCTGCTTACATGCTCTGTTCAAAATTAACTTACTTCTAAGTAAAACACTGTAATCAATCTTACTATATTTTAGACTTCCAATGTAATTAACTCCTACAAGTTAAGTTGTATGCATGAAAAGTTCTTAGTTACTTTTTGAAATAGTATTTATTTCAATATTCATTATATAAAGAAGATGACCTTTGTTCAGGTTTACTAATATTGCTCAGACTAGATTTTATTTTAAGATAAGTATAGGAGAGACCAAAGTCTTCTCAATAAATCAGGCACATGCTTGGGTAAAGGACATCAGGAGATAGTCATTTTTTTTGATGTGGCATTGCCACAGTGTATAAGTATCTGAGTATCATACTGCATTCCATAAACATGTCTTAAGAATCATGTGTTAATTAAACTGAAAACAGCTATAGAGGCCATCAAAGTCCGAGGAAAGATTGAAAACATAGATATCTCAGAGAAATATGCTTAAGAGGAGAAAGAATTTATTGTCTTATTAGCTGGGATAAAGAACACAAATTTTTAAAATGTCTATGTGATTACACCAATCAGTTCAAATAGGTATGGTTTTGATTTCCCTTTAGATAAAGGTGTCCTTAAAACAACACTTGGTTTTTATAATTTGTTGAGAAATTTCCAGAAAAAAATTAACTAAAAGGGGGAATATTAACTGCATTAGGAAAAATATAAAACCAGAGACAGATATTGGGGTAAAGGTGAATATCAGAAAAGCAAAGAAGCCAGCCAGTAAGTAGCTCTTACCTGGGGCAAGATTGAATTGGAGATCCTGTCTTCCCTGTGATAGGAAACTAAATCTTCTGTCCTCAGCATGGCTGGAGATGAATTGCCAGTGACTGGAGACTGTATGCCTAAGACTGACTTTGCTTCTTCCTTATATACCTCTCTAGTTCTTGATTCAGGATTAAAGGCTTGAGATCTGTTATTCTTTTAGACTGATTCACTCATATGTAGCTCTGGGTGGCCTTGAACTCAGAGAGATCCATCTGGCTTTGTTTTCCAAGTTGTGGGATTAAAGGTGTGTGCCACCACTGCCCAACTTCTATTGCTAACTAGTGTGGCTGACTTGGCATTTTGATCATTCAAGCAATCTTTATTAAATCAAAAGTAATATATAACCACAACTAACCTTCAGTGTGATCAGTGTATTCTGATATATCAGTCAGATAGGAAAAGGTCTAATAGGTTTTATTTGTATTTATTTTTCTATCTAATTCCTTCTTTCAAGAATTCCCAAATGTTTTACCAGAAAGTATGTTTTTTTCCCTACACCTCTGCCTTCTGGGGTTGTTTTACTAACTATGAAAATTCAGTATTTTTACCCATTTCTTAGTTCTGTGAACCTGGTATTAAGATTTGAGTTAGATAAATCCCTAGAACAGCAGATTTTCAGTCTGTTACTTATAGGACAGTATACCACACTTATGAATGTAGTTCTAAAAGCCAAACTATCAAATCCAGACATCTTAGACTGGCTTCCCCAGAGTACTTTTAGTTTCTTTATGGCACAGTTCATTAAGACATCCATTCTGAAGACATACATTGTTGTGTGATCAACAATGACCAGAATATTCCGAGAGGCTTTTGTCACATCAAACTCTTAGAGATACACTGAGCTTGGCTTCCACTCATTACTCATTCGTTACTCTTTAAGAATCTTTTTTTTAATGTGGAGAATCTTATCTGATTGGTGACAGGTATCATAAAGGACCAGATAAGAGTACATACACATTGCATATGTGATGATAATTTCTACGTTTTCATGGTCCCTTCTGTCTCCTATATACACATATTATAAAATGAAAATTCCTATCCTAAGGAAAAGACATTGCCCATCTACATTTCATATAAACAAAATTAGATACTTTGCATATATGAAATATTTTCAGATATACAAGCATTTAGAAACTATAAATTCTCATAAGCAGAAGAAAAAAATCATGAAATTTTTTTAGAACAGAACAACAGCAAGATGCCATATTAGATGAAGAAAATAAACTGTGACATAATTTTCTTTATATAGATACATATATGTATAATTTTTTCTTATTTTACATATTGATTCCAGTTCCCTCTCCCTCCCTCCCATGCTCCCTGAACCCCTCCCATTGGATGCCCTCTCACTGCACAGGAAGGGTGATGCCTTCCAGGAGGGATCATCAAAATCTGTCAAGTCATTTGGAGTAAGGTCTAGGCCTTCCCTCCTGCCTCTAGGATAATGGAATATCCCTCCACGAGGAATGTGCTCCCAAAGTCTTTTTGTGCACCAGAGATACATCCTGCTTCCACTGTCAGAGGACCCTTAGACTGCCCAGGCCTTTGAACTGAGACCAGTGTTCAGGGGGTCTGAGTCAGTATAATGCTGGTTTCCCAGCTATCAGTCTGTGGTCCAAGAGCTCCCGCTTGTTCAGGTCAGCTGTCTCTGTGGGTTTCTATAGCCTGGTCTTGACCCTTTTGCTTATAACTCCCCCCTCTCTACAAATGGATTCCAGGAGTTCTGCTCAGTATTTAGCTATGGGTATCTACTTCTGTTTCCATCAGCTACTAGATGAGTCCTCTATGAAGACATATGTGTTAGTTATCAATCTCATTATCAGGGAAGGACATTTAAGGTAGCATTTCCACTGTTGTTTAGATTGTTAGCTGGGGTTCTACTTGTATGTGTCTGGACATTTCTCTAGAGTCAGTCTTCTCTTCAAACCTATAATGGCTCCTTCTATTATGGTTTCCCTTTTTTTCCACTCTTGTCTATTGGTCCTCCAATTGGAATCCAGTTAAAGAGAGGGAGAGGGAGGAGTGAATGGATATTCCCTTAGCCTATAGGCAGAAGGGAGGGACTAGGCTCTACACCAAATAATTTGACAGATTTTGATGATCCTTCCTGGAAGGCATCACTCTCCCTGTGAAGTGGGTGGGGAATGGGACAGGGGGGTTGGGTGGGAGTTGGGATTGATATATAAAATGAGAAAAAACAATAAATATATAAAAAATTTTTCACCTCTGCAAAAATGGAAAAAATCCTACAATCTTTGATGTTGATTAACTGATGACTCAATTGAAATTAACACTTTAAATAAAGAATTTCAAACATTTATTATAATAATCATATTAATGTTTAATAATAAGCAATAAACCATGGTAATTAAAACACTACAATACATGGGATCCAATAGTCATTAAACTGTTTATTAACACTATTATCTTGTGCAATCTTTAAATTCTATATATCCCAGATTTATATAATGGAGATTATAATATTACCATGTTGATTAGGATATTATGAGAATTAATCAAGTTTACATGCATAAATAACTTCAATTCTATATGATGACTCTCATAAGCACTTACTATATTCCAGCTGTTACTAAAGAGCACTGGAACCTCCATAACATTATATCCAACTAATCCAAGTTGTTGACATTTTTCCTTTGCCTATGTAACAAAGGTTCATATCACAATAAATTACAACTACTTCATTTCTTTTGCTAATACCTAGAAAGTTCCTGTATTAAAATATACAGTAGCACCTAGAAAATTAGAAATAATTACTATATCATGAGGAAGATTGAAAAGGAAGAATGCATATAAATCACAGTTAGCTAATGATTGCCACACTTCTGTCCTAGAATTGGTTATTTCTCTTTACATATAAGCCTACTAACACACAGCTATCCATTTTATGGTTGTATGTGCTCTGGGTTTGAAAGCTAATATAGGTAGCAAAAACATATTACTTCACTCATTAGGCAGACATACAACCCAAATAAAGAAAACCTAATGTGTGCTTCCCAACATTCATTTTATACATTTAAAATTATTTGTATAAATTGTCTAAACTGGTGTGACAGTAGCTTTTTGTAAATGCATAAGTAATTACACAGCTCTTAACAAAAAATCTTCATTTAAAACCAGGATTTCTATATATAAAATTTTAAGTGGAGTTTTAAATTTCCAGGAGAAAGTTGTAATATCCAATAGAGTAGAAATGAATTAGGATAAGCACTTTTGTAATAAACATGGTCAACAGTTGCCAGAATCATTAGAAGACAGCATGGTCAGGCCAGCTTAAAGTTAAAGGATGGAATCCTTTAAATGTATAATATGATGCTATTATCAAGCCAGAAACTTGACATTTTCACAGAAACTGAGAAATTTCAACGCAAAGACAATAATTATCATCTTCTAAAGTTTTTTTTTCTCACAACTGATTTTAATTTTAATGATTGTTATTTCTCCTAAAATATTTGTTTAAGACAAATACACATAATTAAGTAAATTATGTTTCTCATTTCTCATAAAAATGACTATACAAAAGAAGATAAGTTAAATTTCAAGATTACAAGGCTTCAACATAATTCTGATATTTTGAATAAAGTGCCATGTATGGAGGAGGAAAATGAATTTTTACATTTTTAATCTGGGTAATGACATAACTTTGTTTTCAAACAATAGCATGGAATCTGTTGTTTATACAATAAATCGAAGAACACAAAAACATACACTCTCCAGTGTTTGATGCTAATTCCTTCTGCTACCTTGCAACTTCATGAAGTAGTCCAATATCTTCATAGTAACAAAACACAGAACTAAAACAAATAAAATGATACAAGTAACAAAACACGGGAACTCTATGAAATACTGATATTCTTTTGAAGATTCTTGAACTCATTTTATTTCAGTTGAATATATGCACTGTTATCTTCTTTGCTAGGTAAAATGCTTTGAATTCTATGAGACCTGATTCAATTACCACCAATAGTTGTAATACAAGGTGGAAAGGTGTAATACAAATGGAAAACTTGTAGAGAGCTGCAAATTGCCGTGCCTTAAAGATGGCGCTGGTTTCTGCCTTCCACCTTCCCGATGGTGAGTGCTCTCTGGAGTAAACAAACAAGTCCTTATTTGGCTAAGGCTGAGATCCAGGCTTGCTTACGCATATGTGGACCTATCTGCATTCACCACGTGGTGTGCCAGGGTTGGATACACCAAGGCCTTATAAGCTGTGGGCTGGCTTTCCCCCGGGGTCAGATTGTTCAAGGTTCCTGATTAAAACTGCTTAAAGAAGAGTCCAAGCATTGCATCTTCCTTGCTGGTAGAGGCAGTAGCGACAAAAACTGACAGAACTTGTGAAACTAAAGGATACTGTGGAAATCTAAACAAAGAATGACAAACATGTCAAAGTAGCATCTTTATGTTTTTCCTCTAACAATATTTGCCAGAAAATCTTTCATAAAACTTCCAAAAGAAAGAATATTTTTTGATAAATTTGTTCTTCAGAATATATAACTCGACAAAGTCTAAAAGATAAAGAGCAGTTCACTAGCATAATAGAAAGAAAATAAATCACAAATATTAACACAATGAATTATTTTTAGAAAAATGCATTTAAATAGTTTTATGGAAAAGAACTTGAACTTGTAGCAACTTCATAGTTGTTAATCAGCATCTCAACTCCAAGTGCAATGAAGGCCATTGCTGTTTCATTAAGTAACAGTAATATAAAGTCAAATCTTAACTATCTTGACAGAAATGGTTTATCAAATATCACAGGCAAAAGGATACTAGAAACTCTATTAGAGAAGAATCATATCTGATTTATTTCAGCATTATCATTATCATACTATACACATAGAGAGTTTAGCTTGATTATATATGTTGTGCACTTAATTGACAGATAAAAGCATTCTATATAAGAAAAATAGCAATAAAGTTGTTAAAGCTGGCATGGACTAGTAGTGTGTTGGAAGAACTTGATATTCTGCTTAATGTAATACTAGCTGACATTTAATGAAACTTACTAAATCTTCCTTCCATTGATCTGAAAATTTTTATCTTCTTCCCATGGTCTTTTACAGAAGAGAAGTTTACTTTGCTTCAGAATGATGTGTGGTTCAGTTTTCAGATAAACTAAAATGTCCATTTACTTTGGGATACTTTTTTGTTGTCTTTCACTTTTTTCAATTCTATTCTAAATATATACATTTTTAACCTGGTAATACCTATAAATTATACTTTATAAAATGAATTTTAATAAACAATGAAGTGCAGTGTGAAGACAATATTTTAGATGGTATTGGGCAAGCTCTCATGAAAAACAACAATGACATAAAGATTTATATTTCAAATATGCAGTGCCCAGCTAGTGTGAAGATCTGATCCTTGGATTTCCCCTTAAAGAATGTTCTGAATGACAGTTCTTGCACAGGTTAGTGTACCAAGAATCCCAGAGCATAAATCTCTCTTTGTATAAAATTTCTAACAATAGGAAATTCAAGAAGAACCAAGATAGATTGTGAGCTAGAGACATATCCTTTTACAAGCAAGAATAAAACTAGATTCCCAGGACTCCCAACCATATTAAGAAAATATAACTTATGGTTTAGAGTAATAATCCAAAGATTCAAATATGTTGTTCTTTAGCTGGCTCTAATGTTCATTGTTTGTTGTGATTTTATCTTCCAGGGCCAGGAATGTAACAAGTTACGAGCTTATATATTGAAACAGAGATGATTGCTTTAAGTACAGGAGTTGGCTTTTGAGCTGCTTGGCATGAATTACTTTTTGAAGGTTAAAAAATGCCTAAAATTAGGTTCTGTTTATTTTAATTAGAATAAAAAAATTAGGAGCAGGACTGGATATGGATAGCCCCCCCCATTAACTATGTGGAACAGCTGCTAAAAACAGCAGGCATGTTATGGCTGCTCTCTAAAATGAGCATAGGTCAAATACATAATGTGTTCTGTTCGGAGATTTAGAGTGGCATATGCTGCACCAGTTTCTACCTCACAGCATGGAGCAATTTATCCATGCAGTAATACAAAGGCTCCATTCTCCCATAGGTTTTAGATATCAATCTCAAAATTTTATGTGAATCACATTGGAGTTAATATAAAAAGATATGGTGACCTAGAATGAATTCAGCACAATGAGTTACTGAACTTAATCACTGGTATGATGCTCAGCAAAATATACTGTCTATGTTTGAGGGAAAGTTCTCATATTATACTATGTAAATTTATAGCAACATATCAGGAAGGACACTACACATCAATAATAGAGAATGTATTGTACAAAGTAGCAGTCCTTTAGTTCATTTTGTAATATATACAAAAATATTTTGCTTTAACAAGACTAGGTATACACTCAAATAGGTTAAAAGGAAGAGAAAAATCTAGAGAATTTAGTTAAAAAACAAATGTGTATAGCTTTGTTAAACTTGTAGCAAATTGCTGTTCAAAGCATAGCAGGATAACATAAAAAAGAGGAAAATAAGGTTTTCCTAGTTTACTTTATATTGATGTGATAAATACCATTGTAAAAAGAAACAATGGAAGGAAATGGTTTGTTTTCTCTCATACCTTTTATTCTATCATGAAGGAATTCAGAGCAGGAAAACAAAGAATGAATGTGGAGACAGGAACTGAAGGAAAGGCCATGGAAGAATACTATGCACTGGCTTTCTCCCCACTGTATTTCTCAGCATAAATTTTATGTAGCCCAAAGACAGGACTGTACTTGATTGGTTGCCCCCACCTACATCAGTCATTGATTGTGAATAACCCCCACAGACTTGACTACAGCTTCATCTGATGGATGCATTTTCTCAGTTGAGAGTCCCTCTTGCCATATGACTCTAGCTTGTTTCAAGGTGAAAACAAAAACTAACTAGCACAAAAGCCTAGGGTATGATCTGCAAAGGACTACCCCCAGCTAACCATTTTTGCTAAATGGAGCCTGTGCTCCAAAACCTTTTCAAAATTCCAATATAGCCCTTCCATCTTAAAACCTAGTGTTTAAGTATATGAGTCTATGTGGGATATTTCACATTCAAAATATAATCACATTACAAATAGAAAATCTCTACTGTAATAGGCTTATAATTCAAGTATTGCAAAGGATTAAACAAGGTTGCCATGAACTCATGGTTAATCTCTGTTACATAATCAATTTGTGGCCATGCTGGGCTATATATGATCTTATTAAAAAATAATCCTTTGAGAAGTAACATGTCATTGTTATGTCTTAACTATTTCACCATAGAGTTGTACCAAACACTTAAAATATTATCACCAATTCAAAGTACAATATTCCAAAATACAGAATAGCAAATTTTTTTCAAACATATTCTACAAACCCTGCATTATCTGAATACCAAATCCAGATGCAATCACAAAAAAAGGAGAAAACTACAGAGTTGAAGATATATGTAAGAAATTCAAATCAACATACTTGTAATATCAACTTAACTATATGTTAAAAGAACACTTACTATAATCAAATTAGATTCATCTTAGGTATAAAAAGGTGGTTTGATGTATATAAATCCATAAACATTGTATACTAAATCAATTGAATTAAGTAAAAATACCACATTGTCTTTTGAAGAAATGTATAAAAAAGATATTTGATAAAATTCAACATACGTTCAAGATAAAAATGTTGATCATGTTAGGTATAGGATAACTATATCTTAACATCATAAAGGTAATTCATAGTACGTCAACAATTGATACAACATGATATTGAATAGGGAAAAATGAGATTGTGATATATAGGACCAGACAAAGATACTACTTTCATTAAACATAGTATTTTAAGTTCTTGCTAGAGCAATCAGGCAACAAAAAAGAAATATTATGTAAGAATCTGTATCACCAAAAGCAAGTGGTCAGCGCCTGAACAATGATACCTGATGTTGACCTCTGGTCTCTACTAATCAGCACATCACATACACACACACACACACACACACACACACACACACGCATACACACACAAACACACAACACACGCACGCACACACGACATGAACCTATATATACATATATATAGTGAGATACATATATATACATATATATATACATATATATGTGTGTGTGTATATATATATATATATATATATATATATATATATATAGTCTTTACATTAATACAATCTTTTGGGTCTTTTTGAATGTGTTTATTCTGTTTCCAGGCTGAGCACTCTGCAATGGACAACCAATAAGAGAGCTCATCCCTAAGAAAGATTAATTCCTTTCATAAATATAGTCCTGTAATTCTATTTCAAACATTTTCATTAAAGGCACTAAGTGGAAAATATGTTTATCCAAATCCATAAACAAATAATCACATTTTTTACCCTTCTCAACATCATTTTCTAGTGTACATTATAGAGACTTTTGTTGTTGTTGTAATTGATTATACACAGTCTCCACTCAACCATTTAAGGCAGTTTATTTATGACCTTGACTTTCATTTCCACTTACATTTTTTATTCCTGAATGTTCATTTTCTTGGAAATGTGTTGAGAAGTTACTTTTAAGGCTTTCCCAGGGATGAGTCCCATAATTGGTTACCCAGTACCAAGTGGTCATGCCTGAAACTTTATACATAGACTAGTAGGAAAAGCAGGATTTATTTAATTATTTACTCATATGTATGTGCGTGCACAACAATATCTAAAGAAAAAGAAGTGTCCCAAACTTCCAACCCTGCTAATCCGGAAAACCTTTCATCAGAGTCTATCCAGGTAAGACCATCTGATCCACCCTTCAAGGCACCCTCCTCATCCCTTTGATACACAACCCACAGTTCAAGCTTGGAACAAGAGGCACATCTTGTACACTAGCCCAGTGTCCTGTGTTCACCAAATTTCTTTCTACCAAAGTCATTTCCAAATTCTAAGCTTAGCCCTGCCAATATATCTTGTGCTATGCTCCAACCTGTTGTGTCCATATCTGACACAGTCAATAAAAAATTCCTTATGTGTTTATCTCATTGCAAAATCCAAACAATGTGAAAGATCAAGGAACTCAAAACCCATCATTCCTATAGACATGTTTGACAATGAGAAATACTAGATGAACTCCATAATTCAAGATTTCAAAGAACAATTATTTGTTCCAGCAAAGAATATAGGGAGTTTAAAAAAGACACAAAGAAACAGCTCAATGAAATTAAAAAAGTAAAAAGAACACATGCTTGAATGATTCTTAAGAAAGTATAAACATAATGCTGGTGGAAATGATGAATACAACCCCAGCTTTGAAAATAGAACTCGATAAAGAGATACAACAGTGGAGAGTACTTAAGCTGAAATTAAGATGGAATTGAAAAATAAAATAGCTTTACTAGAAAACTCAAAGTCCCACACATAGAACGAATCAAACAGAAAACAGAACATCTGGATCTGTACATTGCCTAAGCCAAATAAGAAAAGAATATTAAAACAATTTAAAAAACACACGAACTGAATATCCAGGAAATGTGAGATACCATGCAATCTTAACAACTAGGAAAATGTAGAAAAAAATATCTTTGAGATTTCACCTTATCCCAGTCAAAGTGAAAATCATAAACAAATCCTCTGACTATAAAAATGCTAGGAAGTATTAAGAGAGAGAAAATCCTCTTTAATTGTTCTTAATTGGATTACAAATTGGACCAGCCTTTCTGTAAATGAGTATAGAGAGCCTTCAAAAACTTAAAACTATACCTACAATATAACCTAAATATACCACTACTCAGAAGTGGCCCAAAGAACTTCACATCCCCTGAATAGATCTTACTTCAGCCATGCCCCAAAACATACACATTTCATCTGCTTAACATGTTATCTCAGAGCTCCTACTATTCCCACTAAAAATTACCTAAAAGGATGGGAAAAATATTTGCTGCTTTGGGATAATAAGAATAAAATACTCAGCACTAAAAACTGTTTAAGAACTTTAAAAGAAGAGATTCTGTTAAATTATGACTTTGATTTGTTAATTTGTCAAGTAAAATTAATCAATTTAACTAAACTCTACCACACAATTCACAAATTTCTTACTGAAAATACCCACAACATGACCACATGATTGTTTTGCAACTTCTATAATGAACTGTTTATTAGTAATGAAGCAATCTCTATTATCTCATCTGATTAAATAGTCTAAACAATCCAACCATAGCCTTTGTGAGCACACTCTTGGAAGCAGAAGTGAGAAGATGGGATTTATATAGTACCCTATATAAAATTATATAATATCCAGACCAATGCCTGATGAGTCTAAACTAATAGTTATGGATTTGTTGTTATGAAACCCAACATCTTGTATCTGCTGCTTTATTCCAACCTATCTGTTTGTGTGTGTGTGTGTGTGTGTGTGTGTGTGTGTGTGTGTGTGTGTGTGTGTGTGTGTGTGTATGTGTGTGTGTGTGTACTTTGAAGCTTGCTCAGATACTACAAGATATTATGTAGCTATACCTAGAGGCTTCATTAAGATATCCTCAATCAGCAGCTGCAGAAGTTTCTCAGCAGTTATATGTACTACCTGCTCTTCTAGGCTCCTTCGCCTAGGTTCTACTTCCCAGTACTCAAACTGATATTCAAAATGTGACTCTAGTTCCAAGAGAGACACCACCATATTCTTTCTTCTGTGGGCACCAGACACTCACGTATCACAGAGAAATAAAATATGTCAAATTCCAAAACACATAAAATTAAAATTAAAAAAATATACTCTCAGATACTATTGTGAAATATTAGTTTGAGATGTGTTACATTCATTTATGCTGTGGAGTTTTGGTTTAATAATGCAAAGATGGGTTGCATTCTTTTATGCTTCATTTGTTTAACTCTGTGAAGTTGTGTTGCTTTGCCTGTCTAAAACTACTTATTTGTCTAATAAAGAGATGAATGGTCAACATCTAGGCAGAAGAGAGGGTTGGTAGGTCTGTCAAGCAGAAAGAATAAATAGCGGAAGAAATCTAAGCTCAAGAGAAAAAAGCAGTATCAAGAAAAGTAGAAAGAGAGTGACACCAGAGGCCAGTCACTCACCCACACAGCCAGCTACGGAGTAAGAAGCAAAGAAATGTATATAAAGGAGAGTTGAAAGCTCAAAGACAAAAGGTAGATTCCCATTCTACCTTGCTGTGCAGAATAATAAATAAAATGAATTCTGCCAGTGCAAAGTGCTGGGGAAGTTAACATATTGGAGTTTTCTAAATCTAGAGATTTTCATCTGTGAAATGCACTAATACACGTGCATCAGGTGCTACCTCATGTAACATGACTCTTACAGTACCCAAAGAACAAAGGAGAGAGTTCCAAATACAAGCATGCTGCCTGCTGAACACTTAATAATAATGTTCTTTGGCTCTAGCCAAAAATTCTCATTTTTACTTTCTGCTTCAATGAAACTGTGGTCAAGAAATAGGTAAACCTGAAAGTACTATTAAATGTTAGATATTTTGCTGTGGGATATTCCGATACCCTGTGTGAATATATGTCTCTATGATTGCTTTAATAAAGAAGCTAACTGCCAAACAGCTGAACAAAATGTTAGCCAGGAGAACTAGACTAGGAGAATTCTAGGAAGAAGGGTAGTGTCAGAGGAGTTGCCAAGAATCTCAGAGGGAGCAAGACATGCTGGAGGACAGGTAAAGCCACTAGTCATGTGTCAGTACATAGGTTAGTAGAAATATGTTAATTTAAGTTGAAAGAGCTAATTAGTAACAATCATGAGCTATTGGCCAAGCATTTACAAATAATACTAAGTCTCTGGGTGAGTAACATGGGAGTGGCTTGGAGGACAAAAACTTTGGCTTACATTTTAAAGTTCTTAATTACATTTCTGAACATTTATAAAATTTCTATAAAATTCAGTACATTTGCTTGTATGACTTCTACTCATAACTCATGATCCTATTTTTAAAATAATATTATGAAAATTACATTAGATAATAGTTTTGAAAGCTATTTATAAACTTAAAGTATTATGTAAAATAATAACTGTCATTGTCATATCATTTTAGCTATTATTAAAAGCATTTTATTTTCCCTTTTTCCCTGATCTATTGCTCATTCCTCTAGAGCTGCTGAATAAGAAAATTTGCTACTGGATTTTAAAAAGTTGTTCATAATAAGTCTATTCAAGGACAATAATACATCCAAAATATTCTCCCTACTTCCATTTTAGGAACTTCAAATTTATTAACCACACTAGAGTCAGAATGGATTTTATAAAACCTACCTCATTCCTGCTCAAACGTTTCATGATTTCCCATTACACTATGAATAAGACAATAACTCAGCAACTGCCTTTAAAGCTCTATCATGATCTGGTCTCTGCCTCTGTCACCAGGTTGATATCTATTTAAATTAACATATAACGTGATTGATTACATAATGTCTTTCAGTTTATTAAAAGTACCAAATTCCTTTACATTTCTGAAATTTGTTCTTTCATCTTCCCTATATTCCTTCCCACCTTGCAAGCTTTTGTTCATTTACTTGCTATCTCAGTTAATTTCCTGTTGCATTGATAAATCACCATGGCCAAGGAAATGTATAAATGAGGTGTTTAATTTGGCTTATGGTTTCAGAGTGTTAGAGTTCACAATGGCTAAGGGAAATATTAGTGAGAGTTCACATATATGAGTCAAAAAAAAGGAGAGTAGGGAATTGCATAAACTTTGAATCCTCAAGGCCTGCCCCCAGTAACCCTTCTCCTCCAGCCATGCTATCTAATTCTTCCTAAATAGTTCCACAAACAGGAAACCAGTATTGAAATATATAAGCCTACAATGTCCATTCTCATACAAATAACCACATAGGTCACCATAGGCTTGTGGCTATATCATAATGCAAAGTTAATTTAGTCAAACTTTAAAAGTTCTCCACAGTCTTTTAGTATCAACACTGTTTAAAAGTTCAAACTACAAAGGCTTTTTTGATATACAAGATAAAATCTCATAATTATAAGTCCCATAGAAATAAAAAAATGAACATTAACTGTATGCAATGGCGTGGAATTCAAAATGGAGAAATTGGGCCATAGTGAAGTAATACTTCATCACAGCAAGTGTTCAACCCAGTACCACAAACCCCAAGTCCTATAGTTCCATGTAAGATGTCAAAGGGCTTAATGACTCAAGATTTCCAGGTTTTCTTTTCACAGTCTAATTCTCTCTATTGAGATAGTTCTTTGCCTTTTATGCATATCTTTTTCTTATATAGCATGGCTCTGGTTTCTAACATCTAACATCTTGCCATGTGCAATGTAATATAGGCTTCCTTTTCATGGCTTTATCTAATGACCCGTCATTGCCTTCATGCAGTAATTCCTTTCCCACATATCTGGCTCACTGGCTCTCCTTATTCTTTGAGAAAGATTCCACAACACTTTTATTGATGTATTCTTCATGACTCTCAAACCAGAATCACCTGGACAACACTACCAAGTTTGACTACCAAATCAGAGTGAACCCTGGCATCCTTTAATCACATTAGTAGCCACTTTGATTTGTCATGGTTATTTAAGGGCAGAAAATTCTCTAGGCCTTTTTTCTTACAAGTTGGAAGCTTATACGGATGTGTGGGGTCTTCATCTGAGGCAACTCTCCCTTTATTCCACTTCTTATTGGGTCTAGTTTTAGGCTTCTTATCTCTGCCAGTACAAATTCCAACTCTAATATTAAATTTGCCAATGATATTTTTCTCTTTAAACTGTACATTATGTTTTATTAACCTCTCTTATGCAGGTATACCATAAAATAGAACATGTTGGGATACATGTAGGGCAAAAAATAATATAAAAAGTAAGGAATCAACATTAGACTGTCTTGAGGTATCCTCTGCCAAAGAATTACTTTTCAATTTAGCCTCAGGTAAATTTTTGGGACAAAGGCAAAAGACTTTGTCATTTGCCACACTCTTAGACAAATTCCACAAGAATGAGCATATCACAGTTGCCAATGTTGTTCCCCTCTGAACATTATTAGCACTACTGTCTTCCAAGCTTCTACTATGACAGCTTCACTAATCTTCACTAATTCCCATTTACATCATTCAACTTCTCCCCTAGTCAAAAGATCCATCTTTGAAATTCTTCCCCAAAACAGCATAATCAGACCTGTCACAACAATGCCTAACCCTTGGTACCAATGTCTGTCTTGGTTACTTTTCTCTACCTGTGATAAAACACTAAAACCAATAGATTAATTTGGCTTATAGTTTCAGAGGGTTAGAGTCTACAATGGTAGAACCATGGGCATTTGAGAGCTTATATCTAGATCCACAAACCACGAAATGTTGGGCTTGGGAGAATTGAAAATCACTTCAGTTTTCTTAAAACTAAAAGCTTGCTCCCTGTAATATACTCTAATCCTTCACAAACAGTTCTATGGGGGTTATGCTATGGGGGCCATTCTGTTTCAAACAGTGACACTTGTTTCATAACTCAATGAAATTCTGTGTACCAAGAATAAAATGTGCCAATCAGTTTAGACAACTCCAGGCACACACTCACACACACACACACACACACACACACACACACACACACACACACACACACACACACACACACGCAAAACACTCAAGCATTCTGCCTAAATATTACTTTTCCTTTTCTTTCCTTGTAAAGAATATTTTCCTCTTGATATGTGCTTATTGAATTTTTCTTTTTGTTAGTGGTGACTTCTGTGACTATAAAGAAATTTGGATTCTCCAGAGTAGTAACTACTTCATCACTGATTTTTTTTTTAAGTTGAAAAAAAGATTTTTTTTTTCATACGATATATTCTAATTATGGATGCTCCCCCTCAACTCTTTGCAGATCTTCTCCACCTCCTCACCAAGCCAAATACACACTGTTCCTTGCTCTCTCTCATTAAAAACAGACATCTTAAAATAATAATATTAATACAAAATAAAACCATAATAGGGAAAAACAAGCAGAAATAAATGAACCAGAGAAAAAGTACAAGGAACACATGTAAACACAGAGATAGAAAAAAAAACTAATAAAAACACAAAATGAAACTGTAATATATAAGCAAAATACCTATAAGGAAATCAAAGAAACAAAACCCTCAAAATACCACTAAGTTCAGTCTGTGTTGGCCATCTATGGATGGGCATGAAGTCTTCCCTTCAGTGAGGTTTCTATACCCAGTGATGCTCCTTTGCAAAAAAAACTATTTTATTTTTCTTTTGTGAAATGTGAATTGGAAATAGCTTCTGATTATGGATGCAAGATTATGACCACTTCTCTGAGCACTGGGACCCCATCTGAGTCAGACCTTGGCAGTCCCATTTTTTCTTAAATTAAATGCAATAAACAACAGATAATAAGGGCTATCTAATCTGAAATAATGATCTGCACCCTTATTTAGTAGTATTACTTGCACTTAGAGAGTCAAAGTAGGACAATTGTCTGTAAAATCTAATTTCTTTGAAATCAAATGCACTAAAATTTTTAGAGTTAGGAAGACTTTTCCACTATAGAATTTTTTCTCTGCTGACACATTTCTAATAGCTTAATATTTTATTAAAGTGCAACACACCCATGACTTCAGCATTTTCAGAAACCTTAACAAGATTGTCCATCTAGGTTTCTTGCCTAAGATAATTCTTATATAACTCATATCCCAATAGGCAGACTTTTCTTTCCTGTGAGCTTTGTAGTATCACTCCAATTGTTAAGAAAGCATGGAATAACAATAATCAAATTCTCAATACCTGCCAACTTCCCTCCAGCTAAACTCTCATTAAGGGAGGCCATATCAGTGTGTTCTATCACATAAAATGACCAACATTTCTTTAGCCTGGATTCTGGGCTGCAGTAACAAATTGTGTAATGAATGTGAGAATTCAGCACTCAGCAAGGAGAAATGTTTGGCTGGCAGACATTACCATTTCCTACTGGGCAAAAAAAATGTTTTTGCTTTGTCTTTTTGCAGAGGAGCACATTCTAAAATCCTAGAACTTCATTTGATGACATATTTGGATAGAGCAAAGAATTCCTTTGTTTTTTGTTTATTTTTTGAGCAAAGAATTCATATCATTCTATGAATAACTACATCTTTCACAAACCTATTTAGAATTCAAAGTCATTATAAAATGATGGTAGAGGATGAATAAAATCATCAGTCATTCAAAATATTATTTTCACCAATAGAGGTGAGCACATGTTCAGAAAATTACAAAAATAATTCAAGTATATGCTAGCCTAGAAGTAAATATTGGGTTAATATGAACTGAACAGTTAAATACTTATTTATCACTGTATAAAGTCTTATTTTTATGAGTAGACAAATTTAATAAAATGATGGAGGCAGAAAAGTGTACCAAATTAATGAGAGGATATGATAAATCTGTGGAAAATCAGAATGTAATGGGTCCTCATCTGTTCACTAGATAATTGAACAAATGTATCAGAAGTACAAGGAGTTTGACCTCAGTTTCAATTGAAGAATTTTACATCTCAGGAAAAATGCTGTGGATTCAGCTTAATATGTCATCCTTAAAATCACAATGTCCTGGTTGAAATGCTTAGAGCCTTTCATCTGTCTTATTGAAAAGAATTTCAAGGACATATATTTTCTGATTCATGACAATGTTTTATTTAGGCTAATACCTCTAATAGATACAACAGGCTAATAGTAAATCTAGTAACCAGAAATGGGGTGCTTTTTTTGGAGTTGTAGGTCAAAGCGAGCCAATCAGCCCCCAAACATTAAAGTCTATTCCCAATGATACCGGTTAATCTCTAGAATTTTACATTAAGTTCTATTGCTAAAGAGCCACATATCAAGTCACATGTCATGAAGAAATCAAATTGGTATTCATCTGAATATTTCATCTATACTGTCTTGTTTACATAATACTAGGAGATACTATGCATGCTAGTAGAGGAGAAAAGTAACCACTGGTGTTATTTAGCTATGAATCCTAAAGGCTACCACAATAACCCGCTTATAAAACATTGCCCTTGATGCAGAGGATAGCTGCTGAGTAACACAGAGTTAAAATTTTTAAGGTGGATTGATCAATATTCAATGGAAAGCCACACACTTAAGAGTATGTGAACAGCAGTAGTTGTACTTAAAGGATTAAAAAATGAAGATACAAGTTGGAGTCTGTTGATCTGGGAAGAATGAGAGAGAAGTGAATATGAACTATATATATTGTACAAATTCTCAGAGAACTAATGGCTTCTTTTTGTTATACCTTATATACATAGACTATATTATCCTGATGAACAAATATAAAAATTTTGCTTACTGCAAAAATATCACAGCTCAGTTTTTATTAATAAATCAATCATAGACATTTTCATAGCTGTATCATGTGAATGTGATATTTAAGTAATTTCACAGAAGCTCTTATGTTAGAGGTATGCTACAAGTCTCTCACCTGAATAACTTTTCCTTCAGAAATATTAAATCTCATCAATGATTGATCATTCCTTCTACCAGTCTAAGAAATCTTTCCTTAAAGTTAACAAAATATAAAATTTGATTGCTTATCATTATCTTTTTTTGTTAATGAATGTTTTATAAATAATTATGAGGCTTTGTTATTCATTTGGCAATTAACGCAATATATATACATATGTATATGTATGGTGTTATAGCATATACACATATGATTACCTTTTTAACTGAGATAAAGTAATTTTACCTAGATAAAATATCAATGTATGTACATATTTAGTTCCCGAATTGTTATGTCTCTAATAATCCCAGGACAATTGTTTAAATGAGATACCTATTTAACATATCCAAGCAGACATTGGTCTCCAGGTCCTCTTATATCACTCAGAATTGCAAGAACCTGTTACCAAGTCCAGCCCTTCTCACCTCTTCTCACCCTTGCCTTTTCCTCTAAAACTCTGCAGCTCCAAAGCTTAGCTTTACTTACCACCATTTCTCTTTTCCTATATGAAACCCAGCCATTCCTAATGATTCTTCTCTTGGTTCTGCTTCTGGCTCTACACCTGGCTCCCCCTTCTTCTATTTGCCTCTCCTCTTCCTACTCACTTCTCTTCTTTTCTCACTCTCCACCTCCCTCACTCTTGTTTCATGGCTTGGATCAGTCTGCTGGGCTGGTTCTGTCTGAACTCTTCCAAATGCCCCGGGCTGCTTTTTCCTCATATCTTTAAAAAAAAGAAAAAAATATACCTTCTCCTCAACCACAAATAAGTGCACTTATGTCCTCATTTTCATTCACAATTCAGAGAAACTAACATATCTGTCACTTCAGACATATATGAAAACTTCTTCATTTTTGCAGTAGTCAAAATACTCTACATTATGCATTGTCTCAATGTTATAGCTACTGTGACTAGAGGGGCAAAGTACCTGGTGTCTGCTGAGCAATTATCTCTGGAATAGGAAGCCAAATCCTTTGGGGAAATGCTAAGGAGAGGTATAGCTGTATAGCTGGGTCATTTAGTAGATATACATTCATCCTTTTAGATTATCTCTACACTGATTTCCATAATGGCTGCACACATAACAATCCCTCCAACAGTAAATGAATACACCCTTTCTCCATATTCCAGGTATTTAAATACAGCCTTTAAGAGAATCCAAAAGCTGCCACTACCCTCACAATTAGGAATTAAAAGAATAGAACACTTCCTCCAGAAGTAAGAAATTAATCATTATGGGGGGCATCAGTAGACTCATGTCCCTGGCTAAATCAATCTCTGTTGCAGTCCCTACTTGTATGCATACATGGCTGTCCTCATGGTGTTCAGCCAGGGCTTCTTTGCCTTTTATTTAAAGTCTCACTGAGGAAAAGTCTGACTTTTAACTACAGTGTTGCTAAGAGCTTAATTTTAAGGATCTTTGTTTGTTTGATTCCTTTTTCTGTTGCTCAAAATGTTAGTTGGGGTCAGTCTTGTAGGTCTCTGAACATTTTTCTAGAGTCAGTTTTCTCTTGAAACTAATAATGGCTCCCTCGTTTAATCTCTCTCTCTCTCTCTCTCTCTCTCTCTCTCTCTCTCTCTCTCTCTCTCTCTCTCTCCCTCCCTCCCTCCCTCCCTCCCTCCCTCCCTCCCTCTCTCTCTCTCTCTCTCTCTCTCTCTCTCTCTCTCTCTCTCTCTCTCTTTCTCTCTCTCCTATTCCTCCCCTGACTCAATCTTTCTAGTCCCACGTGCTTTCCTGTCCTCCCCTTCTCTTTCTCCTAGCTCCCTTTCCACTCACTGCCACCCAACTCCCAATATGCTCAGGAGATCTTGTCCCTTTCCCCTTCTGTGAGGGACCTTGTATGAATCTCTTAGAATCCTCCTTGTATTCTAGTTTCTCCGGCGGTGTGAATCTTTGTTTCTTTTACAAATCCAAAATCCAGAATTTCTGTATCTTATGTAGTCTCTCTCAACTTCTCTTTCTCTCCTGTGCTTTTCTGAATTCACAAGCCTTTCTCTTTAAATCCCATAGATGTGCAGGAAAGTGCTTGTTGTCTCTAAATTACCAGATTCCCTCATTAAAACTAATTTATCATAATTCATTTAGTCATACATTATTAATCCTTGTATTGTTCTATGATGGGCTGTCCTGGCACTTCCTGCAACTGATGGGAGGAAGAATTACAGCTTTCTAAATGATTTTGGGAGCTAGGTCTACATAGTTTCTAGATGTAGTTGCTTGGTCACTTCATAGAATCAAATTAGTGGGATGTGAAAATGGCTATGAACAGAAAAAGCCAGAAATAAGGAGAAATAGTATGGATGCATATTATTCAGAACAATGCAGTGGTATCATAATCACTAGGCCTGCATCTGTGACCTACAAGATTCTCCATTAGGAAATGGCTCAAGTATCTGTAGTCTCAGTAGTGACTGACAAGGGTCTCCTGGTGTCTTTTTAAAATTAAATGAATTCCCTCTTAGTTGAGGGGAGCTCTGTAGAGATAGAGGCATAGATACTATATGGTTTGTTCCCTTCTATATAAGGTTATTATAAGTCTTCATACTATTTAATATCTATGAGAAACTCCTACAGCATTCAGCTGCACTGCTTCAAATATTCCTGTGAAGTAGCTGCAGTACTATTAGTTTTGTCTTTTGTTACATGAGTAATGGTATCAAACATTTTGTCAATATCTCCTCAATAATTCTGTAAAAGTATTTTTATCATTAGTGTACCATCTCATAAATTAGATCACAATTACTCACAGATTTTAAATTCTACTACTTAAATAATGGAAGATGATCAAGTATATTTTATACATGTATGAAATGTCATAACAACTCATTAGTTTTCACAATAAATAAGTGAAAAATAATGGTATATAGTAGCTAATTAAGTATAAATTCTTCTTTTTAAAGTCTTTATATCATTAGGCAATAATAGTTTGGGATTTTGATTACCTATTTTGTTTCTGTGGCAAGAAATATGAATATAGCCATGAGACTACGAAAAAGCAAGAAGCAGACAAAAACATACAGGGGAATCAAGAATTCAGACAGTAAATTGGGTAAGTGTACTTTCAGTTTTTCAGTTTCTTTTTATGTATAGATAGGTTTTTATATTTCAAAGAAAATTTGCATATGTACAACCAACAGGAACTCAACTGTTATTGTGATTATTTATGTATTTTATTCTGAAACGGTGGACTTTCTAATTTCCATTTTCATAAATTTAAATATATGCATGATATTCACTTACTATAAAATGCAGAGCCAAATGGAAATTAATTTCATTACATCTCAAAAAATCTTAGCAAACAGTCATTATCTACGTGATATTATGCTATCTAAAGGGTTTAATGTTTTATTAGTTCTACTAGGGTCAAAAGTATTTGACAACTGTCTTTTTAAATTACTTTTATTTTATGATGCAAATGTAAAATAGCACTTTGTGAAACACTGAAATAAAGCAAATGCAAGTGAATACAAATAGAAATTCCTTGTACATCTACCCTCTCTCATCCAACAAATGGCTTCACTATTTTAATATGATTTAGTCTAAATCCTCATGACTCTTCAGAAAATAAAACATATTTATATAAGGACTACTGCATATATATAAATCTCATAAAATTTTTCAGGCAGGCATTATCACCAGTTATATATTATATGGATAAGTAGCTTTTTCCATATATTATATGGATATGTAGCTTTTTCCTTTGAGTATGTAATAAGCATCTTTTATATGCAGATTATTTAAGCATTTAATAATGTAAAGAAATATGTGCATACACAGTTACACATATATGCACCTGTTCAATACATAATCAGATATTCTCCCAAAGTGCCTTTCTATAATGTATTTTTTTTTCATTTTTTATTTTTTCTTTTATTTGTTTTTTGTTTTGTTTTTTAGAAGTATTCAGGACTCTCAAAGTTTAGAAATAAACAAAAAAGACAATTTATAAAATAGGCAAACCATACAAGTATTTGACTTAATATGTCATAAGCTTATGAATTGTTGGTAAATATAACCAGTTATTAAGGGCATATATTTTAAGGACACGATGAGATGTCACCTATTAAAAAGACAACACAAAAGTTTATGAGGATTCAGAGCAATTGGAACTCTCCACTATTGCCAAAATGGAAAAGAATACAACCAAGCCACTAGAAACCTAATGAAATCAAATTGACATTTCCCATTAGACCCATTAAGTCTTTCTCCAGCATATTTATCCTTGAAAAATAAAAAACTTACTCATATATAGTGTTAGCTTGTTTATAGAAATGTCATAATATTAGATCCCAAACTAGAAACAACTAAATGTCCAAGACCAGATAAATAGATAAGCATATTGTAAGTGTTCAGTGGGGCACTACTTATGGATATAAAATATAAAATTGTGCATTTTTGTTTTATTTCTTTTACTGTTTTACTGTCGTTCTGGATATTCTAAGTACTTTCAACTCATTGTGGACAATGTAATATATGAAGCTCAGGACACTTTATTTTTAAGAACAAAGAACAAAGCCCAAACTCACCTGACAATTGGCACCAATATCTTTGTTCCACACAGTAAGATAAGAATATGTGTTCTTTCTAGTTTTATTATGAATTCTAAACCCATTTTCCCCTGTTGCAGTGACTTTTAGTGAGGCATTTGAGAAGCTTATTGTTCTGATTCTACAGCAGGCTTCTTAGGACCTGTAATATTCCCAATAATTACTTAGACTTGTACTGCTGAACAAATTTTAAAATGCCTTTATATTTAGCAACATCATACAAGCCAAAGAAAAGCCCAGATGATACAGGGCCAGTTTTAGTATCCTCTTTTCACAGATGGAAACTGCAACTCTATGCATAAGAGCACATGGTTCAGAAGGAATGCAGCTGGAAAGAACATTTGAATCTTTTCATACAATTCTCAAAATGTTTAAATAAGAAGCACAAAATTATTTGGTTTCACCTAGTCTTCAAAGATTATTTATTCTGGCTTATTTCTTTACTGAAAAGCTATGAAATCCTTCTTGAATATTTTAGAATGCTTCACTCAGAGTTTTCAGTTACAAAATTATCAGCTGTCATTATGATGCTTATAATTATATATAATAGTTATAGTTATTATCAGGGTAAAATGGGTATTTAGAAACATATAGGTTAAGGCAGACCCCAAGAAGATTGATTGCCTAGCTGAAGGAGCCTTAGCATGCCTCTAAGCATGGTTAACTGATCTCTGTGGACATTATTTCAACTTCTCATAGGAAATGCCCTTTGCTTAATCCTAGCATTCACAGACCTTGAAAAACAAGGGTCAACTTCATACAGGAAAACAAACAAACAAATTAAATCAGAATAGCTAAAACAATCCTATACAAGGAAGGAAATTCCAGAGATATCACCATCCTTGTCTTCAAGCTCTGCTATAGAGCTATAGTAACAAAAACAGTTTGGTATTGGCATCATAATAGATATGTGGATCAGTGGAATCAAATTGAAGCACCTGACATTAATCCACAAACTTATTAACGCATGTCTTTTTGACAAAGAAGCCAAACTGTACAATGGAAAAAACTGTACAATCTTGAAAAAATCATGCTGGCAAAACTGGATGTCAACACACAGAATAACGCAAATAGACCCATATCTATCACCATAAACAAAACTCAAGTCCAAGGGGATCAAAGATCTCAACATAAATTCAGTTACACTGAACCTCATAGTGGAAAAATTGGGAGGTAGCCTTAAATGCATTGACCTAGGGAGACTGCTTCCTACATAAAATTTCAGTGTAACAGACACTGATACCAACAATAAATGGGACCTCCTAAAACTGATTTGCTTCTGTAAGGCAAAGACATGGTAAATAAAATAAAATGGCAGCCTATAGAATGGGAAAAGATTTTCACCAACTCAATCTTGTACAGAGTGCTGATCTCCAAAATATACAAAGAACTAACAAAACCAAAATACCAAATAATACAAAAATGGAGTAAAGATCTAAACAGAGAATTCTCAAATGGCTTAAAGACATTTAAGGAATTGCCAACATAATTAGTCTTCAGGGAAATGCAAATCAAAATGACTCTAGGATACTATCTTGCATTTTCTGTATCTGTAGATGGAAAAATTCACATAAAGACAAGAATTTCCAATTGCATCTTCCAAAGTCCAAACTGCTCTTAAGCAAGCCTCTTTTAGATACATGCTGAGGGCAAGAAGAGGCTACACCAGAATACAAGATAGAGAATCTAGAGGATGCCCTGATCCATGTGATACAATATTCCAAGAGTGTACCATGAGTCCCTGTTGATGTATATCATCCCTACAGACCAACATAATCCTGTGATGAAAGAGACATCATCAACATATCTTCAAACCTGCAGGATCATTCTAATATAGTCCTGATAAATAAAATCTGGTTTACATCCACATATTTCACATCCTTTATCAAATGGTTATTTCCTATTGTTTTTCTCTTTTGAAAACTCCCTCTCCATATATACTACATAGACAGCTGAAATATCCTTTAGATACCTAAGTCCAGTTTCTCTTTTATCATTTCTATCTCTTCATCATTTCGCTATCCTCAATTTACTCTGCGAAAGTAAAACATATACCTCCTTCGTTATTTTGCTTAGCAGTTTTCTCCAGTAGACATCCTAGATCATACCTTCCTAAATTCTAGTATAGACACAATCCAGAAAAAGCTTTACCCATTTTACAACAAATAAAGCCCTACTCCTGGTTCAAATACCTTATCCTTCATTTCTATCTGAGAGTTTATCAAAAAGACTTTTATCACTTTTATTGCTGAAAGTGTTCTGAGAATATGGGAGAACTATCTATGAAGATTTAAACTGCCTATATATTTATTTTCTTTTACAGTGTCACTGAATTCTGCTATTATAATGTTCTTTTTATTACAATCTATGCTTTGAAAATATTTCTCCTCTAAACTTTTCTGTACTCTATTCAAAACCCAATTCAAAAGCTGTGTCAATGTTTTCAGGATATGTTATGAATAGCTCCATTTCTTAATACTTTTTTATCTAACCTTATCAATTCTATATTGATATAATAGAATACAACAGAAAATTGAGATGAGTCTTTTTAATATGTTTTAAATTTAAATTTGTAACAAACTTGTTTTATGCGTCAAACTCAGTTCCCGCACACTTCTGTCCTCCCCTGTTCCCTCCACCAACCTCTATCCCATCCCCTTTCTGCTCCCCAGGGAGGGTGAGGCCTTTTTCAAAGTCTGTCATATGATTTTCAGCACGGACCAACCCCCAAGTGTGTAGGCTGAGGTAGAATCCCTCTGTGTGGAATGGGCTCCCAAAGTCTATTCGTATACTAGGAATAAATACTGATCCACTACTAGAGGCCCCATAGACTGCCCAGTCCTCCCAACTAACACCGACATTCTGGGGTTCTGGATTGATCCTATGCCAGTTTCCCAGCTATCAGACTGGGGTGCATGGGCTCCCCTTGTTCAGGTCAGCTTTTCTATGGGTTTCTCCAGCCTGGTCTTGACCCCGTTGATCATCATGCCTCCCTTTGTGTAACTGGATTCCAAAAGTTTGCTCAGTGTTTACCTGTAGGTGTCTGCTTCTACTTCCATCAGCTACTAGATGAAGGGTCTAGGATGTCATATAAGGTAGTCATAAATCTCATTATTTGGGAAGGGCATTTAAGGTTAGCCTCTCGACTATTGCTTAGATTGTTAGTTGTAGATATCTGGACATTTCCCAAGTACCATATATCTCTTAACAATTTTGTAAAGAGTATTTATCCACTCATATGACCTCATGATGTAAATAGCTGCAAAATACTATATTTGGTACCACATATTAATGTTATTTCAATAAATATTAAGCTTCTCACACATGCTTTTTGAGGAACATATTCAAATTATAGTAAACTTCTCCTTCAATTATTTATTAGGGGTCCAGTATTTCCTGCCAGCTTCATTGTCAGTTAAAGAGCTGTGTTATTATTAATAAGGTTAGTGTCTCACAGAGCTTTGATATACTCTGTTATTAGAAGTATTCTGAACTCCATTTTAATTTTATCTATAGCATTTATTAGATTATAGAAGAGGACGTATAGAAAAAAGTTAAGTATGTATTTTGCATACATTAATGTGTGAATCAGTGATGTATACAAAGTCAGCTCTCTTGGGGACAGAAATCTTGTACTTGAAGACATTTTGACAATTATTTGTTGCTATGGAGATGAAAGTGGTGGTCACAGTTCCACACTGAGAAATATTTTGTAAGTAGTCATGGAATTTTTAAAAAGCCACAAATATAACAGCAATTTGCTCTGTCCAAAGCTAGAAAAGTAGCAGATAATCATTATCTAGGTTCATGGAGTTCTGATGATCCTTTGAGCCTTTTTTGTTTTTTACTACCAGAAAAACAGAGTTCAGTAGTTTTTAATTTTTTTAATGAGCATAAGCCTTGAATGACTTTGCATTTTCCTCATTTTGGTTTGAAAAAAATCACACTTAGATCCTAATTTTCCCTTCTAAAGATCTCCTGAAATCTCATGAAACTCACAAATGTTATCAATCTAAACAAATATCCTTGATTGAAATTTTCCTTCCTGAACACTCACTGAAGATTATGCATTTAAAGGCTTTTTATAACATAATCTGCATAACCTTCAAGAGTCTCTTCATCTGTTAGATGATTCAAATTAATTTTCACAACCAGTAAAGCAAGACATAACTCCATGCTATGGCTATGTGTATTTAATAAGGGAAATATGCTTTATGTGCCCCATTAAGTCATTTGTGAAATTGCATTAGTGCCATGCCATTCGGACACTTCTTTAAAATACATCCATGGCCTTCTCTTGACAGGCAAATTAACAGTTACATCAATGACCTTAGAGTACAAAGAAAAACATCTCTCTTATCAAGAATTACAAAAGAAATCATAGCTTTCAATAGTGAGCCAAAGACAAAAAAGAATGAGGTAATATCACAATTCTTGATGGGTGTTAATAACATATTTAGAGATATTAATAAAGTCTAAACATTTATGAGCCAAAATCTCCAAATATATAATGTAACATGTAATAGGCGATAGTGTGATTGAAGTTTTAAACATGACAACAGTTTAAACCTTGAAAAATGATTACCAAGTTTCATAATATTTTCATAGCATCAAAATTTCTGTATTAGAAGTCTATTGTTACATATTGATGTCATTCTTTCAGCAAGTGTTCCTTTAGAATACACCATTTCTAATTATAATATGTTTATCATTATATGAAAAGTTGGCATCATAGCAAAGTGATGTATTTAAGTTTCCTAATACTTAATATGATTTTTGAACTTATGTTTCATACATCAATTCCTATTTTCTAAACATATTCTCTTAGTATACATGGTTTCTGTAACAATAAATTAGAAAAAAATATCTCAAATCATCCATTATCTATTTTTTAATCCAGATTTTCTCTGGTATGTTTTACTGTTTCAATAACACTATTTTCTAACACCTTCTTCTATATTAATTATGGATTGATTGTGTTTATTACCTGCACCTCTTGTATGTCTACTTTAGCCCAAATGTCGCAGGATATTTCACTCGATGTTTATTATATGAATTTAAGGAGTGTCAATTTCTACCATTATCCATAATTCCTTAGGAATACTCAACATTAATTAGCAACTAGAGATTAATTATTTATTGGCATTATATAACATTGGTACATATTATACAAATTACAACACAGGTACAAAACAGTTAAAGCTTGGACTCCAACATCAGACTTATTTGAGATCAGTCCCTTACACTTGCACTTGACTTTCTATGTGAACTTAAATAAGTAACTTCATAACTACAAATGTCAGGAACTTCATCTGGAAAAGCATCATTATCATACCACCTCCTAGGAAAGTATGGTGATCATCATGGAAGAAAGTGAGCAAAGATTTTAAGACCCTTACATAATGGAGTATTGATGCAAAGCAATCTTTTATGGACACAAGAGGACATTGCACACATGAACTCACAGTGGAAGTGACAGCAAGTCTAATTCCTGCATAAAATTAAGCCAACAAATAATAACAGCATGGATAGTGAGAAAAACAACCCTAGCTGAGGAGATAGTGGTCACTGATAACTTTGGTGGAGAATCTGTTTTCTTTGATGATATGGCCTCTGGTATGATGCCTGTGCTCCAGTGGATGGTGATATATTTATGCTCATACTGATAGCACTAAGTAGACTAAGTGTCTTTGAAAAAGAATATATGAAGTTGGAAAAGTGAAATGATGAAATTGCAGCAAAAGTTCGAAGGGAATAAGGAGGAGTGGATTTGATTAAATTAATGAATAAAATTGTATTCATATTAATGAATAAAATTCTTAAGCAATAAAAAAGGTTACATTATTGTCTATATCATACATTTATTATGCCCATTGGTGATGATTTATTGTTTATGATTTAAGAAAGCCATTGACGATCATAATGCAAAGTTAGTTTCACTACTCAGTCATTGACATCAGTTAGGGGTAGCACACATCTTTAATCCCAGGACTCAGGAGACTGAGTCAAATGAATCTCTGTGTATTCAAAGATACCTGAGGTTACATGAAAGTGAATCAGTCTAAAAGAGTACCAGAGTTTGCACCTTTAATCCCAGCACTAGAGAGCTATATAACAAAGAAGCAAAGGGTCTCATGTGAGGTTCAGTTTCCAGTTACAGGGAAGACAGGATCGCTATTTGAGTCTTGGTAGAGGTAAGAGCTACTAGCTTGCTGCTTTGCTCCTCTGATCTTCAGCTTGAACCCCAATATTGGTCTCTAGTTTTTTATTATTTGTGTTATACCCATCAACAGTATTTAGCATTCTGCTATATTTTTAGATGAAACAACACAGAAATTTAGAGGATGATCAAAAAATTGCCACATTTCAGTTGAGAAGTGCAAGCAAAACTTTGAATAAACTCTTCTGCTGTGACTTCTCTTTGTAGTTTTAGTTACTGACCTATCTGTTGTGTTGTGTGCATCTCATCTGACCTTGTTGCTAGTCAGTTGTGCCATTCTCAGACAAATTGCTTTGCAACACAGAAAAATGTGGTATGGCAAAAAAGGAAGAAAGTCTGTATATAAATCTTTAACATAGTTTCACAAGAGTAGCTACTTTACTGACCCCAACTTACCCACAATAGCACTCAAAAGAGCAAACAAATGATATTGACCTACATGGTACTTCCAACATTTATAGGATATTTGTTTTGGGTAAAGTTGCTTTCAATCATTGGTTGCTTTAAGTAAATGATTATAACAAGACATATATGGTCTCTCACAAAAGGGGGAAGGGACAAGTCCCCCAAAACACATGGGAAGTGGGTGGGCAGTGAATGGAGAGAGAACTAGGAAAAAAAGAAGGGGAGGAGAGGAAAGCATGTGCAACTAGGAAGATTGAGTCAGGATAGCAATAGAAAACAGAAGAGAGAGAGAGAGAGAGAGAGAGAGAGAGAGAGAGAGAGAGAGAGAGAGAGAGAGAGAACATAAAATAGGGAGCCATTATTGGTTTGAAGAGAAAACTGAACCTAAAGAAAGGTCTAGAGACCTATAAGACTGACTCCAACTAACAATTTGAGCAACCGTGGAAAGGCTACCATAAATGCCCTTCCCTGATAGTGAGATCATCAACTAAATTATCCACCATTATGGAGCCCTCATCTAGTACCTGATGGAAACAGAAGCAAACACCCGTAACTAAACACTGAGTCGAACTAGAATCCAGATGCAGAGAGAGGACAAGACCAGGTTGCAGAAACATACAAAGACAGCTGACCTGAACAAGGAGGAGCTAATGGGCCCCCAGACTGATAGCTGGGAATCCAGCATGGGACAGACTCAGACCCCCTGAAATGTGTCTCAGCTAGAAGGACTGAGCAGTCTAAAGGACCTCAGACAATAGAACCAGGATGTATTCCTGGTGCACAAAAGGACCTTGCTGACACACCCTCCATAGAGGGATTCTCCTTTAACCTAGAAGTCCTACTCCCTACATCAAATGATTGACAGATTTTCATGACCCCACCTGGATAGCATAGCCCTATATGTGAAATTGGGGTGGGAGGATGGGAGGGGAGGGTGGTCATGGTGCATGTGAGGGGAAAGAGGGTAAGAGGGAGGGAGTGGAATCTGGGATCAACATGTAAAATTTTTAAATTGTATTATTAATAAAAAAGGAAAAAACAAGACATACATACATTATTCTGGGTCAGAGATGTGGAAGAGTGAATAACTTGCTATTAAAGTTAATCATTTTGCTTGCGGTGTAAAAGCTGATTAGATGGGAAATATGAGGCATAGTAAAGTTGACTACATTGTTCTCTTAAATGTAGATTAAACTTAAATAAGTGGTGTATATAGTAAACTAGCATGTTAGTATACAGTCCAAAATGAAGGCATATTATTAACTTGGCTGCAGAGTCCAGCAAATGTTCATTTCCTTTAAAAGCAACAGATATTTTCAAAAATCATTAGAAGATATCACTAGAAGATAACAAATCATTTCCATATCTGCTTAAGCCTGTTTATTTATCTCTGAGATGGTAGTAACTAGTGCCTATGTAATAAGATTATTTTAAGAAGCAAATTAATTAATATGATAGTTTAAAACATCATCGTGGCCAGAGAAAACAATGAAGAATTAGCAAGTATAACCACTTTTTCAAAATTGTTGGGTCATCAATTGTAGATCCTGATGAAATATTTTAAATGTTTAAATGTAGAGAAAAATACCATGAAAAAATATCTCATAAAACTGATAATAAACAATGTTGCTCCTGTGGATAGATCCACTGACTGCCCAAAGATTTATAAGCCTATCATACAACTGTATGTTCAGTAGTTGTAAATGTTAGTCTAAGATTTTGTTTGTTTGTTTTGTTTTGTTTTTTCTTACTGATACATTTGAGCACAATTTACAATGGGTACTATAAAAAGATAAGAATTTGCCTAACATGGTGATGGATGTCCATAATTCCAAAGAGCTGAGACAGGACCACCACCACAAGTTCAAAGCCAAATTTGGAAAAAATCAGCATAGCTAGGATTACACAGCATGACCATTTTGAAAAGGGAAATAAGAATTGTCATTTTAAACAATAGTACTTTCCATAAATTTTCCAAGACTAGTATCAAAGAAATATATCATGACACTTGATATTCTATAGTACTTTCTTCACCCACACTGATGCTGAGTGGAATATTCCTGTCCACACTTACAAGCCAGGATTTGTATGGCCTGCACATAGATTTAGAGTGGCCACCAAATACTGAAAGCTTGCTTCCAAGCTTGGTGTTAGTGAGAAGGAAGTAAAAGCCTTGAGAAAATAAGTAAGGCCTGGCAGGCAAAAGATCATGATGGTGATCAAAGAGGATTATGGCACTTCCTTTCTTAGTTTTCTTCTGTGCCTGGCTAAAAGGTACATGCCTTTATGAAGTTGAGGAGTTTTGCTGTTAATATGCACTCTCTACTGTCTACCTAACCTAGGCCAAAATGTAACAGTCAACCAATCAGCAAACAGAGAACTAACAACATTTATACTTACATGTGGTATCATCTTAGAAAGCTAACACTGCCAATGGAATAGAAGTAGTTGGTATATTTAAAAGAATTGTAAATACAAATAAATAATACTTGACAAACATGATGTGCAGTCTTCAAAAGCAAAGCTATTCACTACAGTTTCTTCATAGAAAAAAATTGCTGACCTCTGCTAGGTGGCCCTCATTTGACATGCAATGCTATACTTTCTTAAATCATTCTGTTTTTACTGTCTTTAGTAAAAATCAACTATTTGTAATCACATTGCCATTAGTATATGTTAATAGCAACAGAGTCAATGCTAACAATTTAAACACTATCTTTCTGTCATTTTAGCTCTCAATGGTAGATAATACTGATGTTTTTATATTATTAGTGAAGACTTGAGGTGGCAAGTATTATCATGCCAAGGCCTCATAGTAAGACAAGATTTGAACTTACATTTAGGAAACTTAATTTTAGTGCTACTGTGACTCACCACTTTGTTCTCTTAAATCACTTAAATTGCTTGTATATGTGTTCAGCTCTAGATTAGAAATTCCTTAAAGGCTATATGTCTTCCATATTTAGAGAATGCTACATGAATAGTGGCTGTTCAATATATACTTATTAAATGCTTGAATTAATGGAATCAGGTCAACATTCAATCTTACAGGCCCACTGAGGGCTATGTTATTAAAGAATGTAATTTTACATTCATAATTTAATGTTGTACCCAATGTTTGATAGTTTTCCACAAATCATTAAATATATCTATTTGGACCTTTATTTTGCCATGTTAAACTGAAGCACTATTCAGAATGCTGTTTTCCATGAATTAATTTCTCAACACCACATTCCCAACTTCCTTTCTTTCACAAATATTTCCCATACTGCTTAATATATGCAAGTTAAAGTGGTAAACAAAATAAACATGGCTTATGTCCTCATGCAAAACTGCAATCTAGCCTCCATGCTTATTGTTTGTATTTATCTTAACTAGGCCACTTTCACATTTTAAAGTGTGTTATTTAATTCTCATTGCTGTCTAGACACCAACCAGAATTAACCTCCACTTATGGCCCAGGCAAATTTAGCTTAAAAGGCCAGTTGCCATGGGAATCTAATGCATTCCTGTGATATTTCTGTGATCTTTGAAATTTAAGTCTTTCCTAATCCTTTCTGGCTCTGAGTTTTGTCTTCTTTTGAATTGTTTTTTTCTGTCATGCATCTTGCTGTTGCTCCTTTATCATGGCCCAATCTTCAAACCAAGTGGGAGACAAACTTTGTTCTCTTCTATTCCAAGCCTATTTCAACTTTGTCTCCACCAGGGTAAGTGACACCTATGTAATGGCAAATGAATGTTATCCACTTATATTGCAAATACTGATAGAGTGGTATTTAGCATTCTAGTACAGAAACGAAAAAGAAAATCAGAAGTGGTTGCTGCTCACATGATTATATGTATACTTATATAGGTATGCATTGCAATACAGCAAAGATAAATTCTGGTGGTTTAGGAATAGGTTTTTATAATTATGCTGTACCCATACAATGGCAAGTTTAGAACCCAACAACAGTTTCAGTTTTCAATAAAGATCAATGGGTGCCATGAAGAACTACTGTGTGTGTGTGTGTGTGTGTGTGTGTGTGTGTGTGTGTGTGTGTGTACGTGTGTAATAGCAAGTAAAAATGATGATCAAGAATTAAAAAGAAAACAATGGGATGGATATAAGGTGTTGAAAGGAGAAACAGAAAGAGGGAAATGGTATAAATATAACTTTAAAAATTAACATCTATAGAAGAATATGTTCATAATACTTTGAAAATAGAGGAAATACTAGAAATAAATATAATTGTGTAACTTTCAATTTTCCTACTAATTTTAAAAATAAAAATTATTTACATCTCACAAATATTTCCCTTTTATTTAAATCACAAATAGCTGACATAGTTTAAAGGTAGAGGAGAGACATCATTTTACTATAAAAATTTTGAATAAATGCTTTGGGGAAATAAGACACCAAAGTTGTTATGTATTTACAGAATTTCAAATGGTATGCAAGAATGTAATCGAGAAAAGAACATAGGGAATGCATGTGTTTGTGTATAATTATACTTTTAACTTATAAGTTTTACATATAATAATTTTTAAAAGATTTTGTTTAATATACATTTCAATATGGAAAATTATGCCAACACTCACAATTTTCTAAAGAAAAATTACTTTTTTATTAATCACATTTTAATTCAACTTATTTCAATTGTTAATTATGTTTATCTGGGGTAGCACATGTCATAGAATCATGGCATGCATGTGGAAGTCACAGAACAAATTTTGGGACTCAGTTATCTCCTTCCACCTCAGATTCTGGGGATTTAACACAAGTTTTCAGGTTTGTGGCAATGGCTTTTACCTTCTAAGCCATCTCACTGGCGTTAACTGCATTTTAAGAAAAGAATTCAGGTTTGGGGAAACTGGTGTCCTACATGTAGTTAAAACTGAGCCAGGAACCATACTTCTGTCAGAATGATGAATGCATAGAGTCTCATTTCTCTTTTTGGCTTATCTATTCTTTGTTGCTTTGTTCTGGTGTAGTTATTTTGTTTTCTTCTTGCACCTCACCACACACATTCTTTCAGCAGTCCTCTGTGTCCTTTGCAGGAAGGCTTATTTGCCTCTACTCCCTCCAGTAGACTGCTTACAGAAGTCTATGCATACTTCCTTCTTCGCTCTTCCCATAGTACACATTCACTTCAGCAACAACACCCATTACTGCAGAATCTTGCCTTTCAAGCATACTGGTGGGATGTTAGCAATGGAACACTTCTCAGCCCTGCAACAGTCTCCCTTCACAGCTGCAAGTAAGTGAGTGCTCACATGGGCAATGGCTTTATTCTCTCAGCATGTGCTTGTCCTTGCCAGGAGGGCTACCACAAGATTACACAGGATGCTAACCTCTTGAAACATTTTGTATGATGCTTCACCATAAGGGCTCTTGTTAAAAGGACTAAGAGCATTCCTCTTTAACAACCTGATTCATATTAAAGAAAAGTATTTGGATTTATAAGATTGTTTTATTCTCAGTTGTGCCTCCAGAATTCAGAGAGTGCATAGTACAAATGTATGAAATATTTGTGTTTTTTTTTAATATTTACTTTCTCCCCATCCCATAAGTGTGTTTCTCTGTGTGTATGAATTGTTGGTGTGTTTCTGTGTGTAAATGCCAAATGTGTGCAGCTGCCCACAGAAGCCAAGAGAGGATGATGGGAGATGTTATTCTGTAAATATGTTCCTCATACTGGTTAATTAATAAAGCCCCGTTGGCCAATAGGAAACTAGATAGGTGGGGCTAGAAGACAAGGAGGAAAGAGGAAGTGGTAAGGAGGAGTCAAGATGTAGAGCATGAGGAAGGAAGATGCCTGCACGGCTCCCAGATATGATGACCACGTGGAAATACTTAGATAAGTAGAAATGGTTAATAATTAAGACAGAGCTAGCCCATAAATAATAATGGTAACTGGCGAACAGGATTGTATCAAATACAGAGTCTCTGCATGTTATTTGGGGCTGGTGCAGCTGTGGGCCCAGACCGGCAACAGGCAAAACACTAGTAGCACAGACACTGAAATCAACATTTAATAACTGGGACCTCCTGAAACTGAAGAGCTTCTGTAGGGTGAAGGACATAGTCATAAACACAAAACAGCAGCCCACAGAATTGGAAAAGATATTTACTAACCCTCTTCTGAAAGAGGGCTGATCCAAAAATATACAAGGAACTCAAGAAACTAGTCACCAAATCATCCAATTAAAAAGTGGGGTACAGATCTAAACAGAAAATTCTCAATGGAGTTATCCAAAATGACTGAAAGACACTTAAGAAAATGATCAACACATTTAGCCATCAGGGAAATGCAAATCAAAACAACTCTGAGATACCATCTTACTCCTGTCAGAATGGCTAAAATCAGAAACATCAATGACAGTTTATGCTGGAGAGGATGTGGAGAAAAACAAACACTCCTCCACTGCTGGTGGGAGTACAAATTCTAACAGCCACTTTGGAACTCAGGAAAATGGGAATTGGTCTACCTAAAAATCCAGCAATTCCACACTTATGCATATACCAAAATGATGCACATTCATACAACAAGAACATCTGTTCAACTATGTTCATAGCAGCACTATTTGTAATAGCCAGAACTTGGATGTAGTAGCCTAAATACTCCTCAACTGAAGAATGAATAGAGAGAATGTGATATATTTACACAATGGAGTACTACTCAGTGGAAATGAAGTAATGGAATCTTGAAATTCACAGGCAAATGGGCAAACTAGAAGAAACCATCCTGAGTGAGGTAACTCACTCACAAAAAGACAAACATTGTATGTACGCACTCATACATGGATTTCAGACATAAAGCAAAGGATTACCAGCCTAAAATCCACACCACCAGGAAAGCTAGGAAACAGTCAGTACCCTAGGGGCGATATACATGGTCCGCTGAAGAAGGAGAAATGGCCAAGACATCCCAAGTAAATTCAGAGAATGAGGGAAGGAGAGAGGGAGTTATGAGGAAGAGGAGGGAGGAAGTGGGTGAGAGGGAACAGGAAGAATGAGTCAGGGAAAGAATGGAGTGGAGCAAGGAAAGAGATACCATAATAGAGGGAGCCATTATAGATATAATGAGAAATATGGCCCTAGGGAATCGTCCAGATATCTACAAGGATGATCACAACTAACAATGTAAGCAATAGTGGAGAAGCTACACTAAATGTCCTTCCCCAATGATGAGATTGATGACTACCTTATGTGCCACCCTATAGCCTCCATCTAGTAGCTGATGGAAGCAGAAGCAAACCACCACAGCTAAACACTGAGATGAATTCCTGGAATCCAGTTGCAGAGAAGGAGCAATGATGAGATGATGGGAGATGCCATTCTGTAAATATGTTTCTTTTATTGGTTAATGAATAAAGCACTGTTGGCAAATATGGAAGCAAGATACATGGGTCTAGGAGACAAGGGGGATTCTGGAACGTGTAGTAGAGAGAAGTCAAGATGTAGGCTGTGAGAGGAATAAGAGGTCCAGTCTCTCCTTTCTCTCTCTGTCTCTGTCTCTCTCTGTCTCTCTCTGTCTCTCTCTCTATCTCTATCTCCAGTAACACCACATGAAAACCTTTATATTGATATAAATGAGTTAATATTTAAGACAGAGCTAGCCAAACAAAACCCTAGTAACTGGCAAACAGTTTCATACTTAATACACTGTCTCTGCATGTTTTTTGGGGCTGACACGACTCTGGGACCAGGCTGGTGGAAAAGTGCTTGTAACAGTGAGTAACAGGTCAAGACCAGGCTGGAGAAACCCACAGAAACAGCTGACCTGAACAAAGAGGAGCTCATGGACCCTAGTCTGATAGTTGGGAAACCACCATAGGATCAACCCAGAAGCCCTAAACATGGGTTAGGAGTACTGGGCAAACTATGAGGCCTTTGGTAGTAGATCAGTATTTATCCCCAGTATATGAATGGAATTTGGGTGCCCATCCCACATAGAGTGATACTCTCTCAGCCTAGACATACTGGGGATAGCCTAGGCTCTGCTTCAAATTATATGACAGACTGTGAAGACTCCCCATGGAAGGCATCACCCTCCCTGGGGAGCATAAAGTGGATGGGATGGGGGTTGCTGGGGGGGCAGCGGAGGAAGGGAGTGTGTGGGATCTGGGATTGACATGTAAAACAAATTTGCTTCAAATTTAAATAAAAACATTATCAAAGAAGAAAAAAATTTTAAAATAGTTTCTTCAAAAAAAAACTTTATAACAGTAAAAGTGTTTTAAGATTAGGAAAATTAATGTTTTGTAATGCTAGAGATGATACCCTGGTACTAAAATATTATCATGAATATTTTAGAAATCAATGAAAGTGGAAAGTTTGCCATCACTGTTTGAATTCTAAAATCCCATCTTACAAACAAGTTAGGAGACATTTCTGCAATATTTTAGCTTTGATGGATAAAATATTTGAAATGTTAAACAAAAGTGTATGCAGAGAACTGGACAGTTTCAATAGGAAAACAATATGACAGTAATGCCACCTGGGGCAGGCATCTCATTTTATATTTCACTTCTATTCTAAAAACACAAAAATTGCAACAAAAATTAACATGTTTGCACAAGGGTTATAATAGATAGTTAAGGTAAGCCACAATACAGACATAAAATCCATAAGAGGACATCAAAATTGTAAGTTCTTTTATATCTGTTTTGAAGTTGATTACTTATCTGACAATGTGTAAATATAGACAATAAGAAGGTTGTCTTAACATAGAATATCATTCTTAATTGAGGGTGGTATCTGATTACATCATACTGACCTAAGGCGCATATGAACTATGTCATCCATTATCTGAACACTTAAGACCACAGAAAAGTTGTAAGCAACACTCTTCATTTTCACAAAATGGAAAGATCACTTGGTACAGCATTGGAAATCTGACAATAGCATAGTATTGAGTTGGCTCACCTCTGAGAAATGCAGCCTAAATACAGAATTTCATCTTTCTCAACCATTTATCTTTGTCTTTTTCTTAAATCAGTGGTTATCAAGTGGGTTATTTTCATGCCCCCACAAATAGAGAATTGATGACTGTTGCAGATAGTTTGTGTTCATAAGGCTGTTTGGATAAAAACAATCCATGTGTGAGCCAATCTTAATAAAGAATCACTTGGAATTACAATCATGCTGAAGTTGAGAAACCCTCTCAAATTATACTCAGTATGCCTCTGGCAGCACATTTTAGAAGAAAATAATCTCCATTGCTATCTAGACTTTATCTCATAAATTACATCAATCTCATCTTCCTATAATGACCAGTTCCATCTCATATTTCCACTCTAGTTAATTCTAGTCTCACTTGATAAAAATCTCAATTCTCAGTTTCTACAACTCCACTTTAAGACTTTATTTTAAACTATATCCTCTGGATAGAAAAATTATGTCAAACATTTCTTCTGATATGCATTAATCTAATATATATTTCAATATCATACAGTAGATATTGTTTCCATATCGAGGCCTCCAGACCAAACTCACTACCCAAAGTTATATTTAATAGTAGAGTCTATATCATAAAGAATAGAAAACTTAAATAAAAGTAATAAAAGTAGTAAAGCTTTTTTATCACACTTTTATAATAAAAGTAAATGTTAAGCTCATTTCTGAAGAACTTGTCTCTTGGAGAGAGAAGGTATCATGATTGCTCTTTGAGGGATCTAAAGTTTACTCCTAGGTAACTAAATAGTATCTGATAAAAATCTCAACTACAAAAGATAATTGGGAATATCTTCTAGCTAAATGAAACTCTTTGGGTGAATAGAGGGTATGTACTACCTACTATGTACTCTTTCTATTTAAAGAATCTAGAATCGATTTTAGAGGAAAAGCTATATTTACTCATTTTATCTCTACTCAGTAACTAAAATATAATCTTTTATAATATTTTTTATTTAAATTAGCAATAAGCTTGTTTTACATGACAATCCCAGTTCCTCCACACTCCCATCCTTCCCTGTCCCCCTCCCAGCCCCCAGCGATCTCTATCTACTCCCAAAGGAGAGTGAGCCATACATGAGGAGCTTCAAAGTATGGCATATTTGGAGCAGTGCCTAGGCCTTCTCCCATGTGTCTAGGCTGAGAGAATAGACCTCTAACTGGAATCGGCTCCCAAAGTCCATTCTTATACAAGGGATAAATACTAATCCACTACCAAAGGCCCCGTAGACTGCCTAACTAACACCCCCATTCAGGGGTTCTGGATCAGTCCTATACCAGTTTCCCAGCATCAGACTGGTGTCTTTGATCTCCCCACAGCTGTTTCTCTGGGTTTCTCCAACCTGGTCTTGATCCTTTTGCTCATCACTCCTCCCTCTCTGTAAATTGATTCCAGGAGTTCAGTTCAGTGTTTAGCTGTGGGTGTCTGCTTCTGCTTCCATCAGCTACTGGATGAAGGCTCTAGGACGGCATATAAGGTAGTCATCAATCTCATTATAGGGGAAGAGCATTTAGGTAGCCTTTATACTATTGCTAAGATTGTTAGTTGGGATCATTCTTGTAGATCTCTGGACATTACCCTTGTGCCAGATTTCTCTTTATACCTATAATGACTCCCTCTATTATAGTATCTCTTTTCTTGCTCTCCTCTATTCTTTCCATGACTCAATTTTCCTGCTCCCTTATCCCCTCCTGTCCCCTCCTCTTCTCCCCTTCTCTTTCTCTTAACTCCCTCTTCCTCCCCTTGTGCTCCCAATTTGCTCAGGAGATCTTGTCCCTTTCCCATTCTCTGGGGACCATGTGTGTCTCTCTTAGGGTTTCCTAGGTTTGCTGGTAGTGTGGATTGTAGGCTGCTAATCCTTTGCTCTGTGTCTAAAATCCATGTACGAGTGAGCACATACCATGTTTGTCTTTTCTGACTGGGTTCATAGCAGCATTATTTGTAATAGCCATAACCTGGAAGCAACCTAAATTGCCCTCAACTGAAGAATGGATGGAAAAATATGTGGTAGTTAACTCAGTGGAGTACTATTCTGCAGAAATCAAACAAACAAAAACAATGGAGTTTTGCCATTCACAGACAAATGGATGGAACTAGAGGAAACCATCCTGAGTGAGGTAACCCAGTCACTAAAATATACACTTAAACCATAGTCACTGCAGCTCTATCACTCACACTTGAAGAGTGAAAATTTAAAAGTCACTATAGTTATTATGTAACTGGGATGAAGCAAAAGTTCTTTTCCCAGCATTGGGGGAAGTATGTGACAATAGCTATTATAAGCCCCTCTCCTCTTCAAACAACAGGATGTTGGAAAACTTGTAAACTACTCAGTAGGCTCTTGGTACCATACAGATATGCTTTGCACAAACTAGATTATTCACAGAACTCAGTGCCATGGAAAACTCACTTAAATCTCAAGTTCTGCTCCTTCTTCTCTTAGATAAGACTTGTTAGGGTTTAGCTACAGAAAATTACTTTGACAGATTGGTAGAGGCCAAGGAATACTCTAAGAGAGAGCACGTCATTCAGTAGATCTCATTGGAGAGATTTATTGGTGGTAGGAGAGAAAGGCCAGCTCTGAGTAGGGACAAGAGACAGACAGACAGACATAGAGACAGACACACAGATAGATAGAAAGATGGCCATGATGCACAATGGAGGGGAGGTTTTAAAGACTATGTATGTCACCTTTAGTGGTAAAGCAACTGGTGGAGCTGAGTCACTGAAGGCAGAGGGGATCAGGGCATCAGGTTCTTGACTATAGGTGTTGCCTAACAAAAAATGATAAGTCAAGCTTACATCCAAATTTATTAAGTCAAGGCTTCTTAGTAGCATCTAGAAAAACAAGTCAGACTGATGACCTCAGAGTCTCTGAAGGCAAATACCAAACCACAAAGAATAAGTAGGAATGGTCATATACGTAGATAAGATGGAGCATCAAATACTCCTGGGATCATGTGGACTCTCTAAAAGATATATTTTTAGGTCAATCCAATGACTGTTTCTTCCCATTCAATGTGGAAGTTTATATTAACCAATCCAACTGAATTCTAAATAATGACATATTCAGTATCATGTTCTTATGAGGAATCGGTAGCACATAGCCTGTTTTGCTCTGCTTGTGGGATTTTGTTTTATCTCACATTAGATTCATTTATCATCTTGACAGGCTGTTTTGTACTGAATATCTACTGCTAAAGCAAGGGGGAAACACTTAATTGTCAAGCATTCTGTGCCAAATACTTGTTTAAAAATGTGTGAAGGGGCTTAATTTCCATAAGAAAGAACTCTTTTGGTATGATTCATTGTTTTTCTCTTTCATGTAGTCTTAGGCAAATGGATTTATTTTTATCTGTAAAGAGATAAAGAGAAGAATTCACATTTTATCTAATAGATCAAGTTAGGTGCCACAGAAAATATTTGAAAGGGAAAATACTAAAAGACCTCCCTACAAATCATTTCCCATCATAAGGGAGTTCTACAGTGGCCCTTCTGCTGCTGATGGTGATCCATACCAGTATATAGGGCCAACAATCATTACTTAACATATCTGCCTGCCTTAGATTCTGAAGAATGACCAGGGGCTAGAGATGGATTTCAGTGACATATTTTTTCCCTAGTATACATGATACCCTGGGGTCTAGCCTCAGAATCACGGTAGAGTCAGGGTGGGGTTAGCCAGATTTAAGTTTTGTGGAAGATATAAGTTCAAGCAGCAGATTAAATATGAATTTATATTGCATATAACTTTGGGCAATGTTTCTGCTTAGTTTCCCGAGCTAACAGTTTTAAATGTGACCTGAATGATGACAATATCAATAGAGATACTAATGTCATAAGGGAAAATCTTACAGGTTTCCATCCCTAGACAATATCTACAGGAAACTAATAACTGTTTGGAGAGGGACATGAACGCCTTATTGTTTATCCATCACAATGGGTCAACCCTGAAATCATATACACAAAACACACAAAGATGTACTCAATAGGTTGTATTTTCATATTTGTACAAATGTACATGTGTAAGAATAATAAAAGAAAAGGCATTATCAATTTTAGAAAAAGCAATGGGTGCATACAGAATGGGTTGGAGGGAGTAGACATGAGAGGAGTTAGAGGAAAAGAAAATAGATAAGGAAGTAATTATATTTCAATTTAAATGGGTTTTAAATTCATATATAACTACACTAACTTTTTGAATGAATATTTTATGCCGAAAGTTTAGCTTTATGTTATTTATAATAACTTAATGATATAGATACTTTTGTTCCAATTCACAGGGGTTCAGATAGGTTCCTAAATTTGCTCAATATCGCATAGCTAGTAAGTGACCAAAATTACGTAACTTGGGTAAGGATTTTCTCAACTGGAGTCATACCAATGCTATACAAAGCTGTGGGTCTTCCACCTAGAAAATTTCTGTTTTATGGTGTGGAGATTCATATAGTCAAAGTCAGTATTCCCCAGGGTTGAGACTCCTAATTGACTACCCAATACAAAGTGGTTAGCAGTAGAAACATTCATGCAGGCAATATGAATGAACTCATCAAGTTGTGTTTATATGTATATAAAATTAAAATGGTCAAATACCATTTTAATTTTATATACATAAAATTTGTGCTATTTGTGATAAGGGACTCAGACAAGTAAGGGGGTAGAAGCAAGGAGAGAAGCAATAAATATGTATATATCTAATCTGGTTTTATATAATCTAAGATGCACACCAGTCTCTAGCAGATGGATCTAAACCCCTTGGACATATAGATGATCCAGGTTCAACTCAAAGCCTTAAAAACCAAACAAAAGAAAACTAAGTCAGGAATATCAAAAGGGAACTTAGAGAATGTGTACTGGAGGAAGGATGGAGGTTAGAGAGAACTTATAATAATCACAATACTATAATATATATATATATATATATATAATTACCAAAGAACAAATTCATAAAAGTTAAATGTATTACCTTAAGAAGCCATCAACCAACCTTTTGTAGGCGTATTCCTTCAAAACAGCTAAAAGCCTTTCTCCTCCTATGATTAGATACTTAAAGGTACCATTAAATTATGCATTTGCTTAGAATATGTAGGCTAAATTTGAATCTTCTGCCTTTTAACGATAAAAATAATTTTACCACTGAAGAAAATCATATTGTTTTAGCAGCAAGAAAAACACCTTTTAAGCAAGAGACCTAGTTTTTGGATGAAAGATGTTGAATGGTAGGGATAATCAAGGGGATAGGTACTGGATGGCCAAGTAAACAAAATTAAAATTAAAAGGGCAAGACCCCCATAAGGGTCATGCTTGAAGTATTATTAAATGTTTGCTTGAGGTACTTTCTAAGAAGGTCAGATTACTCAAATGTTGAGAACTTTCCTTTGCTAACCAGAAAGACAAATGTAGGAAGGATTTAATTACTTGTGTAATTAGAAAGATTTTTAAGAATCCAGCTGAGGAAAGAAGACAAACAAGTGAAATAAAGCAAGAAGTGCCATGCAGAATAGTTAAAGAGTGAAAAACAAAAATCACACAGGAATTTTCTATTCACTTTACTGTGTGATACAAAATATACATCTGTTCTCATCAATCTGATGAACAGCAATGACAGTATTTGATAACAATAACAGTAGTAGCGTTGGTTCCTTACTTTGCATCCAATTCTTCAATGCATTACACAAATTGATCTTTATTAAAATCTTGTACAAAGATCGATTCTATTACCACCACTTCCCTTTGTTAACAGCAAAATGTAGCAGGGTTAAATAATTTTGCTCCAAGGCATAGCTAGAAGATGTCTGAGTAAAAATGCATCCTCTAATCTGTCTGCATCTGAAACACACACTAGCAAGGAAAGAAAACCTAAGAAGCAATAGATAGAAGCAAGGTCCAAGAGGACATCATTCTTTTTCCGTTTTTCTTGTCCCCCAAAGTCTCTACTTCTACTCAGAAAAATCACATAGTGCATTGAACTCCATATGGATTTGTGTTGGATTCAACAAAAAGGAAGCAATCCCATTTCTGAAGAGTTTGCATGGGGCCCCTCATCTCAATCTATTTATGTATAAAGTCTAAAAACAACTGAATTCCCTTGAAGGAAAATTATAAGTAACAAAAAACTAAACTGTGTCTCAAAATACCCTCATACAAGCCATATACAGAATTTATGAACATTGAATTTACTATTCAGATCATATTGCCTCTGCAACAATGACATAAAAAAAAAACAGTGACTGAAAAACAACAAAAATCTCAAGTCCTTCAGAGCTAATAAGTGTTGGCATATGTCAGAGCAGCCTGACTTTCAAGTTATCTAAAAGTAAGACATTGCTATGAATGTAACATAAGGGAAAGAACATACTTTAGTTGAAGATATTTAAAATGATTGATAGAATTATTTTATTTAAAAAAGACATTCAAACTTGAGAATTCTGATCTTTAAATTGAATTCTTATCTTGAGTTTGTGCTTACTGATGCTTCATAAATGGCTTAAATATTTTTAAGTTTATAAAATTTATTAAGATATAAGATCACTTATTGTGGTCACAAAATAATGATGCACCTAATTTTTCTCTAGAAATTCTTGTTAGTTTCAGAATATACATTTAAAATCATAAGAAATTTCCCTTCCCAGATATAGCTTAAATAATATGCAGGAACATGCATTATGGGCATGTATACAAAAGCAATACTAAACTGAAGAGTGGATAATGAAAGAATTAGGATCATATGTACACAGTGCTACTCACATTTAATATAATCATCTTCCAGTTATAGAAACCTAATGACAGTTCAAGGTGATTCTATTTATTAGTCAATCAGATTAGTATATAAAATATCATAGACAACTAATAAAAACAAAATCAATTTTTCATAGCTGTGGGGAATTAATTGATCAATACCAAGGAACTGGCAAAATTGATTTCTGGTATGGATACATTTCCTCATTCACAGATGTCTCCTCCTTATACTCATGCTGCAGAAAAGCAGGGCAATTTTTAGAATCCACTTTGCCAAAGGTACAAATCCTATTCCTGAGAGCTCTACCATCATATCTTAATCATCATCTATCATCTTTCCTTCCTAACACCATCATGCTGATTCTTAGGTTTTCATAAACTAATGCAGGGGAACACAGATATTTAGAACATAGTATTTGACACCACCCCAACCGCCGAATCATCTCCAGTCACATATGAAATATACCTATTCTATCTTAATTAACACCTATCACTTACTAAATCTCAGTTATCATGTAAATATAATCCAAAACATATATATATATACATATATACATATATATATATATATATGAACTCAAGTTACAACTTCTTATGAGGCAAATTGCTCTCCAGCTATACATCTATGAAACTAACAATTTATGTGTTTACAAAACAATTTTAAAAATGTGAGAAATAGATTTACCAAGTATCAAGCTCAAAACTCAACAGGATAATATACATAAAATAGTTGGATTTAGCTAGATGAATTGATTGAAGGTAATAAGCAATATACCAAGGGAAAGGAGCAAGCAACAGTCATAATGAGTTGTGATGCCTGTGAACCACACAATGACAAGCATGACAAGATATCCTTAATTATGCAATAGTGACACTTCCATAATAGTGGAAACAAGTACCAGTCTAAATGAACTTAGGGCACACTCAACAGGAAGGAAATAATGACTGTGACCTGAAACATAGCCAACTATCCTGGGCTAGTGTGGTCATGGATCTTAGAGAAAAATATACTTCTGGTACTTTGCTAAAGCAGTATAATTCCTAAATACAGTCTAATTACATATCCTGTACCACAGACAAATATAGCTCTTTTCCTTCATTAAAGAAGCTTCTCACTGTAACAGAGATCATTACAGAAAGCCACAATTTTTCAAAATGCATAGAACAACTGATTATGAGGTACTCAGCACCAATAGTTCCAACTACAACACAACCCCTAAACCTAACAGCCAGAAAGTGTCTCAGAAAAGGAAATAGAAAGAGGCAGAGGTCCAGGAATTTGTGGTTTAAAGTGACACAGAAGATACACCATGGGTGAATATGATCAAAATGCATATATACATGTGTGAAATTCTCAAAGAATTTATAAAAATGTTATATTAAAACACAGACTAAGGTATTACTCAGACATACCTTAAAAATGTTCTAGGTTTCTGCTTATTACTCAATTCCACAATTTTCATTATCTGCTAGTAGCATAGCATCCCTGTACATTGTTACCAGGTATAGATTGGCCTTTATTCATTTGTGGTACCATAATAAAATATTGTATACTGTATAGGTGGTCTCACATACAACAGAAGTTTACTTCTTACAGTTCTAAACAAGAAATAACAAAAATGAGGAGGAAATGGATATCAGTTAAATTTGGGGAAATGAGAAAGCATCAGAAAATCAGAGAAAAACTAGATCATAGAAAGCTTTGTTGCAATGATTTATAGTTGTTTCCATAAAATGGAAAATTTTGAGATATTAATGCTTTTAATCAAGGAAACAACATAATTATAGTCATACAATTTTTTGAAATTTTTCTTTTATTTTATTAATAATATAATTTAAAATTTTACATGTCGATCTCATGTCCTCTCCCTCCCTCCCTCTTACCCTCTTTCCCCCTTCACATGCACCTTGACCACCCTCCCCTCCCATCCCCCCACCCCCATCCATATGTAGGGCTATGTTATCCAGGTGGGGTCATGAAAATCTGTCGAGTCATTTGACATAGACTAGGACTTCTCTCCTGTCTCTAGGTTAAAGGAGTATCCCTCCATGGGGCATGTGCCCCCAAAGTCCTTTTGTGCACCAGGAATACATCCTGGTTCTATTGTCTGAGGTCCCTTAGACTGCTCAGTCCTTCTAGCTGAGACACATATTCAGGGGGTCTGAGTCAGTCACATGTTGCATTCCCAGCTATCAGTCTGGGGGGCTCATTAGCTCCTCCTTGATTAGGTCAGCTGTCTTTGTATGTTTCTGCAACCTGGTCTTGTCCTCTGTCTCTGCATCTAGATTCCAGTTCAAATCTGTATTTAGTTATGGGTGTTTGCTTCTGTTTCCTACAGGTACTAGATGAGGGCTCCATGATGGTGGATAATTTAGTTGATGATCTCACTCTCAGGGAAGGACATTTATGGTAGCCTTTCCATGGTTGCTCAAATTATTAGTTGGAGTCAATCTTATAGGTCTCTAGACCTTTCTTTAGGTTCAGTTTTCTCTTCAAACCAATAATGGCTCCCTCTGTCTTTCTCTTTTCTGTCTTCTATTCCTACCTTGACTCAATCTTCCTAGTTGCACATGCTTTCCTCACCTCCCCTTCTCTTTCTCCTAGTTCTCTCTCCATTCACTGTCAACCCCCCACACTTCCCATGTGCTCTGGGGTACTTGTCCCACCCCCCTTTTGTGAGGGACCATATATGAATCTCTTAGAATACACTTTGTATCCTAGTTCCTCTGGAAGTGTGAATTATAGGCTGGTGATCCCTTGCTCTAGGTCTAAAATCCATATCATGTTCTTCTTTTTGTGACTGGGTTACCTCATTTAGGATGGTGTCTTCAAGTTCCATCCACTTGCCTGCGAATTTCAAGTTTCCATTACTTTTTTTCTGCAGAGTAGTATTCCATTGTGTAGATGTGCCACATCTTCTTTATCCATTCTTCAGTTGAGGGGCATCTAGGTTGCTTCTAGGTTCTTGCTATTACAAATAATGATGCTATGAACATAGTTGAACACATGTATTTGTTGCATGAATGTGGATCATTTAGGTATATAACTAAGAGGGGAATTGCTGGGTCCTGTGGTAACGGCTAAAATTAGAAATACCAGTGACAACATATGCTGGAGAGGATGTGGAGAAAGGGGAACACTCCTCCACTGCTGGTGGGAGTGCAAACTTGTACAGCCATTTTGGAGATCAGTATAGTGGTTCCTCAGGAAAATGAGAATTAGTTTTGAAAATTGTCTTATGGGTAATTTGGAAAACATGTTACATAAAATTAAACTAGAAGTGAGATCACTTAAAATGGCACATCAATTTTCATTTTAAGGAAATGCATGGGAAAGAATCCAGTGTTTAAAGATTGAGATGGTAAATGTGGACATAAAGGAATTGGATAAAAGGAACAATCCTATAAATCATTAATGATGTAGAAATTACATTCAAGAATTATTCATACCAAAATTATGTGACATAGTACTGTGTCAAATAATAAGCATAGTAAATAGCATGAAATGATTAGTCTCCAGGTTCTTGAGTCCAGATAATAATATTTCTTGGATATATTTAACCTAATGATACTTAGTTTTATTTTGCAAAAGTATGCTGAATTACAGCATGACCTAGCTTTTAAAAAACAATAAATGGATTAAACTTATAAGACATTAAGTCCTGTGTCTGATATGTAATAATCAGTTCACTGAAACTTTAAAAAGAATACCAGGTTTCTGGGTTGAATACTTATCGCAGGCCCTTTCATTTCCTGGTTTTAGATGCTGTCTTCTTAAAGAGTTATACATTAGTAAGATTTGCATCATAAAAGAGAAAATATTTCAGTAGCTCACAGTTTTACAAGCTTAATAGTATGCCATTTGTATCTGCTCAGTTCCAGTAACCAGAGATGGTGGCCAATCATGGTGGGGGTGCAGGAGGGAGGGGCATATCAAGAAGGACAAAGACAGGATGGGAAGAGAGAAGCAGGCAAAGAAAGATAACCAAAAGCCTACAGTCATCATCATGGCCACATGTCAAATGGACCAAGGATTTCCCATTGGGTCTAACCATTCAAATGTCCAAAGTACATCAGGAGCAGAAATATAGACAATAATTTACAAAATAAAATATTTATAGTAATTAAGTTCATTTTAACTGCCAGCATTCTTAGAAAAGACAGCACACACACACACACACACACACACACACACACACACACACACACACAATGCTTCTAGTCAGTGTTTAATCAGTATCAAATACTTTCCTAAATATGTGACTAGGTCCTGCCAATCATGGCATCCTATTTCCTTACATAAAAGATTCTGTTGACAGTTTTAGAGATTTTTTTGAGATGGAAATCATAGTGTATAAACTACAAAGATGGGCTGTAATGCAAGGAGAATTGTAGCCCAATGACATGAAATGCTGTGCTGAGTTAATTGCGAAGCGAAAGGGGACATGCTGCTTGAAAGAAGCAAAGGGAAGGGTGAAAAATAACATTAGCAGTAACAGTATCAATGCTACGAATGTTTTCATATCATATGAGCATTAGTTTGTCATAGCATCATAGAAGCACAGCATGTGTACGGAGAGGCCAAAAGTAACTCTGGGAATAAAGACTAGGGAGCAAAATTTAGGCTTCTGAAATGTGTTATGCATGCTTGGTAGAGGAATGAAAAGTACCTAAGAGAAAATTTTCAGCGTTATGCTAGTGTTCAACGTACGTGAGCATTTGGTGCCAGAGAGGGAAGGAGCTGACTGTTGAAGGTTAAATAGAACTAAGATCATCCCAGCAAGCTGTAGGAGAGTCAAGATCTGGGGATAATCTTTCTTTAAAAATACCTGAATAGTTTTATCAGAAGTGCTGCCTGTGTGGCCCTTCCATAAGTAGAATTTCTATCCTTGAAGTTCCTAAATCAAAGTGACTTAGATATAAGGTTCTTTAGAATAATTGAAAAACCAGTGGCCCTGTTCATTTTTCTTTTCTCTTGAGTTGTTACTTGGAATTTGCATACTTCTCCAGCATAATAAAATTTAATCCAAAGTTCAAAAAAAAAAAAAAGATTCTGTTGATTTCAACATGACTGATCAAAAGTCTTCTATTAAGCTGATGTATACACAGTGGGAATGATACAAATACTTTATGAGTCATAGTCCATAAAATTATAGACTTGGGCTTAGGTAAAACAAACTTTTTGGTACATGGAAAACAGTCTCTGTGAAAATGCTCTTGATGCACACAGAGAAGTAATATATTAGCTCCAGTAGTAACAGGAATCATCTACCATTAGGCTTCCTAATTATTTTTACTTAAAGTAGATTAAATTATATTTATCGTCTTTTAAAACCATAGAGTACTTATTAGAATAATATGTTTGAGAGAAATCTTCAAGAGAATTCTTTAAAAGATAAGTACTTATGTGACATACATTTACAACATATAGAGAAGAAAAATACATTATAATAGGGCAATCATTCAAAATATGATCTCAGTAGCAGAAATTTAAAGAAGTGCTAATACCAATAGTGATCAAAGAGTTCTACACAATAAAAACAAAAGGGTCATTGCCAAACGCTTTTTATGTGTGTCTACAGTTACCTTGTTACCCAAGCCACACAAAGACACAACTAAGAAAGAGAAGTACAGACCAATCTCCCTTGTGAACATTGATGCAAAAATACTCAATAAAATACTGGCACATCTAATCCAAGAACACATCAGAAAAATCATTCAACATGATCAAGTACACGTCATCCCAGGGATGCAGGGATGGTTTAACATATGAAAATCCATCTATGTAATCCACCATATAAACAAACTGAAAACGTAAAACCAAATGATCATCTCACTAGATGCTAAATAAGCTCTTGAGAAAATCCAACACCCCTTCTTTATAAAGGCTTTGGAGAGATCAGGGATAATATGAACATTCCTAAATATAATAAAAAGCATTATACAGCATACCCACAGACAACATCAAACTAAATGGAGAGAAACTCAACACAAATCCTCTAAAATCAGGAACAAGACAAAACTGTCAGGTCCCTCCATATCCCTTCAATAATGTAATTGAATTTCCTGCTAGAGCAATAAGATAACAAAAGGAGATCAAGGGGATACAAATTGGAAATGAAGATGTCAAATTCTCACTATTTGCACATGATATAATAGTTTATATAAGTGACCTTAAAAACTCTTCTAGGGAACTCCTGCAGCTGATAAACACCTTCAGCAATGTAGCAAGATACAAAATTAACTCAAAAAAAATCAGCAACCTTACCCTATACAGATGATAAAGGGACCGAGAAAGAAGAGAAGCAACAAACATAAAATATCTTGGGGTAACACTAATCAAACAAGTGAAAGATCTGTATAACAACAACTTTGAGATTTTAAAGAAATAAATAAAAGAAGATATGAGAAAATGGAAAGATCTCCCATGATCTTCGATAGGTAGGTTCAACATTGTAAAAATAGCAATCTTGCCAAAAAGCAATCAACAGATTCAATGCAATCCCCATCAAAATACCAGCACAAATCTTCACAGACCATGAAAAAACAATAGCCAACTTTATAAGGAAAAAGAGGAAGACTGAGAATAGCCAAAGCAACACTGTACAATAAAGGAAATTCAGGAGTCATTATCATCCCTGACTTCAAGCTCTATTACAGGGCAATAGTCCTAAAAACAGCTTGGTATGGCACAAAAATAGACAGGTAGACCAATGCAATCTAATTGAAAACCCTAATATTACCCACATTAGATATGAACACCTGATTTTGACAAAGACACTAAAATTTTACAATGGAAAAAAGCAAACATCTTCAACAAATAATGCTGGCATAACTGGATGCTGGCCTGTAGAAGACAGCAGATAGAACCATATCTACCACCATGCACAAAACAAAAGTACAAATGGATCAAAGACCTCAACATAAATATAGCCACACTGAAACTCTTATAAGAGAAATTTGGAAGTACTCTTGGACAAATTGGTACAGGTGACTACTTCCTGAAAATAATTCCTGTAGCACAGACACTGAGAATGACAATTAACAAATGGAACCTCCTGAAACTGAAAAGCTTCTCAAAGACAAAGGCCACAGTCAACAAGGCAAATAGTAGTCCACAGAATGGGAGCATATACTAACCCCACATCTGGCAGAGGGCTGATTTATAAAATATAAAAATAACTCAGGAACCTAGTCACCAAAGCACCAAACAATCCAATTAAAAAGTGGTATACAGAACTAACTAGAGAAATCTCAAGAGAAGAAGCTAAAATGTATGAAAGACACTTCCGAAAGGGCTCAGGTAACCTAGTCACAAAAAGACAAACATGGTATGCACTTACTCATCTATGGATATTAGACATAGAGCAAAGGATTAAAAAACTACAATACGCACCTTCAGAGAAGATAGAAAACATAGAGGACCATAATAGAGTCATATATGGTCCCCAGGAGAAGCAGAAAAGATCAAGACCTCCTGAGAAACCTGAGAGCATGGGAGAAGGGGAGAGGGAGTTAAGGGAAAGAAAAGGGAAGAAGGGCAGAATTCACACAGGAGGGAGCAGTTAGATTAAGTCAGGGAATGAATAGAGGAGAGCAAGAAAAGAGATATCATAATAGAGGGAGCCATTATAGTTTTAAAGAGAAATCTGGCACTAGGAAAATGTGCAGAGATCCACATGGGTGACCCCAACTAAGAATCAGTCCAATAGTGGAGAGGTTAACTTAAATGTCCTTCCCTGATAATGAGATTAATGTCTGCCTTATATGTCATCCTAGAGCTTTCATCCAGTAACTGATGGGAGCAGAAGCAGAGACCCACAGCTATGCACTGAGCCAAATTCCTGGAATCCAGATGAAGAGAGAGAGAAGTGATGAGCAAAGGGGTCAAGACCATGGTGGGTAAACCCTCAGAAACATACGACCTAAACAAATGGGAGCTCATGGACAGCTCAAAAACCAGCATACTGATGAAACAAGGCCCCCTCAACATGGGTGAATGGTAGGAGACCTGGGCATTCTATGGGACCTCTGGTATTGGTACAGTATTTATACCTAAAATACTAAAGGACGTTGGGAGCCCATTCCACATAGAGGGATACTATCTCAGCCTAGACACATGGGGAAGTTATGGGAGATGTTATTCTGTAAATGTGTTTCTAATACTGGTTAATGAATAAAGTACTGTTGGCCAATAGGAAAGCAAGATAAGAGGAGGGCGTAGGTTCTTCCCCAAATGATGTGACAGACTTTGATGATCCCCTATGAAAGTCCTCTCCCTTTCTATGGAGCAGAATAGAGATAGAATGGGCGTTAGTGGGGGGCATGGGAGGATGGGAGGGAGAGGGAATTGTGATTGATATATAAAATTAGATTGTTTCTAATTTAAATTTTGAAAAGAAAAATATTAAAAGACATAAAAATATGCTCTCAGATAACCTAGATCAATTTCTTAATAAGAAAGTGATGTCTAGGCCGAAAAAATAAAGTTAATGGTAAGTGGAATTTAGCAGTAATTTATGGAGGTAATCTCCTTTTAGGATTCTTGAAAAGAATAAAGGATAGATTTATACATAATTACAATTGGTTAAGAGTAAGATTTACTTAAGATTTGATCAATCCCTTAATGATTGCTGGAATTAACATGAAAATGAAGTTGAGAATGCTTGAGGCCTCATTACTTTCTGGCATCTACACTATGCACTACAGAAAATAACACAACAATATTTGAGAATGTCCAAAAACCCAATAAAGTTAGTTTAAGAAGTAATTAACCCAATAAAGTTAGATGAAGAAGTAATTAACCATCTTAAATTCTATCAAGGGGAAGAAAATCAAGTAGGGGTTGTTAATATGTGAACTGCAAAATGTTATAGAACTGCCAATGCACTTACTTAACCATCCACTCACAGGTTTGCTGCATTTCTAGTATGTAAGAAACCCATTAATTAATTCACTGAGCAGAAAACTGTATCTTTAGAAAGCTTTCAAAATGCCATCTGATTAGTAGTTCCTAACATAGGCTTTTACAGATGAGTAAGAATGACAAAGGATAATGCCATATTATACTAAGGATTTGTAATTATTAATGTGTTTTTGAAGTCTTTGCTTTCTCAACACTGGTTTACATAGGACTAAGAATAAGATCACTTTATGTTCAATACCCGAATCCTAGAAACCCAAACTGTTTTGAGAACGTTTTACCTATGGAAATATAAACAGATATCTATTCTCTTATATGACTATAATTAGAAACTAAAGTCTGATTTTATAAAGTCCAATTCAGAGAAACACTGAAGTATTTGTGTAACTTGTGAAGAATGGGTGATTATTTATAGGATTATGGGTGATCAAAGCTGCTAAACTGCTGAATAAGTCTTATACCAGTATAGATGGCATCACCATAGATACCTAGATAGATTTCCCCTCTATGAGCCTTGCTCTCTATATATGTCCTAATATCTCCCAAAACCCCTGTCCAGTTAGAACATAAGAAGTACAAATAACTGGCCAGAAAATACAGGAAAGAGCCATTTTAGTATCATGCTAGGTTCTGATAAACTACATTCTCTTGTCTTATGAGGGAACTTAACAAAAATCTGTACTTCTCATTATGAATCATTTGCAAGTAGTCACAGTTTCTCTGATGAAAATAATGGATATTAACCTTCAAGACTAGCACTCTACAACAAATACATAATCCACTCCTTCACTATCTACTTTCACTGGATAAAAGTGCCTCTAACACTAAAGGAAACAAAATAAAGTAAGAACAACATTAGATATCTGTTATTTCTTGAGTACCATTTTTATAGTAATTTCTTTGCATTCATGTCAATCCTTCTAGGTCTCAATTTCAAAGAAGGAAGTCCTACTTCTGCCTAAAGCCAGTATCTTCATTTGTTACCCACCAACTCTCATTTGCTCTAGAAACTAATAAAACTTAACTCTTTTCTTGCTCTACCAAATCCTCTCTATCACTATTATTTAAATCCCAAATTGTTCTATCTAAACAAATAGAATTCCTTAATCCTTTTGAAATGTTAAGTAATTTCTATATTTCTTTCTCAGGTTATGAACAAACTTTTGTGGAAATATTTAAAGATGCTGTCATTATATCTCTTCTGAACACATTGGCAATCTAAATATATAAGATTTCTTTACTTACTTACACATCAAAATGTCCTTCTCCAAAACCTCCAAGGAGTTTCACATATTAAATGCAATGGATATATAAGTTGAAATATGTGATATTATGGACAAATACCTGTTTCTAAAAACATGTTATTCTTTCATTTTTTTCTACTTTTGTTGTCAGGAATTTTCTTTAAGGTCCTGATATTTCTCAGGGTTCTGTACTACATTCTTTTTTTCTTCTCCCTTTTTTTCATCTTCACTATATTTTCAGATGAGAAATGTTGCCCACTTATATGAATGATTCTGATTGTCATAGATATGCTAGAAACTCTGAATTCTTTTTTTCTAAGTCCTCTCTCCTTAGGTCCCAGGGCATACACCCAGATTCATAAGGGAAATCATTATTTGAGTGTAGAGCAAGCATCTATACCACAACATACCCAGAATCACTTGATTTCTATTTTTACTATTTGTCAAAATCTCATTCCGGACCACCAGAGATAGCTGACCTGAGCTATTGGGAGCTAATGGACATTTGTCTGACAGCTAGGGATCCTTCATGGGACCAACTTAGATCCTCTTAATAATGTGAGTTACAGTTGTGTAGCTTAGTCTGTTTGTGGTGCTCCCAGAAGTGGTATCAGGACCTGTCCCTGGCACTTGAGCTGACTTTTGGCAACCTATTTCCCATGCTGAAATGCCTTGCCCAGCCTTGATGCAGGGTAGGACTTGATCCTGCATCAACTTTATAAGTCATATTTCTTATGACTCCCATGAGGGGCCTGCCCCTTCTGCACAGAGATGGTGTGAATGAGGGGAGGTAGATGGGAGGTGGGGAGAATTGAATCATAAGATTCAATTTATATATCAAAACAACTATAATGACATATATTTGGCATATACACTTATAACTAATTATCTCAACCCTATCATCTCCAACTGTGAAAGGAGAAAAGTTTCTATGTGTTTGGAAATTAGAAACAAAGTGCTTCCTTGGATGAATATGTCAAATATCCTGGTAGGATTCCCAGAGTCAAAAGTAGTGATAGCAGCACACAGACATTACTTAAAGTATTCTAAATTATCTTCATATATATTATCATGTTTGAAAGAGAAAGAATAGGCCATTGCCCCCACTTTATTAGTTATAAAACTGAGAAAACAAAGACAACAGCAGTAGTATTTTTTACCTTCCAGTGGAGCCATGTACGTCTTGTGGAATAGACCCATGAAAATATTTAAATATGCTATTCTCATGTATCACATTTATTTAACTGTATATTCTTTTAGAAAATTACATATCCTGCCACTTAAAACATTTTCAATGCTATAGAGATTTGTGAGAGAAATTGAAAACTAATTTAACTAGAATTGTGTAAAAAGAGTAGGACTTTCTTCCTTTAAAAGCTTTTCTATTCTATTTCAGTTTTTTAAAATTAAGAAAAATATTATTTCTAAAATTGAGGGATTGTCCAACACTCCATATCTTCAATATATTATGATATTGTCTAGGAAACATATTCAGACTTTACATGTGCCATCTCTAATACCTGTGTAAAACAAATATAACTAAATCTCTTGATGTATTTGCGTTGAATAAATATGAATATTATCTAGAAATTCTTCCAGATCAAGTGGTTATCAATAAAAAATGATAAGTAACACCACATTGCTTATTTAGTAAATTATTTCTACTATCATTTGTTATCATGCCTATCAAATGATCAAACAATTTCTATTTGCCACAGGCATTCATTGTGTTTTAACTGTTTTTTCCTGCATTTAATTTATTTAACAATACTCACAAATATTTATTAGGTATGGCAGAGATTACTAAATGGCATCTAATACACCCATTTCTTTTAAGCTTTAGTTAGGGTGATGATACTCAACTAAAAGTCATATTCTATAAATTCTTTGCCCTTTGACATGTCCACCTTACTAGTTCTGTACAATTTAATGTGAATGGATGAGTGAGTAGCCCTTCAGTTCCCCTTCAGAACAAAGATATTTCCCGTAGGTTGGAAATATCTGTGGAACATAAAATTGCTTCTCTTTTATTTGGATAAGTACATTTTCATAACAGTGTAGCCCATTTCCTAATCAGTGGAGTGCATCACTTCAACTGATGAGTAATATTTCAAAGTCAAAAAGTGACATCTTGTCTGGAGACTAATTAAACTTGAAAGCCTTTTTTTGAGTAGGCTTTGAGTTATAAGGATTTTCACCCAAATATTTAGTATTTTTTAAAATGTATAGTCAGAGATAGAGAGCTTACTTCATAGAATATAAGAGGTGCACTCTATTAGATGATTAGATCCCTGGCTTTGTCTGAGTGTTTTAAGTAGGTTTCCCTAAAAATAGCACTTGCTAAACTGCTTCCCACAGATGACTAAAGCTCCACAAGAAGCTCATTAATGCTGTGTTCCTGTTAGAAACACATGTTTGGGTGCATGATTGTGAAAAGGGGTAGCAGAATGATAGAGAGTAAAGTCTTTATGCCACCTTTAGGAAACTCAAGGTCAAACAAATTTGTTGATCATAGAATTTCTTGGGAAGTTTAGTGTGTTTTGATATTTCACAAGCTATGTTTTTTTTTACCATTGCATAACAAGATGCCATATGACAGTGGTTCTCAACCTCCCTAATACTATGACCCTTTAATACAGTTTCTCATGTTGTGGTGACCCCCCAATTATAAAAATACGTTCATTGCTACTTTGTAACTGTAATTTTGCTACTGTTATATATCATGTACAAATAATCTGTTTTTTCCAATGGTCTTAGGCAACCTCTACGAAAGGACCATTTGGCCATCAAAGGGCTCAAGACCCACAGATAGAAAACTACTACTATATGAATGTAGGTGTGAGTTAAACTATTAAACACAGTGTCAAGTGCTCATGGGAACTTAGAACACTCTCACCTTAGCTAACCTCCCATTTCTACTCACTTTATACACTTGCTCAGTTCTTGGGGCTATTTTAAATCTTGTAATCTCTGACTTAAACAATTCTAGATTTGAATCTAGACACCTCAACTATGCTTGTGCCTCAGGCCAGCTTGCTTGCTAGGAACATTTCTGAATATCATTAGAGTGTACTATAACTGTTGCTACTGTGTGAGTGCCACCTTAAAAACATGCAGAAATCTAGCTTCTGTCATTAAACTTTCTCTTTTTGGTAATTGTATAAACTAAAACAACAGAGGTTTACTTTGAATAAAGTTTCCTGGCATTGAAAATAATAACCCTGCCTTGCTTTGTTACAAGAAATTAAAAAGAGTTCTTGCTACAGTTTTCCATACCATCAAATTTACCTCAAATTGCTATTGCTTGAAAACCATAAACTCAAATGAAGCAAGGTAGCCAGAATTTGATAATACAATAAAGCTGCCTTTGGGGAATTATGGAAGGAGTCTGGGAAGAAAAAATAAAGTACTCAGCCGAGTTATTGAAGCAGCAAAGATCTTAGATACTTGTGATTTTATCCCACTTAATAAACTTTAAACAAAGATATGATGGTATTGGTTGTCATTTATATTAAGCAACCCAGAGAATTACATGTTCCAATTATATGCCTCAGAGCAGAGTGATTGCTATGAATCTGTGCTCTTAGGTGGTATTGATTAGCAAAACTTTGCAGAAACACAAGACAATCAAAAATGATCGGTCAATGAGGCAGTTCACATGAGGCAAGAAAAGAATAGCACTTGTGTTACTCTTCTTGCAGTCAATGACATTGTTCCTACATCTTCCCTGCCTCATATTCATATATTACCATAATAGGAGCAAGAGTTTTCAAACCAGTTGAGACTAAGAAGCCGTTGTAGTTAGAGCCCTTAAGTATATTTTGTAGCTCATTACATTGGTAATGAAACAAAAAAGGCCCTGTAGTAAAATCTATGGCCCACTGTTAGGAAACTCCTGGAATTTAGAAAACCACAGAATGACTATTTAACAAACATGCAGAATTATTCTTGTTCACTAGTCCATAAACAATAATGATAACTGGCCAAAAGGATTGTATCAAATACAGAGTCTCTGAGTGTTATTTGGGGCTGGCGCGGCTGTGGGCCCACGTGGCGGCAGGACCGGGAGGCCGGCGGGGAGACCTGCTGTAACATCTATACATTGGAAACTTCATTTGATGCAACTTAGTGAATAATAAATGTCTTAATTTTTTTAGAAAATACTTAAATCTCTTCCCAGTTAATTGCAATAGCACAGTATTCAATGTATAGATAATGTGTTTTCTCATGACAACTATCGGGATCCCTCTTATCTGAACATAAATTTCAAAAATATCATATAAAATATTCAGTATCAAAAGAATGTAAAATGTTTTGCATGATTCATCCCTTTCAATAAATAAGTTTGTTATACAAAATTATAGGAAACAAGTTTTTTTTCAAAAACTATTTCAAAATCCATTCCCAATAATGTCTTTCTCTGTGTGGATATGACACACACACACACACACACACACACACACACACACACACACACACACACGCATACTATGAATGAAAGCAGGCATTATTAGTCCATGTTTAAAATTCTTGCATATTGTATAAATAAAAAGTAACTCTTGATAAAATTTAAATTAACATTATGAGAAAAATTATTATGAGCTACTAAGGCTTCATATTTCCACAAACACTTTCAAATGAACAGGGTGCAAAACAGAACATTATCAACTAATTAGTTTTAAATGTTGACATTCTGGTCACTTTGTCCTTTTGTGTAGTTTCAATGTTCAAAAAGAAAAAAAAATTCCAAATCACCATCAGTTGTATTTAAACAAATAAAATGGTGGTACAAAAAGGCAGACTGTAAATTTTATGTTACATTAGAGAGACATGTTAACAAAATCAAACCAATTTCCCTGACAAAAATGAACAAAAAAGCAGAAAGAAAGCAGCTTGTCGTCATACAATTTGTAACAATCCAGATAGTGTTCTCAGAATGAACAACTCCAAGGAAACATATATCTGGCTTAATCCTGCACAGGCTCTTTCCTTGCTGCTACTGTCTCTGGAAATTCATATATGAATAAGTTCTGTTGTGTCTAGAAAGCCTTGTTTCCTTGTAGTCTTCCATCCCTACTGGCTATTACAATTATTTTCTTCGACAGAATCTCACTGGGTATACAAACCACATTTAAGGATAGACAACATGGCCAGAAGTAGATGGCCAAAATTAAATCAATAGTAATTTTAGAGAGTTTTTGTCTCACAATGCTTTGTCTGGGCTTTTTTTCCCTTACAGATATTTTGCTTCTATAGTAGTGTTTCCAATTAATGCCTGCCTGTATTTCTTGTGGTTTTCTTTGGGAGGGAGTGCCTTTTATTCTATTTGTTCTTTTGTTCTTTGCTGGTTTATTTGTTTTTATCGTATTCTGTGCTTTTTAGATGCCTGTTTGTATGCTAATGACAGAGAGAAAGAAAATGTGTGGTTTCAGGGGGTGGGGAATTGGAGAAGACCTGACAGGAATTGGGAGATGGGAATGCATAATCAGAAGAGTTTGTTTTAAAAACTCAATTTTCAATAAAAAGTACTATCATTTTCTCAACAAACCTATGCACATGCTAAAAGAAAGTAAGTGCATTCTAACTTAAAAGATGTTTGAGTTTTTATAGCTATCATCAAGAATATAATGCATTCTTTCCAGTTTCCACTTCTCCAAGCTACCTCCCACCTCTCTTCTCCACCAGGTTCAGTCAGTCCCCACCTGTTTACTTTTCAGAAAAGAGCTAGCCTCCAAGAAAAGTCCACCAAACAGGAAAAAACAATATAAAAGAAAAGGCAAAAGGCCTCCTACAGAGGGTGGGCAAGGCAACCTAATAGGTAGGGAAGATATGTTGAATTTGTAATAAAATGCTAGAGACAAAGACAGCTTGAAAGAAGTGGTTACATGTTTAGAAATCAAAGCACTTAGTTCAAAATGGTTATTAAAGTATGTCCATTTACTTATAATGTATAGAATTTCTGGCTTATCTGTACAATGGATACACCAGAAGTAGCTACAATTTATGTTTCTACATATGATTAGGAGTTAAAATACATGGGATACTTCTTTTTACTTCTCAATAAATAATTTAACTTGGTAGAATTTATTTTGTTATATTGTGGAGGGACAGATGTTAGATTGTTTTAAAAGGGAGCTACAAAGAGAGAGAAGGCACAAAGAAAGATAAGCATGACCTAATTTTAATTGAATCATGTTCATTCACAGTGAGGAGACATTTTTGCCATCCAAGTGTGCTGATGACCAAAATACCTACAGAAGAAGGTGTGATGTGGCCCATCTACAGGGACAGAAAAGACTTTCATGGTCCACAAGGAAAGTTGGAGAATTTTGTCCTTCTGTGGGAATTTATCCACAGCCATAAATTAGAAATCAGAAAGCTATGATGTTTCCCGATTAAGAATTTTCACAAGCTGATCGAGGAATCCCAAACATCAAAATGTTATAATCTGATACCATAGAACTGTAGCTTTAGCACTTGTAACCAAACTCTGTGAACAGGACTGTCCTTATTTCATGATCCCTACTTTTCTTAGGAGATATTGCCTAAACAAATTCTGTGTGCAGTAGCTAACTCTGCCCTACTAGAATTTGGTACTGAATGATCAAGACTGTCTTCCTGTGCATGGCATGAGTTACACATCACAAAACTGTACAAAAAGAAATTCACCCTACCAGTTAAAAGATTTTCCCCAAATGGAGAATGTCCACCCATAGCGAGCACATTGTCCTACACTGCAGACTATCTTCTACTTAATAACTATTCATTTTATTTTGGTGTAAAGGGTGAATTTATTTCTAGCCTAGTAATCCTCTCCCTGATACTATAGCTGCTCAATACCCAGTTCACTAGAATATCATTATATTTAGGAACACCTGTCACCAGGTATTTGTAAGTGCAGAAACAGATTGAAAACAATATTTGGACTTGTGAGTAAAATTTTTATATGACACTGCTGACTTTTAAGAATATAAATTTAAAATGGTGGAAACAAATGTAAAAGAAATCTATTTTAGCTAAAGGTCACTTAAGAGAAATAGTAGATACTAGGTGGGAACACTAAATAAACAACCTGCAAAATATGTGTAGTTGTAAAAAGGAAGGGAAAATGAACAGAAAGGGCATCAGGTTCAAGATGATATGAAGGAGAAAGGAATCTGTGTGAGAACCCATCACCTGCTAGTCACTATTTCAGCAGGTTCTATCTGCTCTCTGAGCTCAGGTAACTCTCCTTCCACTTTCTCCACTTCCACAATGATCCTAATGACTCAGCAGTTTTTCAAACTCAATTATGTTTCTAACTCCTCTTACTTATTTTGAGCTTCCATATCTTCCTTCTTTGTTCTCCTAATGGGCCTCTCCCCATCCTTTCCCAACACTACAAGAAGGGAGTATATAATTTTCACAGAGGGCGCAATTGTCCTCAAAGAGAGAACAAACAAAGGTTCTAATTTCTTCTGCATCTGGACTCAGCATGCTCTTTTTGATGACCTACTCTCAGAAGGAAAATTTCCACTGCGGCCTCTAATTTTGTGAGTGAGATTCTTCTCTGGTTGCAGGTGCAAAAAAAAAAAATGAATGTAAGAAAAAATATTCTAAATGGAATCTATGGCTCATCAAGCTGTAGTTGACTTTTTAAAACTTATTTAAATACTGGCTTTCCTTTACATCAGATATGTATTATGACCATAAGGCATCTGCAATCACAGCAAGGCCAAAGCTGGCTAACAGCTACAGAATGATTTCATTAGACCAACAAAATTTAGTGGAATTTCTTGGACCAGAGTATAATCTTCAATGCTTTATGTTACAAAACTACAATGCAAAGTAGTCTAAATGACAGGGAACTGGGTTCTAAATGAAGATCTAAATGTATTATAACCATATACATTTATTTGTGTTCATGACATCTCAGCATCTACAGTTTTGTGAGTGCAGACAAAGAAAATCACACAGCATTTTTTTGGAGCATGATAGAAATCAATGAGCTACCTTTTTCCCCATTACAATAATGAATCTCGGAACATGTGTACATACTTATTAAGGACTTGCACTGTATTACAGTATAGTATCATTCACATATTTATATGTTAATAAAATACTGTGGAGTTGTACACAGCCCAGTGTGTTAAATTGTACATAGTAACCCAGATGACACTTCACCATTGTCTATAGGATTAGCTAGCTAAGAAGGTGTGTCTTTACATACAATGTCATTTCTACAAGGTTTCCAGAGTATGCTACAGTTTTAGTTTTGTACACTTTTGAACAAACATGTTTGAGATGATGTTCTGCTAACATGACTCAATAATTCCTAAAAATTAATGTGCAAAAAGGAAATAAACCAAAAGTCTAAGTCAAGAATGAAGATGCTAGGTCAGTGAGCTCACTCAGCAGGTGAAAGAGCTTGCAGTCAATCCTGACCACCTGAGTTCAATCCACAGTGCCTACATGAAGGAAGAAAAGAACTGATTCCTTTACAAGGTCTTCTGATATCCACAATATACTGAGGCTGGGCAATAGAAAATTAACATACACACAGAATATAAACATATGTTGACAAATAGAATGCAGAGTCCAAGAAAATGTACCCAGGTCTGGACTACGGTTCATAAATTGAGATTGTGACGAGCATACCGATTATGGCAAGGCAAGTGGAACTGGGTAAAGACATTGTCTTCATGCAGATTATTTTATCACATTACTTATTTTTACTTATCATACCCTTTACCAGAGTAGTCTGTAAAATGCAGTTATGCTCCTTAAATTTTATTTATGTAATCAATTTCACTCATGCCATAGAGATTTCTCGTCCCTTTAGTAACTGAAATGGCAGTCATTGTGAATAAGGAGTCTATCACTAAAGTCTGTAGTTGCTTTGTCGGTGGGAGCTTCTGATACTTAGAACAACATGTCAAAGTAAAAATGCTCTTTTTAGGCAGAATTCAGAAATTCAGTGTGAATCTTTTCATTCCTTGCTTGAGAATTTTATTTAGACTAATTCTATTCTAGTGACTGCCAAATGCTCGCAGCATGGCTGATTTCCAGTCAGTACTCTTCTTAGACTAAAATAACTTATTTTTGATAATTTTCCCTGCATGATTGCTTCTACTTGATAGGTTAAATCTGGTGTTCTTGTCTGCTTATATCCTTAACATCTCCACAGAGGTTACTCTTTGGAATCTCAATAATGTTCACAAAACTTTCTCCTACATCATCACTTCAGATATAATTAACATGTCATTTTATTTGTTTCAAAGTTATTAATGAAGACATTAGCCAAACTCAGACATAACACCAACCTTTTAAATCAAGGAATAATGCTATCTAATGGAGTCCATGTTTCAGTCAATTTGACGCTAGTTCAATGTTTCCATAAATATAGGGTCAATGACATATATATATATTACCTAAAAGGACAGATCTGAGGAATATTTTCCTTCAACTATTTACCCTGCTCTCTTCCTCCTCATTGTCTGACTCTACCCACAGATTATAAGTTTTGTGATTCCATCGGGGCCTATTGAACACAGTTATGACTTTTATTCTTTCTCTTTCTTCCACAGACATAAGAAACAGCAAACCTATGTCTGTGGCACATCATCTTTTTAATCCAGTTTGTCCTATAAGTAAGAGGTTAATGCAAAGGCCACATATCCCTTTCCTACTGTAATTCCTCCTTTTCACAAGCAACTTTCCCCCAGATACCTTCTCAGCCCCAGTTGGCAGACAAACTGAACTCATCCTGTTTGTGCTACTCCAATGTATTTTCTGTTCCTTCAACCAGTTAAGGGCTCCTCCATACTTCTACAACCGACTCCACTAAAAAAATTAGCATGCTACTTTGTATCACAAAAAAGAATATGGCCATCAAGACATTCTCCAAATGGACACCCAGCCTCCTGATGGCTTGCCTTAAGTTATATATCTTATTACTAGCAACAAGGTTCATGCAAACACCCCCATAGCATGAAGTGGCACGATCACTTAACACATGGGGAAGGAGAAATATATTGGGATGCTCCATCCTCAAACAGTTCATAGTCACATGCCTTACTACCCAGACTTGGACCCATATATTTCTTTCTTCCTAAATTCATCTTTGTTTCTGCAGTGTTCCTGTTCAGGCTCCAAGGGTTCTCTATACCCTCACTGAAGACACATGAAAATATGCAGTGCTCTGAGGTAGGACAACTATAACAGATAAAAGTATAATTCCACTGAAGTTATATTTGATCAATCAGTTTATTGGTTTTATTTTCAGATCATAGATTAGGGTTTACTTACAAAAGCATGAGAGACTCCAAGGAAAATACACCACAAAAATGACTTTCTTCAACATGGAAGACAACTTCCCTCTATGTGGATATATGGAGTCTCCTTCATGTTTAATCTTCCACACTCTATATAGTACATTACTAGTAACACTACACACAGATGGGGAAAATTACATAGATATGGCAGGGAGGTGTTACGAGTAGTTTTCCCACCAGCCTGGTCCCACAGCCTCACCAGCCCCAAATAACACACAGAGACACTGTATTATATATAATGCTGTTGGCCTGATAATAGCACTTCTTATTGGCTAGCTCTGTCTTAAATATTAACCCAGTTCTATTAATATAAGTGTTTCCATGTAGTCTTATCTTACCGAAGAGAGGGTCCAGATCTTCTACTCCTCTAGGTCCTACATTTCGTACTCTCCTACATCTCCCAGAATCATCCTTGCCTTCCTTGTTCTGCCTATCTTGCCTTCCTAATTGCTAACAGTGCTTTATTCACTAACCAATATGAGAAATATATTTACAGAATGGCATCTCCCATCAGGGAGGTGTAGGAAGAGGTGGGTGGATTCTTGGGCTAGAGTCTTCTGATTGTCTCTGCCCCTTTTATCTACTAGAGGATGTTAATAAACTTCATCTTGAGTGTTCATGCAAGTGCTCACAGCTGCTTCTGATGAAGGTGATAATAGCACTTATGCTCAAAGAATAACGTTCTACGGCAGTGTTAGTACTGCATCACTGAATCTACTGAGTAGTCTAATTTCATTATGACAGAGAATAAGGCATCCTTCCCCTTAACAATATTTCTAGGCCTAGAGTAAAACATTTGAAAGCAAGCCCAGATGCAAAAGCTCCAATAAAGGTTGAAATCTTCTCAACATTTCTTACCTGACTTGAACTGACAAACTGTTAATGGTGTTGGTAAGAATAATTGGAAGGAAGAAATAATACAGAGTCAGGGTACTTGACTTCGGGTGGCAATGTCAGGGAGAGGTTTCCTGAAAGAGGAGCATTTCAAATAACCTCTGAGGTTGAAAGGAATGAAAAATGTAAAAGAAACTCAGATAGAAACCATCCCAACAACTTCCTTGTACCTTTCATGGGCATGCCATATTCTATATTAGCCCTAAACAAATTTTTTGGTTCATCACCTCCTACATCATCATCATTTTGTTATGAGCAGTTTCCTGCCAGCCTGATACCAGAGCCACTTCAGTTCCAAAATGACATACAGAGAGTCTATTAGTCATAAAGCTGTGTGTCACTGGCTAGAGTGTCTTATTGGCTAGCTCTGTCTTAAATGTTAACCCATTTCTGTCAAAATAAGTGTTTTCACATGCTCTTACTAGAGAGATAGTCCAGATATCTTATCCTCTCACTGCACACATCTTGACTCCTCTCTACTATGTCTCCTAGAATCATCCTTGTCTCCTAGTCCCACCCATCTTGCTTTCCTATTGGCCAACAAGACTTTATTCATTAACCAATAAGAGAAGGACATCTCCCATAATCTCCTTTCTGTCTAAAGTAAATAGGATTTTAACTATAATATAGAAAAATATATAACAAAACAGTTATCAGCTAAGAACTATAGTTAACAATATTTAGTTCATTAAAATTTAGCAAGATTTAAGAATGTATTCCATAATCTATCCTATCTTTGTGATTCTAAACCCTTATATATAATTTATCTTTAATCCTAACTAAAGAAAACTGAAACCATAACTATCTATCTTCAACTCCATCAAAGAACACAGAAGAATAATATATAAACTCTAGAATTGACAGAGACAACTTGCTGTCTGGTCAGTCACCTAAAGTTCTTCTGTAATGTTCCATCTTCCGCCTATAGGCCATAGTGTGGTTGGCATATTCCTCAGCAAAGTAAAAAATGTTACACTGTCCACCTGTATTGGCAGTTTGTCAGTCGCATTTCTCTGTGTCCTGTAGAATGTCTGGCAGACTCTTCCATGAAGCAGAAACCCTGCAGCACTGTCCATCTTGTTTCAGCAGTCACTTTTCTGTGTGTCCTGCATGTCTAGTTTATACAGCATAAAGTCAAACCGTTCAGCCAAGGGCAGTTCCTTGCCCAAATGTCTAGTCTTGCCATATTGGAAGTAAACTCCATAACGAGTTTCTTCAATGTCCATCTTCCTTTGTGATGCAGGTGGTATTGCCAGAAGCAGTTATATCTCACTGTCAAAAAAAAAAAAAAAATCCTAAACCATTTAGTTACATGCACTTTCCCTCCAGCCTGGTTCCAGAGCTTTGTCAGTCCAAAACTAACACACAGAGACACTGTAATAATTATATAATTGTCAGTCAATTACTGTCAGTTATTATTGGCTAGCTCTGTCTTAAATATTAAATCATTTCTATCAATCTAAGTGTTTCCACGCGGTCTTATCTTACCAGAGAGAGGGTCTGGACATCTTATCTTCTCAATGCCTACATCTTGACTTCTCTCTACTACCTCTCCCATAATCCTCCTTGCCTCCTAATCCTGCCTATCTTGATATCCTATTGGCCAACAAGGCTTTATTCATTAACCAGTAAGAGAAACATATTTACAGAATGACATCTCCCATCAACCAGCTAAAATTAACTGTGCCAGTCTTCAATTATGAACACCCTTTCATTTGAAAGCTTGGTTTTCCCCCTTATTTTATGTTTTTGGATATTCAGTGTTATACAATCATTATATTAGCACATAATGTTGCATATCCTTTCTGTGGAATTGGCAGCATTCATCTTTAATAGCAGACATTTAATCTTTTGTGAACAAAACTTAATTTTAAACAATATATGGACCATTTCACTTTAAGATTTACAATTTCTTTACTAAATTAGAAATTACCTTAAGTTTCTTCTTTAAAACTATTTCTAATCATTTTATTATATTTCTATTTATTTTTATTGAATTTTACTTCTACATATATAAGATTTGTATTCAAATGTAATTTACTTAGGTAAAGGAAAAAAGTGGCATCACTAACTGGCATTTACAAAAGAATTTGCTACATGCCAGAAGCATATACGATGCCATTGCAACAGAAATATTATTATTGTTTTTACAGATGATGTAATTATTACTCAGTAAACTTGATGAAGCTCAGATAGCTGATAAATGATAGATTTAAGGTTTATAACTCAGAATGTCTGACCCAATTTCAATGCATAATCATTGTGTGTTATGAGGATATATCTCACTGGAAATGGGAGTCTTCTCCATAAACATGGTATCATATCTGAAGTTTCTATTTTTTTCATTAATTTACCAATAATACAGTTTTAATTTGTTTAACACTATAAGTTTCAAACTTTGGTTAATTGCGTTCTTCCTTCTACATTGCTTAAAATTTCTGTCTGATATAACTTGTCAGCTTTCATCATCATTAAATTATTTTACAAGTTAAAAGGATACTGCACAAAATTTTTGATTGAATTTTTATTTAAAACAATTGTAAAAGGAGTAATTATTTGTATTTATTAAAATCTTTTACATTTGCAACTCAGTTAATTGTGGCCAATGAGATAACAAGATAGGCGGGGCTAGGAGACCAGGAGGAGGAGAGAGGAAGAGTAGGAGTCAAGATGTAGCCCAGGGAAGACGCAGGACGCCTGCTGCTCAGCTCCCCGATAAGACAACCACGTGGAAATACTTAGATAAGTAGAAATGGGTTAATAATTAAGGCAGAGCTAGCCCATAAACAGTAATGGTAACTGGCCAACAGGATTGTATCAAATACAGAGTCTCTGAGTGTTATTTGGGGCTGGCGCGGCTGTGGGCCCACGTGGCGGCAGGACCGGGAGGCCAGCGGGGAGACCTGCTGTAACAGTTAATTTTCTTATAGTTTATACTTATTTGTTCTTGATTTTGTTTCTATTATAATTGAAATATGACCTTGGGTGGGCATGATATATTCTATTTTTTTTGCTTTGTTTTCAAATTGGCTATATGTTAAAATCTGATTTTATGTAAATGCCTCCTTTTCTTTTAGATAGCATTATCATTATATTTTGAAGTCATTTTCAGTGAAAATATTTCACAAAACATGATAAACAAAGTCCTCTCTTAGTGAGCAACAATCTATAAATTTCTGTGGGTAACATGAACTTTATGAACTTTATGACATTTATTATTTATTAGCATCTGTCACTATGATAACATGCTTTACATTTTATTTTTGCTTTCATAATGTCTCATAAGTCAGATTGTAATGTGTGTATTCATATTTACTTAATTCTAGAAAGTTGTAGTTTCTTCATATCTTGATCTATTTTTAATTGAGTTGAGAGTTTCAGTTTCCATGAGATTTTAAGCATTTCTCAGAGACAAGTTCATAGCATTAAGTTTCTATATAAAAGGAAAAAAAAAAAAACTAAACCTGGATAGATCTCATACTAGCAACTTCATAGCACACCTAAACATTCTAGAACAAAAGAATATATCACTCTCAAAATAAGTAGATGGCAAGCAATAATCAATATCCATGCTAACTAAAAAAGAGAATTTCCAAATTAACAGAAAGTAAATTAATAAAAAATGAAAATGTAGGCATAACGACACCAAGGAAATCCAGAGAATCATAAGGATATAATTTAAAAACATGTACTCCACCAAATTAGAACATCTAAAAGAAACAGATAATGTTCTCTATAGGTACCACTTACCAAAGCTAAATCATGATCAGAGGAGAACAGAACATATGAGAAATTTAAACAGACCTGTCACCCCTAGTGAAATAGAAGCAATTGTTACAAATATCTAAACTCAAACAAAACAAAATGAACAAACAAAAGCCAGGGTTAGATGGTTTTAGCTCACAAATATAAAAGATGTTTTGAAGTGTCAAAGTTAATATTCCTCATTTTTTCCCACAAAATAGGATCAGACAAAAATCCTGCTCAATTTACTCAATGAAGCCACAGTTTCCCTGATACCTAAACCTTGCAAAGATTCAATAATGAAAATTGCAAATTGGGCCAGAGTACAGGTCCAACAACACCTCCACCTCTGTGGAACCTCCTGGATTTGCTCTGAGTACACTGGAACAACCTATCCATGAGGGACCACCCTGAGGCTGCACCCACCTGATCTTTGAACCTCCTTCATTGCCCTCCTCCAGAGGAGAGACTTCCTAGAGAGCTTGGACCATGCAGAGTTACAGATATTGAACACCTAACCCACATATGCCCACCGGAAGAGTAGGACACACACACACACACACACACACACACACACACACATATATATATATATATATATATATATAGAGAGAGAGAGAGAGGGAGAAAGGGAGGGAGGGAGGGAGGGAGGGAGGGAGGGAGGGAGGGAGGGAGCGAGAGAAATGAACAAATCTCTTTTGTTTCTTTGTTAAGTTTCTGTCTGGGGGTCCTGTCTAGTAGTGAGAGGGGGGGGGGAATTGAAGTCTCCAAGTATGAGTGTGTGAGGTTTCATGTGAGCTTTGAGTTTTAGTAGTGTTTCTTTTATGAATGTGCCACCCTTTGTATTTGGGGCATAGATGTTCAGAATTGAAACTTTGTGCTGATAGATTTCTCTTGTGATGAATATGAAATGACCGTCTTCATCTCTTTTAATTGATTTTTGTTTGAAGTCTAACTTGTTAGACATTAGGATAGCTACACCTATTTGCTTCTTTGGTCCACTTGATTGGAAGATCTTTTCCCAACACTTTACCCTGAGCATGTAAAGGGGACAAACCTACATACCCCAAACTGTAGGATCTCCACAACACAAGACAAAAAGATGTACCCAAGAAGAGTCCCAGCGAGAGCCCATTATCAGTGGTGTAACAGAAGACAGAGTCCTCAAGCAAGACCAATAACATGGCCAAGAAAGCAAGGAAAACCAAGAAAACACAATCAAACAGATGAAGGAAACAAATCAAATAGTCAAGACCTGAAAACTGAAATAGAGACAATAAAGAAAACACAAACTGGCAATGAACACAAGATAATGGACTAAAGGGTAAACTTTGTGACTCAACCAGCCACACTACAGATTCCACAACAGGATTATTCTCTCTCTTTTTGTTTGGTTTTCTGTTTCTGTTTTGTTTTGATTCTTTGGTTTTTTTTGGGGGGGGTGGTTTTTCATTTAAATTTGGTTTTGGTGTTTTTCTTGAGGGGAGGTTACAAGGACAGAGGGCAGAGAGATAAGTGGGAATACATGAATACATAGTATGAAATCCAAAAAGAAACAACAATAGTTTAAAAACACATGAAATTTTAGTTCATGGAATCCAATATAATTTCCATTTTAGACAATGGTTTTCTTCCTCTCTCTCTCTCTCTCTCTCTCTCTCTCTCTCTCTCTCTCTCTCTCTCTCTCTCTCTCCATATTTCATTATTTCTCTGTGTCTCTCTCTTAAGATACACACACACACACACACACACACACACACACACACACACAAACTCTAGTGTTCTAGTTGTTTTGGCTGTAAAATTCTGAATAATTTTACCTCAAAATCTCATTTTGACCCATAATCGCCTTGATTTAGAGAGAAACTTATAATTGTGTAAGAGACTTTGGATGTTATCTCCTCCAAACTCTTAATGATGAGTTTATTTCTTGAAAAGTATATAAGTAGCTATGAGAAAATCCAGGGCAAGAACTAAGGAATCCTAGATTCTAAGACATTATTATCACTTTCCAAATTAAACAGAATTTCAATAGGCAATCCCAGCCACGAAACCTACTTCTAACTATAGTGTTACAGTTTTTGTTGTTGTTGCTGGTGGTGGTGGTTTTTTGTTTTTTTTTTGTTTGTTTTCTGGATATAATGGAACAATTGTGCATATAGACTCATGGTAGCTATGGCGTCATGTACAAGATCTGCATAGTACCAAGGCAGCCAAAATACCAATATGGACAGAAGATGTGGTCATAGCATGCCATCCTAGCTGAGGAGCTATTGGCAACTTATGGATTCTGGGATATGAAATTCCTGTATTCTTCAGGGAAACAGACCCCAAGAAGCTGCCCACAATCCAGTAGATGATGCTGTACCAATGCACACACTGGCAGCACTATATAAACTCAGACTTTGTTTCAAAAGATTAAGTGTGTTTTGGAGAGGAAAGCAGTAGGAGTCAGTGGAAGGATTGGAGGGGAGGAAATGGGAGATGAATTGATAAAAAATATAGTATATTCATTTATGAAGTTCTCAAATAATAAATAAGAAACCTGCTTCCTGCCTTTATTTCTGTTAGCAAATACTGCTCTCTAGCAATGGAGCTGTTTGTTTGCTTTATTGTCCATGACTTGGTTGATGTCTTGTAATGGATAGATGTATTCTAAATTTCTAAATAAAATGTCAATAGCTTAGGTCATCATATCAAATCAGCCTCCTCTTTGAATAATGGGGTTCCTCCTTTTGGATTATGTAGATCCCTTCATTCCCCGTGGCTAAAATTAATTTGAGTTGTTTCTGCTGCCCTTATCTTTCAATTGCAAGCCCAAATTGCCTCAGAGAATCCTGTCAAGTACGTGTGCATGCCCTCACCTCAGACAACTCCAATGACTGCTCAGCATAATGAGGAATGGGACATCTGCTTCTCGAAAGTTAATTGGAGTTGGCTGACCAGAATTTTGACACTTTATTTCCTGACCTTTTCTTAAATGAACAAGCATCTCAAGCCTAAAGAGGAAAGGCAGGACTTGGAGGGGAATAGCACAATGTTCAGCAGAACAGCTGGCTGCTTGCTTGTACTATACCACCATATCTTCAACTGCAGCAGCATTCTCAAGAACCAGTTGAATATTTCTTCCTTGCTACATTGTATGAATTTTAAGTTAAAATAATAGGCTCCTTGTCTTGATGTTAAAGGAATTGGGGTACATAGCTAAAAGACAAAAGGGCAGTAAGGAAAATAAGCATACAAAGTACATAATTGCAGTTTGCAATAGCCTAGTACATATTAATGTACATACACATATTAATGTACACACACACACACACACACACACACACACACACACACACACAGAGAGTATTATGAAGAACTTGAAGAGTTTGTAGGCCTCAAACTTACAGTAATGACAGTTATATGGTAATTACCCCTGAGAGATTAGTAGGCACATATTGTGCACATGCATTGAATTATCTCATTTGTTCTTTTGCACTTTCCTTCAAAGTGAAGTATCTCCCCCTTATAGGGTGGATTGTTGAGATTCAGGAAGTAAATGAAATTTATAGGGTTCATGAAGTAAACAAACAAAATTAGAAGGAAGCTCTTGACACTTACATGAATTTTAAGGACCTTCACCATGGTTGTAGAAGAAGTAACACTTGCTAGCCAAAGAACATTCTCAAGCCAGCTGAGATTCTTGAAATCATTCAGGGAGCTCTAGGGAGGCAGCTTTCATGAATTCTCACCTATGCTTGGGTGGGCCTTTGAGTCATTCATGATTATGTAAGTAACCATATTTACAATTATGTAAGTAACCATTCAGTCAAACTCCTATGTGCAACCCCAATAAACTCACTGATTCACTAAGGTAATCTTGGGTAGAATATTTCTTTAGCATTTTGCTGTTGTCCTACATGGATGAAATATAGTTTCATGCCTGCCCAAGCAAAACCACACAACAGTATTATATCCCAAATATATATGTCTACTTAAAATAAAAGAAAATCAAAATCTTACATCTGTGTCTTTCATAAATAACCCTATTTTGGCTGGCAGCAATTAAGTCTCAAAAAGTTATAAACCTTGACATTGCCCCGTAAACATCATCAATTTCATAGTGCATGATGAATTTATATTTTATGTGCCCAGCATTTGAAATTTGCCACAAACTTTCTTCCCAATTCTGTGACCTTTCTGCAATCCAAGGGCAAATCAGGTTCTATATCATGTGTCCTCAGAAATAAATAAGTGTAAAGTAAAATAATAATATTCTCATTATCTCAATGTGGGTGTAAAATGCTTTATAGGCTTTGTCTATCAATATGACTGATATTAGATGCCCCTTGAGTAAAGCTTTTATCTTTCTTCCTATGAGCCCCTGAAAAAAATCACCCATCATCCCAAACAGGAAGACTGGGAGTAGAATAGTATAACCTTTACTAAACTAAAAAGGAATCATAATATCTAATTTTTTATTCTGTCTTGGTAGATATATGGTCTCACAATACCACTGAAATTGGCATATAATCAGTTGCATAGCCCAGGATGGCTTGTAATGTGCAGTGCTTCTATATCAACCTCCCAAGTTCTGGAAATATATGGGTGAGGCTCTGCTTCCAACTTATTAAGACTTTTAATTAAAACTAAATATTACTACCAACAGACAAAAGTTAAACAACACAAAAATCCTTGATATGGCTTTTATGCAGTACTGCTAATTTGGGGTATTCCTGATCTTGTGACAAACCAGCAAAGGAGATGATTCTTCAAATCCATTCAAATTGTATCATAATAGTAAATGTTCACTTGATTAACATTGATAGCCCAAGCATTAAACGTGAATGGATTGCTGAGTAAAAGGAACATGTGCTTCATAATCAGATACAATTGTGTGAGAATTTTGACTCTCAACTAATTTCCTGAACACATGAAATGATGAATTAAATTTCTGGAGCTGCAGTTTTCTCAATTGAGAAATTTGACTAAGAATAGCACTAACATCATAGGGTATTTATGATCATTAAATAAGATGGTAGAACATGGTACTTAGTACAATGCCTAGTTTGTAGGAAGTATGATAATATAGGAAATGTTAATAGATAAGACTAACAGAAAAGCAAGAGGTTATATTTGAGCTCTCTTCCTTACTACAGGTTCACCTCCAGCGATTTATACAACCTTTTTAAGACTTAGCATAGTTCTATCAAATAGCAAAAATAAGAGCAAGGATTTCATAAAGTAGTATGAAAACTGAATGGGGTAACCCATGCATTCAGTGTTAATAGATTATCAAAACAAATTGGCAGGTATGTTTAATAAATCACAACTTAAGTTAATCAATTTTTATTTAAATATTATCCAAACAATGTATTTATTTACTCATAACTCAATTTCATATCCACTTTTATTTTTTTAAGAATTTTGAGGGATGTGATATCTCACTAAAACTTCAGAGTTCCTAGAGGAATACTAGAAATACACATTCTCTATTTTAGTTTTTAAGCATTATTGAAGTATAATGGATAAACAAAAACTACATGCATACAATGTGTACAGAATCTTTTGGTACATTACCATAGTGAAGCTAATTAAAATACACATTTCCTTACATCTACCATTTTATTTATGATGATACTACTGAAAAGTACTCTGCCAAACTTTATAAGCATATAGTATATTATCAAATACATTGAGCATCTAATACATCTAATACGTAGAGGCTTTAGAGCATATAATTCTAGCAGGCAAAAGCTTATACCTTGCCTATCATTTGTTAAGTAAACAAAATAATAAGTTGTGTTATGTCATTTTATTTATTACTTTAATACACTCTGGTCTCATTTACCCTTAATACCAGTTTTGTACACACTCATTTATCCTGATTCCTCTTTACAGATATTCCCCCTTATACTTTAATTCTTTTTAAATTTTTTTATTTTACATATTGATTCCAGTTACCTCTCCCTCAACCCCTCTTTCACTCTCTCCTTCCCTCCCATTTCCCTCAACCACCCTCCCATGCCACCCTCCCCCACTCCACAGGGAGGGTGGTGCCTTCCAGGAGGGGTGAACAAAATCTGTCAAGTCATTGGAGTAGGGACTAGGCTCTCCCTCCTGCGTGTGGGTTAAGGGAGTATTCCTCCATGGGGAATGTGCTCCCAAAGTACTTTTGTGCACCAGGGATATAGCTTGGTTCTACTATCAGAGGTCTCTTAGACTGGCCAGGTCTTCTAACGGTCCCATGCTGGATTCCCAGCTATCAGTCTGGGGGCATATTAGCTCCTCCTTGTTCAAGTCAGCTGTCTCTGTGGGTCTTGTCCTCCCTCTCTGATATATATAGGTGTGAGTGTGTGTGTGTGTGTGTGTGTGTGTGTGTGTGTGTGTGTGTGTGTGTGTGTGTATCAGAGCATTTGCTCATTATTTGGTTGAGCTATTATAAGTTGTAATAAATTCTTATACATTTTAGGTATTAATCTCTTATTCATTATATGATTCCCAGTTGGTTTCTCCCATTCTGTAGTTGCATTTTAATATTGTACATCACTGCATTTGCTGTACAAAATCTTTATAATTCAATTTGTTTATTTCAGTCTTGTTAATGGTGGATGTTGTAAGATCAATGCCAAGAACTGTATCCAATAACCTTTCTTCAAGAACATTGTAACTCCAGGTGTATACTTAAGTTTTAATTGATTTTTGAGTTGTGTTTTGTAACTGTTATAAAACAATGGCCAATCTTAATAATTTATTCTATATATCCAGATTTCACAACATATTTATTGAAGATAATATTGTCTTTTTGTATCATTGAACAACACACATAGTGCTTATTTGTGAACCTGCAATCCTACTACAGTGACCCGTGTGTCTGTTTTATTCTCCTGTTACTATACTATTTTCATTATGATAGTTTGCAAAGAAACTTAAAATCTAGGTTTGTAATTCTACAATTGTGTTCTTCCTCAAGATTAGTTATTGGGGAGGTTTGAGATTTCACAATATTTTAGGGCTGCTGTCTCTCTATTAAAAAAATAGGAATTTGGGTATGTGTTCAAGAGGTTCTCTTTATATACAAATACGTCATATGCAGACACATGTTACCTATTTCTCAAATTAGAGTGCTATTTATTTTATCTGGCCTACTTGTCATGCTTGTGACTTATAATATTTGGTTAATTACATATTGTCAGAGTGTGCAACCTTGACTTGTTCATTTATTTAATTATTTTATTTGTAAGGTATCATAAAGAATATAATTATATGTTGTATATTTTGACTATCCTCTTCTTCCATTGCTACATAGGTGGCTTTTATGCCTTGGTTTTTATAAATAATGCCGCACTGAATACAAGAATATGGATATCACTTAAACATTAAGTGGGGCTATTGGATCTTATGACAGATATATGCATTCAACATTTCCTTGCCATTCAACCTACATATAGCGCTCTTGGTTATTTTAGCCTGTTTCATTTCTACATATATATGTATATGATTTTATGTATCTATGTAAACCTAAGAATCACAAATTAAAGAAAACAGATTTATTTTTACATAAAACATATATATATATATATGTACATATATATAACAAACTATTTGTTATTATTTGATATTTAGTTTTTGCCTTCATGCATGCATATTTACCATGTGTGTGCCTGGTGCCTGTAGAGGCAATAAAGGGGTTTAGATCCCCTAAAACTGGAGTTACAGACTGTTGTGAGCTACCATATGGGTGTGAAAAATAAAATCAGATCCTCTGGAAGAATATTCTGTTCTCTAACCACCAAGAAAACTCTGTAGCCCTATATAAAATCTTATCTTCTTTTCCATCCCACTGTCACTAGGCAAGTTAGTTCCATAACTTAGATATCATGCATATTTATTATTATTTATTAATATAAACAATGATGTGGAATTATCTCTACTTTGACAAGTAGACCCATGTTCTTTTTCTTTTTGGTTTATATCCAGGACTAGTAGCTGAGTATATGTAGTTTTCTTTTTCTTTTTTAGAAAATTCTAGAATGATTGCTATATTACTAGAGTAGTTTATATTCATGCCAGGAGTGAATAAGTGTTTCCTTTGTCTATATCATCACTACTATTTGATTTTGTTTGTTTATTTAAAGACTCCATTCTGATTAAGCTAAGTAGAATCTAAGTGCAGATTTGATATATACTACACTAACTGCTATGAGATCAAAATGATTTTTGTTCATGTTTGTTGGCTATGTGTGTTATCTAGTTAATATCTTTTTTCATCTCATTTGTTGCTTCTAATTCAAGCCCTTCCAATTCATTAGGAGTAATTCCATGCCAGCCCTCTAATTATTGTCTTGTCATTCATATCAGGCTTACGTTTTCTATTGAACTCACTTCAATTGCAACTCTTTAATCATTGATTCATCTATCCATCTTTCCCTATTATCACTCACACATTGCTCCACTTATTTATTAATGGCTTAATTCATGCTAACCACTATGCTAAGTTCTTGATAGTGCAAAGGAAAAATTAGTATCTCTGATCAAGGTGCTAATGCTCTTAGAAGAAATGAAATAATGAACAGATAGATGTAAAAATTACTGTCAAGGTCCATGAGGTGGCTCAGCATAAGAGGTAAGCTCACCTCATTAAAAATGATCATAGTATGTGCTGTATACAAAATTAAATGATGCTGCTGCAAATAATGAAGAAAGTCAGGCAAATTGTTTCAGGTACCTAAAGTCCTAACAAAAAAATAAGTTTTTAAATAGACCAGCATTATGGTCAATGTCATGATCAATCAGATTTGCACTGCACAATATTCCTGGGTAAAATGTAGATATTGCATTTTTTCATAAACCAATTGTAATATTAAGATAAAAGTTGAAAATATCCTCAATGAGGATAATAGCAATAAATAAGAAATGGACAAATATGGTAATTTTTCATAAAGTAGACTCAGTAATATTTGTGCTCCGAGGGAACAAATAAGAAGAGTATTTGACATACACATTTGAGTAATTAAGTACTCAAACAGGTACTTTCAAGAAACTCAGAAGACAAAAGTAGTTTTGAGCTAAGGGAAAATGATAAATCCATTTCGGAATGTACTGAAATTGGGAATGCCTGTGTAAAATAATACTTTTATATGCTCATATACATATACATTAAAGACATTCAAGGGAGAAATAAAGGAGATAGTCAGTTTTCCATATTATATCTGTAATTCAAGCAATAAGAGTGAAAAAGTATTCCCCCATTGTATTGAAAATATGTAAAGAGGTACGAGGACAGATAACTTAAAAATGTTAATGATGAAGCAATGTTTAGGCCTAGAGAAGTGTTTCAGAAGTTAAGAGCATTGGCTGCTCTCCTAGAGGACCCAAGTTTGAGTCTAAGCACCTACGTGGTGACCCACAGCTGTCAATAACTTCCATTCTAGAAGATCTGATGCCATCTTTTGGATTTTGAAGTCACTACATGCTCATTGTAGGCAGACATATGAGCAAAACAAAACATCCATACGCAGGCAAAAGAATGAAAAACTTAAAGATTGAAATATCAAATAAAAATACCCCACACAGGAAGATAGTAGGAAGCATCCTAAAAATGATCTATAACAATGTGGTACCATGGGTGCACATGACTCTAGAAAGTGTATCATCAACAATTTTAGAGAATATTAAGTAGATGAACTGCAGTCAGCCTTGCTTGCCCAACAAGGTTATGCAATAACCTGGTTAAGGGATCCCCTTCTAGGAAACCTGGCTCTGGCGAAACCCCCACGAATTCACAAGAATAACCCCAGCAAAGAATACTATCAGTAGTGGAGAGCATACCTGAACTGGCCATCTAGTGTAATCAGGTGACAACTCTTTGTCATCAGAGATACTCTAACCAGTAACTGATGGAAACAAGTACAGAGATCCACAGTCTAGCACTGGGCTGAGCTCTCGGAGTTTTAATGAGGAATGGAAGGATGTATTATACAAGTCTGGGGGTGTCATGTTGGAGAAACCCACAGAAATAGCTGACTTGAGTTCTTGGGCGCTAGTGGACTCTTGACCAACAGTTAGGGAGCCTCCATGGAACCAACCTAGACCCTCTGTATGTGGGAGACAGCTGTGCAGTGTGGTCTGTTTGTAAGGCTCCTAGTGAGATCAGCACCCTGGCACTTATATGGCTTTTGGGAACCTGTTCTCCACACTAAATTCATTTGCCCAGTTTGAAGCAAGGGGAGGAGCTTGATCCTGCCTCAACTGGATGTACCAGTCTTTGTTCAAGCCCCAGGGAGACCTGCTCCTTTCTGGATGGAAAATGAGTAGGAGTTAAAGGGAGGTAGTAGACGGGAAGTGGAGACAGAGCTGGACAGAGGAGAAGCTGTGGTTGCTAAATAGATTAAATGAAAAATATATTATTTAAATTAGTTAGTAAAGCCATACTAGACAAGGATTTGACTTATTAATTTGAATGTTAGTATATTAAGAACTTCTCAATCTACTTGAAGCAGAAAGTTTCCCTGAAATTAAAGTTTTCAGTGACCATATCTTTCTTCTAAGAAATAAAAGTTTTATTACATGTTTTTTTTTCTTAATATATATTAGCCACTTGAAAGAAGCATCATACAAAAATATATACATAACAGTAATATTTATCTCAGGAACATAAAAGTGTGAATATATTTGTGATTCTTTCAATATAATATATATTAATAGGTAAAGCAAATAAACTACATTGTCATCTCTTTTGATGATGAGTTAACAATGAGCAAAAACTCTCAACCAAATAGGAAAATAAAAAAGGTACCTAATGTAAAACTAGAATCTACTGAAATTCTCCATTCAACATTATAGTTATTAAAAGATTATATGCTTTTCTCTTGAAATTAAGAAGAAAACAAAAAATGATTATTCTCCCTTGTTTAACCTTGCTTTGAAACTTTGGGTAAAGAAGTTAGAGAAAAAGATAAGCGAAAGTATCCATATTGAAAAGGGAGAAGAAAAATAAGTTCTATTTGTAGGCAGCATAATATCATCATACAGAAAAGACTAAGTAATCCACCAAAATCTTCTTAGGTCTTGTAATTTAATATATAAAACTCAACCATATACCCATACACTAGCTTTGAAAAATCTGAAATAAAATTAATAAAATGAAATTTATAAATGCATCAAGGGGAAATATTAAAAATAAGCTTATTTGAGTTATAAAAGTTGTACACTATAAACTGCCAAACTTTAAAAGAAAGCAAAAAATAGAAATATGCATCATATTTATATTCATGGCATTGAAATTGAAATATTGATTGGTTAAAGTTTTACTCAAAAGCCCAGATTGCTTTTGACTTTTGCAAAATTTAGCAAACTGATCCTAAGGCTCACATTTGACTGCCAGTGTCCAAACAAAATTGAAAAAGAAGCAAGAATGAGGAGTTACATTTCCTGGCTTTAAAAAGTCACTGCAAAGCAATAGTAACTAAAATAGTGTGGTATTGGCCTAAGAAAGATACATGACATTGTAATTATAATTCTGGATATGTATTCCCACATATACATATTCCTATGTGTATGTAGAATAAAAGCATAGGATACATAAGTATTATCTATCTGTGTATTATCTATGTTATCAGGCAGCCATCAATTTGCCTTGAAGTAGACCCAATATTTGGACCTTGCAAATTCTTGGTAGTGAAACTAATAAGCATATGTCAATGAAAAATATGAGCTGCCCAATAATATCTTGACTTGTACATTTCAAAACAATTGTGATTCTATTTTAAAGAGTTTTAACTTCAACCATAAAAATCATAAATCTGTCATTCATTATCATGATAGACTAAATACAATGATCAAATCTGACGCCTTTGATGGAACAGGGAGGTAACCTATTATAAAATCTCAGGGGTTTATGATAATAGCAAAAATACTTTACCCTAGGGAAAGCAAATTAGACTTTTCAATGATTACTGGTATCTCTGATATAAAGTCAATACTTTAAATATTATAAATTCAGCACTCAAAAATTCAGAATATTTCTGAAGCCTTCCATCCAAGGATATTGCTAAACTGAAGTAATGTGGTTTTCAAATCCTGTGCTTCCTCAAACTTGTGAAATTATTAAACAAGCTACTACTGAACATTGCTAATAGACATGTTCACTAACTACCATAGTCCTATCTTTGGTTCCCTGACTTATGAGATGATGACTCATGAGAAATATAACAGAAAAAAAAATCCAACCAAAAATTTAAACGCTTTTTAGGAAAATCAGAGTCAATAACATATTACCAAATATGTGAAATGTGTGTATCCTATAATATCTTGATATAAATCACATTTAACCTGTGCTAAAAACAATGCCAAGTTTTAAACAGAATAGTTGGTTATTTTTAAGCTCAATCAGATGATAATTCTAATTGTATCCATAGTTTCAGAGAAGACAATTTTGAGGAAGAAAAAAATAGTCTCTATCATCTCATATATAGCAATAATGCAGTCAAATACTTTTCCCTCTTCAAATACAAAGAAAATAAGATTACCTTTCACTTGGTAGATGCAGGAAGTAAACATGTAATCTTCTTTCTGTGGGAATATGTTAACTCTAAAAAATTGTTACATAATTAAGTCCTTTGGTACAGTGATAATTCTAATGAACACTGTGATTGTTGATGCTAATAATAGTACTATGGTGATGGGAGATGTTATTCTGTAAATATGTTTCTCATACTGGTTAATTAATAAAACCCTGTTGGCCAATAGAAAACTAGATAGGCGGGGCTAAGGGACTAGGAGGAAGAAAGAGGAAGTGGTAAGGAGGAGTCAAGATGTAGAGCATGGAGGAAGCAAGATGCCGGCCACCGCTCCCCGATAAGATGAGCCACGTGGAAATACTTAGATAAGTAGTAATGGGTTAATAATTAAGACAGAGCTAGCCCATTAACAATGATAGTCATTGGCCAACAGGATTGTATCAAATACAGAGTCTCTGAGTGTTATTTGGGCCTGGTGCGGCTGTGGGCCCAAACCGGCGGCAGGCGGGCAGCGGGCTGGCGGACTGGCCGACCAGCGGCTGCTGGCAGGAAAAACCTGCCGTAACACTATGATGGCAGGTTCAGGTGAGCAATAGAAAACTGTGATTTTCCTAGATGCTTTAGTTAGATATACATCCATCAAAATATAGATTAAGTCTCAGACAAATTTAGGAATCTCCAACTAATGTTCTAGTTGGCTTGATGGTTATGGTAAATCCTAGGCAAATTTAGAAATTTACAATTTTATTAGTTGGTTTGGTGATTATTTTCTCACAGATGATATGAAATTTGTTAGAAACCAAAAGACAAGTCACTAATTTTATTTTCTTAGGCTTAAAAAAATAACATTTGGTGGGACTGTTTATGTAAACTAAATTTGGTACAGTTATTTCACCCATATTTTGAGTAACCAATAATATCTTTGGGCAGACATGTAAACAATAGAGATATCTGCAGATATTCCAGCCTATAAAGCTGTTGAAACAACTTTGCTACTTGATCATTATGATAAATCCATCCAATTCATGAAGTACATATGGAAAATATGAAACTACCAATGTCCAATAACAGAATCACAGCAGAATCTACTAAAATTTCAAAGCTAAATTCTGCCTACAGTTATAAACATATATTTTCTTCTATGAATGTGGTTTTTGGTTTGCTACTTGAGGTTGATAGAGACTCAATATTTGAAAATGAAAAAAAATTATTTAAACTTTGTGGCCAACTCAAATTATGTATGCTAAAGTGTTAAAACATTTCCAAATGAAAGTAGTATTGAGGATTGTCTTAACACATGTAAGTTACATGACCCACAGAAGATGGTTTACAATGAAACTATGCTTTTGTATGTTAACTGTCATTATTCCCCACTACCTACTTTCCCCATATATATAGTCCATGCCCATTCCTCATGGAGGGATACTCTATCAGCCTAGGTATACAGGTGAGGACCTAGGCCCTGCCCCAAATGACTTGACAAACTAATGATCCTTCATGGAAGGCCTTACCCTCTTTGGGGGTTGGATGGGGGTCAGTGGGGAGCATGGGAGGATAGAAGGGAGAGGAAACTGGAACTTATATGTTAAATAAGATTGTTCCTAATTTAAATAAAAATTTATATATAAAAAAAGAATCCATGGGTAATTCCTTAAGAAGAGAAACAATGTCCCATTTAAAAGTAAGTTGAGTAAATACGCTGTTTTATTCCTAAAGTACATAATCTCAATATTCCATTCTTATTTAATACTGATCATGAAGAACAATAACAAAGGGCTTAACTATGGGATTTCCATTGATTTTAAAGAAACATTACCTGCAAGCTGGATATATGCCATTTCTTAACCAGCAAAAATTACATTGGCCACATTATACTTTATACAATTTTTACATATTGAAGGATAAGTGACAATGATTTTTAACAAAAAATGTATGTGAACTGATGTGTTATAATTTGCCAAGAATATGAAAATATCCTTATTATTTTCTGAGTAATCACTGAGATACCATTATTTAGACAGAAGTTGCTAGTAATACAGTAGATGAGATGATACATCTTCAGGTTCTACAATGCTCCTCAATAATATCATGCATAATGTTATCATGACATCAGCAATAATGAATCATGATCAACATGGTATTTACCCTACCACTAACTACTACTCTTAACTCAGTCATTACTGAAGTTATTATTACTAGATATTACTTATAAGCAAAACCTAGTGCTTTAAAATAGCAATATGTTAGCTCAAAAATCTTCAATTCTGTATTGGTTTTAATAGTGAAGCCACCTCCTGTTTCAAGCAGTATCAAACAGGGAAGTTCAAATTGGGATAGGAAGAGTCATTTCTCTAGTATGATTTACTTTTCTTATTAGCTATTGCTGCTGACCATTTCTCAAGAACTCAGAAGCAGGTAAACATTAGACATTTCAATAACTTTCCATAGGAACATTTTCAGATTTCTTGGCTTTCACCTAGAATGAACATTCAGTTCCAAAAGACAGCTTCTCAAGAAAAAGTTCTATGATTATCGTTTTTAGTTCTAGCTGTCAATCTGACATGACCTAGAATGAACTGGGAATGGAAACTCAAGAAAGGACTATCCACATTAGGTTGATCTGTGGGCCTCTATGAGTGGATTGTCATAAGATCCATAGCAGGAAGACCCCCATACCCTCTGCAGGGGATCCTGAACTGAAAGAGTGGAGAAAGTGAGCTGAGAAACTAACATTTCTCTTATAGTCACATTTGCTTTTACCTACACTGTCATGGTGCTGTTGTCTGTCCTTTAAATTTGTGCATTGACTAACTCCATGCCTCGTAAAACAAAGACCTTAAATAAGGATGTGTACTGATGTATGGGGGACACAGTTGTTTCACCTAATAATCAAACATTCATTGTAAATGAACTAGATTTATGTTTTTGAGAACTGTGCATCCATCTAAAATACTGTATTAATACAAGTCTTTCTTGAAAATCTTACTGAATATTGACAACACTCATATCCACATTCAGTACCCTTAATTTCCTATACCTCATCTTTCTTTTACCTTTCATCACTGTATTTTATCACCTTACTATGTAAATGATTATTATTTTCATTTTATGACACATCTAGCTACAATATTTTCTGTCTAGTTCACTGATACATTCATGGTGCCAAGCTCAGTACCTGACATGTATAAAATATTCCGTAAATATTTATTATTTGACTTAGCAAAGAGAAGTATAATTTCTGTCACAAACTGCTGGAAGACAGAATGATGTTTCCGGCAAATCAGAAAAGCCATATAGACAGGCACACAAATAATAGCTACTTTAGACACAAAATTTGGTCTGCCCTAGTAAAGAAAGCATGAAATATTTTTTTCATGGCATCAGTTATAAAATAGAGCTAATACATGGAGAGGCAACTAAAATTAAGTACCACTTGAGGTATAATTTGGAAACCTAATAGTATAGAAGCTTCCTAAAATATGTGCATCTATTAAGGCAATCTAAAGGAAATCACTGAGGGAGACTGATCCCCAAATGGACTTCTTTTGTCACCAAACTAAGCTTGCATTACCTGGATTGGGTTATATCTAATCAAATTGTTAGCCATTGGAGTCCTATAGGGATCCCCAAACAACCCGAGATCTTTTCAGGACTATAGGTTGCTCTTTACAAGCTGAAAGCAAGGCCTCACTGCTTAAGACAACCCTTATATAATCACTTTATGTTCAGAAGTATAGCTGGTGTCTACTAGAAACTTCATGTATACATACTAGTGTTTTTGGTATAGGAAATTACTCTAAATACTCCCAAAAGAGAAATGGAAATGCCAACACAGCCATAAATCCTTTAATCTACAATGGTGTCCTACATGCAAGATATGTTTGGACAATGGTAGCACAAAACTTGTAGGAGGGAGAAAATAATCAACATCTGATCTGACTTAAGGCAAATTCCTTGAGATGAAACCCAAACCCAACAGGTTTGGTGATCAAGAACCTGAGGCTAGACAACTCAGGGACCTAGGGTAAAACCAAATAATACTGTCCAGGGAAAAATTAGTAGTAACATTATTCTTTTTTGTTTTGTTTTGTTTTTTATTTATTTTTATTTTACATATCAATTCCCTCTCCCTCCCTCCCTCCTTCCCTCCCTCCCTTCTTTTTTCACTATCTCCCATCCTATCATACCCCTGACCACCCTCCCTTCCCATCCCTCCCCACTCTACAGGAGGGGTCATCTAAATCTCCAAGTCATTTGGAGCAGGGACTAGGACATCTCTCCTGCCTCTAGGTTAAGGGAGTAGTAACATTATTCATAATGTTGTCAGTGAGAGACCTTAGCCAAAAATGTGATGTTTCCACTAAACCCTTCATCTCAGAGCTCAGGGAACCCTGTAGAAGAGGAGGCAGAAAGAGGCTGTAAGAAGCAGAGAGGGTGGAGGACCCCAAGAAAATAAGGCCCTCAAAGTCAACATGATCAAAGCTCATATGAACTCACAGAGATGAAAGCAGCAAGCACAGGTCCTCCATGAGTCTGCATCAGATACTCTGAATACACATTATGGCTTACAACTTAATTCTTTTATGGGAATCTTGAATGTGTGAACACGTGTGTCTATGATTTTTGTGCCTTCTCTTAGGCCCCTTTACACTGTTTGTTTGTATTGTGTACTGTTGATGTGCTAGTTTTTGTTTTATCATACTATATTACACATTATGCTTTATATATTATTCCTTAGAAGCCTGTTTGATTTCTAATGAGAGAAAGACAGTGGATTTGTATGGGAGCGGAGGTGGAGAAATCCTAGGAGGACTAGAGAAAGAGACACTGTAATCAGGATATATTGTGTGAGGGAAAAAAAACAATTTTTAATTTAAAGAGTGGCCTCTGACCAATTGAAAACATAAGGACTATGGCTGCTGAGATCACTCAGGAAATAAAAGTACTTGCTGCCAGTCTCCACTACCCGAGTTCTTTCCCTGGGACCTACATTCTGGAAAGAAGAGAAACAATTTCCAAAATTAACAAGAAAATAATAGCTTAATGACAATCCTTACAAGTTTGCTTTTTACTATACAGGCTTCAGAATTTATTTGAATATGAGTAAATGAACTAAAAAATGACCAGCATCCAGAGGTCTGGTACTTCAAATAAGACTATTAAGTCTCCACCTTCAGAGAGGGTTCAAATGTAGGTTAATTTATTTGTAGGATGTTTGTGTGAAATTAAATAGGACTGTACTGTTGGAGCTTGGGATATATGTACAGAGGTGTATGCTGTTTTCATAAATAGCTGATGAATATGGAACATATAGTGAGTGGAAAAATGATGTTTTGATGTCTAACATTTTGCTTATACAAATAGTTGATCACCTTGGAAGTCTAAGATAATATACTGGGAATATTCTTCCTTAGTCTATTTTGCAGCTTGATTGCAGAAGCGTAAACTAATTTTTATCAATGGAAGATTTGTAAATTGTCAATGTATGAACAAAATTGCTAGTGGGTTTCCTTTTTTTCTGACTAGTAACAAGTTGTTCTCATCACTAGCAGTGTCTTATCAGGCGAATTTTGCAACTTGATTCTATAAATATTTTAAGACCTTTAGATTCAAATCTGTCTCTTTAGCTTTCCCAGTGATTATGCAAATTACCTAATATTTGGAATTAAAAGAAACATAATCTTACTAAAGTTATACAAATCTCAGTCTATTTTTTACCACTAAGGTCTCTAATTGATACATTTTCACATTTTGATAATGGGACTATTTTCTTTTCTTTCTTTTTTTTTTTGATTATACATTTTTCCTCTATAGATTTCAATGGTATCATGTTAGTCTCTAAAGTTCATAGTTGCCACCATATGTTCTTTGGTTTCTTTTTCCTTTTAGCAATTTAAATCATCTTTTTGTTGCAATCAATGCATTTCCCCACTGAAATTTATTTTGAATTAACACTTTTAGATTTGTATGTGAGTACCAGTAGAGGATAAAAGAAGGCACTGCATTTCTTGAGGTTAGAGTTATAATCTTTTGTGAGTTGCCTGACATGAGTAATAGGAAACAAACTCAAGCCCATTGCGAGAATGGAAAGAGTGGTAGGCTCTTAACTACTGAGACATAACACTAAACCTTCAGTAGTGTCACTGGAAATTTGTATCTCCTGTTATTTATGTCATCTTTAATATGTTTGGTTTCATTTGGTTGCTATTAATTCTTTTTAAATTAATTTTTCAGAAGAGATAATGTGGGTGAAAATTTTCTGATATCTACATATTTGAAATATTGATATTTCTCTATCTTTAAATACTTGTGCTTAGAGTGTTTTCCTTGTATAGACATAATTTTTGGATGTTTTAGGTTCTTTTTATTATTATAGTTAAAATTATTTATATGTATGTTCAATTTTTTCTTATAACAAATATCTTAAATATGAAGATGTGTCTTTTTAGTGAAATTAATTTCATTTTATTATTGATTCAATTAATTTTATTACATTTTTTTTCTCTGCCTTTAATCTTGTAGCTATTGGGGAAAACTTACAATGTCTGGATGAACTTTATAAATTACTACATTATACCAACTTCCCAGGCAAGATGTTCTGACTGGTGCAATACTGGCATGACTGGTATGGAATAACTAATCACTTTCTCATTGGATTGGAGTCTTGCACTACAGGAGGTGATAACTTTTCAAGGAACGCCATGCAATAGAGGCTGGCTAGAGAGTAGAGAAGGAAGTAGTGAACCAAGTTGAATTTGGAAATGTAGGCAAGATAAACAGTTTTATAATCATTCTAAAGTACTGCTAAAATTCATTTAAGAACTTGTTTTCAGGATTTTCATACAACGTAGTTTGAAAGAATAATAACAGAAATAAAGCAGATTTAAAAATTTTAAGTAATTGATTAAAACCAGAGCACAAGAAATGTTAGACAAAGGTTTTGGAAAAGAAAATATTAAGCAATATATGCCCAATTTTTATTTCCAGAAAATTAATTTACTATCTATAAGAATTGTTTTTGCCAATTATACTATTCTAAGTTTTGGTTTTCAGAAAACTTAGTATTTAATATGCACTGATATAAATAAAAATTTTAAATATTTTCCATTTCTATTGTTTCTTTTAACTTCCTCTATGATTGAATAACATTTCCATTCTTGTCTTTGGGGAATGTTAAGGTTTTTAACATTAGTTAACTGCCTTTTAAATGGAATAGAATTGTACATATTAATCAGGAACTGTGATATTTCAACACATGTGATATATTTTGTAATGCTAAGACCCATATTAGCACATATTTCTTCTTTAATATGTAGAATTTCTTTATGGTGAAATAATAAAAATCCTTTCCTTCCTTTTTATCTGGAACACTTTGTTATGTATCCTAGGGTGGTGCCAACCACCCAATGCAGCCCAAAATCCTGTAATCTCCTGACTCATCTTTTGAATACTGGGGTTACAAATATGAACCATCATGACTGCTCATTCTTCTGGTGTTTGATGAAATATACAGAAAGTTATCATTACCTTCATTCACTCTGATGTTAAATACCATAAGTAGTATCTTCTATTACTTTGTACCCATTGATAAACATTTCCTCATATTTCCCTTTTATTTTCTATCTTAATATAACAATAAATACCTTTCTATTTTCAATTTCTATAATGTTAAATCCATCAAACATTTTAGCCAATTATTTACAAAATATGCTCAAACATTTTTCTTCATCTTTATTGTGGCTTTTAAATTTGTAACTTTGGTTGTTATAATTCTTATGATGCTTTTCAGTCTCTTTGAATTGTGGATAATTCTGATTTTTTTCTTTGTAATTTCTAACTTAAAAATAATAGTTGTAATCTTTCTTCTTGCCACAAAATTATTTTAATAGTCACCTAAGTGTTCATTAAGCACATTTTTATTTAATAAGTAATTACATTTTACATACCAACCCAGTTCCTCCTTCTTTCCCTTCTCCTGTCTCCCTCATCTTCCCCCATCCCACCCCCATCCAGTTCTCATTCTATATACAAATCCCAGTTCCCTCTCCCTCTCCTACCGCCCTTTCCCCTTTCTCAGCCCCCATCTACTATTCAGAGGGGTTAAGGCCTTTCTTGGAGAGTCAACAAAGTCTGGCACACCAAGTTGATGCAGGATCAAGCACCTCCCCCTATTAAGGCTGAATAAGGTGTTCCTCCATAGGGAATGGGCTCCAAAAAGCCAGTTCATTCACGCAGAATAATTCCTGGTCCCACTACCAGCCCTGCGACCCCCAACAGATCAAGTCACATAACTGTCACCCATGTTCATAGGATGTAGTTTGGTCTAATGCAGGTTCCTCGGCTGTCTGTCAGTCCAGAGTCCATGAGGTCTTACTAGTTTGGGTCAGATGTTCTATGGTTTTCCCACCATGGACTTGACCCCCTTTCTGACCTTCTTTGTATTTACTGTGTCTAGAATTTCTTTTGTGTTAATAGTGCAATAGAGGTGCATGTTATTGTTCCTGATGAAATAGAAATACTTCTAAATGGTACTCCCAAGCATGTTCTAAGAAATATGACAAAATTACACACCAGTACATGTTCAAAGAAGAAATATTTTAATAAATGCATCTGGAAAAGTTAAAGTAACTAAATTACCTTTTTAAATTCTTTCCAAAGAATTTATTATGCTACTATTTTTTGTAAATCTCTATAGGGGAACATTAATGCTACTACAGAATCTTAATTTCACCAAGTCTCTCAAAGGGCAAGTAATCACCCATTTGCTAAAATTTTGAGATAAATGTATGTATTAAATTAGCTGAATACCAAGTCTATTTTTGCTGTATTTTAGCTGTAAATGAGGATAAGGCAAAATGAATTAAACAATGCACATTTTGACAATTATATAAGAACAAAATTATTCCCCTGTATTCTAGCTCCCTTTTCTTTCTTATTATCCTCATCCTGTGAACTAAATAATGTTCAAGTGCAGCATTAAATTATCAGAACACACTTTATATGTGTATATGTGTATGTATCTATGTACACATGTATATGTGTATACATGTCTGTATATACATACATGTGTATATCTATGATAGACCACACCTTATATCATATACATACATACATACATACATACATACATACATACATACATAAATACCTTGAAAACTAAGGCCATTCAAAGTAAAGCCACCCCTGAGTCCGTGGGAATTCTTAGTAAGCCCATTAGACTTTAGCTTCCAAGCCTTTCCAACAACAAATGATAGGATAAATATTCCCAGATTTTTCTAAGTTAATATTTGATCATCTTCAAAGTTTTTCCCTACCAAAAGTTATTCTTCCCTTTATTAATATTCTGTGTGATCGATGGTTATTAAATATGGAAATGTCCTGTGGTGTTTTTGACCAATAAAATATAACAAAGTTGATACAGTGCTCATATGGGTAAATATAAAAACAAAATAATTTTTTAGGACAAAACAAATTTATATTGGATGATTTTTTTTCAAGGCAGATAAAAAGCATACAGTTTCTACATAGATTTCTTTCTGTATTTATTTTACTGCTTCTACATTTCCATCTCAAACCTGCCATTACACCACAGGGAAACTCAAACCACTCAAAATATGCAGTATTTAAAATTCTCAACTGAACTCACAATGCACAGTCAACATGAACTGTGAGACATGTAATTAAACGTAGATCAAATTTCACTTCAGATAACTTCAAACTTGGCCAACATTGACTGAAAGTATGTGCTAAGCTCAGATCATTCTGATTACCAAGTGGCCTATAGAATTTTAGAACAGCAGTTTTGTGATTAAACTTAGAAGTTGTTAGTTATATGATAATTGATAACCAGATACCCACATAAACTATTATGGGCATAAATTTCTGTGTAGCCCTATACTTTTAAGGGATATGTGAAGGGTACATATGATGGTTAGTATTGTCTACTTGAGAAAATATATAATCAGCTGAGAAGGAGCTTAAGGCATGCCTGTGGGGAGTAATATCTTGATTATATTAATTGATGTATGAAGATGTATGAAGATGTATCTTAATTTTGTATGTGTGATGGTTTACTGGGCATTGGATGCTGGGTTGTATAAAATGAAGAAAACCAGATGAGCACAAGTGTTCACCATGGTCTTTCTGACTCTGGAAGGAATTTGATCAGCTGTCTTAAGTTCCTGACTTCTTAATTTTCCTGCCATAATTGACAGTACCTTGAACTTCTCCCTTAAATTGCTTTTGCCAGGGTATTTTCTCATAGAAAAATAAACTAAGACAGTACATACCCAACTTGTTCTTCATATGTAGCTCTGTAAAGTTGCTTTTTATTCTAGCAATGTCCCAGAGACAAATTTCCAAGTGTTCTTCACATCATTTGTTATTGTGTCTCTGTCATTATCTTCTTTGTCCTTGTAATTGAATTTCAGTCCCAACTCTCACCCAGAAAGATCTCATTTTAAGAGTATGATATTCATAACATAGTACAAATAAGTTTGTTCTATTTGTTTTCCAATGCCTTGGGAACATCTCATTTTTCTAACTTGTGAGGCAACTCTTCAACTACTACAAATGGTGATTCTCTACTGTCAGTAGTAGTTTATGTTACGAGTAGCTTTTTCCCTGCCGGCCAGGGCCTACTGCCACGCCTGGCCCCAATAACATGCAGAGACTCTGTATTTGATATAATTTCATTGGCCAGTTACTAGTTCCTTATTGGCTAGCTTTGTCTTAAATATTAACCCATTTCTATTAATCTAATTATTTTCACGTGGCCTCATCTTACCAGAGAGAGGGTCCAGACCTCTGTTCTCTCTCGTGTTAAGTTTTAAGTGAAAGTTCTTAATCCAACTTCAGACAGGTTTTCCCCCTGCTGGTCTTGGCCCACCACCATGCCAGCCCCAATAACACGCAGAGACTCTGTATTTGCCAATGCTGTTGGCCTGTTAATTGTTTCTTATTGGCTAGCTCCTTGCCAGCGGGGAACCTGCTGTAACATAATGGTGTCAGAAGCGGGATTGAGAACTTTCACTTAAAACTTAAGAAAAGTTTTTAGAAACAAGGGAACAGAGACTAGCAAGACTTCTTAGTAGCAGCATTTTCTCTGTTGGATTTGTTTTGTTGTAGACAGAGATTTTCGCGGCTCCTTTAAGGGAGGTTACCAAAATTAGCATAAGCGGCAAAAAGCTGCCTGGCTTTTAAAGAGCTCTGCTAACAATTCATTGGTGTGTAGGAGAGCTGCAATAAAGGTTTACACTGTGTTTTTAAAAATACGCTGGCTTGGGAGAGAAAAAGAAACAGGGTACAATGGTTTAAAAAAGAAAAAAGAAAGTAGAATGAATGGATATAATGGGACATGCCATTAATCCCAGCACTGGGCAGACAGAGGCAAGCAGATCTCTGTGATTTCAAAGTAAACCTGGTATGGAGTGAATTCCAGGACAGATAAAAGTTACACAGAGAAACCCTGTCTCAAAATATGTAAAAATAGAAATAGAAGAAATAGAAAAATAAAAAAGCCACGTAAAAATGGAAAACACAGAGAAATTTTGGATAATATACGTGCTTCTGTTGTCTTTAAATTATTTGATTGCTGAGAAAATAGCAACTACTGATAAAAGAAATGTTCCTGGATCAATTCAATTTATATATTTTAAAAATGCTTTGACTCAAAAATTTGAGCCTAAGGACAAGTTACTGGGGAAAAGGATTTCTATTTTTGTTTCCACAGAAAATGGAAGGTTATGGATTCTTTCCAGACTTATGTGGTTTGATCAAGCCAGACCCCCTGAAACAACTCCCCAGGTGATCCAACATTCAAAGCAGTTGAGACAAAGCCTTGCAGACTACAGCCAAGATTTCTGCGTCTTCTTTGGACCCCTATGACAGCGCCCTCTACCAGCAGGAAGTAGTTTGGAAAGAACAACGCCCAAATTCCCAAATATTGTTTATAAATGTTTGTTTTCATTTATATGGGCTTGGTTATAAATGGTTAATGACACAAGCAATCCTTGTAAAGGTAAAAAAGGGAATTAAGGTATAGATATGAATACTTTGCTTTGGAATGGATTTTCTTTTATTGATACAATTTAAGGTCAATTTTATGATATGTATATTTCTCCTCTTGTTTAGGTATTATAGCTCATTGAAAAATGTAATGTATAATTTAGTACAGATTAGAGAGTTACCTATAATAGTCAAAACTTAGAGTTAAGTTACTTAGGATTTCTAGATATACAGAGATGTATTTGAGATGGATAGGCATTCTTCAAACCTTTCAAAGACCTACAGAATATGGCATTTAAAATGGTTTAGGGTTTTTCTTGACAGTGAGGCACAACTGCTCCTGGTAACACCACCTACAGAAGAAAGGAAGATGGACATCGAAGAAACACATTATGGAGTTTGCTTCTAATATGGCAAGACTAGCCATTTGGGCAAGGTACTGCTCTTCTGAACTGTTTGACTTTATGTTGTAGAAACTGGACATGCAGGACCCACAAAAAGGTAACTGCTGATGCAAGATGGACATTGCTACAGGATTCCTGTTTCATGGAAGAGGCTGCCAGACAGCCAGATAGTCTACAGGACACAGAGAAAAGTTTCCTGCCTTATTGAGGAGTCTGGACACACATTATGGCCTATGGGCTGAAGATGGAACATTACAGAAGAACTTCGGGTGACTGACCAGGCAATGAGTTGTCTCTGTCATTTCTAGAGTTTATATATTATCCTTCTGTGGTCTTTGAAGGAGTTGAAGACAGATAGTTATGATTATAGTTTTTCTTAGTTAGGATTAAAAATAAGTTACATATAGGACTTTAGACTGACAAAGATAGGATAGATGATATTTTCTTTAAGTCTTACAAAATGTTAATGGACTAAATATTGTTTACTGTGATTCTTATTTGATAACTATTATATGTTATATTTTGCTATGTTAAGGTTAAACCCCTTCTTTTACTTTAGACAGAAAAGAGGAGATGATGGGAGATGTGATTCTGTATATATGTTTCTCATACTGTTAATAAAGCCCTGTGGCCAATAGAAAACTAGATAGGTGGGGCTAGGAGACTAGGAGGAGGAAGAGGAAGTAGTAGGTAGGAGTCAAGATGTAGCCCGGGAAGGAGCAGGAAGCCTGCCGCGCGGCTCCCCGATAAGACGACCACGTGGAAATACTTAGATAAGTAGAAATGGGTTAATGATTAAGGCAGAGCTAGCCCATAAACAATAATGGTAATTGGCCAACAGGATTGTATCAAATACAGAGTCTCTGAGTGTTATTTGGGGCACACGTGGTTGCAGGACCATGGCAGCAGAATCAGCGGCAGCCGGCGGGGAAACCTGCCGTAACACCTTCCTAATGATTAACCCAATTCTATTACTCCAAGAACTTCCACGTGGCTCATCTTACTGGAGAGTGGGCCCAGCATGCTGCTCTCTCCATGCTTCTCCTTACTTCTTTTTTGAATCCCCCTTGTCTCCTAGTCCTGCCTATCTTGCTTTCCTATTGGCCATCGTGCTTTATTCATTAACCAGTATGAGAAACATATTTATAGAATAACATCTCCCATCATCTCTTCTTTTCTGTCTAAAATAAAAAGAAGGGTTTAACCTTAACATAGCAAAATATATCACACAACAATTATCAAATAAGAATCACACTTAGCAATATTTAGTCCATTAACATTTAGCAAGATTTAAAGAAAACATTTTATTATCTATCCTTTCTATGTGAGTCTAAAATCCTATATGTAACTTATCTTTAATCCTAACTAAGCATCCAGTTTATACAGAATATAGTCAAACAGTCTAAACAAGAACAGTATATTGACCAAATGTCTAGTCTTGCCAAATTAGAAACAAACTCTAATCGAAGCATTTCTTCAATGTCCGTCTTCCTTTCTGACGCAGGTGATGTTTTCCTTAGTTAGTAAAACATACTCGTAACAAGTTTAAAATTCATAAGAGACATTTATATTTTAGATTTCCTTTTATTTTAATTCAATTTATTTATTTTACATCCTTGTAGCAGTTCTCCCTCCATTCTCTCCTCCCATTCCTGTTCCCTGTCTCCCTTCCATCTGCCCATCACTACCCCCTAATCCATTCTTCCTCTGTTTCAGTTCAGAAAGGGGAAGGTCTCCTATTGGTATCAACAATGCATGGTGTATCAAGTTGCATTAGGACTGAGTTCCTCTCATTGTATTAAGGCTGGTCAAGACAACCCAGTATGAGGAATAGGTTCCCAAGATACAGCCCAAGTGTTAGGGAAAGCCCTGCTCACACTGTTAGGAGTTTCACAAGTAGACTAAGCTATACAGCTAACATATATTTAGATGGCCTGGGTCAGACCCATGCAGATTTTCTGATTGTTGGTTCAGATTTTGTGAGCTCCTATGAGCCCAGGTTAGTTGTTTCTGTGGCCTTTCTTGTGATGCCCTTGACCCTCCGGCTTGTATAATACTTCCTCCCTCTCTTCAGCAGGATCACCCACGTTCAGCCTAATATTTGGATGTGGGTCTCTGGATCTGCTTCCATCAGTTACTGGATGGACGTTTTTGGATGACAAACTCAATCAAAATGGATAAAGAATACAACATAAATCCAGTTTCAGTGAACCAGATAGAAAAGAGAGTGGGAAATAGTTTGGAAAGCATTGGAATAGAAGACAACTTTCTGAATAGAAAACCAGTAGCATAGACACTAAGATCCATATTAAATGAAACCTCATAAAACTGAAAAGTTTCTGTGAGGCAAAGGACACTGTCAATGGTACAAAACGCCAGCCTACACAATGGGTAAATAAATATCTTCACATACTCCACATTTGACAGTGGTCTGATACCAAAAATATATAAAGAAATCAAAAAGTAGACATTAAAATGAATAATCAAATTAAAAATTGGGTACAGGTCTAAACAGAGGATTCTCAACGGAATATCTCAAAAATCAGAGAAACACCTAAAGAAATGTTAAACATCCTCTCCTGCACTTTCTCCTTACTCCCTCTCCACTCACTGGCCCCCCATCAAAGTCACAATATGCTCAGGAGATCTTGTCCTTTTCCCCTTGTGTGAGGGACCTTATATGAAACTCTTAGGTTCTTCCTTGTATCCTAGTTTCTCTGCTGGTGTGAATTATAGGCTGGTGATCATTTACTCTATATCTAAAAACAATATATGAGTGAGTACATACCATGCACCTCTTTTTCTGACTGGGTTACCTCACTCAGGATGGTTTCTTCAAGTTCCATCTATTTGCCTGCGAATTTCAAGATTCCAGTTTTTTGTTTTGTTTTGTTTTGTTTTGTTGTTGTTGTTGTTGTTGTTGCTTTTTCCTGCTGAGTATTATTCTATTGTGTAAAAGTGCCACATCTTCTTTATCCATTCTTCAGTTGAGAGGCATCTAGGTTGCTTCTAGGTTCTAGCTATTACACATAATGCTGCTATGAACATAGATGGACATATGTCTTTATTGCATGGATGTGGATCATTTGGGTATATGCCTAGGAGTGGAATTAATGGGTCCTGTGGTAGAATGATTCCCATTTTCCTGAGGAACCACCATACTGATCTCCAAAATGGCTGTACAAGTTTGTACTCCCTGCAGCAGTGGAGGAGTGTTCCTCTTTCTCCACATCTTCTCCATTATATGTTGTCATTGGTGTGTCTAATTTTAGCCATTCTGTCAGGAGTAAGATGGTATCTCAGAGTTGTTTTGATTTGCATTTCCCTGATGGCTAAGGATATTGACTACTTTGTTAAGTGACTTTCAGCCATTTTGGATTCCTCTATTGAAAATTCTCTATTCAGTTCTGTACCCCATTTTTAATAGTGTTATTTGGTGTTTTGGTGACTAGTCTTGAGTTTTTCATATGTTTTGGAGAACAGCCCTCTGTCAGATGTGGGGTTGGTGAAGATCTTTTCCCAGTCTGTGGGCTACCATTTGGTCTTGTCAACTGTGTCCTGTGCATTAAAGAAGCTTCTCAGTTTCCGGAGGTCCCATTTATTAATTGTCTAAGATTGAGTCAGGGGTTGAATAGATGAGAGAGAAAAAAAGAGAGAGATACCATAATAGAGGGAGTCATTATAGGTTTGAAAAGAAAACTAACTCCAGAGAAATGTCCAGTGATCTACAAGAATGACCCCAACTAATAATCTGAGCAACAGTGGAAAGGCTACCTTAAATGCCCTTCCCTGATAATGAGATTGATAACTAACTTACATGCCATCATAGAACCATCATCTAGTAGCCAATGGAAACAGAAGCAGACACCCATAGCTAAACACTGAGGCAAACTCCAGGAATCCAGTTGCAGAGAGGGATGAATGATAAGAAAAGGGGTCAAGACCAGGCTACAGAAACCCACAGAGACAGCTTGTGGAACCCCAAACTAATAGCTGGGAAACCAGCATTGAACCGACTTAGATACCCTGACCATGGGACTTCTGACAGGGGAACCAGGATGTATCCTTAGTACAGGAAAGGACTTAGGGAGCACATTCCTCTTGGAGAGATACTCTTTTAGCCTAAAGGCAGGAGGGAGGGCCAATGCCCTACTCCAAATGACTTGACAGATTTTGATAATTCCTCCTGGAATGCATCAACCTCCTTGTGAACTGGGGATGGGACAGGAGAGGTTTAGGGGGCATTGGAGGGAGGGTGAAGGAACTGGGATTTATATGTAAAATAAGAAAAAGTAATAAATAAATATATATATATAATTAATTTTAGAAAATAAATATTAAACATCCTTAGCTATCAGGGAAATGCAAATCAAAACAACTCTGAGATTTTTATTTTTTATCTTTGCAAAAAGTAGAGAAGTCTAGTCTCAATGCTTTGAACCATTAAATCCTTCTGGAATGATAAATGCCACAGAATATGTATTTTCTAAATTATAATACAACCAGCTTTTTTGGTTCAATATTTTTCCATGTACACGACTCTAAGTATGGCATACAAGTAGCTTACCTTCACAGTTGTTGAGAAACACTAGAGAATAATACATTTTAACATTCTGTACTTTTGTTGTTGTGCCTTTTTTTGACATTGCAGGCTATAATGATAGCCTCTCTTTTGTCCTTAATGTTAGAATGCTGCATTATTACATTGTTTCTCCTTGCTGAGGCCTATTGAAATAAACAGTACTCTTTCTAAGGTTTACTATAACAAATGACCAATTTGTGTTTTATCCCTCAATCTTCACTCACACTCAGCCCAGTTAAAGAAAAGAAAATAGAAAAAAAAGCAAGGATAAAATCAAAACAGCCAAATTATTACAACACACTGAGTTTTAACACCAATATTTCCCAAAAAGCCTAAGATATTTGTAATGTTTTTGTTTGTTTGTAGTTCTCCTCTTCTGCCTTCATTACTCCAAACTAAAAACATTTTTCTTGCATTTTGAATCATACTCAATAAGTACACAAACACTGAAGTTTGAAATCAAGAGTCATAGATGAGAAATTCTGATTCAATTGAATGTGCAGCATTTCATCTCAAGAAAGTAACTTCACTTCAACAATATACAAATTTAAAGTCACAAGGTATTTTAAAATGCAAAAAGCAACCATTTAAGAGACATACAAAATATATGCAAAAGTAGTTACTTTTGCCACTCCAAAATGATCTATTTTGATTAGCTTATGATATACTTAATATTTTAAAAGCTTATCTCTATATAAAATCAAGAAATTAATGGGTTTAACTTTATTGAAGCTATTATGGAAGCAGAAGTACAATGTTCAGAGCAGGGCCCAAGGGAACAAAGAAGAGAAAATGAAAATCATGGTTTGAAAGGGAGGCAGGATAGTAAAATACACCCTAATGCACCACACAAATTTAAAATGTGCCATACATGAAATTTAAAAGTCCATGTACATGTTATACCTTGTTAAAATGGCAAATTTCATCTCTAACTCAGGATTACTTAATCTCTAATAATTTCTGCCAACTTCAAAGTTGTTTTCATACATAGGATGCTATTTTACAACATTTTAAAATCACTCATGAACTCCCTTGTTAAATAGTTAATGTTTAACTCAATGTAACATCAATTTTAGAATATCTCTATAATATACAACCTTAAGGTGGAAATCAGACGTTTTAATCAATGGTAATATTTTTTTCAGATGTAAGTTTGTATTATTCCTTTATTTAAAAGAACTTTATTTGCAATGACTATTCTTAATAATTAACCTCTTATGTGTGTTTAATGGGAAAAGACTTCTATATATAATCAATGGTAATATTTTTAAATAAATACTTTTTATGTTTTTACTCTGTGATAATAATTAAAAGTATAATCAAAAGTGACGTAAATTATTTCAAATACAAAGATGAACTGTACCCATAACCTTGAACACTTTACTTTTTGCAGACCAATTAAAATTCTTAATATTCCTAGTAGTTACAAAACTACAAAGATTTTTGTTTAATGTACTAAAGTAGTAACCTTACAATAATATAGAGTATATAAATTGTATCTGATTGTAGAATATTTGTACTAACTCTGCTTCAAATGTATCAAATGTCACACCCACCTAATTAATGAAATCTCTCAGATTATATATATACATGTGTGTGTGTTAATTTTAAGGGACTAATTGGCTAGTAAAAGTTTTTGTTTGTGAGTTCAAATCTTGCACATCTACAGTCAAATGATGCTGGGCTACTTTTAGTCAAGTTAATAGACACTCATTGCCCAACTCTACATCATGTCTAACATCCATTTGATGGATGATAAAATATACCCTTTAGAAAGTATATTTGTTACTTGTCTTCTTGTTTAACGAAACACCAGACTTAAGGATTGAACAGTTTATTTAGGTTCACAATTTGGGCATCAAGTCATTATGTTGGGGAACTGGGGGTGGCACAAGCTTGAGAATGTCCAGGAAGCTAATCTTTTTTTTCTTTCTTTTTTTATTTTAATTTATTTATTTGTGTGTGTGTGTGTGTGTGTGCGCGCGCGCGTGCGTGTGTGTGTGTGTGTGTGTGCGCGTGCGTGTGTGCGTGTGTGCGTGTGTGTGTGTGTGTGTGTGTGTGTGTGTGTGTACGCGCATGCGTGCGCTTGCAGGAGCAACTATTGGAATGGTTCTGCCCCCATTTGAGGTGGATCTTTCTACTTCAATTAGCTTAATCTAAATAAGCCCTAACAGGCCAGAGAATTGCTTCCATGATGATTATAAATCCTGTCAAATTGACAATAGTAACCATCACAGAACACTTCATTTAGACCATTGGCTTTCACAAACTCAAAGGCTGAAAAATGCCATCACATAGCATCTGAACAAATGGACAGGGAGGATGAGGGAATTGCTTTGAAAGAAAGAAAAAAGGATCAAGAAGAGGGGTGAGAGTAAAAGTTAATTTAACTGAAATCATAAAAATCAAGAACTGTGACAAAAATAAGTGGAAATAAGTATTTCAAAGGATGTTTTGTCTGGGGCTATAGAGATGCCTTGAGGCTTCAGAGAATTTATTGCTCTCTTAACAGTAATTATGGACTTCCTAAAATTCAACAAGAATGAGAACACAAAATCCCTGAACTTATGGGACACCTTGAAAGCAGTGCTATGAGGGAAGTTCATTGCACTAAGTGCCCATATGAAGAAAATGGAGGATAATCACATTAGAGAATTAACAGCACAACTAAAAGCCTTAGAACCAAAAGAAGCAAACTCACCCCAGAGGAGTAGACGCCAGGAAAAAATCAATTTGAGGGCTGAAATCAATAAAGTAGAAACCAGAAAAAAAATCAATGCAACAAAGAGTTGTTTTTTTTTTTAAGATAATCAACAAGATAGATAAACCTTTATTCAAACTAATGAAAAAGCAGAGAAAGAACATAAAAACTAACTAAATCAGAAATGAAATAGGGGACATAACAATGGACACAGAGGAAATCCAGACAAACTTCAGGTCATACTTTGAAAACCTGTACTCCACAAAATTTGAAAATTCAAAGGAAATGGACAAATTTCTGGATAACTATCACTTACCAAAATTAAATCAAGAAAAGACAAACCACTTAAATATACTTATAACCCCTAATGAAATAGAAGGAGTCATCAAAAGCCTTCCATCCAAAATTCCAGGGCCAGATTGCTTCAGTGCACAATTCTATCAGGAATTCAAGGAAGAGCTAACACTAATACTCATCAAATTATTCCACACAATAGAAACAGGAGGCTCATTAACAAACTCTTTTTATGAGGCCACAATAACCTTGGTGCCCAAGGCACATGAAGACAAAACTAAGAAGGAAAACTACAGACCAATATCCCTCATGAACATTGATGCAAAAGCACTCAATAAAATACTGGCAAACTGAATGCAAGAATACATCAGAAAACTCTTCCACCATGACCAAGACGGCTTCATCCCTGGGTTGCAGAGATGGTTTAACATACGAAAATCTAACAACATGATCCACCATATAAACAAACTGAAAAAGAAAAACCATATGATCAACACATCTCCCTAGATGCAGAAAAAAGTCTTCGACAGAATTCAATACCTTTTCATGATAAATGTCTTGGAGAGATCAGGGATATCAGGAACATACCTAAACATAATAAGAGCAATATACAATAAACCAACAGCCAACATCAAACAGATTGGAGAGAAGCTTACAGAAATTCCTCTAAAATCAGGAACAAGACAAGGCTGCCCTTTCTCTCCATATCTCTTCAATATTGTGCTTGAAGTTCTAGCTAAAGCAATAAGACAACAAAAGGAGATCAAGGGTATACAAATCAGAAAGGAAGAAGTCAAACGTTCTCTATTTGCAGATGATATGATAGTTTATCTAAGCAAGCCAAAAAACTCTACCAGGGAACTCCTATAGCTGATAAACATCTTCAGCAAACTAGCAGGATACAAGATAAACGTAAAAAAAAAATATACTGTAACCCTACTTTATTCAGACGACAAAGGAGCTAAGAAAGAAATCAGAGAAACATCACTCTTTACAATAGCTACAAACAACATAAATGTCATGGGGTAACACTTACCAAACAAGTGAAAGACCTATAATAATAAGAACTGTCTGTCTTTAAAGAAAGAAATCGAAGAAGATACCAGAAAATGGAAAGATTTCCCATGTTCTTGGATAGGTAGGATAAACATAGTAAAAATGGCAATCTTGCCAAAAGCAATCTACAGATTGAATGCAATCCTCATTAAAAATCCCAGCACAATCCTTCACTGATCTTGAAAGAATGATAATCAACTTTATATGGAAAAACAAAAGAACCAGGATAGCTAAAACAACCCTGTACAATAAAGGAACTTCAGGAGGCATAACCATCCCTGACTTTAACCTCTACTACAGAGCTATAGTCCTGAAAACAGCCTGATATTGGAACAAAAATAGACAAGTAGACCAATGGAATCGAATCAAAAATCCTGATATTAACGCACACACCTATGAACACCTGATTTTTGACAAAATAACTAAAAGTATACAATGGAAAGAGGAAGGCAACTTTAACAAATGGTGCTAGAACAACAGATTGCAGATAGACCCATGTCTATCACCACACACAAAAGTCAAGTACCAATGGATCAAAGAACTCAACATAAATCCAACCACATGGAATCTCTTAGAAAATAAAGTCGGAGGTACCCTTGAACAAATTGGTATAGGAGACCACTTCCTGAACTCCAGTAGCACAGACATTGGATTGACAATTAATAAATGGGACCTCCTCAAACTTAGAAACTTCTGTAAAGCAAAGAACCCAGTTGACAAGAACAAATGGCAGCCCATGTACTGGGAAAAGGTTTTCACCAATCCTACATCTGACACAGGGCTGATCTCCAAAATATAAAAAGAACTCAAGAAACTTATCAAAAAAAATCCACCAAATAACCCTATTAAAAATACGGTACAGAACTGAATAGAGAACTCTCAATAGAGGAAATCAAAAAGGCTAAAAAACACTTAAGAAAGTGCTCAATATCCTTGGCTATCAGAGAAATGCAAATCAAAACAACTTTGAGATACCATCTTTCTCCTGCAAGAATGGCTAAAATTAGAAACACCAATGACAACATATGCTGGAGAAGATGTGGAGAAAGGGGAACACTTCTACACTGCTGCTGAGAGTGCAAACTTGTATAGCCATTTTGGAGATCAATATAGTGGTTCCTCAGGAAAATGGTAATCATTCTACTACAGGACCTGGCAATCCCCCTCTTAGACATATACCCAAATGATCTACATCCATGAAACAAAGACATCTATTCAATTATGTTCATAGCAACATTAGTTGCATTAGGAAGAACCTGGAAGCAACCTAGATGCCCCTCAACTGAAGAATGGATAAAGAAGATGTGGCACATTTACACAATGAAATACTACTCAGTGGGGGGGGGCACTGGAATCTTGAAATTCACAGGCAAGTGGATGGAATTTGAAGAAACCATCCTGAATGAGGTAACCAAGTCACAAAAGAGGAACATGGTATGTACTTTTTAATATGTGGATTTTAGACATAGAGCAAAGGATTATTAGACTGTAAGTCACGCCGCCAGAGATACTAGGATAGAAGGTGGATTCTAAGAGATTCATATAAGGTCCCTCACAGGAGGGGAAAGGGACAAGATCTCCAGAGCATATGGGGGATTATGAGGGCAGTGAGTGGACAGGAAGATAGAGTCAGGGAAGATATATATATATATATATATATATATATATATATATATATATAGAGAGAGAGAGAGAGAGAGAGAGAGAGAATAAAAGAGGGAGCAATTATAAGTTTGAAGAAAAAAACTGAACCTAAAGAAAGGTCTAGAGACCTACAAGACTGACCCAACAATTTGAACAACAGTGGAAAGGCTACCATAAATGCCCTTCGCTGATAATGAGATCAACGACTAACTTATCCACCACCATAGAGCCCTCATCTACTAGCTGAAGGAAACAGAAGCAAACAACCACAACTAAACACTGAGCCGAATTGGAATCCAGATGCAGAGAAAAAGGACAAGACCAGGCTGCAGAAACTCAAGAGACAGCTGTCCTAAACAAGGAGGAGCTAATGGGCCCCCAGATAGATATCTGGGAATCCAGCATGGGACTGACTCAGACTCCCTGAATATGGGTCTCAGCTAGAATGCGTGAACAGTCTAAGGGAACTCTGAGAGTGGAACCAGGATGTATTCCTGGTGCACAAAAGGACTTTGCGGGCATATCACCCAAGGCAGGATACTCCTTTAACCTAGAGACAGGAGAGAAGTTCTAGTCCCTACTCCAAATGACTTGCCAGATTTAGATGAATCTTCCTGGAGGGTATCACCCTACATATGGAGTGGGGTGGGGTGGGAGAGGAGGGTGGTTGGGATGCATGTGAGGGTGGGAGAAAGGGAATGTGGGAGGGAGGGGTAGGGAGGAAGGGATGAGGGAGGGAAGGAAAGGGAACTGGGTTCAATATGCAAAAATAAAATAAAATAAAATAAATTAGTATAAGAACGAGTAAAGAATTTGGTTCCCAGTACACAAACTTGGTGGCTCATAGCTACATATAATTCTAGCTTCTGGAGGGATCCTGGCTTCTGTGGGCACCAGCACATATGTGTTTTACACACATAAATAAACAATAAATAAGTGCATTCATTTGAGTGATGTTTTATCCAAATATATGCGAGTATTGAAACATAGTCTCCAATTAATATTACTTGGACTATTTATAATGCACAAGGTATATTTATCTGTATTGTATAATAGAATCATTACAACAAATCTTAAGATAATCAGGAAGTACCAGAAATACATCTGAATTCCCTCCCCATATATTTTTATTAACAGGGCTATGTTCCATAATCTTGACTACATTTTCATCACTTCCATTTTGTCAGCTTTATATAGACTTCATTGTAGATTATATTTTAATAATTTAACTTGACAGGTATGACTATCTACCTGCCCACACATCTCACAAGATATGTCACAGATAAAAATACCTGAATCCCTCTAGGCTGTCTATTATAGCCAGATCCAATAAAATAATTTTAAAATGTATTTATTCCCCTTTCAGGTTTATTCCTGCAGTACTCAATATGAAAAACAAGAATATATTGATTAGGCTCCTAGGAGACTTACACTGATTGTGCAAGTCTAAGAAAACAAATAAGAGGATTCATTTTACTGCAACCTGAACTGCAAAGGCGATTTTATCCATATTATTCTCCAAAAAATTTATGATTCTGTCTCTGTCAAGGCAGTCCCAAGGAAAGTTTAGTCAGTAATGACTGATTTTTAAGCACAAGCAAGTAGAAGACCTCTGATAAATTTTGGACAGAGGAAATGATTGCATTCAAATGCTGAGAAGGCACTGGAGTGTGGCCAAGGAAAAGCATCAATAGATCAAATATCCTTTCCCTGTAACTGGAACATGAGTTTTTGCTGGTATTCATATATTTTCTCACACAGCTTTTCTAGACCTTCATGCCTCTTTCTGTGTTAAAGAACTCTGTACTAGGCTTCCAGTTCATACTGTCATTTCTTTGTGGTAATAATTTCTATCTTTTATAGGAATCGTTCCCAAGATATTAAATAAAAGCATTGTGTAAAGGTGATGACATCTCTTATTTATTCATCATTTTATCTTCAGCTTTTAACACTTTCTGACACTTACTAGGCACTGAATATATGAACAAATACAGAAATCAAAGTTCATAAGAAACAATAATATTTAGAAATTTGCTTTGTTATTTTTCTACCTAGCAGTCTTCTAAAAGTCAGTATTTTGCATTAAAGCTAAAACAACATTCTTCTAGAAAAAGCAGACAATCAATTCAGCCTTTAGTTAATATTACCTATAGTTCAATCTCAGAATAAGATGTTTTATTGGAAATTTTATTTTATACTAAACATTATGGCACTTATGCTAATCCATCATTATAATTTTAGAGACTGAAATCATATTCTATATTCACTTGATTTTTTCCCCTGTGCTCCTATTGTGGAATAATCCTTCTGTACACTGTGAAGATGTGTTGTTCTCATTGTTAATGAAGAGCTGGCTGACTAGCCAACAGCTAGGCAGGAAAAGGTTAGGTGGGAGAGCCAGACTGAGAATGCTGGGAAGGAGGGCAGGGTCACCAGGAATACACAGAAGAAGCAGGAGATAAACATGCTGTGCTGAAAAAAGGTATCATTGTCTGTAGGGAGTAGATAAGAAATATGGACTACTTTGCATTGAAAGAACTAGTTAGTAACAAACATAAGCTATCAGCCAAACATTTAAAATAATAATAATTAGTAATCAGTCTCTGTGTGGTTATTTGGGAGTGAGCTGGCAAGAGAGAAATCCCTGCCTACATTCACCAGGAAATTTAGTGATTGAATTCAGTTAACTTCAAATAGCGAGAGATAAACACACATGGAATTACATGCCTATAATTCCAGCACCTGAAAGGGGAATCAGGATAGTCAAGGTCACCTTTAGCTACATAGGGATTCTGAGGCAAACCTATGCTATGTCATTAAAAGAAAAGACAATTTATAGAAGCCCACAAGATGGCTTAGTGGGAAAAAAGTGCTTGACACCTACCCTAACAACCTGATTTTAATCCCAAGGATCCAAATGGTAGGAGAGAAAGTCCTCACACAATTGTTCTCTGACCTATGCTATCACATACAAACACAAACACTACCACCCCTAATGATAAGGATAATAATACAGTACATAGAGGTAATATAACATTTAAAAATAAAAGTAAGGCTACATTAATAAAATAATGGAGCTAGGTCAATGCAATCGTCAAATGGCAATGAGAAGCAGCAGCCTTGTTTACTGGTAAGGGAATCTGTACTCAGAGAATATAAATAACTCATCCAAGATTATGCAGTTAATGAATGTGAACCTAGTATTCAAAGCCAGACATTCCTGACCCTAAAGATGCAACCTGAATTCGATATATAGCATGCATCGTTTCAAACTGATTACCTATTTCCCTGCTACCTAGGTATCATACATCTTTAAAAAACAGATGTATTGAAGGCTAATTCACATACAAAATGTGAATTGACACCAAATGATTTTAAGAACTATCTATTTAGCTCATTAGCTCGTTCATTGACTAGAAGATTAAATTTGAAGTTCTTTGTGTATTCTAGACATTAACAACCTACGTGAAATACAGTTGACAGAGGTTTTCTCCCATTTTTCTAGGCTGTCTCTTGACACTGGTAATTGTTTCTTTGGCTATGTAGAAGCTCTTTAATTTCTTGTAATATCATTTGTGAATTCTTGGTATTTTCCTTGTTTTACCATAATCTTTTCATAAAGTTCATGCCAGTACATATGTCTCAGAATTTTTTTCTTGAGATTTTTCTCTAGCAGTTCTAGAAATTCTGATTTATATTAAGGTCTTTGATGCATTTTGAAGTGGTTTGCAAAGTATGGTAGATAAGAATTTAATTTCATTCTGCTTATGAATATCTTTTCAAGATAATTGTTAAAGAGAATATCTTCTCTAAAGTATGCTTTTCACATCTTTTTGAAAATAAAGGTGGCTGGGGTAATTTGAATAAGAATGTCCACCACAGGCTCATATGTTTGAATGCTTAATCATCAGTAAATGAAGCTGTTCCTAAGGATTAATAAGATTAGGACGAGTTGCCTTGTTGGAGGAAGTGTGTCACTGGGGCTTTCAGGTTGCAAAAGCCAATAACAGACCCAGCTTCTCTCAGCCTGTAAATCAGGATGTATCTCTCAGCTCTTTTCCCGGCACCATGCTTGCCTGCATGCTGACATGCTTTCTGCCATGATAATAATGGACTAACCATCTAAAATTCTAAAAATGTAAGCAAGAACCCAATTATTTTTTAAATAAGCCTTAGTTATTGTGTCTCTTCACAGCAATAGAAGAGTAATGGAAACTCTAATGGCTGCAGCTGTATGGACATAGTGCTTGGTATTTAATTTTATTCCATTCATCTACATGTCTAATGAACTGTTTTGTCACTATGGTTCTGACATATAAATTGAGATTAGGTACTGTGATACCTACAACATTGTACTTTCTCCTAAGAATTGCTTTGGAATTCTGTCTTTTATGTTTCAAATAAATCTTCAAATTTATTTTATAGTTCTGAGAAGAATGACATTTGAATTTTGTAGGAATGTATGTTGATTGTAGAATGTTTTGATATTGAGAACTTTTCCAAAACATAAATTCTGATAGTTTCTGATGATGGGAATTTTTTTATATTAGCTAGTGTGTCTTTTTCAACTTCTTTTCATGAACTTATTTACACTTTCACTATCAATTACACTTTTATGTACTTGTAATATTAGGTGTTGAGGAAAGGATGCAAGAGTAATTAAAGGGGATTTAAAAGTCATTTTTCTAGTTTTAACTATGACATGAAATTTTAGCATTTTTGTTGTTGTTATTATTTGTTTGTTTTGTTTTTATATTAAATTAGTACTAGATTTTTTAAAGCTTGGTATAGGGCATTTTCCAGAGCATCTTTCTTGATATTGATATATAGAAGTACTAATAAGTTATTTTTTATTACTTTGCTAAAATCATTTATGAATTCTTAGTGTCTGAATTATAAACCATTTATCTTTAAAGAGAATAATTTAACTCTTTCCTTATTTATTTGTGTCTGTTTTATTTCTTGTTTTTTTTGTCTTATTTCTATAGCTAAGACTTTGAACACTATATTAAAAAAGATTGTGAATAATAATCACCCAAGTTCCATTCTGTATTTTATTGGAAACATTGATGTTTCTAAATTTGATATACTGGCTATAGGTTTACTATATACAGTCTTTACTATTTTTCAAATATCCTTCCTGTTACTAATTCAGAACTTTTGAAATGAAGAAATACTTAACTTTGTCACATGCCTTTTCTGTATCTTTTGAAATGTACATGTGTACATGACTATCATTAATTATGCATGTTGCTTTATACTTCATGGTTTCCATATGCTAGTTCTTAAAAGTAAGAAAGCAATAGCCTGTAAATATTTCAAAAAAATGGTCAACATATTAAGAATCATGGAAATGCAAACAAAACTACTTTAACAGTTCATGTTATCCCTTTCACAATGGCTAAAATCAAGAAATTAACAAATGTGTGCAAGGATATAGGAAAGTGGGAACACTTACTCATTACTGATTGGAATGCAATCTTGTATATGCAATATGTAAGTCAGAATGTAAAGTTATCAAAAAAACTAGAACTAGAACTATTATACTTTCTAGCTATATCACTTCTGGCTATGTTACCAAAGGACTGCAAATCTTATCACAGAAATACTTATCTACATTTATAGTTACACTACTAATATTTAAGAAGTAGATCCTGTTTAAATGTTCAACAGTATATAAATGAACAAAGAAATATATTTTATATATACAATATAACATGACACAACTCAAAAGGGAAATAAAATAATAAAATTTGCAGAAATGGATGAAGCCAGAAATAATTTTAAGGAAAATAAACCAGACTAAGAAAGAAAAGTGATGTATTTTTTTCTCATATAAGTATTCTAGATTATTTTCACATACATACACACACATGAAAACACATCTTAATTCTTATAATTAATGTTATTCTATATATTAAGTACATATATACTTACATGTTTGTGTGTGTGTATGTGTGTGTGTGTGTGTGTGTGTGTGTGTTATACAGTAGATCATGATATTTGAAAGGGGAACATTGAGAGTAACAATTACAACACCATCGTACGATGGTAAATCTTGACTGTCAACTTGAGGTGATTAGCATCAACATGGAAACAAATCCCTAGATCTGTCTATTATGTTGTCTGAGGCAGGATATCCCGCCTTAAACATGGGCAGCACCATTCCATTATCAGTAGTTCTAGACTGAATATTTTTTTAAAAAAGGAAGTGACCCAGCAGTTGCATGTATTTCTTTTTGCTTCCTTACCACCTGCAGATGTCAAGTTGAATTATATTCCTGTGTCCTTAATTTCTTTACTATGAAGGACTCTCTACATTTGAACTGTGAACCAAAACAAACCCATCCTTCCTTAACTTGCTCCTCTCAGACATCTTGTCACAATGAGAATAGTTACTAATGTACACACTATAATAAAAAAATATTTTAAATGTGGTTTCTGCAAAAATGTCTTATATTGCAGCATGCTACTTAGTATGAGACAATACAAATGTAATAATAAGGTGAGATGAATGATGTAGAGATTGTAATGCAGCAATGGATTATTATGTAATGGTTGTTCAGCACATGTCATATAAGGTCTTAACAGTTGATCTGATACCTGAAATAGCTTCTAATGACTAAAGGTTAGGTAAAGTACATAGACAAAGTGATAATTAATGTGCTAGAGAGGACAGAATAAAATGACATGAGATTTAATTATATTGTTCAGTATGTTGTATGATTATATATTTAATATATAAATTGTTTATTTCTGGATAGTCCATGTAATATTTAATATTCTATAAAAGAATTGTACATGAGAACCTGCATCTCCAGAAAGCAGTGCTATGAATGAAGGGGAGAGTCATTTTAGTTTGTCACTCTGCCTCAATTTAATTGCAATAAACAAGATTAGCACTATATTGCAATTAAATTCCTTATAATACTCATTTATCATATACTTAGAATTTGAAATAGCAAGTAAATAGTAGAACACGACCTGCAAGCAAACTGCTTGTTAATAAAAATGGAATCTGTTTTCCCAATGTTATTGTTGCCAAACCTGCTTAGTTTATAATCACAGTCCCTGGGATAATATTGGCATTTTTTCAGTATTTTCAGTACAACTTACAAACTTCGAGAATCCTTCAGAGTACTGGGAATCTTCATTAGAAGAGGCCTAGAGTTATAAAATCCTGGCAATAGCCCATTTAAAGAAGAGAGTAACAAGTTTTTCATTAAGTAAAATCAATAGCATACACTGCCATCATTACAAGCACACATTGTACTCTAATCAGAGAGTATAAAAGGTTGTAACTTCAACAAAGTCACAAAGGTAACCAAAATTAGAGCCATAAACCAGCCAGTGGTATGAAGTCAATAAAATCATCAAAATCAAAATTTTATGTTGAAGTCTGTATGGAAAAGAATGTGATATATGAGGGGAATATGCAGCACCAATCAATAATGACCACTCATAAATGGACAGAAGAAGTTATAAAATGTATTCTGTTCCCAGTTTAATACCAGTCAAAATTAATGAATCATGTTTATTTCACAGACAACAATCATAAGCATTTGTACTATCTTAGCAAGTCTATAATAGAGTTTCTTGAAAAATAAAAAGTGACCTCTCACCTGACCTGTAGTTGACATATTGTTCCTTTTCCAAAGAACCAAATCTCCCATCAATATTAAAATGGAAAGTGGTGAAAGTCACTCTGAACAACAAAGAGGACATGATGGTAAACTTAAGATATAAATCAGACATCATAATTGCTTTTCATGACTTCTCAGTTCACAAGTACACTTTGGTTGGTGTCAGCCATTTTTAAATGAGGAATCCAAGACTAAAACAAGACTAAAAGAGGCTGGATAATTCTCTAAAGTTATCTAGTTAAAGTACATGTACTCTCTCTCTCTCTCTCTCTCTCTCTCTCTCTCTCTCTCTCTCTCTGTGTGTGTGTGTGTGTGTGTGTGTGTGTGTGTGTGTGTGTGTGTGTGTATAGTGTGTATTTATGCATGTTTCAGTGGGTATTATTTTTCAATGCTACTGAAGTTCTCAGCACTGAATTCTAGATACTGAGGTACAGAATGTGTTTAGTAGCATATTAATTTTACTGATTCTACCAAAGCTATCCATATTAGTGCATGAGAATTAGTATAACACAACAGTACCAATAAAATAATTCTACTAGTTTTAGAAAATATGTGTGTCTGATCCTATTGTGATTTTAACTTCATTTCTTTAATTTTCAGTGTTTAAGTTTTTATAGAACCACGAATGAAGATAGCATTTAAATATTGTTTTCCTGTTCCATAAATAAACTAGAATTTTTGTTTGACCTTTATCTCAATTGCCATTATCAGTACTGTGTGTTTATGCATAGCAATAGAATAGTTTTAGGATGAGGATCCAATGGTACATCAGGTTATTATCAGTATTATGTATTTATGCATAGCAATTGAATATTTCCAGGATTAGAACCCAATGGTGTATCAGGTTCCTAAGAAATAAGATAATAAGGAAACACTCATTTAAGAAGTCCTAGGTCTGAGAGTGATTACCTCATTAAAATTTGTGCCAAAGGCACTTAACTCATCTTATTTTGGGGCCTTTCAAATGAGTAACTCCAACTTTAGGATTCTGGTGTTTGTTGTTGACTAGCAAAGGGATCAATTTTTTCTCTCAGATCAGTCTAATCTCTATAGATGTTTCAATTTCTTCAAAGATGCACTTTCTTATCAGTTTCCATATTACCCCCTAACTACAACAACACTGGTTTCAGAAATCAAAATTGAAGCTGTACCTGAAACAGATATTTTTTTCTTTCTTATGACTACCAGGGTTTGAAAGAAAACTGACAACATTAGCTCCATGAGCAATTAATGCTTTGTTCTCATCAACTGAAGAAACAAGTCCAAATTTATCTCAGGACTTTCCCAGATGAACAGTATCCAACATAATAACATGAGCAGAATATGATAGTGTTTAAAGCTTTCTGTTTATCAGGATAAACTAAAAGACAAGGCAGTGAAACTACAAAGTTCTGGCCCTACCAGAAAAGTGTCTCCACATGAACATACTCAAGGCCAAGCAAAATGTGTATTAAAGGTTCCTACCTATATTTCATTATTTGATAAATGTATATTTCAACTCAATATTTTGCTTCCAGTATCAAATCTGCATGTGGGATTAGGATATAAAAGTAGAGGACACTATAGAGCACCTTTGATGTTGCCACTAGGCTAATAAACTTATCTTAAAAGGCTATACCAGTACATATACAATATATGCACTATCAATATAAGTGAGCAGTCCAATTCTGCATTATTTTACACATGGGCATGGTATGACACCAGATCCTATAATTTATCTGTGAGATTTTCCATATGTATTTTTAGTTAAAATTTAAATTAAGGGAAGTAAACAAAATTGATGCCAAAACCTACTTAGATTTCAGTAAAGCCTTTAAAGTAATGAGATCAAAGATAAAATATATATTCTTAAAATCCAGGAAATTTCAAGTTATTGGGAAAACCATATTAAATATAAAACTTATTTGTTTTGTTGTAGATGCTAAGTTAAAATGATTATGTATTTAAAGTTTTAAGGTTGCCTTGAATTTTACTAATACCAACATTTCATATTGCTCAGGAATATTGTTAGTATGGAGATGCCATTATTTTCTAAAGTATAAATGAAAGTATACTATAATAATTATAATTTTCCTAATAGAAAACTCTATGTTTTGTCCTGTTACTTAGTTTCTCATATAACAAAAAAAAAAACTTCTACACTAGTTTTAATGATGCCAGATGGTACCATGCAAATTTCCAAAGGAAGGAGCAACCCAAACTCCTACCCAGCTATGATTCTTATTAACCACAACATTGACCAACATGTCATGATAATCATAAGGGTGCAGTAGTAGTATTTATAACTTGGTGGTAACCAATAGATAAATGACTAGACTTAAGATTCACTCATGAAAATCATGCCTGGTACTAGAAAGATAGTGAACCACTGAGTGCTTTAGTCATAGATCTTAGAGAAAAACTTACAACTATCATTTTACCAAAACATCATGATACATTCCATTTTTCATTATACCCACAGATAACTGTAGTCTTCACTCTTCATCAAGAAAACGACTCTTTGCAACATATAGACACCATTAGGAAAACTCCCAACCAATCAAATGCATTTGTAGACCATTATAAAATATACCAACCAATCAAAAAGCAGAGTTGTTCAGTACAATCCCTATGTTTAAGTCTAAAAATCAACTTTTGCACCAAAAGCAGGAAAAATTGTAGAAGAGGGGGGTCAAACATATTGCAAAAGCCAGAGGACCAGGGAGTTTGCTGTGAAATTGTGTCTCCTAGAATTTCCAATTTTGCAGTCATAAAGTCTCACCAGTATGACTCTCCAAATATAGGTTGAAGATCTGAAGAAGGACAAAAATAACAGACATGCTAATGGGGACATATATGTGGATTGTGACTGAAGAGTTCAGGTTGCCTCAACCCTCCAAAAGAGCAACAAGCAACTAGAGAATGCTGAGAGTAGGAAAATAGTCTTCCCCAGGGAAGAGCACACAAATTGTTTACCCAATAGCAAATAGTTATCCAAGAGATTATATACATAAAAGTAATATTATTTATGCTAAGGAAGTTGTGTTTACATATATGTAATTATTGCCTACATCATAGAAAACAAAGTGGCTTTCTCATAGATTTTTATGTCAAGAATATTGTGACATAATTTCAGATATCATCAAAGGAACAAATATTTTTGCAAGGGTATTTTTATCCCAAAGCACACAATCAAGATACCATATATTTTGGAGCCTGAAAATAGATAGCTTGGCTATCATACTTTTGCATATTTTGGGGTTCTATTTTTTTCTCAATAGGAGACATTATCTTCTTTAAAAATATGCCTATTAAATTCCAAAATATTCTTTAGTACCAGATAAATGAATAGATAATGAAATCTATATGTTCTACTAAACACAACTTTTTCTATATTGTATTATTTTATGTACTTGCTACACTTAGCAAACTAGTGCTACCTTTTGGGTCTTTAATTAGGCATTCAGGTTACACTTTCATTACAGTTCATGTTTTGTAGTATATAATTTCATGAATTTTTACAACTACATATGTCTGCCATAATGCTACAATACTGGATAATCCCAAAACTTCCTTGAGTGCTACACCCTATAATCCTCTCTTATTAAAAGGAATTCAGGCTCTTAACAAGTTGGGCTTCCCTTTAAGTTTTAATATAAAATATTTCATTTGGTATAACTATTCTACCAGAGTATTGAGTTAATAACTTCAACTATAGTTGCATAATTTTCATGTTCTACTTTATAACTGCTTTCTAGGAGATGAGAATTCACTTTCTATTACAGAATGTAAAATATTTAACAATTATGTTTTGAGTGCAGAACTATTAAGATTAGGTATTAGAGTTAGGGTGGTGGCTAGAACACAAACATCTATAAGAAAGGAAGCCTGAAAAGGAAATTGGGAGCAACATATAGAACTAACAATAGTGGAAGCAAAATCAACAATCTTTCCGTGTCATCATTATTATCATATAAATGGCATCAAATTATTTGTCTTCACATTCCCTATTCATTTCAGAATAGATATATCATGTTAGGTGTAATTGTGACATGATGGTTTTCATTTGGAAATTAAGCATGATGAAAGAAAATATGATTAGGTGTCAAGTTGAAAAAGGGTGGACTATTAATGGTTATTCTTGGTTGTCAACTTGACTACATCTGGAGTTAACTAAACCTCAATTGACTGGATATATTGTAAGGTGTTTTTCTTCATTGAATTATTTGCAGTTGGAAGACATAACCTATATACTCATTTTTTTGAGGAGGGAAGCTCCAATAGAGTCTCTCTCTCTCTCTCTCTCTCTCTGTCTCTCTCTCTCCCTCCCTCTCCCTCTCCCTGTCCCTCTCTCCCTCGCTTCTCTCCCTCCCTCCCTCTCTCTCACTCTCTCACACACACACACACACACACACACACACACACACACACATACATATATGTATGTATGTGTGTATGTATATGTATGCATGTGTGTGCACACGTGCACATGTGTTTGTATGGGAGTGTGGGTTTATGTGTGCGTATAATAGGGCTCCAGATCTCAGTAGGTCCTGAGACCATAGCACAACTTAGCACATCATGGAAATGCCATTGAGGCAAGCCCTAAGCAAAACTCCATGTAGTTCTGGAAAAGTCTCAAATGTATAAACCTTGCACCCAGTGTAGTCACTGGCTTGCTAATAAAAACTTTCTATTGGCTTAAACCCATATCTGAAGACTCTTTTCTGATAAATACCCCACAAAACATGTGTGCACATATATCCATATATGTATATTTACATATATATACACGCATATATGTATAACTTTTCATATAGGCAGTATAATACACTTTAATACATTTATATAATTTTGTACTCTTCACACCAACTTTGAATTTCCTAACTAAATGTTTTTTTTTAAATATATGTACATTAAAACTGTTGTACTTTTAAAAGTTTTAATGGACACACACTACCCACACTACCGTATAGTCACAGATAAATAAAAATAAGAATTCTATTACCCTAAATTTATTCAAATGCTTCCCCATTCAAACCCCATTTTGAACCTACTAAAACATTAATCTGTTTACTATATCTAAGATTTTGTTTATTTGACATTACTACAAAAATAGAACCACACATTATATATCACTTTTTGTTTGGCCTCTTTCATCTATCAATGTTCATTTTAAATATATCCATGTCTCCTCATCACTTGACAGCTAATTCCTCTGTATTACTGTGTAATATCACATCATTTAGATATAACACCATTCATTTATCCATCTGGCTACTGGAGAACATCTTAGTTGCTTTCATTATTTCAAGTTTATTAATGAACTTGCTGCTGTGCAATAATCCTCTTATAAACTGTAAAAATTTGTCACTCTAGTAGGTTTAATAAAACTCCAATTGGACAGTAGCAGAAAGTATAGGCAGGGTGACCAAACAAAGGATGATGGAAAAGGAAGGGTGGAGTCAGAGGAGAGTCATATATAGAGGGAGCAGGAGATGAATGTGCTATGCTAAAATAGGTACCACCTCATGGCAGAATATAAATAAGAAATATGGGTTAACTTAAAATGTAAGCGTTAGCTAGTAAGAAGCTTGAGCTATCAGCTGAGAATTGTAATTAATAAAAGACTTTGAGTGATTATTTGGGACTGGGCAGTCAGGACAGGAGACATTCATTTATAAGCTGCTACACATGTCCATGTGAAAGTTTTGCATAGCAATGAGGTATCAAAATGATTATGCAAATCCCAAGGAGTATGACTTCTAGGTTATATGGGAAGACTGTGTTTAGGTTAACAAGAAATTTCCAAATGTCTTTTCAACGTCTCTGTAGATTTTTTCAACCTTATCAGCAATGAATGAGATTTTCTGTTGCTTAATAATCTTTGTCAAGATTTGCTGAACTAAGTCACTCAGATTTTAAGTATACTATTAGGTGTGCACTCAAATGATGTTACTTACATTTATTTTTTAATGACATATCATGTTGGTTTTCTTTCCATATGCTTATTTGTTGTCAGTAGATGTTCTTTGATAAGATCTCTGTTTAGTTCATTTATAATTTAAACTGTTTTTTCTTATGAACTTTACATTTTTTCATACCAGTAGGATACAAGTCTTCTATTACTTGTGAGTTCCACAAATATCTTCTTCAAGTTTGTGTCTTGTCTTTTCATCTTTTAATAGCATATTTGCAGACCTGACACTTCTAATTTTGTTAATGTACAACCAATACTTTTTCCTTCCATAGATTTACTAATTAAAATCTTGTCATCAAAATAACAACTTTATCTTCTAGGAGGTTTATAGTTTGAGATATTGTGGTGCAGATGATCTTTGGGTTTCATTTTACTTTTTAAATTACTGAGCAACTATTCTGGCACATTTTATGGAAAAAAATTGTGTTTCTTCATTATATTACCTTTGTGTCTATGTTAAAGCTCAGCTGACTACATTCATTTGAGTCTATTTCATCGCTTTCTATTTTCATCAATTCACATGTACCTATTCTTGTATTATGTGAGACTTTATTACTTTAAAATGCTTTTTATAGCTAATCAGCCAGGCTTTGGGCCCATTTGCACAATAATGACACTACTGTTATTGGGCTAACCCACTGTAATCTGATTGGATTTGAGATTTCCCAATTTACAGAAGGGAACCAATGCCAAGTATTGCACACATTGTTACAATCCCATTTTTGGAAAAATTATAGTCCCTAGGGGAGAACTGAAACTATTTTTAGGTAAATTGACATAGCACCAAGCTGACATCTAAATATTTATGTTTATGCCAACAGATGGATGCTAACTTTAGGCTTGACCAGAGAACACTCACTTTCCAATCAACAGTAGAGCATTCAGATATCTGTGGTTGATCAAGATACAGAAACTAACTGATGAATGCTCAGCTCTAAATAAGTGACTTATGCCGTCCCCTGTAAGACTCAGAGAACTTTGGAGAAGTGGAGACAGAAAGAATGCAAAAGCCATAAAACAGAGAGAAATGCTATAAAATGTTATCTAGGCAAAATGTAGTCATTCCATCCATAAACTTACAGCAGATTCTGCGTATTCCCTTTAGACTGCATAAGAATAGATTTGTTTGGAGAGATAGCTAATATTAAACTACCACTATAGAAGTGTCCTAAAATATATACATACACAAAAGTAATTAAATGGTCTAATCATTTAATGGAGATTTAATTTCACAACTAGATATGATGCACTACCAAATAAAACCCCCAGTACTAGAAATGGTTTGCCTCTTTTTGAGTCATTCTTAAGCTCAAGGGTTCCCAAAGACAAACACCCAAGCACTGAAGCCTATTGTCAAGGCTATTAGTTACCCTCAACACCCTAATGGAATCTATTCATGAAAGCAGCACATACTTTCATTGTTAAACATGGAAAAGTTGAGATTATATAACTAGTATCTGTAAGCTTCACTTCTCTTAATTGGCATTGATAGATTTGTAAGGTTCTGTACCCATTGCAGCAGGAGAAATGAATCATCCATCTTAACCAGGTACAAGCCCTGTGAAGTATAATAGCAACCTGCCTAAAAGATAAATCAACTGAGGCAATAGTGGCACAAATCTTAAGGAAGTTACTAACCCCCTTGTGATTGGACTTAAGGCCTGTGGCATGAGATGGAACTCATATCTGGCACTGTTATTGAGGTCAAGAATCTGAACATATATAGACCATGAGTCTTGGGGGAAAACCTACCATATCTTGTTAAATGAACATGACAATGAAACAACTCTTAACAATTCTGAACATCACCCAACCCTTGATAGAAGCTTCTATTTGCAGATTATTAGCAGAGACCTACAACTGGACAAAATACAGAAATAAGAAACTTTGGAGTACATAGTCATAAAAGAAATGTCTGTGTCACATTTCTCCCCTCGAGGCTTAGGAAGGAATCTCTGTAGAAAGATCTCTGTGGGAGGCAAGCAGATTATAAGGACCAGAGATGGCAGACAACTCAAAAGAAAACAATGTTTCCAGAGACAATGGGGAACACAAGAACTTACATTGATTATAACCGAATACAAAAGATCTGTATAAATTCTAACCATAGAAAATCCCAGCATGGTAAAAGGGAAGTGGGTACAAAGTCTTGCCCCTAACCAAAAAGCTATTTGCATTGATAATTCCTGAGAGACTTAAAAAAATCACTTATACTCAATGGAATGATACTACACTAAGCATGTTGCATACTTACGAATATTTAGTGAGGACAAAATGACCTCCATTGTTTTGATTTGTTTTGTATATACTGATTTGGTTTTTATTGTCATATTTTTGAGAGACAGAAAGAATATTAAGTTAGATGAGTAGATGGAGGAGCTGTGGAAGGAGTTAGGGTAGGGGAATGAATATGACCAAAATATGCCGTATGATTTTATTTTTAAAAAAGAATGGGCATGTCAACAGTCAGGTATAGGTGAGGAGGGACACAGGAGCTCCAGCCATTCACTACTCAACTATTTTCTACTAATACATTCAGGGAAAATGAGAAGCATTGCCTTCAGTTTTGCACCCACTGGTGACCTCCCACATACTCCAATGTATAGTTCCAATCCAGTAGTCACACAGATGATCCTGGTGAAAGTGGTGTGTAAAAACCAGAGTGAAAATTCATGAACATGGAAAAAGGGCAGGCAAAAATGATGGGACAGAGATAAGAGAGGTTTTGAGGATGTAGGGGGAATCAGAATATATCATATGTGTGTATGAAATTGTCAATAACAAAACTATTTAATAAATGTTATATATAAATCAAATACGTTTATTTCTTTGAATTTTATTTATCCTTGTACTGGTGCTTTCAAGCCTTATTCTTTCTGTGTGAATTGTAATATTAATTTTTCAATATATGCAAAGTGGCTTACAGGGATTTTCTTAAGGATTGCTCTGAATGCATGAAGGTAGGGAGAATTGATATCATAATACTTATTTTTCCAATTTGTAAATATTTATTTACTTAGTTTCTATTCTTTTTATCTGTATATGATAGTTTTCTGCATATTGATTCTATATTTTGTGAAATTTATACTCTAAAATTTATTTCTCTGCCATTGTAACTATTATTCATTGCAAAATTCATTAATCCATCTCTCAGACATATAGAAACATGCTGCTAAATGGACAACCACAGCTGAATCCATTTCTAAACTCTCATCTGAGCATCTTCTATTTGCAGTAGTAGATGATGATCAACACAGTGATTGACAATTGGCCCGGGTACAGATAATAAAATTGTGTCCATTCTTAAACAGAACATATTACTGTTTCCCCTCCCAAGCCTTAATGATAATTTTAAGAGAAGGGATAGAAAGAGCATGAAGGACAGAGACAGCAAGACTATAAGGAATCAGTATCTTTTGGACACAGTGAAGCTGCATATATGAATTCACAGTTGTGACAGCATGCATAAAACCTGTGCAAATATAAGCCATACCAAATCCCAGCATGGAAAGGGGGATTGAATATAAAATCCCATACTAGTAATGGAGCTATTGGCAACTTTTAGCTTCTGGGAGATGGATGGTCAGTTTTCTTTAAGAATATAGCTCCTAATAAGTCTACCACACTATAGTGAAAGACCACACATCTAAGAATATGTGGAAGAGTCTGGATGGTTTGTTGTTGTTATTCTAAAGAACACACAGGTGGGGGGTATCTTACTTACTGTTCTGTTACTGTGAGAAGATACAATGACAAAGGCAACTGATAAGTGAATGAATTGTATTGGGGAGCTTTCTTAAAGTTTCATAGTGTTATTCCATAAACAGGCATGGCACTCCAGTGACATACCTCCCCACAAAAAGCCACATCTACCCCAAAAGACTATAACTCCTAATCCTTCAGTTCCATCAATTACCTCCAAGCATTCAAATATCTGAGCCTGTGTGGGGAATTCCTATTCAAGGAACCGCAGGTGGGTAGTAAGGATGTGTATCTGGGAGGAATTAGATGAAAGGAGTGAATATGATCAAAATTTACTGAACAAAACTCTCAAGGAGTTGGGGGAGCATGTTTATGTAAAGCTGTTTCTGCATCTGTCCTAATGGCCATGTGATTTATATACTTGAGTGCATTATATTTATTGATTTGCATATGTTGAACTGTCCTCGCATCCCTGAGATAGTTTACTTGATTGTTATGAATGATCAACTGTGTATTTCCTTAAATTTGGTTTGAAAGCATTTTGAGAATGTTTTGAGGAAACAAATTTTTAATTCTTTTAAAATCAAGACAAAACAAGGAAAAATTAACCAAAACCATAAAGAAACAGAAGACACAACTCCCCCCACCATTTTGGGGTGACATAGAGGATAAGACAGGGTAGTGTAAGAGAGCCTGGAACCCCACTTCTTCCCAGCAGGCTCTAGGCCTGTATGGGAGGGCCATAGGAAGTCGGGGTCCAGCTCCAAGGTCAGGGGATGGAGATGGAGATGGAATTCTATTTCCTGACAGACATGTTTTCACAAGAGCAGACAGCATACCAGCAAGGGCACAATCATGACTGAGAAGCAGCTGTGGTGTGGTAGCAGGAGAAATGATTATTATGGCAGAATCACAGGTGGGGTTCCAGGAGTGCCTCACAGGTCAAACTAGAGCTTGCAAGACAAGGCCTAAAAAAGAGCTAGTAAGTAAATTGCTGAATAAGTGAGTCAGTGACTACACCCCTTTCGCTTGCCTCTCACAACCCCTAACCCAGTATTGCTGCTACGGTCTACCTTCAGAAGAGTGGAGTAAGGAAACCAGTCTATCCCAGTTACTGACTTTCAGATGGCCTAGGCAAACAGGGAAGGCATGGAGTGCCTCTTCTACCTACCTTAGATGTCTGTGAGAAGAAGACAGTCTTGAAAGACAGAAGAGAAGTTAGAATGGCTCAGATGCAAGATGATGTGCTCCTTGCTGGCTAAAATTCTATGAGCTGGGGTATAACAATGCAGGCCAATAAGTGATTAGCACGTAAGCAACAGTTTATCCAGAAGTTTCTTAATAGCTGCCATTTCTTGAAGGAGTATCTGTGCATGTCACTGGGATACATCTTGAACTGGATCTTGGCAAATGTGACAACACATCATAACTTCTCATCTTTCAGAACCCTGTTTTTATGAGCACTGTGAAGTCAGCATGCCATGATATTGAATTCTTGTCATGACCTTGAAACTACAATGGCTGCCTAAGGGAATTTCTGATAAGCAGTAGCGAGCAGCTTAATGCCTCATTGCCAGCCAGATGATGAAGGCAGGTAAGGGTCTTCCCTTGTAAAAATCTGTCTAGGACATTTCATTTGAAAGAGATCCTGTTCTTCACTTAATGTTCAATTAGGCGTTGACATTCTCTGTTGCCTCCTTAATGCCAAACTCATTCCCTGAGTGTCTAGACTCTGCAGTGTCAGGTCAAACCATGCTAAGTGTCACAGGGATCTTGGGTGCGAGGAGGCAGGTGTAATTGTCTTGATGATACCAGGGCATAGAGAAGGTGTCAGCCCAGATGTGCCCTATGTCTCTGAGTCCATGTATAAAGAAAATAACCATGGGCATTTTGCACTCAGCTCCAGACACGGTGGCAGCATGAGTACACAGTGATGTAGACATGATGTCACCACACCTACAGACTGGGCCTCACTCTTGGGCTTCCAAGAGTGCTGCAGTAATTCCCCTTTCTCTTGCATAGACACACTTTTCCACCCATATTTCCCAACAGAACTCTTCTAGATAATTTTCACAACTATGTTAACTAGGAAGATGGGTCTATAATGTTCTCTTGTTGTTTTGACTTTATCTGGTTTTGGTACTAGGATAATACTGGCTTCATCAAAACAGATTTTGATAGTGTTTCTTACTTTCCTATTTTACAGACTTGGTTAAGGAGCAATTTTAATTTTTTAAATGTCTGGTAGAACTCACTGATAAATAGTTCTGTACCTGGATGTGTTTCTATAACACATCTTAATTACAGCATCAACACTAAGGTTTGTTATAGACATGTTTAAATTATTTATCTCATATTGGTTCAAATTTCACAGATAATAATGACCTAGAAATGTATCTATTTCTTCTAGACTTTCCAATTTTATGGAATATGAGTTTTGAAGTTATAGCCCTAGTAATTTTCTGATTTCTCTTTTATTTGATGTAATATCCCTCTGTAGTGAGCTATCCACATTATATCCCTTTTTGTGGGATCTTTGGAACCACCATGCCCAGTAGAATTAACAATCTGCATGGAACGGGGCAAGGACACGCAGTTCAATATGACTCAGTAGGCACTGTGGGTTCAAACTTCAAGAGTGTGACACCAGGCAGTTTATTTTAGGTGTATTGAAGACAACACATTAAAAACCAGTTTTTGATGATAATCCATCCAATCACGTGTATACAACAAAGCTTAAGATATGATTACATTGAAACTCTTTTCAAAGTAATATGACCTCTTCTATCAAGATGTGTTCTACTTATTGAGAAACAATGCTCAAGATAAGGGTCTAGAGAGTAAGAGTCTAGGGTAGCCAGATGTGGCTTAGACATAAAGATAACTTCTGGGTTTAAAACAGGTTATACTTCTACTTCTTTGAAGACACAACTCTGAATGTTTAACATTCTTGGTTCCCATAAGTGATTATCTTTGAACACAATGACAGTGTACTCAACATCTTTTCATCTCTATATTTATTAATTTGACTCTTTTTCTGAAATTTTTATCATTTCTCTTTCATTTTTTGAGACTGTCTCATTATAGAGCTTTGTCCCTACTTTTGAATAGTAAATTCACTGAATATATTTTCTACATAATTTATTTCAGAACATTTAGTATGTTTTCTTTCATACAGTTTGAGACAAGAAGAGTGCTCACTGCAATAATGCCATTACTCAAGTCATTGAATCAGGTAGATTATGATAAAGTCAGTGACAACTGGGGCTTTGTAATAAGTCCCATGAGACAGCCTGGACTATGGCTTGAAATTATGTCCCAGAAAAATACCATATTTTTAAATAAAATTTTATTCTTTGGAAATTTCATACCCTGCATATTGATCATATCCATCAATTACTATGTCTTTCCAACCCTACCTAGTGCTCCTTATACCCTATCTCCCCCAATTTCATGTCTTTGACTTTATTTTTATTATTAACACCTGAATTGAATTTATGCTATTCATATCCACATGGATTTGTAGCCATCCACTAACATGAGCAACATCCCAGCTGCCACATTCCCAGAGGAGACTAAATTTCTCTCTCACTCGTCAGTCATCAGCTGCTAATAGCTCCTCTGATAGAACCAATGGAATCCTCCTTCGCTCACACTGGAATTTTGACTGGCTTGATGTAGTGCAGCTAGGCACAGTTATTGTGAATTGATATGTAGAACATTCATGTCAGGTCAAGAAGTCTACATTTCAGAACTGTCCTTCCTTCCCTCTGGCTCTTGTATTCTTTGCTTTTCCTCTTCTGAGCCTTGGATCATAAAATGTTGAAAAGGTTAACATGTCCACAAATGAGCACTTAGTGCTATTTACACAGCACTCTGACCATTTTTTAGTTTCTGTATTAATGACTACCCACTGCAAAATCAAACACCTCTGGCCAAAGTTGAGGGCAGCATAAATATATGAGTATAAGCATAAATTTACAATATAGTTTGACAGTATGACCACTTAATAAAACAACAGGCTCCTGGTAGGACCTATTGTCTTCCCAGTCATGGGCTCTTGGCCATGTTTATAATATTGACATTAAATCCGTCTTACAGAACAGGTCTCATATCCAATTCATATTCAATCAGAAAGAATATCCTTTTTTATATGCTCATTATTTTAGAGGTAATATCTCAATGTATGTGTTCTTTCAAGGTTTAATCTCTGTCTCTGTCTTATTTTGTAATTTGAATACATGACTAGGTGTAGACCTCGTGTGTGTGTGTGTTTGTGTGTGCGCACGCATGCATGTGTGTGTGCTCACCCACGTATGCACATGTGCCTGAATTTCTAATCTTGCTTCTTTGAGTTTCTTTCATTCTGTAGCTTTGTTTCTATCCTTATATCTGGAAACACTTAGGGATTATTATTTCAGCTATGTCCTCTGTTTTGTTTTCTCATCTTATGGTATTCTAATTGTGTGTGTTATACTATTATTCTATAATTTCTCATAATAATAAAATTTTCTATTTTTTATTTTTAGTCTTTGCATTTTGGGTAAGTTTGTGCTAATCTTTCTTTATATTCATTGATTTTTTTTCTTATCTGTGACTCATCTACTGATGAACCTACCAGTGATATACTTTATTTCCATGCGAGTATTAGTGTTTCTACTTCTTTGCTAATTTTCTCCTTGAGATTCCATCTCTCAGCTTTCATTCCCCATCTAGTTTTTTAGGGGGATATAATTCCACTCTTCCTCCTAAAAACCATCCTCCATATCCCTCTAAATTCTCCTTCGAATTCCTGGCCTCCTTTTCATAAATTGTTATTGCATTCATATACACATATATTCCTAAACACAACCTGCTAAGTCTATATAATGTTACTTATATGTAAGTGTTCATGTTGGACCATTTATCACAAGTCAACCAGTTGGAATACAATTCTTTATCAAAGAACACCTCTGCCTCTCCCAGCTTTGCTCAGTTGCCAGTAGTTCTTTGTGTAAAATTGAGGCTTTGTAGGCTTTTCCCCATTCACTTTGCCATGGCCTTTGATGTCTTTCTTGTTCAGCTCATCTTTGGACAGTATGTGTAAAATATATCCACTTCACTCCTCCTCCTGTATTCCTTCCAACTCTTTCCCTAAAGTGAATCCCATTTTTTCATCTTCCCCTTTCCTGTTTTCCCTATCAGGTCATCCATACTCTGCTCTTCTCCTTTACTTTCTACCCACCTTTTTCAGTATTTACTCCCTTCTTTTCCCTTTCCATAATCAACTCACCTTTACTCCACTATTCCCCATCTGTTGCTCCCCAATCTCCTGTCCTGCCAGCAGTGCCTATTTATTTTCTTGATTTCTGTAGTTACTACATACTATATATACACCAGAGGATTTGTAAGTAAGTGACTCCAATAAGAAAGAACATGCAACAAAGAATCATAATATTTACTATTTACTCAAGTAAACAAAAACATATAATACATGCAATTCCATGTAAAAATATACATATATAGTTATATAGTTTAACTGACTTTTTCCTATCTGGGCTGACAATCCTTCTTTCTAGAGTCAAAGACCACCTAACCAAAAACAAAACAAAAAGAAAATAACGCCAGTCAACCAGGCATGAGATGTCTTCTTTTGAATTGTTGGTCATGACTAAGAGACTACAAAAATATACATCTTATTGTTATTACCCTTGGTTATCCACAAGAAGTGGAAGGTTATTTCCTCTTTCTGAGGACACCATGAACTTCAGAAATAGAATCTAGTAAGAGACTCCTGATCTGTAACTGACCTGAATGCTCCCCATCTCTGAGAACTAGCCATCATAGCATTAGAAGGTGTCATGCCAACTTTGAAGGAGGAAAGCAACCAAAATCTTACCCAGCTATGACATTTATGAACCACAACAGGGGCCAGCATGCCATGGTAACAGTAAGGGAGTAATACTGGCACAAATACTATGGTGGTAATAATAGCTTTCTAATTGATGTAAGACCCACTCAACAAGTGTAAAATCATGCCTAGTACTAGAAACCTAGCCAACTACTCAGTACTAATGAAGTCATGGATATTGTAAAATCTATAACATATAATTTACTAAAACAGCATAAACCCAACAACAATCTTTAAACATTTGCCCTTAAAACCACAGGCAAGTATAGAATTTACCCTTTGTCAAGGAAACTCATCTTTTCTCTTTTTGTCTTAAATGCATAAAGCTTACATTTCTCTTAAAAGTGAAAATACTTATATTCTCTTTAAATTTAGTGTATAATAACCACAAAATGCGTATTAGATTTGAATCAACTGACACTTTTTAACAAGTTCACTCTGTTTTTTCTTGTTACTAACATTCCCTATAAATTTTTATTGAAATTTATAAATATATATGAAGAAATATTTGTAGAAAGTGAGGTTTAATTTTTATAATTTTGGAAATATATTGTTTTATGTTCACACTTTTTGTAGTTCTCACAAATTGCCATAATATCATTTTATATTTGTGTCTTGGTTTTGGTCTTCTCTAGAAGTGCAAAAACAGAAATATGTGTTTTTATAGCTCTCTCAAGTAGAATATACTTTAACTTCTTTAGTGCTTTGTTTATGTGGTTGTTAAGTATGGTACAGAAAAAAGTTCTGCAAATTTATGATTATATCTCCATATTTACAGGAGCCTATAACTTGAGTTGTACCTCTCAAGTGTTTCTAATTTTGTAAGGAATTTTCCCCAGCTATATTGTCCATATACCAAAATTCAAATGTATTTTTATAACTCCTTCAACATTCTTTACTCTTTGTTTTCCCAATTTGTTGACACAAAAACGCTACGTGGAGTTGGAATCCAGAGAGCTCCTTTCCTCCCATCGGAATGTGAAACCATAATAAAAGGAATGTTATACTACAGTATAAATGAAAATGAAATGTATCTTCACAGAAACAGACAATTACATAAAATATACATCAAATAAGAAAAGTGCAATGAAAATGAGACGAACATAAAAGGGGTCATCTAATATAGGCAAAATATATTTTGGAAGAAGAGAATCAAAGAATTGAATGATTAAAAAAAACTTGTAGAGGTTTAACTTGTGAAATCAGTCATAATAAAAAATAAAAATGTAGGCTTCAAATGAAATCAGAAATTTACTTGTATTCTAGCACAGTGATAATTAGCACAGCAAAGCAATACTAATAGGCACTTTACAAATAAAGGATTCATCAGTAGTATTCTTGTCCTGTGAGAAAACATTTTCCCAGCAGTTCACCACCAAGTTTGGCTCTTAGAATCTTTCTTCCCCTTCTTCTGTGATGATGTAGGAGACTTGAGGATGGGGGATATTATCAATGCACAGTTTACAGTTGAGCATTCTACAGCTTCTTTACTCTCTTTACTTTGCCCAGGTCAATTGCATACATGCCTTTGTGTTGTCTGAAACTACATGCACAGGAACTGCAAAGATTAAGCCAGCTAAAATGAATTCATGGATGGGGCTCTCATTAGCTGAGAAGTTATTGATAAGTAAGCTGCTAGTGGAATGAAAGTCAGTTTACTTTGACTACAATTCTTGATCAGTTACCCCCATTTCAGTAAATGCATAGGAGCAGCACTAAGTGAATTCTAGAGAAAATAATAAGGCCATGTTGTAGAGCAGTTTCCTCTAAATAGAAACATTCCTTCCAGGAAAAGGGGGGGAGCTACATAAGACTCTGGAGGAAAACAAAATTATTGAATTTCTAGGAAAGTGGAAACTTGCAAGATGCTCCAAGCCTGCCCCAGTGTTACAGAAGGATTAAGCAACTGCTAGAAGAGAGGACCCTGAATAGCCCATCTGCAGAGAAGAGAGGACTGGGATCTCAAACAGCTCCTGAGCTGCCTGGAGTTTGGATAGACACCTCCAGGGTTATAGCATCCAAGTTCAGGTCAGCTTTTTGATGCTTCAACTGCTCTCTGGTGTAGTTCTGTAAATTTCTGATGCCCATACGCCCATTAATAACTCCAATAGAAGTTCCCTTGTTCACCAAGTTGAACTGTGTTGCAATCGTTACATTGGCCTGTTACGGATTGCTTTTCTGGGGTGAATAGACGTGTGCTATGACACATCAGAGGAAAAATTGAAACACAAAAAGTGTTTAGTTGCAGGTCTTGTGATCTTAAGTTGCCTTTTGGGGTGCTCATTTTGCCACCTCCTAATTGCATTTTCTTTCTTTTGTGTTGCCTCCCCCAATTATATTTAAATTACTATGGATCCTTTTATCTCTCCACTGTGCTATAAAGACCATTTTGATTTTAGAGTATTATATTTTTCACGTTTTTAGGGTTTTTGTTGTTTTCATTGTTTTTTACTTTTGTTGTTGCTTTTACATCACAACCAAAGTTTCCTCCCCCTCCTTTCCTCCTAGTACTTTCCCCCACATCCCTTTTCCCCCTTGATCTACTCTTCCTGTTTCTCTTCAGCTATAGGAGGAACTCCAGTGAATATCAGTCAGCCATGGTATATCAAGTTGCAGTGAGACTAGGCACTTCCTCTTCTATTAAGGCTGGAAAAGCAATTCTGTAGGAGGGAAGGGTCCTAATAGCAGGTGATATAGTCAGAGACTGTGTCTCACAAGAAGACAAGTTTCAAAACTGTCACGTAATGCAGTCTGTCCCATGCAGGTTCTCTGGTTGTTGGGTCAGTTTCTGAGAAGCAGAACCCCTATGAGCCCAGATTAGTTGATTGTGTGGGTTTTCTTGTGGTGCCCTTTATCCCACTGACTCCTACAACCCTCCAACTCTTCTGCATGATTCCCTGAGCTCTGCTTAATATTTGACTGTGGATCTCTGCTTAATGTTTGACTGTGGATCTCTGCATCTGTTTCCACCAGTTTCTGGATGAAGCCTCTTTGATGACAAATTAGCTAGGCACCAATCTACAAGTATAAGGGAATATCATTAGGAGTCATTTCCTTGATTTTTTTTTTTGGCCAGTCATGTTTGGTTCTAATCTAGGTCTCTGGGGTATCCAGGCTCTGGGTCCTGGCCCTCAGGTGTGAGCTACCTCTCAGGGTATGGGTCTCTATCTGGGACAGTCATTATTTGATTACTCCAACAATTTTTGCATAATTTTTACCCCAACACATCTTGTAGGCAGGACAAATTAGGGTTTGTGAATGGGTTGGTTTAATAATCCCTCCACTGCAAGTCTTGCCTAATTACATGAGATGGCTGGTTCAGGCTTCTTCCATATCCCCAATTGCTAGGAGTCTTAGCTAGGGTCACCCTCATAGTTTCTTGGAAGTCTCTAAGTTCTGGTTTTCTAGCTAATCTGAGAGATGCCCCAGATCCCAATCGTCTCTCCCTCCATCTTCCCCCAACCTGATACTTCCTATTCCTATCCTTATCTCCCTTTCTAACATTCTCCTGCCGTCCACTGGCAAAGTCAATTCTATTTCCTTTTCACAGTGAGAGTAATGCATTCCCTCTTTGATCTTTCCTTGTTACTTAGCTTCTCTGGGTCTGTGGACTGTAGCATGGCTATCCTTTACAGCTAATATCCTAAGTGAGTACATACCATTATTATCTTTCTAGGTCTGGATTACCTTACTCAAGATTATCTTTTCTAGTGTCATCCATTTACCAGCAAATTTCTTGATGTCATTATTTATAAAATTGAGTAATAGACCATTGTGTAAATGTACCACATTTTATTTATCCATTCTTCAGTTGAGGAATATCTAAGCTGTTTGTAGGTTCTGACTATTATGAATAATGCTGCTCTGAACATAGTTAAGCAAGTATCCTTGTATATGCACAGGAGTATTATATCAGGGTCTTGGAGTTATTAACTCCTAATTTTTGAGAAACCACCATACTGATTTCCAAAGTCGCTGTACAAGTTTGCACTTCCACCAGTAGCGCAAGAGAGTTAACCTTGCTCCACATTCTCTCCAGTATGAACTGTCACTTGCATTTTTTTACCTTAGTCATTCTGACAGGCATCAGATGAAACCGAACTGTACTCCATCTCCTTTGATTTTGGTTCGAAGTCTATTTTGTTAGATATTAGGACAGCTAGCTGCATTAGCTTGCTTATTAGGTCTATTTGATTGGAAATTCTTTTTTCCAACCCTTTATTCTGAGGTATTATTTATCTTTGACATTGAGATACATGTCTTATATGGAGTAAAAGGATGGATACTGATTTCTTATTCATTCTGTTAGCATCTGTCTTTTTATTGATGAATTGAGTCCACTGATACAGAGAGATAAATATGACATTATGAACACCAGGAACCAAAGAACAAAACAAAGTTTTGTTCAACAAGACAAACTCAGAAATCAGGGACTAGAACCAATCATCCCCAACCCAGATGCTAGATACCACCTTAAGAACACAATCAGAAACAGCCAGGACAATTTAGCACCACAAAAGCCCAGCTATCCTATGACAGCAAGAAAGACCTGCATGTTCCAATGGATCCAAAACACAAGGAAACAGCCTTAAAACTAATTTTATGAAAATGATTAAGGTCCCTAAAGAGGAAATGTAAAAATACCCTAAAGAAATGGAGAAAAGGGCAACCAAAATATTAGCTGAAATCAACAAATTTCTTAAAGAATGCCAAGAAAACAAGAGAAAATCAAACAGGTGAAAGGAACTATTCATGGTTTTAGATTTACAACCCTTTCTTGCATTTATTTAAAGTTTTCAGACTTTCTCATTATTGGGCAATCTTTTTGATTTTCATTGTTTATGGATTTTTCTACTCACTGTTTTTCCTTCCATAACAATCATCTTCATTCCTTTTTTATTCACTTAATTTTGCTCCTCCATTTTCCCTTACCCACATCCTTCCACATCATGAATTTACTACTTCCATATTTAGATACAATAATGTAATTTCATACCTATTCTTTTTACATCTGATTTACCATTTTCTATATTATCATCAGCCTGAATTCATTAGTGGGTTTTAAAGAATATTAGGTGTGACAAGTCACAGACATCAGGATGGTGGCCATTGCAGAAAGTTGACACCAAATCAGACAAGGAATTGGAGGGACTTCTCTAAAGTACCCTTGATGATTTTGGTAAAAAAAAAAAAAAATACCCTCCCTTGCTCCTGGCTCCCAGTTCTCACTTCTCAGCTCCCAATGCTTCATTGTTTCAGAAGAAATCACCAGGTGACATACCCTGTTTACCTCCCAAAAGAAAAATTTCCAGGAACAACTGTTTGACAGCTAGCCTTCCCAGCCACTAAGGAGTTTATAAGAGCTGGCTGGAGAAGGTCCTTGGGCCTGTTGGAATAGTACCACACGCTTTCAGAGGCAGCTGGGAGAGTGGGCAATGATGCAAACTCAATGAAATATTCTTCTTTTCCTAGAGAGACATTAAGTGAGCAAACCAAAAAAAAATGCCACTGAGCTTTAGAAATTGGGCATGTCAAAAGAGCAACTGACCAAGGCTGGATATAGATTAATGATATGGGGAAAGAAACTTCTCCTCATCATGCAGAGTGTCATGCAGAACCTACCCTCTCAGAATATGCTGTACCCATCACTGAAGGAGATCACAGAAAAGTATTCAAGATCATTGCAGCGTAACCTGGATTGTATTCCTACAGAGAAGTTTGAAAGTTAGCAACAGCAGCACAGTGTCATGAGAAAACACATAGTAAGTTTGAGACACAGATGCTCACAGACAGTGAGGCTAGTCATAGGGCTCCTTTGAGATGGTGCTACATCTTATGCAGCAAATACAGGATTTGGGTCATCCTCCAAAAGAACTAGCTGGGTAGATGCATCTTGGCCTGAATTTTGACCTGGATGCCTTAAATCTAGAAGGCACACCAGGTGCCAATGGCAAACAGTGTCTGGTAATTTGAAATTCCACATGTTTTCTTCAGAGTCTCTGCCATGGGGAAAATCTTGATTCATGGGACCCACTAGGAACTGAGGCAGGAATATCATCTCTGGGAGCTGTCTGCCACAAACACTCTACATTTTATTCAAGATTGTGCCATACCAGCTAAGGATCTGTTCTATAAGAACTACTCTACCATTGTTTCTGCTATTAGAAATAGGCCAATTCATTGCCAGGTGAAGGTATTCCTTTAGGGACATTTAATTCCTTCCTGCTCCCCCATACAATGTTATATATGGCTGTACTCATGTTTTTACTCTCTTTTGGGTTCAGAGCAGTCACTGAGTCCTAGGACTCTATGCTTCTTCAGGTCATCTAGGAATGAGAAAAACTGCAGTCTAGGCTGGAGCTATAGGTTTGTCACCATATCCCCATTTTGAAGAGACACCATTTTCAGAGAGACCATTTTGAAATCTCTGAAGGGGACAGAATTTTGCACTTGCCCTCCTCCAATGGGCTGGAAGAGAAGCCTTGGGCTTTTTCCACCCATGGGTGATGCACCCTTATTCCCACTTTTCTCCTGAGGATTCAAGTCTCTACTTTGGTGCTTTCTAAAATTCTGTGTGATTTGGGTGAAGCTAGCCTTTGATCATTGCCCCCAGCTCTCCTCTTATCTACCCTTTTTAAGATTACTTAGTCCAGTCATTCTAAACCTATGCTGTGAGAGATGAAGAGCAAACTTGTTTCCTTTCATCTACTCCTGTACCCTTCTCACCAGACCCATTCCTTCCTCCTTGGTAAGCATGTAATTGTAATGTCAAATCTGATAAATGATTGGTTATTCTACCCTGACATATTCTGACTTATTTGAGACAACAGATTCCCTAGAATTCTCTGGTCTGGAATGTGCTTGGGAAAGTTGTGTAGCCTGAGTCTTTCTCCTGAAAGTCCCATAAAGCAGTATCTAACAAATATTAAGAGGCAAGGGGGAAAACATAATTTTAGATGTATCTCTGCATCTTGTCATTTGTTGTTATTATATCACATTTTTTTCTCTTCTGTCAGTGCCACTGAAAATTCAGCCTTCAAGAGTAGGCTTATTAAGAGAAGATGCCCAAATAAAACTGGAGACATATCCAAAGAAACAGATATAAAAAATTACAACACAGAAATACAAGAAACATGAGTAAGAGAAGGAATATGATCAAAACATGTATGAAATTCTCAAAGAATAAATCAAATACAGGAAAAGAAGATTACAGGAAACATAGAAAGAAAGGCAACAAGACCATCACCAATATCATAACTGAATTTAAGAAGTATCAAAATAAAAAAAGGCCTAGTAAAGTTTTCAGAGCTTTACCAGTAAAAATTATCAGGATCTCAAAGATGATATAAGCAAGCAGATGAATTTAACCTGGGACTCGGAGAGGAAGGTCCACATCAGCAAACTAATTTTAAATTGGTGATATTAGTGGGAAAAGTCAGCAGTGTTGAAAGCTATTCAGCAAAAATAATTGAATAAATCAAATAAAACCTAGCATGGAAAACAAGACAATCTGTACAAAATATTATAGAAACAAAGCAAGTGTAACATAATATCCATTTAATATCTCAGGCTTGTGTTCTTTACTAGGAGTTTCATAAGATGAGCATTAATATGGCATACAACAGACATTAATATGTCAATTAGAATTAAATCTTTCCAATAGTAGAAAGCTGGAAACCAATCTTTTTATTACATGAGAATGAGTTTGCCATTTCAAATATGGATTATAACAAAAGTCGTCACAAGAATGAACCATCTACCTTAAGAGATTTCTAGAAGATGGATATGAGTGGAGATTTTTGGCAAGGAGTGTGGTATGAATATTATCAAAATATATTATATGTATTATAAAATTATTAATGAATTAATAATGTATTTTCTAAATGAATTGAAGCTTTATTGTTTTTTTAGATATGAGCAAAAATAACTATAACTCCTATCTTAAATTCTTGATATTACTCACATGGCTAACCTGTCATACAACTATTTTGTTTCAATAAATAATAACCAATTTAGTTAATGGCTAGGATGTCTGATCCACTTAAATACCTAATTCCAGTAGAATATATGAAAAATAACTGGAAGAAAGTTTCTACGACTCCTCCAGTTTCCCTCATATCAAATACATATTAAAATACAATGAGTTTTTTATTCATATATTTATTTTACATCCTAGTTGCAGCCTTCCCCCATCATCCCTTCCCAATCACTCTCCTTCACTTCCCCCTCATTCCCCGAATCTCTTCCTCTTCTCTATCCATTCAGGAATGGTCAAGTCTCCTATGAGTATTAATAAAACATGGTACATTGAGTTGCAGTAAGACTAAATACCTCTCCATGTATTAAGGATGGGCAAGGTAACCCAGTATGAAAAATGTATCCCAAAAGCCAGTAAAAGTGTCAGAGTTCCCACTGTTAGGACTCCCCTAAAAGAACCAAGCTACACAATTGTAACATATATACAGAATACGTAGGTCAGTCCCATGCAGGCTCCCTGGCTGTCAGTTCAGTCTCCAAGAGAATTTTGTTATTTATTTCTCCTTGAACTGTTTGTTTGTTTGTTTGTTTTGTTTAAATTATTTACTCAGAGGGTACATATAACTCAAAACACTAACTCAACATGGAGCTAACAGAAATTGTGAACTTACTGTATTTGATTGTTTCATTGTTTCATGAAAGAGAACCTCTTCTAAATATGGAAGAAATTGCATGTGAACATTCTTCCATCAAACTCCCTTTGCTTTCTCTTCCCTCACTAACCAATAATTTTCACAAAGCCTTGTCTTTCAAGTTCTCAAGTTCAGTCCCTTGATGCTCTTCCCTAGAGAAATACCAATCAACTTCAATAGAGGAGAAATTTCTTCTTTAATTACTTCCTGCCTTTCGTCAAACTAGAGTGCTTCCAATTTCAGCTAAGTGCTAAAAGAGACTCAAATCTGCAGATATCACTAGACGGGGCATATTAAGCCCCTAATTCTCTTAGAAAATGGATATAACTTGCACTCATTTAAGTTCCACCTCCACACTAGAAAGAGAATCAGCTAATTTTCTCAATAATTTACCTAACAGGCATACAGTGGATTATTATTATGGAATATCATCTAGTCTCAAATGAGCAAAGAATGCTTTCTCTGCTAACTTGTGTTTACTTGGAATTGCTTTAAAACACACAAAATATTTAAAGCTTGTATATTATTTCACTTATAATTTCCTGAGCACATCTTACATTATAAGAACCATGACCCCAAACTCTTTGTATTTGGATGATTTTATTATATCTCAATTTTGTATTCTTTCCCCTTTCGTTTCCTGCCCCTGTTGAGACCCAAAGACAAGGGACAAGGAGGTTGGTTCATTTACTTCAGTTTCAAGGAGAACAGAGCATATACTCTATAATTTTTCCTACTGTTCAAACCAGGAAATTCATTTCTATATCCCCAGGGAAATTCACCAGATAAATCATAGTGCTTTCTGTCAACATAACTGTGTCCTCACTGTGAATTCAGTTATTTTTAATTAACTTATTTGCATGTTGTATTGCTTTGCCTGCATATAAAACTGTGCAATGTATGTGTGAGTTACAGACAGTTGTGTACTGCAACGTGGATTCTGAGTATTGAACCTAGGTCCTGTGGAAAAGCAGTAGTGCTCTTAACTGCTAAGTCATTTCTCCAGCCGCTCAGTTCACTGCTATTTAAGTTTAGATATATGCAACTTTTGTTTCCTTAATTTTCTTAGGTCCATGCTTATATGGCGGTGTAGTATACTGTTCATTTAAAAATGAAAATTACACGTGTTGGATAATTGGATTCACATTTCTGTCCATTACATATTAAAATGTAAGTACACTTGAGTACATATGAGAATGGGAAATTCTGTTACATGCATATAGTGACTCAGTACATATAGGGTAGGAAAAAAAATGGCATTTCCAACAAAAGTCAAGTAATTATGGCCAGTGGGACACAAATTGAGAAAACAATGTTTAAAATGCATATGCTGAAAACAAGATATTAATTAAAAATCCCAATTAAACCACACATTTGAGCTTTATCACTTGGTCAAGTGAGTAAAATTCCTCTTTGAGATGGGGATTATAATGATACAAACTTTCAGGATGTACAAGTTTAAATGTGCTAGAACATGGGAAATATTTCTAAGACTCTCAGAAAGAAAAGAAGGAACACAAAAGAACAATCTCTGTTGGAGCAATTTGACTTTAATATTAAAATGAAAAATGGCCAGCTATAGTAGCCCACACCTAGAATCCTAGGACTTAGGATCCTGGGGCAGGAGTATTGCAATGCATAAAAGAACATCTTGAGCTACAGAATGAGTTTCAAGTGAGACTGGGCTACTTTTAAGAAATGATAATTATAGAAATTACTATAATACATTCACAGATATTTTCACAAAAAATAGATTCAACTGATCACTTAGAAGAAATAGCTCATATTTTCAATGTAAGAAAGAAAGGGAAATACAACTATATGGAGCTGGACAATTCCCAATACATAATATTGGTATAGACAAAGTCAAAAATATATTTAAACTATTCTTCTAATTTAATTTTAGTTATCATTGTAGATATGGTATCTACTTTCCTGAAATAAGGTCCTAATTTCCAAATGGAAAGAGAATGTTCCAGGAATAAATATCTATGTGAAGAAATTCATAATTATTTTCAGCTTCAAATGCTTGCTTCATTGTACTGTGAACTACAGCTATGCCACACCTGCTAATATACCAGTGCAAAACACATACAGTCAGCTTTTCCATTTTGAATGCTGAATGGTGTAACAAATATATTTCCTGCTGGCCGCCTGGTCCCACCACCACGCCAGCCCCCAATAACATGCTGTGTCTCTGTATTTGATATAATACTGTTGGCCTGTTACTTGTTTCTTATGGGCTAGCTCTTTCTTAATGATTAACCCATTTGTACTATTCTAAGTATTTCCTTGTGGCTCAACTTACCGGGAAGCCTGGTGTGCTGTTCTCTTCAGGCTCTCCATGCTGACTCCTCCCAACTACTTCCTCTTTCGTGTCCTAGTCCCTCCTATCTTGCTTTCCTATTGGCCAACAGTGCTTTATTTATTAACCAGTATGAGAAACATATTTACAGAATGACATCTCCCATCATCTCCTCTTTTGTGTCTAAAATAAAAAGGGCTTTAACCTTAGCAAAGCAAAATATATCACACAACAGTTATCAAATAAGAATAACAGTAAGTAATATTTAGTCCATTAACATTTAATAAGATTTAAAGGAATATTCTATCATCTATCCTATTTTTGTGAGTCTAAAGTCTTATATGTAATTTATCTTTAATCCTAACTAAGGAAAACTATAACCATAACTATCTGTCTTCAACTCCATCAAAGGCCACAGAAGGATAATATATAAACTCTAGAAATGACTGAGACAACTCGCCTGGTCAGTAACCCAAAGTTCTTCTGTAAAGTTCCATCTTCAGCCTTTAGGCCAAAGTGTGTCTGGAAGACTCCTCAGCAAAGCCAGAAACTTTAAACTGTCCATCTGTATTGGCAGTTTGTCATTTTTCTGTGTCCTGCAGAATGTCTGGCAGACACTTCCATGAAGTAAAAACCCTATAGCACTGTCCATCTTGTTTCAGCAGTCAATTTCCTGTGGGCCCTCCATGTCCAGTTTATACAGCACAAAGTCAAACAGTCCAGACAAGAGCAGCATCTTGTCCAAATGGCTAGTCTTGCCATATTGGAGGCAAACTCCATAATGTGTTTCTTCAAGGTCCGTCTTCCTTGCTGATGCAGGTGGTATTGCCAGGAACAGTTATGTCTCACTGTAAAGAAAATCCCTAAATCATTTTAAATGCCATATTCTGTGGGTCTTTGAAAGGTTTGAAAAATGCCTATTCATCTCAAATACATCTCTGTATGTCTAGAAATCCTAAAGAATTTAACTCCAAATTTTGACTACTATAGGTAACTCTCTATAATCTGTACTAAATTATACATTACATTTTTCAATGAGCTTTATAAACACAATACCTAAACAAGAAGAGAAATATATATATATATATATATATATATATATATATATTTATATCACAAAATTGACCTTAAATTGTATCAATAGATGAAAATCCATTCCAAAACAAAGTATTCATATCTAAACCATAATCCCTTTTTTACCTTTAAAGATATTGGTTGAGGTCATTAACCATTTATAACCAATCCCATTTAAATGGAAACAAATATTTATAGACAATATTTGGGAATTTGGGTGTCGTTCTTTTCAAACTGCTTCCTGCTGGTAAGGGATCCTGCCATGGAGATCGTAAGAATACACAGAAATCCTGGCTGTAGTGATCTGCAAGGCTGCATTGTCCCATTAACATTGCTTCAGGGGGTCTTGCTAGACCAAACCCATTAGTCTGGAAGGAATCCACAGCTTTTCATTTTCTATGGAAACAAAATTAGAAATCCTTTTCCCCAGTAACTTGTCCTTGAACTTAAATTTTGGAGTCAAAGCATTTTTAAAATATATAAATTGAATTAATCCAGCAGCATTTCTTTTTTCAGTAGTTATTTCCTAAGCAGTCAAACAATTTAAAGATAGCAGTACAGCATACAATATCCAAAGTTTCTGTGTGCTTTCCATCTTTACATGGCTTTTTTATTACTCTATTTCTTCTACTCCTCTTTTTACATATTTTGAGACAGGGTTTCTCTGTGTAACTTTTATCTGTCCTGGAATTCACACTGCATACCAGGTTTACTTTGAAATTACAGAGATCTGCTTGCCTCTGTCTCCTGAGTGCTGGAATTAAAGGTGTGTGCCACCACACCCAGTTAGTTATTCTACTTCCTTTTTTCTTTTTTAAACCATTGTATCCTGTTCCTCTTTTTCTCCCAAGTTGCTGGCTTGGAGATATCCTACACACCAATGAATTGTTAGCAGAGCTCTTTAAATGCTGTGTGGTTTTTTTGCCATTTATGCTAATTTTGGTAACCTCCTTTAAAGGAGCCAAGCAAATTTCTACTTGTCTCTCACAAAACAGATTCCAACCCAGAAAAATGCTGCTACTAAGAAGTCTTGCTTGTCTTTGTTCCTTTGTTTCTAAAACATTTCTTAAGCTTTTTTTAGTTTTAAGTGGAAGTTCTTATTAGTCACGTTGGGCACCATTTATTTAGACAGAAAAGAGGAGATGATAGGATATGTCATTCTGTAAATATGTTTCTCTTATTGGTTAATGAATATAGCACTGTTGGCCAATAGGAAAGCAAGATAGGTAGGGCTAGGAGACTAGGAGGAAAGAGGAAGTAGTTAGGAGGAGTCAACATGGAGAGACCAGTGAGAACAGGATGTCAGGCCATCCGGTAAGATGAGCCACATGGAAATACTTAGAATAGTAGAAATGGGTTAATCATTAAGAAAAATGTAGCTGATAAGAAACAAGTAACAGGCCAACAGCATTATATCAAATACAAAGTCTCTGTGTTTTATTGGGGCTGGCATGGCAGTGAAACCAGGTGGCTGGTGGGAAAACATACTCGCTACAGAAGGGATGCTTTGTAACTCAGTCATAATCAATCTATTTGGGCTGATGTTTATCAATAAAGGTTAGAACCCAAGATCAACCTTAAAATAAATATTCCTTTTCAGTGAACTTAAATAGAATCTAAGAATATGAATAAGGCTACTTGTTCACTTGGCTGTAATTCAAAACCAGATATCCAACTTAAATATTTACTTTATGCTTTGAATAAGATATTTTTGTATATTTGCAAATATAAGATAGTAAGCAAATATCTAGCAGACAAATAATTACACATCCATTTAGTTCAGCTAAACCCCTCATGCATGAGAAAGGTCTGAACATTAATTTCTGTCTTGTCATGTTACCATTTCATCACCACTGATAATTTAAAAAGGAAAATGAGTAATGAAATATAGAAATGATCCCTGAAAGGGAGAAGAGGAGGGGAGAGGAGAACATGGGGGAGCGGGAAGTTTGAGTCATGGGAAAAATACAGGAGAACAATAAAAAGAGGTACCATAACGGAGCAATTGTAGGTCTAAAGAGAAATCCAGCACTAGGGATATATCTAGAGATCTAAAAGTGTGACCCCAACTAACAATCTGAGCAATAGTGGAGAGGCTACCTTAAATGCACTTCTCCTATAATGAGATTGATGACTACCATAATTGCCATCCTAGAACCTTTATCCAGTAGCTGGTGGAAGCAGAAGCAGACACCCATAGCTAAACACTAGCCAAACTCATGGATTCCAGTTACAGAGAGAGAAGAGTGATGAGCAAAGAGATCAGGACCAGGCTGGATAAAACCACAGAAACAGCGGACTTGAACAAGGGAGAGCTCATGGACCCCAGACTGATAGCTGGGGAAAAAAGCATAGGACTTACCTATACCCTCTAAACGTGGGTGTTAATGAGGAGGACAGGCAGTCTATGGGGCCTCTGGTAGTGCATCAGTACTTATTCCTAGTACACAAAGGGACTTTGGGAGCCCATCCCACATAGAGGGATACTCTCTCAGCCTAGACACAAAGGGGAGGGCCTAGGATCTGCTCCAAATGATGTGACAGACTTGGAATATCCCCCATGGTAGGCCTCACCCTCACTGGGGAGCAGAAAGGGGGTGATATAGGGTGTTGGTGGAGGACAGGTAGAGGGATCTGGGATTGACATGTAAAACAAGACTATTTGTAATAGGACAAAAAAAATGAATGGCAAATTCTAGAAAGCAGAATATTAGAATATTTAAAGTATATAATATAGTGCCCTGGTATAAAACATTATCAATCACAACCCAGAATCTTGTATACAAATTTGATGGTCTGTATTGTCAGTTTGATGGGGCTTATAAACACTATAGAAACAAACACCTGGGTTTGCGTATAAGGGATTTCCTAGATGGGAAAGTACTGGAGGTGTGAAGGCTCACCCTAATGTAAATGGGACCAACCAATGGACTTGGGAACAAAATAAGCAAAAAGGAAGAAGTGAAGGAAAATAAGAATGTAAAACTTTGCTTAAGAAGACACATGTGACTGCCAGCCCTCTTTAGCTGTACCTCCTCCACCATTTGAACTGTATCCCTTGGAACTTTAAGGCAAAATAAACCTTTTCTTACTCAAAAAAAAGGAAAATGATAATGTTGGTCAAATATTAGTGAAGCAGTTATTCTGACCTTAAAATAGAAGGCACATATTGCTTATTGCGTATGACTTGAAAAACTTAATCATTTCATATGTCTAACAACAAAAAAAGTGTGACTATTTTTTTTGACAAAAACACTTAGGAATTTGAAAAATATTAATACAAGTACAAAAACTACATACTCTCATAAGAAAGTTAACCTTGTTTTATCTAACAAAACTAGAACTATAAAAAGGTAAATGCGAACAAGTCATAAATAATTGACAGTGTACTTATAAATTAGTTGTAAAGAAAACATCTTTGATTTGTAGCCTTTGCTTACTTGTGTGGTATAAACACTACAACTTAGACTTACTTCAAGTTATGATAATTCACCACATGATGCAGGAGTAGGGACATATTGCTCACTTTAAACCAACTTTGACAAATTATGGCACATTAGCAGCTGTAATAAGTACAATACCATGTCACGACTTTTGCATTGTCACTATGATGTCACTAGAAGACAAATATACAATAGAATTTTATAGAATCATGTATAGAAAAATGAAGAAGATTATGTCCACAGTACAGATGAAATATACAATGTATAGAGTTGCCTAAATATGTGCCCTTGTTAATGTTTATGTGGGTACACATGTGCATGTGTGAAGATGCACAGGTATACACACGTCAGGGCCCAAGGCCAAACTCAGCTATTCATCTAACCAAGGACTTTTCACTGGTCTGCAGTTCAATGTGCCCCAGTGATTTGCCAGTCTCAACCTCCTCTGAATTTGGGAATTTGGATTATAAGTACATGCCATGATGCCTGATTTTTTTTCTTGGGTTCTAGGGATTGAACATGGGTCTTTATGTTTCCTAGTCCTTTTATGTCATAATAAAAGTTCTTCATCAGTTTCTCTATCCACAGAAACAAACAATTATAAATCTCTTTAATTAATAATCATAGATAATAACTATTACATGAAAATATTTAGACCAAAATTTATATTTCATAAACAGGCAAATCCATAAAAGTCATAATAATTATATTAAAATATGCCTAAGAAAAGAACTCAAAAATACATGTTAACTTATAGTAATTAATAAGAGTACAGAGATTTCACCAATCCAATTTAAATGATGAATAGAGAAAAGGGAAAGAATATCAACAAAGATTTAAAAGAATAGACCAGCATATAAGCCATGGGCCAGGCTACACAATCAAACAAACAATAGTAAGTTTCAAATGATTGAAATAATACAGAGTATATTCTTACAATGCAAAGAAATAAAAAACAATAACATTGTTTAAGTTGTTACATATGTAAAATGTAAATACTACATTCTTTACTAATCAATGGGTCATTAAAATTAAAGAGGGAATTAAAAGTGCCCTGAGAAAACCGAACACTACAATATAGCATACCAAAATATTTGTGTTTGATTTTTTAGTTGTAAATGTCTATAGCTAAAAACAATAAATCCTTTTATCATAGTATTTCAAAACTAAACTTGAAAGTAAAAGCAAGTTCAATCTAAAGCAAACAGAAAGAATGGGAAGATAAAGAGAAGCAGAAATATGTAATTGAAATGAATATATAAATGAATTACATAATTGAAAAGCAATGTTTGAGTTAATGAAAACAATAGTGGATATTTAAATAAAGATCAAAACTGACAAAACTTTAGTTATAATTACCATGAATATGAGAGATTTTTAAAGCTACAAATGGGTATATTTGAAATGGGTATATTGAAAGCATATAACTGATATCATAATGAATACTGCAGAACAGAGCTTACCTCCTAGGTTCAGGAACAATGCAAGGATATTGTCTCTTACCACATCTATCCAATGCACCATTTCTATTTCATGCTGTACTGGAAATCTCACTATAGAACTAGAGAAAAAAAGAGGCATTGACACAAGACAAAAGCAAATCTATTTTTGCTATGGTGACAGCTTAAAGAAGTCACTGGAAAACTACTAACATTAAATGAACTTAAATATCTAAATTTATAGAGCACAAAGTAATTAATGCAACAATAAAATCTCCATTTAGATAGGTCCATGTGTACATGATGCAATAATAAAAACATCACTGAAAGTAAATAAATATAACTTGGAACAAATGTGGTAAAAGACAGGACCAGCAACTAAAACAATTAGCATTGTTGCCACATTGACAAATCTCCTAATCATGTTCAGATTTAATGCTATATTATCAAAATACATTTCCCTTTTGGGCCTCTGAAAAGCTGATTCATTGGAAACTTAAATACAGGCAACACTAAACAGATTTTAAATAAGACTCAACATCCTCCTCCATAGATACTAGATCAACCATGATCATTGCTGTTCTATTACAATCACTAGGAAGTGAAGACAAATGAATAAAGAAATGTGGAAACTAGTCACCAAAACATCAAATAACCCTATTAAAAAAAATGAAGTACAGAACTGAAGAGAGAATTCTCAAGAAAGGAAATCAAAAAGGCTGAAAAACACTTAAGAAAGTGCTCAACATCCTTAGCTATCAGGGAAATGCAAATCGAACCAATGTTAAGATACCATCTCACTCCTGCCAGAATGGCTAAAATTAGGAGCAACAAGGACAACTTGTGCTGGAGAGGATGTGGAGAAGGAGGAACACTCCTCCACTGCTGGTGGCAGTGCAAACTTGTCCAGCCATTTTGGAGATCAGTATGGCAATTCCTCAGGTAAATGGGAATCAGTCTACCATAGGACCCAGCAATCCCACTCTTAGGCATATTCCCAAGTGATCCACAACCATGCAACAAAGACATCTGTTTAACTATGTTCATAGCAGCATTAGTTGTAATAGCAAGAACTTGGAAGCAAACTAGAAGCCCCTCAACTGAAGAATGGATAAACAAGATGTGGCACATTTACACAATGGAATACTACTCAGCAGAAAAACCAAAAGATAAACAAACAAACAAACTAAAACAGAATCTAGAAATTTGCAGGCAAATGGATGGAACTTTTAGAAACCATGCTTAATGAGGTAACCCAGTCAAAAAATTAGAACATGTTATGTACTCACTCATATATGGATTTTAGACATAGAGCAAAGGATCACCAGCCTATAATTCACACTACCAGAGAAAGTAGGATACAAGGAGGATTTTTAAGAGATTCATACAAGGTCCCACACAGAAGGGGAAAGGGACAAGATCTCCTGAGCATATTGGGAGTGGGGAGGGGGGCAGTGAGTGGAGAGGGAAGTAGGAGAAAGAGAAGGGGAGGAGAGGGAAGTGGGACTAGGGAGATTGAGTCAGGGAAGGAATAGATGAGAGAAAAGGGAGAGAGAGAAAGAGAGAGAGAGAGACAGAGAGAGAGACAGAGAGAGAGAGGCAGAGAGAGAGACAGAGAGAGAGACAGAGAGAGATATACCATAAAAGAGGGAGCAATCATAGGTTTGAAGAGAAAACTGAACCTAACGAAAGGTCTAGAGACCTACAAGACTGACCAAACAATTTGAGCAACAGTGGAAAGGCTACCATAAATGCCCTTTGCTGATAATGAGATCAATGACTAACTTATCCACCATCATAGAGCCCTCATCTACTAGCTGATGGAAACAGAAGCAAATACCCACAACTAAACGCGGAGCCATACTGGAATCCAAATGCCGAGAGGGAGGACAAGACCAGGCTACAGAAACACACAGAGACAGCTAAACTGAACAAGGAGGAGCTAATAGGCCCCCAGATTGATAGCTGGGAATCCAGCATTAGACCGCCTGAGACCCCCTGAACATGGGTCTTTTTTAGAATGCCTGGGCAGTCTAAGGGACCTGTGACAGTAGAACCAGGATGTGATCCTGCAAAAAAAAAAAAAAAAAAAAAAAACTTTGGGGGCATGTTGCCCTTAACCTAAACCTAGAGGCAGGAAGGAGGGCCTAGTCCCTCCTCAAAATGACTTGATAGAATAGATGACCCCTCCAGGGAGGCATCACCCTACATGTGGAGTATTGGGGGGTGAATAGGATGGGAGGGTGGTCGGGAGGCTTGGGAGGGTGGAAGAGAGGGATGGAGAGGGTACTGGGATCTATATGTAAAATAAGAAAACTAAATAAATAAAATAAATGTAGTAACTATACCTTTACATATACTTTCAAGATATATAGAAAAATGCAACCATGAGCTTTGAGGAAAATATGTGGAACTATACAAGGTTATATTGAGTGAGGTAACCAGGTTTTAAAAAGCAAATGTCCATGTTCTTTGATCAGAGGCTTCTTGCTTCAAATCTTCACATGTGCATACATACACTAGAAAGACTGTAGAAATCAGGAGAGTACAAAGGAACCATTGTCAAGAGAGGGGTGGGAAAATGATAGAGGGTAGTAGAGCATAAATGATCTGATCAGGGAAATGAGAAAGTGAGGAAAATAAATATAGAAAAAGGGGAGAAGAAAGTGAAATGACAATAAGGATGTCTGAAAAAGTCACAAGAAATCACATTATCTAATTACCTTATAAAGCATAATACACATAAGTCTATATACATATGTAGTTTAAATACATTTTCTCATTTGGGCTGGCAATGCTCTCTCCAAAACCCAAGAACTACCTAACAAAAACTCCAATACTGAACTTGAGAAGCGCTGTTTTGGATTGTTGTTCAGGGTTTTCTGAGAGACTCTCAAACATTACAAGCTAGTACCATTCATTGCCTTTGGTTGATTCCCAGAGTTGAAGATACATCCCTATTGTGTAACACACTATAGATTTCAGAAGTCCCTGAGACAGAATTAACCTGAAAGTCTTCTGCATGAGGACTGGCATGATGTAAGCTTCCAAAGGAGAGAAGAAACCAATAGTGCTCCCTGCCTATGATTCTTATGAGACACAAACACATCAATAATAACCCTAAAGGTGCAGTATAGTCTGACATACCATAGTAGTAACTAATAACTTTCTAATTGGAATTAATACCCATTCAACAAGAGGGAATCAATGTGTGGTACTGGAAATTTTACCAAATACCCAGGGCTTATGAGTTCATGAGCCTTGCAGAAGAATATATAACTATGATTTTACTAAAGCATCATATTCCCTAACTACATTTTAAATATTTGTCCTTATACCTACATATAAGTGTAGTCCTCAGCTTTCATGAAGGGAACTACTCTTTTCAACAGAGACCATTACAGAAAATACAAATCAATCAAAATGAAGAATTATGGACTGCAGTCCCAGTGAATACATCTGCAAAAAATTCTGCACCTAAGGCTCAGAGAACATTGCTGAAGAGCGGCAGAATGATTCTAAGAGCCATAGGATCAGGGATTTTTCTGTGATATTGTGTCTCCTAGTAATTTCAGAACCTACACAAAGTCTCAACAACATGAGCTAAATAAGGACAACAATAGACATGCTACTATAGAATAAGGAAAGCCTAAGAGGCCTCAGACTTAGGCAAAAAACTACAGGAAAGTAAGGAATGCTGAGAGTGGAAGAAATAGTCTTCTCTGGCTATCCAATACCATATGGTCAACCCAGAAAGCATACATACAAGTAACATTGTACAGAATGATCAGGTTATATTTAGAAATATATTATGTATTTACTAATATAAATATTAATAATATTGAATGAAAAGACATACCATGAATTTGAAAGAAAACAAGCAAGGAGGGAGTTTTGGAGAGAGGAAAGTGAAGGGGGAAATTATTTAATTATATATAACCTCAAAATGAGTAATTAAATTTTGAAGAATTTGGAAAACTCATGTTTCTTTATTTTAAAACAATAATCAAAGCTGTGTAATGCTGGCCTAGGGAGAAAATCATAGATTGGTGGAACAGAATTGAAATATAGAAATTATGTATATAAGAGGGAGCCATTATAGGTTTGAAGAGAAAACTGACTCTAGAGAAATGTCCAGGGACCTACAAGACTGACCCCAATTAACAATTTGAGCAACAGTGGAAAGGCTACCATAAATGCCCTTCCCTGATAATGAGATCAATGACTAACTTATCCACCATCATAGAGCCCTTATCTAGTAGCTGATGGAAACAGAAACAGCCACCACAGCTGAACACTGAGCCAAACTGGAATCCAGATGTAGAGACGGAGGAAAGATAGAAAAATGGAGACAAGACCAGGTTACAAAAACCCACACAGACAGCTGAATTGAACAAGGAGGAGCAAATGAACACCCAGACCGATAGTTGGGAAACCAGCATTGGACTGACTCAGACACCCTGTACATGGGTCTCAGTTAGAAGGTCTGGGCAGTCTAAGGGACCTGGTGCACAAAAGGACTTTGGGAGCACATTCCCCATGGAGGGATACTCCCTTAACCTAGAGGCAGGAGGGTGGGCCTAGTCCTTACTCCAAATGACTTGACAGATTTAGATGACCCTCCTGTAAGATATTACCCTCTCTGTGGAGTGTGGGGGGCAATAGGATGGGAGGGTGGTCGGGGAGCATGGGAGGGTGGGAAAGAGGGAGGGATGGATTCATAAAAATATGGGTTAATTTAAGTAATAAGTGCGAGTTAGGAAAAAGCCTAAGCTATATGCTGAGCTTTGCATAATTTATAAGAAGTTTACGCCATTATGTTGGAGCTGACTGGAGGAACAAAGACTGGTTACACTGATGACTGCAGAAACAGCATGTGAATCCTTGGTACAATACAAACCATCAATGAAAAGAAACAAAGTTCTTATACACACTGCAGGAGAAACCTTGAAACAATTTCCTGCATTGTATGATATAATTTATATAAAGCAACCAAATGTATGAAGATGCAGGATCTAATGTTCTCCAAGGTCTTTAGTTTGGAAGCATGACAATTGACTGTCAATAAATATTTTAATGGGCAAAAAAGAAAACAGACTTCAGTGATAATTTTAAATTCCAATAAATTTTCCAAAGCCACTGAATTGCATATTTGAAGTGGTTGTACATCAACACATCCCAATAAAGCTTTAAAAATTAAAGTATAAACTAACATTTAGTACATGCTTATTAATTTTCTCATCCTATGATATTTATAATAATTACTTTCACTTTACCCATGTTAGTCACATTTTTCTCCCTGTGAAAAATACCTGAGAGAATCAATGACAATTTATTTTATATATACTTTTTTTACATTCTTGTACCATACAGACTATGTTGAGTACTGATTTAATGACAAATGAATGCTTGGCACTTGCTTGACTGATTAATGACTAAATTTAATCTCCTTTTTTTTTCTTTTCTTTTTCACTATATTATGACATTGAAAACCACGTAGTCTTTTCCTTTCTGATTATATTAATGCTTTAGTCTAGCTTTATGAGCCATTTGAAATGAATGGCTTTTACCCCCTTGGAGTATGCAGATCATTGCTAGTGTATTTGTTTATGACATCCAGTAGAGACAATAGTTGAAGGAAAGTGATGCTCGCTCTATCTCAAAAACTCCCTTAAATGATTGTATATACCAAGTACGCCAACTCCCAGAGGTTTTTAATCTTTTCTTTTCTCTTTTTATTTGGGGGGGTGAAGTTCCTTTATACTCAATGAGTCTTTGTATGCATGAGCATTCCTAGCTCAGTAGATTCTGGACTGAAGACAAAATATCTTCTCCCCTGACAGAAAACCTTCAGGCATAGGCATCCAACAAAAATAGAAACAAGGTGTTACTGGGGGGAAAAAGTCCTATGTTCTTGTGGAACCTGAACCAGCTGGAACTTATTGTTAATTAGACCTGTAATTTTTTAATTGATTTGGGAATTTCACATCATGTACCCTAATCCAGTTTGTCTCCCAGTAACTCCATAACCACCCCTCACTCTTGTAGTGCTTCCCCAAAGAAAAGCTAAAAAGAATAAAAGTAAGACAAAAATGAATAATAATACATATTTTTTAAAAAATAAAAAAAAACCCATACTCTGTCTTTCCTGCCACACCATCGCCTTGTCATTCACCTTAATGGCACTGGGAGCTGCTGTGTATCATGCAGTATACAATTTTGTTCAAACAGCTTTACTTTCCAATGTTCATTGTGTAATTAGTTATTGGTCAGGTTCAAGGTCTTTGGTTTTGGTACACCATCAAAACTGGACACTCCAAAAAGCCAGTTCACACACCCAAGATAAGTCCTGGTCCTACTGGCCTCCAGCCTTCAGCAACATATCAGACTACATAGCTGTCACCCACATTCAGAGGACCTAGTTCAGTACAGTGCAGGTTCCCCAGCTGCAGGGCGTGGGTTAGGGGAAGGTTGAGAGGGATAGGTGAAGGGAAAAGAGGGAGAACTGGGATTGGTATGTAAAATGAAAAAAAAATAGTAAAATTTGGGACCTCATTGACATTCCTCTCCAATACCCTACTGTTGCCCTACGTCATGGAGATCCTACAGCTATGGTTTCACAGAATTAGTCCTTTCCCACACTTCTGGAGGTCAGAGATAGGGTAGAAGTTAGTAAACCCCTAATCTTACACACAAAAAGAAATTTCTGCAGCTTCCAGACTTCCAGGAAAGCCAAAGGTCAGAAAGTGAGGACTATCAGTCAGAAATGCACAATAGATAACCATCCATGTCGCCTAATTTTAGCATCATTACTTAGATTTTTTTTCCCTTAAAGCTGTCTCCCTCTATGGCTTTCCTAGGCATGGGGCATGGGATACTCCAGAGAAGAAGATTGTAAAGGAAGAAATGTGGTTAACAACTTTCCATGTTCAATAAAGTCTAAGATTTGATAGTTCTGTCTTTTCAATGAATAAACTTATAGGAAAGGGAAATTATCAAACAGTCCATGGCCAATTGGTTAATAAATGGTAGGGATATCATTCAAATTCAGATTTTATGTTCTGGTAATGTGGAGAATTCTGTATAAGGACTGCTTGCTGTTCCCTTCCTATCCAAATGAAAACATGGTGAATTCTCCTATAGTTTTGATATTGACAAGAGTAGGAAACAGAAATCTACATAACTAGTGTTTTAAAAGAAATTTCCCAGGCTGGGACTGAAACTCAATAGTGGTGGAGCACTTGCCTAGAATTTGTGAGGTTTTATCAATAACAACATGAGAAGGAAAAAAGGGTTAATTTCCCTTTGAGGTGCTCTAGACACCAGAAATGAATTTCACATAGGTCACTCTGCTAAGAAATTTGTTAGTTTCAAACATTTTCATTCATGTAAAACCATGTTTTCTAGTTCCTACTGCTTTCTACCCTCCAATCAATACTGCTTTCAGAAAATTTTGGAGTTTATCTTTGGAAATGACTCAGCATCTGATGCTAATCTTCTTTAAAGTTCTATAAACTTTGCACCAAATGGCCAATGTTAGGAAATGTGTCTGGTCTCCCTTGAATGACTCTATAGGACAGGTATTAACTTACATCCCATAAATCATATCAACCCAGACCATCCATCACTGGAGTGATTTCTCTTGAAGTTTTATCCCATATCTAAAAGCTACTTGTTTACTGGCTGTTCTTATCTTTTCTCTGCATGAACTGCCCTTTCAATAAAGCAAGCTGAGGATCTTGACAGTACATGTTGATTTGGTTTTGATTTGAAAGCAGCTCAAGATTTTACTTTGATTCTTTCTTTTGAGATGATTATATTTCACACAAAGCCATAATACTCAAGGTGGCCTGAACTATGAACACCTCTCTATATTATAAGAAGTAAGAGAAATATCTCCTGAGTAGCTTACCAACAACAAATTAATCTCCAAATTTGTCAAGGGATTTTCTCAGAGTAATAAATGATCTGATATGATTGGAACTGCTGACATCTAGTCAAAGCAATATAAAAAGGGAACAGTCTATTGACTCTTCTGAGCATTTTGCTTTAGAACCAACACTCAATAGATGTCAAAGGGTAAAATGAAAGCATCATCTTTTTCAATTGCCAAATGGCAAAGCCATTCTATTTAGGAGGAATTGAAAGTCATGTTCTGCCCACATGTCTCTCCCCCAGCTGCATATCAAGTTTAGCATCCTGTCATTACTATCCCCTCTCTGAGATCAGCTGTGAGGAGGTGGGGATATATTATTTTCACTCATTTAAGAGACTGTACTGACTTTCTCTGTGCTGTCACTATATGCTTTGCCTCTTCCTCTCATGATGCTCATTATTCTCCATTCGATAATTTATTTTCTGACTCACACTAAACTCTTGGCTCCTTTGGGAAAGAGAATGTTTTATTAGACTGAATTTCCAGTGCTTACTATAAGACCAAAGCCAAGCAGGTTGTATAGTAAATATTTCATGAATGTATAATTGAACAGAAAAGCAATGAAGATACAAATTATAAATTCCAATAATAAAGATTTATTTTTTATTAGTAAGACATTTTAACCTTAAAGCAAAAAGCAACATCCCTAAGCAGATGCTGTGAGCTAGTCACATTTCAAATCATTTGTACCCCATTGATTAATTTTATCTAATACATGCAGTGTGGTTTAAACAGAGTTTTCTCGTTGGTTATAGGTGTTAAAAACATAAACTTTCCAGTTTAGAAAATTCATGTATCTGTATTTTCAAGAAAAAGTTGATACCAACGTAGATTCATTATTCCTATGGGACAACTACACTTAGTGCCTTCTAAATAAAGTGTGTGCTTTCCAATTGTTTACAAACCCTTTATGAACTGATTCATCCCTCTATATACTGGCTTTTTGGCAAATACAACTATTTCAGATTTGGCTCTAAAAGATGACACAAAACAAGTATGTAGTTCATGCAAGGAGGGGATGAAAGTAAAAATAAGTCATTGAATTATAACAGAACCCCTGGATAATAATCAACATATAAGTGACCAACAGTCTAGGAGGGCCCTTGGCATCTTGCAGAAAGAATTAGGAATGCTAAAGTAAAACTTGTTTTATTTAATGGTTCTGCTTAAAGAGACCAACAAAAAGGGCCAGGTTTAAAGTATCCTTTTCCTTCATGTATCATGATGTAATATCTATATTAACTCAGAATGTCACCATTTTTATAAAATTAAAGGTTTGACTTAATGTCAAAACTGGAAATATATGAAGTAAGTGGCTTAGATGGTGATTGTCCAATTAAAGAGCCAATCATCAATTTCCTTTCATGATCCTTTAAATAGAATTTTGCTTTTGTCCATTCACATGCAAATTTAGTGTTTCAAGTACACAAAGGATGCACAAGAAAAGAAACTCAAACATTCTATATCCTAATACTAGGGGTATAACATGCCAAGTGACTTTTTTTATGAAGCTTTTGTTTCAGATTTTACACAATAAGACAGCTGCTTCCATTCATCTGGGATTTTTCTTTCTTTTGTACCTTTTGAGGAACTTGTGATTACAGTAGAATGTCTTCCTAAATCATATTCAAAGCAGTAAAATTTTCTTTTAAACTATGACAAAAGTACAGTGTTTATACAACAAAGTGAAATTTTATAAATTCAGTTTTTTTGGAGGCATCAAGTACCATGAAAAATATTTCTACATGTTATTTCCAGGCCTGCTAGGCAGAAAATATCACCAAAGGAAGACAAACCAAGAAAATATTGGAAATAAAATAAAGAATGAAGAAAATTTGTAATGGTCAGGTATTTGTATATTTCCAGATATCATCAAATTGTATAATGTACTAAATATACCATTTTCAGTAGGAAATAATACAATTTCTTATCTCCTTACTACCATGAGTTACATGTGTAAAAGGAGATTTATTTGGCTGAATTACATGACAGGAGACTGGTATCTATAGTGCCTTTGTGCACACTGGAGATGCTGAGAACAAACCTGGCAATGACCTTCTGTTAGCATAGTGATGAGCAGATTTCCCTTCCAAGCTGGCACTGAAGGCCTAGGGTGTTCCTGGCTACCATTACTTTTCAGTCCATAATGGAAGGCTGGAAAGGTTGACTTCCAATGTTAGCAAACAGCAACAACAAGGTTGCACTCAGAAGCAAGTAGTTAATTGTTCCTGGAAATGCCCTTACTATCCCACTCAGAGGAATGTTTTTTAGTTGTTTCCAGATCTGACCAATTTGATAGCTAAGATTAACCATGACAGACTAATAATATTTATGTGTCATATATTTGAAATTGGAGGCTTAAAGGGCTAAAGCACCTAGCCTAAGGTCATCCATGTCTCTCAGTCTCTCATTCTCTAAATTCCATCCCCATTCCATCTGACAAACTCACTTTATGAGCAATGTTCTCCAGGTCCCAAATCCACAGCTATTTTCTAAACAGTAACACTGAATTTTCAGTCAATCACTCTTTTATTACCGTTGTAACTGAGATTACTAAAACATCAATGAACCATAAATAAACATGGGTCAAGACACACTGCTGGATTAAGTGTGATCATCTAGGTTAGGGTTGAGCAAGCACAAAAAAAAGACAAACAAAAGCTAAAATATCTAAAATATGGGTCTCTTTGATAAATTCAATTCCTTTTAACAAACAAGGCAGCTGATGGTTATCTTGCAAAACCTTGAAACAGCATGATGGACTTTTAGAAATGTTGTGACAAGGCTTGATTAATCTTTGTAAAGCATTTCTCCAGAATTCTATAATCACTTAGTAGTTGACTTCTCTAGTAAGTGGGACTTAAGAACTCTTTGTGTCACATGAAGAAACAAGTAAATGGTAAACAAAATCAATGAATTATAATCCTTGTATTTGTCTCTTCCCAAAAGACAGGTTTGAAGATGTGATAAGTTTTCAAAGTGAAAACTGTCTCTTTTTTATCCTACAGAATATCACCACCATCATTCTATAATCTTTGATTAAGGCAACTATTATGAGGTGTTCTGAACTACATTTCTTCAGATTAGAAAAATGATGTGGTAATACAAAGGCATGTGTTGTATCTGAAGACCTGAGTTCAAATTCCATCATATGATATCTATGCTCAAAATTAATTTATTCATGACTGAAATTGGCAAAGTTTTTATAGAGCAATTGTGAACAGTAAAATGAGACAACGTAGTTGTTTGAAAGTACTTATTTTTTATTTTTATAAACTTTTCTTCAAATTACAGCTTTAGATGAAGCTCAAATTATACAACAGAGCTGTTCTTCAAGATTCTGTGTAGGTAGAAACAGAATTGGAGTGTACATTTTAAAATCACTCTTTATGTCTATAATGTACCCAGTACTTGCTATATGCTAAGCAAAAATAAGTGGCAACATTTGCTTTTGTTAGAACATTCTCCTTTAAATCAGCTGATTAAAAAGTTGAATCATAGACTGAAATAATTGGCAGCAAAAATTCCTTTAGTCCACTTGCCTTACAGTACCATGTGTATTCTGGGAAATTTTGACAAAGTATAGTTCAAGAAGAAAACTAGTGTTTTAGCATAAAGATGGTGTAAATTCAGTGTTAGCACAAATAACTACCTTTATCAATAACTGTCCTTTCATGCTGAAGAAACCATGAGACTGAATTTGCTGCTAACTACTTGCTATTGTGTGTTTGTGCCTTTCCAATATGTTTACCTTGAAATGCAACTTCCACCATGATGGCAATGGACCTGAAATTTTACAATGTGTTTAGGTCATAAAGGCTCTGCTCTCATAAGTATATTTAATACCTCTAAAGAACAGAACCGAGAATATTTTATGCTTGTGTTATTTCACACTGTGAGGACATGTAGTAGTCACTAGGAGATACTGGAACAAAATCTTCTGATGCCTTCATGTTGGCTCTTCTAGTTCACTGACCTGTGAGCAGTGTATTTCTGTTACTTATAAACTAAACACCTAAAGTATTTTGTTATATGAGTCTGAAGACTAAGGACCTTCCCAGGTAAAGTGTGTGTGTGTGTGTGTGTGTGTGTGTGTGTGTGTGTGTGTGTGTGTGCATCTGTCTGTCTGTCTGTCTGTTGTTGGTGGTGGTGGTTTTCATCCAAATCAAAGTATTCCCTCCTTCCCATCTTTCCAGGTACTTCCCACTTTCTTTTCTATCAAGTTCAGTGTATCTGATTTTATGTTTAAGTCTTTGATCCACTTAAATTTTGTACATATGGAACAATTTGCATTCTTCTTCATATTGACATCCAGTTAAACCAGCACAATTTGTTAAAGATGTTTCCTTTTTCCATTGAATATTTCTGGCCTCCCTATAAAAAAATCAGGTATTCATAAGTATGTGGGTCTTCAACTCTATTCCAATTATCTACCTGTCTGTTTTTATGCAATGGCATGCAGTTTTTATTACTATTGCTCTATAATATAGCTTGAAATCAGGAATGGTGATACCTCCAGAAGTTTCATTATTGTACAAAAATGTTATGAGTATCCTGGGCTTTTTTTCCTATATGAAGTTGAGTACTGTTCATTTGAAAGCTGTGAAGAATTGTGTTAGAATTTTGATAGGGATTGCATTGACTCTGTAGATTGCTTTACCAGAAGCTAGACAGTATATATTGATATATTCCTTTGTCAAGATGTTATATATTTTTACATTCCAAGGAATACTAGAACCAGCCAATCATGGATCAATACTTCTAAAACTATGAGTGAAAATTTTTCTTTCTTTTTGTTACTTTTTTCAGGTATTTTCATAGTGACAAAAATTATAAAACAATATTAATATCTTCCTTTGACTCAAATGTGGGTATTATTTCTTTATTTCAATTTGATAGTATCAAATTAATTGTCAGCTTTTGGGATAGAGTTAAAATAATTTGTTTCCTGGAGAGTTGGCATAATAAACCATAATAATACCTGGGTTTGAATTTGGTTCCCAAATTCCATGTCAAATATTGTACAACTTCCAATTTCCTATAATTCCAGTATCAGGATTTAATACCATTTGTGAGTGAGTAGTCTCTGCAGATAACCTGTTCATATGTGGTACACACACACACACACACACACACACACACACACCATAAATAAATAAAAATAAATTTGCCTGCATGTGGCCATATTTCCCTCTGTGATGATAATGGGCTAAACCTTTGAACTATAAGCCACACCCAGTTAAAAGTTTTCCTTTATAAGAGCTTCTGTGGGCCAGGCCAACATGAGGCTGAGCTCAGGAAATCCAATGGTAGAGAGGGAGGAAGGACTGTTAGAGCCATAGAGGTCAGGGTCATCACAACAAAGCCCACAGAAATAACTAATTTGGGCTCTTAGGAACTTAGAATCTGAACCAACATCCAGTGAACCTGCATGGTTCCAACCTGGGTTCTCTCAATGTATATGTGACAGTGTGTAGTTCTATCTACTTGTGGGATTCCTAACAATGGCATCAGGGCTTCTCCCTAACACTTTGGCTGGCTCTTGAGAATCTATTCCTCCTACTGAATTCCCTAACACAGCATTAATATAAGGAGAGGTGCTTAGTCTTACTGCAACTTGACATGCCATGCTTTGTTGATACCCATGGGAGGCTTGCCCCTCTATGAACAAAAACAGAGAATAAATGGTTGGAATTGCATAGAAGAGGTAGGGGAGGGGATATGAGGAGAAAAAGAAGGGGGAAATTGCTGTAGGTATGTAAAATATTAAAAGAAAGTTTTTGTGGTCATTGTTTCTCATCACAGCAATAAAACCCTAATTAAGACACCATTCATTTCAAATATATGCTAATTTGATTGTGGTTGTTTTTACTTTACATAGGTAATTGGAAGTGTGTTGGTATATTTCTTTGTATTTATTTATTTTTTGCCTCCAGTGTTATGTATAACACTCATGGCAGACAAGTATTTTCTATATATGAAATACAATAGGGTTTTCTTCAAAAAACAGTTTGTTTTATTTTGCTGTTGTTATTGACTTAGTTTTATTCACAATTATTGACAAGACTGAACCATTGTGTTTAGATTGTCTTACTTTTATGTTGCTTTTTTTCAGTGCTGTGGATGGAACACAGGCCTTATACATGCTAGACTAGTGTTTAGTTACTGAGCTACACGATCAGTCCCTGTTTCTTTTTAATAATATTGGATTTTTAATAAGTCATTAATTGCAATGTCATGTCAGCATTATAGTAGATTCCATGGAACTTTTCTTTGTAAATAACATCTTACATGCATAAAGATGAATTTTCCTTTTGTCTCTCCCTATCTGTTAATTTCTTTCTCTTGCTTGCACTGCTTAAGATTAAGAAGTAGTTAAATTAGACATTTCTCTCTTGTTGAAATGAGGGAAAAGTATTCAGTATTTTACAGCTAAATATAAATTTTAGTGGTATTACATGAAGTTAAATATAAGTTTTAGTAGTCTCTCAGTTATTAATTTGAAGACCTATTACTTCTATGCTGACAATTTAAACATTAATGGATAATTAAACTTGTCAAATCTTTTGATGTAACTGGTATTATGTTCATGCAATATATGACTATGATTACATTGATTTGGTTGAGTTTATAATTCTGCATGAGCTTTGTTTTCCTAAAATGACCCATATGACCAAGATATAATTTCTTGTTATAAATTGTTACATTTGATAAGTTAATATCTTCTAAAGAGACTCATATAGGTTTTCATGAGGGAAAACAGGCTATAATTTTTATTTGTGTTTTATTTTCTTAATTATTGTCATCAGAGAAAGACTGAATAAAAGAGGTTTTAATGTGTTCTCTCTTCTACAACTTCATGATACTTTACAGAAGTGGTGTCATTTTCCCTTTTTTCACTGTTTATGGATAATTAACCAGTTTTTTTTATTTAGCAATGTAACTTTCCTTGTTGCAAGCTTTCTTCAAAATTGATTTCGGGTTCATTAAGAGATGTAGAACTACTTGTGATTATCAATGTCTTCATAACTGAGTTTTTCTTTCTTCTCTATTTTTCTCTCATACAGTATATCCCAACCACAGCCTCCCTTCCCTTCCCTTCCTCCCAGTTACCCCTACCTCCCCTCTCCCGTAGATCCACTGTTCCTCTTCTGTTTCCCTTAAGAAAAGATGAGATTTTAGTGACTTATGTCTCCAAAGGAATTGAACTATGTCATATAACTGCTCCTATTGTTTTCTTGCTATATACAATAATATTAATTTTTAAGTTAGCCATTTTTATTAGTTAGGCTAAATATATTTTTAATAATATTGATCTTTTCAAGAATGAGTTTCTTGTTTGATTTTTCCCTAATTTTTATTCTTTTCAAATTTTTTCCTGCTCTTAAACATGTTTGCTTTCTTTCTTCTTGATTTAAATTTTCTTTTTTATGATAAAAAGTCTTAATGACAACTCACAGTTTGAAAACATTCTTTTTATCATTTTAAAAAGCAATAGAGATAAAGGTTACATATGGTCTCAGTTTATTTTCTTGTTGCCATGTGTCTTAATTAGGGTTTCTATCACTGTGATAAAGTACCATAACCAAAGCTTCTTCGGGGAGGTGGCATGCTTTATTTAACCATACAGTTTATAAGTCTGTCATCTAAGGAAGTCAGAGAAAGAACCTGGACACAGGAACTGATGCAGAGGCCATGGGTTGACACTATTGCTTCCTCAATAAAACATCTTATAGCAACAGCACAGCCCATAGTGAACAGGTCCCTCCCATACCAATTATTAACCAGGAAAATGAATCACAGACCTGACCACAGTCCAATATTGTAGAGACACTTTATTAATTCATGTTTCCTTTTCTGAAGAGAATCTAGCTTGTTTCACATTTACACAAAAATAGTCAGTGCACTGTAATAGAATACTCTGGCAAAACTAGTTTAAGGTGGAAAGAATTTATGATGGTTCATAGTTCAACAAGATGGCCAGTTATGGTGGAGAGAAGCCAAGGCAGCAGAAATATGAAGGACTGGATAATATCATACACAGTTAGAAAACAGAACAACAGATGCTACTCCTCAGTTTTCTTTATTTATTTATACAATCATGGATCCCCTGGACAACAAGGAACAGTCTTGCTTCCAATTAACATGAGTGGTCTCACATTAATTGACAAATATAGGTATTACATTGAAAGTGTCTCAGGAGGCCTTTCTTCCAAGTAATTATAAATTCTATCAAATTGACAACGGCAACACTAAGAATTACACATATAAAGAGGTGTGTGGTAATATATTGTTTGTGATCTAATAAATAAAGCTTGCATGATGATCAGAGTGAAGAGCTAGCCAAATTAGTTAGCCATACATGCCAGGCAGTTATGGCGCACACCTTTAATCCAAGCACTTGAGAGGCAGAGGCAGGTTAAGCTCTGTGAGTTCAAGGCCAACCTTGACCAATACAAAATTTATCCAGTCTAAAAGTCAAACAGCCAAGCTGTGATGGTTGACACATTTAATACCAGTACTAAAACCACATGCTTCTAATCCCAGCAACAGGGAGGTAAAGATAAGAGTGATATGGCTGGGCAGAGAGAAGAACATAAGGTAGGAGGAGACAGGAGCTCATGGCATTCAGTCTGAGGATTCATAGGGAGAGGAAAAGGCCCTTTGGTCTGCGGATTCAGTAGAGATAAGAGGTCTCTATTGTGGCTGGCTCCTTTATTTATCTGAACTTTCAGCATTTACCCCGTTATCTGACTCCAGTATTTGTTATTAAGACCTATTAGAACTCATGCCACAGAGGTGTTTTCTTTAACTTTCCTACCTGGCATTGTCCCATATTCAGCATGTAATCAATGTATCTTGATTCACAATCTCCCTGCCTTTTTATTCAGAAACATGATTATGCCATCAGACTAGCTATAAGAAATCATCTTAAAGTTAGACATCAATTCTTATAAATAACAAATGCTATAAGGAAAAGTTCCAGGGTCCTTGAGTTTCTGATAAAAAAGTAAACATCAACCCATAATGTAGGTACAGTGAGTGTTTCATTCAATAGAGTGTTTACAACTTTCTAGTTAAGTGATTTGAGCAGACAAATCTTTTATAAAGAATGTTGGTGAAACGCATGCCTGAAACTAGTCAAGTGACCAAGAAATTGAGATTAGATTGGCCATGGTCCTAAGGGAAAAACAAATGTTCTTGTACTGCTAAAGGAACATACCAATGCAATGACTCCTGATAACTCTACTATGGTTGTAAGTCAATATATTGTTCAGCCACCATTTATAACCTTCTCCTAGCTGTATATGGAACTAATATAGAGACCCAAAAGTGGATAATGTACAAAGAGTGGGAGACTTTGGAACACTCAGTTCTAGATGGGGTGTCTCCATTACACCCCTCTCCTCAGGACTCAGAGACCTATTCTAAAGAAAGGTGGAAAGATTATAAAAGTCAGATGGGCTGGATGACATCAAAGAATCAGTGTCTTCCAAACACATCAAGACTTATGCACAAACATGCTCATGTATGTGACAGCAAGTTCAGGACCTGCACAGGTTCAAGACAGACATGTTCACAGCTCTGAGGTGAGGAGGGGAGGGAGTGGACATGAGATCCCATCCATAATGAAAAAGTTATCTCCAAATAACAACCACTTTCAAAACAAAATTTAGTTTTCTCCATTGGAGTCTCACTGGGTATATAAACCACACTTAAGGATAGATTCCATGATCAGATTAAGCAAACAAACAAACAAAAACACAACACACACACACACACACACACACACACACACACACACACACAATGTAAAACTTGAAAATCTAAAATCACTGCAGAAAACCTAGGTGAAGACCTTGCAGATGAAGGGAAAGGCAAGGATTTTTATGATCTGAATAGCTCCAGTAGCTCAGGAAATAAAAGCAAGAACTGGCAAATTTGATTGCATGAAATTAGCAAGCTACAAAGCAAAGGAAGTAATTACCAGAAAGAGCAGATAGCACACAGAGGGGAAAACTCCATTTCCAGAAAGTCATCTGAAAAAGGATTAATATCAAATATATACAAATAACTAAATTTAAATACCAAAAGAATAGCCCTATCAACAAATAGAGAAATGAATGGGACAAATAATACTCAAAATATAAATTATAAGTGTACAGTAGACAATGTGCAAAGGTGTATAGCATGCTTAAACATCAGGGAAAAGGGAAAAAGAAACTACATTGTGATTCCACATCATCCCTATAAGAGTGATGATCAGGAAGAAAACAACATGAACAAAACAAAAATAAACAAACAAACAAAAGCCTATGGGAAGGATGCAGGAAATGGAACTTTGAACGTGAGTGTAAATTACTGAAGCCACCATGGAAATCAGAAGAAAGATTCCTTCAAATCCTAAAAGTAGAGCTATGATATGGTCCAGCTTTCTTTTTTTGTAGTATATACCTAAAGGAACCAAAGTCATCATAAATAGTGATAATTTATTATATATAATTTATTATATAGCCATGTTTCTTGTGACACAACTTAGACCCAATCTAAGTTCTCTTGGACAGATAAATGCACTACAAATGTGATACTTTTATACTAGAATTTTAGTAAGTCATAAAACAGCTTGTAATTATTCCATTTCCATATGATGGCATAATAGATCACCAGGATAATTGAAATAACTCAGAGTCAGAAAGATAGATACTGGAATCTAGATTTTAAAGTCATAAAAGCAAAGGGGGCAGTTTTAGAAAAGGAAGGAGAATGTAAGGAGTGAAAATTGTTAGCATGAATAATAAATACACAGAGACAAATATTAGGGTTAAAGCTGAAGATCACAGAAGCAAGGCAGCCAGCCACTAGAAAGTTCTCACCTCAACCGATACTCAGACCAAAGTGCCATTTGTGTCATCTGACTGCATCTCCAAACTGCACTGCTTCTCACACTGAGACTGCACCAAGCTCTTGCCTTATATTCCCCTCCAGCACTGGGATTAAAAGTGTGCTATCCCAACTACTGGGATCAAATGAGCTCTGTTTCTCTTTTAGACAGATTAACTCTCATGTAGCCCAGGGAGGCCTTGAACTCAGAGACATCCATCTGTCTCCTGAGTTCTGAGATTAAAGGTGTGGCCACCACTGCCTGTCCTCTATGGCTAACTAGTGGCATAGTTGTGTGGCCAACTAGTGGCTTAGTATGTGTGTGGTAACTAGTGGCGTAGCTCTTACCTAGATGTGTGGCTACCTAGTGGCTAATCTCCAAACTCTGATCCTCAGGCAAGCTTTATTTGTTAGATTACAAATGAAATAACACTACAAAAATTAGGACAAAGGTAGATAAGAGTGGGGTAAATGTGGACAAATTATGTTATATTCACATGCAATGCTATAATGAAACTATTGTATACAATTAGAAGCCATAATACAATAAGACAGAAACAAAAAGAAATATCTAAATTGGAAATATATGGGGATGTTTGATTTGGTTCCTTGTAAAATTTCTTTATCATCTGGTAAGATGATTGAATAGCAAATTTTGCTTAGACATCAATTTGATGAGAATATTTTCCCAAAGCATCAAATAAAATAACCTAGTTTTATACCTACAGATCAAGTGACTAATAAATTGTCTTCCAACTTGACAGTTGGAAAGAGAAAGACATATAAAACAAAACTCACATAGCAGCAAAACAAAAGCAGGTTAAGAACATTAGACTACAATCAGACTTTCCTTTCTCCAATGGGATCATCAATTCATCACTCATACATAAACCAATTCCATTTCTGATAAATTGATAAATAGTATACTTCTATTACCCATATGGGCATGAAACCAATCACATTAATTATAGAAGGAAAATCTACATACTGCAGATGTACCCTTTATCAGAGTGCCATGTGATTAGAATGAAACCGCCAGTTCCCAACATTTCAATGAAATGAAAAGAAGAACCTTGATCCTATGCCTAATATCCTGATTTGTTTTCTGTGATGAGTTTCTCTCTTATCTGTCTCAGAGCACAGGTGGAAAACTCATAGCCTGTGTAATACTATTGCTTCAATGATCCATGGTTAAATATGACAAAGGCCATTGTAGCTCAGCATTGTCTCTGGGTATAGGGAGAGAGAAAAATCAACTGTGTATCCAGCTCCCTAGCTGTTTAAGAATCTGCACAAATAACCAATTTCTACAGCACCTGAATCTACGGAATTTACTGAACCTAGAATATAAAAGATTACCAGGAAATGGCCCATTCCACAATACCTACAAAGAAATAGATAAGAAGATATAGATAAATGATGCCCAATTAAACAAAATCTCTATGAATTGATATTGGAACAACAAATTATGAAATATTTCACAAAGAACTCAAAATACCCAAAGGAAAATGTTCATAACACACAAATGATCAAGGTGTGAACAGAAAAAGAATTTCAATAAAAGGAAATTATGTTTAATAATATAAAAATTGAGCTGGAATGATTCCTAACTGAACTAAAAAAAATTACGAGTATTTGAGTATTTGATGTTCGTAAAAAATTACGAACATCAGATTGTATCAATCAAAAGGAGTAGCAGTAAATTCAAATGTAGTGCATTGAAAATTACTTAGTTTGAAAACAATAACAAAAAGAATGAGATATAGAAAAGAAAACTGAAAGCATTGTAGGAAACATGAGAGTTCATTAATATCTATACTATGTACAACATAGAAGGAATGAAATAGACAAAGCACACACATATTTATCTCCCTTTTAAAATAAGTGAAGAGCTTCACAAATATAGAAAATTAAATTAATATTCAAGTAGAATACAAAATAACACACAGTAAAATTATCAAATATCACAAATGAATGCTTGCGATATGATTCATTGCATAAACATGCTTGTTGCCAAGACTGATCATGTGATTTCAATATTTGGGACCCACAAGATATGCAAGAGACTATTACTGCACGTAATCTTCTGATATCTATACATGTAATGTTACATAGACATACCCACACAAAGTGATAAATTTAAAAAAAAGTAAAGTTACAGTGGAGAGAATTTTGAAAGCTATATACACCTTCCTATAATCTCAGACAGGTGGCACCTGTGAGTTGGCACCTGGCCGGTCTACATAGGAAATTCCAGGCTAACTAGGGCTACATACTTAGACCTAATTTCAAAAGAATAGGAAATTGAGAAAAATATTGTTGAGGCTAGACTGTTATTTAGTGTCACTAAAGAGCTCAAGTTGTAGAAGCTTGGCCCCCAGTGAGGAAATTAATAATAGGTGTTTTTGTCTTGTTGACTGTGTCCTTTGCCTTACAGAAGCTTCTCAGTTTCAGGAGGTCCCATTTATTGTTGATCTCAGTGTCTGTGAGAGTAGTCTCATTTTATATCAACAATTCTTGCAAGAGCTAATAGAGATTCAATTAGATTAATCTTCTCCAAAGAAAACATCACTAATGCCGAAAAACAATTCACTAGGCCTAATATCAGAAAGGTTAAGCAACCTATTATTTGCCTGCGAATTGCAAGATTTCATGTTCATAGCAGCATTATTTGTAATAGCCAGAACCTGGAAGTAATCTAGATGCCCATCAACCAAAGAATGGATAAAGAAAATGTGGTACATTTACACAATGGAGTGCTACTCATTGTGAAAAAAATGAAATCTTGAAATTCGCAGGCAAATGGATGGAAATAGAAGACACCATCCTGAGTGAGGTAACCCAGACACAGAAAGGAAAACAGAAAATAAAGAATAGCCAGCCTACAATTCACAACCCCAGAGAAGCTAGAAAACAAAGAGGACCCCAAGATAGACATACATGGGCCCCTGAGAAGAGAAAGGGGACAAGATCTCCTGAGTAAATTGGGAGTACCGGGGGGGGGGGACAGGAAGGTAGGAGAAGGGGAGAGGAAGAAGAACATGAGGGATCAGGATGGTCTAGTTGAGGGAAGAACAGAGAATTAGAGCAAAGAAAGAAATACCATAATAGAGGGAGCCATTATGGGCTTAATGAGAAATCTAGCACTGGGGAAATGTTCAGAGATCCACAAGCATGACCCCAGCTAAGAATCTAAACAATAATGGAGAGGCTACCTTAAATGTCCTTTCCATGTAATGAGATTGATGACTACTTAAATGTCATCATAGAGCCTTCATCCAGTAGTTGACAGAAGTAGAAGCAGGGGTTCACAGCTAAGCACTGAGCCAAATTTCTGGAATCCAGTTGTAAAAAGAGAGGAGTAATGAGCTGGAGAAACCCACAGAACCAGCTGACCTGACCAAGTGGGAGCTTATAGAGTCCAGACTGCTAACTGGGAACCTGCATAAGACAGATCTAGCCCCTGGATGTGGGTGACAGTTGGGGGGGTAGGGCAGTTTATGGGGCTGCTGGCAGCAGAACCAGTATTTTTCCCCCAAGCATAATTGGCTTTTTGGAGCCCATTCCCCATGGAAGGATGCCTTTTTCAGTCTAGATACAGTGTGGAGAGCCTTGGTCCTACCCAAAGTGATGTGACAGACTTTGATGGTTCCTCATGGGAGGCCCTACCTGCCCTGAGGAGGAGATGTGGGTGTGGTGAGGACAAGGTGGGATAAGTGGGGGGAAGGTAGGTAGAGGAAACTGAGATTAGAATATAGAATAAGGTTGTTCTAAAAATAATATAAAACAAAAAAATAAAGCTACTCTCCATTATTACCCCCTTCTTCATAGCCAGACCCTTTCTATTTGTATACTCTGTAACTTTATAGCCAAAAAATTTCTGTCAAATAGTCTTAGACTTTCAGTCTCTGAAACTATGAACCATGTTTTAAAAAATACATTTTTTTTCTTACAAAGTACCCAGCTTCAGGTATTTTGTCACAGAAATGGGAAGTGGGATAACATTGAAATCAAAGATTTTCAGTAATTTCTTTTAATTATGAATGTAGATACTCAAAACATTGAAGGAAAAATGGTAGATAGATAGATAGATAACAATATAAAATACTTAAATCAACCAAACACTTTAAATATAAATAGACAAATGTTCAAATTCAAAGGATTTTGGTGCATAAACAAATTTTAAAACTATATATATAGAAAAATATAGGCTATGTCTAGGATTCTCTTAGGTGTAAAGATGTATGTAGAATACAAGTAAAACAAAAACTATAATCTATGCATATAGTAGTCACATATGCTTACTAAATATATTTACATAAAATGAAAAACACATAGAAGGAAAAATCAAAGGAGAGTAGTCATATTCAGAATATATGAAATAAAATTTAAGTAAAAATTATTTCAAGGGACCGAGAAAGACATGATTATGAAAGAACCAGATAACCAGAAGTATAACAGTCATACAATCATACACAAACACACAGAGGAATGGGTTCATCAGAGCATCTTAATAATACAGAAAGAAAATGTTGATAACTGAAATCTAAATAGTGGGTAAGTAGCAAGATGTTTTAATACCTGCCTTTCAATAATAGGTGGAGTTTCAAGACAGGATCAATAAGGAGAATTAATAAACCCTGTATAAAACTATAGCTCCAGATACTAAAGAGGTTAAAATTAGAGGATCAAGATAATCCTGGGCAATAAAACAAGGCTCCACCTCAGAGACAATGATCAATAATGAAATATAGGGCCGCAGCATACTATAGACCAAATGAAAATAATAAATGAAGAACTATACTGAAAGCAGCAGTATATATATGGACATGTCTATGGAATATTTTCTTGATTGTCAAGTAATATTCTTAGTGACCTGCTAAATGTGAGTGACAGCAGCTCTGAGCAGTTGGACTCAGGCTGTATTAGAAAGGAAGTTGATTAAGTCAAGGAGAGTAAGCTAAAAAATTGTGTTCCTCCATGATATCTCCTTCATTTTCTAGCTCTTGTTCCCTTGATGATGGACTGTAACTTGTAAGCTAAAATAAACTCTATCCTCCCCAAGTCTCAACAACAACACAATCACAACAACAACAATCAAACTACACACAAGTTTGTAGAAGGGATAAAGTAATGCTATGACATGCCTGACCATGCTGCTTGGGGAAGGATTATGAAACATTTTGATCTTTTTATTTAAAAAGCTGATGAATACCAGGATCACTGAGCTTAGAACAAAGGATGCTGGGATAATAACACATGATATATGCCTGGCTTGTGGGGAAAGATTGAAAGACTGTCAAAGACTTAATGAGAGAAGTTTGTGTGATATTTTTTATAAAGAATATGTGATTTCTGGTCAGTTAGCTCTGAAGAATCAGCCACCTGTATCATTAAAGCAAAATCTGGAAAGTGTTTTCTAGGGCTGATCACCAGAAGCTCTGGTCCAGGGGCAAAGGGTGCACCTAAAGTTTGTAGCCAAAGTTCATATGTGTAAGAATCTCTCCTCAAAAAATAAAACTGGTTTTGAAAGCATAAAGGGATCATGGAAAGAAGCTGAGGCTTTAATGATACTTGCTCCTCTGGAACAAGGAAAAGTAGGTAAAGTTTCAGAAAAGGTTGGAACTAAAGAAAGAGTGGTTAGTATTTGTTAATTTAGCTAACAACATTAAAGAGAAATTACTTTGACTCTTGTGGTGGCTTGAAGCAAAATGGCTCTCATAGGCTCATAGTGAGTGGAACTGTTGAAAAATTAGGGCATGTGGCATGTTGCCTTGTTGATGTAGGTTTGGGAGGCATTAGGAATCCAGAAGTTCAAATCAGGCCGAGTCTCTCAGTCTCTCTCTCTCTCTCTCTCTCTCTCTCTCTCTCTCTCTCTCTCTCTCTCTCTCTCTCTCTCTCTCTCTCTCTCTCTCTCACACACACACACACACACACACACACACTTGCTTATCATAGTAAAGCATTGTTATTTGAAGGGAAGGACACATTATTTGAAGGGAAGAACACTAAGCTGAGAATACAGCAGAAAGTGTTCTGTTCTGTTCTAGTTTGCTTCTCTGTTACTGCGATAAATCACTCTGAACAAAAGCAAGCTGGGAAAGTAAAGTGCTTATTTGTCTTACACTTCAGTTCAAATTTTATCACTGAGGAAATCAGGAGAGGAACTGATATAGTCGCAAATGGGGGTGCACTGATTAATGGCTTACTCCTCCTCTCTTATACTCAGCTAGTTTTCTTATACAACTTAGGATCACTGAAACAGGATTGGTACCACCTATATACTCCATCACCACCTGGCATCAGAACTTGGCAATACCATCCACATGATACAAATTTTGAAGGAATGACAGATGCAAGATGAGATAGTTCTCGAGCTTTGCAGTGATCATGGCTCCAGCGAATCACTAAGGCATGTAATGCATGACAACACTGAAGTCCCGACAAGGAATCCCTGAAATTCCACTTCATGAAGCTATGGAAATGAAGAACAAGTTAAAATGGAGATACCAAGACATTGGAGATGTTATTAACATGAAACATCTTCTAAAGAAAGCTGCAATCATGAAGTGGAAACAGCCAAAGCGACAGGCTATGTTTGCTGCAGAAAGAAGAGTCAGAGAGGTAGGGCATCTCAAACATAAGCCCCATATATCAGACATAGAGCTACAGGATTTGGTTTCTGTCCTGTTTGGTTGCAGACTTGCTTTGGTCTGTTTTTCCTTGATGTGTCCCCATTTTCCCTTTTGGAATACGAATGTTGAATCTATGTCATTTTATATTGGACCTATATATTTGGTCCTAACAGGGTTTCACATTTATGAGATTTTACCAGAGTATCAGAACAGACTTTGTATTTGCACTTTTAAACAATGGAGGAACTGTTAGAATACAGGGACTTTTGAAGATGGCTTGAATGCATTTTGCATGTGATATTGCCATGAAGCTATGGAGATAAAAGATCAATCAGAAGTTACAACTTCAAAGTCATATGCTTGGGTAAAAAGTTGATCTAGGAGTCTTGTGATGGTTTGTTTATTTGATGAGATTTAGACTTACCATGAAAACAAACCATTGTATGTTTCTTTTAGGGGTTATCTATATCAGTTTAATTAAGAAGAGAATTCCTACCCTAAATGTGGATAGCACCATTCCATGGAGTGGGGTTCTGAACTCAATTTTTTTTAAAGAGAGAGAATATGACCATAGTATACTCATTTATTTCACTCTACTTCTTAATTGGATGCAATGTGACTAGGTGTGTTCTCTTCCTCTTGCCTCCATGATTTTCCCGCAGTGTTGAACTATATATTAATACCGTGATACATAACAAAACTTTCCTTCCTTCTGTCACTTTTGTAAATCTACAGCAACAAGAAAAGGGTGCATGTGAGGGAAGAAAGAGGGTAAGTGGGTGAGAGGGAGGGAGAGGAAACTTGAGATTGGCATGTAAATTTTTTAAATTATATTATTTTTTAAAAAGTTAATTAAATATATGATGAGATTTGAAATCAGAAAACACAAATCACATCCTTAGATTTCTTTAAAAATTATCTTCTACTACACAAAGTGATCTAGAGAGGCAATGCAAACTATCATCATCTCAGTGACGTTTTCTTTTCAGAAATACAAGTAATACTAAAATTTGAACAGAAAAGACTATAAACCAAAAAATAATCCTATGTAAGAATGGCCTAGATTGGTGCCTCACATTTTATCAGTTCAAAACTAACACAAAAAATTTATTCCAAGAAGTATGGAATTGACAGTAAAGAGGTCAAAAAGAAAACTATGTATATACTGTCAAACAGCTCCGTTAGTTTTTTTATCTATTACAGGCTTTCTCTTGGTAGGTCTAAAATTTTTTGTGCTATGTAGGCTGCTTTCGAGGTCTTGATCACCCTTTTCATCTGTGTGCTGGGATCACAGGTGTGTTCCATAACTCCCCTCTCTAGCAATCTTTGAAAAGAGTATGTAGAATTAAAAACAGAGAAAGAAAAATGTCTTCAGTAACTGGTGGTTTTAAAAAAAAATCACTATTCTAATGCAACAGAATTAAATTGGGTCATTGTGTTACATGACTACAAAATGAAACCACCATATGTTAAAGACTTAAAAATAGAACCCATAACTGTACAACCTCTAAAGCAAACCTAATAAACTTGTCGTTTTAAAATTATTTTTATTTTAAACTATGTGTGTGGGTATGTCATCTGCACATAAGTGAAAATTCTTGCAGAAACCAGAAGGTGTTACATGTCATAGAAATGTAGATACATGCAGTTGTTAGCCTCCAGATAAAATATCTGGGAAGCAAACTTGGGGCTTCAGCAAGACCAATACAAGCTCTTAACAACTGAGCAATCTCTTCACTGCCCCACCAAAAGAAAAATCTTAATGGCTTTGAACTAGTCAATGATTTCCTGGACATAACCCCAAAAATATAGAGAGCAAAAGCAGCTCTAGATAAGGACTAAAATAGGCTTTAAACCACTATGACTTTGTACTCATATATGTTAATAAGGCCATTAACAAACATAAAAATATAGTTAAGAGTTAATGAAGAAAATCAATCTCTGTATATCCCTGCTATGATTACAAAACAGTGATAAATGTGTGGGAAATATTGGGACTCTTCTTCAAAAATTCAATATAGAGCTACCATACGATCTGACAATTTTACTCCTGGGCATTTGTTCAAAAAAACTGAAATCAGTTTCTCTAAAAAAAAAGACTTAAATTATCATATTTATGCAGCATTATTCGTAATAGCTAAAAGGTGGAAATAAACTAAAGGTCCATTGATCCTAGGAAAAATAATTAACATACAAAGTGTACTATTATTTAGTCAAAAAAGGAAATCCTGTCAAATGCTATAACATGAGTAAACCTGGAGATCATTATGCCCAGTTAGAGAAAAACAAATATTGCATGATTCAATTTAAATAAGATACCTAAATACCCAAACTCAGTGAAACAAAAAGCAGGATAGTGGTTTCTAGGGACTGTCAGGCAAGAGAAATGGTAAGTTGTTGTTCAGTAAGAATAAACACTCAGATGCATGTGATGGAAAACTTCTGGAGTTATGATATATAACTTTGTGTTTACAATTAACAATAATGTAGTGTGTGCTTCAAATCTTTAGTGGGTAAATCTTCAATAATTTCACATGGTAAATCTTAAATAATTTCACATGGGTCTGTAGGCAAATGTCGATGCATGTATGTGCATATATTCGTGATAGTGCAAAGCTGCCTAGATGTCTAGGCAAAATATAAGATGTTGAACAGCTTTCCAAATCACTTTCCAATCAATTTGTTGAGTAGAGACACTCACTGAACTCAGAACTTAACAATTCCAGCCAGCCTCATTAGCCAGGTTGTCCTCCATTATCAAAGTGCAAGGATTACAGGCAGTCATCATGCATGCTCAGGTTTTTATGTGTATTCCAGTGATCTAAATCCAAGTCTTTGTCCCTGCAAGGCAGGAAGTTTCTCCACTGAGCCATTTCCTCTGCCCTTCTGCATCTGATTTTAAAACATAATTTACACATTTGTTGTTTTGAGAATGCTCTATGATACATTTGATCATATTATTTCCCTCTCCCATCTCCTCACAGATCCTCCCCCACCTCCATATCCAACTAACTTCATGTTCTTTTTCTTAACAACAATAGCAAAACAAAAAAAAAACTTTAACCACATTTAAAAAAGTGTTCATAACACCGTGGCAAATGTTTCTATTTTGTTATTTATTACAACATCACAGTGTAATTTCACTATCTTCAGTGCTGAAGGCTAAATATAATACACTGAAAATAACACATACAAAGGATGTTTTTAAGATTGATATATATTCACTGGATCTAGGTAATATTATTTCAGTGGATACATATTTAAAAGGCACTAGGATACATATAATAAGCAGTTTTAAAAGATAGTTCTAAATTGAGAATTATGAATCAGAACACTTATTTCAGAGGAAAAATATTATTTGTTACCCTACTGTATATAATACAGATTCCACCTCTATTCCATGATATAATCTGCATGGGTTTGATTGTGTGAAACTGTGGCCCCAAAGTATTACATGAAAAAAATGAAGACATAAGCAATGTTTTACATAGTATGTCATTCTTAATAGCATAATGAAATCTTATACTATACAACTGTGGCCCATCTGTGACAGGAATCATTTCTTTATCCAAGATATCCATATTGTGTAGGTCTCCCAACTCTGAGCTTAGTTGATTTATCAGTCATGTCCTTGGCTAGCATAGTATAGTATGTATGATAAAATAACTATTTCATAACTAAAATGCTCAAACTGGGCAGTTTTACTCAGTAAACTACAGAATAAGTTGCACATGTACATCTACATTATTTTTATTCTTGCAAATTCATATAAATATACTGGAAGGATATGCTTTTATGGAGAGAATGGGTAATTGAGAACCATGGATGAATGGGAATTATCCTTTCCACTATATTTTTGTATTGCTCTAGATAGAGTTATAGATAGATAGATAGATAGATAGATAGATGATAGATAGATAGATGTGTGTGTGTACACCTAAAATAATTTTCCCTATAATTTCACAGAACACAGTTTTTCTTTTTAATGTAATTTTTCCAGAATAGTTCTCTATCTATTAAATCCAGTTGCAAACCTCTGCCTAATGACCATGGAGACTGCCTCTTGCTCACAGAAGGATGACTAAGCAATGAAAGCTCTCAAATGTACAGAAAGACTTAAGGGCTTCAGGACTTACTTGCCCTAATTGTATTCTAATTTTATTTTTGTATTTGAAAGACTAAGAGTTTTGTTTGTCTGGTTGGTTGAATTTTTGGGTTTTCTGTTGTTGTTTTGTTTTATGGCTAGCAAGGTGAATAGGAACAAGAATAATGTGCATTAAAATTTTTCATACCAGTATTTTGCCTCAGAACTGAGTAAATAGGTTGCCTACCTCTTATTTTTCTCTTTGAACATATATTAATTATAACTTGTGAGTTGCATAAACTTTCAAATATCTGGCTATTTAAAAATCATTATTACATTAATATTTGTGTCTTGTTGAATATTACTTTAAGTATGCAAAAATGTTTTACACGTATGATGCATTTTCAAAATTATGTAAAGATGTGTTGTTTTACTTTGCCTGCCAAAAGGCACCTAGTAGGTCTAATACAAAGCTGAGTGGCCAATAGCTAGGCAGAGGATGGATAGGCAGGCTGGAAGGCAAAGAGAATAAGTAGGAGGAGAAATAAAAAATATAGACTCATAAGTGCATAGAAAGAAAAGAACTAGGAAGAAAGAAGGGGCGATGCCTGGGGCCAACGAGTAATGCAGTCTCCAGCCAGCCAGACATGAAGGAAGCAGAAAAATAAGACAGACAGAATGAAAGAAAGGTAAAAGCTCAGAGGCAAAGCGTAGATGCAGAGAAACAGATTAATTTAAGTTTAAAAGCTATACAGAAACAATCCTGAATATTTGTAATTAAGAATAAGTGCCATCGTCTTTATTTGGGAGTTGGTAGGCAGCCCAGAGAAAGCCTACTACATCTTCTGGGTTTCAGTGCCATGAAATAAATTCATTTCATATTTGAGGTAACATGCTATGTATATACAGATTTAAATGACACATGGGAATTTCACAGATTGTTTTAAATATCATGAACCTCAAAATCATAGCCTTGTAAATAAAAAGATCAGCTTGGGGAAAATTTTAAATAGTTCATCGAATAGAAACAATCATTCCTTATATGTTTTCATTACAAAAATACTAACTAGCTTCAATTTCCTATATTTTCCTTAATTTTGATACTATTTAATTTCTACTATTTTAAGGTAATATGTAACCCTGAGATAAAAGTTGATCTTCCTAATACAAATTAGCCTATAATTAATACAGATGTTACAAGTAAGAAAAATAGCAAGCAATCTGAATTTATTGTGTTTATTTGAAGAGTGCATATCTTTTCATAACTTTCAATCATATGTAATAATTAAACATGCTTATGGTGCATGTAATTATCACCTTATAGATCAATATTTTTGTGGTGAAATCATTCAAAACATCTCTTTTTTGCTAATATATACAAGACATTGTCAACTATGGTAACCATTTTGTGAAATACAATGCCAGAACTTATCACTATATTTCTTTGTCACTTTAAAACATTTTGTCAACTTTCCCCTGTCCATTCTGAATTCTTGCCTTCCAAGTCTCTGGTAGCCACTATTCCATTCTTTATGTCTATAAGGACAACAAGATTTGTCTGTACAGAATAAGTGCACACATTTGCACTACTGTCAAATATACCTACTTCATAATTCCTTGAAAATACACTGTTTGCTTATAAACTAATACAAATGGTCACAAATATAAACCTGAAAACATACTAGAAGTTGAAGTTTGTGGGTATTTAGAATGCATTAAAGTATTGCAGTCTTAGGGAAATTTGTAATTGTAATAGACTTTACAATCCATTTACCTTACAATGCATCAAGAAGGATATATTATGTGGTATCCTATATAAATTATCTAGGAAAGTTTTTATTTGACAAAGTAATCCATCCTTTCCTTGTAAAAGTTCTAATTATTCAAATTAATTCTGCCCAGATAAGTGCTTTCTCCATGTTCATATCCATCCGTAAGTTTTAGTTCCGCCTTATAAAAACAGCCAACTTCAAAGTGAAAGAACTGCATTGTATGACCCATACAAAACTATTTCTTGGAATAAATTTTAAACAAGATGCACAAAGAAAAATAATTAATTGAAAAATTAAGCCTTAATCTCTAATCACTAGCCAAACTTAAAGCTGTAAAAGTAAAACAATAGACTACAGCAAAAAAAAATATCATTCACTAGCTTGCATTTATAGCATTTCATAAAAACACAGAGACTCTCAGAATTTAAAGCCTATCTTACTAGTCAGAGGCATCGAAAAAGACATCTCTATCAGCATAGGCAGTAACATAATTAACTGTACAGAAATTTTATTGCTTACAGAAGGCAAAGAAGACAAACATAGTAGAAGTAATTCTGAAAAGGAAGTAATTAACAACAATATCAAAAACTCTCAGGATTGCCAAATGATTTATAAAAAATGTATAATTCTTTTAAAAAATCACAGGACATGTATAAGAATACATTTATAAATTAAAATGTAGTGAATATAGACTATTTCCAAGAAAGGAAAGACCTAAAAACAGAGATAAACTACTTATTGTGTTCACAGAACTAAACAAACTATATTTGAAGAAAAACATGAAATTATCACTGAAGTAACTATGTCATTTTCATAAAGATGATTCAAATAGGAAATTTGGACATAAACAGTGTCATAAGTAAAGTGGAAAATGATAAATAGAAATTGACACAATATTGGTTTGGGAAAGAAATTGGTAAATGAAAGGATATACTAATGAAAATTACCACAAGTGAGAAACAGATTCAAATGTAAAACAAAATAAACAACAATAAATAAGTAACAACAAAAAATACCTAAGTACATTAAGAAATGCAGAACATAGGTCCCGGGGAAGGAGGACTTTAAAAAATGAGCAGAAAGTTGTACTGAAAAACTGTTAGCTGATATGTTTATCAGCTGAAGGAAATACATTGTTAATATGAGAGGCTCAGTGAGGTCCTAATAGAGACCATCGAACTATCACAAGATAAAAAGACAAATCTTTCAAATACCAAGAGAAGACTGACTTGTTATATACAGGGAATTCTCAGTAAAGAAATAAAATTAGTACACTGATGATCAGAAATCATAACAGCCATAAGACAAGTATATGACTGGACTGGAACAGGAGAATTAAATAGAGAGGGGGAGGAAGAGAGTGAAAAGGGAGGAAATACAGGGAAGGACAGCCAAACCTAAATGCCCTTTGAGAAACCATGTAAAAGCCTACTACAGAATATATATATATATATATATATATATATATATATATATATATATGTGTGTGTGTGTGTGTGTGTGTGTGTGTGTGTATATATATATATGTATATATATGTGTATAATCACACATATATACATATATATGTATATACATATAATCACTTAATAATGGCAGAGAAAAAATGCCAACTAGACTTTTGTCACTACCAAATGAAACTTCCAGTACCAAGAATGGGTTATGCCTAATTGAATTGTTTGTAAAAAGGGGCACCCTGAAAATCCCCAAACAACCCAGGCTATTACCAGTGCTATTGATTGTTCTCCACAAACTGATGGTAAGGCCATATTGCTAATGATAACACCTAGATAATTCCTTGAACATGAAGAAGTCAAGATGATGCCTACCTAGAGACCTAGAGCCTTCATCTCTCCTGACTAGTATTCATGGTACTGGAACCAGAAGAGACAGGTAAACACCAACCTGGCTACAAGCCTTTCAGTCTACAATTATGACCTACCTACATGGTGGGCTGGTGAAATCGTGGCAAAAAAGTTGTGGCAGTCATCATTATCTGGCTAAATTAAGGCCCACTGCCTAAGATAGAGACCATGCCTAATATTACTCAGGTGGCCAAGAACCAAAGAATAGATAAATCATGGGCCTAGGGGAAAACAAAATACAACTGTTATGATGAAGGAATATAGCAATAAAATGACTCCTAACCACATTCTGCCATAGCTATAGATCAGTGTCTTGCTCAGCCGTTATCAGAAAGTTTCTCATGCAATAGATTGGAACAAATACAAAGACCCATAAGTGGACAATGTGGAAAGAGTGTGACCTTGGGACATATAGCCATAATTGTGATGTCCCCATCAAATTCCTTCCAGGGCTTAAGGAAGTTTGTAGAAGAGGAGATGGAAAAATTTTAGGAGCCAGTAGGAATGGAAGACATCAAGAAAACAAGGCCTTCTAGACACAACAGTACTGACACATACATGAACTCACAGAGACAACACTCCCAGGGCACAGGTATAAGTCATAGGGTCCCAGAACTTAGAGGTAAAGTGGAAACAAGCCCCAATTCCTGGCCCAAAGTTATCTTCAATTGGTAGCCACTTGGAAAAAAATCATTTTCTCCAATGGTGTCTCACTGGGTAATCCAATCACACTTAAGGGCAGGTCCTATGTCTTGAAGTAGTTACCAAACACAAAAACAAAGGGTTTTCTTCTCATATTGCATGAGCTTTCGTTTTTTTTTTTTTTTTTTTTTGGTTTTTTTTTTGTATTGTTTTGTTTGTTTCAGATTTTAATCTTTATCGGTACTTTACCTATATATTATGCTTTCCAATCTTGTGGGTTTTTTTATGGGACCTCTAAGTGTTTGAATATGTTTGTCTCTGCATCTGTATATGGTTTTTTGTACCTTTTCTTTGACACTATGTTGTGATTGTTCTAAAGACTCAGGTGTTATGCTGGCCTGCCCTTGTCACCTGGCAGAATGCACTTCAGCAATACTCTGGTCAGCCCAGGTGCAAAGGACCCTTTTAAAAGAAAAATCCTTGCCCACTTACGTTCTTTTTTCCTCTTTCTTTCCTGCTGTTCCCCTGGGGCAGACAGAACACTTCCTGTCTCCCTCTTCTCTTCTGTCTTCTCTCTGTCTGTGCTTCTTTAATTATTTCCCCTTCCTCTCCACTAAGCTCTGTCTGCTTGGCATGTTTGTCACCTGCTTTGGTTACCCTTGCTTGCTGTGGAATCGTCTAGGTACTCCAAGCACTTTATCATAACAGCTGTTTTATCCAATTCTGGTTGTGTGTATGTGTGTGCATGGGCATTTGTGTGTGCTTGTCTAATGCTGTTTCTTCCAAAGAAATGACAGAGATTTAGATGCTTATGGAGGTAGGGAGTATCTAGGATGATTTGGGAGAGGGTAATCATCATTAGAACAAACAAAAAATCTATTTTGAATAAAAATTACATATACAAGATTATTAGCTAATACAGAAAGCAATATTTTGTTGTGTAAGTATGCATAACGTACAAAATGCCACTTGTATGTTAGCAAAATCAAAAAGGGAAGAGAAAAGAAAAGGGAGTGATACAAAATTGTTTTTTTTAAACCTTACTCTTTTGTTTTGATTTGTTTTAAAACAGTATCAGTTCAGACTGGCCTTGGATTTTCTATTTAACTGAGAGGATCTTTGAACTTTTTTGATCCTCCTGCCTCCACCTCCAAATTGCAGAGAAAGTTTGATGCTGTAGAATGAACTCAGGGATGTGGACATGTTAGGTAAGTACTCTTCCAACTAAAGTATAGCACTAGCCACAGAAGTAAATATTAGTATACAAATGGAATGGCATCATTATTAATCTGAACTTGGTTGTGATAAACCTAGATGTTAATTACGATCGTCAGAAATACTATTAAGAAAATAGCCCCAAGCCAGAAAAAAAATACAAATATAATTATGTGGTAGTCTTTTTGATCAGTCATTTTTGGCTAGTGTTTGCCAACAGAAAAATCAGTCCTTAAACCAGAGAAGAAAGTTTGTATGTTAACTACACATATCACATACCCATAGAATATTCCCTTGCAATAGAAATGTATATATTCTTGCTAGTCTTAAGAAAAATCTGACCCATAGATCATTCTATTTATGTTTGACAATAATATGATCATCTTTTTAAAAAATTATAAAAATTTATGGCGATCTCATACATATTATTAGAGTGTATTATATATACTTGACATTTTTTAAGAGAGTATATCTTAAATATTCTCACTACAGGAAAAGTAATAACTCTATGAGATTTCAGAAATGTTATTAGCTTGATCACAGTAAATCACTTTATAATATATATAATATTATACTGTGTATAATCAGTATATTCAATTTTTACATATAAATCACATCCTATTTATAACAGAGATCCCTACAGAAAGCCACAACCAATAAATATGCAAATTTGTAGAGCCCAGGCCCAAAGGACACATCTACAAAACAATCCCACGCCTAAGGCTCATGGAATATGGCAGAAGAGATGTGGAGACTGTAAGAACTATAGGACAAGGGAGTTTGATATCATATTCACAGGTATCAACCCACAGAGAACTACAGGCAAATTAGGAAATCTGGGAAAAGGATGGGTGGTCTTCCCAAGTGGAGACTTAGTAAACCAAAACCAAATGGTCATCCCTAAAAAGATATATACAAATAACATTATAAGGACTGAACAGGTGTGTGTGTGTGTGTGTGTGTGTGTGTGTGTAATGTGTACATAATAACAATGAATGAAAAGGGAGCATGAATTTAAAGGAAAGCAGGGAGGGCTTATATGGAAGAATTTGGATGGAGGAAAGGAAAAGAAGAAATATTATAACTATATTATAATATCAAAATAAAAATGTTACAAACTATAACAAGAGTCTAAGATGAATTTATAAAATAGAATTTTAATAATAAAAATAAAATGTTCTTACTAAGGAGGCACAAGCAGAAGAATTGAGTCTGAGAACATTGTGGATTAATTAGTAATATCTTCATCAAATCATATTAAATAACTAAGTCCCATGTCACTAACCTTAAAAACCTTACAAAACTAAGCATCCACTTTATAAAACTACAAGTTCAAGGTTACAGAAGGGGTGAAATAAAATTAAGAGTGGGTATTAGTTAAAGAGAAAAAAATGTGGGTTACTTTAAATTAGTAATAACCAAATTTTGGCTAGACAAAATCATAAAAAAATAAGCAATGTCATCCCTGTTTGACTAGACTGAATCTCACAAAGGTAGAATATACAAATTGCAAAGAAAATGAATAAATCTGGGATACTACTGCATATTCTGTGCACTTAAATAGGGCAAGGGTATATTATGAGCAATCATATATAAATCAATCAGAGAGCCTGTATGAAACAGATGAATACCTACCAAAAAATGAAACTACTATCACTGATTCTAAGAACTTATACATACAAGTAATATGATATGAAGTAAGTAGGTTTTATTTACATATTAGAAATATATACGTAGAAACAACTAAGTAAGAGAATATGAACTTGAAAGAGAGCAAGGGTGTACATGGCAGGATTTGAAATGAGGAAGAGAAGTGGAGAAATTATATAATTATACTCTCAAAAACTAAAATCTATTTTTAAGATGAATAGAACTTATTACTATTATTTTGCTAAATTGACACAATATCAAATATTATTCTAAAATTTGTATTGCTACTCATTTAGATTAGTGATGGTCTCAGACCTTATTATGGAATTTTCTTGTTTAATCAATGATAATTGATGCAGAAATTCACAATAGCCAAAGCACAGAAGATAATTGTAAAATACTCAGTTCTGCATGGGTCATTGCAGAAGAAGGAGTAGAAGTATGTTAAGAGTTAGAGGTCAGGTACTGACTTAGAAATGTCACCACTATTGGCTACCTTTCACAATGCTTCAAGGTGAAATGCATAGTATCAGAGAAGAAAACTGATCATCAGACTCACATAGCTGTGAACTACAATAAGTAATTAGGGCTTAATATTTCTTTTTGCAGTCTCTTGACTATGTTCTTTCCTCTTTAAAGCCCCAAATATTGCTTCCCATGCTTTATTTAGCTTAGGTTTGTAGGAAATTTCTTTTCTCTGTCAATTATGGCAGAGAGTTTTACTGGATATTTGTGTAGGTTGGTCACGTATTTAAGAGTGTGGAATGCATTGTACAAGATCTTTTGAATTTTCACAATTTCCACTGAGAAATCAATCAGCTGTTATTGTAATGGGATTTCCTTTATATGTGACTGTTTGCTTGTTTGTTTTTTCATATGTTGCTGTTATTGTTGCTGCTTTCAATATACTTTCTTTTTTGTAACATAATATTTTTACTATGCTATGTCATTGGCATTTTCTCTTTTGGTATTATTTATTTTGCTACTCTGTGTATGTCTCTTCTGTATTTGGTAATGTTTTCTTCTGTAATCTTGGTGAATAGTCAACAGTCTATACCATTGACTTGGGATTCTTTAGTCTCTAGGTAAAGTTTGGAGGGTTTTTATTTTCATGGTGTCTCAAATTTCTTCCATTTTCTATTTTTAATGTCTCATATTCTTTGCTTTTTTAATAGGTCCTCTCCTTTATTTCCAGTTTAGATATTCATCTTCTGTTTAATCCCTTCTACTTATAAGGCTTTCCTTTAAGTTCTCTAGTTATGTCGTTGGGTGTTTCTATTCCATCTTCATTTCAGCTTGGGGCCTTGTCAGTGTTTCTGTCCTTTATTGAATTTCAATCCTTGATTGTCTTGGTCATTTCCAGCAGACGTATGTTTGTGTTTGCTTGTGCATCACTCAGGCATTTCTACTTAAACACTTTATGTTTAATTTCCTTAAGCTGTTTCATTAAACTCCTTGAATTCTTTTTTAATAAGTTTTTATTTAAATTAGAACCAATCTTGTTTTACATGTCAATCCCAGTCTCCTCTCCCTCCCCTCCTCCCCTGTCCCCCACCAACCTCCTATTTCATCCTCTTCATGCTCCAGGAAGGGTGTGGTCTTACATGGGGCATCTTCAAAGTCTGCCACATCATTTGGAACAGGGTCTATGCCCTCTTCCATGTGCCTTTTGGAATGGGCTCCCAAAGACCAATGGTATACTAGAAATAAATACTGTTCCACTACCAGAGGCTCCAGAGACTACCCTTCTAACTGACTCCACATTCAGCAAATCTGTGGTGGTCCTATGCTGGTTTCCCAGCTGTCAGACTGGAGCCCATGAGCTCCCCCTTGTTGAGGCCAGCTGTTTCTGTGAGTTTCACCAGCTTGATCCTCCATCTATGCAACTGGATTCCAGGAGTTTGGCTCCTTGAATTCCATGATAAAGTTTATAATCATTCTTTTAAATTCTGTGTCCTATGGTTTGTCTAGGTAAATCTCATTGGCAAACAATTTTATAAGAACAGTAGACTTTGGGTTGGAGCTACTTCATAAAGCTTCATATTGTTTGAATTTTTGTGATGAAATCATGGCATGTGGATTTTTTCATTTTTTCTGTATATGATATGGTCAGAGCAGTTTGAGGTAGAAGAGAGGACATATTGAATACATTGGTCCTAGATGTTAGATATGGATTATGTGAAATGAAGTCTGGCAGATGTAGGAGACTGAGCTTGTATATAATATGTGAATTCTGGTCAATGTCTTGATTATGTGGGTAGATATTGGGTTTGGGGAACTTATATGAAGAGGATATTTAGGCAGACTCAGCCAACTATAACCTTGACAAAGATGTGTAGGATATGTCTTGGTAGAGACATAAATGTAGCATGGGAGGGACCTATGGGTGAGAGGCAGGCAGTATGGGTCCTGAAAGAAAACTAGAAGTTGATTATGGAGCAAGGAGGAGTGTTCACACTAGGTTTAAGAACTGGATTTGGTGCCTGGACTAGATCTGGAGGGTTGGTGAGAGGTTTTTGAGGGGGGTTTCAGAAAGACTCATGCAGATACACCCTTGAGAAGGATATCAAAGTTCTGGTAGAATGGAGAAGTTGGCTATTATCATAATTAATGGTTTGAGAATTAAAATATTCCCCCTAGTATGGCAAAGAAAAATATGTCTGTTTTGTCTAGTTTATTCACCATTGTACTAGACATCCTATTTGTCAAGGTAACTAGGCAACAAAAATAAGTAAAGAAATTCCAAGTATCCAAATTAGCCAGGTAGTAAAATAACTATTTGTAGATGGCATAATCTTATACAAAGGATCTACATATATTAGAACCAACAAGAAATGAGTTGAACAAACAAAACACTCTAAAACAGTTTTGTTCTTATATTTTAGAAAACAGTATTTTTCATTTTCCATAGCATTCAAAAGGAGAAAGTATTTATGAAATTTAGCATAATTATAAGGATTACCTACTGTTAACTACAGAAATGTTTCAGACCAGGAATATGACTTTGAAAGTCATTTATAAGAGATTTATAAAGTAATGACAATGATTAAATTGTTAATGGAAATCAATATGGAACTATGAATGCAGCTTCTCACAAAATACTACAAAACAAAGGGATGAGTTGGGACAAATATAAGCAAAACATACTATATGGAACACAAATCCCTCAAAGAAGAAAGAAAATGAGGAATTAGAAAGAAAAGAGATGAAATGAGCAAGTGAAAGTTGAAAGAAAGTAAGAGTGTTTCAGAGAGTAAACAATGCAAGGTTGCTTTTCTCTCAAGATATACCCATCTGTTAGCATGTCGTCTTCATGGGACGTCTAAGAGTAGAAGTTGGTATGTCTGACACTTTTGCCTTTAGGACTCTTATCCTCCTATTGGGTTGCCTTACCCTGCCTTGATATGAGGGATTTTGTCTTGTCTTACTGTATCTCGTTTTGTTACAATTGGTTGTTGTCTTTGGATGGCTGCTCTTTTCTGTAGGGAAAAGGGAAGTGGATGCAGGGATAAGGGAGGTGGAAGGGGAGCTGGAAGGAGTGGAGGGAGGGAAAATTTTGGTGCTAGGAGAAGAATATATATACTGTATGGGAGAATATATTGATTCCACATACTTCACACTATTCATTTTATTCCATGTAACATTTGTTTGTATAATAGAAGAAGGGGGTTGTATATAATAATGGATAATGGGAGATCCCAATCTGAGTCCCGTCAAGATGATTCTGTGACTATTAGGAACATTAAGTATGCACCAATTCTGCTGAGAGCAACTGAAAATCACCTTACAGGAGGTGCATGGAGCTTGACTTATGAAAATAAAGGGGATCAATTTCATTATGTTATGTAAAAATAACTTTTGCCAATAAAAGATTTGAAAATGTCACCCTTTCAACTAGTCCTAATTTATCAAAAAATGTGTTTTTTAATAAAAATGTAAATACAACCATATGTTCCTGAGGTAAAGGTTAAACAAACAAGCACATTTTATCACCTTTTTTGCCTTTTCACTTGTTAACTTGTATTAGAAGCAACAGTAACTATAAGTATATTGTAGGAGTGAGAGCTGATGCTACAAAATTCAAGCTCTTCTTTAGGAGGAAATTCAGAAACATTATCAAGAAATGAATGAAATAAATGATTTATATATAGATAGATAGATAGATAGATACAGATATAGATATATATTTCACATTGAAATATTCCTTAAAATTGAAACTTACTGTAGCAAAGTCTCTTTCTTCTAATCAGCATCTTCTTCAAAGTCTTGTATCATCCCTTACTTTCAGAAGCTGATAATGAGAAAAAAACAATGAAGGAATTTAATAGCATCTGACAGTTTTCAAGCATCTATTAGAAGTAGATTGCCCTTGTTTTGTAGACACATTAAGGCTACTAGTTTCAGTATAGAACACAGCTATTCATTGCTTTACATAGAATAGTGTGATAAGAGAAATTTGGTTTGTTGTATTTTTCAATGGAGTAAGACGTGTTATCATAAAACTAGGGAGCCTGATAGAAGTCATGGAAATGGAAAAGAATACAGTAATAGATAAAAATAGGAGGATATGCTGGAAGTGAGGAGGGGTGGATATGATTCACGTGTATTAAACTATCATAAATCAATCATCTTATATACATCCTGAAGATGAGGCTTTTAAAAAGGAAAAAAAATACATGAAGTGAAATTGCACCATCGGCAGATATCGCAGGCTCTTATGAAGAATGTACAAACATAGTTATTAGGATAACTACAATGTAAATTTTCTACTCATTGAAATACATACACCTAATTTAATCTCCATTATACCTATAAAGAATAATTTATATGCATGTAATGAATAATGCTGTTAGTGTCCCAAGGACACCACAAATTCCCATCACAATCAATCCAATATTGTTTTTTCCTGGCTCTTTCCAGCTTTCTTAGATAGAACATGATTTTTAAACCCAGGGCACCTGGGATATGCTCAGTCACTCATATTCTTATAAGAGCACACAGGGGAAAGAGATGCGGGGAAGAGGAGGGGAGGACAGAGAGAAGAAGGGAAGACAACAGAGAGAAGAGAGAGGAGAGGAGAGGAGAGGAGAGGAAAGGAGAGGAGAAGAGAAAACAGGAGAGGAGGGGAGGGGAGGTGGAAATGGGGAGACAGAGAAAGGGGAAAATATGGAAAGAAAGAAGGGAGAAAGAGTGGAGAGAGGAAAGAGATGGGGTAGACAGAGCTAACAACTTAGGGAAACATCAAATAAAAAGACTTGAATTAACATCTTGTTCAGGCTATCACTGACAATTGAGAACATTCTTAAAAGGTAAGACTTTAAGAGGATGGAGAGTTTAGTGGAGAGAGTAAACTAGAGATAGAAATGACCAAGATTGAACATGCAACCTTGAAATTAACAGATATTTTGAAAAGGATATTTTTCTTCCTGGAGAATGGAATTCCATCTGCCTATCAAACTACAAGTTTGATGCAAGTACTGTTAAAGGCATCCAGGTCAGTTATGGTATTTATCTTTGATTTAGTCATTAAATAATTAATTTAATATATCTGAAGCCCTGTCTTAATATTCTGAACCATATAAACACCAAAGATATTCTGAACCATGTAAAAACAAAGATACATAAATATGCATACATATACGAAAATATACATATGGAAAATATAAAGTTTCACTAATAATATAGTAATACAAAATCATTGTACTTTAAACCTAACTATTTAACAATATGTTATCCTTGTTCCAGACAGTGCTAAGCCAATTGGACCCAAATTATCTTATGAGGTCTATAAATTCAAGTTATGAATTTTTCAGGTGGGTTCAGAAGCAAAGTAATTACTCTTACTACTCATTTTAAGCTTACTGTCATTATGTAGTATATATTTTATCTTTAATTAGTCTCAAACATATACAAATATACTATCAAAATAGTTTAAAAGTAAGGCAAGTTTTAACATTCAAATCTAGTATTTTGATAATTGCTTCTCTAACAAAAGTAATAAAATTAATTATAGCAAAAGCCTAAACATCTAGAAATCCTTAATGCCCTAAAAGTTATACCATTTTCATGACTTCAAATTCAAGAGAATATTGTGTCTCATAAAAGAAAATACAATGTGGGAAATGTTTTTCAACTAATAAACACAAATTATATTTAGTGGAAATAATAGAGGAGAAATTGCATCAATGTTATAAGCTTTTACATTAGGATTCAAGTGTTCATAATACTGAAAATTTAATAGTAGCAGCAACCTAATAGAGCTTTAGTTACTGTGACCAAAATCTGTGGCAGACACAAATTTGTATTTGGTAATTTTGTAGTTGCTAAATGACTATGCAATCAAGGCCATTGTTGATCATTCTTCTGGTAAGCAATAGAATATTCTCCTCTAATGGGTAATAAAGTGGACAATTTTTACAGATTAAAGTCAATCTAAAACAAAAAGGAGGAGGAGGCACTAATGAGCTAGATTTTCAATCAAGTTACTTATAGTTTAGGACTTAACATTTCTAAGCACTTCATTTTTCTAACCTTCAAACTATAGTAAACATTAGAAGAACTTTAAATTGAATGAACAAATTAACACAGAGCATTACATTCAATAAAGCCTAATGCCTACTCTCAGTTTGAATCAAGAATCTAAAACACCTTGTAACAGAAGTTTAAATAAACAGTATAGAACATTGTGTAACTATTACATTATATAATATAGGTTGTAAATACTCTATTTCAAAAAGTGAGATCAAAGAAAATTGGAGATACTCAGGAAAGCTAGCAAATATTTTATGAAAAAAGCCTAAAACCTAAATGACAGACAGAAGGTTGACTTTAGATTTCAAGTACAACTGAAATTTAAAAAATAAAAATAAAATAAAGTGCCTGAAATTATAACTCAGTTTACTGCCAAAAATGAAATGTGGGATGGCTACGTGGCTCACTGTGTGTGTGTGTGTGTGTGTGTGTGTGTGTGTGTGTGTGTGTGTGTGTGTGTGTGCAAAGAGCACATGCAGGTGTGCTTATTTGCATGTGCATTTGCATGTAGATGCCAAGAGTCAATAAGGAGTCTATTAGTTTGTTCTATTCCTAAGTTTTGAGACAATGTCTCTCATTGTACCCAGAGTTTACCAGTTCAGCTCAACTGGCTGACCATGAAGCTCTAGGTGTTTGCCTGTATCGTCCCTCTATGGTAACTAATATACACTTCCATGCCCATGGATGGTAGTGATAAGTTTACTGATCCACAGAACAGTGTTATTGTATATGTCTAGCTAGTACATGTTTGATAGTGAGGCTCTAACCCTAGTACCCCAAAAGAATGAGACATTTTCAGTATGATTTGTATTCAGAAAATATTCTAGATTGATTAAAATGTATATATTATAATATTATAGATATAATTATATATATAATCAAAGGATACATTTTTTGCATGTATTAGTTCTGTTTCTGAAAAGTACCCGGAGAAAAGCAACAAATGAAGATAGGGTATATTTGTCTTTATAGTTTCATAAGGGAAACAGACCATCATGTTTGTGAAGGCATGGTGGTAAGAGCATACATGAGCCAGCCTTTCACATTGCATCGGTAGTCAGGAAGCAAGAGACTAAAGAGGAAGAGGAACCAAGCTATAAAGTCTCGAAAACTGCCACAAGTGACATACTCCTTCCACAAGGCTATGCCTCATAAAGTTTGAATCACTTTTCCAGTCATTGTTAGCAACTGGTGACCAAGTGTTCAAATAACTAAGTTTATGGTATACATTTCCCATTCAACACATATTACTTCATTTCTGTTCTAAAAACCTTTGGTCTCCTGAAGTGTCTGTAAGTTTGTCTTCCAATCTTTTTATGCAGTTATTGCACTGTATTGATATATTGTTTTATGATACAGGGACTCACTGTGTACCATGCCTAGCCTAGAACTCACTCTGTAGAAAAGACTAGAGTTGAACTCACAGACCTCACTCTGTGTCTCCCAAGAACTGAGACCAAAGTTGTGATTCACCACACCTGGCTTATACTATGGTAATATTTTGGTCAATCACAGGGAGTAGAGACAACATTGGTCTTGAAAAATTGTAATAGAGCTAGAAATTCCTATCATATAACATTTTGGTTATAACTTGTCTGGTTTTTAATACCTAAATAATTGCCATTGTGTTACAATTGTGTATACTATTCAGTGAAGCAACATGCTTTACAGGTTTTCAGTCTAGGAAAATCATATACCTAATTTATATGGTATAAAGCAGGATATCTACCACCTGCGGTTGTTCTAGTCATACAATGGCAAATTATTAAGAACACATTCCTCAGAAAATATCCTTACCATTAGATGATAAATGACTCTGTGTAGCTTCATTTTTATTTTATAGAAACAAAACAAGAGCATCAAGTAATTAAGATTAATGCAATAATTACAATTCATTGAATGCAAGAACAACTGATCATAAGTTACCTTGCCACAGGTGATAAGTATACAATATAATCCTCACACCTAACTTTACAGAGAATATCACAGAAGAGGAAATAGAAACATATGAGCCAGAGGACCAGTATGGAACATCTGCTGTGAGACAGCAGATGATATAAGAGATGAACCCAGGAAATCACAGCAATGTGACTATCTAAAGAAGACCTAAAATAATGACATTACCAATTGCTATGCCAATGTAAATTAAGAAATTTTAACAAGGCTTCATTCTGAAAAGAAGAACTGTAGATAACTAATGGTTGCTGAGAAAGGAAGAAATGAACTTCTCCCAAGATGAGACCATTGGCATGTTAGCCCCATATAGGCTATCCAGTCTTAAGAAGTCGGCAATGTACACACATGAGAACACTAAATGATCTCAGCAAGATATTAATTTGATAATTAAGAAAGAGAGGTGAGTAATTGGAGACAGAAAATGGAGGGGTGTTACGATGTAAATAAAGTAATAACATATGAAAATTTCAAAAGTGAAAAATAAATAACATTAATGCAATACTTATTGTGCTCCTATTACATACTTAGAATCATGTTAGGTAGGGAATATAAACACACAATCTGTATTATTAAAGATATTACAAATTTATAAGAGGAAAGGAAAGAGTAGTAACGTATGGTTTCTGATAAAGATAATGAACAGATAATTATTAAAGTATATTAAAACTTTCCTACTTCCATATGCATTCTAACAACTGTCTACCTGAGGTCACATCTGAAATCCACAGATCCTTTGTTGAGCTCCCAGTCACAATTCCTTTTCTAATGGGTGATGTCATTCTGAAAATATGTTTCTCAAATAGGAAAGCAAGATAGGTGGGACTAAGAAACAATGAAGAGAGGGGAAGTAGTAGGGAAGAGTTTCAAGATGTAGGACCAACAAGGTAGAACACTGGGCCCTCTCTCTGGTAAGATGAGACCACATGAAAATGCTTAGATAATAGAAATGGGTTAATATTTGAGACAGAACTATCCGATAAGAAACTAGTAACTAGACAACAGCTTCATATCTAATCCAGGGTCTCTGTGTTATTTGTGGCTGACACAGCTGTGGGACTAGGCTGCAGGGAAAAACATACTGATAACACTTTTCTGTAACTTCATCAAACAAAAGCATCTTTCTGCGTCATCAGCAATTTTATTGTAGTAAACTTTTTATCGGTGATGTACAAAGAAAGAGATAATTTGAAACAATATTACTGAAGTAGATAAAAATGAATGAGTAATGGCTGTGGTGATATTTTGTTTATACTCTAAAAAATACAGCTTGCCTGAAGATCAGCGGGCAGTGTTAGCCACTAGTTAAGCACAGAGGTCTGGAGGTCTGTAAAGATAGACAGGAAGTGGGACAGGAAGTGAGATGGCTGGGCATCGAGAGGCAATGATAAGGCAGGAGAAGACAGGAGCTTAGTCTTTTTTCAGTCTGAGGATTTTATAGAGGTAACAGCTGGCTGCTCTGCTCCCCGATCTTTCAGCTTTTACCCACTAATATCTGACTCCAGACTTTTATTATTTGACCTATTAGAACTTGTGTTATAAATAGCTAAGTTATGTCTTTCTGAAACCTAAGTGGTTACTAAATCCTTGTTTAAAACAAAATTGAAGAAGGACCTAACTAAATTGCTACCCAACAAATAATTCAAAATTGTTTTGGATGACAAATCAGCATTGGTCCTTGACATATATCTCAAAATATAAATAAAAAGTCAAAAAAAAAGACACTGATAAAGCAAAATTCACTTCATTTTCAACTAATTGTGCATAGCAATTACTCTGTGCTTAGGCTTTAGAAATAAAAGAAAATTAGGAAAATTATAAAGCTTATCTCATTCTACGATACAAATTATTCCACAAGCATTAATACTAGTTGAAAATATGTATCATTTTAAGAGATATACTTCCAATCATATTTTGTCATTTAATTATTTGTCAAAATTGATGTAATGCTATTGTTTGGATAGTCTACAAGCTAGTGATAATTCATTGCAGAAATAAAATCCAAAATGTAATAAATAATCATTATATTTTAAGTTCCTTATCATTAAATTCAGTGAAGATATTGTATGAAACTTGGAAATGGAAAATCAGCTAGCAGAGGGAAAATAATGATTATATATATATATACATATATATATATATATACACATATATATACACACACATATATATATATGTGTGTGTGTGAGTGTGTGTGTGTGTGTGAGAGAGAGACAAAAGAATATACACATTGTGATGCTACCTCTATAAAAATGTTTTACACATACATATAAAATCATCTAGAAACTAGTCAGTAAAATATTATACTTGTTTAATCACATTAGTTTTACATATTTATTGCTTTTGCTTAATAAAATATTTTGCCTTCTTATCCATGAGTATGTATCATTTTTGTTTTTTCCTCATTAGATTTTTTTAACTTAATCTATATAAGTTAATGTATATGATAATATTCCAGAAAAGACAAATGAAAAATAAATAGTGTCTATCTCTACATTGTAATAACAAGGATTATTTTATGTTTTACTTGCTATTCACCTTGGACTTTTTAATATCAGTATATGTCATTCGGGTCATCAAAATATACATTTTGAAATATAAAGTCACCCTGATACTTGTGTAATTAAATGAAACCAAAATTGAAAGACACTCTTCAATATTATCATGTGATTATCTGGTGTCTGTTTCTGAGAGAATGATTTAGGTTAAATATTTTCTCTTCAGTTACCCCATATATATTCCAAGATAGTCTGAGTAATTCTGGTTGATTCAAGAGCTGAAGGCTCTAATCACAAACATGAACCAAAGAATTCCTTTTACCTTGAAAATCTCTTTTCCTTTGAAAATACCTTTTTCCTTTGAGAATTCCTTCTTTTTCTTTGAGAAATGTCTGAAAAGCTAGAACAATGATTTTACAGTACTTTATTCTTTTATTTAAACTATAGAAATGATAGGAGAGAATGAGTCTATATGTTGTGTTGATTAAAACATCATACTGTAAAAGAAAGAATAAACAGTAAAAATCTAATAAAGTAATTTAGGAAACATGTGAGGTCAGACAGCAGGATATTTTGAACTATAAACATTTCTTCTGTACAAACTTGCTTCTGTATATTAGCTCCACAATTACATATTTTGAACTTCCATAATTATAGATATCATTTTACTATCCATTTCCTTACGTGTCCACAGGGAATAATAGTAACTATCTCTTAGGATAAGACAAGACTAAACTCAAGAATATTTCAAAGAATACTAGCTAGTAATATTTTATAAATATAATAGAGTGAATTGATAACTTGTGTTACTTTATTCAAATTAAATACATTATAATACATTCAACCTTTCTTCAGTAACTGTCAAATAAAGTACTCGTCTGTAGTCTTATAGGAATTAAAAGAAATAACATATAGAATAAGGTTGCAACAACATAAAACATGTGACCTGAAGTTATCTGAATTTCTTCCTCGATAGACTGGCCTGAATAGGCTGCATCCCTATACTTCTCTGGGCTCTGGGTTCAGCCAATAGAGAGTATCTGCAGAAGATAAAAATGGAAAACACAGTAAAGTTATTTACTCCTCTGGCTTTCCCTTAAGAGAAAGGGACTGCTCTGATAGCAGTTGGTTTTTCTTAAATATACCTTTTCTTGTGTTCCATGAATTCATTCCTTGTTTTAATCTTTTTAATATTTAAGGAAATAATGTAATAATGTCAACATCCCATTAGACTTAAGCTAAATCCTGTTGTTCCCATGAACATATTCCTAATCATTATGAGTAATTATTTTGTGAATAAACCTCACTCAAATTATTGTACTATAAATGTTCCATCTGTTTCCTATTGAGATCTTGACTGACTCATAGAGTAAACCATGGCTCATAATAAAGCTTATTTTTTCATAAGACAATAATTTTAAAGGTATTTCTGTTAATGAAATTTAATCATTTAAAAGAGCTTTAAAATCAGTATTCTAGTTTACTGGGAAAAAAAATAACCCAAGAGACATTCTTAGATGCCAAACATGAATCAATTTACAGTGGAGAGGTGATAAAATTTAGCAATAACTATTCTACAGGGTAGTTGTTCAACAGGCTGCAGGAATCAATGGTTCACTTACTAAGATTTTTTTTTACATAGTCAGGTACCTGACTACTATGTATAGTATATAACTACTAACATCCAGAGCATAATACAAAAAGGACATGTGAGAATTCTGTCTTTGTTAGCAAAAAGAGACATTTCAATGAGTTGCTTCACTGTAAAAAAAACAAAATCAAATGGGGAAGCATAATTCTACGTGCTGTGGTCATCTAAAAATTGTATTACTACTCTGTGGAAATGCTTATGTTATTTTCATCCTCAGTCACATAACAAGAGTATATAGAGTGAGTTCTGTCATACCACACTCAGAGATTCTGATACTCTCACTGATACTTTCAAAATAAGATAAACATCTCATACTTTATTTTTGATATTCTACCAAGATGATATATTAGCTTTTCTCAGAAGTATAATTTTCACATGTTCTTTTGCTAGCCAACACCTTTAAATATACAAATGATTAATAAACATGCAAAATTATTTTATTTATAAAAAATAGTTTGAATGAATAAAATTTGCCAATAGTCATCTTGTGATGCTGGAACACATGCATCTCAAAAATATACACATTTTCGTCTTATGCAATGTGACAAATGGTAGACTTTAATAATTTCAATCCTGTGTGTGACCAAGTAGATTTAATGCTGCATATAAAGTCTCAAGTCCTTTATGGCTCCTAGCTGAGGTAAATGCAATCAGCAACTAGTTCTTGTGGATAAGGAACAATTTGGTGATTTTATTCTGATTGATGCATTTCTCACCTATACTAAGAGCCAGAAATTGGTGTAAGTAGATGTCTGAATAGGAAAGATTTGACAGAAAGGTGTGCATGCCAGGAAAAATGAATTAGCACAAAGTATGCATGGGGAGCATCTGAAAGGCAACATTAAAGGGAAGTAGAAAGCTAAAGTCCTTTGACATTTGTGCACCTTAAATGAATATTAATTAGGCACACTTTTGGCAAATTGCCTTGTATAACCACTGCCATCTGGAATCATAAATGCAACCCTAAGCCTAAACAAAGACTAATACACTGCATGATTCAAAGTACAGAACCCACTGTTAGTAGCATTCTCTTTATTGTATGGTTTACAAGGAAGAAATATATTTAAAATCATTCTTATAGTACAGCTAAGTATGTTATTATGGAAAATTAAATTTCTAGATACCTATTTCCTGCCAAGATAACAAGGTGCCTATAAAGTCAATATGCCAACAGGAAAATATGTATCAATTCAACTTAAAATATAGAATGTAGAAGTATGGAAATACCACAATTCTTTGGTAGATATTAAAAGTATTTTTATGGATTCTTTAATGGGAGGACTCTACATGTTTTTATTTCTTGGATGTTGGTATCCAAATGCTTCATTGATTCAATGACACTTCTTAACTCTAATTAAACTGTATCCCAAATCATACCATACCTGGAAATTGAACTATTCATGCTGTAAATTGAATTCCTCAAAGTGAATCTTTTATAAATAATACACATTAACATAAAAAACTGTCAAAATGAAATGAGGTCATTTCTAATTCTCAAAGAAGCTTGATTTGCAACTCCATCGACTCCAATAAACATTTCAAGTGAGTTGAAGCAAATGAACTCAAGACCCATGAAAATTAAAATTCAGCTCTTTCTTAAAGGGGATTTATATTATCTATGAGAATTTTACTGAATTATATTTTAGAATCACACATAAATATCTTCTCATTCATAAATTAAAGGTCTATGGACAAGACAAATCAAAGAAAATGGGTATTGAAACATTCTCTATTAATCACACGTAAACATGAGGAAAAACATTTTAATACTATTTATATACACTATACTGATGATTTTGGACATTAGTCAAAGTTCTAGCTCAATTTAGAAATGGAAATACAAATAATGAGTTATAAATTTAGTAGAGAAAGTAAACTAGAAGCAGACATGAAAATTCCATATTCAAGATCATGCTCATACATATACAACAAAATTTGTCTCCAAACTGTTGGAGTTGACACTTGAAGTATTAATTGAAAAATAAGTAAGCAAATTAATGAATAAAAATATGTGAATAATAATGATGATGATGGTGATAGGGCTTGAGAGATAGCTCAGCAGTTAATAGCAGTGACTGATCTTTCAGACCTGGGTTCAGTTCCCAGCACCCACAAGGCAGCTCACAACTGCCTGTAACTCCAGTTCCAGGGAATCCAACAGCCTCACACAGAATATATACAGTCAAACACCAGTGTGCATTAAAATATGTAAATAAATATTTCTTTAAAAAATAATAATGGTGTTAAAGAAACAGAAGCAGAAAAGGGGAGCTAATATGGGAACTAAAAGGAAACAAAAACAACTCACTTTTTAAAAAAGAATAACAGCAGAAGTTTACAAAAAGCAAATTACTCATAATCAGAAGTTTAGTTAATAATATTAGGGAAATGGGATGATCTAAAAAGAGAACCTTGTAGTACTTCTCTCCTTTGACCACAACATCCCCAAACATCTTTGGGGACAATACTTAAAATTTTGATCGTCTGGTTCTTGAGAAAAGGAAAGAATTCCCATAAGAAATCTAAGAACCATAGCGTTTGGAATCTGAATTTAAACTACACACATAACTGAGAGAGCAATATAGTCTGGAATTCATATGGATTTTACTTTACATTGTAAAATTGTGTGTGGAATGTGTATTATTTCAACACAACAAAGAACAAATCTCATAGTTCTCTAATGTGTAGCCACTTGTTATACATGAAATTGTTTTGTCTTTAAAGTCCTTCTACAAATGTATTTCAATTTCTTTAATCTCTACTCCTCCTTCTCACTGTGAAACAATCAGTTGTACCATCTAAACAAAATTACTTTACTCCCCTCACAGAGGGTTGTTTCTCCCTCTTCTCAGCAACATTGAACTCCAGCCTATAGCATCATAAGACCTATAGCCTATGGTGGGTCAGCACCCCTACCCCTAAGCCTCTGAATATCTTGCTTCGAAACTACTACAAACAGCGGGCAAATTGCAGTCTCCTGTTTTTTATTGTCAGGGATCTTCATGAGTCTTTTCTCTTATGTTTCCCCCTCCCATCACCTTGCCTTCAAGCACTTCCAGCCATCCTCTCCCCAATCTGCCCCATATTTCCAACTGCTAGACACACAACAATCTTATAAGATCCCAAATGAACTAATAAAAGTGACATGTGATGGATAAAATAAAATGATGAATTTATATTCTAAAGACATAAAACTTAGATTTCAGAAGTAATGTCCTTTATTTTCCAAGACAAAGAACATAGATAAGATGTCCAACTTAAACAAGATAGATGAATATGAGGCTTACCAAAACCCATGCTTTCTCCTATTGAAAGAATTCCTGTTTATTTTCCTTTCGAGATTTTGTAGACTACTGCCCTCAGAAAATATTTTCTGTAGCAATTTTGTCCCATTGAAAATTTTATCCTAGAGGAAAGCTCATTAAAACCCAGGAAGTTATAAATAAAACTAACTAAGAATGAGGAAGTAAGTAACTCACAAGTCTTAGGAAGTCCCTGAAACTTAATATATTCATAGTGTTCCTAACTTGTGAAATGTTTATAAGCAATAGGTACTTTTAAGCATAGGCGATTCTACGATATACTGAGTTGTAAGCAAGTCTTGAAGAATTCAGGGTTCTAGCTTTCATGAGTTGTCACTAATACTGGGGTTGGAATTCAATCATTCAGCTGCCTTCAAGTCCTCTAAACCCCTACATGTATACCTGCACTCAACTAGGTAACCACAATACACTCATCAGTTGACCAAGATGAACTCTGTTGAGAAAATTACTTTAGTCAGATCTCTATCTGAGGTGAGTAGATGTTTGTTCATTTCTCCCTAACAATAATGTCACATCACAGAATAACATAGCTAGTACCATCTTAATCAAAGCAATTTTGTTTACTCACAAGATGCTCCCAACAAGATCAGATCTGTTAATATTCCCTCACCAAAGGACATAGTGGATGATATCACTGAATCTTTACCTGAGATTTCTACCACTCCCTCCCTTTCTAGCTGTAGGTAATTTTGTACCTTCAGTAACTGGTCTCATGAGGTGTAAGCATGTATCGGAAGCACAAAAACAATTATATATAATTCTTTATCATCTATGATGATGTCACTATTTTTGCTAAGGCAGTAAGTGTGCTACATATGACACTGTAGGAATCCATTCACTCATGGATTTCTGAAAATCCAGTAAAATAGTTGATTCTCCAAGGTATACTTGGATTGAACTGCTTCTTTGTTCTGTCATTGACACCATACCTGGGATGAATATATGCTTGTTCATGTTTCCCAATGAGAGGGAGGAAGGGAGGAAGAGAGAGAGGGGGGAAGGAAGGGGAGGGAGGGAAGGAGGTAGAGGTAACTGGGATCAATATGTAAAATAAGAAAAAAAACAAAAACAGAGAATAATTTATTCATCATCAGTGTGCTTGAATTATCTGATTCAAGTAAAATGACTAGAGGTCCTTGAGGCCATTATTTAGTTTAGCAAGGAATACAAGTTGCTATGACTTCAAGTCAAGAATTTCTTTAGCATTTAGAAGCAAGTCAACAAAATGGCAGATTTCAAAAGTAGCAATTGTATCATCTTTTTGCATTATACAATAACAATAGCACCTTTTCCTTATATAAAGGCATATAGCTGTTACATAGGTACCAATTCTATCTCTAAGCCTTCAATGTGATAGTCAATGTTCATTGCTTTAGAACAGAATGAAATTTCAAAAGTTCAAAACACCGAGTTTGAGCTACGAATATAAATTACATAGTCATTGACCATATATAGCCAAGGAAATAACTGAAAATTTTATGTAATTACTTAGAAAGGTAAAATAAGTAATTTTAAAAATAATTTCATTGGGCAACACATTATTGTGGCTAACTAAAATGCTACAAAGACGCTCACTAAAAAGTCCAAGGTAATGGGCCCCCCAGACTGATAGCTGGGAATCCAGCACGGGACTGACTCAGACCCCCTGAATATGGGTCTCAGCTAGAAGGTTTGAGCAGTCTAAGGGACTTCAGACAGTAGAACCAGGATGTATTCCTGGTGCACAAAAGGACTTTGCGGACACATCCCCCATGAAGGAATACTCCCTTAACCTAGAGACAAGAGAGAAGTCCTAGTCCCTACTTCAAATGACTTGACAGATTTACATGATGCCACCTGGATAGCATGGCCCTATATGTGGAATGGAGGTGGGGGGATGGGAGGGGAGAGTGGTCAGGGTGCATGTGAGAGGGGAAAGAGGGTAAGAGGGAGGGAGGGAGGGAGGGAGAGGAAACTGAGATCGACATGTAAAATTTTTAAATTATATCATTAATAAAAAAAACTATTATTAACACTTAAAAAAGTCCAAGGTATATATGTATATAACTTAGGATATATACCAATATATATCATGTATATCATGTATATCAATATCACACACACACACACTCACACACACACACACACACACACACACACACACACACACACACACACATATATATATATATATATATATATATATATATATATGTGAGATGATGATGATTAGAGGTGCTTCTCAAATTTCCCACATATATCCTGCTTGTACAATAAAACCTTTCTGAAGAACAGAGAATGGAGTTTGGCACTAGCTAACCACAGAGGTTTGGATGTCTGTGAAGACAGAAAAGAACAGAGAATGCTGGGCAGAGAGGACATAAGTGGGAAGCAGGAACTGGCACTCTTGTCTACTGAGATGCTTAGGAGGTAAAGGTGGCTTTGGCTTGCTCCATCTTCTCTCTGATCTCTCAGCATTATCCTCTATATATGTGTCTCTGAGTTTTTATTACTTAGACCAATTAAGAACTCCATTTACAAAACTTCTCTGGTAGTTTTGTAGTGGGTCACTGGAGGTGTCAAATTTGTAATTCATGCTCCAGTCACAGGAAAAGGTAAGCATAAGCCTGTTTCTAGCCCACATTCCAGTACCCTGCTCAAAGCCTACTAAAGCCTGGGGACTGTGCATGGGAAAACCCATCACAAAGGACAAGCCCATCCAGTGTCTGGCAATGTTGATAGTAGTCCCACCTCTACCCACTTGAAGAGGAGAACCATCAGAGTATTGGACCTGCTTACACCCACCAAAAGAAAACCTTGGTCTCTTATACACCAGGAAAGGGAGAGAATCCACTGGTATGCACTGGAAGAAGGGATGTGTAGACAACAGTATAAGAACAGAGTCAACAACAGAAAGATCAATATGACACCACCAGAGTCTAGGGACTCCACACTAGCAACAATTGAACATCCCAACACAGATGAAGCAGAAGAGAACAACCTTAAAACAACTTTAAGAGAACAACCTTAAAACAACTTTAAGATGATGATAGAGACCCTCTAGTAGGAAATGAGAAAATCCTTTAAAGAAATGGAAGAAAAAGAAAAACAAACAAAACTTTCAAAAAATGAAGGAAAAGACAAATCAAAACTTCCAAGAAACAATTCAAACAGGTTTGAAAGCTGAAATACACACAAACACACACACACAAAAAAAAAAACTAAAAAAAAAAGACACAGACTGAGGACTGAGGGAATACTAGAAAATAGAAAAGCTAGGAAAATGGTCAGGGCCTATAGAAGTAAGCATAACCAACAGAATGCAATATACAGTAAACCAACAGACAACATCAAACTAAATGGAGAGAAACTCAATGTAATTCCTCTAAAATCAGGAACAAGACAATGTTGTCCACTCTCTCCGTATCTCTTCAGTATTGTACTGAAATTTCTAGATAGAGCAGTAACAAAACAGAAGTAGATTAAGGGGACACAAATTGGAAAGGAAGAAGTCAAACTTCACAATGTGCAGATGATATGCTGGTTAACATAAGTGACCTGAAAAACTCTACCAAGGAACTCCTACAGCTGATAAACACCTTTAGAAAAGTGGCAGGATACAAAATAAACAAAAAACAAACAAAAAACAGTAGCCCTACCATACACATATAAAGGGGCTGAGAAAGAAATCATAAAAACATCACCCTTTACAATAGCCACAAACAACATAAAATATCTTGGGGTAACACTAGCCAAACAAGGGCTATACAGCAAGAACTTTGAGTCCATCAAGAAAGAAATTAAAGAAGATACCAGAAAATGGAGAGACCTCCCATGCTTATGGATAGGCAGGCTCAACATAGTAAAAATGACAATCTTGCAAAATGCAATCTACAGATTCAATGCAATCCCCATCAAAATCCCAGCACAATTCTTCACAGACCTTGAAAGAACAACACTCAAATTTATATAGAAAAACAAAAGACCCAGGATATACAAAACAACCCTGCACAATAAAGGAATTTTCGGAGGCATCACCATCCCTGACTTCAAACTCTACTATACAGCAACAGTCCCGAAAACAGCTTGGCATTGGCACAAAAATAGACATACCAATAGAATCAAATTGAAAACCATGATATTAGCCCACATACCTATGAACACTTGATTTTTGAAAAATCAGCTAAAATTATACAATGAAAAAAAGAAAAATATCTTCCACAAATGGTTCTGGCACAACTAGATGATGGTATGTACAAGTCTACAGATAGATCCATATCTATCCCCATGCTCAAAACTTCAGTCCATATGGATCAAAGACCTCAACATAAATCCAGCAACAATGAATATCTTAGGAGAGAAAGTGGTAGGTACCCTTGAATGAATTAGTAAAGAAGACCATTTCCTAAACATAGCACCAGTAGCACAGACACTGAGATCGAAAATTAATACATGGGACCTCCTCAAACTGCAAAGCTTCAGGAAGGCAAAGGACACAGTCAACAAGACCAAATGGCAGCCCACAGACTGGGAAAAGATTTTCACCAACCCCACATCTGACAGAGGGATGATCTCCAAAATATACAAACAACTCAAGAAACTAGTCACCAAAACAGCAAATGTACCCTATTTAAAAATGGGGTACAGAACTAAATAGAGAATTCTCAACAGAGGAATCTAAAATGGCTGAAAGACATTTAAGAAAGTGCTCAACATTCTCAGCCATGAGGGAAATGCAAATCAAAACAACTCTGATATACCATCTTACTCCTGTCAGAGTGGCTAAAATAAAAAACTACAATGACATCTTATGCTGGAGAGGATGTGGAGAAAGGGGTATGCTTCTCCACTGCTGGTGGAAGTACAAACTTGTACAGCCACTTTGGAAATCAGTGTGACAGTTCATCAGGAAACTGGGAATCAGTCTACTGCAAAATCCAGCAATTCCACTATTAGGCATATGCCCAAAAGTTGCAAATTCATACAACAAGGACATCTGTTCAACTATGTTCATAGCAGTATCATTTGTAATAACCAGAACCTGGAAGCAACCTAGATGCCCCAAAACTGAAGAATGGATAAAGACATTGTGGTACATTTACACAATGGAGTACTACTCAGTGGAGAAAAACAATGGAATCTTAAATATGCAAGCAAATGGATGAAACTATCCTGAGTGAGGTAACCAAGGCACAGAAAGACAAACATGGTTTGTACTTACTCATATATGCATTTTAGACATAGAGCAAAGGATCACCAGCACATAATCCACACTGCCAGAGAAGCTAGGAAACAAGGAAGACCCTAATAGAACAAAGGTGTGAAAGTTAAATGTTAATAATTATTTATGAAAAGTTCACAGATAACAACATAGTCAGTGTCGTGATATTCCTACAAAATTAAAGGAAGTCAAATTTGTTCAGTTTTTCAACTTATACTTTACTATTATACTAGAAATGCAAATGAGACCACATAAATAAAAAGAATAAAACATATCTGAACTGGAAAACAGTAATTTTTTTCATATACTGTTATCCTACATGCAGAATGCCCTAAATAGTGATGGTAATTATAATAATAAATAATATTAGGATAATGTATAACTAATAAACCACTTCAGTCATAGGATATAAAATGAACATGCAAAATAAGAATTAGTATTATAATACCAATAATCTCCAAAAATAAAACTCAAGCAATTATTCCAACATTATCAAAGAGAAGAAAATAATAAACATATCCTCTCATCAATTAGTGTTGTTATTATAAAAAATATGAGTATTTATAATAAAGTTTAGAAAAGTATATTTGAGTCACTATTGGTGACAATAAAATTGATATTGCTATATGGAAATTAGAATGCATGTTCTTAAAATCAACCCTGAAATTGTCATTTGATTGAAAACAGCATGTCTGTGTACAGTTACTTTTGAATTACAAGGGCATTATATCCTAGAAGAATTCATCTTAAACTGTACTTTGACATTCACATAATACAGTCAACCCATGTAATTTCATTGCTTAGCTTAATGTACTAATACTGCATTCACATCCCTAGAAAGGAACTGTGAGAGAGTGTCATTGTCACATGTTTCTAACAAGGGAAAAGCTCAAAATTACAAATTTTAAGAAAGTATTGTCTCTACTTTGCTTAGTAATTTTATGTAATCACCATGTCAAAACATTGTAGGCTCATCATAAATTACAGGCAAATTATATATACCCAAAAGAAATAAAATAAGTAGTGTTATAATTTGAACTTTAAATAATTTCCTAAACCTTATTGTTATAGAGTAGGTTCTGAGCCTGTGGTAGAGTATAGTAGAAGATAGGTCATTTGATGGGTATCATTAAAAATGTTATTTAAATTCTGAACCACCACCAACACCCCTGATCACTGGTGAACAGATTCCATCGAACACATGGTCCTGCCATGACATTCTGAGCTTCCAATGGTTGAAAGCAAGAGAATAAAGCACAACAGATCTCAAGCTAGTACTGAACTGGATGCTTCATCCCTACCAGCCAGCTTTCATAGTGCTTAAAGATGCTATTCATTAACTAGAGGATACAACTAGTCATCAATCTTAATCCTAAAAATTGGTGTAATAGTGGCAAGAATAACATGGGAATAAGCAACAATTTCTGATTTTATTGAAGTCCCATGACACAGGTTTAAACTGATACCTTGTTTCTTTCATAGACCAAGAATTTATAAATAGTTCAAAGACCCAATTCTGCTACGTAAAGAAGAAAACAGGCATTTTAAGGACCTCTCACTATACCTACAGATTAATGAATCTCTCAGTTTTCACCAGAAAAGCTCCTTTATTTTCAGTAGATGGTGACTAGCACAGATATTCACAGATTTCAAGGTTCAGAGAATAAGATATTGTGGAATGCTTAGCCATAAATGGATATCATGTCCTAGCCATCAAATGCTAAGAGATCACTATGGAAGAAGAAAGAGTTTAAGAACCAGCGGTATTGATATGTTCAAAAAAAATAATGACTTCAACAACAACAGAGCAGATACGTACATGGACTTGCAACAATTATGTCAGCATACACAAGAGCTCAAGTCCACCCAAATTGCATCATGGAGAGATGAGGTGAACATGAAGTACTACCCCTAATCAAGACAACACTGGAAACTAACAGCTTCATACAGACTTAGTTTTTCTTAAGAATCTGTTTGATTTGTTTTTATTTTACTTAATTTTATTTTACCATTATTGTTTTACATATGAATGTATTCTAATAAGTGATGGAAGGGAGTAGTGTGGATTTTGGCAGAAGGGAAAGTGGGGGAAAGACCTGGGAGGAGTTTGGGAAAAGGAAATCCTATCAGAAAATATTATATTAAAACATTTATTAAAAAATTTTATCACATAATAAAAGAATATATTTAATGGTGTATTGCTACACCCCAGTGGAAGGCCACATGTCCAAGATTATATGGGTAGGACAAATTGTTTTTGACTGGTAAAACTCAAGATGAAAAAGATAACTTATTTTCTACCCAGAGTGGTAGGTATGGATGTAGCCTGGTGACCTGTGATATCTGTTGGACTAGTTCACATCTGATCCCCCAGAAATTTATGCTTATCCCAGACTCTTCCTTCCTAGACCTTTACCTTGAGCATTGTTTCTCAGTCAATAGAGCCTATCCTTATGGGAGATGTCACTTGTACTTTAAATATGGGACAGGAGATGGTTATTAGCCTGGTGGCTGTTGTGTTGTAGGGCCATGCTACACCCGACTTCTTCAGTCATTTATATTTATCTCAGTCATTCTCCCTAGACCCTTATCTTGAGCATTGTTTCCCAGTCCACATAACCCATCTTTGTGGAAAATGTCAGGTGTACTTTGAAGAGATTGCTTTATTGTTCATATGGGATTAAGTTATTATCGGGAAACTTTACTCCAAAATTGTGCTGCACTAAATATGCCTAAAGTAAGTTTTCTGGGGCTAGGCTCTAGAAGTTTAAAGTAGCACCAGCTACTGAGTTGTATTGAACCTGATTTCCTTACTGCAACATAAGGATTTACATTCAGCCTGACCTACTGGTCATAGACAGCCCTACAGATCATATTCTCTTTTCTCTCCCAACTTCTCCTAGCTTTTTTCCCAAACCCTACCCACCCAACTTCATGTTCTTTCTTTCTCTGAAACAAAAAAGGAAAACAACAAACTCTCCCAAGTAAAAATCAAAACAGGCAAAACAAAATGAAATGAAACAACAACAAAAAAGCCCAAACAAAGTAAAATGAATCATTAAGCCCACAAAATAGCATTAAATGCCTGTTGTGTTTGCTAACTATTCGTGGGCATGGAGCCTGTCCTGAAATATGGTTGACATACCCACTGATACTCCATTAATGAAAAGAAATTGCTTCTTATAGTTGAAATTTTGTGGCCATTTTCCTTACTTGGAGCTAGGATATTTTCTGGCTTGAACCTCTGCAGGTCTTGTGTTCATTGTCATGATTTCATACGTGTATCAGTTCTGTTGTCTGGAATACACTATTTCTGAACTCATTTACCATATTTGGCTCTAACAATCTTTGTGCCTCCTCTTTCAAATACAGCCCTGAGCCTTGAGGTGAAGGGTTTGATAATTATATTCCATTTATGACTGAGTGTCCAAAGACTTTCATTCTTTCTCATTATCCAGTTTTTGACTACTTTGTTAATCAACATCTACTGCAAGAAGCTTCTCTGATGAGGGTTGATCAATGTTCTGGCCTATAGGTAAAGCAATATATCATTAGGAGTCATTTTGTTGCTATATTATTTTAGCATAGTAATAGCAGGAGATTTCTCTGAGGATCACTTCCGAGTCTCAGGTTCTTTTAAGCTAATGATTTTAGTTCAAATTATTCACATTCATTTGTTAGTAGTATATTTGAAGCAATTATAATCAGTTAGGATTAATTTGGCTCTCAGTGACTGAGATCAACATTAAAATGGGAATATAGTCTACAGCCATACCACCCTGAAGACGTCTGAGTTCGTATAGAATAGGAATTTATTGTCATGTTATTTTCATTATCATTATTTTTCCATAAATTATATACATTTGATGTATACAGAATGGTTTTAATAATTCTCTGCTTATATAACATACTATGCATTTCTATATACATTATATATGTACATATATATACATATATGCTTATAAATGATGACTATCACAACTAAGGTAATAAATATATCCATACTCTCACAAGATTATTTTTTTCTATTCTGTCACTTTAAATCTATTTTTTTTCTAAATAATATAGCATTAACTATAGTTATTATGAAACAAATTAGATGTCTAGATTTATTCATCTGACTTAACTAAAACTCTGTACATTTTGACCAACATTTCCACATTTATATTTCTATTCTTTTTCATTCTATACCCATCCATTCTTTCTAAATAATTGAATCGTGAAATTTTTGTCCTTCTGTGTCTGGATACCTTTTTTAATAAGATACCTTTTACTCTGTTCAGCTGTTTTGTCATTACAACATGATTCCATTATTTTATGAGGCTTAAAACATTTCTTTGTATTTAAATCTGAGTTTTTTTTAAACTTAGTCATCTGTTAATTGAAAGGTTACTTCAATATATAGATGGTTGTAAATAATTCTGCAAAAACATAAGAGAAAACAAAAGAGCTCTTCAAAAAGGATTTATATATGGTATGTTTCTGTCACTGTAACAAAATACTTGAGAAACCAAACTTACAGGCATTGTTTATTTTGGATCATGTTTTCTGACAATGATATATTTTAAAAAAGAGGAAACACTGTGTATTTTACATTCCTATTCTTTCCTAGTGCTTGTCTGTGAGCACAGAGGCCTCATTGCCCTCTAACAATGACTGAAATACATTGTATGATTTTTAATAAAACATCACAAGGAGAAATCATTGCCTTTATATTCTGTGGTTCTTTTTCCATTATGTAAAACTGATTCATGTATTTTCCTACATTTATGTATGTATATGTATATATGGGTGTATTATGTATGCATATATGTTGAATTATTAATGAAAATATATATTGACTACTACTTTCCATTTTTCATTAGCTTAATATGAGTATTAATTTAAATTAGAAAGATTTATATTAAATGCATTAGAAGGCAGAACAAAAAAGCAAATTATATTTGATCGCTTCATCCTTAAGGAGCTATTAGATACAATAAAGCAAAAGATAGAAGGAAGTATAGAATGCCAACCAACACTTAAAAGTAACACAGGGAAAAACGGAGCCAGGTAAGAAGAAAAACTGAAAATGAATGGTGGGGTGGACTGATCATAGGAATCCTTGTGAACAGAAATCAGATGGGAAAAGGGCAGCATTTAAACAGCCTGAAGTTTGAAGTTTTAACTATACTATATGTGAAAGCCCACTGCCATCCAGTGTGAAATTAACAACCCAACATACTGTCTGAATAATTCCAGTGATATTTTTTGTGAAATCCTTTCACAAATCAGTATACTTCTGTCTCTTGTTCCATTTGCCAGTAATTTTCTTATAAATGAAATTATTGTCATCAGTTCTGAAGAACGAAATTTGGTTATGCATTAGCTTGTACTAAACCTTCTTACAGGCAATTATATATCTTCTACATTTTTATAAAAAAAAAATTAGTTTCCATTGTTTGAGAGTGTATAAAGAAATAACCACTTTATGATTACTCAGCACTTTCACAAACCTCATAATAACATGGTACTCAAAACTAAGTAAATAAAACTGTCACCATTGTACTAAATTTAACTTGAAACAGTTACATCCCATTACGTGTTCTTAAAATTCTAATTATCAAATAAGTTTGGTTAAGAAGAAAAAAATCTCCTGCCATTATTCTTAAAATTAAGTTGACTAGAAAAATAAGCTTTAGGTGTTGCACACCTGCATATACTAAATAAATACTATTTAAAACACATTGAACTAAATTATTTGTATTCCCTGCCAGTAATAATCTTTTTTTCAACATTGACACATGAATGCTTGGTTGCCTTCATTCATTTAGATCTTTACTCATGTGTCTCACTCATGTGACCTCCTTTGACTACTATAACTAAAATAACATTATAAATTATTCCACTTTCTCGCTTGCTTTGTGTCTCTCCTTAGCACTTACTATCAATAGGCTATAATTTATCCACTTAATACCTTTTTTATTTGAATTTCTTTTAGGACACAAACTGCCTTCCCCAATACCCAGAGTAGTGAATGCCAAGTAGAAAGAACTGCACAAATGTTTTGAATATAGGAGATTAAAAGAAAAGAAAAAAATAATAAATTAAAACCAGGACTGGATGGGATTAAAAGAATAGTGATGGGAGATGTCATTCTGTAAATATGTTTTTCTTAGTGGTTAATGACTAAAGCCCTGCTAGCCAATAGGAAGGCAAGATTGGTGGAACTAGGAGACAAGGAAGGTTCTGGGAGATGTAATAGAGGAGAATCAAGATGTAGGGACTTGAGAGAAGAAGTCTGTACCCTCTCTCCAGTAAAATAAGACCATGTGTAAACACTTAGATTAATAGAAATGGGTTAATATTTAAGACAGAGCTAGTCAATAAGAAACACTAGAACAGGCCAATGGCTTTATAATTAATACAGTGTCTCTGTGTGTTATTTGTGATTGACACAGCTCTGGGACCAGGCTAGTTGGAAAACTGCATTTAACAGAATAGAAAAAATAAAAACCATGACTGGAGAGAAATAAAAATCCAAACACAAATTTTCAAATATCTCAAATCAGCAGAAAGCATATGAATGAAAATGAGAAGAAAACACAGGTTTTACTTTCTAATGGTTAAAATGCTACATTTATTATCAATACCCCAAGTGATTGCATATATGAAGACTATATAATATGGGTACCAGAAGTAAGAATACATGTTCCTGAAATGTTTCCTAAAAAAATTCAGCAATATGCATCGAAACATCTATTGTATATTGTTAAATATACAAACCTTTTCTTATACTCGTTTTCCAAAGAAAATTGCTATTTATGTGCTATAGGTCATGTTGTACAGAAGTACCATACAACACTGTTTATAATAGTGAAAAATTAAAAACCATTAAAATATCAGAAATTGAGTACTCACAGAAAGTATACTACATTTTTACAACCATTGAAATAATACTGATAAATAATATTAAATGTCATGGAAATTTGCTTATACCATGTCACAAAATAGGTTAGTACATAATTTATAGTATTTTTTTTGCTTTTCAGTATTTTAAATGTAGACTCAAATTGTTATATAATGTTTTCAAAACATAAACAAATTATTATTCATTTTCCATGTAAATAATTATTCTACAGAATGAGTTAAGTTTTGTTTTTGTCTATTAAAAAAAGTTGTAATTATTGCCATACACTATCTTTGAAAAGACATTTTTAATGAATGACAACTTAATTTGTGTAAATCTAGTCAACTTGGTCATTTCAAGTAAATATATTCAAAAATGCAAGACTGACTGAATTTTAACATATTTTTGGTGATATTTAACATATCAAATTCTCTATTAACATAAGCATCCTGTTTAAGATCTATCCAAAGTTTGAAGATCTATCCAAGAAGTTTCTCATATCTTCACTCTATAATTAACTTCCATTTAACATTTAATTTCATGTTTTAAATTATTTACTATGTATGGATGTTTTTCTCTACATATGTATGTGTACCATATATGTACCTGGTGCCTCCCTCTTTCCCCAAGGCCAGAAGAGGGCATCACATCCTCTGGAACTATAACTATAGTCAGTTGTGAGCTTGACATTTAATTTTAAATTTAGTATCCTGAGAATTAAAATTCCTGGGAAGAAGCTGTTACTACAAAGGCTCATTGACTGATTAGAGCTTCAATGATGTGGTGAGGTTGGAATATTGCAAATTCAGAGATAAATAGCCCTCTTACTTGTCATTTATTGCCCATCTCTGTAAGTGACAATCATCTGTGTGACCATTTTGTAAATCCCTTAGAATGCCTAAACAGACAGTGAATTTCCACCATTCAAAAGTCTAAAAATGCCAATACATAACATCTAATGCCTAAAGCTAAGATTTCCCTACTTTTCTGTAATTGGCCTGCCTGATAATTCAACCAAAGAATAGGAAAGATGTCTTTAGTTGTGATTGATTTTATTCTATTACAATTAAATTTCATTGAACTCTTGCCATGTTGGAACATGAATCTCTGTTTCTGCACCATAGTCAATCATACTGATACCCAGAATATACACTCTTTTGCTCCTTTGAGATAACAGCTGTTTCCTTCACCAATAATTCTTTTATGTGACTTTTTCAGCATATTCTGTATTTGCTACTCCTTCCCAATAAACTGGAAAATTCCATGTGGAAAAGAGATGTTAGGCTCATTTAGCATTCCTCTCAGAGTAAGCACATAGCTTTGTTTCCCTGTTGAAACTTCATTGAAGCAAAATAAATTCTCATTTGCACATGGTTATTTGTTGGAGATTTCTTCTGAGTTAGGGATGGGGCATGTGCCCACTTCTGTCAGTTCTAAGAAACCATCTGGTGCAGACCCAAGCAGGTCCAGAGCATGGTGACTCAGTCTCTCTGAGTTCAAATGTGCATTGATCCCATTGATTTAGAGGACCTTGTTTCCTTGTTTCTCCATCCCCTCTGGCTCTTGCACTCTTTGCTTCTCCTTCTGCAGGGTTCTCTGACCTCTGAGGGGAGAGATTTGATAGAGATATCCCATTTAGAGTTGGTCTTTCAAGTTCTCTCATTTTCTTCATAATACTTAGCTGATGGTGTCTGTATTTGTTCCCATTTGCTGCAAGAAGAAGCTCTTATGATGGCTTAGCAAGACATTTATCTATGAATATAGCAGATTGTTACTGGGAGTTGTTTTATTGCTCCATCTTTTTAGAATAGTAGTACTTTGTATTAGCCTAGGTCACTGAGCTGTTAAGTCTCAGGTTTTTGTTTACCCAAGCAGGATTGGCTATGGGTTCTATCTGGTGGAGTGGGCTTTTAAGATAAATCAGACATTGGTTGGTTGCTCCCACAGTCTTTGTGTCACCATTGCACTAGCATATCTTACAAACAGGACACCATTTGAGATCAAAGGATTTGTAACTGAGTTTGTGCTTACATTACTACTTTGGTAATAGGCAGAGTACCTTCCTGTAACAAAGAAACAAGAATGTAGGGGTGAAGGCTCTATGTAGGCCCCAGCTCAACTGCTCCATGTTCAGTGAATTGTGTAGGTGTTGTATTAAGCAATAGGACTTTGCCTTCACTTTGAGGAAAACAACTTATTACCTTAGCAATAGCATAGGTTGCTTGGAAGTTATCATGGAACTCCATTGGCCAACAGCAATCTAATTAATGAAACCTAATCTCAGTACTAGACACTAGATGTCGAGTTGGAGATCATCTCTCCTATTATTGGGCTCTTTCCTTCGTATTGCCTTAACATGTGCAGACATTTTAGGATGCTTCTAATGTAGTAGGTTTCCATACAACCCCTCCTGTGCCCTTTATGTTATTTTTACTCTCTAAATTCTAATTTATTTATTTTACATCCTGTCCAGTTCCCCCTCTCTCCTCTCCTCCCATTCCCTCCTCCAGCCTCCCCTCTGTCTGTCCCCTCCCAGTCCACTCCTTTGTTTCTGTTTAGAAATGTGCAGGCCTCCTGTGAATATCAAGAAAGTATAGCATATCAAGTTGCAGAAAGCCTAATCACCTCCCCTTGTATTAAGGTGGGTCAAGACAATCCAGTATGAGGAATATGTTCTGAAGCCATCTGTTTCTGCATTTCCTCCTTCCTCCTCCTCTTCCCTCTTCACTTGATTCTCCCAATACAGTGTCCTCCAACCTACAATCCTTCCAAAGCTACCTATTCTCTTTTCCTTTCCCAGAGAGTTCTGCCTGTCTCTCTTGTAGACAATTATTCTGTACATAAATGTGGTCCTAATTCCATTCCTGATACTGTCATGAAATAAATTCACCAAAATAAAACAAACAACAAACAAAAACCTTATGGGGAAGAGGGGTGTTATTTTTGTTCACTGTTCCATAATGAGAACATCTATTATAGCAGGCATGGCTACAGAGTACTGAATGGAACAGTGCAACTCACCCAGAAAGCATAGAGATTACAAAACTTAGAGCCAGGCAACAAAATCTCAAAGCAGGATACCTGCCCCTCTGACAAGTAAGTACTACCTCCTAAAGGATTCATAATCCTTCCCCCCAAAAGAGCTACCAACTGAGGACAAGGTTCAAATACCTGAGCATATTGAGGACATTTTGCATTAATACTGCAATATTATGAGTGTATAGTAGGGAAAAAGGGCTTAAAAATGTTCAGAAAGAATAAATCAAATTTCTACAAATAGCAGTCTTTAATTAAAATAAAAAACCTAAGTCCCTGTGCAGTATCAATAGAGAAGATATATTTCATAAACTAGAAACTAAGAAATAGCACAAAATATAGCAGAAGCAAAATATCAAATATGTACAGACATTCAGAAAAAGGGATGCTATGGTAGAAAAGGCTTCCATAAAGAAGGAAGAAAAGAGAATATGAAAAAGCAATATTAAAAGAGACATAAGACACAGATACTTCAAAGTTGCTAAAGAAATGAATCTTGAGATCCAGCAAGCATGACTAAGAAAAATAAATCTGTACAGGAGCTTAGTACAAGAAAACTCTTGAAACCATTAGTAACAGTAGCTACAATATAGTGTAAAATATCTAAAAATACTGAGATAAAATAAATTTCAGATGGTGGGCTGGAGAGATGGCTCAATAATAAAAGGCTATATATATTTCAGTGTTTTGACGGCACGCACGTATGTGTACCACATATATTCATGGTGCCTATGGAAGCCAGAAAGGGGCATCAAGACCCAAGGAACTAGAGTTGTGGATGGCTGTGATTCACCATGTGGATGTCAGGAACCAAACCTGGGTCTCTGCAAGAGCAGTAAGTACTCTTTACCAGAGAGTCATCTCTCCAGCCCCTATTGCCCTTGTAGAAAAAAAAAATAACAAGAGAAAACGATATGGGGATTTAAACAAAATATGATTAATGTATTCCATCTTGTTTTTGAAAATTGTTCATTCCATACTGAACATTTCCTGAGACTGTGTCTATGCCACCCTTTGACAGATAACAATGATATTTTAGCCTACTAATACTGGAACACTTTCTGTAATTTCACAAGATGGGATGGGTATCACCTGTGACTGATGATCCATGTTTATAAGCAAAGTAAAAGGTGCCAAAACTAACTGAACATTCTTAGGATTCGGTGAAATCCCAATATCTGCACTCCACTCTAACATATTCCTCTCAAAAAGTGCCTTCTACTTTAGATAGCTAGCGAGAAGGCTGTAGGATACAGTAATTATACTTTCACAGTAAAGTTAGCAAGGAAAAGAGAAAGCACATGCAAGAAATCTGTTTTTTCCTTACCATTACATGATGAGTTGGTACAATAAATAAAATTCATTTGTAAAGGCCAAGCAACTCTCTACTGAGAGAGAATAGATTACTAATTGTAACTAAGTGTAGACAAATCACTAGCCAATTAACTGCATGCAAGGAGAAAGTGAAGCTTGGGACCTATTAAATAAAGAAGAATTCAAAGCCAGACACCGTATGGAAAATTCTACAGAGAAAAAGGCTGTTGCTAAGTTCATGAGGCATCCCAGCATGCCCATTCTGTCATTTATGGTCTTCAGCTACAAAAGCAAAGGATTTCCAATCTGATCTTCCATGGGTGAAAGCTGTGATTAGGGAAAAGCCTGGAGAGACCATAATCCTTCCCATTTCCTGAAGCATCTGTTTTCTTTGTCATTTTTTTGACTTATTATAAGACACCATAAACACATATATGCTAATATGTTAATGTTTCACTTTGGAAATTAGTTTCCATTTCTCGTGTTTTTCTATTGCTATGTGTACCCAGTAGGATAAGGCAAATTTCACTCAATAGACTAAAGATGGTAGAAACTAATGAAGAAACAGTGTAAATAACCAGCTGCATATTAAAGTATTTTCCAGCAATGGCACCCTGAATTTTTATTCCACTGTGCTACTGAACATAATGGTTCAGACAAAAGTGTCTAAATCCTGCTACGTGAGTTTGAATCCTGTCCCTGCTATTTGGTATGTAGGTGAGATAGAACATGCTACTTAAACTCCCAATGTCTCTGAGTATATTTTAATTTCTTTCTGTGAGAGAAGAACAAAACAAGGTCTCTAAGGAAGATTCAATTTGATTATATATATATATATGTATATATGTATATATATACATACACACAAACATATATATATATGGTGCATTATGCATAGCATATAGTCTCTGTGTAAATCATTTAACATTTAATTTATTTCAGGTGTATTTATTTCCTTTTCAAATCACTGCATTCCTGATACTAATGAGAATTCCTATCTGGGTGCCCTGCTGTCTCCTTGACATATGTCAGTTATATCCAGTAACTTTCAGTTGTTACAGGTTAATCCATTTAAAATCCCAATGGTATATTCAGTTTCAATTTTCTGCTCTTCTCTGAACCTTCAATACACCACTCCTCAGGCAGGCCAGGATTAAGGCCCCAGGGTTTAGAATGAAATGTGAAAATATTGATTAAACTTCACTTGTCTTTCTTTGTAAAATTGTGTGGTAGAGGAAATGGTAGTAGACTCCTATTGTTCCTCCTCCCGCTCCACTCAAAAGTCAGCATCATCAGTGTTGGCAGACAGGGTAGAGTGATCAACTTTCCTACTGTTCACTGTCTTTGTTGGATGTCACTATTTGCTTTTGTTTCTATTCCTGGCTATCACTAAGCATGGATACTTTATCTATGCAAGCATCAAGTGACCTAAATAAGGAAAATGATTTTATGTGTTTGATTTTTATTCCTTGAGGAACTGGTACAAATGTCTCCATTTCCCTAATTCAAGAGATCTGCCCCCTGTTCAGTATCTTCTACCCCATTACCATACAGTCTACTTAGCATAACTACTCCCATTACCATACAGTCTACTTGGCATAACTACTAATGTATAGGGACAGTGTATTAAGCAGACACTTCAAGTCTAACTTCTTCATCTCATAACCAACTCACAGGAAATTCATGAACACATGCCATACCAATTTGTGATAAGCATAATTTCATTCATTAATGCCTAGATTCTCACCATTGTACCTTTTGGCAGGCTCCCTTTTTCAAGTTCAGCATGGCATATGTCTGCAGTATATGTTCTCCTAGGAAGTGAGAGGTCATTCTCCTTAAAAACAAGCTATCACTATTTTTTTCCCAGATTCTCGAAATAGCATCCTAAATGGGCTTGTTGTTTACAACCTCCCATGTTCTTGTTACAATAGCCAGAGTACTGTCATGAAGATTTAAGCCAGGAATGTCATTTCTGAACTCAATAATTTTTAGCATTGTCACCTTGTTGAGAGGAAAAACTAAAAATCCTAAAAGGAGCTTTTAAAAGCACTGCTACACATTCAGGTTGCCTATTACATTTAGGAGCCCATTTCCTAACTATGCTTTTCCTCTTATTTATTCTGTTTCAGTCACACTACCTACTTGCCAACTGCTGGTACTTCTGCCTAGGAGATATTTGCCCAGATAACTGCAGATCTTTGTTCAAGTGTCACTTCCTTGACAAAGACCTGCCTGAGCATGCTATTTAAAATGCAAGCCATCGTCTCTAGTACACCTGATCTCACATTTCTGCTTTATAATTCTACATACCACCTATCATTCTATCATATACTATTTGGTGAGATTTCTCCCTAAAATTTACCCTTTCAGATAGTAAATATTTACATACTCATTCACTGTGATAGCCTTGGAGCAAAACACTGTTCAGCATGTAATAGAGGCTTACTGAATCAATGTTATTAATGGTGATACAAAGAAGACATGACACAGGAAGCATATCTAAGAAAAAAATGTTAAATTCCAGGTTTTAAAATCATTTTTGTTATGTTTTGAGAGCTTAGAAACAGAATTGCTTTTTGTCTAAGAAAATAATAGTAAATATTGGAACTGTTATTGGTGTGGATCTCAATTGTCTGCATATAGCCAATTATGACTTAAAACTTACAACTGTGCATTTTACAGTTAAAAGAACACCAATAAAAGATTGGAGAAGAAAATTCCCCAGAAATCAGTGTTCACTAAGACTAAATGGAATTAGTTCTTTTATCCAATAGTCCATAATATATTTTATAACAACTACTATAAAGTTTATACAATAAATCCAATCTATTTCACACTGCAGTTTATTTTGTGTCCTTAAGATATTGACTACCACTTTACAATATTGATATTTTGAAGAATATGGTTTCTCTATCTTTATGCTAAATTTGACTTTTTCTTTGTGGTATTAAAAAATGTACTTTATTTACTATACTTATAACATTACAGTCTAGAAAACTGATTAAATATTGATGGAATGCTGTTGGATATTTGTACACTATATGAAGATGCATTACTGTGATTGTTGTAATAAAAAGCAGAATGGGCAACAGTTAAGATGGGACTTCCAGGCAGAAAGAACCATCTAGGAAGAAGAAATGGGGAGTTTCAAGCCAGATAAGAGGAAGCAGAATGGGCATTACAATCCTCAAGGAAGAATGCAAATTAAAACTTTGGGTTAATTTAAGTTATAAGAACTAGTTAAGAACAAGCCTAAGCTAAGATTGAACTTTTATAAATAATAATGTATCTCCATCCCATCATTTGAGGGCTGGTAGTCCCAAAGAAAAAAGTACTACTAAAAGAATATTTCCTGGTAAGAGTTTTTCATAGGTATGTATTCACTTATTTATAAACATTAGCTTATAAGTATTCTATACCCAGGTTACAATTCATATAACCACAGAAGTTAGGTCTAGAGTAAGGGACTGATGGAGAAGGAAGGATGTCCTCCTAACAAAGGGGAACTAAAATATATAGTGTCTTAGTTAGTGTTCTATTGCTGCAAAGAAACACCATTACCAAGACAGTTCTTATAGAAAAAAGCATTTCATTGGGGGCATGCTTACAATTTCAGAGTCTTAGCCAATTATCATCCTGGCAGGGGGCACAGAGAGAATCAAGTAGGCCTTATGCTCAAGAAGTAGCTGAGACCTTATATCCTAGCTTTCAGGCAGCAACAACAAGGGCATACCTCTTAATCCTCCTAAACAGCTCATCAACAAGTACTAAGAATGCAACTATGAGGACCTATTGTGGCCATTCTCATTGAAATCATCACAGATAGTTATGTATGGAAGGTGACAGGGTAGGTGAATTGTAACAGGAGTATCAAATAAGGAGGGGAGGAAAAAAAGGATGAGGAAAGGAATGTAAGAAAACCAGCTAACACAAAGTGTCATTTGATGTGTCATATGAAAGCATAGTACAGTAAAATCTTAAATATATACATATTTGAAAGAAGTATAAAAGGAATAACGTGGGAGACAAATAATAAGGGAGACAAAGCCCTAACCCTAACTAGACATCTTTTACCACCAAATATGTCAAGAATGAATTACATCTAATTGAGTTGTTGGCCAAAGTGAACTCCCATGGATACTTCCAAACAACCTAGGTTATTGCAAAGGATATTGATTACTCTCCACAAACTGATGGTTAAACCCTATTTATTAAGACAATACCCAATTAACTCATTGAACACAGAGAAGTCAAGCTGGTGCCCACTTAGAGCCTTCACCTATACTGACAATTATTCATGGCACTGGATGGTATTTTGCATGCTATGAGAGGAGGAAGGTAAACACCAACCCAGCAACAAACAAATGGTGATCTGGCTGCATGATACCATGGTACAACAGAGGCACAATGCTTTGGGGGGGGGGGATAACCAACCAATATCTGACTTGTTTTAAGGGCCACTCCATGAGGTGGAATCCATGCTTGACTCTGCTCAGAAGACCAAGAACCTAAAACTAGATAGGCAATGGACCTAGGGGAACATATAGCAAAATTACAACATTCTGTGATACTCATAGATTAGTGTCATGCTTAGCCATCATCAGAGAAGCTTCCTCATAACTATGCAATGTTTAGAGTATGAGAGACCTTGGAACACTCAGTCCAAATGGAACGTCTATATCAAATCTGTCCCCTCAGGGCTCAGGAATTTCGTCCAAGAGGAGACAGAAACATTGTAAGAGCCAGTGGATATAAAAGGCACTGAGGCAACATCCTGCTACAGACAGCAGAGCTGATATATATATAAACACACAAAGACTATGGCAGCATGCACAGGACCTTCACAGGCCTAAGTTAATGCGGTCCTAGAACTGAGAGGGGAAGTAGATACACATACTCACCACTAACCCAGAAGCTATCTTGAAGTTACAATTACTGTCAAAGGAAAATTTAGTTTTCTCCAATAGAGTCTCATTATGCATACAAGCCATAATTAAGGGCAGTTTTCCTGTCCAGCAGTAAAAGGCCAACACAAACAAGAACAAACTCAGTCCATTTTTGGAGGAATTTTGCCTCAGAATGCTTTGTTTGGGGATAATTGTTTGTTTGTTTAAATCACAGGTCTTTTGCTTATATGTTTTCTACTTTGTGTTTTTGTGGAATTTCTGTATGTGTACCTGTGTCTCTGGGTTGGCATGTGTTTCTTGTGCTTTAAATCTGGCTTTTTTTCTGTTGATTTTGTTCTATTCATTTGTTTATTTTTCAGATGCCTTTTTATGTAATTAGAAAAAAAAAAGATGTGGATTTGGGTATATGGGGAGTTGGAGAGGATCTGGGAGTAGTTAGGAGAGATGAGACCATGATCAGAATATACTGTATCAAAAAATCTATTTACAATAAAAATGTAATTAAAACAATTATTGTGACTCATGTATACTATAAATGTAATTTATTTCATACTGTGATTTACTTTTGCATCCCTTTGTGTTTTTTAATGTTGTTATTAACATTTTAAAGACACAAGTATTTTGAAGAATATGGACTTATTTTTCCATATTCTAAATTTCAGTTTTTTCCTTGTGCTATTGTAGAATTATTATCTGGAGGTCTAATTAAGGTCAGATTGAATATTTCATGGTAAGAATATTTCCTAAGCGGTTTTGTGTGTGTACAATACTCCCAGTTATTTCATCATTATTAATAGTGCATAATTAAGACAGTGAGCACAAACATTCCTCTTTCTAAAGAACCACTTTCCTCTTGGGCAACTTCATATTTCCTGTTAGGTAGCTTTATATGTTACTTGTAATATAATTTTAACAATACAAAATTTTACTTTGAAAGTTCTTAACCTATTGTTTATAGAAGCAGTTGGTACTCTGAACCAATTGCTTGCACAGTGAGCAACAAAAGAATATTTTTGTGAGTCTACCATCCCACTGTATTTATATACTAAAGTTATTCAGATCTCTGTTTCCCTGAGAATATGTATAAATGTGTGCATTGCTTATGTATTATACTAATAAAGATAGAACTGAGGGAATCACATATTCTAGGAATTTACCACTAATTTATATGTTCAGATTCCCATAATACCAAAACTATTTTAAAGATACATAAAATCATATTTTCCTATAATATCCAAGTAAAGTGAATAAAAGTTATACCAGAGATGGAACAGCATTTGGAGCAGTATCCTTGAGCAAAGTAGGATTTAATATACAATAAAATAAATGGGTGTCCTGCAGATCAAGAATAACTTTTTTTCTATAGCAAAAATAAACTGAACAGAACTAAAACTGTTAGAAAAAAAGAGAGAGATAGCTGAGTAGAAACTCTAATAGTTTACACTCAGCTGTTACAGTCATCACTGAATATCAGTTTGGGGAAATAAGATAGCTCAGCTCATTTCACAATAATAATTTTGAAGGTTATAAGAAATAAGACCTAAGTTCATATCTCCACACCCTCACAAACTAATTACAAATAGGCATGACATACTAATTATAATTTCAGCTCCCAAAGTCAGAGACAGGGGATCCATGCAACAAGATGGCTAGCTAGACTAGCCCAAATGAAGGAGCTCATGGTTTGATTATGGGACCCTACTTCAAAAATAAGGTAGAAGAAACATTGAGAACTATTTTTCATATAAACTTCAGGACTCTAAGTCTTTGGGCATGTGCACACACATGTATACACATTGTATGTGTACACACACAAACATATATACCACGCATAGATCCATGAAAAGAAAGTAAAATATATAGATGCTAAATTATGGACTACAATGACTTTCTAAGAAATCAAGCTGGATGCAAAATAGAAGTACAAAACTTCTATAATCACCCAATAGATGGGTTCCAATACTCTCAATGCAAATAATTTTGTAAGTAAGGATGTATGTGAAAATATGCATGTAAGAATAGATAAGAAATGGGCATTTTACCAGAAATACAGTATATTTGTAACCATTTAGATCCTACTCATGTGTCAAGTCCCATAAATTAGCACTGTTACTCTAAGTGGATATCAAGGAATCCTATCAATTCCCACTGACAGAGACCCACAGACCAAGAAAAGAGTAGTCTTACATCAACCAAACAGGGTTCTTTTTATTTGTTTTGAGTCAATGTAGAGTAATGGAGGCACTGTCTAACTCCAGTTAGAGAGTGAGGAAAGATGAGCAAAGGTGTCAAGACCGGGCTGGAGAAACCCACAGAAACAGCTGACTTGAACAAGTGAGAGCACAGGGATCACAGTCAAAAAGCAGGGGAACCAGCATTGAACCAAACCAAGCCCTCTGAAGGTGGGTGCCAGTTAGAAGACCTGGGAAGGCTATGGGACCTCTGACAGTGAAACCAATATTTATCCCCCGTGCGCAAATGGACCTTGGGAGCCCATTCTCTATAGAGTGATATTCTTTCAGCCCAGATACACGTAGGAGGGCTTAGGCTCTCCTCCAAATGATATGACAGACTTTGTTGATCACCAATGGAAGGCCTCACCATCTTTGGGGAGTGGTAGATGGTGGGATTGGGGGTGGGTCAGGGAGGCCCAGGAGGATGGGAGGGAGATGGAACTGGGATTGATATGCAACATAAGATTGTTTCTAAATTAAATACAAAAAAAGATTTTTAAAAGACTCAATTTCAAAACATATATTATGTAGTAGGTACACCAAGAGGTAGCCAGGACAAATAGACCAAGCCCAAAACTAAGGAAAAGTAGGAAATAGGCCAAGTGAGAAATAAAGCTATAGAGAGAAAATTCTTCACTTACAAAGGGGGAAGCAAGATTAGGCAGGGGTTTAACAGTCACAAAAAGATTTTCTGAAGTAGATGAAACTTTAATCAGGATATGAAAGTATAGATAATATCCTGAGAGGGATAGAAGAGAATAATGGTCATCATGAAATGCAATTAGGATAACTGCCAAAATACATGCTAATTAAAATAAGCATTTTCACACATGATATTTTTCTCTATAAATTCCCAAGTGTTCATTAAAATAAAAAGTATTCACAAGTGTTACATTACTATCTAAATTTAACAAACAAAAAATATCGTTAATACACTTTCATGTAGGTCCTATAGTTAATTTTTTGCATATAGTCTCTTCTGTTTATTATTTGATATGTGTTCTCTATTTTAACTTCCTCGTTATCTCATTCTTATTGACACACATTTACAACAGTCATTTTAATGTGCTATATTTAAAAGTAACAGTATAATACAATTTTAATTTAAGTAAGAGTGGCCTTTCTATCTGTAGTGTTGTACATAAGACAATTTGACATTACCGCAAACTCGATACTTATTAAATGAAGAAATAAAAACAGATCCAAAGTTTTAAAGTCATTTAAATATTTCAAATGGGCCCTTTTATATTAATTCTAACTTGTTAAAAATTAACATTTAATTATACCATGTTGCTCTCCCTTTCCTCCATCCAACTCCTCTTCATGTGTTTCCATGTTTTCTTTTAATTTCATCACCTCTTTTTCTATGGATAATAATCTCTTACTCAAAGTCAAAAGAGACCAAACAAACTAGTGTTTTTTGTGTACTTGTTATTCCTGAACCATAAGCCAATCATCTGCACTTTTACTCTTGTTATTACTTTCCTTTGTCCCTACAGTGACCAAAAGATACATTTCTTTCCCAGAATCACTGGATTCCAGGGAGCACATACTACAAAACATGAGACTTAATTATTATATGCTTGTACTCAGCTCTCTCTCTCTTTCTCCTTTTCCCTAAGTCTATCACTCAGCTAATGAAAAGTAGCTTAACGCCTTCAGAGTGAGTCCTCTTGCCTTATTTAATCCACATAAGAAAATCACTCACAGGCAGATACATGCACAGGCCAACACAATCCAGACAATTCCTTATTGATAACCTTTCTAGATCATGTTGAGTTTGCAATTTAAACTAACCATTACACCTCATGTTCATTTGAATGATCCTTTGGAGTCTGTAGAATGTAGATAGCAATCCATTTCATTTATCTATTTTTGATTACAAACTTTTTCTTAGGGAAATTTTCCCCCAAGATTTACTTCCTAGCTAATGATATATTGTACTTGCTAAATATTTGACTGTTTATGTGACAACGAATGCTATAGATCAATGTCTTTTTCAATTTTAATATAATTTATTAGAATGTAACTACATTCCCCTTTCTCTTTCCTCCCTTTAACCCTACTCATGTTCCTTCCTTCCAGTGCACTCATGTCTGCCCCCCCTTTTCTTTGGTTATTAGTATTGTTATGCACATACATATATGAACAAATATATAAATATAATATGCTGAGTCGGTTTTTCTGGTTGTGTTTATATAATTTCAGAGTTGAACACTTTGTGTTGGCCAACCAATTAAAGGATTTATCTCTAGGAGAAGCCAATTGTCCCTCTCTCAGCAGTCATTAGCTGCCTGTAGTTCTTTGTCTAGGGTTATGACTGTGGGATTCTCCCCACCTCCACCAATATTGTCACTATTCTGGTCTTGTCTGGGAGCCATTTCTAGGAGTCAAAGTCTCATAGATGACTTCCCGGTCTTCTGGCTCTTGATGATTTTTGATCCCGAGGTGCAGGAGCTACAGTGAATATTTATACATTGGGTCTGGACTCCCTACTGTGTCTTGACTTCTCTCAGGTATGATTTCCCTCTTGTTCAGTGAGCCTTCAGCCCAGGTAGATGGCTATTGATTATTGCCAAGGTATGAACACCTTTTAGGGATGTCTTACTCTCCCAGTCATTGTTGTGAATATCACAAATGTGTATAAAAATATTCCTTTGGCAGCAATCTTAACCCTCTCAAGTACTATGGAAGCAATACTTCATGAAAGAGACTTTTTGGTTAGATCCAGTTCTAATAATCTGAGTAGTGTAACTTACATGTGCAGTGTCATCAGCAACAGAACCTACCTCAATCTCTGAGAGACAATCAAGGACAAGCAAAGGCTATATTATGTTGGGAGTCACTTGAACAAGTCAAATGGAGGTTTTCTGTGACTGGGTCTCTGTTTTCGTTAGGCAGTTTAGGGCTCTTGTGGGGTGCACTGTCAGACCAACTGGCATACCTTCATATATGTATTTAGTATGATTTAGGTAAATATAGAGTAATATGATTCCTTAAGTTATTATCAAACAACCTTATTATATTCATATAACACATTTATTTATTAACATTAACATCTAATATAATTAAAATATCACTATGAGAATTGGGGAAATATTTTATTTTTATTATTTCAATATTTGTTATGAAAGTTGTACTTATATACATGTATATGTGCATGCAAGAGTAAGACAGATGTCAATATCAGGCATCTTCCTCAAGAGTTATAATTTTTGATATAGAATCTCTCCTAGAATATGTAGCTTTGTGATGCAGCCATACTGACTTATTAGGAAGCCTGAAGAATCTTGCTGTATCTACCAACACCACACTAAAACTACAGGCACATGGATAACTAACTTTATTGTGTTTGGTCTGGGAACCAAACTTGGCCCTCATGATTTACAGAGTGAATATCTTGCTACAGAGAAGAAAAAAAAAAGATTAATCAAATTGAAAGCAACACTAATTATGTGAATAAGGGTCAATTAAATTTTATTAAGCAGTTTGACAATGTGTCAGATTAGCAAAACAACAGCAGTAGATTGCCTCGCCCAAAGCATATGACCCCTCTGAATATTGTCTTTGACCCCAGTTTGGAATAGCAGTAGCCTGGATTTTGAAAAGAATTATATTTTTTAATTTAGTGGAACATTATAATATGCACATGAGTTGAAGAGATCATTTACAAATTACTAATCCCAAGAATGTAGTAGTGTAAAGTTGGGAAGGGATTTTAATTTTAAATCTGAACATATTTTTACTAGGCCTATCAAAACTTTACAAGTGAAAAATACATAGTTTTATTTTCAAATAGAATCATTTTCTAAACTGTATCATAATAGTATTCTATTATTTAATATGTTAATGGGTCAGATTATTGCTTACTTTAGAGAGTTGCCCCAGTGTTACCCATTATCAGCAAGTGAATCACTGACTGAAGTATCAGACTCATGTATACTAAAACATTTTCTGAGAAATCATAATGTGACAAAGAAAATACAACTTCCTTAACAAGAGTAGGTTCTATAAGAAAATTGTACACAAATCCAAGAGGAGGATTAAAAATGAAGTAGCACAGTTTACTATTTTAAAAGCCACAAATTCCTCAAATAGTATTAATTTTAACTTGGTACCACTCTCAAATAAGGTACTCTATTGAAAAAGATAAGGTATATCTATATGGTTTGTACCAACTCTATATCTGAGACCTTCTTAGATACAATTATTCTTCAGAGATCATTGCTAAAAGAAAATATACATGTATATCAAATCTGCTTTTGTGTTCAATTTCATATCCAATGACTTTATTTTGAAAAATTAAACATAGGAGAGCATGTGGGACTAGGAAAATTTAGTCGGGGGATGAATAGACAAGATCAAAAAAGAGATACCATAAAGGAGAGAGCCATTATAGCCATTTCTATAGAGAAATGTCCAGAGACCTACAAGGATGACCCCAACTAACAGTGTGAATAACAGTGGAGAGGCCATCTTAAATGCCCTTACCTGATAATGAGATTGATGACTAAATTATTTGCCACCATAGAGCCCTAATCTAGTAGCAGATGGAAACATAAGCAGACACCCATAGCTAAACACTGAGCCAAACTCTTGGAATTCAGATGCAGAGAGGGAGGAGTGATAAGAAAATTGGGGCAAGATGAGGCTACAGAAACCCACAGAGACAGCTGACCTGAACAAGGGGGAGCTAATGGACTCCCAGACTAATAGCTGAGACACCAGCATTATAAGGACTCAGACTCCCTGAACATGAGTCTCAGTTAGAAGGCCTGGACGGTCTAAGGGACCTCTGACAGTAGAACCAGGATGTATCCCTGGTACATGAAAGGACTTTGGAAGTACATTGCCCATGGAGGGATACTTCCTTAACCTAGATGCTGGAGCGAGGGCCTAGCCCATACTCCAAATGACTTGAAAGATTTTGATGATCTGTCCTGGAAAGCATCACCTCCCCTGTGGAGGGCGGGGGAGGAATGGGATTGGAAGGGGGATCACGGGTATGAGAGAGAGGGAAGTGGGAGGGAGAGGGAACTGGGATCAATATGTAAAAGAAGAAATAATAATAATAATAATAATAACAATAATAATAATTTCACATAAGAATTCGGTTAGCAATAAATAACTCAAATATTACTGTTTCAATGAAGCCAAATGCCATTGTTTTATAGCATTTGGAGATGAATTACAATTGTTCTCTGAAGTTACAAATTTCTAAGTAGGTATATTAATATATAGGAATGTTGTCACATTAGAAACTGAGAGAACATAAGTGGATATTAGCTGTAAGAAAAAGACAAGCATGCTACAGTCCACAGCCCCAGAGAAGCTAGGTAACAAATAAAGCCCAAAGGGGAACAGGGAAATGGTGAAATAGAAGATATCTCTTGGGTATACTGGGCTAGGCAAGAAAGGGAACATTAGGGATTGGTTTGGGGTGGGTGTATGGCGGAAGTGAGTAATGAAAGATACATCTTGATGGGGGGAGCATTTTGGGAATAAGTAGAAACCTGTTGCAGGGGACTCTTCCACAAATCTACAAGGATGATCTCATCTAAGACGCCTAACAATAGTGGATAGGTACACTGAACTGCCCATCTCTTGTAATCAGATTCTTGGTACACTGACCTGCCCATCTCTTGTAATCAGATTCTTAACTTTCCTAATTTTCATCAAAGTACTTTCAGCCAGTAACTGATAAAAACAGATTCAGAGATCCACAGCCAAGCATTAGGTGAGCTTGGGAAATTATGATGAAAAGAGGGAAGAAGGACTATAAGAGCCACGAGGTCAAGAACATCACAAGGGAACCCACAGAAACAATTAACCCAGGCTCATAGAGGCGCACAGACTCTGGAATAGGGAGCCTGCATGTCACCTAGGCCCTCTACATATATATGTCAATTGTGTAGTTTGGTCTACTTGTAGGACTCCTAGTGGTAGACTCCCTAATGCTTTGGCTGACTTCCAAGAAGCTATTCCTCATCCTGAGTTGCCTTCCCAACCTTAATACATAGGAGGAACTTAGTTATACCTCAACTTGATATGCCATGCTTTGTTGACACCCATGGAAGACCTGCACTTTTCTGAACAGAAACACAGTGTGAATGGATTAGGTGTTTAGTGATTTAGAGGCAAGAATGGGAGAAGAAAGGGAGGAGAAACTGTGGTTGGGATGTAAAATAAATGAATAAGTTTAATGAAGAAGGAGGAGGAGGAGGAAGAGGAGAAGAAGGAAGGAAGGAAGGAAGGAAGGAAGGAAGGAAGGAAGGAAGGAAGGGAGAGAGAGAGAAAGAAGAAACTGAGAGAATTCTTAAAACAAAAATGTTTTAACAGGCCAGAAATAATTTCAGAGCTTCTACATGTCTGTGAACACATAATAACATATACAACAATCCAGGTAACCAATATTGACCTGACATATTCTAATGTCATATGGTGCAAGAAACAGAACAGTTTGGTTAAATTTTTTAAACTATACAGAAGAGTTGCAAGCATGCAGAGGCTTATCTCCAATTTTGATGACAATAACTTCTCAAGGATCACCCACACTGTGTTTTTAGCATATTAATATTGCAGAATTTTACTGATTAACTGAGGAAACATGTTCACAGTACACAATCACAATAAAGATATCTAAGAAAGTGAGGCTGATACTGAACACACAAAATGAGTCAATATTTCCCTTTGACATTGACATTTCTGGGTGTATGTGTTTTCTTTGCATATGTTACTGTGCCCCTGATCTCAACTTACCTAAATCCTTCTTTTTCAAATGGATTTCCTTGAGGTCTAACTCTCCCATAGTGCATTCACTATAGCTCATAAAGACAAATTCTTCCTAAAAATGTTATCAAATTGAGAAATAACTGAAAGTATCCTTGGTTGCTTTCTAATTGCCTTGAGTGTGATATTTCACCATGTGATTCAAATAGACTCAAATACCCTAAGGACAAGAATAAAGTCTCTTATTTTGATTTTTACAAAAATCCCAAATATTTCTTTTTAGCCCCTACAAGTAGAGAAATACCTGAAGTATAAATAAAAATAGCAGAGATCTAATGTTAGTTTGAAGGAGGAATACAGAAAGCTGAAGAGAATCTAGTTACATAAACAGTGGGACAGAAGTCATTTGGCAGACAAATCCTCTGTACATGAAAATATGAACATGTAGTTGTGCTGTTGCTGTTAACACTTAAAATTCAAAAAAGGTAAAATAAGAAAAATAGACATAGAGCAAAGGATCACCAACCTATAATTCACACCACCAGAGAAACTAGGATACAAGGAGATACATACAAGGTCCCTCAAAGAAGGGGAAAGGAACAAGATCTCCTGAGCATATTGGGAGTTTGAGGGCAGTAAGTGAAGTGGGAGCTAGGAGAAAGAGAAGGGGAGGAGAGGAAAGGTCATGGTACTAGGAAAATTGAGTCAGGGGAGGAACAGATGAGAGGAGAGAGACAGAGACAGAGACAGGGAGACAGAGAAAGATAGAGAGCAGAGATGGAGAGAGAGAGAGAGAGAGAGAGAGAGAGAGAGAGAGAGTGAGCATCGAAGATGTAGCCATTATAGGTTTGAAGAGAAAGCTGACTCTAGAGAAATGTCCAGAGACATATAAGACTGACCCCAACTAAAAATTTGAGCAATAGTGTGAAGGCTACCATAAATGTCCTTCCATGATAATGAGATTGATGACTAACTTATCCACCATCATAGAGCCCTCATCTAGTAGCTGTTGGAAACAGAAGCAGATACACTGAGCCAAACTGGAATCCAGATGCAGAGAGGGTGGGCAAGACCAGGCTACAGAAACACATAGAGACAGCTGACCTGTACAAGGAGGAGCTAATGGACCCCAGACTGATAGCTGGGAATCCAGCATGGGACTTACTCAGACCCCCTGAACATGGGTCTCAGTTAGAAGGCCTGGGCAGTCTAAAGGACCACTGACAGTGGAACCAGGATGTATCCCTGGAGCAAAAAAAGAACGCAAATTTCCCATGGAGGAATACTCTCCTAACCTAGAGACAGGAGGGGGAGCCTAGTCCCTCCTCCAAATGACATGACAGATTTTGTTGATCCCTCCTGAAAGACATCACCCTAGCAGTGTAGTGTGGGGAGGAATGGGATGGGAGGGTGTCCTGAGGACATGAGAGGGTGGGAGACAGGGAGGGAGGGAAAGGGAACTGGGATCGATATGTAAAATAAATAAATAAATAAATAAATAAATAAATAAATAAATAAATAAATAAATACAAACTTTGTGGCCTGCAATTTTTGATTCTCTGAATGAACAGAACCAATAGGATATACATGTATTATAAGACAGGAGTCATTAGATGGCTTACATAGTAGGAGGCTTTTTTGTCCATTAATGGTCTTATTCAATCTACAAAGCCAGAAAATCATAACTGCTGAGTTCAAGAAGACTGCAAGTTTCTGAACATGAGGGACCAATGCTGGAATCTCACTTTGAAACTCAAAGTCCAGGAGTCCACTGATGAGTAATTCATGAACCTCAATATTCAAACATTGAAGAAACCCCAATTTGGTATTTACTAATCATGGCAGTACAAATACAATGCGACTATCTAAGAGGAGTTTATGGCTCATGCAAATTTTCCCTTCTTCTAATTTTGTTCTACTCAGGCTTCCAAGCTATCCAACTTTGCTATTGCTCATCTGAGTAGATTTTCCACCATAGTTCATTTGCTCATGTGCCAATTGACTTTACAAATATCATCACAGGCATACCAAGGTGGGTGTTTCACCTATTTTGTAAGAATCACTCAATCCATTCAAGTTATTCATAAACCTCTATACTCACCAAAGAAAAATTTGAAATTTGCTGAAAATATACTGATTCCAAAATTATTCAGTATCTGTAAACCCACCAAATATTATAGCTTAGCCTAAATACCTGTTAAGTGAAGTCAGAACATTTACATTAGATTCCAGCTGAGAAAAGTCACTATGCAAGCCTATTTGATAATAAAAGGCTAAATAGCTCATGTAATGTATTTATTCTTTACATTTAATAATTATGGCACATGATACACTGTAAAGAATCAGTTGTTTCTTTTCATGACTCAGTGGCACAAAGGGAGCCATGGTTTGGTGGTGCTATCCAACATCACAAAGAAGTAACCTTGCACATATCACTCAGCTGGAAAAGGAAACAAAAGAAAAGTTCAAAATATGGTTTCTAAATGGTTGAGAACATTAAGAGAACACAGTCCACAGAATCAGCTAAGCAGGACTCATTGGAACTCGCGAAGACTAAAGCAGCAATCATAGTGCCTGCAAGGGTCCTCTGCGAATATGTTACAGCTGTTAGTTTGGAATATTTTGGGACTCCTAACAGTGGGAGTGGGGTGTCTCTGTCTCTTCTGCCTGTTCTTTGGACGCTTTCCCTCTTATTGGGTTGCCTAAACCAGTCTTGATATGAGGGTTTGTGTCTAGTCTCTTAGTCCATCATGTTATATTGTGTATAGTTGATATCAGTGAGAGGTCTGCTCTTTTCTTAATGGAAACAGAGAAAGAGTGTAACTTCAGGAGAGAAGTAGGAGGTGAGCTGGACGGAGTGCAAGGGCGGGAAGCTATGGTCAGGATCTATTGTACGATAGAACAATAAAAATATATGGCTTCTACAAAATGTCTATCACTTTCCTACCATCACAAAAATCCAAACTCAGGAAGTGGGGCCATTGTAAATTAGAAATCATATGTAAATGGTCATAATGTTTCTACTTCATTACTAGTTATTGTGTTCATTTATTTCAGGGATTAGTTTATAGAGTTTCATCAGAGTTATGTACACAAAGGGAAATATGTATACATGTGATATTTCTATGGGATTCTTGTGTTCTACTATAGCTTTTGGAATTCACCACTATGGACAATGATATGCTACGGTAAATATCTACTAGGCTTTACATGCACACCAAGAAGCTGATTGCCCACATTGGGAAATCAAAGAAAACAGACAGTGGCTTTACAATTTAAAAGTTTCCAGAACTACTATGTGGAGGTACTCAGTTTCTTCTGCCTAAGTACAGTTGTAATCTTGATTCTTCTACTCCAGAAAGAGAAGAATTCTGTCAGAGGAATTTAGACAAAACACAGTAGTAGAACAAGCAATTAAGAGTTTAATTAGAGACCAAGTGGTGGTGGGTGGTGGTGGCATAAGCCTTTAATCCCAGCCCTTGGGAGGCAGAGGCAGGCAGATATCTGTGAGGTCCAGCCCAGCCTGGTCAGCTACAGTGTGAGTTCCAGTACAGGTTCCAAAGCTACGCAGAGAAACCCTGTCTCAAAAAACAAAACAACAACAAAAAAGCCTTTAATCACAGCACTGGAGAGACACAGGCAGGTTGATCTCTGTGTGTTCCAGGACAACCTGGTCTAAAGAGCTAGTTCCTGGAAAGCCTCCAGAACAATATAGAGAAACCCTGTCTCAAAAATCCAAAAGGAAAACAAACAAACAAAAAAGTTTAAGTAGAGGAAGCAAAAAACCAAGGATGCACACTCTAATCCAATGAAGTAGGCCAAGATAAGCAGCAAAGTCATGATCCTAGTAGGCATATGCCTTTTATTTCTCCTATTACTCCTTTCTTGAGTGTACCCCAAGGTTGGGAGGTGCAGGAAAAAGGTACATTTTTCTCAGAAGTCCAGTTTACCTAGAGGTAAGTCTATTATAATTATGTATATAAGATGCCAAAATATGTATAAGGTTTTGGTTACCCCAAAGTTGAATAAGAGAAAGGATACTATCATTCTTCACATTCTCCCCTGGAAAAAAAAATCTTGAAGTTGCTTTAATATCACCTCACTAGCATAAATCACATAAGTCACTATGACCTTAAATCCTGATTTGGAACTAACAGCTGATCCATTTAGGGTCTACCACATCAAAAAAATCACTAATCAACTGATGTAGTTATCTTTAAATCCTGTGTCTTTGAGCTATTAAGTCACTCCGTCAAAAAGTTTACCTTTTTTCAATATTTTTTTCTTATTTTATATATTGATTCCAGTTCCCTCTCCCTCCCATCTGTGCATGCTCCACACAGACCCTCCCTTCCCATCCCCCATCCATTCCCCAGGAAGGGTGAGGCCTTCCATGAGGGATCATCAAAATCTGTCAAATCATTTAGTGTAGGGCCTAGGCCCACCCCCATATCTCTAGGCTAACAGAGTATCCCTCCATGGGGAATGGGCTCCTGAAGTCCATTCATGCACTAGGGATATGTCCTGGTTCCATTGTCAGAGTTACCATAAACTTCCTAAGCCTCCTAACTGAGTCCCAATTCAGGGGGGTCTGTGTCAGTCCTATGTTGGTTTCCCAGCTATCAGACTGGGGCGCATGAGCTCTGCCTTGTTCAGGTCAGCTGATTCTGTGGGTCTCTCCAGCCTGGTCTTGATCCATTTGCTTATCACTTCTTCCTCTCTGCAACTGGATTCCAGGAGTTTGGCTCAGTGTTTAGCTCTGGGTGTCTGCTTCTGTTTCCACCAGCTAATGGATGAGGGCTCTAGGATGGCATATAAGGTAGTCATCAATCTCATTATCTGGGAAGGGCAACTTACAGTATAATAAAGGACTTGAGGCTTCTGTATGAATTGATTAAAAACATTACCATGTTCATAAAGTCTGGATACAAAGTGAGAATCTAATTTTTTTAGTTATCACATGGAATATTTTTCAAATATTATATCATGTCCTCTTTAAAAAGACACATTCATTCAAAATGTAACTCTATTCATGAACTCAGTTCTACCCAGAATGTAAAAGAGGGGGAATGGTTTCATGGGGGTATGAGGGTACCATATCAGCAGTAAGTTCAATTTTAAGAGGTAGTTTCCTGTTGTACTGTTTTATGAACAAAACATCAGAGTTTCATGACATTCCTTAAAGCCATCAAGACCAACTAGTCTATATGAGTACTTTGAAATGTATACCCTTGTATAATAAAAAAGGAATGTTAATTAAACAAAAATACAAATGCCAGGATTGCTCATAAAATTGCCACTAACAGTTTAAAATGACTGGACTGAAGAGAAAGACTGTAGGACATTACTTAATTACAACTGCTTGAATGTGAAATGGTATAATCCTCATGGAAAGCATTTTGCAATATGTAACACAAGCATTTATGAACTATGTGTGCCATAATAGCTATTTGAGCATTTAATGTTGCATTTAACAACATGAGAGAGAAGGCCTGCTTCTCTTTCCCTTTGAGGTAAATGGTAACACTTGACTCTCTCCACTCCTCTGAGGAGTTGGGGACAGTGAATGTGAGCATGAATATTTCATTTCTAGGCAGGAGCACTTAAAAGCCAGCAAGCAATTCATTTTATTCTCATTTCCTGCCAGTGCATTCATGAGAGAATGTGTTGAGAGGGCAGTAAAGGAGCCTCAGAAAGTTTGAGTCTAGACTTAATAACCATAGTCAATGTACATGCAATGGAATTGTGACAGTAACAAGATAAAAAGCATTGTTTAAGGCACAGAGATTTCAGAGTATTATCACAGCATAACCTAACCTATCCAGACTGACATATAGTTGTCAAAAATTAACATGAGTATACATAAGGAAATTTAAAAAATAATCATTAAGTTAGAAATCCAAATATCTCACAAAACAAAATTTTGAAGTGAATAGTAACATATTTATGTACTCTAATTAGCATATAACTATTAAAAGTTATACTAGGGCTGAGGAAATGGCACAGTGAGTAGAGTATATGTCATTCAAGAATGTGTATCTAAATTTGAATCTCCAGAAAGCCAAACACAGTGGTATGCACTGTCAATCTCAATACTTCTGCAGGGTTATGGGAGGCAGAGACAGGAGAACCCCAGAAAGCTCATAGGCATGGTATATGCAGCAGAGAACAAAAAGACCATCTTTAAAACAAGGTGGAAAGGAAAGGAATGACACAAAAATGGTTGTCTTCTGAACTACACACACACACAAAACAATCAAGAAATAGGTCACTGAGGCTGTGTCTGGTTCTGTCTCTTGCTGTATTCCTCTATTTATCTGTATCCGGTATACCATGAGATTCACAACCCCTCCCTGGTAGAGCACAACGGAAATACAGCCACTAGTTTTAATACCCAAACCGCAAGAAAACAAACAAACAAAACATCAGTGAAATAGAAGCTCTTCCACCAAAAGTTTAATCATGTACATGGGTCAAGCAACTGTAATTTAACCTTTCCTAAACCAAAAATGTATCTTCCTTCCCTTAAGATTTTCTCAGGTATTTTTGTCACAGCTGCACAAAAATGACTAACATAAACAATAAAAACTATTCATGATGTAACAAGAGAATAAAGTTAAATTACAAACCATATGCAATCTAGTCTTTGGTACCAATACAACCATCACATGTGTATACACCAAGATTTTATCATTGGTTATTACTGCCTGATGAGCGTAACTTTTCTACTTTCCCTGTCTCTCAATTATAATTGCAGAAAATCACATGTATTACTCATGTAACAGCTTTAAGATTGATTTTTAATATTAATGAAATCACTGTCAATTCAAAGGTTAATACAGTTTGAGGATTTTTTTTTCTACTTTCATTTTTGCTGCAACGAGGCTAGAAACAATAGTGACACACAAACAAAAGTAAAGATCGCTTCAGCATCAGTAGAACAGTCTGATTTATTTCCTTTCATTTTTCTAGCAGATGGGCAGCTGTTCTTTTACCCAGAAACCTGCTGCTACAAGTAGGAAATTCAAGCCAAGACCCTGAGGGGTGATTTTTAATCATTTATGGTGAGCTCTGGGGAAGAAAAGAGGCCATTGTTATGCAACTCACAGAACCCTTCCACCTTCTCTTTTCAACTTCATTTTCCTTCTGCTACTTCAAGTTTCAGATACTAGCAGAATTTTGAAGGGTGATTTTAATCAAAACAGGTAGCTTTTAACATTTCTTTGCAATTAAGAGAGTCAGTGTTACTTACTGCTTTTATCAGGATGACAATTTATGCTGCATATTATTAATATGACACTTCACTACTGATTCCCAAGGCAGAGTAGGTGGGTAAGAAAAGATTACATGTCTAAATAAGGTCCAGATAATTATGGTGTGACATGATGTATACTCAAAAGTACTTCATTTGAGGATTTTTCTTATCACTGTTCCTCTAAAAAGAAAATCAGAACTACCACAAAACATCAACAAATAGACTACTAAGAACTTAATATACACAATATACAAATACACATGGTAATATTTAGTTTTAATTATAAAAATCACTTCAAATTTTACAAATTAAAATCCATATTAATCCTTAGATAGCCAAAGCAAGAAGGGGAAAGCATAGCACACATTGTCACTTCTTTTTCCAACAAGCAGATATTGACCATTGCACACCTGAGCTAGAAAACTAGTATAAAGCTAGAGTGCTTCCTTATACTGATGAGACACATGAAAGTGGCATAGGCAATATGGGAATGCAAAAGAACAGGTACATGTCAGAAGTTTCAGGCCAGCTCTTATAAAATATATCCTCGTCATTCTCAGAGATGAAATCCCACAACCTGAAGAAATCAAGCCAGTCCCTGCTTTAACACTTTCTTTAGGACAATCACAAGTCATGCTGTGATGTGACCTAACAGCCTCTAATCTATGGTCCAACATATTACCTATTATCTCCTTGCTTTTTATCCTATAGATGACATCAAACTAAATCCAATGGTATGGGACTTCCTACCAGCCCTGTAAAGTCAGATGATGTCCTTTACTCTTGGTATTTCTCTGAAGGCTCTTTCCTCTCTGTGCCTCCCAAAATGTTGCACATGGCAACTCTTCCAGCTACTTTTCCTTTAAGGCATCCTTTTTAATGAAAGTCTTCCCTGAGTTTCAAAATTAAAGCCCCCCTTCCCCTATAAAAACTGGTAATGCTGGCTCTGACATAGTGTGCCATTCTTTTCTAATGCTTTCCCACCACAAAGATAGGTCAAGGCTTCAATGGTAGCTATGCCCTGTCACCCAATAAACATCATTTCTAAATTGTACTTTTGTTTCAGCTCCTAACATGGACCAACCTGCCTTTTCTTCTAACAGTGGGTGAATATTGCCTCAAAGATGAATTTTGTTCACATACTTGTTTTCTTATTATGTTCCTGTAACAAGTAAGCTCTATCCATGGCATTGTTTCTTTTCATCAAAATTGTTGGTATTGCTAGCATCTAACATTGGATCTGGCACAACAGTGTCCACTGAATACAAGCGTTTTTTAGAAGAGGGAAGGATGAGAAAGGAGACAGCAAATATAGATGCACTCTCTAGTTTTATGGCTTACACTGCCAGTGTAAAACATGGATGTGGTCAGATAATTTTAATGAAGAAATACACACTACTTAGGAGATTCTTTAAAAGATAGAACAAACAGAATTGAAATGGGTTGAGTGACTTCTAGTAGTATTTTACCTCCTAAATAATGACCAATAGCAATCCAATCAAGAAAATTGGGAAATTAGTGCATATAAGCTTTTTTCTGTTGTCATGGCAAAATATATTAGACTAAGACATTTATTTATAATAGCAATTAATTTGTTATGGTTTTGGAAATTTGGAAATCTGATACTAAGCCAGCAGCAGATTCAGGGTCTAGTAAGGTCTTCTCTTGATTCCAAGGGTGTACATATGGTCTAAGGACAAAAGGCACTAGGGCATTCACTTATATACTTATAAAAAGTATAAGTAGATTCCTGAGGGATTTGTTCCCTTTACAATAGTATAAAACTATGTGAGAAGACCAACATGTCAATAGAAAAGTCTTAGTTTTGCCTTCACTTTAGTGATTTCATATGATCACTTAATCCCATTGCACCATTGTGAGAGAGCAAGTGGGTGGTCCCTTTCCAAGGCACTGGACAATTTAGCCCATGGATCACCAGTGTCTGATTTATCACAAAAACTCTCTAAGTAATTCATTTTATGGACATTTATCTGTATATACATGTATTCCATTTGTTCACATTTGCTTAGACTTTTTGTGTTTATTGCAGTAAACCAATTCATTTGTGAAAAGCACTTGTTCATTTCAATTATAACTTGACTAGAATATTCATTACCCTGGTCTCTTGAATAAATTAAAAATCCTTAAGGTGAAATGCCCAGAAAATATTCAGAAATAAAACTATCCTTATGGTCAAGCATGATGGTATCTTCTTACAAAAAGAAATATAGCCCAGCCATTCTATCCCCAAATTCTCAGAAGTCATGCTTCATCTCATCATCAACTTCAAGGCCAAAGTTTCATTTGATTATCATCCAAATATGAACTGGATGAGACTCCAGGAAAGATTCATCCCACGGTAACTCATCCTTCCAGCTGTGATCTTCAATGATAGTGTATATGTTCCCAAAATATAGTGGACAATGGGACAAATATATGCAAGGTATCACTAATCCATAGTGGAGAAATATGAAAAAATAAGAACCACAATTTAAGTATTTTTAATACCCTAAAATATACAGACTGCATTTAACTGCTAGGCTTAATTAAAATATCTTGACATCATGTGTCTACCAGAAAGGTTGGGCCCGTGAGGTATCTGGTAACTTTGTGCTATGACTTCACTGGTCTCAGCCCACACAGTACTTCTATTTTAGACTCACATGCCTGAGGCTTTCCCAGGTTATAGTTGTACATGTTACCTTTATTCATATGAGGTTTTAAGAGGGTGAAGGGGAAGACTGCTCTTATGATTCCACATAGCACTAAACTTTAGAGAGCTCTTTGTAGTCATCTGAATCCACAGGTCCACTGAGCACTGGTAGATCTACTAGTATCCATACCTACGTACCACATCTCTAGCCTGAAATCTGAGGTTTCTCTGGGCATCCTTTGTAATATGTGTGGCAGAAGCCATGTTTCCACACTAAGTCTGCTACTGGCATTTAACAATTGTTTCCACTAAAGGAAAAGCCCAAGTTATGCATGGGTCCCACTTGAGAAACAGCTGGGATGGTTAAGGCCAAGCTGGGAATTTTCTAAGTATTTAAGATCTGCTTCTTTTCTGTCTATAAATGGGAGCTTTAATTCTTTTATCTTCTTATATTTTGCAATAAGTCAGTAGAACCTTGAGAACTTTTCTCAAAGATATCTTCTGCTAAATAGTCTAGTTCATGGTTCCCAATTTCTGCCTTCCACAATATATTCAAATTCTTTAACCATCACTTTCTCTGCCCCTTGCCTTGTCTCTATGGTTTTGCATATCTGTATTTCATAGAAATAAAATAACACCACATGCAACCTTTTTACATAGCTTCTTTACAAAGAATAATGTTTTAAAAGTTCTTTATAGCATTTTATTTTATTCCTTTCAATGGCTACATTGTAGCTCATTTGCTGAGGGATATTTCATTTTCTTTCACATCCTTTGTGAATATTAAATATTTTCATTTCAAGTCTTACTTTCCTTGTGTGATGAATATTGGCTTTTTATATTTTATTTCTGAAAGTGTTGTTCTTTAGAAGCCATCTTTGCCCCTCCCCCCGCTTTGATACTATGATTGACCAATTTGGCTAAGTTGGCTCAACTCTCAGTCCCCAAGACTCAAATGTCTACCTTCCCAGTAATAGGGCAACAAGCATGCAACACCGTATTGGACTTTTTAATGTGGGTATCAAACATAGCTCCTTATCTTACACAGTAATCTTTCACCAACTGAGGTATCTGTCCAAATATAATATTTAAAGATACCCTGATGTATCAGCATTCTTCAAAGTAAGTCTTTGTCAATATTTCATCCATGCAATGTAATTTATAAATGTCATAGATGCCTTTTTCATTCTTTAAATAGTATTTTATTCTTTTGAAAAAACATTTGCCATTTATACTTTGTTATTTTTTAATCTAAATATAAATGGTTACTTATTTTTATTTCCTGTCCAAATATTCTGGTATCTGATAGATTATAATAAATATTCAATAGTTTTGAAAAGGAACTTCTTGACACGTAAAATTCTGTACTTTACAAACAATTACTCATTCAAGATTTCAAGGACACTATAAGACAGGTAGATTTTACAAATGAGAACTTTAGATACAAATTATTGATGAAATTACTCAAGTTTTCACAGATTTTAATCAGAATGGGCAAAGTTTAAAGTAAGACAATTGGATTCAAAATTTGAGCTTTCTAAATATACTATACTAAAACAGAGAGGTAAAATGTTGTGTGTTCTGAAATTGTAGCTACAAATATAGATTTGATCTTAAATCAGAGCTATTTAAAAATGTGCACGGGATAAGTCAAAGAAGAAAAATGAAAACTGAAAATATCTACATATAGAATAATTTGTATTACCTCCTCTAAGGAAGTCAGGATGATGTAAAGAAGATGTGCATTAGACTATTTCCTATGGCTAACAGTGGTTTTCTTATTTTTATCTAATATTTGAGTAGATTGGACGAAATGAAAGCCTCACTCTGGTACTTTGGGTATTCTTTAGGTCAACTTCTAAAATTATTCTGGCTAAATTATCTGACTTGTATAAAAAAAAACACAGAAGGAGAAAAGGAACATATTTATGTATAATGTGTATATATTCATTAGTATTTAAAAAAGTGTTAAGTATAAGTTTAGAACAAACAGCCATCACAAAGTTCGAGCAAAATATTACTAAAATGTTTTACAACTACTCAAATTCAATTCATCTGATTATATGGTTTAGTTATGTGAATGAAAGTAAACAGATACCCTCAAAGAGAATGCTAACAAGTCCAAGAACTAATTTTTTAAAAAAGGAAAAAAGTTTCTATAACAATAGCAACAAAAGCCGGGCATTGATGGCACATGCCTTTAATCCCAGAACTCTGGAGAGGGAGGCAGGCAGATCTCTGTGAGTTCCAGACCAGCATGATCTCAGCGCAATTACCAGGACAGGTTCCAAAACAACGCAGAGAAACCCTGTCTCCAAAAATATAGAGAGACCTGTGTTAAAATTTAACATTTAGCCAGGCAATGATGGTGTAAGAGTTTAATCCCAGCACTCAAGAGGCAGAGGCAGATGGATCTCTGTGAGTTTGAGACCAGTCTGGGCTACAAAGCAAGTTTTAGAAGAGCCAGGATGCTACACAGAGAAATACTATCTTGAACCTCCACCTAAAGTGAGATTTGACTGAAGTAATGAAAGTTTGCTGCACACCAGCTCACAATTGGGCATCTGTGCTACCAAGCTAGAAAAAACTGCTGAGGCACGAATGTGCCCTTTCTAGTCTTTAAAAGCTCAACTCACCATCTGCCTGTTCAATGCATGAACAATTTCTGGGAAGGGCCAGGAGGGAGCAAATCCCTTGATTTAAAAGAAACACAGGGAAGAAAACAATGACAATATGAGGACAAGTTCTATAAAAAAATCTGTGAATATTAGGGCTCCACGTTTTTATTCTTGAAATGACATGAGTCAGCTTCTTTTGCACCATAGGAACATGCTGCAGTACTGACTGTCTATGGAAATTAATCACATCAAGGCTAGAAAAATTCAGACAAATGTCAATAATAATCCCATCTAAGAACTTTGTATGCATTCATGGAAATGTCATAAATGAAGACCACTCTTGTAAAATTAAAACATTAATCAAAATTAATTAAAAAATTAATTTACATTTATTTGGGGGGTTTAAGTATGGGAATATCATGTTTAAGAAGGAGGGGTATACGTTATTACCCTTCCCCTTATGAGTTTGCATACCTACTATTACCCTCAGGTAATCAGATATTGATATCTGTAAGAGTAGTAAGAAACTCTGCATTTCTAAGAGAAATTGGAGAAGTGGGCAGTATACTCTAAACCAAGCAAATTTGCTTAGCACAAAGATAAAGAATTTCTGGCAAAGAGAGGAATTAACTCAGATAGAAACAAAATCTCTACATGGAATAGTAAAGGGTACAACCACTGTTGGTGAAATAAAATACTTGCCACATGGAATTATAATTTAAACACTGTGAGGTCTGAAAGACTAAGAAATGAAAATATTCACAATGCTGGAAGTCATATTGTGCTTCAAGAAGGATTTTGAAGAATATAAAATTCATAAATATTAGTGATATTTTCATAATTTCTTCTCTCTTTCACTCACATTTTGAATGAAAAATTTAGGCAGAAACATATAGTTTAATAATTTCACAGCAATGTAAAATTAGGAAATTATTTTAGAAAACCATCTAAACAATAGACATAAAGCTATTATGCTGCATATTTGATAGAATTCCCCAATTAGTAGGAGTAGGAAGAAAACCTACATCTGCAGTATATCTGTAACTTGCAAAGCTATTAGATTCAAAGCTTAGATCTGTTGGCCTGTGATGTCAAACTGGCAAGCAAAGACTGAAATGACACCCTCCAAAGGTCTTAAATTCAAAAAGAAGCTTCCTGTCCTGAACCAGGAAAACTAAGCAAATAACAAAAGTTCTTAGCACTGAGCTTCAAGTCAGGGGTGCTGTCAAGCCTAAATACAGTGTTTTATTTGTGAGAAAAGAATTATGACTCCTTTCTCATCTAAAGAAATAGCTATTAAAACATGTCTAGAGTACCAATAGGGCTGTTGTCACTCCAAAGCTGAAATGAAGACATCCTAGAGATCTGGTAGTTTCCATCACTTACCTCCATACAAGATGAATGGATTTCCCCATAATATTAGCACATATTAGCACATCTGCAGAGGATATTTGCAGAAAGACTACCGTGTATAGGACAGTGGCCAGTTTGAAAGTACAAAAATACCTCATCTCTTCACTCAACCAGTTCATTGTTTCTGCATTGCTCTTACTCATATGCATTAAAGGGCATGTTTATTTGAGTCAAGAAAAAAATCTTATCCAAGAAACAGTAGAATTTTAAAAAATGACACAGATCTTCTCCTATAGCCTCTCTTTTCACACAATCCCCTTGTCTCAGCCACAGAAACTTAAGGAGAACACACTGGCTACACAGGCCAGGGAAGCAGATCTATGCCTTGCTCAGCCATCATCAGAGATGCTTCCTCCTGCAGCAGATGGGAACAACCAGACCCACAACCAGAAAATATACAGAGAGAAAGAGACGTTGGAATACTCAGCACTAAAAGGGATGTCTCCAATGAATTCCTTCCTCAGGATTCAGGGATATTTGCAGAACAGGAGACAAAAAGAATCTATGAACCAGAGGTGATAGAGGAATCTCCAAGGAATCTGGCCTTCTAGACACAACAAGGCTGGCATACATATGAACCCACAGAGACTGAAGCATGGATTTGCACCAAATGGGGTCCTAGAACTGAAAGGAGAAGTTAAAACATGCCCCTTTCTCTAAACCAGAAGGTATTTCCAGACACTTTCAAATGAAAATTTAATTTAGGGAGTATCACAGGGAAAACAAACCACACTTAAGGGTAGGTCCCATATCTAGCAGTATGTGGCCAACATAAAATGAACTCAAGAGTATCTTTAGAGATTCTTTTATTGCATAATGGTATGTCAGGGTATGTTTGTTAACTTTATAGGTTCTTTGCGTATATATTACAACTTCTGGTTTTGTGTTTCTCATGGGATTCCCATGTGTGCAAACATGAGTGTTTCTACATCTAAATGCATTTCTACAGGTTTTTTGGTTCTTTTTCTTTCTTTTTTATTAATAATATAATTTAAAAATTTTACATGTTGATCCCAGTTTCCCCTCCCTCCCTCTTACCCTCTTTCACATCCTCACATGCACCCTGACCACCATCCTCTCCCATCCCCCCCCCACCATTCCACATGTAGGGCTATGCTATCCAGGTGGGGTCATGTAAATCTGTCAAGTCATTTGAAGTAGGGACTAGGATATCTCTCCTGTCTCTAGGTTAAGGGGGTATCCCTCCATGGGGGATGTGTCCACAAGGTCCTTTTGTGCACCAGGAATACATCCTGGTTCCACTGTCTGAGGTCCCTTAGACTGCTCAGTCTTTCTAACTGAGACCCATATTCAGGGGGTCTGAGTCAGTTCAATGCTGGATTCCCAGCAATCAGTCTGTGGGGCCCATTAGCTTGTGGTGGCTCACACCAGTAGTATTTGCTGAAGGAGGCAGAGGCAGGAGAATCACGAGTTTGAGGCCATCCTGGGCTTTTTCTTATGGTTGTTTGTTTTGGCCTATTCTGATTTGTTAGTTTTTGTTTTAGCGTGCTGTATTTTATTTTATTATTATCCCTTAGATGTCTGCTGCTTGTTTTCTAAGGAGAGACAGAAAGGTATAGGAGACAGCTGAATGGAAATGGAAGTGAGGAGGAAATAGTAGGTATTAGGAGAGGTGATAACATAAACAGAATATATTATAGGGAAAATCTATTTTCAATGAAAGAAAAGATAATCAATGTAGAATAGGTACAGAAATGTAAATGTTAAAACTCTCATGTTCCACATAACTGACTGGATGGTTTCCATGTACATATACAAATGTTTCCCGAGGGTACTAGCTATTAAGGTGATTTTTAAAAGTTTATATACAGCAGAAGCAGAGATGGGAAATGAAACTACTCCCAGTTATGTATAAGTGTAGAAATTAAATATATGAGAAAAGAATAACTGTTGACATTCTCAAGGAACACTTTTTCAGGCTTATCACAGTTATATCCAAAAGAAGAAACTTCAGATGTCGGAGGATTCAGAAAACTTTGTAATAGCTGTACAATGATTGACCTCATTCTCGACTTTATTTGCATACACACATCTATCCAATCAGGGCTCATCTGAGAACATCCCACCTTTGGATGTTCCTGAAGCTTCAAGACGGAAGAAGGTGAGAAATACTCCAAAGAAGAGGAAGAAAAGAACCACCTGAGATAAACCCACTGGCTAGCCAGGCTTCTCTAGCCTCTAGGTCTCAAATAGCAGCTTCAGACAGAAGAGCTCGTTTCTTCCTTAGAGGTTTCTGTTGGTGAACTGCAGACGTGCTCTGACACCTCACAGCCCTATAAAGCACAGGGCTGTAATGTCTGCAACCTCTGAGCTAGCCACACCAAAGCCTGTTCTGAGGACTTAAAAAATGATTATCTTGCTACTAAGAGATATGAGATATGTTTGTCAGAGAAAATAGATGGTCGTGATTAAATGCTTCATTCACAGTTAGTCACATCTCATGCAAAGTCCTCCAGAAAATAACCTCAACAGACTGACAGAACAAAACAAAACCTTAATTGAAAAGAAAAATAGCCCTACTGGTTGAATAAAACTCACAGTTTCAGTATTAGAGCTTTATGTTAATTATTCATTTTTATTTATTATTTTATTAAGCTATACATTTCCCTACTCTCCTCCCCTCATCCTCCTCCCCTTCCACCCTAACCCTTGTCCCCACACTCCCAATTTTCTCAAGATATGTTGTTTTCCTCCCCTTCCTTAGCGGATCCATGTATGTCTCTCTTAGGGTGCAAACACAGTGTGTTGTATTCTTTTTATATGTGAAAAATATACACAAGTAAGCTAGTCACAGAGCATGTTTTAGCTGTTATGTATATATAAAGAAAGAACTGCCTGGAGAAAGGCATTTAAAGTATTTTCATCCCACACACACACAAAAAAAATGAGAAACACTGAAAGCCTAAACTTAATTTCTCTCAAAACTTTTATCATCACTAGTGCACATCAAAAACAAATTATAAACTGTCTATGTCTTTAACAATGAGAGATGAAGATTATAGCTTATGCCACCACAGATTCAAATAGGAGACTTCTGCCCCATGCACTTAGTAACAGTTCCTTATGCTTTCAATTTATTTTACACACTCTTCCAAAACTAAAAGCCAGAGACAGCACTCTGAAAATTGTTCATCTGCAATTTAAAAGGAACAAAGTATCCATGGGCTTCAGGAGGGGAGTTAAAAGAAGTTAATAGCTGTTTTTCTTCTCAGGCAACAGGCCATCAATATGCCCAATCAATAGTACCAAAAAGTAGATATCTGGACATGCATATCTTTTACTATCATACCACAATTTAACAATAATAGAAAAGAAGATAAATACGGAGCAATGTGGAAGCAATAATGACAACATACATAGCTGAAAAGTATGTTGGAGAAAAAAAAGATTTTTAAAACTTTGCTTTTAGACTAGGACTTCAAATCTATATCCTTGGATGCATTCATAATTTGTGTTTCATATTATGAAATATGTTTCTGTAGCCATTTCAGACAAGTGGAATTTGATTTGTTATTCATAAATATTTTTTACACAAAGAATAAAGACTTGAGTATCAAGAATTCATAAATATCTTATTTATTGGGGCAAATAACTTATCTCCCTTGTATCCCAAATTTCTTCCATAGTACCCTGGGAAGCTGAGAAATGAAGACAGTAGCATTGAGGTCACAGGATCTTGGCTCACAAGTGACTTCCAAGTCAGTGTGGCCTATAGAGTGAGAACACCTTATCTCAAAACATAAAAATATATCCAAATGAAAGGGGCAAAAATGTACAGAGTAGAGAACATAGAAGTAAATCCACAAACTTACAATCGAGTTTTTTTTTTTTATTGAAATACTGAAGTGCAGTCTTTTCAATAAACGGTATTGGGAATATTGATATGCACATTTTAACAGATAAAATTAAACTCCTGTGTCAACAATTACAAAAATCAATGGAATATGGGTTAAAGACTCAAGAATAAGACCGAACTTTCGTTTCTTGTGTTTTTATGAGGTTTGGATTTTTCTGGCTATGTATGCCTTTCTGTATGCATTTCTTGTGCTTCTTAATTCTTATTCTGGTTTGTTGTTTTGTGTGCCTGTTTGTTTTCTAAAGAGAGTGAAAAACAACCTATAATTGGGTGAATCTGTGGGAAGGGTATGGGATTAGTTGGAAACTTTTCATTTGGGCGAGGCTGTCTGTCCAGTTATCCCTTGGGGTCTAAGTAACTCATCTCCACTAGGCTGCAGCTACAAGCATCTGGCAGTCATTCTACCTTTTTTATGTGGGTGCTGGTGACTCAAACTCAGGTCCTCATGTTTTACAGCACTAAAGGATATTTCTTTGTTCATATTTATCCTTCATGTTAAGTTGAAGACTATATTTACTCTAGTTTATAACAACCGGTTCTAGCTCATAGCTTAAAGTTAATAAAGTTGCCTGTTCATGGTATTTATCAGGTCTCTATTGAACTTTCTTTGAAGTTAACCTGAAGCTAACCATATGAATCAGTGGGAAATATCTTGGTTTACTTTATTGTTCTTTATTACTTCCATCTCCTGACTTTTATGCATGCTACCTAGAAATATGGAATGATTTTTGGTACCTAATCAAAAGTAAAAGCTCAATATTCTGCAAGTTACCATCATCCAACCTTTGCTCTCTTGCATCTGACTAAAATCCTGTGTACTCCAAGAACCACACCATTCAAAAAAAAATCTGACCAATGTCAACTGTGTTGTTTTTGCCTTCAAAATTGGTTATTTATATTATTTCAGCAATTCATAATTTACAGCATTTAGCACAGACATAGTCACTGCACAATAGAGACTAAAGGAACTTAGAATTGTTTCACCACTAAGATAAAGAGTTTTGAAGCCCTACAAATCTGGAAATTAAGTTCGTGAATGGGAAAAGAATCATGAGCATTGGAAGTTACACTGACTAATTTCCTTGGTATTCCCTGGTAGATATCCATAAATACCAGCTGAATTACCACTTTCTTATCAAATGTATGCAATGATATACATATGCAATGGTTATAATTTATGGAGCCCTAAGCAGTTTACATGTACATGATCCAAATTAATTCCTCATTGTTCTCTTCTGAGACAATTTATATTTTTCCCATTTTATTGATGGCAACTAATGTCCAGAAACACAAAGTTGCTTTCCTAAGGTAGGATACCCAGAGTAAAATCAAAAAACCAAGATTTATCTGTTTTCAGATCTCAGAATTGTATTGCCCTCCACTCTGCCACATACAGAATCTTATAGATATTGTTTGAAACTCAGAGATAAGAATTGGAAGTAAATACATATTCTTTAGAAAAAAAGGCATAACCACAATTTTAGACCACTTTCTGACTCTGCTGCACTTCAGGATAAGAAGAGACATTTTCAAGGACAAAGTATGAGGGAATCCATATCTCAATAGAGCAGCTGTATTGAAGGTAAAGCAACAGTGTAGAAAAGCAACCAAGGTAAGCTTGATTCTGGGTAAGGAAAGATAATTGGGTTGAAAGCCCCTACTCTTGATTCATATACACCTACACCCAAATTCCTAGAATTATCTATGGGAAGTACTCTGCATTCAGTCAATTCCTGTTAAATTATTATATTTAATCCAACTTCATATATAACAAATACTTCAAAGCAGTGCTAATTTTTAAAATAATTGTAAACCAAAAAGAATGACAATTGTGAACCAGGCTTATTCTAGGAAAATTTCAAAGAAAGACTTTTTAATTGAAAATGTATTCTTCTCTCATATCATACATACTGATCACAATTTCTCCTTCCTTCACTCCCTAGCTCCTCCCCACCTCCCCTCTCTAGAAGATTATACTACCCTTCTATCTCCCTTCAGAAAAGAGCAGGCCACTAAAGAGACAACATCCTAACCTAAAAATAATAATGATAAGAAGAATAAAAATAAAATTTTTTTAAAAAGGGGCAAAAGTCCATTCATTGAGGCTTGAAAATGCAACCCAACAGAAAGAAAAGTCTGGTGTAGGGCCCTGTAGGCCCTGTACTTGCTGCTTCAATCTCTATGCCTTGCTTTGTTGATTCAGTGACCATGTTCTCCTAATGTACTCCATACCCTCTGATTCCTCCTCCACCCCATTTTCTGTGAAGCTACAAGGAAAGGAACATGATGGAGATCTCCAATTTAGATTCTCTCCATATAATGTCTGGCTGTGGGTCTCTCCTCCTGCTCTCATCTCTTTGATGTCAAGGCACCAATCAATAAGTATAGTAGTATTTCATTAGGAATTATTTCATTGCTGAGGACAACATACACACATATCATTGAACACAGAGAGATGGAGCTGGTGTCCACATGGAGCTTTCACCCCTATGTTTTAGTCTATTTGGTGCTAGGGAAGATTTTTTTTTTTGATCAACACTGAGAATATCAGATACAGCATACAGAAGACACCATTTAAGGCAGGTCTTCTTCAGAAACATTCACTCTAAACTGTTTCTTTGGGGAGTATTTTTTTCTCCATATATAAATGGATTTCACATTTGTAATCATAAATTTTATGGAAATTATAAACAATCTTATTTTACATATCATTGCCTGTTCGCTCTTCCATTCTCCCATGCCAGCACCAATCAGTCCATCCCACTCCCTATCCAATTCCCAGGGAGGGAGAGGCCATTTTCTTTGTCCATTATAATGATAAATTTCTTTATCAAGAGATAAATTTAAATAGATTCAGATCACTTCACTTATCTGCAATTAATCACTTAAGAGAGATAATGCTAGGTTTATGTGTGTTAAGTTCATCCCTAATTTCTCAGAAATCAAAGCAAGATACTATCTGATGTCCAAATAGTATAGAGAAAAAATAGTTCTTGAATTGAATTATACCACTTTTAGAAAGTAGGGACTTTGATTTATTATCATACTTGTTTATGTTCTCACTAATTCATAAGAGCTAATGAATTACAATGAACTTCTTTATCATTTATTTAATTCACTTCACAACAAGGATTAGAGCAGATATTAAATAAGATAGTGGCAAAGTAACAATTAGATTATGAAAAATTCCACAGAACTCTCAATTAATTCTAGTCTAACTAATAACTTTTTGCTAGAGCGTTCTCCCCTGTGCTCATATTTTGTGGAAGGATTATTAAGATTTCATCATAGATTTATTAAAAATAGCAAAAATAACAAACCAAATGTCAAATTCTGAAGTCAATATAGATTCAGCCATATATACTGGACCATGACCTCTGGTTTCCATCACAGTTTGTATTATGGTTTGACTGCATGACTTGGGGTTTGTATTATAATGCAACAGAGTACTCCAGGAAGAACTAGTTAGCAGAATTTATAAACAAGAAAATCTAGGCATATGAAACTGAATGTCATAAATTTTGCTATATTTTAGGGACAGATAGAGATGATAAAACATAGTTATTTCTGTAAGGAAGGATACATACACAAGGATGTGAAAAGTGACGTAATTCTGTGTATTTTAAGGTTCACTAAAAGTATGAAACTAGGTAGGTAGTAATTTTGGACAAGAAATAGCCTAAAAGAAATGCTTAATCTCAGAGAAGCTGTATTTCAGGTAACCAAGAAATTTTTATTTTAATGTATGGAGTTCAATAATATATAATATATGCATATATATCCATTTGTCTTGGGAGGAAGTGGCATGACATAAAGACAAATATAGGACTTAGAGTTCACAGCAATTCATTCTTTGTATCTTGGTCAGTTGTGTGTCTCTTGGTAATTGCTCTCTACTACAAAGAGCCTATCTGACTATGGTTGAGAGACACATTAATCTATAGATACAGTGATATATCATTAGGAATAAGTTTAAAACTATGCACATTTACAAAATAATAGCAATAGGTTTTCTCCAAGTGGGCCATGACTTGTCTAGTCACTTGTTCTTGGCTCAATAATCGTGCCACGTATTGGTTTCATCTTATGGAATGGACTTAAATCCAATCAAAAAGTCATTGGATACTCATGCCACGATTGTACCAGTGTACACATCTTGCCAGGCTAGTCATTATTGCAGTTCACAGGGTTCTCATTTGCTTAAGGTAGATTATCACTTTTCTCCACTGGTGATGTGAATGTTCCAGCACTAGAAAAACTAAAAGATAGGAATGAAACTCCCAGAGTAGGACCTGCTTGATTTCTCCATGTTTTATGAACCAAGATTGTGGTATTTCAGCAATAGGCTCTTACTGTCAAGTTCTGGAGGTTAAAAAAGAATATTAAAAATAACTTGTAATGTGTGATGGTTTGTATGATTTCAAAACAGATAAAATCCTAGCAAGGAGACATGAAGTAGGAATGGAGTCACACACTTAAATGAGGATATATTGGAAATTGTTTGCTTCTGATTAGATGAAAGTCAATTTTCTTGGAAAAGAGGTTGAATTTTCTGGGAGGTTGAACATGCCCTAGTGATGCTCACACACCAAAGAGTATATGGGCAGTAAAATTTGGAAGAGGGAATTTATAAAAACTAAAGACACAGTGTTGGGTAGGAGATAAGGAAAGGATCTAAGAGGAGTTGGGAGAGGAAGATTTAAGATAAGAAAAATACATTGTATGATGTTCACATAGAATTAATTTTAAAAGTTATAAAACCCTAATATACAGACATGTGTGAAGCATAACTTTACTTACCTAGAAAGTCAGAAAAGGAGTCATGATAATGAGTGAACATTTTAGAACAACTCCTAAAAGAGTTTCTATTTTTTACTTATCTTGAAATGACGTCTTTTTTTTAGGGTCTCTATTACTATGATAAAAACCTCATAACCAAAAACAACTTGGGGAGTAAAGGATTTATTTTATCACACAAGTTCCAATCACAGTCCATCGTAAAATAAAGTCAGGGCAGTAACTGAACTCAGGAACCTAGAAGGAAGCACTGAACCAGCGGCCATGAAAGAACACTTCTCTTATTTTCCTTTTACATTCCTTTTAAAATTTAAATTAGAAACAATCTTATTTTATATTTCAGTCCCAGTTACCTCTCCCTCCCATTCTCCCATGCCTCCCACTAATCCCCATCCCTCTTGTACCCAGTAGAAAGGGTGAGGCCTTCCATGAAGGATCATCAAAATCTGGAAGAACACTTCTTACTGGTTTCCTCTCCATGGCTTGTTCAGGTTTTTTTTTTTTTACAGAATCCAGAACTATCAGCTCAGGTATATTAATACACAGAGTGAGCTGAGATCTCCCACATCAAATATCAATGAAGACATTTCACTCCAGGCTTGTCTGCAGGTCAATCTGTGGGAGAACTTTTTAATTTGATATTTTGCTTTTAAAATGACTCTAGTTTATGCCAAGGAAACATAAAAATAGCAGAACAATTGTCATCTTGCCAACTTAACACACATACATAACTATTCAATTACAAAATTTATTTCTCATTTGTCTCCAAAATGATAATTTTATGATGATTACAATATAAAACCTTCAAACATTTGAAAGTCTCACAGTCTTTATAAATTCATACTCTTGAAAAGTTCAACAACCTATTTAAACTACCTAGTCTTTCAAAGTTCAAGCCTCTCTAAAGCATCCAAAGTCTCTAAAATATCCAGTCATTAGAACATTCATAGTCTCTCTAACATACCCAAAATTGCTTCGAAACTCCAAAGTGTGGGATTCCAGGGGGGAAGTTAAATGGGTTCTTATTACAATAGGAAAGAACCAAGGCACAGTCACAATCAAATTAAAGCAAGACCAAAGTCCAATAAAATAAAGATTAGTGTTAGACTTCTGGGATTTCCTCACAATGTTCCTAGGTCCTCCAAAGGTTTTGACAGCTATTTACAACACCTGCAGTGTGTCTCATAGGCTAAGGTTGTCTATATACTACAGAAGATTTTGTGCTTGGCAGGGGGCCCATGCTACTGAAATATCCAAAATAGTTGGGTCTCTATTTAACAAGGCTACACCTTCACCTATAGCCTCTCCAGGTTAGAATTCTGAGATTCTAACCCTTCTACACAGTGCCAAGACACAACTTAACACCATTTATGACCCCTTCAATCCCAGGGTTTTCACTGCTACTGGTGTTATAATATTATATTATCAGTAGCCTAGCCTGAATTCTCCTGATGTCAAGCTTCAGTTCTCCTCCATGGCCCCATGCCTTCAAAACCAATACCACCTAGGACTCATATACTACTAGCATGAGATGCTGCTTTGTCTGTCTCTGGACCACAGCTTCTTCTGAATCAAAAAAAAAAAAAAAAAAAAAAAAACCACTTCTAGGAGATTTTGATTGCCCCAGAGAAGCAAAGATTTCACATCAATGGATCAAATCACTTACTAATCACAGCTAATTCTTCAACCCCAGATAACAAGAATTATGGATTGTTAAAGCTGAAAGTATCAATGGCACCAACAGAATCTTTTAGGAACTCTCAAAATTCCCTCTAAAACTTCAGAAGCCAGACCTCATTGCCCACATTGCTTTGAACATTCATCTTCAAAACTCCCACAGAACTGAGCCTTGAGTACTTACTGATCCTTTCAACACAAAGTTCCAAAGTCTTTTATAATCCTCCCAAACACAATGGTCAGACATGTCACTGAAACTTTCCACTTCTGATACCAAATCTTTTGTCTTAGAATTTCTAATGTAGCAATAAAAGAATGAAAAACTGTGGCCAAACATAACTTGGGAAGAAATGGTTTATTTCATCCCACATGTCCTGACAACATCCCATCATGAAGGAGAACTGTGGTGGAACCTCAATTTAGGAACCTAAAGGCAGGAACTGAGACAGAGGCTATGACAGACACTGTTTACTGGCTTGCTCCATGTGGTTTGTTCAGCCTAATTTTATAGCATTAAGGTGAGAAGACCCAGTGGTGACATTATCCAGGGTGATCTTGACCATCTCATATCAATCATAAGTCAAGGAACTGCATCACAGACTTTCTCATAGGCAAGTCTGGTAGGGACATATTCACAATTGAAATTCTCCCCTATTAAAATGACTCTAGCTTGTGTCAAATAGACACAAAATTAGCTGGCACAAATGGGTACTTTTGTATCGTGTTGGCAAAACAATTGATGTGGGATAACGCTCTTGCACACTGTGAAGTTTTGTTGTTCATATCAGCTTAATAAAACATTAATTGTTCACTAGACAGGCAGGAAGTATAGGTGTAGTGACCAGATAAAGAGAATTATGGGGAGAGGAAAGGCAGAGACATAGTCACCAGCCAGATTCAGAGGACAAAAGATGAAAGTACCATATGGAGAAAGGGTACTAATCCACATGGCTAAACATAGATAAGAATTATGGGTTAATTTAATTGTAATCATTTGTTAGTAATAAGTCTGAGAAATAGGCCAAATAGTTTATAATTAATATAAACCTCTGTGTTTATTTTGGAATAAAGGGCTGTGGGAGCAAGCATGACAGAAACTACCATCTACAGACTATGCATAATGTTAATCTATGATGTTTGTGTGGATATTATGTAGATTTTTCTCTATTTGTTGTGTTTTGCTGGAGAAGCCTAACTACTATTCTCAGTCAAGTTTTTTTATTACTCTAAATTAAATTCACTGATATAGAAAGAGTAATATAACTTACCTTAATAAGATATTGATAATATTAAAACAACAGAGAATTATATGTAATATTTCCTTTTCCTTTAGATATATCTCTGGTACAGAAACCTTGGCTTATTTCTTATTCAGACATCAGACAATTATCTAGTTCTTGCCAGTTTTTGAGAGCAAAAATCATTTGTTCTATATAATTAGAGTCCCCCAAATAATAATTATGAAATTTGACAAATATTGAATAGCAATTTATTTTATTTAAATATGTAAACAGGTACAGTGGTGTCGCATGCCTATAATCTCAGCCTTGAGGGGCAGGGAAGGATGTTCTGAAAAGTTTGAAGCCTTTCTGAGGTATATAATAAATTCAAGGATAGTCTGAGTTACATAGTAAAATCAACTCCCAAAACAAAACAAATGTAATGTACAGTATGTTTTATAAAGCAAGCACATGTACAGAAATAGAAAATTTAGGTATGAGGTAAAATATTGACAAAAGTCAAAAGAAAAGTTTTAAAGGAAAGATATGAAAATGTGAGTTAAAAATATTAATTATCAAATAGACATATGGCTATATATTCATGGAAGCATGCACTTCTATATTCCAAAAAATTAAACTGTAAATTAAAAAACAATAGTAAAACAAATATTAAAATACTAAAAAATGTTAAAAGATTATAATAGAGCTTGTGTTATTTGGAAACATAAAAAATCCATAAAGAATAAAATCTTAAGAGTGATGATAGCACAATATAAAAATGAATTGCAAAGAAGTATAAAAATCTAAGTTAAATCAGGTGACAAGGGAAAAGATATCTGAAAGGCATTTAGCTAATAATGAATAATCAAAGAACTTCAGTTCTATAATGTAGATGGCATCCAAGTTAAAACATGTATATCATTTACTCAGATAATTTATAGAAGCAGATATATAAATGATTGTGGTTTGAATACATAATTTGACTGTTTAGATTGCTTGCTAGCCTTGCATAGGATTATGATTCACTTCCAAGCCCCCACATTGACTGGCCCACAACCACCTGAAACTCTAGCTCCAGGGTATCAGATACTTTCTGCAGGACTCTGCTGGCACACACATGCACACACACACACACTAACAAAGAGATGTACACACATATACACAAATAAAAATAAATGAAAAAATTACAAATCAAGAAGGTAATCAGAAAAGGAAATAGCTATTGCCACTTACTATTTTCAAAAATGAAAATCATCTGTTACTCAAAGTTAGAATAGAGCACAAAGAAAATAATTTAGATAGCAACTTTGGTGATGAATAGTTAAGACTGTTTAGCCAATGCAATTTGCAAATTTTCAATTCTTTCTAGATAGAAAGTATAGTTCTGTATTTAACAGAGCAGAAACATTTGCATCTTTGCACACAGAGCCAACTATTTTAATGTTAATTATAGACCTGTTTCAAGAGAATACTTGAAAATTGTATTAGTTATTTTTCTACTGTTATTATAAAATATCATGACTAAAGGCAATTTAGTGAAGAAAGGATTTATTTAGCTAATGGTTATTGGGTTTATAGAGACCACAATGGAACACATGGAATGGGAGAAGGCAGGCATGTTGACAGGAACAAGAAGCTGGCTGATCAAACTTTCATCCACACACAGAAAGCCAAGAGGTAAAGAACAGGATGTGGAGTTAATCTGTAAACCCTCAAGGCCCACACTAAGTGTCATATTCCTTCTAGCAATGATCCACCTCCTAAAGACTCCATGAAATCGTCAAGATAGTGCCACCAATTTGCAAGTAAGTGTTCAAATACTTGAATCTATAAAGGACATTTTTAATTCAAATTGCAAAAGAAATCCACAAATGAAAGAAGAGCGAATTATGTTATAGGATAAAGTAAAGCTAGTAAGCAGAACACTCTAGACATATGTAACAGCAAAATGCTTTCCCAATATATTTTGTTAGTAAATGAAAAATTATTTTAAATTTGAGTTGAACAAAATTACCAGTAATACTACTGTACATATGCATGAAACCATGAACCTACATGCCAATATATGAGTATATATTGGCAACTCTCAATGAGAGTTGAGAATTTAGAAAAGATGATAGGAGATGTCATTCTGTAAATATGTTTCTCTTATTGGTTAATGAATAAAGACCTGTTGGCCAATAGAAAAGCAAGATAGGTGGGGCTACAAGACAAGGAGGATTCTGGGAGATGTAGTATAGGAGAGTCAAAATGTAGGGACTTGAGAGAAGAGGACCTGACCCTCTCTCTGGTAAGATAAGATGTGGAAACACTTAGATTAATAGAAGTAGGTTAATATTAATACAGTACTAGCCAATAAGAAAATCTATTAATAGGGTAACAGCTCTATATCTAATACAGTGTCTCTCTGTGTTATTTGTGGCTGATGCCACTCTGGAACCAAGCTGGCAGTAAAGCTGCCTGTAACAAAAATGGGCCTCAGTGGTAGGGGGAAGGGGATGATACGGTAAAAGCATTTCAAACTGATTAAAATTATGTGCATATATGAAATTGTCAAATAAATATATTGTCATTATTGTCATAAGTTTGTTATTTTACAAAATGATATCAATTTAAATATTAACTGAGAGTCAATAACTCATCTTGTATAGTTTCTTGCTGCCAAGACTAATGACCTGAGTTCAATTGCTGCAAGCCACATGGTAGAAGGAGAGAACAAAGTACCAACTATCACCAATTATATTCTTACCCCTGCACGCAAACATTTACACAAACATACAAACACAAACACACGCACTCCCACACCCACATGCAAGCCAACATCTAATATTATTTAATTAAAAAGGAGTTTACCCCAAAGTTCTGAAATATACAAGGTGTAAAACACTAAGAAATCTTCAGTCACAAAAATAATTCCTCTTGATCATAGTAATTAATTGTTTATTCCTATATTCTTTCCTGAGTATGCCTCAAAACTTCTACTTTGTCTCAGGCAGGCTTATTCCAGTGCAAAAACTTATTACTTCAGCTTGTAGACACTAATCATATCCAAAAATAAAATTATTACAAAGCCAGCATGATTCAAAATAAATGTCCAACTCAATTTACCAGAGTTCAAAACCTCCACCATCTAATAGGAGGCAGGGCTAAAGGCCAAAACAAATAATCGCTAAAAGATCAAAATATGCATTTTAGATGTCTTATTTCTCCAAGTCTTTTTGCACATTTTATCATAATTCAGCTATTTTAATAGGGATTCTTCCATTTAAATCTAACAAATGTGTGAATTACCAATACTCAACATTCATAGTGAGTCATCTAGAACTTCCTGACAGTTACCAAGTCCAATTATGCAATAGTCACTATTTTTTATGAAAATGTTTAGAAAGTGACATAAGATCTTTCAGTACTTTGATCCTGCAAAGATGCTTCAGTTTGAAAATAAGATGTATATGTAAAGATTATTCCCAAGAAATGTGATGACTTTACTGACAAATTCGCACAGCCATTTAAATAGGCATCACTGTTGTATTTTGAATAAGAATGTTCTTCATAGGCTTAGAGACTTGAATCTTTGGTCCCCAGTTGCTGGCACTGTTTGGGTAAATTTGGATTTAGCCTTGATAGAAAATTATATCATTGAGGGTGAGGGCAGAATTTGAGGTTTCAAAAGATCTGGGTCATTCCCAGTTTCATCTTTCTACTTCCGGTTTGCAGTTAAAATTTAAGCTCTCAGTTTGATTCTCCAATTGACAGGCCTTCCCTCCCACCATACTTTCAAGCCAGGATGGTAACATATTTTTATTCCTCTAAACTTATGTGGGATAATGTTCTTATGCACTATAAATAAATAAATAAATGTCAGTCGTATTGGTTTAGTAAAACATCGATTGGCCAGTAGACAGGCAGGAAGTATAGGTGGGGCTACCAGACTAAGAGAATTCTGGGAAGAGGAAAGGCAGAGTTGACGTCACTAGACAGATGGCAGAAGAAGCATGATGAGAATGCCTTGCTGAGAAAAGGTACCAAGCTGCATGGCTAAACACAGATAAAAATTATGGGTTAATGTAAGTTGTATGAGTTTGTTAGTAATAAGCCTGAACAATAATCCAATCAGTTTATAATTAATATAATCCTCTGTGTGTTTATTTTGGACTGAATGGCTACAGGAAAGGGCAGGACAGAAACTTCTATCTATAAGTAAACTTTATATAAATTGCTTTGGTCATGGTGTTTTATCATAGGAATGGTAAGTAATCAGAGTAACCAACAATGTTTTCAATTTTTCCCAAACATATAAAGAGGAATGAATTTTCCAAATTTGACAAATCTTGATTCCACAAATAGTCAAGGATAATATGAAATTGTTTCATGATAATGGCCCCAAAGAATATAGTTAAGAAAACCTTCAATGTAATGCTATCAAATAAAACCCAACATCACACTTAAAGAATTGTGTGCTTTAGTCAAGTGATATTTCCCCTGGGATGCAAGAATGCTTCAACATAATCTGATTAATAAACAGGAGATATCACATTCATGGAATAAGGGATTAAATATTATAAGAACATCTCAATTAATGTACAAAGTAGACTTTGACAAAAATCCAATATCCTTTTATGATAAAATAATGCTTTAAAATTATAAGATGGATATCAAGTTAATCAAAGCAATATATGCCACAACCACAGATAACAAAATTTTCAGTATTAAATAGTGAATCTCTTCCTCTAATATCAGAAACAAAACAAAATATTCACTATTTTAACTAAACAGAATATTAGAATTCCTAGAGTATGCAACTAGGTAATAAAAATAATCATCTACTTTACAAAGGAAGAAATAAAATTATCTTTGCAGGTAACATGATGAGATTTACAGAAAATCTTAACTTTTCTGTGGCAAAAAAGTGCTAACAAATGAATTAGGTAAAGTAGCATGTTACAAAATTAACATAAAATCAGTTGCATTTCCATATACTAACATACAAAAACAAATTAAAAAAACAATCATAATTATGTTATTGGAAGACATAAAACAAGTTGAATTAAATGTAGCAAAAAAGTAAAAACATACATTGAAATGTATAAAGTTCTATAGAATTGAATGCACAAATAATTAAAAGCTATTCTTGTGCATAGTTGGGAGGAGTTAATATTATGAAAACATAGATTCTATCCAAAGGAATTTGCAGATATAATGAAATTACATTTGATATTGTAATGACACTTTTCTGAAACGAAAGAGAAAAATCTTAATATTTCTAATGGGACCACAAAAATACTTGAGATAATCTCTAGAGTCCTTAGACTTCATAATTTCATGCTAGTAATAAAAAGTTTTATTGACTAGAGAAATGACTCATTAGTGAAAATTGAACAACACTCATGCAGAGGATCCATGTTCAGTTCCTAGCACCCATGTTTTGTGGCTCATAGACATCTGCAACTCAAGAAAACCAATATCCTCCTCTGTCCTATTTAGGTTTTTGAATTCACATGCACATACCTGCACACAGGTACATATGCACAACTGAAAATAAATCTTGAAATGCTGTATATATTACATCACTGAGGCCTTTCATTCCTTTTAAGGTTTATTTCTAGATATTTTATCTTTTTAATCTATTGTATATCAAATTGTTTTTCTAATTTCTTTCTCAATAGGTTTCTTCTTCCTTTACTTATAAAAATATAGAAAACATTCATTTTAATGTAAACTTTGTATTATTCTAATTTTTTAATACTGTATATCAAAACTAAGCATGTTCTTGGTGTTTTTAAAAAATATTTTTCCATTAATTTATTTTTATTTAAATTTGTTCTTACAATCTGTTTTTATCATGTTTCCTCTCCCAAACTCTCTTCATATCCCTTTACACCCAAATTCTAGTTCTTCTCTCACTTTCCTTCCCTCTACTTCTCTCTCCATCTCTCTCAAAAATAAATCCCATAAAAATAAAAACAAGCGACTAAAAGTAAATAAATAAATAAATGACAAAACACACACACACACATAAGAAACAATAGTCTGCTTATTGTTGGCCAACTACCCCTGTATATGGGGCCTTGTTGAAACCATTCAAAATTTCTGCACAGAGATGAGAAAATAGACTCAAATTCCCACTGTTCAACAAGAAAGCTATTTGTGATTACTACCTTCTTGGAAATGTAAAATCACTTTTCTCCCATAGAGTGTCACTAAGTATGTCAACCCTACTGCAGAGAATATTTAATTTTATCTGTTGGAGTATTTTGCCTGGAATGTATGCACATGTATCAAGCGTATGCCTGGTGGCAATGGAGGACAGCAGAAAGCAGTGAATCCTCTGGAACTGAAGTTATAGATAGCTGTAAGTCTTCACATCATGTGGATGCTGGGGAGAGAGCCAAGGTCCTCTTCAAGAGAAGAGCAATAAGTGTTCCTGACCCTATTTGTATCATTTATTTTGATTCTTTTGACTTACTGACCTCTTTAAGAATGCAAGAACTATTTTGTTGTGGAAGTGAAGAGAAAAGTTGCCCTTTTCCTTTTCCTGGCTGTAAAATAGATGTTTTCAGTTCTTCCCCATTTGGTATCCTGATGGCTATGAGTTTGTCATATATGGACTGTTATTATACTGCAGAAGAATCCTTCCATTCTTTATTTTTTCACGATTTCTCTCATGCAATGATGTTGAATTAAAACATAATCCAGCCACTATGGAAACCAGTGTGAAATTTCCTTAAAATACAAAAATAGAATTCCTCTGTTATCTAGCCATCACATTCCACACATATATTGGAAGGATGACTCAAAGTAACCGTAAAGTAGAGGCACCTGCATATTTGACAGTCCTATTCAACCCCAGTCACAGTAGATAAGTTATGAAATCAACCTGTAACAAATAAAATGGGATATGTATGTGAATATAATCAAAATATACTATGTACATATTGAAAATAAAGCTAAATATTTTGTATAATACGTATATACTAATAAAGTGTATAGTTATAAAACAACTGTCATAGGAATCTACAAACCATACTCTTAATATTCATCTGTGATGCTTATTGTAAACTATCAGATTGACGGAATTGAGAATCTCTTGAGGGACAATCACCTATCTAGGCATGATCATGGGGATTATACTGATTGTATTGGTTGAGTTCTTTTGGATTGTATCATAGCTAGACTGGAAAAGGGAAGTGAACAGCTATATGCATTCAACACTCTCTGCTTCATGAATATGAATACAATGTGACAAGAAAGTTTCCTACTCCTGCCATCATGCCTTTCTTGCCTCCTGCCAATTCTTTCCTGCTACAATGGACTATATTTTGCTAGGGCTATGAGTCAAAATAGATCATTCCACTCTAAGTTGCTTTGATAAAAGCATTTTATCACAGTAATGAGGAAGTAACTAAGACAACATCCAAACAAAACAAAATCAATATATTAAAGTGATATGAACTAATCTACTCAGTGTAGTGCTATTCATCATAATCAAGATAAGTAAACACCCTAAGTATTTCCCACCAGATGAATGGATAAAGAAACATTTTAATTTGTTGTTGCCATTGGATGTATGTGTTTGTGTCCATACCTGAGAATTCAGCAAATATTGTCAATGGTGGAAAAAAAGTCAGCAAATATTGTCAATGGTGGGAAAATAGATGAATTGGAGGTCATTATAGTAAGATTCGTAAAGCATCCATAGAAGAGCATATGCTGCATCACTGCAACCATATGAGCTGTGTAAAAGAAACTAATGGTGACAGAAAGTAGACTGGTGGTTGCCAGAGGCTATTATTAAGGTAACAGTGCAATGAGAAAAATAGTTATGTAAAGTGAAAAACTTTAAAATATTTGCCTACAATATTGAGCTTATAGTCAAGAATAATGTACTTTCTATACAAGTAAAAAAAAGTTAAGATGGTCTATTAGTGATAAATACTCCAAAGCACCTCACCTATCCTTCATTTTATAGAGTAAGTACAGTCACAGCTGTGCATAAATATATTACTGGTATTGCTTTTGAACATGTTCTTTCCATGTTTGCAATGAAAAAAAATTTTAATCAAGAAATTGCATTAAAATTAGTAATGTTTCTTATAATCTTTGTAAAATGATTTTCACAATATATCATTAACATTATGTTATCAATACTTATTTTGGCTCCTTGTCTCTAAGGTTTTATCCTTAGAGAGTGGCTCCATTGCTTTGAATCTGAGATAAGGTACAAGATCTTAGTGAAGAGGAAGTAGTAGAACAGAACTGCTCACTGCTCATAGCCAGGAAGCAGGGATGAAGTGGACTAAGAAGGAGGACAAGGGAGAAAAGCCTGAGATAAGACACAACCCAAAGACAATTGGCCCTAGACATCTATGCATTCCAACTAGGCCCCAATTCAGAAAGTTTACACCACCTCCCAAAAATGCCAACTAATTACCAATTCAACAGTGTATAAATCCATTCATTCTTTCAGAGTTATCATAATATAGTAACTTCTCAAAACCAGGATCAATCAACTGGGGACGAAGGCTTCAACATTTGTACCTTTGGTGGTAGATTCTTCAAATCCAAACCACAACAGGATGTTCAATCTAAAGATATGTATTTTTTTACTGTAAGAACAATCTCAATGATAAATCTTATTTTTCCTAGAATACAATGCTATCCTTACTGGGGCAACCTCAATCAAGACAGCAATGTCCATGAGTCAGTAAAGGATATTGAGATAAACAACTTTGGTAACAGTTTCAGGGAACAGCATCTGCTGATGTGTTGCAGGTTAGCAACCACTTATATGATTAGCATATTGCCTCAGATTAGATAGTAAGCACTCCTGCCATTAGGATCTCTATGCAGAAAAAGCACATTAAAAACTGTGTGGAAAGTACAAATTTGTCCGAAAGCAGCTACTGACTACTCATGTCTCTTCAGAATTCAGTGTTCTGACTTCTGGGGCATGGTTTGACATGTTTCTTATTTAGAAGTACAGTGTGCCAAATAAGTTGGCTACCAGGTCATACCAGAATTTTCTCCTACAATACAAGGCTAATATAATGTGCCAATTATATTATAGTCTTTTCTTCTCTTACTACTCTCTTTTAATGGAATATTTACTATAGTTACTAACAAGAAAGAAGAACTGAAGGCATGTTTAGAAAAATACAATTAAAAATAATTTCTGCTGTGACACAAATATGTATCTAGAAAATGCAACTATGTCCAAAATTATTATGTATAATATACAATGAATTAATTAGTTCTGTAATAACATCCACAAATATAAAATGAAATCATACCTATAGAGAAATAATGCAAAATATATATAGAATATATATATAGAAAATATATATAGAAATATAGAAATATTCACAAAATAGAGTGAATAACCTGAAAAGAAAATAATACCCATTCATAACAATTTGTTTCTTTTCTTTTTTTAATTGATATGTTATCTTACATATCAATCCCTGTTTTCTCTCCCTCCCATTCTCCCATGCCCCCCATTCCATCCCTCTTTTACTCCCCAGGGAGGGTGAGGCCTTCCATGGGGCATCTTCAAAGACTGTCACATCATTTAGAGCAGGGTCTAGGCCCTCTCATGTGTTTAGGCTAAGAGAGTATCCCTCCCTCTATGCGAAATGAGCTCCCGAAGTTTATTCATATACTAGGGATAAATACTGATCCACTACCAGAGGCCCCATAGACTGCCCAGTCTTCCCAACACCCACTTTAAGGGGGTCTGGGTTGGTCCTAGCTGGTTTCCGAGCTATCAGTCTGGGGTACATGAACACCCTTTTATTCAGGTCAGCTCATTATGTGGGTTTTCCAAAATTGGTCTTGACATCTTTGCTCATCACTCCTCCCTCTACAACTGGATTCCAGGAATTTGGATCGTTTTGTTTCTTTGTTTGTTTGTTTGTTTGTTTTTTGAGACAAGGTTTCGCTGTATTGCATGGAGCCTGTCCTGGAACTTGCTCTGTAGGCCAGGTTGGCCTTCAACTCAGAGATGCATCTGCCTCTCCCTCCCATTGGCTGGGATTAAAGACATGTGCCATTCACAACAATATTAAATGCCTATGTATCAATTAAATTTCTGACATAAAAAAAATTGAGACTCAAGTGAGTACAGAGTGAAATATTTAAATAAATGGGAACCTGTGCCTTCCTTGTTGACAAAAAGACTAAATAAACATGAATACTCAAAAATCACTAATATACACTATAAATCATAGTTGCCAAATCTATTAATAGTATATCAGAATTTCAGGAGACCAAATATCAAAGTGGAGGACTATTCAAAAGTAAATTCAAAATATTTTCATAATAAATAAAGTAACTGAAAAAGTATAAAGAATATAAAGAATATATCAATGGGTAGAATATTAATAAATGTTGAGTTGGCTATATATATATAAATAAAATTCATACTTTATAATATATATTTAGAACAAATTATAAAAAGTAACTATCTCAGAAATGAAGTTTTAAAAGTTAAAATTCAATCTGTATCATAGGCAATCAGACTCCTAAAGCTACGACCTTAGAATTAAAGATTTTCCCTCTACTACCAAAAAATAGAATTAATCAAAACTATAGATGTAGAAATTTAGACATGCAAACAAACATCTGGAACATAAAGGAACTGTAAATGACAGTTCAGTAAAGCAGACTTAAGCAAACATAGCAAATGGGTAAGAGGTATTAGTAGTTCAGTGGTTGGATGAGGAAAAGCAATGATTGATAAACAGGCCTTATCTGGATGAATACGTGTGTCTGGGGTTATGGCAGCAGGTTTTGTAGTACCACTTGTTATTCCAGAATTTAGAATCACAACTCAAGTTACCAAAAGAACAGTGGAAAGAAATGCAGCCTCAGGAAGATAAGGGTAATAGTTGAATGATCAATGGAGAAGCCTTGTAGAAAAGTACTGTGCAAGAAAGAAACATAATTGCAAAGATAATGAAGAGAAGGAATAGTAAAAGAGGATTGATCAAATCTAGGCTTTATGTACAAGTGAAGGTTAAATGTTTCTAGCTATGAGGATTTAAAGATTTTAGGGATAGCAAGCCTGTTAACTTGCTACAAAATATTATATTTTATTCTATCTGTATATGGAGAAGTATTTCTGACATTTAAAGAAATTGAATATATCATCACATACAAGATAAATGTATTCAAATGTCTTAAAATTAAAAAGGCTGTTAAGCTACGAAATTCAATATAATGGATATCAAAAGAAAGCATTATAATGGGAAAATTCATGAGGAAAATGTAAATGATAAGGGCTCACTAACCAAGCTGAATAAAAATCGAATGTACATCTATCAAGCTAATATTCAGATTATATTTGATCATTTAACAAAGATGATGAACCGGGACTTTTCATAAAGAGAAACTGAAATAAGATATCACCGTGTAAGAGGATAAAGCTTCAAATGCAATTAAATGAATACAAATTAAAATGTCTTAGAAATTCCACTGCTTATCTATTTTACTATAAAACCTGTAGTGACCAAGCCAGTCGCTACTGGGGGTTTGAGAAAATGGGTCTATTTGAACATTGCTAGTGGCACTGTAAATCAATTTAGTTTTGCAAGAGACTAACACAGAAATATACGAAAGTAATCAAGAAACCATGCATAATATGTTTCCTAGGAATTTCATTATAGGGAATTTACCCCCTAAGAAGTAATCAAAAGGGAAAAGCAACATATGCTAAAATTTTCACAGGGAAGTTCACTGAACAATCATCAAAATTCAGAAACAGCTCTAATTTCTTGGACCATAGTCTTATAGTAAATATTTTCTAAAGGCACCAGAAGTGAAAATTTTTAAGGAATATTTATGTTGTTATATGTAATTATAAATGTGAAGTTCCCTTATTCTCATTTTTATTAATGTATAATACATATATATGTATCTATGCAACTTGCAAAACAAATCAAAGTAAAAATAGTAAGTAGACAATACAATCATGCTTACAAGTCTAAGACTGCTTACAATATTTTATTACTTCAATCCATTTTTGACAAGCTTTAATTTTCCTAAAACTTTACCCACACTATCTAGGTTATCGATATTTCTAGCAAATAAGTGGGACCAGGACTTATCCCAGGTGTATGAACTGGTTTTTTGGAGCCCATTCCCTAAGGTGGGATACCTTGCTTAGCCTAGATACAGGGCAGGAAGGGTTTGGTCCTGCCTCAGCTTGATATGCCAGACTTTATTGAGGCCATGGGATGCCTTATACTTACTGAGGAGTGGATAGGGAGTTGGTTGAGGGGGAAATGGAGGGAGTGGGAGCATGGGAGAAAGGTGGAAATGTGGTTGGTATATAAAATAGAAAAGGTCAATAAATTTTTAAAAAATTAAAATGTTCACTGAGATTTATACTTAAGTATATTTTGATATAAGTTATTTCACCATTTACATTGTTATTCATGTCTTCCTTGGTTTTCTTCTTGGATAATATTAAGAGAAGTTTAAACATTTCATTTGTCATTTCAAACAATCAACTTTGGCAAAATTGAATTTTTCTTTTGTTCACCTGTTTCTACTTCATTTCTGTTCTTTACTATTTACTTTTTACTCTATTCCCAAAGTTTAATTTCATGCTCTTTATTAACTTCTTAAAATGATTATTTCTATCCAGTTATGTTAATTTTTCTGCCTGTCTTTAAATTGAACTCTAAACATAGTTTAAAAATATCTCTAACAAGCCTTGAAATATATTTGCTATTCAGATCAAAAGAATTATTGAATCACATTGTTTATTTATAGATTTATAGATTAAAATATGCTGATAATTTTATAAGCAGAGCAAGATTTCATAATTATTATTTTTTGCTTTGTATTTTGGACTCAATAGTGCCAGATAATACAAAGTTGTTCATACTTAGTTTAAAACTAGCATATTGATAACTTGGGAAAGAATTTCATCTTTAATTAAAAATATATAATCTAGAAATTGTAGATGCACTACTTTATAAAATGGTAGCAAATTTTAATCCAAAACCAAAAATCAGGTACCTAGAAATGTACTATTGGCCTAATTTCCATGATGTTAAGACCAGTGGCAAATTTAAGCTATAAACATAATATCATATCATATACATGAAGTTGGGAAGAGTTGTTTACATAGAATGAACTAGTTCTAGTATGGTACTGTGTTCATATGCATTGAGTCAAAGTATTTGTTATATGGTTTAAATTCTGTTATTATTGAAATTTTTACCACCATATTACTTATCAAGAAAATTGTGTAGAATATTATACTATGTTTATATATTAGTAAATCTTCCCTTGAGGCTTGATCATATCTACTTTACACATTTTGAAGTTAAATTATTAGATACAGAGATTAGATGGAGGGTCATCATTTTACTTTTTAGAGAAATCAAAATATTGTCAAAATATTATGTCAGAAGAGGAAGAGTTTGGAGGCAAGTGAGCATTATAAAATGAATATTCATGGAATAACACTGGTGTAGTGAAACATATAATCCCTCAACATGAATCTCAAATATATATTAATCATTAAAATATTGTGCTATATGCTTGAAGGGACTGGAATCCTTACAGAAAGGATTATGGGAGGTTACTTTGATTGCTACATATGGCACAAATTAGTATCTAAGAAAATATGGTAAACCTCCAAACAGAGATGGCAGCAATCATGAAGATTACATGAATTTACAAGTTCATACAGAGGACAATCAACTAATCCAAATTTTCAATTTGGGTATTTGAACTAAATTAAACTTTTGATATGTGCCACTTAAAACCATAAATTGATATAAGAACAGCCTTTCATGTAAGCATAAAGTGTAAATAAAGACAGCAAGGAATCATGGGTAACTGAGCCAAATCCTGTATATTGGAGAACTAAAGGTGGAGCAAAAGAAAAAGAAATCACAGTGTGTGTGTGTGTGTGTGTGTGTGTGTGTGTGTGTGTGTGTGTGTGTGTGAGTGTGAGTGTGTGTGTGTGTGTGTGTGTGTGTGTGTGTGTGTGTGCGAGCGCGCGCGCGTGCCTGCATACTTGCATGCCTGTGTGCATGCGTGCGTGCGTGTATACTCAGTGACATGAAAGCTGAAGGAAGATTGGGCTAATGTAGGAGACTAGTAGAGCTAGGAAAGAGAGAAGTAGAGGCATGGAATATGAAAAGAAAGCAAGGAGGAGTAAATGGGAGAAATTAGAGGGAGGAAAAGAAAGAGGATATGATATAATTATATCTTAATCTCAAACATAAAATATTTAAATAACCAAAGTACATGATATAAAGGGAAGAAAACATTTTGTGAAACAGTATTTTGTTCAATGAACTTAAGCCAATAATAACTGTTATTTGGACCTAGGCCCTCTTCTTTCCTATATTAAATAAAATATTATATATTAAATACAATTTAAGTCAGTAATATTTGGACATTTTACATTATTTTAGTCATCTATGTTTTCCTTGGCATGAATATTACATTCAGAACTGACCATTTGGTATTGGATGTGCAATTGCTGTGCTCTTCCCTGGGGAAGACTATGTCTTTTGTTCAGCATTCCTTAGTTTCCTGAAGTTCTTTGTTTAGGCCTCCTGAACTTCTCCCCATCCACTTTGGTATACCTGTTGTTATCCTTATTCAGCCCATGTTTAGGCAGACATGTTAGTGAGGCTTCTGACATTTCTAAAAGACGCAATTTCACAGAAAACTTCTGATCTTTGATTTTTACAATCTTTCTGCCCCATTCCATAATATCACTGAACCTTAGGTGTGTGTGTGTTTTATACTGCATCCATAAAGACTGAGTAATATTATACAGACTGAGCAGTTAATATTAGGGATATATGTGTATATTCCTAAATATAAACATAAAGTATACATATAAAAAATTTAAAAAACACATGTATGCATGTAATAACTATTAATAAAAAAAGAGGCGATAAATTTGAAAGAGAGAAAGGAGTGGTGGTACATGGGATGTTTTTCAAACAAAGACAGTGATGTTATAATTATAATCTCTAAAATAGTATTTTTAATTTAAAAATATCTCATTCACTATAAAATTACAGTCCAAATATCCTTTTGTGACTTTATTTGAGTAAACATAGCACCTAGTTCATGACAGTTCCTCATGTTATTTGCATGTTTTGTTTTGGGTTTTTTTTAATACATTCCTGTGACAATGTGAGAATTCCTGCATGAAGGACTTTTCAGGTCTTTAGACTTCTCTTCTTGGATTATATCACTCATTACTAGCTAACAGGTAATACTTCTTATATCTTCTTCAAAGGGGCTAAAGATAATTTCAACAAATCCTGCTATAACATATTATGATCAACGAAGATGAACATTCTTAAATCTTATATTGTGATTACTCTCAGTTTTAGTTCTATTACAAGCTTTTGGACAACCAAGGATTGCATATTTTTGACCTATGCCTCCACAGAATTTAATGTAATACCTACAGGTATTAGTGATTGTTTATTGGCTAATTGATCAAAGTGAATAGAATTTTGGGAAAAAAAACACTCCACATCTCCATTTTAAAGCCCTGTAAGTTCTATTTAAACATGGTTTTTAAAGTACTTTGCTTTAAAAAGAGATGGTAGCCCATTTAGAAAACCATTTCTGCTAATAAAAGAAGATTGTGTAACTACAAGGGTTTTTCAAAAGAGGAACTCATTCTGAAAGCAGATGTATTTGATTTTGTTATGGTTGCTAAGGGAACACCTGAATGTAAATTACATTTTACATAAGACTCCGTTGAATTATTGATCAGAAAAGAGCAGAAGCTGCAAGGCTTTTAATAAAGTGGCTGAGAAACTGCTTTCTTATTGGAAGAATAAAAGAGAGATTATGTTTTATGTAATCAATTTATTTCAGAAACTGTGCATAAATGTAAAGGAAAAATCAGGGAACTAAAGATAAGATGGCCTTCTTTCATTCCTTTCCTCGTTTTGCCTCTGGCTAAGATTAAAAAATGGGAAATGACTACATGCAAGCACTTTAATTTAGTCAGCATTTAGTGATTAAATGTCAACATAAAACTCACACCTGATGGGAGATCTCCCTATTTGTTTGAGGTACCTTAGTGTGTACCTGTATATCATGCCTTAATGTCCTCATTACTTCTCTGTTTTCCATTTAATGTAAACTACTCTGAAGCTAAGAGTCCATTTCTTTATCCATAGCATCTGGTCCAGTAACCTGTTCTCCTTTTTAATCTCTCCTTTCATCTGTTCTCACCTTCAAAGTCGTTTTCCAAATGAGATGAGCTGTTGGGAGATTTCATTCTGTAAATATGTTTCTCTTATTGGTTAATGAATAAAGCACTGTTGCCCAATAGGAAATTAGATAGGCAGGACTAGGAGAAAGGGAAGATTCTGTGAGATGTAATAGGAGTCAAGATGTAGGGAATGAGAGAAGAGGTTCAGACACTATCTCCAGTAAGATAAGACCACATGGAAACACTTATATCGATAGAAATGGGTTAGTATGTAAGGCAGAGCTAGCTAATAAGAAGCTATAGCCATTGGCCAACAGCTTTATAACTGGTAGAGTCTCTGTGTGTTATTTTGGGATTGATGTCCCTGTGGGACCAGGCTGGCAAGAAAGTGCTCATAACAAAATGGCACCTACAACTTGGATACTAAGAACTTCCACTTAAAACTTTGACAAAAGCTTAAAAAGGGATGTTAAAAACAAAACAACAAAGACAAGCAAGGCTTCTTGATAGCAACATTTTTCTTGGGTAGGCTCTGTTTTGCTAGAGGCAAACAGTCAAGACCACGGGTCCTTGAATGGAGATTTCCTGACTTAGTATAAGCAGAAAATATCTGCAAGGCACTTTTAAGAGGCCCAACTACCAACTAAATAGTGTGGATGACAGCTGACAGTGGCAGTGACCACATCTCCAAGTTGGTAGCATGCTTCTTGATGGCAGCATAGACCAAGGCAGTAAGCACAGCTCTCAGTGCTGTCAGTAAATGTAACCCCACCATCTTGGAAAGACAGTGGCTAAAAGAGCCATGGCTTTAATTTTAACAATCTTGTTTAGCAGATAAAAGACTAGTGGCCAGAAAGAGATAAAAATGGAGTAAAGACACATTCAGAAGGCAAAAGTAAAACCTCAAGATTTCCAGTGTTTAAAAATATACATATACATATATACATAGGCTTGTGAGAGAAAAGAAACAGGATAAATTGATTATATATATTATATATGTATTAAATATAGTAGTGGTTGTGGTGGCCCACACCTTTAATCCCAGCACTTGGGAGGCAGAGGAAAGCAGATCACTGTGTTTTCAAGGCTAGCTTGATGTACAGAATGAGTTCAAGAGCATCCAAAGTTACTTAGAGAAACCCTGTCTCAAAAGGAAAAAGGAAAGAAATCGAGTAATAAAAAAGCTATGTAAAGATGGAAAATACACAGAGAGTCTGGATACTGTATACTATGGTGCTGTCTTTGAATTGTTTGACTGCTGAGGAAATAGCAACAGCTGTTAAAAGAAATGCTGCTGGATTAATCCAATTTATATATTTTCCAAATGCCTTGACTTCACATTTTAAGTATAAGGATAAGTTTCTTTGGTTTTTATTTGTCTTTCCACAGAAAATAAAAAGCTGTGGACTCCTTTCAGACTAACATGGTTTGATCAAGCAAGACCCTCCTGGTGATTCAACATACAAAACAACTGGGACAAGGCAGCCTTGCAGATCACTAAAGCCAGGATTTCTGCATCTTCTTAGGATCCCAAAGACAGTGCCCCCAACAGCACAAAGTAGTTTGGACTGAACGCCCAGCCCACATTACCAAATATTGTTTATAAATGTCTGCTTTCATCTACACAGGGTTGCTTATAAATGACATTGATCACAGTCAATCTCTTTTTAAAAGAAAGAGGAGGAAATGATATAGGAATGAATACTTTGCATTGGCATGGATTTTAATTTATTGATACAAATTTAAGGTCAATTTTGTGATATGTAAATTTCTCTCCTTGTTTAGATATTTTGTTTATACAGATATTTTAATATGTAATGCATAATTAAATGCAGATTGTATATAGTCACCTATAATAGTCAAAACTTATAGTTATGTTAGTTAGGATTGCTAGATATACAGAGATATATTTGAGATAGATAGTGTTCAAACTTTTCAAAGACCGTCAGAAAATGGCATCTAAAATGGCACACAACTGCTCCTGGCAAAACCAATTATATCTGAGTAGAAGATGAGCATCGAAGAAACTTGTTATGGAGTTCACTTTTGATATAGCAAGACTAGCCATGTGTGACGTGCCTACCTCAACCAGCAAGGAAGATGCGACTCCGGGAAGATCTTCTTCATGCAGTTTTAATCAGGATCCTTGAACATGCTTCTTTTGATGCCTGAGGAAATCCCGCACAGGCTTAAATCCCCTTGTGCTGACCAACCCCAGAGAGCCACATGAACCATGCAGATAGGCTACTCTAATGTGGAAGCAAAGAGGCTGAATAGGCTTAACCAAATAAGGACTTGTTTACACCAGAGAGCTCTCACCAATGGGAAGGTGGAAAGCAGAAGCCAGCGCCATCTTTAAGGTGCAGCACTTCACAGCTCTCTACAGCCATGTGGGCAGGAAACTGCAAACCTTGCCTAGACAGCCTGACTGTTGCTATATAACTAGACATGTAGAACCCACATGAAAGTGACTGCTGAACTTGAAAAACAAATGGACAATCCTGAAGGGTTCCTGCTTCTTGAAGGAGTCTGCCAGACATTCTGTAGGACACAGAGAAAAATGACTAGCAAACTGCCAATACAGGTGGACAGTTTAAAATTCCTTGATTCACTGACAAGTCTGTCAGATACACTATGGCCTATGGGCTGAAGATGGATGCCCCAACGTTTCAGAAGAACTTCAGTTCACTGACCAGGCAAGCTGTCTCTGTCATTTCTAGAGTTTATATATTATCCTTCTGTGGTCTTTGATGAAGTAGAAGACAGATAGTTGTGGTTATAGTTTTCCTTAGTTAGGAATAAAGATAAGATACTTATAAGACTTAAGAATCACAAAGATAGGATATATGATAGAATATTTTCTTTAATATTTGATAATGTTAATGAACTAAATATTAGAGTTCTTGCTTAATAACTGTTTTGTTATATGTAATTTTACTATGTTAAAGTTAAAACCCTTCTTTTTATTTAGACTGAAAGGAGATGATGGGGAATGTTCTTCTGTATATATGTTTGTCTTATTGGTTGATAAAAAAAACAATGATTGGCCAGGCAGGAAGTGATGTAGCATGGCAGATATTGGCACAAGCTAACCATAGAGATCTGGCAGTCTGTATAGACAGGCAGAAAGTAACGTAGCTAGACAGAGTCAGAATATAAGCAGGGACAAACAGGAAATCGTTATTTTCATCGCAGAGATACAGCAGGCAAAGGACATGCAGGTCTGGCATTCCTGGTAAGCTAAGATATGGAAATACTTAGATTAATAGAAAATGTGTTAATAATTAAGTCAGAACTAGTCAATAAGAAACCATAGCCAATGGCCAATAGTTTAATAATTAATATAGCATTGCATGTTTCTTTGGGGCTGTGAAGGGCAGTAGGACCTGCCAAGCCAGAAAACTTATCATTACAATGAGGAAACTTTGTTTCTATAACAAGTCATTTTCTCCCATCTCTGGAAATTTTTACATACATTCCTTTAACACTAATTCCCTAAGGTTCATTTCTGGGCAGAACAATTTCCATCCAACAGTTTTCTTTTTACACATCACTTTCCCTAAGACCTCCTTAACTCCTCAAAGCTAGGTAAGTAGATATCTTCTGTGTGTTGACCTTTCACACTATGGTACTTCTTTTCAACGAACTGGAGTTGGAATGACTTGTTTTCATGAAAGGAAGGTCCCTATTTTATCTCCGATATTTAACATAGTGACTGTAATGCATATTAATTAATTCAATTAACTTAATACTTCTTCGAGGACTTCATGAAATGACTACTGAAAACAAAGAAAGTGGACAGGTGTGAGAGTATACAAAAATATATATGATCCAGTATTTACTTATGATGTTAGGACAGTTCAAAAGAAAGAATTAATACCTATGCAAGGCAGACTATGAGGAGTATCATAATTCAGACAAATGTTCATTTTTTTCCATTTTCAAATTATCTTTCAAAGTGTTCATTTAAACAGGTTCTAGTTCTCAGTGCAAGAACTCTTGATTTTACAGTCAAAAAATAAACACAGTCAAGCATTGAAATAACTAAAGTATAAGCGAAGTTCGGCTGGGCTAGAGAAGACACAAAGGAGTTGAGTGGGATGATGTTTAAAGAGAGTACATTTAGCATTTGAACTTAAATAAGGGAACATAAAGCAGGTATAGACAGGAATGGGTGGATGAGAGACACATTTTATACAACATATAAAGCCTAAGAGAAATATCTTCTTAGACCAGAAGGTCTGTGGTGAAAAAAGGCAGTGGGGAATAAACCAGTCTTACTACAATAGGACTCTAAACATTTTAAAGCATAGGAAAAAGAAATAGCATAGGGATTCCCAAGCATAGGAATTCTGAGCTTTAATAAGTTATGAACAAGTGGTTATTATTCTCTCAAGGATGCAAGCTTGACTATCTGCATAGAAAGAAAGGTCCATTGACATTTTGCTTCTTGAAGATGGGGAGAATTGATAACTAAAAGCTTTAGAATGAAAAGCAAACACTACTCAATCTCCTCCTTTCTCTCTCTCTCTCTTTCTCTCTCTCTCTGTCTCTCTCTGTCTCTCTCTGTCTCTGTCTCTCTCTCTCTCTCTCTCTCTCACACACACACACACACACACACACACACACACACACATACACACACTCCGTTTGAGAATAAAATTACTTCATTTCTCCCTTTCCTTCCCCCAACCTCCCTACCCATGTGCTCCCACCTTGCCACTCATTCAAATTTATGACCTCTTTTTCTTTAACTGTTGATATGTATATTCCTATATGTACAAATACAACCTTCTCAGTATATATATATTACTTGTGGGTGTGTGATATACCTACATACAGTACAGAACCTTCATGTAAGACTAAGGAATCATTTCAAAGCATGTAGGTGCTGCAAAGATTGTAAGTACCAAAGAAACAGGAAGTCTGTTGTGAGAGTATGTCTCTTATAAAGGTCAGGAATTACACATATGAAGTCTTATAAACAATAAACATGACCTAAGCAAGGACAATACCAATATAAATGCTAACATGGAAGGGAAAGGCTTCTGAGGCCTCAAACCCATCCAAATAACCATAAGCAACTATGAAATGTCTACAATAGAAGAAATAGAATTTCCTAGGGAAGAGCATTCACATACTTTTCTCTCAATTTATGTGCTCTGTCTCTTTTAATTTAATAGCTGCTGGGTCTATTTAATGATGCCTATACATGCATGGTATGGGACAATTGACTGGAGCATAAGCTGATATCCAGGACCTGCAAACATTCAGCACAGAGTGTATTTTCAAGTTAAACCTGCTATCATAGCTCTATTCTCAGGAATTCGGGGAAACAACCCACACTTCATGATAGATAGTTCTGTTCAATGAATAACAGGAAATGGTGAGTTTTAGCATATTTTGTACATGCTTCCATGCCTTTTATTTATCACTTTTGTTAATATAGACATACATTATTTTAAAAATAACATCTGTGGGACTGGAGAGTTCACTCAGCCATTAAAGGTTAGGCTCACAACCAAAAAATTACATGTGTGGTGGATTGAAATTTGTATGTATACCCTTGTAAAATTTGTGTTTCCTGGGGATAAAGAGATAAGGGTGTTCAAATATATCTTATTGATAAACCCATGAGTTCTTATATCCATCGAATTTTAGTTAATTTTTTTTGTAAATATATTCTGGGATATTTGAGCACTGCCTGGTATAGCCTTAGTTGCAGGCTGTTGTGTATGAATGATTAGCTATTGAGAACTAGTATTTCTTTTAATTGCTGTTATATGTGAATTTCACAAAAAACAAAGCAAAAGAAACAAAGCAAACAAAGAGAAACCCAATCACGTGTAACAATGGAAGAAATGAGAACATATGTTGTATTTATTTTTTAATCTTTATATATTTTAATAGCATGCATTTAATGGTGATGCATAGTTTTCAATTAAAGACTGAAGAAAGGAGTAGAGCACAACAGAGCAGAACATGTTAATTTATTTTTTCTGCCTACATCAAGTATCACTTTACTGACACAAGGCAAAGTACATGAGTAGAAAATATGTTGATAGGACCAATATATTGACAGGACCACACTGGTAACTATATCTATTTTGTTTGTGCAAATTTTTACATCTACAATATAACTGCAAAAAATTCTACTTCTACATTCACAGATGAATAGCATATATAATCGTTGCTTAATTAATTGCTTCATTAAAATGGGTTTCTCTAGAAAACACTCAATTTACTTGACTCACTGCTTTTGCGTCTCTGATGTTATTTTCATTTAATTTTTATACAGCTCACATCCTAGTCAAATAAAGAATAAAAACGCCTTTAGCTTTTTTCAGTTAACTATACCCCTATTCTAAGGAATGTGTGAAAAGTAGGCATTTTGTTTTCTGCTGTTTTAGCCTCAGCTCCAGATATGAACTGCTTGCTTAGAAATGGGAAAGTTGAGCAAGAAAACATAATGGACAAACAAAGCCTCTCTCCTAGTCTACCAGATCTAAATCTGTCCAAAGCCATATCTATATTGGTTATTGAAATTAATTTCATCAGAGAAACATGAAATAGATAGATGATAGATAGATACATAGATACATATATACATACATACATATATACATACATGATAGATAGATAAATAGAAAGAAAGAAAGATAGATAGATAGATAGATAGATAGATAGATAGATAGAATGATAGACAGATGAGAGATAGTCATATTGGTCTATTGCTTTTGCTTTTGTTTTTCTTGTTTGCATTTTTGTGTGGACATTTTGTCTCTCAGAATTTTTTGGCTTTGTTTCTTATTATTTTTAGAGTGAGATAAACAATTTCAAATTTGGTGACTAACAATGTGGGAAAGAGATGGGAGAGGATGGGGAGGGGAAATCATGAAAAATGTTGTAGCCATCTGTAGTAGCCCCATTTTGTGGCAAAAGTCTGTATTATCCTGTATCCATGCCTGAGAGGGAGAGTATGGATTGATATATTGAAGGTAAAGATGCTAAGAAGGAGAGACTGAGGCACAGACTAGAGTCAGGAGGGCAATCAAGTGAATACTGAATACCCCAATTTATTCTTCAACATTCTTAACCCAACCAAAAAGGGGAAAATGGCAAGACTTCTTTATAAAGATACAAGAAAGGAATAGAACTTCTCTATTAATTCTCCAAATATATGGTAACCATGCCTTAGACTAAAACTCTTATAATGTGGCTTTGAAGGTTTAGAGTAATCACACCTCAGAGCAAGCTTCTTGTTATTTAGATAAGACATGCACGGCCAAGGCCAAGCATCCTACAGTAGCCACACCTGAGATCTTTAGGTCTTATGACTTTGAACCAAGACCAAGCATCCTACAGTTGCCACACCTTAGATCTTTAGGTCTTATGACTTTATCCTTGAAAGAATAAGTATAGATTTGAACTCTGAAGTGAAGCCATTTTTTATGGGCCCTAACATCAAAATTGTATGAAAAATTGTATGAAAAATAAACAATAATAATAAAAGGAAAAATAACCCCAAATAAAAATAAGTAAGAAGGCCTAAGCAGTCTAAGGTACCTCTGATAGAGGATCTAGGATGTATATCTGGTGCATGAAAGGACTTTGGGAGCACATTCCCCATGAAGGGATACTCCCTTAGCCTAGATACAGGAGGGAGGCACTAGTCTCTACTCCAAAAGACTTCACAGATTTTGATGATACCTCCTGGAAGGTCTCATCCTCCCTGTGGAGATGGGGGGAATAGGATGGGAGGGGAGTCTAGGGACATGGGAGGAAGAAGGAACTGGGATTGATATTTAAAATAAGAAAAAAAATTATATATATATATATATATATATATATATATATATATATATATATATGCAATTCCCCTCTTCCAACAAAGAAGGCAGGTTTAGGAAGCTATGAGTAGCAAGCCACGAAGCAGTGTTCTCTGCCTCAGTTCTTGCATCCAGGTTACTGCCTTAAGTTCCTGCCCTGACTTCCGTAAATATTGGAGTATGATGTGGAAATGTAAGCCACAATAAACCCTTTCATTCCAATGTTGTCTGGTTGTGATATTTATCACAGCAATAGAAAGCAAAATAATACATGTGATTGCAAGTTATTTGTTTCATATAGCAATACAAATAGAGCATTTTTTGAGTTGTGTAATATAGAGTTTGTGCAAATGTACTGCATTCCTGTTATATCCCTGGAAAGATAATGTAGAATTACTGTTTAAAAAATGGAAGCTCTGTAGTCAGTCTGCCAAAATGTAAATCTCATACTATGTTAACTGACTCAAGCAGCCAAAATTTTTCTAGTCTCAGTTTCTTCATATTTAAAATGAGGATAATTACATTATCTACATCGTGTTATAAATAAATGATACCTTGCAATTGTGATGTTAATGTTATTAACCAGATTAAATCACAGGTCTTTTAACTTTCACTAGTATTTCCATTTCCTTTATTCACAAGGAAGAAACTGATTTGCTGTGATTTCTAGCTAGCACTTTCTCATTAAAGTCCCATCCCAACAATAAAACTAATAAAATTATATTTAACACTTATGCTATACACATTTACACGTGTTAAAATTTCCCAGTAATTTCTGCTGACCTGTACAAGAGGGAGCTCATAAACCCCAGTCTGATAGCGGGAAATCAGCATAGGATTGACCCAGAACCCCTGAATGTGGGTACCAATTAGAAGGCCTAGGCAGTTTATGGACCCTCTAGTAATGGTTCAGTATTTATCCCTAGTATACGAATGGAATTTGTGAGACCATTTCACATAGAGAGATACTCTCTCAGCCTAGACACATGGGGGAGGACCTGGGCCCTGCTCCAAATGATATGACAGACTTTGAAGTCTCCACATGCAAGGCCTCACCATCCCTGGGGAGCAAAAAGGGGATGGGATGTGGGTTGATGGGAGGATACAAGAAGAGGGGAGGGTGTGGGAACTAGTATTGTCATGTAAAACAAGCTTGTTTCTAATTTATTTATTTTTATATATTGCCACAGACTGCTCAGTGGGTAGCAGGTCTGTGTGGAGACCAAGACTCGGATGACCAGGTCAGGAGTGGCTTCGGCTTGACAGACAGACACAAACACACTTGAGGAGGTTTGCAAACTGCTGCAAAGTTTACTTCAAAGTATCAGGTTTTTATGCAGAAAGAACTAATCTTGGTTACAGTTTAAAGATAAACAAACATACTATAAAAATGTCAGCAATTCCTTTTGAAGTATGAGATAGTAAATACATCTAAGCAAGTGCATAATTGAGAGCTTCTGTCTATTTTGGCCTGCTTGTGGTCAGCATATCAGAGATATGATTTACTGAGTAAAGAGAAGAATTGTCTTTGAACACTAAACTTTTAATAGCAAGGATTCAAGGGCCCTAAGATACCAAGTTAGAATTTTGTAGTAACTCCCACGGTAGCCTAGCTGCAGGTAGGCTGATTACAGGCAAGGTCACATTGTGGGCTGCTTCCTTACAGCTTTAGCCCTAATTGTTTATTAGGCCTTGGGCTGACATCTGGCACTGCGGGTTTTATGATCGGGGGCACAGAGGTCAACATCCATCTGCTGAATGTTGGTCTGTATCTCTTTCAGTTCCTGAAACTATATCTAAGTGTTTTCTAGGGTTCTCTGAATTAACAGTGGAGCTACAGGCTAAAATGTCCATAATTAAAAGGCATTATTGTATAGCACAAAACACATCTAGCACCCATTCCAAGCAGCCAGCCAAGTAAGCACCTGCAGGGACCTGGACCACTTTTCCCCAGGAGGCGTAACCACGTGTGGTGCGAACCTCTGGACAGGTAGCCATTGAGATTTCTCTCAGCATTGCTACACTGTCTCCACTGGGGCTGGTGTGGCAATATCTTTATTTTTTCATACTTTACATATTGATCCCAGTTCCCTCTCTCTCTGCCTCCCTCCCTCCCAAGCCCCAGACCCCCCTCCCATCCTGTCCATGCCCCCCCATTCCACAGACAGAGTGATACCTTCCAGGAGGGATCATCTAAATCTATCAAGTCATTTGGGGTAGGGACTAGGGTCTCCCTCCTGTCTCTAGGTTAAGGGAGTATCCCTCCATGCGGTATGTGCTCCCAAAGTCCTTTTGTGCACCAGAAATATATCCTGGTTCCACTGTCAGAGGTCCCTTAGACAGTCCAAGCCTTCTAACTAGGACCCACGTTCAGGAGGTCTGAGTTGGTACAATGCTGGTTTCCCAGCTCATGGACCCCCAGACTGATGGCGTGTTTCTAATTTAAATAAAAATTAAAACTTCCCAGTAATTTCATAAAGGAAGTAGCTTTAATATCTCCAGTTTACAAATAACAAAAGATAAGTCCATTAAGTACCCTCAGCTCTTCAGTGACAGCGCCAGGCCTCAGTCCATTTTACTTCAAAGTCCGCACTTTGCTTCCTCTGTGATTATAGTGTTTAAGTCTTATTCCATTTCCTGATAATGTCCTTTGATCCCTACCCCTTCAGTTCACCTCCACAGCATCCAAGACAACTTAAAAAGAGTTAAATTGCAATGCACTTACTTTTCTATATTATTCTGTAACAAATGATAGAATCTCAATCTGTAATGTTATACAGGGGCTATGATGAAGGGTAAATATTTCTAATGTGGTAATTTCCTTTCCCCCTCATCTTTCTTCTATTATATCTCTACTTTGCTTTTGAACATTTTGAAAATTTAATAGTTCAATTTCCAGTGTTGATTTATTAAACCAGTAGTGACAGGAACCTATTAACTGAATATTTTGAACTTATCATTTCAACATAGCAGATAATGGAACTTCCAGAAGAAAAGAACATTGGGGTGGTGGGGGAAAGTTGAGTATTAAAGAAATCTCTTTATATTTCTTGCTTTGCTTTGCTTTGCTTTAGAGGAAAAATTAGAGTCACAGTTTTGAGTTAGGAGGTCTGAGAGAAAGATAGTAAAAAGTAAATCATTCCTTACTTTCTATTTGACTCAGCATCTTGTCAAGGGTTCCCATCAGCCGTGATAAAACCTAAATGAAAAGCCTGATTTCTAGGCCAGAGGTCAGTATATTTTTTTCATAAAGAATAAAAAAGTAGTTGCATAGGTTTTGTAGATCATATAGCCGCTGCTTTGTCACAGTAACAGCAATGAAGCCATAGATTGTCTATATAAAGAAATAAACATGGATATGTTCCAATAAGACTTTATTTATGGACTCTTAAATTTGAATTTTATGTAATTTTTCCATGCCAAAAATAATACTCTTCACTTGCTTTTGTTTCAACCATTTAAATGCATGAAAATCAATCTCATTTCATAGGTTGTACGAAATTAGACATTACACAGGAATTAATCTTCAGGCCAGGGTTAAGCACCCTTGATCTATGTGTGCATCAAGTTAATTCTAAGAGGAGGTAATCCATATTTTAATGGATGTTAATTTTACAGTAGTTTTATGTTCACCAAAAATTGAATGGAAGAAACTGAAATTTCAACTTAGCTCACCATACAAATGCATAACCCCTTTTACTTTTAATGGGTAATACAAATTTTGACATTGTTCCATTGTTTCATGGACTCAGAAATGGAAATTGGTAAGACTCAGTAGGCTAGGCTACACTTTAAAGGAAGGAAAAGATTTGTGGAAGTACAGCCCCCACCATGATTTATAGAATTATAGCTAGGTATTGGCCTCAACAGTTGTTGACAGAGGATATTTTTAAAATTGCAATTGGCATGATATGTCTATTAACAGATATCTTTTGGATCACAGAGAGACACCATCATTCCATGTTATTGAACAATTTCTTTGCATTTAATGTATAATAATTTCCTACTTCACCAGGAGCTGTTCACCTTAACATTTTAAATTTATCTCTCAAAAATAAAAGCCTATTTTTTGGGATAGATCATCAACTTATTTAAGTACCTTCTATCACTGTGGAGACCTGAAAATTAGTAAATAACCCAACACACACACACACACACACACACACACACACACACACACACACACACACACAACACACATTCTGTCTCAAATTGTTAACATGACAGATGTTCTTGGAACTATAATTATTTGAAATCAAAATAATACAATATTCAAGTTTATATGAGTCACTTTGACGAATTGAATCTCCTTAAGGATGATATATATTCCACTACCATAATTCAAAAGTCTAGCATGAGAATAGCCAAGGCATCCCTCATCTCAGTTTTAAGGAAAGTTGAAAACTTATTTGAAAGCATTTGCTTTGAAATAAAAGTTCTGGGATACCCTGAGGATACAGAACTACATAAGGAACTGTTTACTTGGGTTTAGCTAGCCATCGAGGAAATCAGAGGCCACTGCAAGTATGGTTTAAGACAGCCCAGGTAATGCTAGAACAGGTGGCAAACCATGAAGCCATCCACGTGATACTAGACTTTCAGACCAACAATTCAAGTTATTTTGCCAGAATCCCAGAGGCGTCTACCAAGATTTTAAGGTAAAGTATTAGAGAACACATAATATGTTATTGGATCAAATTCTCTGAGAAGGTAAAAGGGTAGAGTTTGGAGAATGAAGCCAAAACACAATGAAGATTCCATAGTCAGTGTAAGTCTTTGGAGGTGAGAGGCTTCAGTCCATGCACAGAGCAAGAAATCCAATTGATCTTGGACTGAGGCCTCTAAAATTTTAAGACAAAATAAATATTCCTTCATTTTAAGTCATTTTTCTTGGCTATTTACTTGAGCAATAGTAAATTAAAAAGCATTGCATAATTGTCCTCTCTTCCTTCATGCATCTTCATCCTCAATATTGTTTTTTCTTTAATTTATGTGCTCCATTTTTGTCACTCTGTCTCAAAGCAAAGATAAATATTTTGCTTCATTGTTTCCTAGCTAAGGAAATTTATTAACATGGTTATGTTACATACCCTTTAGACTCACAAGGCTTTTCACAGGTTCCTCATGTAATAGTGTCATATTTACTGATATTCCCAGTTAAAGTGACCAGTCATTCTGGATTACATGAGACTGTTAGACCCATAAAACAAGGACTATTCAAGGCTAAAACTAAGATGGGAAAACGATGAATCTTTCCCAGTACTCTCACATCTATTTCCTTTGTCATTCTCACATTGAGAGGCTTAAAAATCAATTTGCATTTTGGAGTGGGTGGATGAATAAGTGAAGAGGGAAGATTAGACTCGGTGCTTCTGGTTGGGGCTAGAACAGAATGCCAAACAAGAGTGCCTATAGTGCAATTTCTCCACCACAAATAGAAGGCTATAACACTTCATACAATGGTTAATCAACAGGCTCCAGTTTCTGGTAGAAGTGGGTATTTACATTCAGCCCCCTCAAAATGCTAATTGAAATTATTTGCCACTAAAAGAAGTTTGAAAACTTCCATCATTATACAGTCAAAGCCTAGAAAGGTGGTATTTCCCCCTCTCTCTCTCTCTCTTACTATTCTTTATTGTAAGCTCTTGTTCCTCAGATCAAGAGCAGTCAGGCATTTTGCAGCTGGGTATTCTAATTTCTGAAGCGTTATTCAAGTGAAAATTCAAATATAAGCCACATGCTTGGCTTCTAAGTAGCATAAGAATCCCTTTGTTGACAAGGTTACCGCCATACAGCTGGGAGACTGATTTTCTGCTGTGTATAGTTCATCATGACTTGCATAAGTATAGGAATGGCCTTGGAGGAAGCAATTTCTCATTGCAAAAGGGAAAAAAAACCCTGTTTTTTATTTTATCAAACAATGTCATAGAAACCTTCCAAAACTAACTGGCAAATATGGGCTCCTATCAAGGAAAATATACAAATCTGTCACACCTAAGTCACATCAGAAATTAGCCTTATAATATGAAAAACAGATACTATAACAAGTGATATTAGTTAATAACATTGTAAGCAGTATTCTCAATAAGCATTTCAATGAGCTTTTCAGGCAAAGGGTGCTATAATTACTCCCACTTTACAGTGGTGAAAATTGAGGCTTGGAAAGATTAATTTGCTCCAAAGAAATCATCCATGTTGCTAAACTTAACTCTCAAAGCTATATAACTATAAAGCCTACAGGCTTAAGTATCAGACTATTAAGATTGTTCCATTCATTTACATTGAAGAAAAAAGAATTGAGTTTCACACAATTGAAAGATGATGAGGATGGGATGGGGAGTATGATATAATCACTAAGTGATTTCAAAATGTGCTTTCATGTACTTCCTAAAGCCTAAGAATGGCATATAGGCAATGTTTACTCCACAAGGCAGTAAGTCCTCCAGGGCAGAGGTTGACCGAATGTTATTTTTATAATGCAGTGTCACTTGCATGATTTTGTGAAGAATCACAGCTGTGCAAGATTAAAGTGGATCCTAAAGAACTTCTAACACAAGGTTCAAACATCAATTTCTATAAAACATGCCATTTATTGAACACATCTAGAATACGATGAGAACTATGACATACAAGCATGCATAAAATATTTGCATGTTAGTCAAACATTACATTGTTCTGACAAATTCCCTGACATAAAGAAGAGATTTATTTTAGCTCTTGCTTTTAGGGATTTCAGTCTACAGTCCTTGCTTGTGTTGATTCTGAGTTTGCAATGAGTTACAGCACGATATGGCCAGAGGCACATCTCAGGGTACAAGAAGCAGTTAAACAGAGAGAATTAGAGCCTGGGACAAGATACAGCCAACAAAATCACTTTACTAGTGCTACTTCTTGAGTTTTTAAAGCCCTAGTGCCAAGTATCTCTTCAAATCTATAATGGCTCCCTCTATAATGGTATCTCCTTTCTTGATCTCCTCTATTCATTCCCTCACTCAATATTTCTGCTCTGTCATGCCTACCACTCCTCTTGTCTTCACCCTAACACGCTCTTCCCTCCCCTCATGCTCCCAATTTGCTTGGGAGATCTTGTCTCTTTATCCTTCAATAGGGAACAATGTATATCTCTCATAGGGTCCTTGCTCTATGGCTAAAAACAATATATGGGTGAGTAGACACTGTGTTTGTATTTTTTGTGACTGGGTTGCCTCACACAGGATGGTTTCTTCTAGATCCATCCATTTCCATGCGGATTTCAAGATTACATTGCCCCCCCTCATTGATTAGTACTCAACTGTAAATGTACCACATTTTCTCAATCCATTCTTCAGTTGAGGGGCATCTAGGTTGCTTCCAGGTTCTAGTTATGAAAAATAATGCTGCTTTGAACATAGTTGAAAATATGTCCTTGTTATATGAGTGTGCATGTTTTGGGTAAATGCTTAAGAGTAGAACTACTGGCTCTTGAGGTAGAGTGATTAATATTTTCCTGAGGAACTACCATACTGATTTCTATAGTGGCTGTAAGAGTTTGCAATGCCACAAACAGTGGATGAGTGTAACCCTTTCACCACATCCTCTCCAGCATAAATTCTTTGGAGATTATTTTTATTTTAGCCATTCTGAATTGTGCAAGATGGTATCTCAAAGTTGATTTGATTGCTAAAGATATTGAGCACTTTCTTAAGTGTCTTTCAGCCACTTTAGGATCCTCTATTGAGAATTCTTTATTTAGTTCTGTATACCATTGTTTAATTGGATTATTTGGTATTGTAGTAACTAGCTTCCTGAATTCTTTGCATATTTTGGAAATCAGCCCTCTGCAAGATGTGGGGTTGGTGAATATCTTTTCCCAGTCTATGGGCTGCTGTTTTGTCTTGTTAACTGTGTCTTTTCCCTTACAGAAGCTTTTCAATTTCAGGAAGTCCCATTTACTAATTGTTTATCTCAGTGTCTATGCTACTGGTGTTATGTTCAGGAAGCTGTTTCCTGTATTAATTCATTCAAGGATACTTCCCACTTTCTCTTCTAAGAGTTTCAGTGTGGCTGGATTTATGTTGAGGTCTTTGATCCATTTGGAGTTAAGATTTGTGCATGGCAATAGATATGGATCTATCTGCAGGCTTACACAGATCAGCATCAAGTTATGCCAACATTATTTGTTGAAGAAGCTTTCTTTTTTCTATGGTATAATTTTAGTTTCTTTGTATAAAAAAGCAATCAGGTGTTTATAGGTGTGTGTGTTAATATAAGGGTTTTCAATTCCATTCCATTGGTCTTGCTGTCTATTTTTGTGTCTATACCAAGCTGTTTTCAGGACTATAGACTTGTAATAGATTGTAATAGAGCTTGAAGTCAGGGATGGTGACGCCTCTGGAAGCACCTTTAATGTACAGTGTTGTTTTGGCTATCCTGGGTCTTTTATATTTTTTTTCATATAAAGTTGAGTATTGTTCTTTCAAGGTCTGTGAAGAATTGTGCTTGGATTTTGCTAGGGATTGCATTGAATCTGTAGATTGCTTTTGGCAAGATTGCCATTTTTCACAATGTTGATCCTACCTTTCCAAAAGCATGGGAGATATTTCCATTTTCTTGTATCTTCTTTAATTTCTTTCTTTAAAGACACAAAATTCTTATTATATAGATATTTCACTTGTTTGGTTAGTATTACTACTCAAAGATATCTTATGTTGTTTGTGGCTATTGTAAAGGGTGATGTTTCTCTGATTTCTTTCTCAGATCATCTGTATATAGTAGGGTGACTGACTTATTTTAGTTAATCTTGTATCCTGCCACTTTGTTAAATGTGTTTATCAGCTGTAGGAGTTCCCTCATAAAAATTTTTGGGTCACTTATGTAAACCATCTCATCATCTGCAAATAGTGAAAGTTTGAATTCTACCTTTCCAATTTGTGTCCCCTTGATCTTTTTTTTTTTTTTTTTGTTTTCTTATTACTCTAGCTAGAACATGGAGTACAATATTGAAGGGTTATGAAGAGAGTGGACAGCCATGTCTTGTTCCTGATTTTAGAGGAATCGCCTTAAGTTTCTAGGAATTGCCTTAAGCTTCTCTCCATTCAGTTTGATGTTGGCCTTTGGTTTGCTGTATATTGTTTTTATTATGTTTAGGTATGTCTCTGTTATCTCTGAACTCTCCAAGACCTTTATCATGAAAGGATATTGAATTTTGTCAAAGGCTTTTTCAGCATCTAGTGAGATGATCATGTGGTTTTCGTTTTTTAGTTTATGTGGTGGATCACATTGATAGATTTTCGTGACTTAAACCATCCCTGCATTCTATGACCAAGTAGGGATGAAGCCTACTTGGTCATGGTGGATGATTTCTCTTATGTGTCCTTGGATTAGATCTGCCAGTATTATATTGTGTATGGTTGCATCAATGTTCATGAGGGATATTGGTTTGTTGTTCTCTTTCTTAGTTGTGTCTTTATGTGGCTTGGATGCCAAGGTAATTGTGGCCTTATAAAATGAGTTAGGCAATGACTCTTCTGCTTCTATTGTGTGGAACACTTTGAGGACTATTGCTACTAGTTGTTCTTGAATTTCTGGGGGAGTTCTGTACTGAAACTATCTGGACCTGGGCTATTTTTGGTTAAGAGAATTTTGATGAGTTCTCCTATTTCATTAGGGGGTTATAGGTCTATTTAAATTATCTGTTCTTGATTTAATTTTGGTAAGTGATATCTATCCAGAAAAATGTCCACTACCATTAAATTTTTAAATTCTGTGGAGTACAGGTTTTCAAAGTATGACCTGAAGATTCTCTGGATTTCCTCAATGCCAATTGTTATGTCCCCCCTTTCACTTCTGATCTTGTTAATTTGCATGTTCTTTCTCTGCCTTTTGGTTAGTTTGGATGAAGGTTGACTTGTCTTGTTGCTTTTCTCAAAAAAAAAAAATGAACTCTTTGTTATAGTGATTCTTTTTTTTCTACTTTCTTGATTTCAGCCCTCAATTTGTTTATTTCCTGGCATCTACTCCTCTGTGGTGAGTTTGTTTATTTTTGTTCCAGTTTTTGTAGGGTTTCTGCAATTTGTACTGTCGTTCAATTCTAACTTTAGAGCATGGTGATCTGATAATATATAAGGGTTATTCCAACTTTTTGCTCCTATTGATGTTTACTATATTGCCGAGTATGTGGTCAACTTTAGAGGTTTAATGTGTTTAAGAAGGTATATTCTTTTGTGTTTGAAAGGAATGTTCTATAAATATCTTTTAAAAATAATTGGTCCATAACTTCTGTTAGTTCCTTTATTTCTTCGTTAAGTTTCTGTCTGATGGACCTGTCCAGTGTTGAAAGTGGGGTGTTGAAATCTCCCACTATAATGTGTGAAGTTTTACATGTGATTTGAGTTTTAGTAGTGTTTCTTTTACGAATTTGGGTGCCTTTGTATTTGAAGTATAGCTGTTCAGAACTGATACTTCATCTTGATGGATTTCTCCCGTGATGAATAAAAAATGACCTTTTAATCTCTGTTGATTGACTTTAATTTAAAGTCTAATTTGTTAGATACTAGGATTGGTATGCCCACTTGTTTCTTGGGTCGATTTGATTGGAAAATCTTTTCCTAACCCTTACTCTGAGGTAATGTCTGTCTTTGAGGTTGATGTATGTTTTTGTATGTAGCAGAAGAATTTATTCTGCCTTTGTATCCATTCTGTGAGCCTGTGTCTTTTTATAGGTGAGTTAAGATCATTAATGTTCAGGGATATTAATGACCATTGATTGTTAATTCTTATTTCTTTGGATTTGTTGGTGGTGATGGTATTATGTGTGGATTTCCCTCAATTTATCTTTTGGCATTTGTTAAAGTGTGATTATCTATTGCCTATGTTTTTGTGGGTTTGGTTGACTTTTGGGTTAGAGTTTTCCTTCCAGAACTTTCTATAGAGCTGGATTAGTTAATAAGCATTGTTTGAATCTGGCTTTGTCATGGAGTATCTTGGTTTCTGCATCTATAGTGGTTGAAAACTTTGCTCGTTATAGTAGTCTGGGCTGGTATCCATGGTCTCTTAGTGTTTATAGAATATCTATCCAGGACCTTCTGGCCTTCAGAGTTTCCATGGAGAAGTCAGGTGTAATAATGATAGGTTGTCCATTATATGCTACTTGGCCTTTTCCCTTCCCTGTACTTAATATTCTTTCTTAATTCTATATGTTTGTTGATTGGGTTATTATGTGATGAGGGGACTTTTTGTGGCTCATTCTATTTGGTGTTCTGTAAGCTTCTTACACTTTCATTAGCATGTCTTTCTTTAGTTTGGAAAAGTTTTCTCATATGACTTTGTTGAATATATTTTTCTTCTGCACCTTTAATTTGGGGTTCTTCACCTTCTATACCTATTACTTTTAAGATTGGCCTTTTCACAGTGTCCCATATTTCCTGGATATTTTGTGTTAGGGATTTGTTGGGCTTAAGATTTTCTTTGGCCGATGAATCTATTTCTCCTAGTGTATATTTAACACCTTAGGTTCTCTCTTCCATCTCTTATATTCTGTTGGTTATGCTTGTGTCTGTAGTTCCTGATCGTTCACCCATCTTTTCTATTTCCAGCATTCCCTCAGGCACTGTTTTTGCTTGTTTGTTTGTTTGTATGTCTCTGTTCCAGCTTTCCAACCTTGCACTATATGAATTGTGTCTTGCAATTTTTGGTTTGTCTTTTCTTTCATTTCTTTATAGAATGTCCTCATTTCCTCTTGTTGGGTCTCTATCATTTTCATAAAGTTGTTTTTGGGGTTGTTCTCTTCTGCTTCATCTGTGTTGGAATGTTAAAGTCTTGCTGCTTTGGAGTCCCTGAACTCTGGGGGTGTCATACTGATCTTTCTGTTGTTGACTGTGTTCTTACACAGTCGTCTACCCAGTCCTTCTTCTAGTGTGTACTAGTGGGGTGTCTCCATATCCTGGTAAGGGACCAAGGTTCTCTTCCAGTGGTTGCAAGCAGGTCCATAGTCTGATGGCTGTCTTTGTCTGGTGAGTGGATGAGTGACTAGGGTGTTGGCAGACTGTGGAAGGGCTGATCTGCTGGGACAGGATACCCTGTGCACAGTACCTAGTCCTCAGGAGGCTCTGAGCAGGACACTGGAAGGTGGGCTCCCTCTTGGTCAGAAGAATGACCAAGATGCTGGAAGATTGTGGGCAGACCTGTCTGTCTGGGTGGTCTCCCCTTTGAGCATGCAGACCCCAATCCTCAGTAGGCTATTGTTTTTAATCATATACAAATTCTACTCAATAACACGTGGAATGTTTTCTAAGAAATTCTACTTCCTGGCACAAAAAAGAAATCTTTACAAATTCAAAAAGATTGAATAATTTCTTGTGTGCTATCTAGTACAGTGTATTAAATTTAAAATTGACTGCAAACCTTAGTAAATGCACAAACTCATGGAGTTTAAATTTCTCAATAATGAATGATAAATAGGCTAAATAAGAAACCAAGAAATAAACACAAAATAAAAATCAAATAAACTCGACAAAACTTTGGACAAATTGGAAGCAGTCAGAAAAGGGAAATTAATAGCTCTAAGCACTTACATTTAAAATCAAGAAAGAACACTAATAAATGGTTTAATGATGCAACTCAAAAATTTGGGGAAAAAAGGAACAAACCAAATAGAAACCCAGTCAATGGCAAGAAATAATAAAAATCAGAGCAGGAATCAATAAAATCAACACAACAGAAACATATAAGAAGTTGTGAGTTCTTTGAGAAAATAAGCAAGTTTTGCAGACTCTTGGCCCAAGTAATCAAAAGAAAAAAAGAGAAATTCCACATTAACAGAATCGAAAATGTACAGAGAAACATTACAAGAAATACAAAAAAAATTCAGAATATTATAAGGGAATATTTAATTTTACAAATAAAAGAATGAAAGCTGACAGAAATGCCATTACCATGGTCATACATGTATCAAGTTTGGAGCTTACTTCACTATCTGTACCCTTAACTACCAAGTTATAATTGGCTGTCAATTTTTTTTCTTATTGCAATAATAATAAATGCTATTTCCTCTGAAGTTTCTATATAATGCTTTGGAGTTTTCTCATTATTGTATTTTGTTTTCCTTGAAAACATTTGTTTGACTACTTTTTTTCCTGTTCAAAACTAATTATTGTCCTCTAAACATACAGTAATAGTTAAGGCAGAAATAAGATACTACCCTGTGAAATATCTTTTGTTAATTACTTCAAAACATCTACTGTGTGTTCTATAAAATCTACTTCTCTGTACAGCATTAATTAGGTTCTCTTGATCTATGTCTTCCAACACAGAGTATGGAAAGTGTAAGATAAAAGAATGAAAAAGATTTAAATGCAGAGTGCACACTCACTGCAAGGAATACAGAAATCAACCCAGAACTAATTGAGAAACAAACACTCTCCATGCCTGCTAGTTTATATAGCTTTTGAGGTAGAAAAGACATCAATGGTCTTACCCACTCCAATGGTGACCATTAATGCAATAATGGGACAAACGGGCTGTTTTATTAGCTATTAGGCCAGTACACAGGAGAGAATTCATACGGACTGTAAACATGCTCGCAATCCCTGACTAGTAGATCACAGCTCTTAGCAGGAAACTATTATTGTTTTACTAAAGGGATATGCTGTCAAATTATCTACTGGATATTTATGTTCATATGCATAGTTTAAATCTGCCCTAAATCTTATTAAGAAAAGCTTCTTTACTTAAATATTTTCTGTATTTATTGAGAATTTCATATATGAGTGCTATATTTACATTTTCAGCCCTCCTCTTTGATCTCCTGTGTCTCTCAGTTCCTCTAAAATTCATGGCCAATGCCTCTTTAGTTATTGTGGTTACACACACATGCTTACATGAGAGAGATATGCGTGTGTGTATATGTATATGTAGGACCTACTGAGATTCATTAGTGCTAGACTTATATACATATATCTAGTGCTGAACATTTGGGACTTGCTAATCTATCAGGGACAAAATCCGATAATACTTATTCATCCAGTCTCAGAAAGTCAAAGACTGTCTGCCTGTCTTCATCTAGGAGTAAGTCCTTGTGAAATTTCTCCCATCAGCATTGGCATATACTGGTGTTGATATCATGCAGGTCTTGTTTAGGTAATCATATTGCCAAGAAGCTTTCTGCAGGGGTCAGTGGTTAATGCAGAAACTTATAAGTGGTCAACATACCAAGTATCAATAACTTGGAGTGTTTGGCTGCAGATGTTTTATCTATATCCACTACCTACCATCAAGGCTCAGGAACATCATGGAACAGGAAAAGAAATAATGTAAAAGCCAGTGGATAAGGAGAAGAGCTGTGAAATATACACTTTTAGATATTATGTGGTATTTGCATGCATAAACTCATAGCATCTAGAGTTACATGCACCAGACCTGTACAAAATCAAGTCTGTCAAAATTCCAGCATGGATGGGAAAAGAACCTCCAAGGCCCTACCCCATCAGAGGAGCTATTGGCAGTGGATGGCTACTAAGGGAGAGAAAGTCACGTTCCTTTGAGAACATGGCCAATGGATGTTTGCTTGTGTCTCAGTGGCTGCTGACACACATATGCATGTATGCAGTGTTAATTAGACTGTGAGCTATTAATAATGAGCTATTAATAACTATAAAAATACGGCATGAAGTTGGGAGGGAGATGGGGTTGGGCAGGTGGAGGGAGGTAATGGCAGATAGATATAATCAATAGAATTTTTATAGATACATGAAATTTTAAAAGAAGAAACTAAACTATTTTTAAAGGGTACAAAAGAAGACAATTTATTTCTCTGGACTCCCACCTACATGATCTAGGGTTGGCTGTAATCATATTACTCTACCAAAGGGCACATTTCTATCAGTAATCCTTCTCTCTAAGGTACTTTCTTAGAGTTCTCTTTCTCCTCTGGCTCAAAGATTGTTCTATAATATTGACAGTGTTTCAGGTTCTTTTGCTAATATCCCTTTCAGCTCCCTGTACCTCTGTAAACCATCCTTTAATTAAATTCTCCAATTTGTCTGAAGACACTGTCATCTGTTTCCTGTCAGGTTCCTACCTAATTCAACCACCTTCTCTCTAAATTCTATATGTTATTTAATTCAAACTAACATTGAATAAAATTGCCAAGGCTCCACATTCCATACAAGGAACTAATTCAAACATCAAATAAGAAATTAAAACACATACCTTTAGGGTTTCCTAAAGCTCTGAAATGTAACAATGTTATAGCCAACAGTTTACCCTTTCATCCTTAAAAGTCTAACAGAAAACATTTTAATTACCTAAATCCAGTGTGCAATGAAACTAAACTGAGTAAGCAGAAATCGATAATCCATAATGTAACTAAACCCTGTTACTAAATGATTTTGAATATAGAAGGGCCAGAGTAAGATCTTTGAACTTTACCATGACCCCCACATATATACACATAGAAAATGTCTAATACAATTCCTGTAAGACAATTTGGATTTCCTCTGCCATAACATTTTAAAAAGGGAGTCGCCATATACCAAATATGCAAGTAAGCGAACATCTAAAAAGACAAATATGAAAATGTCTTACTCCTACTCTGAAAACTATTTTCTGGGTAGCCTATATTTGTAGCTACAGGTTCAGAAACACTAGAATCTAATGATCTGTTACCAAAGTAAAGTGTGGCTCCAGTATTGATTTAGCTTTAGTTACTTAGAAACAATATTGATCCTTAAGAGATACATTTTAACAACTTACATTCTGAGAATAAAGTGGTTCCATGCAATTGATTAATACACACTGTGTATCATTTTTGTTTTTAATGAGATCTTCTGGCTGAGATACTAGGACATCCATGGAACACAAAAAGTGGGGCTTACAGATGAAATTTTGAACCTAATCATCTTGAAAAAAGGAAAAAAAAACTCATAGGACATTCATTTTTAGAAAATGACTTCTAAAAAGTGATGAGGATGCTAGATATCCACAGAGAAGAAACTATCTCTCTGTTCTCCTAATAATCTCACCATATTTGGTGCACATTTTATAATCACGGATATAGGAGAGATTCAAAGTATGCTTACCAAAATGTCTCCACATGTATATCACAGAACAGAGATAATTCTGAAAAATCCCAAATTTTGCTTCATCAGATTCTCAAATAAGGTTCAGGCTCTTCTAGTATCTAGTTCAGAAAACTGACTCCTTTTCTGCTACGCTAACCACAAGAGAACCTGGATAATCTTTGTCAACTGAGACACGAAGAATGTTTATATTTCCTCCTCTCCGCAACATCTAGAGAAATTATAACACTAGATAAAGTAGAGAATAACAGGCACTGAAAATGAAAAATGCTGTGAGATATGATAGAAATATCTGGCTTTGCATCTTGCTCATTACTGATGTGTACCATGACCTTGCACACTTTTACTTAAGCTCCTAGCACTTCGTTTATAAAAATAGAGATAAAAAATCAATTTCATGGGAGTGTTGTGAGGACTCAATGAGATTATGCAAGACAGCCTTACAAAATAATCATCATTGGGTTTTCTCAACAAATTACAGTGTTTTTTCATAAAAGAACATCTGTCTTTCAGTAATAGATGCAGTTATAGAAATAAACTTAATGTCTTTGAAATAAATGGAGAGCATTAGAAAGCAATGTAAAGCATTACACAGAATAATGTCAGGTTTCAAAATCTGCAGCTTTCAGAGAAATGAACACTTTGTGGATTAGTCAAGGGAGTATTTAATTACTAAACCATCAATTTACCATATCCTGTGTACCTGTGTTTAGATATAATGAAACATATAACTAAATATACAATATGATGTAACTATGTGACTTGTATCAAAGATGGCTAGACAAGTGGCTCCTCTTGGATTGACTGTGCAAATGTTCTCCAATAAGTAGAGATAATATTAAATTGGATGGTTTATCTCTATATCTAGACCAGCAGTCTAAGCGTGCTAATATGTGATTTTTCAGTGCTAGCCAAAGTGTCAAGTGTCTGTTAGCATCTTTAAATTTTATGAAATGATTTACAGTTTCTAATGTGATTTAACTTGCACCTAAATTTCCATTGAACACTGTAAGTAGGGCTTACAGAATATTTGGTTGCTATTAGATGAATGAAGAGATACTTGTGCAATTTCTTCCCCTCCACAAACACAAGATACTAACTCAGCATATTCTACATAGAAATTTGAATACAGCACACACTAAACATTTTGGACCATTAATAGGACACAACAAATTCATAATTTAAAATATGCTGCTTCTTAGCAAACTAAGGACCCTCATATACTAATAAACAAGAAATCATGTAACAAGAACTTGTAGATAGACAAAGAAACATGTTTTGCTCCAATAGAAATTTTCATTTAAGAAAAATGATACCTAGCAGTACTTTTCAAGTGGGAAATAATAATGATAATCATCTATTATGCACAATCAAAACGAGCAAGTGGAAAATTAGGTTTTCAATATTGTTAAAAAAAAAGACTCAGCTCTAGTGAGGTGCCATCTTTCTCTATGTCAGTACCTAAACTAAAGTATCATATCTGTCTCAGTCTGGCCTTTAATTCTCTTATACATTTTTTCTGTCAAGATAAAATATTCATATTCAGACTTTTCTATGGCCTTTATTTTCTCCCAAGTATGTACATTTAGTTAAATAGTTGCTAATTTTCAGATGTCAGAGATTAGACATGTTTCTTCTGGAAATACACTTGTTTCTTAACAGGTCTTGATCCAAAGTAAAACATACTTTATAGTGTCTCTCTTATAGCAACAGTCCAAACGATCCACCAATTTCTTGTAGTCACAAGTACTAGGACCTTTTACTGAAGTCACCATGGAAAAATCTGCCTTTTCCTTCAATAAAAGGTCACCTAGTCTCAGTATTAGTTATTTTGTGTCACTGTGATAAAAACACATGACAACAATAACTCAAAGAAGGAGTCATTTGAATTCACAGTTTGAGAAGATTTGGTCTTTGGTTAATTGATCAGAATATTCTGACAAAGAGACCATGTAACAAAGCCTAGTACGAAAGCAGTAGAGAAAAAAGACAGAAAGTGGACTACAATAAGATATCACCAAAATTCTAGAACCAGTGACCATTAATTACTCCAGCTAAGTCCTAGCTCCTCAAGTTTCCAGAATGTCCTAAATTAGTGCTACCTGATTGGGACCAAGTATTCAAAACAGGAGCCTGTGGAGAATTTTGCACACTCAAACAAGTCCTTTCCAAAGCAATCACCTAAAAATTCTGAATAACTCATTTGCATTTTGATGTCAAGAAAGGCCCAAAATGAAACATATCCCATTCATGGTATTTTACAGAGCTTTACTTTGGTAGACAGTGTGCCTTGATCACAAAGAAAGACTATCTAATAATGGGGACTCTAGATGCTTGTGACAGGTGAATAGGAAAACAATTTTAGTTAGTATTTTCACCTACCTCTAAATTCTTTGCCACTAGTCTTCTTTGGCTTGTCATTTATACATGTTCCTCCTAAATTTTCAGTCCTAACTTTCCCCTTTATACTTAGGTTAAATATATCTATCATATATTTAACGTGATTATTAATATGTATTGTTCCTTGTGTCTAATCTAAGACTGGCCCCTTCAAAGCATACATTTCAACCATAACCTCAAGCTATATCTGCCTAGCCATATCTTGTCCAGAACATGAGCCATTCTTTCTCCAGCATATCATTCGTAGCCTCTTTATATCATAGTATCACAGTGCACATGAACAAGTTAGCTCTATGTATTAGCCTAATCATATCACAGTGTCTACATCATTCCCTTTACTTATTTTCATCTTATAAATACTACATCATCATATCACAATAAAATGGTGATTACAGTAAATAAGATATTAAGAGCTGGGTATACCAGAGGCTTGATAGTACAGAGACCTAGCATAGAACCAATATGACTGACAAGAATAAAATGTCAAGGAAATTATTCCTAATGATATTCTACTATACTCTTAAATTGTTGCATAGCCCAGTTATTATCAAAGAAGCTTCATCCACAAACTGATGGAAAAAGAAGCAGAGACCCATAGCAAAACGTTAGGCAGAGCTCAGGGAACCCTACAGAAGAGGGTGAGGAAGAATAGTAGGAGCCAGAGGAGTCAAGGACATAATAAGAAAACCCCCATAATCAACTAAATATGGCTCATAGGGGCTCATAGAGACTGAAATGAGAAGCACAGGGCCCTGCACAGAACTGACCTAGGCTCTCTGATTATATATTACAACTGTGTAGGTCTTCTTATGGGCCTCCTAGCAGTAAGAGCAGGGGCTGTCCTGAATGTTTTAGCTGTCTTTTGTGTCCCTTACCTCATATTGTGTAACATGGATAAAAAAAACCCAGAGACAGATTTTGGGGTTCAAGCTGAATGTCAGATAAGCAAAGAAGGCACCACTAGCTCTTACCTCTATCTCAGACTGAAAGGCTGATCCGGCTAACTCCATGAATATTCAGTTTGCAATCCTAGACTGCTGCCTCTCTCCAATGTGGCTGGAGAATAAATCTTCACATGAGGCCCTTTGCTTTTCCCTTTTATACCTCCCTAGTGATGGGATTGAAGGCATGTAATCCCAAGTGCTGAGATCAGCTTTGTGTGAGCTGTTTCTCTTTAGGACTGGATCAATTTTATGTAGCTCAGTGTGACCTTGAACTAACAGATATCCATCTGCTTGTCTCTTGAGTCTTGGGATTAAAGCTGTGCGCCACCACCACCTGGCTCTATGGCTAGCTAGTATGGATGCTGTGATTAAAGGTGTGTATCATCATTGCCTTGTTCTGTGGGTTGTGGTTAGCTTTGCTTTCTGTAACCTTAGGCAAGCATTAATAAATCATAAATAATTTATCACCACAATACTGGGCTGCCTGGTCCAATCTTGAACTTAATATGTCATGTTTGGTTAATGTCCATGGGAGGCCTGCCCTCCTCTGAATAGAATTGGAGGAGTGGATGGAGGAATAGAGCAGAGATAGTGAGGGACTGGGAGCTGAGGAAGGAGGGGAAACAATGATGGAGTTCTAAAATAAATAAACAAATAAACAAACAGGTAAAATAAAAAGAACTAGGTATAATGCTGTGCACCTGCAATCCCAGACCAAATAAGGTTGAGTGAGAGGAATCAACCTGAATTACATTGCAAAAACATGCCACAAAATTATATATTAACAGACTCCATTATAACAACTCATATTATAGTAAACCATTATAATTGAACTATTTTATTTGTTATTTCTGTTATTCTATTACTGCGATGGATTCATAAATGAAATAAATATATAACTATCAGACAAAACAGTAGATTTGGAGCTGAATATCAGCCTGTAATCTTAGGCAATGACTGGAGGCTTTGAACAGTACCCCAGGCAAGGGAGATGGCTCATTTGATAAAGTACTTGCTGTAAAAACATGAGGGCCATAGCTTGAACACCTAGAGCCAACATAGATATAGTTGATATAGTGCATCTCTAATCCCACAGCTCCTAGGGTGAGATGAGGTTGAGAGACAGAAGAATCCCCAGAGACTTGAAATGTAACTAACCTGGCAAATATAGTAGTGAATAAAATGCCCTCTCTCAAACAAGGCAGAAGGGGTGGACAAACATCTGAGGTTGTCCTAGTATCTCCATATATTTGCTATGGCATGCACACACCTGCATTCTCACACTTATCCCATATCCCAAATCCCATATAAAAAGACAAAAACAACCCCTATGTATAAGGAGAGACTATAGTAGTGAAATGGCAAAGGGTCTTAGGAAATCACTCTAAGGAATATGGACTATATTCTGAATAGATTAGGAAAACATGATAAGCTTAGACAGGAAAAGGTTATCAAATTGTATTGTTAGACAAAATGTGCACAGATTCTCAACCTTATACATTAAACCTTCAAAGCTAATCACAACTCTGCCTGGGTCTTCCACCTCACTAGACAAATTACAAACTTTGCAAAGTAGGACTTGTGCCAGTATACACAAAAAGCTACCCAGGGTTTTCAAATGTGTAACTAAGTGACCACTGTTCTAAATTAGAGATTATCAAAGTATGGCCTCCAGAATGGCAATGTTTTCTGGGAACTATCTTAAATATCCAAATTTTCAGTACTCATCCCAAGCTCATTAAGAAACTTTGAAAAGTGAGTGCTCTGTGTCTTAATAAGATTTACAGATGTTCTTGGGATGTAATAAAGTTTGGGACTGCACATCTATGGGAACTGTGGGATGTTTTGGATTGACTGGAAGGAACAGGGAGATAACTATTATGATAAAGCCCGTGTGTCACAGCTTTTAGGTCAGGGAGCAGATAGAAAGAATATCCAGGATGTGAAATGGTAGTTCTCATGGATGATTTCAAGGAAATCATTCTTTGGGGGAAAAGTGGAATTTATTCATAATTAACTAACTTAAAACCATAGAAAATATGGGACTAGAAGTCACAAGTACACCAACATGCTTTCTATGTTTTCAACATGGTTATATTGATTACTCTTCATGTGGACCAAGTTGAAAAGGGTGACATACAAAAAAATGTGCTACAGCCAGCATAAACATAGCTGTTCAAAGAGCACTTAAGCTAAATTCTGGAGTCCTGAATACAGCCTGGGGTGTAATCAATCCTTCCCACATTCAATGCTGTCTGCCTAAACAACCCTTGCTTTTTTATAAGCTGACTGACAACTTTCCTGCTAATACACTACCCTTAAAATGGGGGAAAGGTTCAAGGGTACATTCCACTTTCTCTTCTAAGAGGTTCAGTGTGACTGGATTTATGTTGAGGTCTTTGATCCATTTGGACTTGAGTTTTGTGTGTAGCAATAGACATGAGTCTATCTGCATTCTTCTACACACCAACATCCAGATGTGCCAGCACCATTTGTTGAAGATGCTTTCCTCCTCCCATGGTATACTTTTAGCTGTTTTGCTAAAAATCAGGTGTGCCTAGGTGTGTGGATTAATATCAGGATTTTCAGTTCTATTCCATTTGTCTACTTGTCTATTTTTGTGTCAATAGCAGACTTTTTTCAGGACTATAGCTCTGTTGTAGTGCTTAAAGATGGGGATGGTGATGCCTCCTGAAGTTCTGAGAGAGAGGACAAGACTAGGCTGCAGAAACAAACAGAGACAGCTTACCTGAACAAGGAGGATCAAATGGGCCCCCAGACTGATAGCTGGCAATCCAGCATGGGACTGACTCAGACTCCCTGAACATGGGTCTCAGCTAGAAGGCCTGAGCAGTCTAAGGGATCTCAGACAGTGGAACCAGGATGTATTCCTGGTGCACAAAAGGACTTTGGGGGCACATTTCCCATGGAGGGATACTCCCTTAACCTAGAGACAGGAGAGAGGGCCTAGTCCCTACTTCAAATGACTTGCCAGATTTATATGACCCCTCCTGGAGGGCATCGCCCTATACGTGGAGTGGGGAGGGGATAGGAGGGGAGGGTGGGGGGAATGAGATGGTGGGAAATAGGGAAAGAGGGAGGGAGAGGGAACTGGGATCGATATGTTTTATATATATATATGTATATATATACATATATATATATATATATATACTTGTTGGGGAAGGGGATATAAGATACAGGGAAGTATGGGAAATTAAACAAAGCCGTTACCCTTTAGGTCTTGAAGCTATTTATCCATCAGAAGAGCAAAGTTGAACTATCAACATAGCCTTAGATAATTTTCTATTCCACAGTAATGCTTGAACTCCTAAATTATAAAGTGGAAATAATCCACCTTATAGGACTGCTTATGAGAATAAAATGATGCATACAAAAAAGAAAAATAAATAAAAAGAAAAAAAATTAAAATATGGGGGAAAGGTAAACTCCCAAATAAATAAATAAATAAATAAATAAATAAATAAATAAATAAGCAAATGTCTTTGTTATGCTTGTCAGATATCATGACTAAATTCCCATGTGATTTTTCTAATGACACACAGGCAGTGATGTTATATTTACAAGAGTTTCTGCCTTCGAAGAATGGTTCTCTCTAGGGGTTAAGTCTTAAATTACCTCACAAGAGATTTAACAGCCAGGCTTCAAACATACTAGCTGCCTGCACTTCTATGTGTGTTGTCATCAATCAAGTTGACTGACAAAGACATTTGCAATCTGTTTGCTAGGGAAATTTTCAATAGTCCTTTGGTCTTTGAAGTTCCTGCTGTACTTATGATTTGTTTGAAAAAATTAGAGTATATCTTAATAAAGTCATTTTTTCTTTCCTAACACAAGATTGACAGTTTTTTTTTTCCCTGCAGCAGTTTAGAGTTTTCTCTTGATAAGTAAATGTAAGCTCCATAGAAATTAATTAATATGATATTATCAAAATGACTTAAACATATATTATTACTACAGGCTTAGGTTCATACTCTCAATCAGAACACAAGTTAAGCCCTGGGAAATTTTATGTAATCAAACATTAGTTGTACTCTCAGAGATTCTAATGTGATAGGTTCTAATATGATCAACAAAGATAGAGCTGTGGCACTGAATTTTTTTTAGATTCCCACCCCCTCAGGTAATTATTACATAAAGCTATAGTTCATAAATGATTTATTATTTTGAAGGCTTTGGAATATAGCTCAGTACTAGAATATTTTTTTATCATGTACAATGCACTAGCTTTAAGCTCTAAAGGACTATAGTCATTTTTTGTTTCTATATAAACTAGCAGGTTTCATTATGATTTCTTTATATATATATTATATATATATGAGATTTCTTTATATATATATATATATATGTATATATATATATATATATATAATTCTTACTGTCTTTTGTAAGCAATAGTCTAAGCCAGTATTCTACAAAGAATATTGGATTTATATAAAGTTTTATATGAAAAAAGAAATAAGCAGTTTTAGAATTTTGATTGAATTCAAGTTAAAAACAAGCTTTTAACTATAAGACTTCCCGAAGATTTTAATAATCCTATTTTGTCAACCAATATTTCCTAATGCAGACTTGTTCACTGGACCATGTGTTTCAGATGGTTCTATCTTCAACATTACTCTTCACTTTTGTTTATAAATAAAAGCTACTGCACAACCACCTTCTGTTCCATTCTCTAATTGGTTTTCTTTTGCTTCAGCTGGAGCACAAACCTTCAAAGAACATGTGAAATACTGAACAAAATATGAATTTTTTAAAGCTAGGATATAATTTCTGACACACTGAACATCTGTCAATCCAACATAAATGAGCCCTCAAAAACATTCTTGATGCTTTTCCCTCATCATCACATGCATGATCTCTACTATTACATTTCAAAAGACAAATTTTTAGTCACTTAAAAACATAAATGCCATCATAGAGACTTCATCCAGTAGCTGATGAAAGCAGAAACAAATATTCACAGCCAAGCACTGAGCCAAACTCCTCAAATCCAGTTGCAGAAAAGGAGGAGGGATGAGCAAAGGAGTCAAGGCTAGGCTGGGAAACCCACAGAAACAGCTGACCTGAACAATGAGGAGCTCTTGCACTCCAGTCTGACAGCTAGGAAACCAGCATAAGACCAACCCAGCCCCCGTGAAGGTGGGTGTTAGTTAGGAGAACTGGGCAGTCTATGGGTGTAGAGAGCCACGAAATGCCACGCCTTAAAGATGGCGCTGGGTTCCACCTTCCACCTCCCCACGAGTGAGCGCTCTTGGGCGTAAATAAGCCCTTATTTGGTTAAGTCTGTTCAGCCTGTCTGCTTCTGCATTAGAGTAGCCTATCTGCAGGGTCCACGTGGCTCACTGGGGTTGGTTAGCTCAAGGGTATTTAAGCCTGTGCAGGGGTCCCCCAGCTCTCTCTCACGGGTCAGAGGAAACATGTTTCAAGGATCCTGATTAAAACTGCATGAAGAAGATCTACCCGGGGTCATGTCTTCCTTGCTGGCAGGGGTAGGCATGTACATATGGGGTCTCTGGTAGTGGATCAGTATTTATCCCTAGTATACAAATGAACTTTGGGAACCCATTCCACATAGAGGGAAACTTTCTCAGCCTTGACACATGGGGGAGGTCCTAGGTCCTGCTCCAAATGATGTGACAGACTTTGAAGAGTCCTAATGGAAGGCCTCAACGTCCTAGGGAGCAGAAAAGGGATGGGATGGGGGTTGGTTGGGGGGACAGGGGAGGATGAGAGGGTTTGAGAACTGGGAATGACATGTGAAATAAGATTGTTTAAAATTTAAATAAAAATTACAAAAAAAACCCAAAGTATCACTAAGCCATTGAAACTTATCCACTACTTCACACTTACGCTGGTTTAAAGAATATGTGTCTGTTTAGCAGTTAAAGGGAGATACCTCTATTTGTAGTGCTACATATTTCATTAAAAGCTAAGTCCTATTGACACTCCCTTGGAAAAAGATATCTTCAGATCTTACTTAGTGTGCCTGGAAGAACTGTTTGGAGTTGAGTTGGCATGTGAAGTTTCACCCCAAGGATGGTTTTATATTTTAAAAGTTGAAATAGAAATAACCAACAGCAACTGCCAAGAGGTAAAGTAAGGTGAATGTTCTCAGAACCAAGATTTGATTTGATTCTCTTATAGAGGGAGGCACAGGGGGACAATGGAAGACATTTTATGACCTCAGGTGAAAAGGTTTAAACAGGACCATATGCTGCACAATCTCTTTATTTTGTGATGGATTTTTTAAGATTATCATGTCTATTAAAAGATAAGCTATATTTCATTTTCACTAGAACCTTTCCTCACCTCTTAGATATACCAACTTATAAAAACTTGTTTAGTGACTAGTAAGTGGTTAGGTATAAAAGCAAAAGCCATCTAATTCAGGTCTGATTATGCCTAACTTTACCTATATGATTAAAAGCAAGCCACTTTTCCATTTGAGGTCTCAAATTATACTTTCTAAAGGATATAACAAGTATGAGAGGCTTTTGAAAATACATTATAAACTTTAATGTACCAAGTTTTAATTATTTCCAATACAGGCCATACATGCAATGGGGGAAATCCACCCGGGGGGTGACTATATATTCAAATAAAATCCCATTTCTAGAATGGACATATGGGTGGACTTAATAGAATTTACAAATGCCAAGAACAGCTTCTCTGCCTTCTTCTCTGTCTCTATTGTCTTTGTGGTCTCTTATCTCTATATATCCATTTTACTGTTCTACCTAAGCACCTTATGCATATTCTGATCCAACAGTAAAATTGAACTAGCTTTTGTAATTCTAACTCCACCCTGAATGTGTCAGATCTTGTCTAACTCAAGCATTCTTAGAGAATCTGTTATCCATATAGAAGTCTTCAGTCATAGCAAGGAGTAAAAGATTATAAGAGATTGTCCCAGGGTGCTCAATTTCAATGTACTCTAAAAGTACTCTAAAAGAGATACTAATGGTAAAGAAAATGTTTGGCAGTTTAGAGAACAAATGTGATGACCATAAAATTACATAATTCATCACTTCATTAGTTTCATTAACAGCAGAATTACTTTTTCCAGAAGCTCAAATGAGATTATCTACTTGTACTGGACAGGGGGATGTCTTTACATCAAAAAAGGGGACAGAGGCTAAGCAGTGGTGGTGCATGCCTTTAATCCCAGTACTCAGGAGGCAGAGGCAGGCAGGTCTCTGTGAGTTTGAGGACAGTCTGGTATACAGAAATAGTTCCTGGATAACAAGAATTGTTATTCAGAGAAACACTGTCTTTAAAAACAAAAACAAACAAACAAAAAAAAAAAGAGGACAGACATAGTTCCTTGTACATTACTAGAATTAAAAAAGAAAAAAAATTGACTTCTGTCAATATCATTCTATTACTATGGCTCCATTATTCATAGCAAAAGCATTAATGCAATAATTTACCTCCTTTATCAAATTTATTCCTGAAAAATAATAAAGTTAATAAAGGTGATGCTTGTCACTTGTTCATAGATACATGCTTATGAACTTATGTGTTTTAAATGCAACAAGTAAAATTAAGAAGGCATTTCTACATGATGTTACATTTTTAAGCCTTGAATGAAATTGTTCTATGTAGAGGTAGCTAGAAGCATTGATCATAGGCAAAGAAAAAATACCTGTAAAAGTTTCCCACCTGAAACATATGTAACTGCTTCATACTTCTGTGTCAATCATCAGTTGTATCACTTTATTCAAAATCAGTACTGTGGGGTATACAAACTCAGTGATTGATTTGATGAGCCATGAGGAAATAAAAAATGTGTGCCCTCAGATTTACAATTGTACAGTGGACCAAAGTGTGCACAAACCACAGCATGGCCAAGAAGCTCTATAGCTTATAGTAAGTGCAGTGAGCTCTGCAGCATACAGAGAGAACAGCAATACATTACCAAACCAGCTTGGCTTCTCTGAAAGCTAAGAATCTACTGCATGAACATGAGTATGAATAAGTTATCATACAAATTCTCTGAACAGGCACCAGTTGCAAAGTGAAATTTAAGTCACATTTTTATTTGTTAGGTATCTCTTCACTGAATCTAGATACTTGAGTTTGAAAACAACTACCCATGTGAAAAGATTACACTGGTACCCAAATGGAAATGTCATTATAACCTACTCTGGTTTTTTTTCTTTCTATTTTACTTTCCAGGGTACCCATGCAGCATGAATCTCTCCAGAGAGCAGAATAAGACTACTATATAAAGAATACATCATCTTTTAAAGACTCTTGTTTACCTAACAACCTCCTTTTCATCTTTCAAGTGATGCCTGTTTTTAAATCATTGAATTATGTTTTAAACTAAATATATTTATTTTAATATTTGTTTATATTTAATATTACATAATACATTTATATTTTAATGTTTAATATTTATCATCATCATTCAGTAACTGAAGCAAGCTTGCATTTTAAATTGTATTGTTTGTGATTGTGTGTGTGGGGGGGGGGGTGTGTGTGTGTGTGTGTGTTATTTTGGGGGATGTGGTCTTTCAAGACAGAGTTTCTGTGTAGCTTTGGAGGCTGTTCTGGAACTCATTCAGTAGGACAGGTTTGCCTCAAATTCACCTGTCTCTGCTTCCCAAGTACTGGGATTCCACTGCCTGTCTGTGTTATTCTTATATGTGTGTATTAAATGTCTTCAGGTGCCTATGGATGCCAAAAGATGGAATTGCATCTCCTGAAAGTGTTATTATATTTGGTTGTGAGGTGGGTGCTGGTAACTGAATGCAAGTAATTCTGAATAAAAACATGCAGCACTTCTGACTGCTAAGCCATAGTTTTAACCTTGAGTTTTGTAATAAAATACAATATATCCTGCCATGTACAACTTATAGCATACAGGCACAGGTATAACTTCCAGCACACAAGAAAATCAACCAAAAGTTCTTGGAAGATAACTCTTGGAAGATAAATAGACTCTGATCAAAATTTTGGTGGACTGGATGAATGTGGTAATGTATAGCAGAGGAACAACAATCACACATATGCATACACACACATTCATACACACACACACACACACACAATTTTAAAGGCAACCTTGCTTCTGTCAATCAACGATGATTGCTCCTCCTAACATGTTTGCATATCTGCAACTAATCTTTTCATTCTAAGCACTACAAAAGTTTTTAAAATTTTCTTTTATATATTTTAATTGAAATGGAATTATATCATTTCCCCCATAGGATGTGTGTGTGTGTTCTATATAGATAGAGATAGATGATAGATAGATAGATAGATAGATAGATAGATAGATAGATAGATAGATAGATATGGCATTCAAATTTGTTGTTTGTGTGTATTTGGTTTCAGGGCTATCTACTCTACACTGGACAATCTGTAAGGAGGCTTTCCCTGGGAAAGGTTAATTCACTCTCTCCTATCAGTCACCAGTTGCCCATAGATTTCCATCCAGGTGTGGGACCTGCAATACTTTAACCTTTCCATATCCATTGATATTGACATTACTCTGGTATTCTTTATGCTTCCATTTCTAGGAGAGTGTTTTATAGAAAATGTCCTGGTATTTTGACTTCTATCTTTCTGCCCCCTCTTCCAATATGTTCCCAGACCCATAGATGGAGGATCTGTGATGTAGATGTCTCCAGTAGGGCTTGGAAGTAGCATTTTCAGTAGTCATGCTTCACAGTCATTTAAAAATTTTATTGAAATTCAGATTCACACAGCTTTACTTCTGAATATCTAATAGAAAGCAGTGAGGTAAACCCTAATAATGTATATTTTATCTCAATCACTTTAAGTAATTGAGATGCCTTCAGGTAAGCTATTGCCTCTAAAAGGCCATTGTTAACAATATGATGGAAACATATGCACCCATGATTCCTCCTGCCCTCCAAAACAAATGTGAACAACTAGAATAGGTCAAATGTTGTGCAGAATTCTGCATGAACAATAATAAAAAGGAAGACTTTCTGGTCTTAAGGTGTTAGGAGGAGAACAAGAGCAAATAAAACTCAAGTCAATTTAATAGATAACTATAGGGTAATTAAAGCACCATGAAGATAGCGGGGACGGGGAACAAATGATAGTGAATTGAAATTCACTGGGACATGCTTTGCATTAAGCATATCTATAAGAGAAAAATACCTAAGCACCAGGAGCTATCAAGTCAATAAATTACCCTTCAATAAATTATCCTTGCTGCCAATTCTACTATTTGGTCTTCTGTGTCTCCTAGGTACTGGAACTGGAAGCTTCATGAGTCAAATGAGACAAGAGCCTAGCCCTGGCATCATCAGAACCATTCCCATAAAGGTTTTCAGCAGGATGCTGTCACATAAACCATGGAGGCTTGAGTTCCAGATCTGGCTTATCAATCATTAGTCCATATTATTTCCTTGAAAATCAGTCAAAGTTATTTCCATCAGGGGCCATAATTTAGTCTCAACAAGCAGGACGGCTAATGCAGCTGAGGCAGCTGAGGCTACTGAGGCTGCTGAGGATTATAGCAAAGAAACAGCACACTAAAAGCAATGGGGTCTAACATATACTACCTTAAGCACTGGGCAAGTATAGAACAGTGCTTTTCATCACTCACCCTGCTGACTGACCTCGGTTGGAAACAGCAAGATGGGAAACAAAGAAGGAAATAGACACACAGGCAGATTCTTTGATGCTTGAATATGCCATGAGGAGTGCAGCCAAATTTATCAATGTCCAGCCTTTAGAGAGAAGTATGCAAAAACCATACTGCCAAGAAAGCATTTGTGCAGAAGGCTGAAAATCAGAAATGCAAACTAGAGAAAAATGGATAGGCAGAACTGCCTCTGGAGGGAACTTTCAAGGCTAAACCTGTGTCTGAATGTGAAGAGGGTTGCAGGTTTCAGCCATATGAACAGTCATGCCCTGGGCAACACTCTCAAATTGCTAAATAGAGAACCTGGGTCTTCACCTATTCAGTTCCCCGTATTCTGAATCTCTTTACTTCTTTGGGCACTCCTCCCTCCAGTACTCATTGTCCTACTGTTGCCCACCACTAGCAGCACACAAAGGGCCCCCTGGCCTCAACACCTGCCAGAATCAGATAAAGAGGTTAGTTAACTCATATGATGAGCGTATCCTACATAGGAAAAATGTACATGTTTCCAAACATATCCAATAATTCTAATAGGTCATAAGTTCAAGGCTCTGTGGAAAGGTAGTTAAAAGCAGATGACATATACCTGACTGCCCATTGCAGAAGGTATTTGATGTGTTAGCTAAGCCTTTCTGAACTGCTGTGCTTCTGAAATCAACCTTTCAATAATGAAGGGACCAGTCAGCTCCTCATCTCTCCTCCTTTCATCAAAATCTGTCCTCATTAAACAAAACAGAAATGTGCCAATTTAAGTAGTGTACTTTGATCTTTTTCTAACAGTGGTTAAAATCCAAGGCCTTTCTGTATCTATGGAATGACAAACTTTGTTGTATTTATTTTATCAAGGCAGTTCCCTTTTATGAAGGGATTTCTGGTTTCAATGAGCAAATGGGCATGATGGAGTTAATTACACCTGTTCTTAGGATACCATGATTTAAATGTTTCTAACATTAGCACTGGATCTAAGTATGATCCAGTATGTAAGATATATCTTCATTTTGTGAAATGCTATAAGCAATTAAATTATAGAAACCCTAAATCACTTATCAAGTTTCTTATTTCTATGTTATTTATAATTGTTACTAAAACTGCTCTAAAAAATTAAGAACCTTATAGTAATTAGTTGCATGTAAAGTTATTTCAAGTGTTAGGTCAGTAAAATAGTGGATCAAGTAATTCTTGATTGTAAAGGAGTGAGATGATATTTTTATGACCAAGTTGAAGAAATTGAGGATTTCTGAGTAACAATGTGGTTAGGTAAAATCTCTATTCATTTGTAAAGAAAAATGAAATCATGCATTAATGAAAGTGAGTAAGGTAAGTCAGACCAAGAAAGACAAATGCCACATTTTCTCTCATATAAGCAGATCCTAGGCCCAATGTTAAGATGTAAGTATATAACATAGAGTCACTGCAGATACTAGGAAAGGGACAAAGGATTGGAGAGAAAAGGAGATCTAGATAATAGACTATGAAGATGCTATTACAAGGGGAAATGGGAAAGCTGGGGTGGGAAGATTTGCCTGTGGGGAAGGAGAGTCAACCATATGGATGCTCAAAACAGCTTTATAAGGAATCATATTGGGAGGTGATACCTTGTTTGTACAAATAAAGCAAGTCTGAAGATCAAAGGGTGGAGTTTGTCATTAGTTAGCCATACATGTCTGGAGGTCTTTGCAGACAGAAAATGAGATGGCTGGGTAGAAAAGGAATATAGGCAGAAGGAAACAGGAACTTTCTCTCTTTTCTACTGGGAAGCTAGTGAAGTAAAGGTGCCTTTGGCTTGCTCCTTCTTCTCTGTGATCTCTTAGCATTTTCCCCTATAACTGACTCTGGGCTTTTAATATTAAGGCCTATTAGAACATGTGTTACAATATCAATTAATGTTTACTTGAATATATAATATATGAATAACACACACACACACACATATATATATACATATATATATATATATATATATATATATATATATATATATACAGAGAGAGAGAGAGACAGAGAGAGAGAGAGAGAGGTTACAATACTTGAGATGATAACACTATTCCCCAAAGCCAAAGACTATCTACTAACATGAAAATTTATTTCTTATTGTTAGTCGGGGAGTTGAAGAGATCTCCAAAGCAATGTAAGCCATTATTCTTGTATACAAAAAATTGAAGTTCCTACCTTGTTGCTGAAGACATCACACACTTCAGACACAGGACTTGGAGAAATATAGCTGGTACTCTCCTAGAAGCCTTCTTCCTGAGGTGCTATGAGAGCTGTCAAAATAGAAATGCAGTTAACAGACCTAGCCAATGGTAATGCCTGGACACCATAAAAAATGACCAGAATGGCATGATATTCCAAAAAATGGCAATAGGGGCACTTATAGCTATGGTAGGGGTAAGCAAAAGTCATCTAATTGCATGGAAGGTGCACTCACTAGGAGGGAATTCTTCTCTGACACTTTAAATCTATCCCACTTCCTGTAACTGATAATGCCATCAACCTCAAGAGAGCCTATTACTGCCATTTCACTAAACCTGTATAATTTCTAATTGTATTCTAAATACTTATTCTTATCCCAATAGAAAATTATATGTCTTATCACATGTCAAAGAGGCTTCACAGCAACAGAAGACCAGTGCAGAAAGCCACAGTTGTTCAAAATGCAGAGAATAATTCATTGTAGAGTGCCCAGCCTCAAGACATGTATCTACAATACAGCCCCTGTAGGAAACATCATGGAAGATGAAGTGAAAAGATTATGAAAAGCCAGATGATCATGGCATCTGCTTTGGGAAAGTGTCTTCTTCATGTGACAGGGCAGCTGCATTTATGTGATGCCTTTAATCTCTTTGTAACTCAGGGTTAGTGTGATAGCAAAAACATAGTGGCCTAAATAAGATCTGAAAAGAAAATGACAACACCAGTTAACATGCCAACTTGGATGCCCCCTCCTCAAATTTATTAACCTATTTTTAAATTACCATCACATATACTTATAAATACAACTTTATGTGTTGATGGGTGATATTTGCTCACACTGTGAGCCCCAAGTTTGCATTTGTATTAATTAAATAAAGTTAAGCTTGGGTCAGGAGGGTGAGTCAGCAATTAGTTGACAGAACATAATTAAACAGCATCTAGAAGAGATAGACTCACCAGAAGTAGTAGGAAAGAATTTTGAGTATGCTAATATTCACATATTTGTTCACTATAGAAAGAATGATTCCAGTTATTTTGAATATTTCCTATTTTGCATATAGGGAAATGAGCCAGAGTAAATTACTTGTTTAAGGACATACTGCTCAAAGATGGCTGAACTCAAGCCAACAATTCTAAGTCCATATTTCATACATTTAAAACTACATTGTGTTTGGGTAATTCTGATTGGATATGTTGCCTGTGTGACAATTTGCATTTTGCCATGGGTTGATGTGATTAGTTTTTATCAATGACCCATGTATGTGTGATCCACACCTGGCGAGTTCATGTACTGGTATTCATTATTACTATAGTCTCCAAGTTCTATAGTCTAATCTTTATTTTCTGTGCATACTATGAAACTGTCCCGTGTCTCTTGAGTTCTGAAACCCATTTGTATATTTATTGACCACCTAAAATAAGCCACCAGTTGTCTATTATGGAACTACATGGTATATAACTAAAATAAGTTGGATTCAGAAATGCTAGTCTTATATGCTTTATTTCATAGGTTTACTCTAAAAAGAGACATAAGGTAGAAGGAAGAAAGATGGATTAGTGTGTGTAATAGGGAAGCTCCTTCCACCCATTTTTCCTAAATGAAACTTTGGTTTCTCTTAAGGGTTGACTAATACATAGTTTTGTATATGTTACACCTTCTTTATACATTTATCAATTGATGGGTACATAAGCTGATGTCATAACTTTGTCACTTTGAATAGTATCACAATCGTTCTATGTGTATAGTGTGTTTAGGTATCTATATTGCATGCTGCCTTTAATTTCTGTCAGAATAGCTGACAACAGCAATGAAATTAAATGAAACAAAATAAAAACATAAACAGGGGGTTATAGAGACTGTCCCATAGTTAAGTGCATTGGCTGCTCTTCTAGAGAATCTGGTTCAATTCCCAGTGTGTACAATGCAGCTTACTGCTGTCTGTAACTCCCATTGCCTGGGACAGCAGGCATGTTGGTGACACATCAACATACATGTAGACAAAGAACCCCTGAACATAAAATAAAATTTTGATTAAATATTTAAAAACAGAGAAAATAATTGTTGAAGATGTAGAGAAACAGAAATCTTTAAATACTATTGGGGGTAAAGTAAAATAATACAATCCCTGTAGAAATCAGTATAGATGTTCTTGAGAGAGAGAGAGAGAGAGAGAGAGAGAGAGAGAGAGAGAGAGAGAGAGAGAGAGAGAGAGAGAGAGAGAGAAGCAAGGATGGAAAATACCATACTCCTTGTTACCAAAACTTTTCATGTTAGCTATCATAGAATTGGTGCTTGTCTATAGTGATATATTATTTATGATTTAGTAAAGCTTGCCTGAGGATTCAGAAAGCAAAGTCAGCCAAAGGCTTTAGTCCCAGCAGCCTTTAATCCCAGCAGTCAGAAGCTAGGAAGTGGTGGTACACACCTTTAATTCTAGGACTCGGGATTAAGAGGTAGACTGATCTCTGTGAGTTCAAGGCCACCCATAGCTACACAAGAGTGCATCAGTCTAAAAGAGAAATATAGCTGAAGTATATGAGAACTCAAAGCCTGCCCCCACAGTGACACACTTCCTCCAATAAGGCCACCCCTACTCCAACAATGCCACATCTCCTAATAGTCCCATTCTCTGTAGGTCAAACACTCAAATACAAGAATCTATTGGGGCCATCATATTCAAACCACCACAGCATACAAGACAAGAGAGAAGCTGTATCACACCCAGATGACATTTCAAATATCTAGATTCCCATCACTTATAAATCTGGTGGGTACATATCAAGGGAGATTTCTGTACCATTATATTACTTTATTTTATGTAAGATTATCTATAAGAGAGATACTGTTCTTTGTAGCAAAATTATTCCCAAAATTAAGATAAAAATGTACATTTTAAGTTCATCAGACATAGGGTGAGCACAGAGCTGTTTTATATATCTACTTGTATTATTTTTGTAGTGCTGAGCATAGCACATGCTAGACAAGTGCATTCCCACTGAGCCATACATCAAATTCACAAGAGTTTTTGAAGAATTTGTCTTGTCTAGGAAATTAGAAAATTATACTAGGACTGTAAGTTGAATTTGGGAGCAGTTTGGCAGAGGAAGACAAGGAGGGCATCTCAGGCAAAGGGAACTAAAAATACACAGATATGAGATATCATGACATTTTTATCCTCTCCCCTTCTCCAAGAGGATCCAAGTAAGATGTCTTTAAGATTTGGAAGTTATAATCAGAAGCCTACACTCCATAACTTAGAAGGCCCATATCCTCTTAATTCTTATGCATATCAAAATAATTCCCCTACAGACACTGAAGCCCCGGATTGTGCTTGAATTGCATAAGGTTGCAAATACCTGATTTGATATTATTTGAAATTCACCACCTTTTAATAAGGTTTTCAGCTGCTAAAATCTTTTAAAAGTATGTGTATGCCTCTCTGTGGTATACAGATGCAAGAGCAGGTACCTATGTATACCAGAAGATGGCATTAGATGCCATAGAGCTGAAGATGCAGTCCATTGTGAGCTACCTAACATGGGTGCTTAGAACCAAATTCTGTTTCTTTACAAGAAAAGTATGTGCTATTACAGTAAAGTCATTTCACAACCTTATTTCTGCTCTTGGCTTACATTTATTTACCTTAAACATCACTCTAATTTCTTCTTGGCTTTACTTACTTTGCCTGTTCTTGGTTTCCATGATAGTTCTGAAATGGACATTTCTTATTTCCAATTTTAATCTGATTAGTCTACTCTATATATACAGGGCTTCTATTAGGTACCAAGTTTTTTCAGAACCTAGGAACTAGGTCTCTTGCTAGTTTGTCTTTAAACATCTCCAGTTCCAAGAACTAAAGGTAGCCTAGTGAGAAATCTCAAGTTCTTGATATTTCTGTGTTTATAATACCTTCATAATAATCATATGCTGATTAATGACATCCTATTATTAATAGAAAATAATTTGAAATATGGTGATATATCTCAGTCATAAAATGCTTACCTAGCATTAAAGAAATCCTGAGTTCAATCACCAGCATGGCATAAAACTGCTACGGTGGTGCATACCTGTAATTCCAGCACCCACGAGGTAGAGGCAGAGACATCATCTATGTTACTCTTCATCTACCTAGCAAGGTTAAGTCTAGCCCAGGCTACCTGACATCTGTCTCCAAAACAAAACTTAAAACACACAATGTGAGAGAGGAAAAGCCATACAAAATACCTCCTATTTCCTTAGCACTTTGTGCTGAGTGGAATAAACTCCCATTTATAAATTGATTTAATACAAGATTGTGAAGTACATAAGGAAGGCATTACTGTTATTTCCATTATAATATTAGAAAACTAAAATGTGGCCAAGTTAAGTTAATTGTTCAAGACCAAAAGTAAAGTATAGAGCTGAGTTTAAAACTCTCTGCTGGGCGGTGGTGGCACACACCTATAATCTCAGCATTTGGGAGGCAGTGGCAGGCAGCTCTTTATGAGTTCAAGGCCAGCTTGGGCTACAGAGTGAGTGCCAGGGTAGACTCCAAAACTACACAGAGAAACCCTGTCTTGAAATAACAAGCAAACATACAAAACAGTGTAGAATTAAGTGTAGGCATACAAAAAGTGTTGTTAACAAATATGAAGGTATAATGAGAAAGGAAAAATAAGCTCTGTTGTTCTGATATATGCTAGGAGGAATGTGTGTGTGTGTGTGTGTGTGTGTGTGTGTGTGTGTGTGTGTGTGTGCGTATGTGTATGTGTGTGTGTATTATGTATTCCATAAGAGTCTGAAGAAATAATGTTATGTTCTCTCCCCCCCCCGCTGTGTGTGTGTGTGTGTGTGTGTGTGTGTGTAGAGAGAGAGAGAGAGAGAGAGAGAGAGAGAGGGGGGCACATGCATGTGTGAATGTGCGTGCTCATGCACATCTCTCATGCATGAGTGGATGTTGGCCAAACACAGGGTGTATTCCTCTATTAGTCTCTATCTCATTTTATTGAAACAGGGTCTCTCACTGAGCCAGAAACTTACCAAGTAACTAGAATCTGGGCAAAGAGCCTCAGGAATCTGTCTCCCTCTGCCTTTTGAGTGCTAGAATTATAGATGCTATCACATCAGATTTTATGTGAGTGTGGGGATCCACATTCAAGTTCTTTTTATTTATGTATTCAGTTTGCATTAGTGCATTAAAATTTGAAAATGTCTAAAACAAACTTACATTTTGAGTCATATTTTTCTATTTTATTTATTTACTTATTTATTTTTCTTATTTTACATATCAATCCCAGTTCCCTCTCTGTCCTTCCTTCCCTCCCTCCTTCTCTTCCACCCTCCCATTCCCCCCAACAACCATCCCATCCCATTCCACATCACTCTACATGTAGGGTGATAACTCCCTGGAGGGGTCATCTAAATCTTTCAAGTAATTTTGAGTAGGGACTAGCCCCCCCTCCTGCCTCTAGGTTAAGGGAGTATCCCTCCATGGGGAATGGGCTCCCAAAATCCATTTGTTCACCAGGGAATCATCCTGGTTCCACTCTCCGAGGTCTATTAGACTGCTTAGGCTTTGTAACTGAGACCCATGTTCAGGGGGGGTCTGAGTGGGTCCAATGCTGGATTCCTAGCTATCAGGCTGGAGGACCATGAGCTCCCCCTTGTTCAGGTCAGCTGTCTCTGTGGGTTTCTGTAGCCTGGTCTTGTCCTCCATCTCTGCATTTGGATTCCAGTTTGGCTCAGTTTAGCTGTGCATGTTTGCTTCTGTTTCCATCAGCTACTAGATGAGTGCTCCATGATGGTGGATAAGTTAGTCATCAATCTCATTATCAGGGAATGGCGTTTATGGTAGCCTTTCCACTGTTGCTCAAATTGTTTGTTGGGATCAGTCTTGTAGGTCTCTGGACATTTCTCTAGAGTCAGTTTTCCCTTGAAACCTATAATGGCTCCTTCTTTTATGGAATCTCTTTCTCTCTCTCTCTCTCTCTCTCTCTCTCTCTCTCTCTCTCTCTCTCTCTCTCTCTCTCCCTCTGTCTCTTGTCTATTCTTCCTCTGAATCAATCTTCCTAGTCCCAAATGCTTTTCTCTCCTCCCCTTCTCTTTCTCCTAGTTCCCTCTCCAATCATTTCTCTTCCATTCCCAATAGGCTCAGGAGATCTTGTTCCTTTCCCCTTCTGTGAGGGACCTTATATGAATCTCTTAGAATCCTCCTTGTATCCTAGTTTCTCTGGAGGTGTGAATAATATGCTGGTGATCCTTTGCTCTATGTCTAAAATTCATATATGAGTGAGTATATACCATGTTCCTCTTTTTGTGACTGGGTTACCTCACTCAGGTTGGTTTCTTCAAGTTCCATCCATTTGCCTTTTAATTTCAAGATCCCACTCTACCCACCCCCTGCGCCGCTGAGTAGTATTCCATTGTGTAAATGTGCCCCATCTACTTTATCCATTCTTCAGTCGAGGGTCATCTAGGTTGCTTCCAGGTATTGCTATTACAAATAATGCTGCTACAAACATAGTTGAACAGATGTCTTTGTTGCATAGATGTGGGTCATTTGGGTATATGCCTAAGAGGGGGATTGCTGTGTCATGTGGTAGACTGATTTTCCTGAGGAACTGCCATAATTATCTCCAAAATGGCTGTACAAATTTGCACTCCCACCAGCAGTGGAGGAGTGTTTCCCTTTCTCCACATCCTCTCCAGCATAAGTGGTCACAGGTGTTCCTAATTTTAGCCATTCTGGCAGGAGTAAGATGGTACCTCAGAGTTGTTTTGATTTGCATTTCCCTGATGGCTAAGGATGTTGAGCACTTTCTTATGTGTCTTTCATCCTTTTTGGTTTCTGCTATTGAGAATTCTCTCTTCAGTTCTGTACCCCATTTTTAATATGGTTATTTGGTGTTTTGGTGACTAGTTTCTTGAGTTCTTTGGCCATAATGCCATCTACCTGTACCAGGTAGTTTACAGTGATGTCTCCCAATGATCCCTGCTTCTTGGTGTTCATGACTTATTCTAATGTTCCTATGGCATCTTGTTTATAATAGGAAGAATATCACAAATGTGATGCTTTAACTACATTGTAAAAGCCTGTGGCATCTATCTTTGCTAGCACTCTCCTTGGCTCTCTCAGATAAGGCAACTGACATGTTGTGAGCCGTCCTATGGACAGGCATGCAGTAATAAGCAGGGATCCAAGACCTATTAATATCACAGTCACATAGTCACAAGCATAAATTTGGAAGCAAGTCTTTCTTCTTCAGGCCTTTCTATAGAAGAGCTTAGTAGAGGCCCTGTACTAATGCATCTAGCTAGACTATGCTCAGAGTCAATGAAGAAACAAATGTGCCTTTTGTCACTTAGTTTTGGAGCAATATGTTATGCACTGATATGTAAATAATACAAAATTATACATATATTTTACCTACATTTCAATCAAATCCTTCTGGTGTTGTGGTATTGCTAGTATTTTTATGAACATTTATTGGTAACAATTGTTGAGCTACTTGATTTTTCCAGGTACTGTGAAAAACACTTTGTACATAAGTTCTTTTCCAATTCTCCCAGTAATCATATAATGCTGGTACTACCATTGTCATATATGCACCTCTAACTTGCAACTCACAAAACTGAGACCATAGAGTCAGGGCATCCCTACTCAGACATCCAAGTTCAAACTATGTGCACATACAAGACTATGTTTAGCAAATAAAAACATAAGGTATCTTATATTACATCTGACAAATTGAGTAGATTCTCTTTTCACAAAATGTCTTTCAGATTGAAGGATATGCAGTGACATCAAAATGTCCCTCTATATAGAAAGAAATATGACAACTTTATCTGTAGTTCTCCATTATGGCCAACTAAGCAAGCATGAATTGACTACTGGCCAGTTAACCAGATGATGAAATCTGAAATCTGTGTTCCAATAATGATAAGAGTCAACAGACTTCCACAAACTGCATTAACCTGTAGATTTTCTTAACAATGATGTTTAGAATATATATCTCAAACCACTGAAATGTCTTTCTGAGGCCTAAGAAGAGAAGGCCCTAAGAAATTTAAGGAGCATTGTTTTTCAGGTCACAATTTCAACCCCCTGACCTGATTTTTCTTACTTCATTTTCTCCAGACAGCTTCAAATTTCCCATTCCCCTATAATACCTGAACATGTTCCTGTAAAGCGATGTGTGGTCATGGATACTGGTGGTATATTAGGTGGAGAGAAGGAAATTTATTGGTGGTGATTTTGGGTCTGTATGTAAGCCAGCTACTTAGAAATCAATAGACATCAACAGACAATGCTAACTATTGACCACATAAATAGACACAAATTTTCCAAGATCCATACCAAGTAACTCATATCTTCAAATCTACCTTCCTAAATTCCTGATTTAATGTTAGTGCAATTACTCTAACAGAAAGGCCTACCTGTTGGGTCTTACTACACTTATCTATATAATTTATGTAAGTCACAGTTCTCCTTACTGCAATTATTTTTGTTTCCATTCATAATTTCTCTCTCTGAATTGTCACCTGATGTTGCCAGAAATCAGTGGAAAAGGAAACTGTACATGCTTTTGTGTGTGTCCATTCAACAAATAGAATCAGAAACACTAATCCAGGTAAAGTCTTAAAACAAAATGATGGAGCAGATTGAGGCAGCCAAACCATCACTAAATACATCATAGCAATAGACAGGATCAATTTTTCTCAACATTCTTCTTATAGAAATGGATTTATCAGGCTTAGTAGGTGTAATGAAGCAAAGCACAAATAGAATGGGTAGTATAGCCCCCTATTGCTTGATGTGTTTTATTTATAATCTGTTCATCTATAGAGAAGATTCCAAAGCCTGGGGTGGCCACTAGTTACATTTACATATTCATAGAAAATTCAGAGATAAAGAAAAGTCAAGTCAAGGACATAAATCCCAGCACTGAAATTATATCTGTGTCTCAGGAAGATGGCATACAAGCCAGGAAAACAGAAAGAGATGGTCAAAATGTGTCTTAAAGAGGTTGATACAGGCTTGACATTTGAGTACTTCTCTGGAAGACAGAAGTAATTTCCCTGGAAGATAGAAAATGAATTGGGGGTTTGAGACAATTACAACCTTAGAAGGCAGTAACAACAAAACATCTCTGCCAAAATTCCCAGAGGCATTTTATGCTGTTTAATAAATATAACTAGAATAATGGGTTACTCTTTATTAGACACTCACATACTGATGTGATTTTTATGAGCATTATCTTCTTTAATCTTCACATAGCCCAGGAAATCCCATCCTTCTCATTTTATAGAGAATTCCCAAGAGGCTAAACACATTGCTCAGGAGCACAGAGCTGCTATTGAAACTCAGATAGCTCTTAATATGTGTCAATCACTTGTGATGTGGAGGCCATATCTCTAGAGGGAAAAAATGACTGCTATATTCAAAAGGTGACCAAAGCTATGAGGAAAACATCAATTCATTTCTTGTGTGAAAAAAATTCAAACTAAAGACATTCAACATGAATAAACAAAAAGCATCACACAGACAAAAGATCTGTAAATACTATCTTTTAGTTATACGTGTTTCTCCAATTTTTACCATAATTTCAAAAATATAGTAGGTTCTCAACAAATATTAACTAAAATTGGGTGAACCAATTAATGCAAGAAACTGTGAATTCATAACTTTTACTTAACTTGATTTAGGCAAAAGGACATCAAATAGTGTTATAATATTCTTTGAGTTGTTTTAGGAACAGAAATTATAAAGTATCAAGAATTAAAAGTGATAAATAATTTTTTAGGCTTATTGTGGTCAAGCCCAAGAATGAGGTTATATAGAAAATATAGTACATTTTATACTTGAATTATTTTCCTTTATTGACAATGATTTTACAAATAAAGAATAGAGCAGAGAGATTATAGTCTTCATAAAGGTCATCACAAGGAACACAGGTTATAATCCTTACACTTTTTTTTAGCTTAAATCAAATGCTGATCTTAAAATACCCATACTCATATTTTTATGAAAAGGGGCTATTTATCTGATGGGAGATGTTGTTCTGTAAATGTTTCTCTTATTGTTTAATGAATAAAGCCCTGTTGGCCAATAGGAAATCAAGATAGGCAGGACTAGGAGACAAGGAGGATTCTGGGAGATGTAGTAAAGATGAGTCAAAATGCAGGGCACAAGAGGAATAAGAGGTCTAGACCATGTGGAAACACTTAGATCGATAGAAATGAGTTAATATTTATGACAGAGCTAGCCAATAAAAAATGCTAGTAACCAACCAACAGTTTCATAATTAATATAGTGTCTCTGTATGTTATTGGGGATGACACAGCTGTGGGACTGGGCTGGCAGGGAAATGCTCATGACATTTATCTGCATTTCTAAATGAAGATTTTAGTTGTTTTTTCCAATTTATCTCTATCTACAAGCCTAACTAGTGCACAGAATTGTTAAATAGTATACCACTGACTAATGCATTTGAAAATCATTGGATTAATATGTTTTTAAAATTTCTGATCTGTTCCACAAGAGCTTGTGACACATCTTCTTGGTCAGTTCCTATCAGTATGGCTGACTATAATGGAGGACCCTTATAAGATTAAGAATTTGAAACACAAAAATATAGAAAATTGGGACAGGAGGGATGGCTCAGGGGTTAAGAGTACATGCTGTTTTCTCAGAAGATTTGAGTACATCTGATTGTTTACAACCACCAATATCTCTACCTCCAGGGGACCTGACATCCTCCTCTGGATTCTACAAGCTCTTGTACTTATATACACATACAAATGCACACATAATTTAATATAATAAAAATAAAACATTAAAATAGGCACCAAATAAAGCAAATGCAATTATTTCTACTTAGTCTCAAATTCTGCATTTGCTAAACTTCCTACCTGCCTATGATTTATTTGAAATTTCCCCAATAAGAACAGTCTTTTCAGTCAATCACATGTCTGCACATAGTCAATACAACAAACACAATTGAGTCCCTGGTGTGCTCACCATCAGGTGAGGTGAGACAAAACAATGTTCTACCTTCTAGGTTTAGCTCTCATTATAAACAAGGGTCCTTTTGCTATGTAGTTCATGGCATATTTTAAGTTACATAAGTTTTTTTTTTAATTCTGCATTTTATATAGCCCTCAAATATAGTGTTGAAGTGCAAATACTATTTCTAAATGCAAAATGTCATGCCTTGTGGACAAAATATGTTCAGATAACCATAATTCAGGCATGTAAGTTGCTATTTATTGGCTATGAGTACAATGTTGATAAATCAACAGGATATGTTAAATGAGGTGTCTTTAAACAGATGTACACATAAAAACAAAATTATTGATTGGTTGAACAATTGGGTAATAGTAATCCAACCTAATTCAACTGTCTTAGGAACTAGAGTATGTGATTATTATAAATAATGACGGACTGTTGTATATATGTGGACAGTCTCCTTAGCCTGTCTAAGGTAAAGAACATTGCTCAACTAACTACTATTTCACTTTGAACCCCTGGGACTATGGGGTAAAATCTGTGGGCATCTCAATCAGTATCTATGAACAAAGCAAACATCCCAAATTCATCTTTAAGATACAATGTTTCTAATTCTGAAAATTTATTGAAAATGGGTGCCAGTAAAACTCAGCTTTTGTTCAGCCTCATCAGTTGGAACAAACAGCCAACAATTCTCCCAAGGAAAACACTATCTAGCCAGTGAAACTTTTCTTTCTTCCTGCGCAAGCCAGAAAGTAGGCCTCTTACTGAAAAGGAATACTCTTCAATGATTTCAACTCATATGTTGAGAATGAAGCTCTTCTGTAGAAGGGTTTTGCAGTGTAGTGCAAGGTACAAAGACAGAGTGTGTGATTTGTTCCTGTTTGACAGAGGGCATTTTGCTATGGCAGTCCAAGCTCAGCCATGGCAAATATACTATTCCCCAATGTCTGAAAGGAAGCTGACAGAGCTAACACACAGGGTATTAGGAGCCTCCTCTCTGAAAAGGAACCTATTAAGAATTAGGGGCTAAAGGGTTGCTCCCTATTGATTAACTCAGTAAAATAACCCCCAAAATAGGTAAGGACAAAATCCCTTCCACCACAGGCAAGGAACTGCATACCTGGCAAGGTTTCCAGCTAATAGCAATTAGTCACCAAACTTTTGAAAGCTTCAGAGTAGAATACTTGCCACAAAAATACACCACTCAGTACTAAGAAAGAAATTTCTAAAGACATGAGATTTTTATTATTATTTTTAAGGAGCACTTCATTAAATGTCCTAAAACATTCAGAAAAAAAAAAAAACCTCAAGTCAGCTGTCAAAGGCATCAGGATAAAGCACTTTAACCACATGCATAAATTTGCTATGCTTCCTCAAACCAGACCACACTGCCACCTACTGAACAAGGATGCCCTTTCCTTTGGCCTTGTCTATACGGATTGCCTCCTGAATATTCATTCTGAGAATGTGTCCCATTCTCAGGGCACTTTGGCAGCACAACAGCAACCTCCGCAGTGAGCTTGCAGTACCATCTTCTCTCGCACCCACCCACCAGAGGAAACTGGAAGCCAACACCATTAGATACTGACTCATTTGTTCTGTGACAGAAGTTGGGGGAGGCAGATCCCAAATGAATGTGAGGAGTTACATACCACACCAAAACAATTGAATCACAAGGCAACCACAGGGAAGAAACTGCTGACAAGTGTTTGAAGCAAGGCACCCATAACTATGAATCATGCAACATAACAGCTGGGCACCAAATGATTTGTAAATCCAGAAGATTCAGAAATAGCTTTGTAGGATCTACCCATATGAGATGCAATTCTGAGCCCAAATACCATGGACTGAAGCAGCTCAAAAGCAGGACTGTGCATGGGATTAATGTCTTTCTAAATAGTTACTTATCATCAAGTATCCAAAAATAGTAGCCCAGCTTTCAAGGTTGAAATAACAATTTCTTTGGAGCACAAAAAACAAGGGGAAACGAGATACTTAGACTGAGATGCTAATATTCCGATTACCAGGCAGGTATGTTATAAAAAAAATAGAGTCAATTGATTTTGTAAAAATGAAGACAAAGTGCTGGGTAGGTAGGGAAAGGGGGTGGATCTGGGAGGATGATGGGGGGGAGACAAAGGAGATGAATATGATCCAAATACACTGTGTGAAATCCTCAAATAATCTAAAACAAATGTTGGTAAAGGATGTTTATCTTCTAAAGACAGAAAAAAGAGGCTGGTACACATGACAAAGCTGAAAACACTGCATCCAAATCCAAATGCATACTGAGGTAGAGTGGGAAGTAACTTGCATGGTATATCTTGGTGGGTACCAAGTAACCTGCCTCAACTTATCACTCCCAAACTTTCGGAGATCCTCTCTATCCCTCTATTATAAACAGTGCTCAAATATCCTAAACTTTAAGCAATGAAAGCAGATATTGGTTTCAAATGCAGATCACTCTGAAGGTTTTCTAGGAGCATATTCCCATAAAAGACTATTTTACCTCTGTAGTCAAGTTTGGATCAAGATCATTATGGGAATTTGGTGAATGATAGGCTACTTCTTCCTAAGTGTCTACATAAGCTATATCAGCAGATGGGTAGAAATTGACAGAACATGAAAGTATCAGATAGATGCACAAGAGGAAGAAGAATAGAAAATAAGCAAGGGGATAGAAATAGTTTCAAGGACAGAATTCACTAAAATTAAATTTTCTTAGTTCACATCATGCTATAAGTATATTGATAATACATCACATTGTATTAAGTGGTATAATATGCCACCTAACTGGCAGAACATGTAAGAAACCTAGTGAAACTCCATTGCTTGTTGGCCTGTGAAGACAATATCTCATAAGGAAATAGGATTAGATTTAACCTTAAAGCAGAAGTTAACACTTGGTGGTTGAATGGCCCTTTCTCAGAAGTTGCATATCAGTTGCAAAATCACAGATATGAAATAGCAACAAAATAATTTTATGTTTGGAGGTCACCACAACATAAGTATTAAAGGGTTGCAGCATTGAGAAGGTTAAGAATTACTGCCTCAAAGTATAGACAGAATTGAGAAAAGTGATCAAAGTGCATCTCAGATTTGAAGTAAATCATTGTGATAAAATTGCCCATGTAAAGCTTTGTGAATGGATTGTGTGAGGAATGTGGAAGAATCAGGAACTCTGGCTAGAAAAGTCCTTTAATGTTTTAAACAATTGAATGAATTATTATGGTGCGCATTAGAAAGATGAAAACACTGAGAGAAATTTGGACAAAGGAGGTTTGGCTTAAGAGGTTTCAGAGAGGGAGAGGAATGCTCCAGGATCTGGACTTGAGGTCATTTATATGATATTCTGGCATAGAATCTAGCTATATTCTACCCATGTCCTGAGAACTTAAGAGTATCAAATAAAAGAGAAGTAGACTAATTTGCTTTGTGGATATATTTCAAGACAGGGTAATATGGAGGCCATGTACATTTTTCCAGTAACAGAGACAAACATAGAAGCAGAAAGATATTTAAAAGATGATCTGTTGATGAAAAGATTGTAAAAATGTTTAATCTTACAAACAAGGTAGATTTGAAAGCAACTATAACTCTTAAAAAATTGGCATCAATAAATATACACCTGGCATTTTGCACTGAGATAACAGGAAGTGTGTCCTAAAGGTAATAAAAACCTGCTCCCCCTAAAATATCTCCAATGATATAATATCTCCCAAATGAGATAATATTTCCCAAAATATCTTCTTGGGAAAAAAAAAAAACTAATTTGAAAGGAGAATGCTTAAACTCAGAATGCTACTACAGGGGGGGCAGTTGTGCATATATATGACAGTTGTGCATCTTAGTGTTATTGTGGGACTCCTAACATTGGGAGTAGGGTCTGTCTCTGAGTCTTGCCTGCGTTTGGGACCCTTTTCCTCCTACTGGGTTGCTTTGTCCAGCCTTGATGGGAGAGTTTGTTCCTAGTCTTATTATAACTTATTACGCCATGTTTGGTTAATATCCCTGGGAGGTCTGCTCTTTTCTGAAGGGAAATAGAGTGGCACTGAATCTGGGGGAGAGGAGTGGTGGGACAGGGAACTGGAGGGAGTTGGGATGGGGAACTGCAGTTGGGATGTAATATCTGAGAGAAGAATTTTAAAAAGCCACTCGGTAGTTTCCCCAGGGTCAGCACACAGAGGCTAATGCAATTGGGTCTAAAGGGGCACACTACATCCTTATATGGCAGTGGAATTTGATAACATCATTCACAGGGAACTGGTTTTATAGGGATGGAAGATGTAAGATTATATTCAGTTTTACACTGATCTACAGAGGCTAGCTGTATGTGGGAAAGTCATTGTCCCTGTAAAGCAGCCTGGAAAGTCCACTGGATAAGGTTTTTAAGTCACAGGCTAAATTTCAACAGAAAACAGTACAGTATGAGAGACACTGAGTAAAGCTGAATGCCTGAATGGAGCCAGTCCAAGATAATAGCTATATATACATTACAGGCAGCTGCCCTGGAAGAGACAGGATACTCAAATTCTTTGGAACCAGATGACTCCATCATGATCCCCAGGCTGTAGACATAGAACTATAGGATTTGGTGTTTGCCTACCAGGTTTTGGATTTATTTTAGTGAGTAATTCCTTTCAATATCCCATTTATACCTTTCTAAATGGGAATGTTCATTCTGTACTACTATGCATTTGAAGTATTTTACTTGACTTTGAGGTAAGATACTGCTTTTAGTTTTAATGTAGACATGGACTTTAGATTTATAAACAGTGTTGTAACTGTTAAAGACTATGGGGAACTTTCAAGTTATACTGAAAGCCTCTGGTATTATGAGATGGCCATAAACCTATGGGGACAAAGGATGGAAGGTTGTACTCTAGAATAATGTTTATGGGGTCAAGCTGAGAAAGTGTTGACTTACAATGATTAATCTTGACTGTGAAACTGATAGGATTCTAAATCTATGAGCATGGATGCAAAGGATTATCCATATTAGGTTAACTGAAGTGGGAAGAACTGTCCTAAATAAAGATGGTACACTGGGAGAACTGAATGGGAAAATGAGCTGAGCACAAATATTCATCACTGCTTCCCAGCTCTAGATACAATATAACCAGCTCCCTCTCCTTCTACACCGCACCTTTCATGCTATGATGGGCTGCATTACCATGAGCTGTTTTCCAAAATAAACATCTCCTTCCTTCATTGCTTCTGTGAGCTATTTTGTTACAACATTGAGAAAAGTAACTCATACAAGAAGTTGGCAATGAGACCATAGAGATATTTATGTAAATACTCCAAATCACAGGTTTGCATTATTTCTTATTTTGAAGCATGTTTTTAATATCTGAAATGGAAATATCAGCATGATTGCAATAGATTGTTGTATGAATTAAATAAGATATTCTTCATCAAATACATTGGCACAATGCCTAGCACACAATAGTTCTTATATTACAACTTCTTGTGCTGCACCTTTATTATCATTCCTATCACAAACAGCAATACTAGCATACCAGAGGGAGTAATTATGAGGTACAGCCTAATATTTAGGTTATATTAGTAACCTAATATTTAGACAAAGAGGGCCCTACACTAAGTTATATGCTAAGGTCACATAAATGAGTGAGTGACTTCTAAAGATATTACAAAGAGAAATTCAAGTAGATTTGTGAATATCCTAAACATTAAAGATACAGAAGAATGAGAAGGACCATTCAGAGGCATAGGGATTTTAGAAGAAACCTGAAAAAACAGATGGTTTGAGTAGCAAAACAAATGATTAATTTCTTGTGTAAAAAATTTATTTTTAAGTGTTTATAATATCCCAAGTGATTATACCTTATGAATATTTACAATATCATAAAGTCCATGAGATAAAAATGAAAAATGTTTACTTATAAAGACAAGGTAATCATGGTTGAAGCCCAATGGTAAATTTGTATTACTCTTGAATATACAAGGAAAGCAAAGGGGAATGAAAGAGAATGCCTGAATGAATAGCCACAATCATAGAATAACACAAGGAGGGGTAGGAAATGTTTAGGAAATGTAGAGAAAAATAAGTATTACTTGCTTTTAAAATATTTATACTCATTGGATGTGTTGGCACATACCTTTAATCCCAGCTGGGAGGAAGAGGCAGGCTCATCATTGAGTTTGAGACCAGCCTGGTCTACAGAGCAAGTTTCAGTGCCTCCAGAGCAACACCGAGAAGCCATGCCTCAAAAAAGAGAATATTTATAATAATGTTATTAGTGTATATTACAAAGGATGGAAATTAATCATAAGAGATTTCCAAATCTAAATTTTGAATGGTCTTTTAAAAATGTGCTACTGTACCTGAAATAATTTCGGATTCACTGATAATTTTAAAGGGAATTACCATTTGATACATCCAAAAAGAGTCTACTGGGGTTCTACAAAGGAAGATTCCAGTCAATTGTAGAGAAAATAATAAGCTATACAAACTGTGTCCTAAAGAAGGTGGAAAGACACAATGATAGATGCACACAGAAACTTTTAAATCACAGTACCTGAGTAAATTAGAAAATTGAAGCAGTATTTATCATGGCTAACATATAACTAAGTACAAAGCAATTGCTACGAGTTCAGAAAAGAGTAAAATTTATTTTCTTAGAGTCTAGAGGATATGAACCTCAAGTGGGATTTTTTAAGCCATGGCTTAGTAAAAATGTAATTAGAACAAAATTCTGATACATTAAACAATTAATCTTGACCATCAAGCAAATGTAAAGGGGTTCATACTGAATTTTAAGTATGAGAGACCCTAAGGAATCACAAGCATGTTCAACTGGTGTTCAGCTTTCTCAGTGTCACTAATGCCTTCTCCTCAACTCCTCATAGGGCTCTGTTTCTTAGCCACTTAGTGACTCCAAAATGTTGTAGGCTGTATGGTTACATATTTCTGAAGCCTTGAAAATATGCTCCGAAGAAAATAAAATCTCATAAACAAAAGGAAGTTCTAGCCTTGGTCCACAGTTTTTTCAAGTTTCATATTTCTATATACAAGGCAAAACTAGGAATCATTAACTTCCCCCCAAGATGACCAGGGAAATAGAATCAAGTAATGACCTAATATGGCTGAAGAGCCCTGCATTCAGGGACAGGAAATTGCTAAAACTTAAACAGGTATAAAATTTGTTTAATCCTGATATTCTGAGACAACTGAGATAGAGGAATGAAGAAGCAAAATGAAAAAAGGCCCAGATAAGTTTGGCCTCTAGGAATATGGCTTTGAAAAGCAAAGTTGTGAGGGAAATGGAGAAGTGGGACTCTGCTTTTCAAGTAAAGGTTGATATTAAGATGCAAGAAATGGCTTTTAAATTATGCACATGTCTCATTCTATAGAGCACAGGGCTGCTGTGTCTGAAATAGAAAGGTGACCATAACCCCAAGAAAGTATTACCCTTTAAAGAGAATATTAGGTTGCTGCTCTTTTGAATTTCCCAAAGACAATCCACTGAAATTTCCCATAGCAATAACAAGAAGAACAGCAGGGAAGTCTGTGCTGACAGGAAGAGCTTGTTTTAAGGAAATCTAATGTGTGATTTTTCTTTATGTAAGAGATCATCTAAGGTAATTATCATACTTACATGTCAGTCTTTGCTTGAAATGATAACTAAATTTTATTATTATTTCTTTCAAAATAATAACCTCCCCTCCCTGAGTTCACCCAAAGCAATTACAGCACAGTAAAATCTGTGGATGACCACAAAAGCATTAGTTAAAAGTTTTAGGGGCCTTTTTTTAGTAGAAATTTTCAAAAAACACTGCAAGTGTAGTAAGGAAAACCAATCATCACTTAAACCAGCGGCACTGCGCAGTTTGGAAGGAACCCCAAGTAGCAACAAATTTAAGTTCACTAGGAGCAAGAAAATGCCATGGTAGAGACACAGTGAAGGAAAAAATGGAACCATGTAGTCCAAGGTCAAATTGACAAAGAGCATCAGCAGAGTTGACATGGTTAAGTGGAGTTTCCTACATTTTGTCATGAAGTCCTCATTCCCATCACATCTTCCTTTCCTTTAGAGGTTATAAAGGGGTAGTTTTGGCATTCATGAAGACATGTAAGATAATTTAATAAGTAAATGTGCCTAGAAAATATCTCTGACTTTGAAAACAGGAATAGGAGAGACCATGTCAACCTTTATTTTCTGATTGAGATGAGTGCTCAAGGTGTCTAACAAATTAATAAAGGCTCAGAACAATGAACTTAAATGAGAACATGATGGCCATAGACTTGTTGTTTCTGGGGATCAGTTTGTGGTACTGCAAATATGCCTTGATTTCTACAATCTAATGAATTTGAGCTCCAAGTAATCTAAAACCTCTATCTTTATCAAGAGAGTACTGTCTTTTCATACCACTGGTGAAATATAAAACATGATATTTCAGAGTTTGTTTCTATTATGGTTAATTCATCTTCTACCTACATGTTTTTTTAATATCTGGGCTTCCAAACAAGAGTTTTGAGACAGTCCAATTAATTTGCTCATCCAACCAGTAATTTTTAAGGAAGCATTAGTTCACTATACTCTGAAAAAAAAGGAAAAGGAGACTAAAACCAGAGGTAGAATTAGAATAAGAGTCACATTACAATGTATTATAATTCAGTTATTAACACCCTCTTCCCAGAGGCTAGGGATATAGTTCTTGGAAGACACTTGACTAGCATGAATGAGAACCTGGATTCTATCTCCAGCACCACATACAAAAAATATATCTTCCTATCTGTACCAAACCACTCAAAGCCTTTTAAACATAAAGGTGTAACTAAATTTCTACATGCCTCCTGGCATTTTCTTTCATGATTTCATCTCACATTGATTATTCTAGGTTTCTAGAACTACAGAGAACCAAGAGATTTTTTTTCTGTTTCTATATTATTCTCTGCAGAACTTAGCACAGTACCCAACCAGAACAGGCACTCTTAACACTTACTTCTTCAGGAATATGAAAGGGTGATACCAAATCAGCTTTAAATAAAACAGAGGATTACATTTGCCTCTGTAGTTCTTCTGGACTATGGGTTGGCCACTGTAGGCTCATGAACACTACCTAAAAAGCTCTCCTCTCCCCAATATCACAGTAAACACAAACACAAATGGTATAATTATATTGTTGATTGCATACTAGGTTAGTAAATGAAGGCTATAGGATCAAGAAAGACAGTTGGGATAATTAAGTTGTCCAGAGAAAGAAAAATATGAGTAGTGTATCTATTTTCTGTCACACTAATTAATTTTAGAATTTAAAATAATATTAAAGACATGGCATTTTCATAATTATAATGAAGAACATGGGTTATATAATAAATACTTGGATTTCATTGGGAAAATAGAGCATATCTAACTCTATATTTCATTTCCAGAACCTAGTAACTAGCTTGGCATATAAGGCTGTGGTTCATAAGCATCTTCAGTTGGATGAATAGATATGAATGAATAAATATAGGAAAGCTGAAGCATCAACAAATGAGTTCATAAGAACAAACCTGAATTCTTCTGTTTTCTGCCACCAACACATTTTTTTTACTGAACATTTAGAATAAATACAGAAGGTTGGAAATTACCAGATCCTATTTTGGGATTCACAACTGACAGAACTGAAAATAAAGAACTTAGGAGAGAAGTTTTTCCTGTATATATTAGGAAATTTGACTTGACAAGCCAGATCTCAGGGACAGATACAATAGTGGCTGATACAAAGAAAGAGTAACCACAACAAAACTGAGAAATGATTCTAACATCTTTCTAGATCAGAAGCCTCACAATATGACCAACTTAGCTAAACTTACTTTGCTCACTAATACTGTAAAAATGCTTAGGTTTTAGCCTCTCCCTAGTAATTACTAGAATTATGCTTCCTTGTGCCTATATGGTTCTTTATAACCAATTCTAGCCAATGAGTTAGTTTGTATGCTGAGTTTAACCAGGGAATTGCCATTGGGATGACCTTCCTATTTTGCTTTCCTCTCTGTTGAAGATTCTGACAATGTTCCTAACAGTGCTTTTCTACAAAGCTGAGTCACAGATTGAGGGTGATGACAATGTGAAACTGAGATCCCAGAAGACTTTGTGACAGAAGAATATATTGAGCAGACCGAAAATAAATCAACCCTTTGTTTATAATAAAAAGAGATTTCAACATTCTTATTCCTTGAGTATAATCCAAATCTACTGACTAATACTGTAGTCAAGGCAGTTTAGGGCTTTTCTGATACTATAATCTAGTCTTTAAATGGTAGGATCTAATTGCTAGTAGCAAGAATGGAGTAGAGAAACTAGCCATGGAAGTTATGAATATAAAAAAATAACATTTTAATCCTAACATATGAAGAAGAGGCAATTTTTAAAACAATTTTACATGGCAAGAGCAGATTTTCACTATCCTTCCCTGTGATGGAAATCTATTAACTGCAAAGAGAAATGTCTTTGAACTAAGATACTAAGATAGCAGACCACACTTGAGATGGCCTACTATCCTTGGGATAGTGATATGAATTCCTTAGAGAGGGGAAAGTGTGAGAAGAGGTGAATTTAATAAAGACATGATCATGAGTCATTCTAAATTTAACACATTAATCCTTCTCTGTGTAGCACTTTACCTTATTTGACACCTTTTTATGGTTTTCTCATTTGAGCCCCGCAGCTCACTTCAGACAGAGAATGCTATCTACAACTAATTTATGAAAAAATGAAGAGTAACTGGGCTGTGATTATCTAATGCTGAAATAGCTAATACATAACAAAGGTAGAGCTGTAATATGTGTCTCCTATCCCTTGTACCCATGCTGTGTGGATCCTATATGTTTCTAATACAACCTAAGCTGTAACCTACTTCATATAAAACATTTTTCCAGGACTAAAGTTATCCTTTGTGATCTAAGTTTTATTTGTGTAACTATCACCCAAACAATGGGTGCACTATTAATGTTTCTACTTTATGTGAAGAGAAAATCCTGTATAAGATGCATTAAACATACCATCTAGTTAAATCATTTCTCAGCTGCTGATTCCTCTGAATGCAAATTAGCACTGTGCTTTTTCAGACCCAACAGATGTTTCTGGATGTTTATTTTTATATGTTTCTCATCTGAGAAATTACATGAAGAAAACAGGCAATGTACGCTTTCATGGACTACTCTTCTTACTGAAGATCATAATGGACTAGAACCTAATGGCCTGCTGCTGTGGCTCTCAACATCAACTTCTTTGTTCTATATTATACATCTATTTGTTAGAGATACTCCACCCTAAACCTGACATGTATAAACTAGGATTATAGGAGAAATATGAGTTTTCCCCAAGCAGGAATCAGGTATAAGCATAATAGTCTAGTCAGTAAGTCTTTAAATAAACATATATAAGTAGATTTTGCAGCACATTGAAGGACTTTACATGGAAGAAGTACAGAAAATGTCACAAATCATCACCCTAAGAGTTATAAAGCATGCACTCAGAAATAATGTATAGGTTATTCATTTATTCTATTTCTATTACAAATCAAATATTCCTCATATACCTTCACCTATCTAGGAAAAGATGAAGTTTTATCAGGTTAAATTTATTCATTCTAGCTCAACCCAATAATTTAAACTATTTAAGTAACTGTCTCTTTATATAAATTCACAGTCTTTACAATGTTCTCTTCATTTCCCTGCTCACATCCAATATAGCATTTGGGCTTTTTAAAAAGACTTTCATGACAGTAGGAAAATATTGTTATGGTTATTTCAATCCACTTAATCAGATACAATGAAAGAATAAGATTTTTTAAAGTTGGTCAGCATGCCTTAATTCTAAAATGAATCTCTGGAACCACCTATGCAAGAATTTTAAAAGAGGGTTTACGCCTATTTTGCAATTCTACTATAATTTTCACCTCTGGCATAAAGGAATTGAGTTTGAAGAGGAGTTGGAAATTTGAAAAAAACTTTCTTTCAGAAATAGTACCCTTCCTTATATCCACAGAAGGGAATTAGTATTCCCCCGCCCTTAGCCTAAACTAAGTGGGAAACACCACAAGATGAGAACACAGAGGTTATTTATCTGTCTACTACCATTTGGAGGTCATAGTATAGTAGTGTCTAAATTGCAATTCAATACAGCAAAAGTTATGAATTGCCAACTGTTCTGATAATGAAGATAGTGCACTGATGTAGACAAAGTCTTAGGCATTAGTATCTCCTTTGGAACATGTAATTAGTTACATCTAGAGTCCCATTCTCACAGTACCTTCTTTTATCAATAACCTTGAACCCTGCTTTTGGTTCTGTAGACAGGTTCTTATATAGCTAGTCTGTCTACAAATTTGGTATATAGTGTGGAGAGTTTGCATTTTCACTCCTGATCTCCTTATCTAAAATGTTCTAATATACATGTATGCCATCATAGCCTACCATTCTGCCTTTACTTGAAAAGACCCCTGGTTTTGTTAATTGGGTTGGATGATTGGTTGGTTGGTTGGTTGACTGGTTGGTTGGTAGCCTGGCCAGCAGGCTGGCAGGCTGGCAGACAAGCTGATTACTTGCTTACTTGAGACATGGTTTCTTCATGTAGCCCTGGCTGTCCTGAAACTCACTCTGTAGGCCAAGCTGGCCTTGAATTCAGACATTCACCTGCTGCATCCTCCCAAGTGCTGGGATTTAAGTAATATGTCACCACCACCACCCACCTTGGCCCCTGCTATTATCTCAAATCTTCACATATAATCTAAGATACTACTGTCATTTTAAAAACTTTCATCACACCAGCAAATTCTCATTTTCATATAGAGTAAAATATTCACAGGTTCTAGATTTGAAAATCAACATCTTTGCTAGACCATTATTCAGTTTACTAAAGAGCAGAAGTGAGCTTCCTTGAGTATTTGGACCCACCCATTGTGAAGTAATGGGACCTCAAATGGAACCTCCAAAGACTAGAGATACAGTGTCTGAATCATGAATCATCAGAAATGAGAGATGGTTCTTTAATGTCCATGCAAATGAGTTCCTTCATTTTGTTAAAGAATTTTGAGATAAAATATGAACAAATTGCCCATGAAGACAACTCAAATGTTGAGTTAAATAATTATCAAGTAGGAAACTAACACATTACAGATAAGACTGTTTTTGATTCTTACTATTCATCATAATATTTCATAAAACTTGGAGAAAGAGCATGAGAGGGTGCATAAATGGGAAGCAGGAAATGGAGGTAAATAGATCAGTCTCAGGAGAAAGGAAAAGCTTCAACTTCAAATGAAGTTAAGAATATTGATGATTGTATAGGACTTAATGTCTTAACTATGGAAATGAGATAATTTAGTGGCAAAGAGCGACCAGCCAAATTTTAACTATCTAAGCCCTGTAGGCTCTGCTGAAATTTCCTCCAGGTATAGCCAAACTAGCAAAAGCAGGTTTCAGCAGGTAGCAAAAGAGTTGGGAAGAATACAGATGCATTATTCAGTAAGCTCTATTTCCTTCAGTGTAACCACTATATAACCTGTGAACCAATACAATATAGAGGAGGTTTGCCAGCATGAACATTTCTGCACTGTCCTCTGATTCCTTTGACTTAGCCTTTGGGTCTCTGTGCCAATATGCCTTCTCTGCCTAGATTCTGCTTGCCCTGCTGAGATTTGAGATAAAGTCAGAGGTTGGTATACTCTATGTTGTTTTCTCTCAGTATGGGTAGGGCCTGATGATCTTTGCCATTAATTAGCATCCACAGTAGCATTTGTTAGAACAAGAAACAGCCAGATGTTTGCCTGTGATAAGTAGTTGGTCCCCAGCCCAAGATAATCACCTCACAATGTTCATCTAGATATTCACTTCATTCCTGCCCCTGAAAACCTCTGGCAGAATCCTGAAACAGACTCTCAGCTAAGTTCCATATGCTATTCCCCCTGGAGTGATAATGGAGCTTCTGTTTTCCATGACTTTATGCAGAGACAGGTGTAATCCAACAGCAGCATAAACTATAGAATTTTGATGTAAACTAAGAACATATATATATATATATATATATATATATATATATATATATATATATCATATGTACACTCCCATGGTAAATTGGGGGAATATGTTGTATGAAAAGGCAACTTGGAGTTCAACCATTCAGGGCTCCTAACTTTTACTCAACTGTGTGTTATAGAAGAACTACTTATTATGGCTATTTAAATTCATTAAATGTAAAATGAAGTTTGTGTACATACTGTACATACTGTTTGAAGATGGTACAAAGTACAAATTAAATAATACATAAAAAAGAACTTTGCAAACACAAAAGCTTTTAAAAAACTGATATTAATTTTAATTGAATATTTATGGTTTATAATATCCAGTTGATTTAACATATCATTTCCCTCAAACTTCACTGCCTTTTGAATCCTTGGCAAGTAATGCCACACCAATGTGAAAGTGACAACATTTTATGCTATATAACTAATGTTTCAGGATACTCACACTAGTTCTCATTCTCAGAAAGGCCTGACACTTGCTGTACCTGTATAATTTTGAAATTAATTTTTGAACAAGGAGTTATATGGTTTTATTTTGTTTCCTCTTTACATTTCTAATTTCCCTTCGCATATCTGTCTTCATGGTCAACTACAGCTCAATTCCAAGTAACAAGGATACTAGTCAAAACTAAATGCATTAAAACCATTAAGAATATACTAAACATTTTGTCAACTGTGTCCTTTGCCTTACAGAAGCTTCTCTCAGTTTGAGGAGGTCCCATTTATTAATTGTCCATCTCACTGTCTCCTGTACCAATTTGTTCAATGGTACCTCCCATGTTCTCTTCTAAGAGGTTCAGAGTGGCTGGATTTATGTTGAGGTCTTTGATCCATTTAGACTTGAGTTTTGTGCATGGCGATAGACATGGGTCTATCTGCAGTCTTCTATACACTATCATTCAGTAGTGCCAGTACCATTTGCTGAAGATGCTTTCCTTCTCCCATTGTACACTTTGAGCTGTTCTGTCAAAAATCAGGAATTTGTAGTTGTGTGGGTTACTATCAGGATTTTCAATTCAATTCCATTGGTCTACCTGTCTATTTTTGTGCCAATACCAGGCTGTTTTCGGGAATATAGCTCTTTAGTAAGGTTTACAAGACCAAATGGCAGCCCACAGACTGGGAAAAGATCTTCACCAATCCTAAATCCGACAGAGGGTTCATCTCCAAAATATACAAAGTACTCAAGATACTAGTCACCAAAACACCAAATAACCCTATTTTTAAAAAAGGGGCACAGAACCAAAGAGAGATTTCTCAATAGAGGAAATCAAAAACACTGAAAGAAACTTAAGAAAGTGCTCAACATCCTTAGTTATCAGGGAAATGAAAATCCAAACAACTATGCAATAACATCTTACTCCTGCCAGAATGGCTAATTTAGGAAAACCAATGACAACTTGTGCTGGATAGGATGTGGAGAAAGGGGAACACTCCTCCACTGCTGGTGGGAGTGCAAGCTTGTACAGCCATTTTGGAGATCAGTATGTTGGTTCCTCAGAAAAATAGGAATCAGTCTACCATGGGACCCAGCAATCCCACTATTAGGCATATACACACATGTGATCCACATCCATGCAACAAAGACATGTGTTCAACTATGTTCATAGCAACATTATTTGTGATAGCAAGAACCTGAAAGCAAACTAGATGCCCCTCAACTGAAGAATGGATAAAGAAGATGTGGCATGTTTACGCATTGGACTACTACATTACAAACACACACACACACACACACACACACACACACACGGAATCTTGAAATTTGCAGGCAAATGGATGGAACTTTAAGAAACCATCCTGAATAAGGTAAACCAGTCAAAAAAGAGGAACATAGTATACACTCACAAATATATTGATTTTAGACATAGAGCAAAGGATAACCAGCCTATAATTCATATCACCAGAGGAACTAGGATACAAGGAGGATTCTAAGAGGTTCAAACAAGGTCTCTCACAGAAGCGAAAAGGAACAAGATCTCCTGAGCATATTGCGAGGGGGGGCAGTGAGTGGAGAGGTAGCTATGAAAAAGAGAAGGGGAGAGGAGGCAGGGGAGGAATAGATGAGAGAAAAAAGAGAAAGTGAGAGAGAGAGACAGAGACAGAGACAGAGAGACCATATAAGAGGGAGCCATTATAGGTTTCAAGAGAAAACTGACTCTAGAGAAATGTCCAGAGACCTATATGACTGAGCCCAACTAACAATTTGAGCAACAGTGGAAAGGCCACTATAAATGTCCTTCCCTGATAATAAGATTGATGCCTAACTTATCTACCATCATAGAGCCCTCATCTACTAGTTGGTTGAAACAAAAGCAGACACCCACATCTAAACACTGAGCTGAACTGGAATCCAGATGCAGAGAGGTAGGACAAGACCAAGCTAAAGAAACCCACAGAGACAGCTGACCTGAACAAGGAGGAGCTAGTGGACCCCCAGACTGATAGCTGGGATTCCATTATTGTAATGACTCAGACCCCCTGAACATGGGTCTCAGTTAGAAATCCTGAGTAGTCTAAAGGACCTTGGACAGTGGAACCAGCATGTACCCCTAGTGCACAAATGGACTTCGGGTGCATATTCCCCATGGAGGGATACTCCCTAATCCTAGACGCAGGAGGGAGAACCTAGTTCCTACACCAAATGACATGACAGATTTAGATGACCTCTCCAAGAAGGCATCATCCTACATATGGAGTTGGGGTGGATGGGATGGGAGGGTGGTCCGGGGTATGGAGGGTGGAAGAGTGGGAGGGGAGGGAGGGATGGAGAGGGAACTGGGATCAATATGTAAAATAAGAAAAATAACTAACTAAATAAAAGAAGGTACTAAATAGCCATTATGGAGTGAAGAAAAATATAATCATCTAATAAACTACCCTTTTAATGAGCCAACTTTTAAAAAAAAAATTCTCCTGAAATTTGTTGAGTTTGTGGGCTCATTTATATGCAAGTTTTTTTAAGTTCTGCAATTATTCAACCATTGCAAAGAATATGGTGTAAATGTTCCTTAAGACCAGATTGTGCATTCTTTGTGTATATGCCCAAGAGTGGTACTGCTGGGTCTTGAAGTAGATTGATTCCCAATTGTTTGACAAACCACCATACTGATTTCCAAAGTGGCTGTATGAGTTTGCACTCATACTAACAATGGAGAAGTGTTCCCCTTACTCCACATCCTCTCCAGCATAAGCCATAATCGGTATTTTTTATCTTAGCCATTCTGATAGGTATAAGATGGTGTCTCAGAGTTGTTTTGATTTGCATTTCTCTGATAACTGAGGATCGTGAGCAATTCTTTAAATCTCTTTCAGCCATTTGAATTTCTTCTGTTGATAATTCTGTTTAGATCCATACCACATTTTTAAACGGGATTATTTGGCATTTTAGTGTCTCATTTCTTGAGTTCTTTATATATTTTGGAGATCATCCCTCTGTCATATGTTTGGTTGGTGAAGATCTTTTCACATTCTGTAGTCTGGACTAAGCCTTTGGAGTTCAGTTGCAGAAAGGGAGAAGGGATCATATGAAAAAGAGGAATCAAGAACATGATGGGGAAAAATCACAGGCAGCTGACCCGAGTTAGTAAGAGCTCACAGACTCCGTACTGACAGCTGGGGAATCTTCATGGTATCAAACTAGGCCCTATAAATGTAGATGGCAGTTATGTGGCTTGTTTTGGTGAGATGGGGTAGTAGTGGGACCAGAAACTATGCCAGGTGCATAAACTGGCTTCTGGCTTTTTGGAGCCCATTGTCTATGGTAGGAAGCCTTTCTCAGCCTTGATATAAGGGGATGGGCTTGGTTCTACCTCATCTTGGTTTGCCAGACTTTGTTGACTCCCCAAGGAATGCCTTACCCCTCACTGAGGAGTGGATGGGGGTGGGGGAGGAGGAAATGGGGTGCAAGAGAAGGGGACAGAGCAGGATCTCAAGTTGGTATAAAATGAAATTTAATTTTTAAATAAAAATGTTTCTAATACAAAAGAAATTTATAAGGCAAAAAGGACCAGATTTGGTCATTATATAGAAAAACAGCTGAGAACGTGTTATCCCATATCTGTCTCCTATGATAACATTTTGTCCTCCCTCATCACATACAGCTCAAGTTGTAAGAACACAGATATTTAGAAAGCCAGAATCCTGTTAGGTGCATGTGTTTTAAGATGATGTTTTTTTGCCTTCTCGCATGAAAAAGAAAGTCTGTAAACTTGGCACCCCAGGTCCTTAGGATAATTTCAAGGACACTCTCTCTCTGGAAATTGCACAAGTGTTTCTTAACATTTGTTATGGGGCTAAAACTCTGAATGGGAATCCCAGTTCTATAGGAATGCAGAAAAATCAATAGTGGCTTACAAAATATAAAACCAAAATTACACATAAGTGGTTCTCTGTAAGACTACATTTTAAAGATAAATATATACTCGACAAGAAGAGCATTACAACCCATATCAAGTTAGAGTTACAGTTTTCTCAGATGGTGGAAAAATTAAAACAGTATGGGCTAAGACTGAACCTCCAGATTTATAATGCAGCATCACTGAATTAATAAAAAACAGACATCATTAGTATTCCAGAAACCTTGATAAAAGCATGATTTACAACTAAAGCAGGTGAGAATGTGTTTAATGCCTAAAACATTTTAAACACTTTCCCCAAGAATAACTGCCAGAGTACAAAGCATGTCAGCATTAAGCTGTTTGAAAAAGATGCCAAAAGGCTCTTTCACTGCTGTGTGGCAGCCATATTTGACTAAATACCACTCTAGCCTCCAGTTTTTAACAGAACTACCACCTACACAATTCTCCTCCCCAGAAAACAATTATCCTTTCTCCTCTCCTGACAGTAATCTTGAGTATCTGCAGTATATAGTTCAGGGATAAAAGCAATCCTGCTCTGCAGGTAAAGTCAGTATCTCACCAGAGAGAGGGACCAGGGGACAAGCAGATAAGAGAAATCAGTGTCCTTATCTGCAGCAGGAAGTCTTGTAAAGCCAGAAATTTCAGAAAAGTGCCTGAGCCACACAGTTCTATTCTTTGAGGCCACATCCAAGTGTACCTCACATAAAAATAGACACACTCATCAATTCCCACAGTTGCAGGCAAAAGCATCCCAAAGACTGACTGATTCATAACTACCAACAAAACTGAAATAGGCAATTTTAGAGCTGAGATGTAAGGTTTTCCTGTCAGAATTTAAGGTCAGTAGTAATATAAAAAGCCCCCCTTTTCTATTAAACTCTTCAACATACAACTTGATTCAAGATTTTCTGAGGTTACAGACAAAGGCTCATTCATTATTTAGGAGTTAACATCAAATAGTTGGTAGGTCAACTGATGCTTGAAGAGGCAAACCTCAGCACCAAGGTATCACATAATTACCTGTCTCTGCAACCACATTTTTGGACGTGGGGGCGAGGGGGTAAAGGGAGATGTTACCAGGTGAGAGAGTTTCGAGATATCTTCACAGTATTTTTGATGGGTAGATATACTAGTGTTAGTATATAAAAACACTAAATCCTGGGCACAGAGGCCATAAACTTTAGAGTCTAAAACTTAGCACAAACCCACAGAAGCCACAATGGAAATTAAATGATTGTGCAGATTCTAATAAGAATAGTACTGCTAGTCAGTATGACTAGGAGAAGACAGAGACCTTCCTGCATTTTCTATTATGTTTATAACCCAAGGACCATTTTACAATACTGTTACGGCAGGTTCCTCCCTGCTGGCCTCCCGGTCTTGCTGCCATGGTCCCGCCGCCACGTGAGCCCCAAATAACACTCAGAGACTCTGTATTTGATACAATCCTGTTGGCCAGTTACCATTATTGTTTATGGGCTAGCTCTGTCTTAATGATTAACCCATTTTTACTTATCTAATTATTTCCACATGGCTCATCTTATCCGTGAGCCGCAGCTGGCATCTTCCTTCCTCCCTGGTCTACATCTTGACTCCTCCAACTACTTCCTCTTTCCTCCTCCTGGTCTCCTAGCCCCACCTATCTTGTTTCCTATTGGCCACAGGCTTTATTAATTAACCAGTATGAGAAACATATTTACAGAATAACATCTCCCATCACAATACAGGATATAGGAAGGAGAAACATTAACATTTGAAATTCAAATTGTCTAACCAGCATGATAAATTGAGGGCCCATTTTAGATTAAAATCCCCCTTATGCATCAGAGTCTATGGTGTAAAAGTTATTACCAGTACACTACTTTTGGCAGCCCCACTCCACAGAAACTGAGACCAACAAATATAGCGTGTAATAAAACAGAGAGGCTTCAGTATATTGGGAATTAGACAAGCTGTCTCCTTTATCTTAAGTATATTCCTACAGGAAAAAAAATGAGCTCTACAAAACAGTCATTCCATCAGTTAAAATCAGCATTTGAAATAGGCAGGTAAAATGTAGATCCTCTGCACTTTTTACCAGCATATGTACTGTATGTATATGCCTACCAACTTCTCAATCGAGTACCATTCTAGGCTTTTTTTTCTGTTGTTTTGATAAATACAAAAGGAAAGAAAGATCTATTTCAATTTACTGATAGTCCATCACTAAGAGAAGTCAGGACAACTGCTCAAGGCAAGGACCTGGATGCAAATTCTGAAGCAGAGACCACAGAAATTGTTTCTTTCTGGCTTGCTTCCTCTGGCCTGCTCAGATAACTTCCTTATAAAACCCAGGATCACCTTTCAGGTATGCCACTGGCTAGACAAGGTCTTCCTACATTAATTTGTAAGGAATCAATAAAATCTCCCATATACATGGTAGCAGACCAATGTGATGGAGGCAATTCCTAACTGAGGTTCCACCTTTCTAAACATGTCCAATTGAAAACAAAAATTAGCCATTATAAGTACTAAAGCAGGGCAGTAAGTACAAGTGATTTCTCCAAATGAACAATAGACAGAAACAGCTGAATTAGCTGAGGATTTCCCAGGAGTAGGGCTAAATGTAAAACACTCAGCTGGGAGACTATGCAGACTTTATACAATCACTGGCATGTTAGCTGCACTCTTGGGTCTGCTAAAGAAATCACAGGCAGTCAAATTAACACATGTATCATGGTATCCACCAATGAATTCCCAGGCTTTCAGCACAGCCTGATTAGTATCAACAGCAAACAAAGGGATGAGGGAAATAAAGGATAAACTACTCAGCCATCAAGGTATGAATTAATTCAGTTCAACAGTAACAATGACTTAGCTTATATTGTGCCCTACCTAAAATAACTTCCCCTCTACCTCTGGCTCCAGTTATCTTTCAAATCCTAACCCCATCCCTATCTTACAGGTGAATTTTCAGGGGCTATTTGGGGGTTGTGTTATCCAAAGCTTTATATATCAATATGATTCTACATTTCACTAATTGTTTCAACCTTGCTAAATACCATTTCCTAGTGAGCTTTTATTTCTTTAGTATCCCTTTAATTAGAAGTTATTAAATTACTACATTTCATTCATTTATAGTTAATCTCACCACAAAAATCTGGTGGTTTCATAAGCTGCCAATTTTCACATTTTCACTTGAGCAATTAAGAAGACTTTTTGTTTTGTTTTGTTTTGTTTTTGTTTTTTCGAGACAGGGTTTCTCTGTATTACTTGAGAGGCTGTCCTGGAACTAGCCCTGTAGACCAGGCTGGCCTTGAACTCATGGGATCCACATGCCTCTGCCTACCGAGTGCTGGGATTAAAGGCATTTGCCACCAACACCCAGCAAGAGGACTTTTAAACAGCAAGGAAATTGCCATTCTAAGTAAAAATGAACTAGGTAATAAGGACCAACAATTTACATGAAACAAGTAAACTATCACGCAGAGGTGTCTGAATTATCAACAAAAGCATTAGAGAAGAAATAGGTTAGAAAATTTGTGAGGCTCAATCACAAAAGCAGAGGGAAATTAAGAGAAGTACAATGGACTTCTGGATCTGAAATAAGCAGTGGAGAGGTTAAGAAACTGAAGGAGTTTGTGGGGGGAGGGTAGAATAAATTCCTGAGTGTAAGAAGTAAAAGCTTGGGACCATAAGAGTTTATGTACTATGACTAAGAATGGACAAGAAATAGTTCAATTCTTTCAAGGAACAAAGTGTAGCATCTTCTGAAAACAGACTAATAACTCTGAGTTACCTTATAGACATCTTGGAAGTTACCTTATAGACATTGGAAAAATTCAGGGAGTAGTAGCAATCTTTGCTTTTTCCTTAGTCTTTATGACCCATGTGGTGGTTTGAATAGAAATGTTCCCCCACCCCCACGGATTCTTATGTTTGTATTCATAGTAATCAGGATTGATACTATAAGTAGGTGTGGCCTTGACGGTGTAGGTGTGGCTTCGTTGGAGGAAGTATGCCACTGGGCATGGGCTTTGAAGTCTCAGATGATCAAGCCTGGACAGTGTGTCTGTTATGGATATGCAAGATTTTTTATGCTTCGGAATATTTCTTTAACTGAGTGAAGGTGTGTTACACTTGTTTGTGCTGCATTTGTGTAATTATGTAAAGGAGTATTGCATTTGTTTCACCTTGCCTGCCTAAGGCACCTGATTGGTCTAGTAAAAAGCTGAATGAGCAATAGCTAGGCAGTAGAGGAACAGGTAAGGCTGCCAGACAGAGAGAATAAATAACTAAGAAGAAAGAATAAGATGAAAGGGACATGCCTGGGGCCAGAAGCTAGGCAGCCAGACTTAGAGCCAGCAATAAAGTAAGAAAAAGAAAAAAGCCCTGAGGCAAAAGGAAGATAAAGAGAAACTGGTTAATTTAAGCTAGAAGAGCTAGTCAGAAACATGCCTAAACTAGGCTGAGCATTCAAAACTAATAAAACATCTGCATCATGATTTGGGAGCTAGCTGGTGGCCTAAAAAAAAGAAAGCCCAGTACACTTACCTTCTACCTATGGGGACGAGGGGAGAAGGGTAATTTAAGAAAAATAACTATAGCCTGTATTGTTTTGAAAATTTCGTGGACAATCCTGACCAACTCAAAATAGGGCTTCTCATACTTGATGTTGGAGTTTTGTTAAGTAGTTTTTGGCTCTTGTATGAGGTATTGTCAGCCCATATGAGGAAATTTTATTTAAGATTATATACATCACAGACTTAAATGTATTAGAGGTTTTTTTTTTTTCTTATGTAGTTAAGAACGTAAATCCTTGTGACTTTTCATACAGCCTTACTGTTATTTGACCATTTCTCTTCTTTCCCCTTGGCCTTTACTCACTAGAGACCCCTTTTTCCATTTCTGCCATCAGATCATTTGTAACCTTTCCATTGCTTTCCTATTCCCTATTCTGGAAATGATCCCTTTTTCACTTTTCTGGTTTCTGTATTCAGGATATTTACTCACATTTGGTTATTATATTTTTAATTCCATATTTTTCTCTAAAGTTAAGTTTTCTTCAAATATTCTTAATATTTTACTTTATTTTCTTAAATGTTACCATTTATATTTTTTAAATCTACATCTATAATCCCTAGGAATTTTTTAAATATAGGATGTCCCTTTTGTGTTGTTTTGCCATGATATCTTCTCATGCATATACTTGGTTTGTATTTAATGCTGAATATCATAAAAATTACATAAAGTATATGGGCTGTCTTGGGCATTCTATTTCTGTGAAAAGACACTATGGCCACAACAACTGTTATAAAGAAAAACATTTAATTTGGGTTAACTTATAGTTTTAGAGGTCTAGTCCATAATTGTCATGGTGAGAAACATGGTGTTGTGCCTGCAGACATGGTGCTGGAGAAGGAGCAGAGAGTTCTACATCTGGATCCACGGGCAGCCAGAAGACAAAATAACATGTGTACTAGACTTTTTATTTTTTGGGCCACCAACCACCTCCCAAATCATGAAATGGAGACTTCTTATTAGTTATGAATGTTCAGCCTAGCTTGGGCCTTGCTAGCTCTCTCCTCCTCTTTCTTCTCTCGTTTCTCTCTTATTCTTAAGCCTAGATTTCTTCTCCTATTTATTTTCTATACCTGGATGCCCCACCTATCCATCTTCTGCCTAGCTATTGGCATGTGAGCTCATTTTACCAATTAGGTGCCTTAGGCAGTAAAGGTGAAACAGATGCAATGCATCATTACATAATTAAACACTTATCTGTATATCATTAAATAAATGCAACATAAACAAAAGTAAAACACCTTTACACAGTTAAATATTCTATGGCACAAACAAATGTAACACATATTTGTCTAGTTAAAATAATACTCCACAATAGGTAAGTCCCTATTGCTGAATAAACATGTGCTTCAGACAGGGTCAGAGGCCTCTGAACTGGAACTGACTTGAATGCCTGCTCCCTAAAGAGTAACTTCTGCAGTACCAGAAGGAGCCATGCAAACTTCCAAAGGAGGGAAGCAACCAATAGTTCTATCCAGCTATGATGCTTATAAAACACAACAACCAGCTTGCCATGATAACCCTAAGAATGCCTTAGTGGCAGACATACCTTCTTAATAATCAAGAGCTCTCTAATTCAACTTGAGACTCACTCAATAAAAGGGAAATCATACTTGGTACTTGAAATCAGACAAACTACTGGAGTTAATGAAGTCATAGACATGCAATATCAGTTTATTAAACCAGCATAGTCCTTTGTTGTGATTATATGTTTAAACATGTGTCCCTATATACACAAATAAGTGTAGTCTTTGCCTCTCATCAAGTAATTTTCTCTGGAACAAATAGATACTATTACAGAATAACCCTAACCAAGCAAAATCCAGAGTTGTGGAGCTCAGTTCCAATGGATACATCTACAACATATTCCTGACCATAAGACTCAGACAACATTGCAAAGAGGGGTAGAAAAGATTATAAGAGTGTTTCCTAGGAATGTCAGAAGCAACACACATAAAAACCTCACCAACATGATGGCCATAATGTGAGCTGAACAAGGTCAACAGCAGTAGACATGCCAAAGATGATGGGAGAAAGACCACGTGGCTTCAACATTACACAAAAAATATAGAAATCAAAGAAAAAATACTTTGTGTTAAGATATTAATAATTATCCTAACCATTTATCTTAATAAAGGTAACACAATCCAAAGTTCAATGAATGTTTAACTGAAAATTTCTAAACGCTGAAACAAAACAATGCCCAACTCAGAAATAAAAACAATTTGAGCAACCGTGGAAAGGCCCTTCCCTGATAGTGAGATCAACAACTAATTTATCCACCATCATGGAGCCCTCATCTACTATCTGTTGGAAACAGAAGCAAACACCCATAACTAAACACTGAGTCAAACTAGAATCCAGGGCAGAGAGAATGTACAAGACCAGGTTGCAGAAACACATAGAGACAGCTGACCTGAACAAGGAGAAGATAATGCCCCCCCCCGACTGATAGCTGGGAATCCAGCATGGAATTGACTCAGACCCCCTGAATATGGGTCTCAGTTAGAAGGACTGAGCTGTCTAAGGGACCTCAGAGAGTAGAACCAGGATGTATTTCTGGTGCACAAAAGGACCTTGCAGACACATCCCCCATGGAGGGATACTCCCTTAACCTAGGGACAGGAGAGAGGTCCTGGTCCCTGCTTCAATTGACTTGACAGATGTAATGACCCCACCTACATGTGAAATGAGGGTGGTGGGATGGGAGGGGAGGGTGGTCAGGGTGCATGTGAGGGGGAAGAGAGGGTAAGAGGGAAGGAGGAAGGGATGGAGAGGAAACTGAAATCCAAATGTAAAAAAAGAAAAAATATATAAAAAGGAAAGTTGGGAAAGAAATTTTTACAGAAAACCAAAACCAATGTAAAGGTTTCCAACTCATTCACATAGAAATAAAAGTTTAAAAGGTGTTATTTGAAAAGGATGAAAATAATTCTATACATAAACAAGTAAATTCATGAAAAAAGAAAGAAAACATAAAAAATACTGAGTTTCAGTAATATTAGCAATGTCTCCCAAAATTTAATATATAATGTTATTTAAAATAAATGACTAAAATAGTAGATAACTAGACAAAATAGTTATTTAAAATAAAAGTTTTATGTTTGAAGATTGAAATAAGCTGAGGATTTATGATTATGGTCTCTATTAAAAGATCATATAATCATCATGTTAATACAAAGTGAAAACAACCAAAATCTATTTAAGACAAAAACAATAACAAAACTCATGTTAAAAGATTTATGAAAGATTTATCAATATAGTAAATTTAAGCACAATTAGATTTATAGAGCATGTTCATAAATTTCCCCAAATATTTATTTCCATTGCTATCTACAGACATATAAAGCAAATAATTTTTTGGAGTCCCAGTTCATTTAGAAATTAAAGCTGGTTTAGAATTGGAGCATGGCTCTCTCTATTTCTAAACCCAATCATATTTGTTAAAGGAAAATACAAAAGTCTCTGCCTCATGTTAGAATAGCCGCCTGGTACAGGACAGAAGAAAAACCAAAATTAAGAGACTATTCTATGCTACTAAATTCATAATCCTTTGATTTCATTTTAACTCTTTAAAACTTTTCTTAAGGCATAAATATTATCTCAAAATTTATATGATGAATACATGAATATATATTTAAACTTTCTGTCATATTAATGGTCATATAGTGCAGTAACTATTTCTAGTAGGCTTTATCTAGCTTCCTGCATTTTATTTTGGGCTTGAGTCTGAAGCAGGTAACTAGTAATTAAGTTTGTGTGCCCCAAGTGTACTTAAAATATTGTAGTCCTTAACCTCTCTAAGATCTGCTGTGTATGACATTTAAAAATGTTTTAAGTTATCTACAGTAAACTGTGATCATTCTAACAGTGACATTTGAAGTCTCCCTACAGATTATGACGTCCCTCCCCTACCAGTAATGATTCCACATGGATGGACTATTGATTGCTTCTCTCCTTTGGAAGCTTACATAGCATGTCTGGTTTAATGAAAGGTAGTCCTTAGAATAGAAACATTCATTCCAATTCCAGCCTGAACTATATGATATCTTCAGCAATAAGGACTTATCATCTGGAGAAATGGTTTAGCTGTTCAGAACACTGGCTGCTGTCACAAAGAAGCTGAGTTCAGTTCCCATCATGTGCATTAGGTGGCTCACAGCAGTCTATAACTCCAATTCCAAGACATACAAAACTCTCTTCTGACCTACACAGAATCAAGAACTCATGTGGTACACTGACCTGATGCACTCGCAGGCAAAACATTCATACATATAAAAATGAAAATGAATAAATCTGAAAACAAATTTACACATAAAAATCAGATGAGGACTACTTCACTCCTGCCTCTTCTCTCTAGTGTTGCACTGGAGGTCTTCATGTGTACAATAGAGAAGAAATCGAGGTCTAGAAAGAGAGGATTTTTTTTAGTATCTGCCATGATTATAACAATAAAAAATCTAAGATATGTACAAACATCATAGCAAGGTCAAAGTACAAAAGGCATATATAAATTTTAGTGACAACATGCAAATGAAATTTGAAAGTTAATTATAATTTTATCAAACTATAAGGATGAGGGAGATTTTTTTCAAAAATTGCTATATACAAATTATAAAATATTGATGAGAGAAATGAAAGAAGGTTACAATTATTAAAAATATCATCCCCATAGAATAAAAAGGTTTAATTTTTCTCAATTATAACAATATTTGATCCAAACTCAAAGGATTTACATGGGCAAAACACAATAAGATACAGCTATTGATAAGTAGACAAACAGAACAATATGATGAATAGAAACACCAGAAACAAAACTACCTACATATAGCCAAGTTATTTTCAACAAACACATCAAAGAAATTTAATTAGGGAAAACACTAGACTTCTAATATATATCATAGTTAATTGTAATTTCATTAAAAATCAGAAAAAAGGAAAGCATCTTCAGTACATGGTGCTGGCATAACTGGATGCTGACCTGTAGAAGACTTTAGATAGATCCATATCTATCGCTATGCACAATACTTATCTCCAAATGGATAAAAGACCTCAACATGAATCCAGCCACAGCCACTCTTAAACTCTTAGAAGCGAGTTCCGGGAGGTACCCTTGAACAAATTGGTACAGGATACCACTTCCTGAACATAACACCAGTAGCACAGAAACTAAGATCAACATTTAATAAATGGAAACTCCTGAAATTGAAAAGCTTCTATAAGGCAAAGGACACAGTTAACAAGGCAAAGCTGCAGCCCACAAAATGGGAAAAGATATTCACGAACCCCAGGTCTGAAAGAGGGCTGAATTCCAAAATATATAAAGAACTCAAGAATGTAGTTACCAAAACACCAAATAATCCAATTAAATGTGGGGTAAGAAACTAAATAGAGAGGAATCTAAAATGGCTAAAAGACACTAAAATGTTCAACATCCTTAGCCATCAGAAAAATGCAAATCAAAACAACTCTGCGATACCATTTTACTCCTATCAAAATGGCTAAAATCAAAAAGAGCAAAGACAGTTTACGCTGGAGAGGATGTGGAGAAAAGAGAACATTCCTCCACTCTTGGTTGGAGTACATATTCATACAGCCACTTTGGAAATCAGTATGGGGGTTTCTCAGGAAAATGGGAATCAATCTCCCTCAAGATCCAGTGATTCCACTCTTAGGCATATACCCAAAAGATGCACATTCTTACAACAAAGACATCTGTTCAATCATGTTCATAGCAGCATGAATTGTAATAGCAAGAACCTGGAAGCAACCTAAATGCCCTTTAACTGAAGAATGCATGAAGAAAAATGTGGTACATTTACACAATGGAGTATTACTCAGCAGAAGAAACAATGGAACCTTGAAATTCGAAGGAAAATGAATGGAACTAGAAGATACCATCCTGAGTGAGGTAACCCAGTCACAAAAATACAAACAAGTATGTACTCACTCATATATGTCTTTTAGACAGATCAAAGGATCACCAGCCTACAATCCACACCACCAGAAAAGCTATGAAACAAGAAGGACCCTCAAACCCTCACAGAGATCATGTATGGTCCCCTGGAGAAGGGGAAAAGGTAAGATCTACCAAGCAAATTGGGAGCATGGGGGAAGGTGAGAAGGATTTAGGGAGAAGAGGAATGGAGAGGTGGGCATGGGGGAGCATGAAGAATGAATCAGGGAAAGAATAGAGAGCAAGAAGAGAAATAACATAATAGAGGGAACCATTATAGGTTTGAAGAGAAATCTGGCACTAGGGAAATGTCCAGAGATCTACAAGGATGAACCCAACTAACAATCTAAGCAATAGTGGAGAGGCTACCTTAAATGCCTTTCCCTGATAATGAGATTGAATGACTACCTTATATGCCATTTTAGAGCCTTCATCTAGTAGCTGATAGAAGCAGAAGCAGACACCCACAGCTAAACACTGAGCCAAGTTCTTAAAATCCAGTTGCATAGAGATAGGAGTGATGAGCAAAGGGGTCAAGACCAGGCTGGAAAAACCTATAGAAACTGCTGACCTAAACATGGGGAAGCTAATGGACTCCCCAGTCTGATAGCTGGAAAACCAGGATAGGACTGACCTGAATGTTGGTGTTAGTTAGGAGGTCTAGGCAGTCTGTGGGGCCTCTGGTAGTCAATCAATATTTATCACTAGTATATGAACAGACTTTGGGAGACCATTCCACATAGGGGGATACGTCCTCAGCCTAGACACATAGACAGGGCCTGGGCCCTGCTCCAAATGATATGGCAAACATTAAAGACTCCCCATGGAAGGTCTCACCCTCCCTGGGGAACAGAAGGGGGATGGAATGAGGTTTGTTTGGGGGAAACAGGGGAGGATGGAAGGGTGTAAGACCTGCTATTGACATGTAAAACAAGCTTGTTTCTAATTTAAATTAAAAAATTAACTCTTTCACAAAAGTTAGTAGAGCAACTTTTAAGTGAATCTGAACTCAAACCTTGTAATTTTCTACAAAAATGTTAACTTTGCAATGAAGATATACCCAACTATAAAATTCAAAACTTCAAAATAATAAAAGGAAAAAAAATCTATGTACTTCAATAAAACTTTAATGAATTTTTAGATTCAACCCGAGGCATTATTTGATGTGTGTGTGTGTGTGTGTGTGTGTGTGTGTGTGTGTATCCAAATTATGCAAAGAACATTTAAAACACAGCAATAAGAAATTGACATAACCAAAACATAATAAGCAAAAAAAAAAAAAAATGAACGTATATAAATAGAAGTTGACAAAATTTAAAAATGGGTAAAATCCAAACAGAATACTATCAAAAAGATATGCAGATTACATGTGAAAAGATACTAAACTTCATGTTGCTATGGAATTGATTGTATAAATCACCCACTAAACTACCTAAACACTGACTGGCATAAGCCTGTGTGGAGGATGAAAAACAATAACTCATTCATGTTTAAATAATAGTTTGTTGGCTTTTCTAACACTAGATATATTTTGTCATATGATTCATGAATTACATTGCTGGTATTTGCCAACATGGACTGATAATTGATGTCCACATTAAAATAAGCTAGTGGGTAACCTGGTACCACATACATGTAGAATCAGGCTCTTGGAAATCTGGGTTTGAGAAGGATCACTTAAGCCAGATTTGGATTGATCAGAGCAAATAGTGTATGGATATTTACAGAAGCCTTTTTAATGAATTCCAAAAGATAGAAGCAATCAGCATACTTTTTAGAAAGTGAATGAAGAAGATTATCATGATCTGCCCAATTATTATTTGGCATTTAAAAGAAATGATCTATCTTAGCTAGAAGGCTGAGAAGATAAAGCAATGGGTTAAGTACATCTTGCCACATCAGTCTAATTGTAAACTGAATCTGGATTTCCACAAAAAATGCATAAGTAATCCCAGAGCAGCAATACTGAGAGATTGGATGTAGAAACAGTGTTGTTAGAAGCTCCAAGCCACAGGCAACTGCTAGTATGGGAAAGGAAAAGCTAAGCAGTGTAAGAGTCCCTGTCTTTTTTTTTCCATTGTACAATTTTAGCTGCTTTGTTAAAAAAAAATCAGGTATTCATAGGTGTGTGGGTTAATATCAGCATTTTCAATTAGATTCCATTAGTCTGCCTGTCTATTTTTGTGCCAATACCAAGTTATTTTCAGGACTATAGCTCTAGAGGAGAACTTGAAGTCAGGGATCGTGATGCATCCAGAAGCTCCTTTAATGGCCAGGGTTGTTTTGGCTATCCTAGGTCTTCTGTTTTTCCATATAAAGTTGAGTATTGTACGTTCAAGGTCTGTGAAGTATTGTGCTGTGATTTTGATGGGGGTTTCATTGAATCTGTAGATTGCTTTTGGCAAGATTGTCATTTTTACTTTGGTGATTCTACCGATCCATGAACGTGGGAGGGCTTTCCATTTTTTGGTTTCTTCTTTAATTTTTTTCTTGAAAGACTCAAAGATTTTCCTATGCAGGTCTTTAACTTGTTTGGTTAGCATTACACCAAGATATTTTGTGTTGTTTGTGGCTATTGTAAAGGGTGATATTTCTCTGATTTCTTTCTCAGCCCTTTAATCTTCTATATGGTGCTGGCACAACTGGATGCTGGTGTGTAGAAGACTGCAAATAGACCCATGTCTATTGCCATGCACAAAACTTAAGTCCAAATGGATCAAAGACCTCAACATAAACCCAACCACACTGAATGTCTTAGAAGAGAAAGTGGGAGGTATCTTTGAAGGAATTGGTACAGGAGACCACTTCCTGAATGTAACACCAGTAGCACAGACACTGAGATCAACAACTAATAAATGGGACCTCCTGCAACTTAAAAGCTGTAAGGCAAAGGACACAGTCAAGAAGACAAAATGACAGCCCACAAAATGGGAAAAGATCTTCACCAACCCCACATCTGATGTTACAGCAGGTCTCCCCCGCCGGCCTCCCGGTCCCGCCGCCACGTGGGCCCACAGCCACACCAGCCCCAAGTAACACTCAGAGACTCTGTATTTGATACAATCCTGTTGGCCAATTACCATTACTGTTAATGGGCTAGCTCTGTCTTAATTATTAACCCATTTCTACTTATCTAAGTATTTCCACGTGGTCATCTTATCGGGGAGCCGCGCGGTAGGCGTCCTGCTCCTTCCTGGGCTACATCTTGACTCCCCTACTACTTCCTCTTCCTCCTCCTAGTCTCCTAGCCCCACCTATCTAGTTTTCTATTGGCCACAGGGCTTTATTAACAGTATGAGAAACATATATACAGAATCACATCTCCCATCATCTCCTCTTTTCTGTCTAAAAAGAAGGGGTTTAACCTTAACATAGCAAAATATACCATACAACAGTTATCAAATAAGAATCACAGTTAACAATATTTAGTCCATTAACATTTTGTAAGACTTAAAGAAAATATCATCTATCCTATCTTTGTCAGTCTAAAGACCTATATGTAACTTATTTTTAATCCTAACTAAGAAAAACTATAATCATAACTATCTGTCTTCAACTCCTTCAAAGACCACAGAAGGATAATATATAAACTCTAGAAATGACAGAGACAATGCATTGCCTGGTCAGTCACCCGAAGTTCTTCTGTAATGTTCCATCTTCAGCCCATAGGCCATAATGTGTGTCCAGACTCCTCAATAAGGCAGGAAACTTTTCTCTGTGTCCTGTAGACTGTCTGGCTGTCTAGCAGCCTCTTCCATGAAGCAGGAATCCTGTAGCAATGTCCATCTTGCATCAGCAGTTACCTCTTTGTGGGTCCTGCATGTCCAGTTTCTACAACATAAAGTCAAACAGTCTAGACAAGAGAAGTACCTTGCTCAAATGGCTAGTCTTGCCATATTAGAAGCAAACTCCATAATGTGTTTCTTCGATGTCCATCTTCCTTTCTTCTGTAGGTGGTGTTAGTACTCCATTGACATGAGACACTGTTGCTCCTGACAGCACTGTGCACATTCCCGAAAATATGTTGGACACTGTTGTTGCTCCTTCTGGAATTCATTCTCACTTTGGCTAATGGCCTCTTGGGCAAGGAACTGCCCCTACCTTGACAACTGATCTGGACATGCGGTCCTATGTGCTTGCAGGAGACAAACAGAAGACTGCTGAACCTTGCCAAGTCAGGGTAAGACAGCCTTTCTTCCTCCCTGCTTTTGTTGTGATCTGTCAGGTACTCTTGGCCTTAGCCAAAACTGGCTGTACCAACATTGCTCTGAGACCTTGGGTGACTGTCCAGGTAGCTTGCTGTTTCTGTCTTCGAGGCATCTTTTGGAAGTTGCCCATCCGCACTTCCTGTCTATCCTAGTATTGCTATTTTCCTTCTCAGGTCTTGATGAGGTTGTAGATTAAACCATCACAACTATTATTCTCTCTTCATAGTTAGATAGATTAGGTAGTAGGCTTAAGCTTTCTAGCTTAGGATAACTCTATTGTAAACTGCGTTATGTCTTCATCCTAGGACTAGATATGTAGGTCGTTTTGTTCTCAATTTTCCTTTTCTTAGAGCACACTTGTTATTCACTGTTTTGTATATTTTTGTATCAAACCCAAATCTTTTCTTTAGACTAAAAGGGGAATTGTAGCGAGATATTCACCTTGTCTGCACCTGTGGCTTAGGCCATGCCCATTGGGGCGGAGACAGGGCCGGATGGGAGCGGAGAGAAAAGGTTGGGAGAGGGTCGGGCCGCCCCCTTTGGGTGGTGGACACTGGAAGGCTCAGGATCTGCTGGAACCCGCCGCGTGCATCTGCCTATGTTGTGAGTTATTTCTCCCTTAATAAACTTCTGTTCGGCCTAATTGTTTATCCTGATTCTTATTAAATCACAATAATCTGACAAAGGGCTGATCTCCAAAATATACAAAACAAATCAAGATGCTAGTCACCAAAACACCAAATAATCCAATTAAAAAGTAGAATACATATCTAAATACAGATTTCTCAACAGAGAAATCTATGATGGCTGAAAGACACTTAAAGTGCTCAACATTCTTATCTATAAGGGAAATGCAAATCAAAACAGCTCTGTCAGAATGGCTAAAATAAAAATCAACAATGACAGTTTATGCTGGAGAGGATGTGGAGAAAAGGGAACACTCCTCCACTGCTGGTAGGAGTGAAAAGTTGTACAGTGCTTTGGAGATCAGTATGGCAGTTCCTCAGGAAAATGGGAATCAGTCCACCACAAGATTCAGTAATTCCACTCTTAGGCATATACCCAAAAGATGCACCTTCATGTGACAAAGACATCTGCTCAACTATGTTCATAGCAGCATTCAAGTGAAGAATGGATAAAGAAGATGTGGTACATTTACACAATGGAGTACTACTCATCAGGAAAAATAATGGAATCTTGAGATTCGCAGGCAAATGGATCAAAGGATCAACAATCTACAATCCCCACTGCCAGAGAAGCTAAGAAACAAGGAGGACTCTAAGAGAAGGGGAAAGCAACAAGATCCCCTAAGAAAATTGGGAGCAGGTAGGGGGTAGAAGAAGTTGGGATATAGAGGAGGGGAGAAGAAGAGGGGAGAGGAGAACATGAGGGATCAGGAAAATTGAGTCAGGGAAGAATAGAAAAGAGTAAGAAAGGAGATACCATAATAGAGTGAGACATTATAGGTTTTAAGAGAAATATCACACTAGGGAAATATTCAGAGATGTACAAGGATGACCCCAACTAGCAATCTAAGCAATAGTAGGGAGGCTAACTTAAATGCCCTTCCCCGATGAGATTGATGACTACCTTATATGCCATCCTAGAACACTTATCTAGTAGCTGATGGAAGCAGAAGTCAACACCCACAGCTAAATACTGAGACAAATTCCTGGAATCCAGTTACAGATAGAAGTGATGAGCAAAGAGGTCAGCTGACCTGATCTCATGGGCCAAAGACTGATAGCTTGAAAACTAGCATAGGACAGACCCAGACCCTCTGAACATGGGTGTCTTTTAGGCAGCCTGGGAAGCATAGGGTACCTCTGATAATAGAACCAGGGTGTATTTCTAGTCCAGGAATAGACATCAGGAGCCCATTCCCCATAGAGCGACACTCCCTTAGCCTAGAGACATGGGGGAGGACATAGACCCTATTCAAATGATCCCACAGACATTTATGATCCCTCATGGAAAGCCTCGCCCTCCCTGGGAAGTGGATGGGGGATGGGAAGAGAGGGTCTGTGTGGGGCATGGACAGATGGGAGGGAGAGGGAACTGGGAGATATATATATATATATATATATATATATATATATATGTAATATATATATTATATATATTAAGAAAAACATTAAATAAAAAGATCAAAGAATCACTGTGTTAAATAAATTAAAAATAAATTATTTCTTGGACACATGCATACATATACATACACATGAGAAAGATAGTGAGGTGGAGAGAGAAGAAATAACAGAACAGACATCTATCAGCTTATTTGAAAAGGTAGCATATGTATGATGCCAAATATATGTCATTCTAATAACACATGAAAAACTAAGAAGATAGTGAAAATATCAGCCATTGCTATATATTAGGGAAACAAAGGCACGGCGGAGTTTTAAACATAATGAAGTTGCAAACATGTATTATTATATAAATATATGAGTATAATATATAGCATATTATCATAATTACATATAGTAGTTAAAATAATTTATAATATAATGTATATATAAATCTAATAGGATGCACAACACTGAGAATGAATGTTAATATAAACAATGAATGTTGGTGAAATATGTGTCAATAATGCTCTATGGATAGCAATGCATGTACCCTAATAGAAAATATACTACATGTGTGTGATCAAGAGCTATTTGGTAACTAAATTCACTCCACTCAAGTTTCTTATGAAATTTAAACTAGTTCTAGTAAAATGAAAAGAAATGTGAACCTCTGTCTCTAATGACCATTGCAAACATAATTAATTTTGATGGCTAATAGATTTATACACCTAAACTATAACCCTCCTAAAGAATATTACTAAGAAAAATCAATCATATTAGCTATTTTTGGTAAGATTAAAACCCTTCTCTTTATTTTAGACAGAAAAGAGGAGATGATGGGAGATGTTATTCTGTAAATATGTTTTTCATACTGGTTAATGAATAAAGCACTGTTGGGCCAATGGGAAAGCAAGATAGGCGGGGATAGGAGACAAGGAGGAAAGAGGAAGTAGGAAGGAGGAGTCAGCTTGTAGAGCCTGGAGAGGGCAGAACTGGGCCCGCCACTCTCCGAAAACGAAAAGCTGTGGATTCCTTCCAGACTAACATGTTTGATCAAGCAAGACCCCCTGAAGAAATGTCAATGGAACAAAGCAGGCTTGCAGACTACAGTCAAGATTTCTGCATCTTCTTAGAATCCCCATGACAGCACCCCCTATCAGCAGGAAGTAGTTTGGAAAAAACAACGCCCAAATTCCCAAATATTATTTATAAATGTCTGTTTTTAATTAAGTGGGCTTGGTTATAAAGGGCTAATGAGGACAAGCAATCTTTTTAAAGGTAAAAAGGGAATTACGGCATAGATATGAATGCTTTGTTTTGGAATGGATTTTAATTTATTGATACAAATTTAAGGTGATATGTATATTTTTCCTCTTGTTTAGGTATTGTGTTCATATAGCTCATTGAAAAATGTAATGTATAATTTAGTACAGATTATACAGTTACCTATGATAGTCAAAACTTGGAGTTAAGTTATTTAGGATTTCTAGATATGCAGAGATGTATTTGAGATGAATAGGCATTCTTCAAACATTTCAAAGACCTACAGAATATGGCATTTAAAATGGTTTAGTGTTTTTTTTGACAGTGAGGCACAACTGCTCCTGGTAACACCACCTGCATCAGAAAGGAAGATGGACATCGAAGAAACATGTTATGAAGTTTGCTTCTAATATGGTAAGACTAGCCATTTGAGCAAAGTACTTCTCTTGTCTAAACTGTTTGACTTTATGCTGTAGAAACTGGACATGCAGGACCCACAAAAAGGTGACTGCTGAAAGAAAATGGACAGTACTACTGGGTTCCTGCTTCATGAAAGAGTCTGCCAGACACACTACGGCCTATGGGCTGAAGATGGAACATTACAGAAGAACTTTGGGTGACTGACCAGGCAGTGAGTTGTCTCTGTCATTCCTAGAGTTTATATATTATCCTTTTGTGGTCTTTGAAGGAGTTGAAGACAGATACTTATGGTTATAGTTTTTCTTAGTTAGGATTAAAGATAAGTTACATATAGGACTTTAGACTCACAAAGATAGGATAGATGATATTTTCTTTAAGTCTTACGAAATGTTAATGGACTAAATATTGTTAACTGTGATTCTTATTTGATAACTTTTGTATGATATATTTTGCTATGTTAAGGTTAAAACCCTTCTTTTTATTTTAGACAGAAAAGAGGAAATGATGGGAGATGTTATTCTGTAAATATGTTTCTGATATTGGTTAATGAATAAAACACTGTGGCCAATGGGAAAGCAAGATAGGTGGGGCTAGGAGACTAGGAGGAAGAAAGACGAAGTAGTTAGGGGAGTCAACATGGAGAGCCCTGAAAGGTAGCATGCCAGGACTGCTCTGGCTGGTAAGATGAGCCATGTGGAAATACTTAGAATAATAGAAATGGGTTAATCATTAAGACAGAGCTAGCCGATAATCAATAATAGTACCTGACCAACAGAATTGTATCAAATACAGAGTCTCAGCGTGTTAATTGGGGGCTGGTGTGGCAGCAGGACCAGAACAGTGGTGGGCAGGCTGGCAGAAAACATACATGCTACAAATGCAAAATTACTGAATATAAAAGAGATATTGATCAATTATTCTTCATTACATTCAAGAATTTCAGGGGTTCAAAAGATGGCTCAGTGGTTATGAGCGCCTGCTGCTCTTGTAGAGGATGTGTTTGGTTCCCGGCCCTCACAATGTAAGTCGCACCTGCCTGTAACACCAGTTCCAGTTGATCCAACACCATCTATCGGTCCCCATAGGCCACCAAAATCCACGTGTTATACACACTCCCATGCAAGTACTCACACATGCACATAAAAGTTAAAAGTTAAAGAAATTCATTTCAGGAAAATGTACTATTAGGAAATAAAACCCAATCATGACATCAAAAACATAAAATATTTAAAATTCTAGAAGTTTTTCTGACAATATCTTTGGTAGGATACCCTGATGATGTGATGTCAAGGTGATATCTAGAGCCAGGGGATGTACAGTGTCAGTTTATTGAGTTAGAGAAGAATGTAGTGATAAAGACTGTACAGCTTGGGTCATTCTTCCAGAAGATTTGTCTCTGTGGCTCCTAATAAAAACAGGGCCACCAATCTTCAGATGGGTCATTCTGCTTAGTAACAGTTCCACATTTTTCAACATGGTTTCTGGAAAAATGTGGGTCTTATCTGTACAAATAGATTTGTAGGATCATTATATCTATTTCTCTTGATCTCTGCCCTATGCAACTTTTCTCTTGGATGATTTTAGTTTGCATCCATTTGTTGTAATGAACCATGATTATAATATTTCTAGCATCTGAGCAAATCATCCAACTGGAGAGTAGTCCTTGGAACCACCAACTGAATCCAGTTTTCTTGTTTTATTCACATAAGATATAAAATATTATTTAGTTGCTAGTATAGATAGATAATGTCAGATATGAAATTAATTTACTGTTATAGAAACGATTTTGACAAACTACAAGAAAAGACAAGTGAGAAAATGAGAGCTATATATATATATTCAGACAAATCAGAGACAAGTATACACAATAGCCCAAAGGTAAAATACTAGTGGCTCTAGGAGGGAGACAAATTAGTTGGGCATTTTTTTTTATTAAAAGTTGATTTCTTCCTGGATGCTTAGATTTTTTCATGCCTCTCTTACCAAAGACAAGGGCAACATATTTTTAAGTGTTTCAAAAAAAATTAAGTGTACATTAAATCTAAACATCTATTAAAGTGTATTACTTTTCTTTTATTGGATTTTCCTTTATATTAAATAATAATTGAAATTTTCATAACTAAAATGCTCACTTGTAAAAATAAAAGTTTATGGCACAAACATAAATTATAAAGTATGGATTTTGACTTCCTGGCATTTTTTAACACTTACATTTTATTTTCATCATCTGAAGTTATTATAAATTGTTTTGCCCCATACACAGAGACATAAAGAAAAACATTATCCAATAAATGAAAAACATAAAGTGGGAGTCAATTTACTACAGTCACTTGAAATCCATACCTCTCCTAAAACTCAATTTCCTAGTATACTGTTCCGGCTATAGGAAAGTGATAAATAGTTTTGCCCTCTCAGAAGAGTGTTGTCCATCTACATAACACATATGCATGTACACTGTAAATTTAAATACTCTATGCTCACAAAATAAATCAAGTGGCAAATGTAGAATATTGAAGTAGATGTTAAGATGTACCTCTAAAGAAAAATCTTTTATATATTTTCTAGCATCATTCAAATCTTTTTCCCTTGTTGTACTGGTTTCATAAAGATGCAAAGCTCTCCTTGTATTAAATGTAGCCTTTGAGTTGTCTCAAAGGAGTCTTAGAATAAAGACTTTCATATAGCAATCTAATTATAAGCAATTACAATCAAACTAAACAATAATTAGCATTTAAAAAGACTGAAAGTTGGAAAGAAAGCAAGGTTTTCTCATAATATATTCCAGTAAAATGAAGTACATATGTGAAAACATTTGAAAGGATTTTTATGCAGATAATACCATTATTTCTATATAATAGGAATACAAGTCACTTCTGCTTCAGTATATTATATCTATTAACCACATTTAAATTCAAAACAATAAAAAATCTATATATGGAACCTAAAGAATACTTAAAATAATAATTTAGAAATTGTTTACAGTTACAAATATCACATTAATGTATGGTAAGCATTCAATGCAATGCCTAACACCTAGAAAGGAAATAATAAACACTGGTAGGGTCAGAATAAAATTATATCTCTCTTTTTACAAGGAATAATCTTTCATTCTAGGTATATTTAATTTGCATGGCTGAAATGCTTACATATGTATTAAAATTTAGTATTTACTTAAATTATAGCTTAGATGCTAAAATGTGTCAAAGGTTTATTTGTTGATGGTTTGTTGCCTAGAGTGGAACTCTTTGTGCGTTGTAGAATCCTTAGGATGTGAGATTTCTATGAGAAATCATTAGGCCACTTGGGCATACCCTTAAAGAGAATTGTGAAAATAAGTATTTTCTTACTTTTGCACTGTATTCTGGCACAAGACAAAGACAAAAATTTTGCTCTACTATGTTCCTGTCACCGTGTATATCTAGTACTTTCTCCAAAGCCAAAGCCCCGTCTTGTGTCCACTTTATTCCCTAACATACACTATTCACCACAGTGTGGAACTGAACAGCAGCAGTACATAGTAGGAAACTAGATGCCATGTAAGAGTTGTCAGAAACAGTAGCTCGTAGTACAAGCTATGAGGTTTCACACGTTGTATCTGGACACTCAGAGGACTAGTAATGAAGGCATAGGTGGAAGCAAGATTAGCAAATTGGTTTTCAGATGAACTAGGGGTCTTGTATAAATAAGTAGGGGGGATGTTCTGTGAAATTTGACATATCACTGTTCCCTCCTGGGTTTAATCATAGAAGTATGCTAAAGGATTGTTATAGCAATAAAATGGGACATATAAAGCATTTAATATACTGTCAGATATACATACAGCAAGTGCTAAACACATGTTATTTTTGGTCCAAAACAGCCTATTTATTTGGTATTGACTACATATTCTTTAGGCTTTAGTTTAAAATATTCTTCATTTGTTCTTTTACCTTATAATTTATAATGCAGGAATCTACTGCTTTGCTATAGCTAAATACTACAATTTGTAAATAAATCTCCAACAGAAACTTGTGGCCACTCAAAAACAAGTAATAGAATTATACAGTTTGTTAATTATATTTAAATTCTATGCAAAAATGTATTTGCATTTTAGAATTTTCTGCTTTTATACTCAAGCAAATGCTATTATTGGTAGCAATATTTTTGCTCATGTTCAAATACATGTAGACCAAAGGATAATGTTTCATCATTTATTAATTTATTTGCAGTACTAGACTTAAATTTGAATAACTTCCACCAAGTATATATTTGATGGCTAGTTGGTATTGGGAGTACAAATTGGCCACTCAAACCCCCGGCTTTGGAAATTGATCCATCTTCATTTAGTACATGAATTTCATATTATTCATTCTTCTTTAAAAATGTAGACACAATTAAGCAATATATCTACATAAAAATAATCATTATATATGATATGAAACCTACAAGAAATAAAAATATTTTAGCTAATGACTCTGTCTCAACTAATTTTCTATTTCCATGACAAAACACCGTAACCAAGGTGTTTTAAAGGAAGCATTTATTGGGGGGGCTCACCATTCCAGAAGGTCTATGACCATCATGGTGGAAAATATGGCAGCAGGTAGGAAGGCATCATCCTTGAGCAGTAGCTGAGAATTTACATCAGATCTACAAGCATAAGGTAAAGGGAGGGCTAATTGTAAATGCTGATATACCTCCTCCAACAAGGCCATACTTACTAATCTTTCCCAAACAGTTATACCAACTGGGGACCAAGCTTTCAAATACATGAGTCATTGGAGACCATTCTCATCTAAACTTCCACAATCACTTTGACTACCATCATTTCTTAAAGTACCCTCATTCCCTTGAAGAAGGCAAAAAAAGGATAAATTACTCTGAATATTTTTCTTAGAAACATTAACATCCTCAATTTCATGATTGTTTCTGAGATTTAATTGCTGTAATTTGGAGCTAAAATTTAGTCCTCATAAGGAGTATTTTTCATTGTAGAATTTTCTTGCACACAAAATTGAATATTTCTCTTTTTTGACTTTTAAAATATAAATTTGAAACAAGCTTCTTTTACATATCAATCCCAGGTCCCGCACCCTTCTCCCATGCCCCCCCCAACAACCCCCACCCTATCCTCTTTTTGCTCCCAAGGGAAGGTGAGACCTTCCATTAGGAGTCTTCAAACTATCATATCATTTGGAGCAGGGCCTAGGCCCTTCCCCATGTGTCTAGGATGAGAGAGTATCCTTTTATGTGCAATGGGCTACCAAAGTCCATTCCTATACTAGGGATAAATACCGATCCATTACCAGAGGCCCCATAGACTACCCAGTCCTCCTAACTAACACCTACATTCAGGGGTTCTGGGTTGGTCCTATTCTGGTTTGCCAGCTATCAGACTGGGGTGCATGAGCTCCCCTTTGTCAGGTCAGCTGATTGTGTGGATTTCTCCAGCCTGGTCTTGACCCCTGTGCTCATCACTCCTCCCTCTCTCCAACGAATTCCAGTTCAGATCAGTATTTAGCTGTGGGTGTCTGTCTGCTTCTGCTTCCATCAGCTACTAGATGAAGGCTCTAGGATGGCATATGAGGTAGTCATCAGTCTCATTATTGGGGAAGGGCATTTAAGGTAGCCTTTCAACTATAGCTTAGATTGTTAGTTGGGGTCATCTTTGTAGATCTCTGGACATTTCCCTACATTATTCCTATAAAGTAACTGCAGCTGTTTCCAACTATAACCTAACCTCTCAACCTGTGTTTTCTCTCCTTGATGGATAATTAAGAATATTAAAAGAAAATCAGTGGCATGATAAATTCTAGTCTATAATAAACACTGGGTTCCCAGTGTGTGCAAGTAGGTGAATAAAGTATCACCCTACACTGAGACTGATAATACTGGAAGAAGACTATGTCTTTGGGCAATGTTCTAAATATTTATGTTCCCTTCCAGTACTTCTTAGCACTAAGAACCCAGAAAAGTTATGGAGCCATACATTTACCCAGGCAAAGGTATTCCTCCGATGCATTCTAGATTACTGTAAGAGCAATCTAAGAAGTTGAATCTCCAAATTTGTGCCCTATTCCCCTAGAAAGATTCTCATCATGATTTCAAGTAAAATCACAACTAAAACATTAATGAAAGCAAAATCGTTCTGAGTATTCATTCATCCAGCCAGCCACAGGACTAAAAGCAAATTCCCTGAAACAATTACAATTGGAATTTGTAGTACAAAAGACATACAACTGGTCAAGAGGAAGAGAATAAGGAACCATGGAGTGCTCACCTCTAAATGACATATCTGTATCAGCCCCTGTTCCCCAAGGCTCAGGATTTTTTTTTTTTTTTTGCAGATGGAACAAAATGATTATAAAAGCCAATTGTGGTTGATAATTACAAAACACTGGGGAAAATGCTTTCCAAACTCAGCAAGACAATTACACATATGAATTCACAGTAATTATAGCAGCATGCACAAGACCTGTGAAATCTTTAACCAGACAGAATTCCAGTATGGATAGTGGTGTTTCACAAAATGTCCAAACCCTAGAGGAGGTATTCACAATTTTTTAGCTTCTAGGAGACTGACAATATAAATAATGCAAACTGGATAAAATGTGTTAAAGAATATATAAAAGGGAGTACAAAGGTGGATGGGTAATAATCTGGGATGGATCTAGGAGGGAGTGGAGGAGGTGGAGAATATGATCAGAATACATTGTATAATCTTCCCTGAGGAAAATTATTTGTAAAACTCTTAACATTCCTCAGTTGCCTCTAGTCTTGTGTCTAGAATTGAGGCATAATGATGCCCCCTGTCCAAGCATGTCTATTGCCATCATCCTTGTTCATGTCAGGTTTAGGCAGCCATGTCCATAGCAAATGGTCAGCCTTGAAAACATACATACAAGTAACATACAGATTGAGTGGCATTATTTCAGTATTTAGGAAAATACAGACTTATATACACATATACACATATGGAAGAAATTAAAGAAAAAGAGGCCATGAATTTGAAATAGAGCAATGGTAGGTGCATGGGAATGTTTGAAAGGAGGAAGGGTGAAATAATGTAATTTTATTTTAAATACCAAAAGATTAAATACATACAATTTTCAAAAAATAATAAAATTATTATCAAAAATTTCTTAAAATTTTTCACAAAATATTTATTTTGATATTTTATCTTATTTACCCATGCATACACATTTCATCTCACACAGCGTCTTTTTTCCCTCTTATTTTTCTTTTCCTATTACATACATATTCTACCTCTTTCTTTCCTTCTCTTCCCTTCTCTTACCTCCTCTGCTCTACCTTCCCTCTCTGCTACTTCCCTCCCCTCTCCTCGGCTCACCAATTTCATCATTTCTCTTCTCTTTTTACCTCTCCTATCAAATCTCATCTCTTCTCGTCTGTTCTTTCCATCCCTTTTTTCTACTGTTCTCGCCTCTCTTCCTTTCCCCCCTTAACCCCGCCCTCCCCTCTCTTCTCCTTTTGTCTCTAATTCCCTGCTTTGCTGTACTCTACATAGTATAATTTTCACAGGAAGAAAGGCAGGCCCTTTTGAACCATATGTGAAAACTAACACAATCATTTTTTTTCTCTTTGCCTTGTGTTTATAATATGTTATTTCCCAACATTTCACCACTTATGCTTTTATTTGTTTTACTTCTTCAGCAAATAAGAATTTCTTCCTGCTTTTAAGTTCTGATTCTGTATGTAATGCCAAACTGAAGAGTTAAAATGTCTTCATAAGATAGCATGAGACAAAAGATAAGTAGAAATTCTGTAGAGATGGATCAGTAAAAGGACTTCTTTAAACTATGATAGTGCTGTATTTTGATCTTTGAAAAAGTTTGATATCTAAAATAAAGGAGACAAACTTTCAAGGAGCATAATTATACTGCTTATTCACATTTTTGAAATTCATTGTGTGTCAACAACAGGTGCAAATAGTTATGAAAATACAGACGTTTTACTCAGTAGTTCTTCTAAGTAGCCCTATTAAGCTATAATTGCCTGATATTTTAATTCTACATTTTATTTCTATTATTTTTCTGTTCTTCTTCCTCTACTAGAATAAACACCTGATGATTGCAGAGCTTTGTCTGCATGATTGCTGTATTTCTAGCATTTACAGCAGTATCTAGTACATAGATGATTAATTAAATGTTGTTAAATAAGTGAAAAATGAATTAAACAATGAAATATGTTTTAAGTGCTAGAAATTTACTTTTTAAAATTATATCATTTAAATGTTCAATAAAACAGTTCCCAATTTTAATGGTAAATTTGACTCATTATCTTTATTTGAGTGTTTTCCAATTTTGAAAATCATCAATACAGATTGGCAGAAAACATGTGTCTTTTACAAGGCTACAAAAGTAGGTTAACTTTTAGAATCACAACATAATGTCAGATACAAACAATTTAATTGTCCTGGCTTGACTGCTCTACTTAGGGTTCCAACTAGCTCATTGACCAAAACAACACACAGCTGATCTACAAAATAGGTACAACCGAGCATGCCATGTACTAAGGAAAATGTTTTATGCAGTGTTTCTTTAAGAGCAAATAACTCAGAAAGCCTTAAGCATCTTTTTATCCCTCTCTGTTATTTTGCCTCCTATACCACCTATCCCTTACTTCTAGCACTTCTGAGAATTAGTGCTCATTTCTGTAGACTCTACATAAGCCAACAGGCTGGAAACTTGTGGTGCTTTAAAAGAACCATTTTAAAAGAACAAAAACATTATACCTAATAACAACTTTAGATAGAGGGAAATTTTAATGTCAAAAGGATGTGTTCAAGCTCCTCTAGCTCATACACTTTAATGTTCCTTTTTTCACCTGTTTGTTCAGGTCTATGATCATTTCTGACAGCATTGTTATCAACTTCCTCTGTGTTAATGCCATTCTGTGACATGTGGGTGATATAGCAGAAGACAAATTAAAAACCCAGCAAGCCAAAATTCTTTGGTTTTCACAAGTGGCATCTGATCTTCTTCATGGTTTTTGCCACTATCTATGACTTTTTTTACATTCTAATTCAGGATACGTATAACAAAATATGAAAATGTTTTAAAATGAGGACTTTTATCATACCCAAAATTCTTAAAAACTAACCTTCTAAATCTGAGTGCTAGAAAAAGAAAACAACATAAAACCTGCTATGTTATGTAAGTTACAAATACTTGACTCTTTAAACTTAGCTAGAAACTTTCTTTGTCCATCCTGCAGGTCAGCAACATAAAAACTGATCATTTTTTTAGTAGTATGAATATGCACCTATCCTAACTAAATACTGTGAAGACTTTTACATCACATATCAATCTGAAAATATGCAGTGCTACTAAAGTGAGTGTAGACCATCAGAAAACATGTAAATTTGAATACTTGAAGTCAAGCTACAGTCACCAGTAAATTAGGCCAAGAGACAAGTAAATAATGAGTCAGGAAGTTAAGTGTAAAATAGGGCAAGGAGTATTAAATCTTGGCATTCATAGATTCCACTAAGGATATGGATGTGTAGTGAAAGAGAAAATACTGGTTCACAGCCAGACTGTAAATATGGAGCGCCAAACACCTTTCATATACTGCTTTCTCCCATATGACACATGGCAGAGCAATCTTGCTAAGTATAATGAGCAGTTTGCTTTATGTACTGTGACATTCTAGAGAAGGTGGGATTAGATAGCTATGTGGCAACAATATTCAGCAGTCCAGCAGATGCTAAAGCCAAAGGGCTCCCAATAGAATAGTTATCTGCTCCCGTTAAATTCTATAGCTGATGCTAAAGAACATTCAGCAAGCTAATATGAACATCCAGGCATCATTCCCCAGGAAAGTGTATTTATACATACAGTCTATATCTTATAGAGTCCAATCAAAGAAATTTTATAGAATTTTGGCCAACACAGAGACGTGGTCAGAGATACTGGAATAGATGTGAACTATGTAGACCCCAATGAGCATTGAGCTACAATTCTGACACTCAGATTATCTGAATGTAGATAATGAAAATTGATTTCTATTGACTGAGACATCTGTAGATTGTATAAAGATTAGGAGTGTTATTCCTTACATTTAGCAGTCTCTGTCTTCATAAAGAGGATGCCAAAGAACAGTGATAAAAGTGTATTGTTTTATCCACAGTTTCAGAAAATAATTTTAAAAGGCTATTTTACTTTTAATTATATATGCATGTATTGGAGCAGGGGGCATGTGAATATGAGTGCAGTTGCCCATGCTGGAGTTATAGGTAGTTATGAGCTACACAACATTGGATCTCAAATTGAACTCAGGTACTCTGAAGGAACAGTATGTGTTTCTTAACAGTAAGCCATCTTTACAACCCCAGAAAATACATTTATAAACCCAAAGACAAAGGTAAAGAATATTAAATGAAAGGAATAGGGGATACTAGTTCTTACATTAAGGGTACTAAGTGAGATGAGTCTGTTCTCTTTGGACATTTCTTTCCTTTCTTGTGGTCCCCAGGTTCCCAACTGTAAGCTGATAACCAGTCTAAATAGTCTATTTGAGCTCTTGCAGTTTTTAGTCTGTGATGCTGTAACTCCCTCTATGAACTAGATTTTAGCTGTGGGTATAGATCAGAGAAGGACAACATAAGTTTTACTTTCCTTGGATTTTTCCTTCATCGTCTAATTATATTCTTATTTTCTACTTGTCATGACACTGATTATGTGCTCTAAAACAAGGAAAACTCATTTTCTGTTAATAAATAACAAGTTATCCAGTTTCTAAAGGCAACAGAAGAGATCTGTCTAATGTAGTAGTGAGTGCCATCCTTGGCATCTGCCTATTATCCTCAAAGTAGCCTTCAAGGATGTCTTCCCATTCAGAAAGACTTCATCACATCACACTTACCATTTTGGTGTAACCATGACAATAATAACTTTTGGGTTCGTTATTTCCTAAATTCACTACAGTTTCTATGTTAACATAGCACAAAGAAGTAAAGCATAGAAGAAACACTTCTATAGTATGAGAAGAGTCAATGAACATTCAAGGTAGTCTGGTTAATGCTTCTCAAGGATCTCAAGGTCTTAACACAAGAATCTTGTTGATATATTACCACATAAAGAAAAGGGAACTTTTCAGATGAAATGTTGCTATCATGATATTGAGGAAGTTATCCCAGATGTTTTGTATAGGACCTCAATAAAATCACAAATAAAGGAAGGAGGCATTACACCAGGGAAGAAGACTAGAGAATCTTACAAAGGAGTCATTAAAAGAAGAAATACAGACACAAACTAAGAAGAAATAGATTCATTTCTTGGGCTTACACAGAAAAACAAAACAAAGCAGCTATGCTGTCACTTTAATTTTAGTTTCATAAGATTCATCCACGACTTTGGAAATTCAGAATTATGAAATAATAAATGTGTGTTGTTTAAATTTGTAATGTCAAACTTTGTGGGAATCTGGTATGTACCAGACATTACACTGATCATCTCATTTCATACCTACAACAGCTTGTGAAATCCTATCACATAAGTTTCAAAACTGAGGAAGTTGAGATTCTGACAGATCAGAACTAATTAGTGGGATAACCTAAAATGGGAGTCAGATATCTGACTTTAGAATCTATTTTTTCCATTATGATATCTAATAAAAATAACTGATGAAGAAATCTTACATTCATCTGAATCCTATGCAAAAAAATTATAGGCAAATTTTTTTTTATTCCTCCCCCAAAATAAAAAGAAAAATATATTTATATTCATATTAAAACCCCACTTTTATTAGCTTTTGGGGGAGAGTTCTTTTGCTAAAGAGATGTGGTCCCTGTAGGTAGACCACGCTTCAATGGAATGCAACATATCCAAGTATATATGGAAAGCACAAATTGGACTTGGTAGGTTTTAAAAATAGAAGTGAAGAATAAGATGGGTAGGTAGGAGAAGGGATCCAGGAAAACCTGTGGGAAGAGATGTACATAGTCAAACCCATAGAATGTAACTCTTAAATAACTAATGATAATTACAGAGATAAATAAATAAATAACCAATTTAATAATTTTGTGCACATGGGAAAATTATTTAATTCTCTGGGATTCAGTTTACCTTTCTGAAAACTTCACTGCAGCCTGACACCAAAACACAGGCCTCCCACTATGCTAAGTTCTTCCTCTATGACCCAGTAACAACCCAGCCTGACTCAGTTTGATCATCTGTAAAATGAACCTGAAAGATATTAACATAGGCTTCATACATACATTATAAAAATAAGTGATTTGTTTAAGTGATTCCTTACTTTTCCACAGCATAAAGCATCACTTGGGTCACAGTATGATATGATAAAATAACTATGACAATATATCCTCTCCAGAATTGTGGCTTGAGTATTAATTCTCAAGAATTAGCCTTGCCTGCTAATTAACTAGGTGATCTTCACCTAGTTGAATGATTATAGACTAGAAAGGATCCCAACATTGCTATTTCACGAGTTGAGGCTCTCTGGACCTAAAACACACAATTTTCCATAAGTGTGAAGAGGCCTTTGGAAAATATTGAGCACTGTCATTATATGATTGCATGAGAAGTCTGGTGACCACTAAGAACCTGCAGGTTTATGTAGCCACTCTATTTCTTCAAAATAAGCACTAATTGCCTTCATACACAGTGAGTTTGAGTAACATAGATTAACAAGAATTTAAGGAAGCCAAAACATCCCATGCCACAAAGCAGTTTATGTGTGGATGACAATATATTTCTTCAAAATCTTCTTAATTAACTGTTTCTCCTTCCTCCAGAAATGCAGATCATTAAAGTGACTTTCAAAAACTGCAAAGTTTCTGAAATGTAAAAAGCAATGTGCACAGTGGCATTCATCATTATATTAACTTTAGAACTGCTTGAAGATGCACTGGGTATTCATTATCAGGCATCTCCATTAGCATGACAGAAAATTGATAGGATAGAGGTAATTATCCAGTTAAAATGATGTATATGTGAACTAAAGTTTCTCTCTAAAACACATGTTCTTTGACAACAACAGATAACACAATTCTCAACCAGTGGGGGCATGGCTGTGTACCTCAAAGGAGAGGTATGTTGTAAGATAAACACAAAGAGTAGGGTCTCCTTTGCACGATCTCAGATGATTAAACAAACTTTTGTACTCACTATAGGGCCAAAGCAAGTACTGACATTTACTGCAAAGGAACTTCACACATCAATAGTTAATTGAACACCAAAGGAGTCTTTAAAATTTTGCATTCCGTAATACTCTCTCAAATGCTATGTATACAGTGATATCTCATAGGTACATCAATACTTCACATTTTTTTTCAGAAAATGTAAGACTTTGTCTTTGTGGTTGAGAAGAAAAGATCTTAAGTGACCACAAAGTGGGGTCAAGCAACAGACTACCTGTGACATGAAAACAGAAAAGATATTATTGGGGGATATACGGACGAAAACAGGAAATGGATAGTGAATGTGAATGGAAAAGTAGAAGGGAAGCCATTAAGAACAGAGTATATGGCTTTGACCCCCATCGCCAGGCTTCTGCCAGAGTGCCAGATACCTGCGAGAGACCCACGAGGAAATACCCTGAGTCCCAACCTGCCTGATCTTTGACCCCCATCACCAGACCTCTGTCGAAGGAGAGACATCTTAGAGAGTTTGGACCACCCAGAGATACAGACATCGAACTCCTAACCCACCTATGCCCACTAGGAGAGTAGCATAAAGGGAGAGAGACTCCACCTGCACTCATTGGAAGAAGCAATGGGAACAAAGCAATACAAGAAAACACTGGAAAATAGAAAGACAAGCATGACACCACCAGAAGCTAGGAACTCTACTCCAACTAGACCTGAACAACAAAGCAGATGAAACAGAAGAGAATGACTTAAAAAATAAGTTCATAAAAATGATAGAAGCCCTCAAAGAAAAACTGAGAAAATCTCTTAAAGAAATGAAAGAAAAAACAAGCAAAAATTTGGAAGAAATAGAGGAAAAGACCAAGCAAAAAATGCAAGATATGAACAAATCTCTTCAAACAGTTGAAGGGAACTACTCAAACAGTTCAAGACTTGAAAACTGAAATAGAGACAATAAGGAAAACAAAAATTTAGTGAATGCAGGAAATAGAAAAACTGAGCAAACAATCAGGAACTACAGATGTAAGCATAACCAACACAATACAAGGGACGAAAGAGAGAATCTCAGGCGCTGAAGATAAACTAGAGAAAATAGATTCATCAACCAAAGAAAATCTTAAATCCAACAAATCCTTAGCACAAAGCATCCAGGACATGTGGGACACCATGAAAAGGCCAAACCTAAGAATAATAGGCATACAAGAAGGCGAAGAAGCCCAGTTCAAAGGTGCAAAAAACATATTCAACAAAATCATTGAAGAAAACTATCCCGATCTGAAGAAGGACATGCCTATGAAAGTACAAGAAGCACACAGAACACCAAATATACTGGACCAAAGAAAAAAGACCCCTTGACACATAACAATCAAAGCACCTAACATACAGAATAAAGAAAGAATATTAAGAGCAGAAAAGGAAAATGGCCAGGTAACACATGAAGGCAGACCTATCAAAATTACACTTGACTTCTCCATGGAAATTCTCAAGGCCAGAAGGTTCCTGTATAGATGTTCTACAAGTACTAAGAGTCCAAGTATGCCAACCTAGACTACTATACCCAGCAAAACTCTTAATCACTATAGATGAAGAGAAAAAGATATTTAATGACTAAGCCAGATTTTCACAATAGGTATCTACAAATTCAGCCCTACAGAAAGTTCTGGAAGGAAAAATTCAACCCAAGGAAGTTAACTATGCTCACAAATACATAGACAATAGATAATCTCACTTCACCAGAACCGAAGGGTAAAGCAGGACAAATATATTCACAATAACACCACCAAAACAAATCTAAAACAAACAAGAATTAACAATCAATGGTCCTTACTTTCCCTCAACGTTAATGGTCTGAACTCGCTTAGAAATGACACAGGCTGACAGAATGAATACAAAGACAGAATCTATCCTTCTGCTACATACAAGAAACACATCTAAGCTTCTAAGACAAACATTAGCTCAGAGAAAGGGTTTGGAAAAGATCTTCCATAAATGGACCCAAGAAGCAAGCAGGAGTAGCTATCCTAATATCTAACAAGTTAGACTTCAAACCAAAATTAATCAAAAGAGATGAAGAAGGTCATTTTGTGTTCATCACAGGAGAAATTCATCAGCACAAAATCTCAATTCTGAACATCTATGCCCCAAATACAAAGACACCCACATTCGTAAAATAAATTCTACTAAAATCCAATGTTCTCATAAAACCTCACACACTTGTAGTGGGAGACTTAAATACCCAACTCTCACCACTGACCAACAGACAGAAACTTAACAAAGAAACAAAAGAACTAACAGAAGTTATGTCCCAATTGGGTTTAACAGACATCGATAGAACATTACCTCCAAACACAAAAAAATATACCTTCTTCTCAGCTCCACAAAGAACCTTCTCTAAACTCGATCACATACTACGCAACATAAAAAACTTCAACAGATACAAAAAAATTTGGAATAGTCTCCAGTATCTTATCTGACCACCATGTTGTAAAGTTGGAATTCAACAGCAACACAAAACCGTAGAAACCCTACAAACTCATGGGAATTGAACAATTCGCAATTGTACCATACCTGGGTCAAAGAAGAAATAAAGAAAGCAATTAAAGACTTCCTAGAATTCAAGGAGAATGAGGACACAACATATCCGAAGTTATGGAATACCTTGAAAGCATTGCTACTAGGGAAGTTCATCACACTAAGTGCCCATATGAAGAAAGCAGAGGTCACATTAGAGAATTAACAGCAAAACTGCAAGCCTTAGAAAAAAAGAAGCAAACTCACCCTGGAGGAGTAAACACCAGGAAATAATCAATTTGAGGGCTGAAATCAATAAAGTAAAAACCAGGAGAACAACACAAAAAAATCAATGCAACAAAGAATTGGTTCTTCAAGAAAATCAACAAGATAGACAAACCTTTACCCAAACTAACGAGAAAGCAGAGAGAAAACATGTAAATTAACAAAATCAGAAATGAAAACAGGGACATAACAACGGACACTGAGGACATCCACACAATTTGCAAGTCATGCTTTGTAAACCTCTACTCTACAAAACTTGAAAATTCAAAGAAAATGTACAAATTTCTGGATAACTATCACTTACCAAAATTAAATCAAGAACAAATAAGCAACCTAAATTGACCTATAAGCCCTAATTAATTAGAAGAAGTCATCAAAAGGGTCCCTACTTTAAAAAAAGACAAGGCCAAACAGTTTCAGGTCAGAATTCTACCAGAAATTCAAAGAAGAGCTAATACCAATACTCCTCAAATTTTTCCACGCAATAGCAACAGAAGGTTCATTACCAAATATGTTTTACAAGGCTACAATTACCAAATTATTCAATGCTCACAAAGACACAACAACGAAAGACAACTACAGACTGATGAACTCAAAAATACTCAACAAAATTCTGGCAAATCAAATCCAAGAACCCATAAGAAAAATATCTACTATGACCAAGTAGGCTTCATCCTTGATTTTCAGGGATAGTTCAACATAGGAAAATCTATCAAAACAAAATGAACAAGAAAAACCACATGATCATCTCAATAGATGCTGAAAAAGCCTTTGACAAAATTCAACACCCTTTCTTTGATAAAGGTCTTGGAGAGATCAGGGATAATAGGAACATAGCTAAACATAATAAAAGCAATATCCAGTAAACCAACAGCCAATGTCAAACTGAATGGAGAAAAGCTTAAGGTGATTCCTCTAAAATCAGGAATAAGACAAGCTGCCCTCTCTCTCTCCACATATCTTCAATATAGTACTTGATGTTCTAGGTAATGCAATAAAATAACAAAAGTTTATCAAGAAAATACAGATTGGAAAGGAAGATGTAAAACTGTCACTATTTGCTAATGATATGATAGTTTACATAAGTGAGCCAAAAAATAACAAACAAACAACAAAAAAATACTCTACCAGGCAGGGAACTCCTACAGCTGATAAACACTTCTAACAACCTAGCAGGATACAAGATAAACTCAAAAATCAGTAGCCCTACTATATACAGACAACAAAGGGGCTGAGAAAGAAATCAGAGAAACATCACCCTTTACAATAGCCACAACAACATAAAGTATCTAGGGGAAATGCTTACCAAACAAGTGAAAGAACTATATAGCAAGAATTTTGTATCTTTAAAGAAAGGAATTAAAGAAGATACTAGAAAATGGAAAGATTTCCTATGCTCTCTGATAGGTAGGATAAACATAGAAAAACTGGCAATCTTGACCGAAGCTACCTACAGATTCAATGCAAACCCCATCAAAATCCCATCACAATTCTTCAAGGACCTTGAAATAAAAATTCTCAACTTTATATAGAAAACCAAAAGACCCAGGATAGCCAAAACAACCCTATACAATAAAGGAACATGAGGAGGCATCACAATCCCCAACTTCAAGCTCTACTATAGAGCTATAATCCTGAAAACACCTTGGTTTTGGCAAGAAAATAGACAGGTAGACAAATGGAATCTAATTGAAAATACTGATATTAACCCACACAACTATGTTTTAACAAAACAGCTAAAAATATACAATGTAAGGAGGAAAGCACATTCAACAAATGGTGCTGACACAAAAGGATGATGGTGTGTAGAAGACTGCAGATTGACCCATGTCTATTACCATGCACAAAACTTAAGTCGTATGGATCAAAAACCTCAATATTAATCCAGCCACACTGAACATCTTAGATGAGAAAGTGGGAGGTACCCTTGAACAAATTGGTACAGGAGACAGCTTCCTGAACATAACTCCAGTAGTGCAGACACTGAGACTGACAATTAATAAATGGGACCTACTCAAACTGAGAAGCTTCTGTAAGGCAAAGGACACAGGTGAAAGAACAAACGGCAGCTCACAGACTGGGAAAAGATCTTCACCAACCCTACATCTGACAGAGGGATGATTTTCAAAATATACAAAGAACTCAAGAAATTAGTTACCAAAACACTAAATAACTCTATTTTAAAAATGGGGTACAGAACTGAATAGAGAAGTCTCAATAGAAGAAATCAAAAGGGCTGTAAGACACTTAAGAAGGTACTCAGCATCCTTAGTTATCAGGGAAATGCAAATCAAAACAACTCTGAGATACATCTTACACATACCAGAATGGCTAAAATTAGAATCACCAAGGACAACTTATGCTGGAGAGGATGTGGAAAAAGGGGAACACTCCTCTAGTGCTGGTGGGAGTGCAAACTTGTACAGCCATTTTGGAGATCAATATGGTGGTTCCTCAGGAAAATGGGAATCAGTCTACCATAGGACTGGCAATCCCACTCTTATGCATATACCCAAATGACTCACATTCATGCAACAAAGACATGTATTCAACTATGTTCATAGCAGCATTATTTGTAATAGCAAGAACCAGGAAGCAACCTAGATGCCCCTCAACTGAAGAATGGATAAAGAAGATGTGGCACATTTACACAATGGAATACTACTCTGTTGACAAAAACAAAAACAATAGAATCTTGAAATTTCCAGGCAAATGGATAGAATTTGAAGAAACCATGCTGAATAAGGTAACCCAGTCACAAAAAGAGGAACATGGTATGTACTCACTCATATATGGATTTTAGACATAGAGCAAAGATATACATACCAGCCTATAATTTACACCACCAGAGAAACTAGGATACAAGGAGGAACCTAAGAGATTCATACAATGTCCCTCACAGAAGGGGTAAGGGACAAGATCTCCTGAGCATATTGGGAGTGGGGGACTGTGAATGGAGAGGGAGCTAGGAGAAAGAAAAGGGGAGGAGAGGAAATCATGTGGGACTAGGAAGTTTCAGTCAAGGGAGGAAGAGAGGAGAGAAGAGAAAAAGGCAAAGAAAGAGAGAGAGAAAGAGAGAGAGAGAGAGAAGAGAGAGAGAGAGAAAGAGAGAGAGAGAGAGAAAGAGAGAGAGAGAAAGAGAGAGAGAGACCATAAAAGAGGGAGCCATTATAGGTTTGAAGAGAAAACTAACTCTAGAGAAATGTCCAGAGACCTACAAGACTGACCCCAACTAACAATGTGAGCAACAGTGGAAAAGCTACCATAAGTGTCCTTCCCTGATAATGAGATTGATAACTAACTTACACACCATCATAGAGCTTCATCTAGTAGCTGATGGAAACATAAGCAGACACCCACAGCTAAACACTGAACAGAACTAGAATCCAGATGCAGAGAGGGAGGACAAGACCAGGCTACAGCAACCCACAAAAAACAACTGACCTGAACAAAGAGGAGCAAATGGGCCCCTAGACTGATAGCTGGGAATGAGATTGATAACTAACTTATGTGCCATCCTAGAATTCATCTAGTAGCTGTTGGAGACAGGGGCAGATACCCACAGCTAAACACTGTGCCAAACTCCTGGAATTCAGTTGTAGAGAGGAAGGAGTGATAAGAAAATGGGGTCAAGACCAGGCTACAGAAACCCATAAAAACAGCTGACCTGAACAAAGAGGAGCTTATGGACCCCGAGACGATAACTGGGAATCCAGCATGGGACTGACTCAGACCCCCTGAACATGGGTCTCAGAAGGCCTGAGCAGTTTAAGAGACCTCTCACAGTGAAACCAGGATGTATCCCTGAAACCAGGATGTATCCCTGGTGCCTAAAAGGACTTTGGCAACACATTCCCCGTGGAAATATTCCCTTAACCTAGAGGCCCGATGGAGGGCCTAGTCTGTACCAGGAATGACTTGACAGATTTTGTTGATCTCTCCTGGAAGGCACCACCCTCCCTGTGGAGTGGGGGGGGGAGATGGGATGGGAAGGTGGTCAGGGGGCATTGGAGGGAGGGACACAAGGAGGGAGGGACAGAGGGAGAGGTAACTGGGATCAATACGTATCATAAGAAAATAAATAAATACATAAATAAAATAGATTATATGAAAATGTTAATGGAACTCATTATTTTGCATGCTAGCTTTAAATTATGATAAACACCTTTTTTGACACTTTCTGAAATCTCTACAAAATGCCAAAAACTGAATCTCAGAACTTATACATTTGAAAAAAAAATGAAACAGCATCTGAAAATAATATATTTAAAAGGATTTCTGCAAGTTTTGTGGAATTGTTAAAAATAGTTTTGTCTCTCCCTACTCCATTCCTGAATCTGTTGTCAAGTGGGCATTTTGTCTTTGTGTCCTCCCACTTTCTTATCCTGATATGGCCACGAAACCTCCTCCTCAAACATGGTTGCTATGGGACTCGGATTCACTACTCTGATAAAGTGGGCACATTTTCCTTTGCTGGTAGCTTGTTCAGCCTTCTCTCCCGTGTGGAAAACACAAGTACAAATACTGGGGGTAAATGTTCTTTATGAAAATAATGGTTAGGGGGTGTAAAACAGTTAAAAGCACTTGCTTCTTTTTCAGAGGACTGGCATTCCGGTGCCAGAAACTATGTCCAATGACTCTCAAACCACTTTAACACCAATTCTAGGGAATCCAATGCAATGTCTGAACACCATGGCACCAAGCACATACAAAGTTCATATACATACCTGCAGGCAGTCACACATACACATGAAATAAAAGTAACTGTATTTTAAGGAGTTACGCCTCTAATTCTGTCAGAGTAAGTCCTTATCAATTTTTACAATTCCTCCTGCATCCCAGTACTGATGCCCTTGAGTTCTCCATATCATACATGCCCAGAAGGTCTTACCTACTGACGAAGAAGAGTACCAAAGCAGCTTCAGTGAGGAGACAGCCTTTGAACTGTGTCTTAAGATATGGGCAAAGACAAAGATAAGGAAAGAACAGTCTAAAAATTAGAAATATATATGAAATACTAAGCAGTATTTATTGGAATATGAACATTCATTATTAAAAATGGTGGTTTGTACTCATTGTGTACAGAACCAGAAATTTATATTTTAACAAATGACCATGTTCTTCTCACACTAGTGGTTCTCAGGTGACAATTAGAGAAGTAAATTTATCCCACAAATATTTTAATAAGTCAGATAGTGTATGTTCATTTGTATCAATACTAAGAGGAAACCTGTTGAACATTTGTGGTGAGAGTTAGGGTCTGTGTCAAATTACTGTGATTAGGATACAGTAAGATAAATCCTGATCCCTTAGCAATGAGGAGAAATGACATGCTGAGAAAATTCTGCATATGAAGGAATTATTTCTTCTTTTATATGTCTTATATGTCTTTCTAACTCCAAGAAAACCAAAATTCCTCAAGTATATAATGTACACTGCTGTTTTGCATTCACAGAACAGAAGAAATTTCTTCTGTTCTCCTAAATACCCTTCTGTCAAAATGTTATTACACTTCATGTTTTAAGCTGGCACTTCATGGGGTTTGGCCTCAAAGCTTTTGATACCTGAAAAAGGGAAATTCTACACATGATGGAAATGTACTCAAAAGTCAAAAATTGAGAGTAGGATGAATGATGTGTGTGTGTGTGTGTGTGTGTGTGTGTGTGTGTGTGTGTTAGCAAGTCTATAAATTTAATGACTAACCCATTACATGAACGCATAAAATTAGGATATTGTGTTCAATCTACAAATGTTCTAGATAGCTGCTGCCTATTATTTAGCAGATTCTATTTTACCACCAAGCTACCACTGAACAATTGAACAAACACAACCAAACACAACTGATACTGTAATAAGAATATGACTAGGTAGGTCTGCAAAAAAAAAAAAAAAAAAGCTGCACATAAAGATGTAGAGAATATATTTTAACAAAAATGAGGTAAGAGTGCCACTTCATCTTATGAAGTGTAGCTATATGCTTTACCTGAGACATTTCAGACATAATAGTTTTATGCACTATTTTTATAACCTTTAGATAAGAATGCAAAGCCATACTTTTCACTGAAAGTAGAGGAGAAGAAAGTGTGCTTAGTAATACTGTGGAAAATGCTTTAAGCTAGTGAAGAGTATTCAACCAAGGTAGCGTCAAAATATAATCACTGGGTCTGTTGTCTAAAGGGAAATTTTTCATGATACAGTGGGCTTCTGAATCTTCCCCCGACACCCACTAAAACACATGCAAGAAGCAAAAATCCACACCAGGGACAATGTGTTTGTTTCATGTTGGAGCAATTACTGTCACAACTGAAATAGGCTTAGAGCCCAAAGCATGTTAGGACATTGCTAAGAACGTGGCAATATGAAATGGGAAGATGATAAGACTAATATAGAGAAAGACAGTAATACTACTTTTGAAACAAGCTTATGAGTGAGTAAAGAAAATAATGGTTTCTGTCAAAACCTTAAAACATTTATGTACATGTAATATGCATCATTCATAGAGTACATACCTAGCTAGAGTGCATGAAGCCCTAGATTAAGTTCCTAGAACTCCTAAAACTAAGGTGGTAGCCTGTGGAAATGACCGTGTCTATAAAATCCTTGCTACACAAGTATGGCAACACCCAAACCAGCACTCATATAAAAATCCAGGCATGGCAACAAACAGCTGAGAATAGCAAAGCATATCTGTAATCCCAGTGCTGGAGGATGAGGCAGACAGCCATATACCAGGCACTCACTTGCTGGTCAGTCGTTCTAGCTAAATTGATTTTCATGTTCAACAAGACTGTGTGTATAGTTAGTTTTAACTGTAACTTTACATAGTCTAAAGTCTCCTGATAAGGAAATCTCAATTGAGGGATTGCACAGATGAGGTTAGTCTGCAGGCATGTCTGTGGGGGCTTGTCTTGATTATTAATTGATTTAGGAAGATGATGTCATTCTATAAATATGTTCCCTTATTGGTTAATGAATAAAGCACTGTTGCCAAATAGGAAGGCAAGATAGGCAAGAATAGGAGACAAGGAGGATTCTGGGAGAGGTACTAAAGAGGAGTCAAGATGTAGGATGTGAGAGAAGAGGTCTGGACCATCTCTCCAGTAAGATGAGACCATATGTGTTGCGGCAGGTTTCTCCCCGCCGGCCTCCCCGTCCTGCCGCCATTGTCCTGCAACCACATGTGCCCCAAATAACACTCTGAGACTCTGTATTTGATACAATCCTGTTGGCCAGTTACCATTATTGTTAATGGGCTAGCTCTGCCTTAATCATTAACCCATTTCTACTTATCTAAGTATTTCCACGTGGTCGTCTTATCCGGGAGCCAAGCGGCAGGCTTCCTGCTTCTTCCCTCGGCTACATCTCGACCCCTACCTACTACTTCCTCTTCCTCTCTCTTCCTCCTGGTCTCCTAGCCCCGCCTATCTTGTTTCCTATTGGCCACAGGGCTTTATTAACCAGTATGAGAAACATATATACAGAATAACATCTCCCATCATCTCCTCTTTTCTGTCTAAAGTAAAAGAAGGTGTTTAACCTTAACATAGCAAAATATACCATTCAACAGTTATCAAATAAGAATCACAGTTAACAATATTTAGTCCATTAACATTTTGTAAGACTTAAAGAAAATATCATCTATCCTATCTTTGTGAGTCTAGAGTCCTATATGTAATTTATCTTTAATCCTAAATAAGGAAAACTATAACCATAACTATCTATCTTCAACTCCTTCAAAGACCACAGAAGGATAATATATAAACTCTAGAAATGACAGAGACAACTCATTGCCTGGTCAGTCACCCGAAGTTCTTCTGTAATGTTCCATCTTCAGCCCATAGGCCATAGTGTGTGTCCAGACTCCTCAACAAGGCAGGAAACTTTTCTCTGTGTCCTGTAGACTGTCTGGCTGTCTGGCTGTCTGGCAGCCTCTTCCATGAAGCAGGAATCTGTAGCAATGTCCATCTTGCATCAGCAGTCACCTTTTTGTGGGTCCTGCATGTCCAGTTTCTACAACATAAAGTCAAACAGTCCAGAAGAGCAGTACCTTGCCCAGATGGCTAGTCTTGCCATATTAGAAGCAAACTCCATAATGTGTTTCTTCGATGTCCATCTTCCTTTCTTCTATAGGTGGTGTTACCAGGAGCAGTTGTGCCTCATTGTCAAGAAAATCCCTAAATCATTTTAAATGCCATATTCTGTAGGTCTTTGAAAGGTTTGAAGAATGCCTATTCATCTCAAATACATCTCTGCATATCTTGAAATCTAAACTAACTTAACTCTAAGTTTTTACTATCATAGGTAACTCTCTATAATCTGTACTAAATTATACATTACATTTTCCAATGAGCTATATAAACACAATACCTATACAAGAGGAGAAATATACATATTACAAAATTGACCTTAAATTGTATCAATAAAAGAAAATCCATTCCAAAGCAAAGTATTCATATCTATACCATAATTCCCTTTTTTCCTTTAAAAAGATTGTTTGTGGTTATAGCCATTTATAACCAAGTCCATTTAAATGAAAACAAACATTTATAAACAATATTTGGGAATTTGGGCGTCGTTCTTTCCAAACTACTTCCTGCTGGTAGAGGGCGCTGTTATGGGGGTCCAAAGAAGATGCAGAAATCTTGGCAGTTGTCTGCGAGGCCAGCGGGGAGACCTGCTGTAACATAATGGTACCAGAAGCGGGATTGAGAACTTTCGCTTAAAACTTAACAAAAGCTTAAAAAACAGTTTTTAGAAACAAGGGAACAGAGACTAGCAAGACTTCTTGGTAGCAGCATTTTCTCGATTGGATTTGTTTTGCTGTAGACAGAGATTTGCGCGGCTCCTTTAAGGGAGGTTTCCAAAATTAGCATAAGCGGCAAAAAGCCGCCTGGCTTTTAAAGAGCTCTGCTAACAATTCATTGGTGTGTACAAGAGCTGCAATGAAGGTTTACACTGTGTTTTTAAAAATACACTGGCTTGGGAGAGAAAAAGAAACAGGATACAATGGTTTAAAAAAGAAAAAAGGAAGTAGAATTAATCCTAGTACTCGGCAGACAGAGGCAAGCAGATCTCTGTGATTTCAAAGTAAACCTGGTATGGAGTGAATTCCAGGACAGAAAAAAGTTAAACAGAGAAACCCTGTCTCAAAATATGTAAAAATAGAAGTAGAATAAATAGAGTAATAAGAAAGCCACGTAAAGATGGAAAACACAGAGAAATTGTGGATACTATATGCACTTCTGTTGTCTTTAAATTATTTGATTGCTGAGAAAATAACTACTGATAAAAGAAATGCTGCTGGATTAATTCAATTTATATATTTTAAAAATGCTTTGACTCCAAAATTTAAGCCTAAGGACAAGTTACTGGGGAAAAAGATTTCTATTTTTGTTTCCACAGAAAATGAAAAGCTATGGATTCTTTCCAGACTTATATGGTTTGATCAAGCCAGACCCCCTGAAACAGCTCCCCAGGTGATCCAACATTCAAAGCAGTTGAGACACATATGGAAACATTTAGATTGATAGCAATGAGCTAATATTTAAGATAGAGCCAGCCAAATAAGAAACACTAGTAACCAGCCAACAGTTTTATAATTAATAGTGTCTCTGGGTGTTATTTTGGGACTGATACAGTTCTGAGACCAGGCTGGTGGGAAACTGTAACAGAGGGTCCAACCTACTCCTGGCATTGTTATTATGTAGAAAAGTGTTCCTGGACTAGGTAAGAAAGGTGCTAAGCATGAGAGTATGCGCAAGCAAGCCAGAAAATGGTGTTCCTTTATAGATTCTTCAGGTTAAAGACATGACTTCCCTCAGTGATGACTATAAACTGGAGGCATCAACCAAACAAAGTCACACTTCCCCTAAGTAGGCTTTGGTCAGAGTGTTTCACATCAACATAAATCTAGACATCCTATGTCATAAGATAGTGTAGAAAATTATAAAAGAAGATACTTTACAGTGACCTCTAGCCTCCATGTGAACATGTGCATATATGTAAACACACTTACATGAACATATTCACAAATGCACACTCCTCAAATTCAGTATTGAGGCAAAACTCAATCCAGGCAACAATTACAGTTAATCCAGTGAGAAATCTAAGAAGCAATTAAATACATAAAATAAAAGATTTAATTAGTAAGATCCTAATTTGTCTTTTCTTTTTTTTTTTGCTTTTTATATTAATAATATAATTTAAAAATTTTACATGTCGATCCCAGTTTCCTCTCCCTTCCTCCATTCCTCCCTCCTTCCCTCCCTCCCCCTCTTACCCTCTTTCCCTTGTGACATGCACCTTGGCCACCCTCCTTTCCCAGTCTTTTCAAAAACAGTAGGTTCTTAAACCCGCTGCTAACCAAGAGTATCAGTTCCCTTGTAATGAACTGTAATGTTATGGTATCAGAAATCTAGGTATCTCTGTTCCAAAATTCAAATACTATAAATAATAAGATGAAGGATCTAGAATGGACCTACAGAATTATTGTTACAGTTTTGTAGCACAATAAGTATTAGTTACTACAATGATAATTACTTTGTAAATATAGCACAATTACTTGAATAGTCAGTAGATCAGCAACTCATAAAGACAAACATTAAATTGGGGGTGGCTTACTTACAGTTCAGGAGTTTAGTACATTATCATCATGGAAGGACATGTCAGCATGCAGGCAAACATGGTGCTGGAGAAGTAGCTCAGCATACTTTATCTTTCAGGAAACAAGAAGTGATCTGTGTGTCACACTGAGCAAAGCTTTAGCAAAAGATAAAACCTGCCCCCACAGTGACACACTTCTTCCAACAAGGCTACACCTACTCCAACAAAGCCACACCTCCTAATAACACCACACCCTATAGGCTTATGGGGGCCCATTAAATTCAGACTACTATGCCTGTTATACAATATCAAATGGTCAGCCCTGAAAATGTATACATACAAATAACATTATATCACTTGAGCAGGTTGTAGTTATATATTTAGAAAAGTGTGTGTGTGTGTGTGTGTGTGTGTGTGTGTGTGTGTGTATGTAACAATGGTTAAAGTAAAAGAGGCCAAGTATTTAAAGAATATTTAGATTACATACAAGGGTTTTGAAGGTGGAAATTATTTAATTTTATTATCTAAAAATGTAGAATTAACAATGTATGAACAGGAACAAAAATAAAAATTTACATTATGTAAAAGAAAGAATAGAATATAGGAAGTATAAGTACCAAAATGAGGTAGATAAAAGCAAAAATGTTTCTGGAGTCAAATAAAAGTACAAATTTTAGCTCTTCTACACTTTTATAAAATGCGACAAATTATTTAAATTCTCCCTGCCTTTGTTTGCCCTTCCATAAAATAGGTATAAAATACCTTAATAAATTGTTAAAAGGATTAAACTGATATGGAATATATAAGTCATTTAGTGTGTCATTTGATATGTACTTATCACCCATTAAATGAAAACAAATATGCTTTTTCTTTTCCCATTTAACTAGTTCAAGGATCATAATTAATCGGTAATTTTTTTATATCTGTGGGCTAGGTTGGAAATAGCCAATAACTTTAGACAATAAAAGAAGCATAGTAAGAGCTAGCAAGATGATAATGGCTGAATGTGATGTTGATAACAAAAATAAAAGTGTTAATAGACTTTTTTCAGTTTTAACTATATGATGACTCTAATGGACGTTACAAATACTACAACATATCTTCTAAGTGGAGAAATACAATGGTGGCAGATTTTTAGATAGTTTGTCACCACCAAACTCCTAAATTCATGTAGGAGTTCAAGTCTCAGAGTTGTGTGTTAATTTTACAAAGAAAGAAGAAAGTTTCTAGGTGTGATGTTATACACCACTAATCAGAGAACTTGAGACGCACAGGCTGCTGATTCTCTGTGAGTTTGGAATCAGCCTGGTCTATGTAGCCAGATCCAGGCAAGCCAGAAATACAAATTAAAGAGGGTTAAAATCTTATTTAGTTATAATGTGTAAATAAGGGACCACTGGAGATACTGTTGAGAATTGATAAAGCCATTAACGCCAAGACTCCAGTGACTGAGTCCTGGTAGGTTTACATGAACAGGGGAGAAAAAAAGACATACATACTTACATACATACAAGTATTCGTTCTTGTTTAAAGGCATACAGTGTTCTTTATACCTTATTACTCCGCCAGCAAGCAGGCAATTGCTACAAGAAAACCTTTCATATTGTCCTTCCAGAATCATGAGCCCCAATCACATCTCACCTCATTTACAAAACATATTATCACAGGTGTTTAATTTTTGTATTTCAAAGTTCATCAACATACATGATTAACAAAAACTTTTAATGCCTCTTCCCACTTACTATAAAGAATGTAGACAACTATTTCCTCTATCTAGGCATTGACTCAAAAATTATTGTGGTCTAAATTCCAGCAGAACATTAGGTTGCCTATCGATCCCCTTCCTATATAAGAGTGTCCCATGATGGATTGGTTGGGAAATGTTTTTCATTTTTGTTTATTTTACTACCAATATTTTATTGGAGTGCTTTATTCAACTCTAAAGCCATGGCCAGCTAAAATGGCAATTACTCTATTTCACTTAATGAAAAGGAAACTAATGAATTCAATCTAAGGTAATTAGAGAAAATAAATCACCACTTTGGGGAGGAGTGCTGGCTCATCTCGGCTCTGGTGACTTCCAGGTGTGAAATACAAATTGCAACTCCTAGTACTCCTAGAATAAAAACTTTAGGGAAGAAAGAAGTCACTCACGTAGAGGAGCTCCTAGGAGATTCTTTTGTACCCAGAAAATAATCCATTTCTAATCTATGCCCCTTCAGAGCATGGCTTTTTAACTCTAAAGCAGTAGTTCTCCACCTTCCTAATACTGTGACCCTTAAATACAGTTCCCCATGTTGCAGTGACCCCCAAACATAAAATAATCTCATTGCTACTTTATAATTGTAATTTTGTTTCTGTTGTGAATAATAATGCAAATATCTGATGCACATGATGGTCTTAGGGACCCTTGTGAAAGGGTCATTTAACTCCAAAGGAGTTGTGACCCTCAGGTTGACAACCACTGCTCTAAGGGGAAATTTTCACAAAGGTTTTGCATTGGGGAAAGCAGAAAACTACCTAAAAAGCTTCAGAGTCAGATACTTCGGAGCTCTTTGAAAACTAGTTGTGAGCCAAACCAAGTTATTTAACTTCCATTAGATCAATTTCTCTCACCTGAAAATGAAAATCAGGTTGATAGCTAGGCTATAAGGTTTGTTATTATACAAAACTTAATGAGTTCATTACAGTAGCCTCCCCTAGCACTACTCTCAGAGGACATGTTCCAAGTCCTTCTATGAATGCCTAAAACTGGATGAACTCTATATATGTTGTTTTATTGTACATATTCACATGATAAAGTATAGTTTATATGTTTTGAATAGTATAATAGTAATTTATATTGTTTGTTGATATTGTATATGGTGATGATTCTCTGATTTTTTTCTCAGCCCCTTTCTCATCTGTATATAGTAGGACTACTTATTTTTTGAGTTTATCTTGTATCCTGCTAGTTTGCTGAAGGTGTTTATCAGCTGTAGGAGTTCCTTGCCTGGTAGAGTTTTTTCATTCTTTCTTTCTTTCTTTCTTTTTTGTTTTTGGATTGCTTATGTAAACTATCACATCATCTGCAAATAGTGACAGTTTCACTTCTTACTTTCCAATTTGTATCCCCTTGATCTCCTTTTGTTGTCTTACTGCTTTACCTAGGACTTCAAGTACAATACTGGAGATTTGTAGAGAGAGGGCAGCCCTGTCTTGTTCCTGATTTTAGAGGAATGGCCTTAAGCTTCTCTCCATTCAGTTTGATGTTGGCTGTTGGTTTACTGTACATTGCTTTCACTATGTATAGGTATGTTGCTGTTATCCCTGACCTCTCCAAGACCTTTATTATGAATGGGTTTTGAATTTTGTCAAAGGCTTTTTCAGAATCTATTGAGATGATCATGGAGTTTTTCTTCTTCATTTTGTTTATATGGTGGATCTCACTGATAGATTTTCATAGGTTGAACCATCTCTGCAACCCAGGGATGAAACCTTGATCACGGAGGATGATTTATCTGATGTGTTCTTGGATTCAATTTTGCCAGTATTTTATTGAGTATTTTTGCATCAGTGTTCATGAGGGATATTGGTCTCTAGTTCTCTTTCTTAGTTGTATTTTTCTGTGGCTTCGGTACTAAGGTAATTGTAGTCTTGTAAAAAGAGTTAAGCAATGACCTTTCTGCTTCTATTGGTGGAACAATTTGAGCAGTATTGGTATTAGCTCTTCTTTGACTTTCTGGTAGAATTCTACAATCTTACCAAAAGCAATCTACAAGTTCAATGCAATCCCCATCAAAATCCCAGCCAACTTTTCACTGAACTTGAAAGGACAATGCTCAAATATTTATGAGCTAGCAAAAGACCCAGGATAGCCAAAAGAACCCTGTACAATAAAGGAACTTCAGAAGGCATAACCATCTCTGACTTCAAGCTCTACTATAGAGGTATAGGCCTGAAAACAACTTGATATAGGCACAAAAATAGACAGGTAGACCAATGGAATTGAATTGAAAATCCTGATATTAACCCACACACCTACTAACACCTGATTTTTGACAAAACAGCTAATAGTATACAATGGAAGGAAGAAAGTATCTTCAATAAATGGTGCTGGCACAACTGAATGATGGTGTATAGAAGACTGCAGATAGACCCATATCTATCACTATGCACAAAACTCAAGTCCAAATGAAAACTCAAGTCCAAATGGATCAAAGACCTCAACATAAATCCAGCTACACTGACCCTCTTAGAAGAGAAAATTGGAAGTACCCTTGAACAAATTGGCACAGGAGACAGCTTCCTGAACATAACACCAGTAGCACAGGTACAGAGATCAACAATTAATAAATGGGACCTCCTAAAACTGAGAAGATTCTGTAAGGCAAAGGACACAGTTGACAAGACCAAACGGCAGCCCACAGACTGGGAAAAGATCTTCACCAATCCTACATCCGACAGAGGGATCATCTCCAAAATATACAAAGCACACAAGGAACTAGTCACAAAAACACCAAATAACCCTATTAAAAATGGGGTACAGAACTGAAGAGAGAAACCCCATTAGAGGAAATTAAAAAGGCTGAAAGACACTTAAGGAATTGCTCAACATCCTTAGCTATCAGGGAAATGCAAATCAAAACATTTCTGAGATACCAACTTACTCCTGCCAGAATGGCTAAAATTAGAAACACCAATGACAACTTATGCTGGAGAGAATGGGGAGAAAGGGCAATAATCCTCCAGTGCTTGTGGGAGTACAAACTTGTACACCCATTTTGGAGAACAATGGTGGTTACTAAGGAAAATGAGAATCAGTCTACCACAGAACCCAGCAATCCCACTCTTAGGCATATAACCAAATGATCCAAATCCATGCAACAAAGACATCTGTACAACTATGTTCCTAGCAGCATTATTGATAATATCAAAAAACTGGAAACAGCCTAGATGCCCCTGAACTGAAGAATGGATAAAGAAGATGTGAAACATTTACACAATGGGATATACTCAGCAGGAAAAAAAATGGAATCTTGAAATTGGCAGGCAAATGGATGGAACTTGAAGAAACCATCCTTAATGAGGTAACCCAGTAACAAAAAGAGGAACATGGTATGTACTCTCTCATATATGGATTTTAGATATGAGCAAAGGATTGCCAGCCTATAATTGGCACTGCTAGAGAAACTAGGATACAAGGAGGCGCCTAAGACGTTCATACAAGGTCCCTCACGAAAGGGGAAAGGCATAAGATCTCCTGAGCATATTGGGAGTTGGGAGGCAGTGAGTGGAGAGAAAGAGAAGGGGAAGAGAGGAAAGCATGTGGGACCAGGATGATTGAGTCAGGGGAGGAGTAGATGAGAGAGAGAGAGAGAGAGAGAGAGAGAGAGAGAGAGAGAGAGAGAGAGAGAGAGAGAGAGAGACCATAACAGAGGGAGCCATTTCAGTGTGAAGAGAAAACGGACTCTAGAGAAATATCCAAAGACCTACAAAGATGACCCCAACTAACAATCTTAGCAACAGTGGAAAGGCTATCTTAAATGTCCTTTCCTGATAAAGAGTTTGATGACTAACTTATCTACCATCATAGAGCCCTCATCTAGTAGCTGATGGAATGAGAAGCAGACACCCTCAGATAAACACTGAGCAGAACTGAAATTCAGATGCAGAGAGGAAGGAGTGATAAGAAAACAGGGACATGACCAGGCTACAGAAACCCACAGAGACAGCTGACCTGAACAAGGGGGAGCTCATGGACCCCCAAACTGATAGCTGGGAAACCAGCATTGGACTGACTCAGAACCACTGAACATAGATCTCAGTTAAAAGTCCTGGGCAGTCTAAGGGACCTCATACAGTGGATGTATCCCTGGTATACAAAAGGACTTTGGGAGCAAATTCCCCATACTCCCTTAACCTAGAGGCAGGAGGGAGGGCCTAGTCTCTACTCCAAATGACTTGACTGATTTTGTTGGTCCCTCCTGGAAGGCATCACCCTCCTTGTGGAGGTTTTCTTTGGGGAGGGATGGGATGGGAGGGTCTTCAGGGGGCACAGGAGGGATGAAGAGATGAAGGGAGGGAGGGAGAGGGACCTGGGAGCAATGTGTAAAATAAAAAAATAAAAATAATAATAAATATATATTCCACCGGGCCTTCGTGGTACACACCTTTATTCCCAGCACTCGGGATGCAGAGGCACATGGATCTCTGTGAGTTTGAGGGCAGACTTGTCTAAAGAGCTAGTCTCCGGACAGGCTCCAAATTAATACAGATAACCTCTGTCTCAAAAGCAAAACAAAACAAAATTATATACTAACCATCTCTCATTTGCATGTGTTTATTTTTCTATGTATGCATCTGTCTGTCTCCCTCTTTTTCTCATTTCTTCCCCTCCTGCCACAGATTGGATGTGTGCACACCCCATGTTGGATGTGTATACACTGTAGATGTGCTCTGTAAGAGAATGCTTCACATTATAAGTAGACAGCATGGGATTTCAGCATGCTATGCTAAAACAAAATTTAAAATTTACAGATCTTAAATTGTCATTTCTGGACATTGTTAAACTGTAGCTGAATAAGAGTAACTGAAATACTAGAAAGTGAAATCTGCTGCTCATTAGTTATATGGAATGTAAGCCAGTATCCTGTAAATGTGTGGCAAGAATTCTACCATGGAGCTATATGTCCTTAGATTTTTGTTCATATTTACCAGAAAGAAAATCATGTTTAATATTCTATTTGTTTTTGTTCTCATTTTATTAGTTCTTTGATTTTTATACAATGTATTTTTATCACATTCATTTCCTTCACAACTCCTCCCAAATCGATCCCCACATCCCTTCCAAGTCAACACCCTGTACTCCTTTAAAAATCCTCCAAGTGGAAATTGTGCTTGGTCTAAACTGGAACATTGCCAACTCACCAGTGGCTGCAGCCTTAAACTGATTCTCTCTCTCCTCTAAGCTATCAATTGCCAATTGTTACTCTGCTAGGGATAAAACTTCATTTATACTCTACCCCATATATGCATGGGATATTTTGCCTGGCATGTGCGTGTCAGGAAGGGATCTTGTACAGGACTTTGATGGGAGATGTCATTTTATAAATATGTTTCTTATATTGGTTAATGAATAAAGCCCTGTTTGCCAATAGGAAATCAAGATAGGCCGGACTAGGAGACAAGGAGGATTTGGGGAGATGTAGTAGGAGATTCAAGATGAAGAGACTTGAGAGAGCAGAGGTCTGGCCCCTCTCTCCAGGAAGATAAGACCACATGGAAATACTTAGATTGATAGAAATGGGTTAATATTTAAGACAGAGATAGCCAATAAGAAATACTAGTAACAAGCCAACAGCTTTATATCTAATATAGCATCTCTGTGTGTTATTTGGGGCTGATGCAGCAGTGGGACCAGGCTGGTGAGAAAACTACTCGTAACAGGACTTGATTTTCATATGACTTTAAAAATATCTTTAAGTGTGCATTAACCCTGCCTGAATGGTCATTCTATCAAAAGTAATTTACAGATTCAGACACTCCGCATCTTAAAAGTAGCCTCCATGCAAATCATTGAACTGTTGTACATTGCCTACATATCAGCATATCACTACTGTTATCCTATCATTTGGCACTGTATATTGGTGAAAGTGAGAAAGGTAGTGGGTCTTGAAGACAGTGAGGAAGGCAAAAAATGGGGATAGAGAGCAGAATATAGGAGAAAATTTGGATCCTTTAAGACGTTAAATCAATATAAAATATCACATCAAGTACTTTTGTTTACATATCTCTTTCAGATTGAAACATTCCACTAAAAATCAGGAAGCTAAAGGCTTACAAGTGCATTCTGCACATATTATCCAATTTAGGTTGTATTTAAGTAAAAAGTACATAATAATCTAGTCAAATCTAAGTAAAAGTTTAGAAGGAGACATATGTAAGAGATTAAGGAGTCAGTAACTATTATAATTTACAGTTACTATGATGATACATCTGACTATGGTGGTATTGTAAACTTTGAAGAAAATAGTTTCAATATGCATTTTGGTAGAAAAATGTATCAAAACTTGTTGGGGTTCTGTATATACAGTAAAACTGAATAGTGATGCCATTCACAATGATAGGATGCACAAAAAGAAAAGCAAAAAGTGGGTGTGTAGCTCAGAAGGTACCCATACACATATCATATATTATTCATATTCATACAGTTTAATGGATATCTTAAGAAAAGATAATAATTTTGCTAATTTGGTAGTCATTTACATATAAACTGTCTTCCAGGACATGATAGTAGATAAATTTACTAGAAAAAGAACACATCATTAGGGGAAAGATGGCTCATGATAATTTATATTGAGAATTTAGGACATACATACCACATAATAGGAAATCAGCAAATGATAACTGCCCTTACTATTATTCTAGTATTAGTGTCACTAGCCATAATACATCAAAATGGGAAGCTGTGTTAACAGGAAAGGTACTAAGCTGAGAGTTACATGTAAGAGTTCACAGTTGTCCTGGATCAACTAGATCATTCCACAAAGAGAACACAAAATGAAGTAAAGGGAAATTACAACAGCTGTTCTTCAGGATGGATTGATTGTTAAGACCTTCATGTTATTGTTGGAACTGTTATTTGTTTGGCCTCAGTTCACAAGTGTCTGTGGCCAAAAAACAGAGATCATACTCCAAATGTTTGGCCCTCTAGTCTCTAGTAGTTTTCTTTTATTTTGTTGTTTTACTTCTCTGTTTCCTGTTAGATAGCTCAAAAACAATAAAGTAGCAACATAGCCAAAAGGGTCCAAATGTTGATGATACAAGGATATGAAAAAGGTGAAAAGAATCTTGATTTTATATATATATATATATATATAGCGGGGAGTAGTTCCATCAAGCTGGAATGTAACTTCACAGGACCGTCCACAGGCTGCCTCTAGTGAGATGCTTTCATAATACTGGAACTGCCTCTAGACTTTTTCCCTTCTATGTCTATCACTATGGATTCTGTTATATAAAAACCAGCTATCAAGATAAGGAAGCATCCAAAAGAATCCAATAGTTCCCATGCCCACTTACTTATATGTAAGAAGACCTGAATTAAATATCAGACAACTGTTTGATTGCTTAAAACATCAGTTCAAAGAATAGTGGAATTGTAAGCATAGGAACAAACATGAAAGATCATTCTTGAAAGAGGTTACTTTCAGTCTCACAACTTCTACCACATACAGTGTTGACAGGATGGTCATAGCCTTATTTAATTCTCTTTCTTTATTATTTCAGTTTTAATGTTTAAAATGAAATTAATTTAGCTTCTTGGTTCAAATATTTTACATATTCATTATAGAATACTTGAAAAGCAAGTAAATAGTCATATACAGACACATATAAAAAATCTCATTGCACTTTACAGACATTATACTTTTACACATTGAAGATGTATGACAATACCTCAATGAACAAGTTTGTATCTAGATGCCATTTTTCCAATAGCTTATATAATTAGCATTTGCTAGCAAGAAGTATATTAAAATATATAATATATTAAACATTAATTAGTCCCATATCCATGACAATTTGCCACTAATACATTAAAATTACTCTAGTAGTGGGACAAAATGTAAGTTAACTGTCATTTTAAAAAGAATATACTGTGGTTACACAATATTAGATACGATTCATTGTGAGTATCATATCTTTAAAAACTGCTGTTGTTCTCCTGGTGTTCTCAGTTTTAATTTGGTATATGATACTGCTCACGGAATGGTATCACTGACATTTGTTTTGGATCTTTGAACTTTTATTAACCTGATCTAAAAACTCCCTTGCATGCATATCCAGAAGCTTGTCTCCTGGTTGCCTCTAGATCCTACCAAGTTGACAACCAATATCAACTGTCACAAACCTATCCCTTATTAAATTGACATCCAAACATACAACATTTAAGCAATAACAATCCAACAATCCTCACTATTACCTCATGGCCATCTCATAATACAAACACAGTTATTTAAATTTCAAAAGTTCCAGTAACCATTTAAAACTTCAAAACCCAAGTCAGATCCAATGTAATCTCTTAACTACAACCTTGTCATCATGGACACTAACTCTCTGAAACCAAAAGCTCCAAATTAAATGATCTGTCTTACAAGTTGTCTTGGTCATAGTTTTAGCAAAGCAACAGAAAAGTAACTAAAGCAGGCCAGCTCCACCCCAGATCTCCAGCTTCTCTTGGCATATATCCTATGTTCTTTGCATCTACAATAACCTAAGAGGCTTCATAGAATCTTAACGTTTACCTTTACAGATTCATGGAATAACCTCTTAGAACCAACTTGTGGAGAATATGATCCTGCCCTATGTTGCCTTCCCTAGGCTGTTCTTTGAACTTTGGCACTAGATACCCCAAACTCTTCCATTTTTATTTTTCATGCCTCCAAAACCAGTATCATATGAACAATGCTGCCAAGTTCTACTGTATGGTCTCGATACAACCAGGGGTCCTTGAATCATCAATACATGCTGACAACTTAAGAAGACACTTTTCTTCAGTCTAGGAACCTAGCACATATAATAACACTACCTCCATCTAGATGGGGTCTTTTCACATCAGTTATCTCCATCTAGAAAATTCATCTGATGAATGCCCAGAGGCTTGATATTGGGTAGTGCTAGAGTCTGTAAAATTGACAATCAACATTAACCATCACACTAACAGAGCATAATTTTCTACCTCTGAACTCTGTACCAACTTACTTACTTATATATGTATTGGTGATATATAATGAAAAGAACTATGATATATATATATATATATATATATATATATTTAATCAAAAGAAAATGTGTGAATGAAACATTTATAAATAAATTAAGGTCTTAGGATGCAGCATAGTGTATAGCATTTGTCCACCATGTTCAAGGCCCTGGCTGCCATCCTCATAATAACAAAAATAAAAAAAAATATGAAAATTAAATATGTTCCCAAAGAAAACTGTAGGTACACAAATATACTATGAGGCTTCAACCCTCTGTGAAATGTGCATACCAAATAAAAATCCTTGATTGAGTTTCTATGGAGAGAAACACGATCTTGAAGATGGGCGGACTCATAGAAAGGGGGAAAGACCTTATCAGGAAAATTGACTTCTACTTCATCTATCTCAACTTAATGGCAACGTGTTGAAAAGCTGAGAAAAAGAACTGTCCTTTAAATCAACATGCTGAGAATTCAGTGCATGTTTATAATTAGCAACTTGTAAGGCTGCATTCTCTCTGATGATGAGCTTCATCTTGAAACCCTTCCAGACAATTTAGGACATAAATGGAAGGGTTATTACAGGCCAGATGCTGGGATTGCATGACTGAACAAGAACAATAAACACAACTCCTGACTTCCCAAAACATTGAGTCTAGTTTTCAGACAAGTAAAAGAGAATTTACAAAACTGGAGAGCAAGTGCTATAATCACAAATCATTATAAGCTCCAAGAGTTGTAGTTGGAGATTTGAGTATTAAAACATTACAGGGGAAATGATATCTACATTTACACCATAAAATAACTGAAAGTTAGAAAGAAATATTCCCTAAATTAAAAATGGGTGAAGGAAGTGGTAGAGCACATGCATAACACATGTGATCCCTGGGTTTACTCACCAGTACCACAAGAAAGGAAATTGTTAAATGATATTTTATGTAATGATTTTATTACATGAACTATTACAATTAATAATAAAACTACTCACTAGAGCTGTAGAAATTGCTCAGTTGTTAAGAGTACTCACTGTTCTTACAGAGGACCTGGATTAAGTTCTTAGGACCCATATTGTGCCTCAGAGCCATCCACAACTCCAGTTTCAAGGGATTCAATATCTTTTCTGACTTCTACAGGCACAGATCAAACACATGGTACATAGACATGAATGCAGGCGAAATATTCATACACATAAAGTTATATATAATGCATGTACACATACATAGTTTATATAAGTACATATGTGTATGTATATATACATGTATATACTGCTTACCTGAACTATAAAAATGGAAAAATAACAATAACTATTACGAGCAGGTTTTTCCCTGCCAGTCGGTCCTGCCGCCACGCCATCTACATAACCCAGAAGGCTGAGGCCTTCTGTTCGATTCATTCCTGGCAGTGTTATTTCTAGAAATAATTTGCCTACAATTTCTTTTTAGACGTCCTATCCTACCACAGTTAAAGCATCTGGCATTTTGATATCTTTTCAAACCTTTGGAGATGGCTTCTCCTACACAAGCTGCTATGTCCCCATAGTTAGGATCTCTGTTATCTTGATGTCTTCTCAGACCTTTAGATATGGCTTCTCCTACTCAAGCTTCAGTGCTATTGTCATTATACTCAATGTTGGCTATATATAGGACGCATTCATCTAAAGGTGCTGATCGAATTTTTAAAGGCCAAAGCACTTGTTTGCATTGAGGATTTGCATTCTCATAAGCTCATGATTCTATGAGTATTCACCTAGAATCTATGTCTGCTACCTCTAATTGCACTGCTCTAGACAATTTTTTTAGAAACACACTAAAACATTCTCTTGGTCCTTCCTTATCTTGGTATAGGATTCTATCCTCTCTCCTAGTTCATGAACCTTATCCCAAGCATTCAGAGCTGCTGTACTGCATAGAGACAAGATATGTTCATCATAGGCAGCTTGGGTTTCTAGGTCAGCATAAAGACCCTCACCAAGAATTTTATCTTGGGGAGCTTTATAACCTTTCTTTAAGCCCTGAAGTTCAAGAGCTTTTGCTTCCTCTCTCCATAAAGCCCTCCATTCTAATTGAGAGGAGTTTTCAAGAACAGCTGATATTAATTGATCCCAATCCTTAGGGGTTACCTTGTTATTCCTTGCCCATGATTCTATTAATTTCTTCACATATGGTGAGTGCATGCCATAAGAGATTACTGCTTTCTTTATACTTTTTAAGTCTTTCATACATATTGGTTCCACCGATATGCAATGACACCTTTTGTGTGTTTTCTCGTTGACGGTTTTTCATTAATAAATACAGGGAAAGCTTCTCTGACCCTAAATGGTGTAGGAGATTTTAAGTATTTTTCATGCCCTGTTACCTGTAGCTCTTCTTCTGATGTATCAGATTGAAGGTCTTCTAAGTTCTAAAATCTATTCACCATTGCTTCTTTCAGTGTCTGAACTTCTTGAAGCATGTAACTTTCTAGAGCCTTCATTGCATCAGTCAGTTTCTTACTTTCTCCAAATACGAATGATTCCATGTTTTTAATATTCTCATCCTTAGATATTATCTGAATGGCATGTAAACTGCCTTCCAGAAACAATGTTCTAACCGCTAGTTTGCCATTATCCTCAGACACAGAAGCGATTCTATCTGCTAGTCTTTCCATCTGATGTTACAGTTTTTAACCTTATTAGTAGCTTTATCCAACCAGGAACGAGCTGTTTCTGCTAGCGTGTTAATGCATTGCATTGTTTCTGTTTTGATTGTTGAGGCAACATCAGACATGGAACAAATTCTGTTTTCTACTTGGTCTTTTTTATGTTCCGTGTTTGTATTCTACCTGTCAGCTCTCTGTTGCCATCTTCAATATTCTGAACCTTATTTTCTAAGAATTCTGTTTTGCATTCTGTCATTTTCAATGTTTTGAATCCTTGTTACTAAGTCTCCTATGGTTTGTACAAGTTCCTTATTGTTCGCACTAATCTCAAACCATTTCTTTAAGAATATCATATTAATGATGAAACACATTACTATTACAAAAAAATGTATATATTGATCCAGTCATAATTTTCTTCTGCTAGAATTCCTTCTATATATGAAGTAAAAAAAGTCCTGCATTGTAAAATTATCCACTATAAGTATGGAACAATTGATCTCAGATATTATATCAGATTAAATTGCAAAGTATGTCTATACTCTACCTCTACTTTAGGAATTTACATATATATATATATATGTGTGTGTGTGTGTGTGTGTGTGTGTGTGTGTGTATGTGTGTGTGTTTGTGTGTGTGTTTGTGTACATAGTTATATTGTTTAGGTATTTATCCTTGCTTTACTTAAGGAAGTTTTAATCAGATTTTTTAGCTAAGTTCCTGAGTATTACAGATTATACTCACCCATGTTTCCTTTACCTATGAGATTAGTCAGACATAGATGCTTAATCTTCAATCACTTCATAGACCTGCAGAACATGGCATTTGAATGTTTTTATATTAGTACTCCATTGACATGAGACACTGTTGCTCCTGACAGCACTGTGCACATTCCCGAAAATATGTTGGACACTGTTGTTGCTCCTTCTGGAATTCATTCTCACTTTGGCTAATGGCCTCTTGGGCAAGGAACTGCCCCCACCTTGACCACTGATTTGGACATGCGGTCCTATGTGCTTGCAGGAGACAAACATAGAAGACTGCTGAACCTTGTCAAGTCAGGGTAAGACAGCATTTCTACCTCCCTGCTTTTGTTGTGGTCTGTCAAGTACTCTTGGCCTTAGCCAAAACTGGCTGTAGCAACATTGCTATGAGACTTTGGGTGACTGTCCAGGTAGCTTGCTGTTTCTGTCCTCGCTGCACCTTTTGGAAGTTGCCAATCCACACTTCCTGTCTACCCTAGTATCCTTATTTTCCTTCTCAGGTCTTGATGAGGTTGTAGATTACACTATCACAACTGTTATTCTCTCTTCCTAGTTAGATTAGGTTCCATACTTAAGCTTTCCAGCTTAGGAAAACTCTACTGTAAACTCCATTAGGAAAACTCTATTGTAAACTCCGTTATGCCTTCACCCTAGAACTAGATATGTAGGTCGTTTTGTTCTCGATTTTTCTTTTCTTAGAGCACACGTGTTATTCACTGTTTTGTATATAGTTTTGTATCAAGCCTAAATCTTTTCTTCAGACTAAAAGGGGAATTGTAGTGGGATATTCACTTAGTTTCCTTCTGTGGCACTGACCACGTCCATTGGGGGTGGAGCCAGGGGCAGAAGTGACCCATGGAACTAGGTCTGAGGAGGAGCCGGGAATGCTCTCTTGCTGGCGGGATGCAGAGAGGAGAGCATCTGGTGCAATCTGCTGGTGTTCATCTGTCTATGTTGTGAGTTATTTCTCCCTTAATAAACATCTATTCGGCCTATTTGATTATCCTGATCCTTATTAAATTGTGATAAATGACAAATTGTAATTTCATAAAATATAACTTACTGAGAAAACTTCAATTGAGGTTAGCATATAGGATCTTAAAACTGTAAAAGTAAGAAACATAAATAAGGAGTTTTAAAGGGTTCAATAGTAGATATAAAATACAGGCAAAAAACATCTAAATATAAGCATAATTGAGGAATATAAAGCTTTGAACAAGACTGATGCTGTAGCTCAGTGAGTGGTATAACACCTATCTAGCATGTGCAAGGCCTGACTCCAGCACCACAATATAATAAAGGAATAAAACAAAGGGAAACTCAAAAATATTTAAATCTTCAAATAAATAAAAAAACAAAAGATGTCTAACACTAGAAGAAAGTAAAGCAATGTTTGTCCAACCATCTTCAAGTAAAATTAAAATTGACAGCAGATTCTGCCATAATTCTTTCATAAAAAAGAGAAGATTTTGGATCATATAAGTTTTTTTTTGTTATTTTATTTTTATTTTACATATTGATCCCAGTTCCCTCTCCCTCCCACTCTCCCTCCCATACCCACCACCACAACCCTCCCATCCCACCCCCTCCCCACTCCACAGGGAGTGTGTTACCTTCCAGGAGGGATCAACAAAATCTGTCAAGTCATTTGGAGTAGGGACTAGGCCTTGTATTTTCTTAATTATATGGAAGCTGTGTATTTACTATTTTAAATAAGTTATAAATACTACAAAACTCTGTATAATGCCTGCTCTTTTAGATGCACTCCATACTATGGTTAATATACAGTGACTTTTTTAAATGGTTCAAATGTACTACCAAATATCGCTCATTATGTCAAAATTCTGTAATTAAATTCAACTTCATTAATTAAAATAATTCATTGTCTGATTTACATATGTTTCTATTTTCACAAAGAAAAAGATATGTAAATGTTTCCCTCCACATCTTCCTTCTGTCAAATTCCCTTTGTATTTGCTAATGCTAACTTCATATGTGAGTGCATCTTATGCTATACTTTTACTTTTAGAGTAGTGTTTACTCAGGCCATTAAAGTGAACACAGATGATAGAATGTTCTGATTCTGCTATCCAATATAACAGCAATGAAGCACTTGTGGCTGCTGAGTACTTAAAGTGGGCCTAAGACTGTTATGAATGAAAAATATTTTATTTTAATTGAACCTAACTATTTAAATGAAACTGGTTTGAGTTTTCAGTTTTTAAAATTTTTCTAGGTCATGTAGGTATTTTTTGGAAATCACCCCAGTCTTCCTCAAGAAATCTATAGAAGATATTTTCTGAGGTTTTTTTCAAATCTGAAAATATTTTTATATTATATTGGCAGGTTATAAAACTACCTGATCAAAATATTTTTCCACTAAAATTGCAATTGTTGCTACATTGTCTTCTGGCATTTAGTATTACAAATGTCTATGGCTATCTGTTTTTAAAAAATAACCCATTATACATTTTTGTTGTTTATTTCTTCTTATATTTTAGAATGAGTGATTACCCTGATTCTTGAAATTTCGAACATTCACAAGGATTATATCGATGAAACTTCCATCATTTTTAGTTTGACTACAATAAAGTAATTCCTTTTCATCTATAGTTTTGGCTATTTCTTTACCTGAGAGATGTTTGTATTACTGCTTGAATACATATTAATTTCTTCGGATATATAAATTGGTAACATGTTAGTCCTCTATTGTCTTATTATGTTGATTTTAATTTCCATTTGTCAGAATTCAGAGAGTACTTAAAGTTGTACTATAGTTCTGTTTTTATTTTCTGCATTATCAAACCTGATCCTTATTAATGTTAATATAGTTTCTACATGCAGTAACATGATTTTTGTTTATAAATATTTCAACTTACAAAACTGCAATTTATTATAATTTTCAAATGTTACTAAAATGATTATTTCAACGTAAGTGATTATGGCCAAAACTTGAAACATAGTGAATCCATATTACATATGATTGAATAAATTGTAGTATGTCTTTGTCTTGGCTACTATGCTGCCATTAAGTAAGAAGGGAGGTATTTTTTCAAATGTACTCAGAACTGAATGATAGAAAATGAGGCAGAAAAGTCACTTTCTGAAGGTACTGTGAGTTTAGTTACTTCTAATTTTCTTTTATCATATTCACACCTCTAGTACAGTTAAGGTAGTTTACAGTTCTGTAACCTAAAAGACTAATGGTAATGAAGGGGATCCCGGAGTCATAAGCACTGCTAGAAAAGTAGTTTTGTCTTCATTTCCTCTTTCTAGTTAATGAAATTCTTACATCTCTGACCAGAGTTAAGCCTGGTCATGACTGTTCTCTGCATCATGGTGGCATGTTCTCTTCCCAGATAACTCTGGCCCTTCCTGATTTGAGGAAGTTGGGTTTTGTTGTTGTTGTTTCTTTGGGGGTTTTGGTTTGGATTCTGGGGTTTGGGAGGGGTTGTTTGTTTGGAAAATTGTTTGGGTTTTTTGTTTTGCTAATTTCACTGCTTTCATTGTTCTTCCCATCTGTACTCCACTTTTACAACTGGACTATTCTTTCCTTCTTTACACTCTAAGCATAGTCTTCGTTCTCTATTTCTATTTTAATCTACTAGGCATTTTAAGATGACCATATTTTTTAAAGACAGAATTTTCTGTTTGTTTCAATTGTTGATTATCTGATTGGTCAACTAGTTGGTGTTCTGAGACAAGATCTCACCACATACTTCAGTCCTGCCTCAACATATGTCTCAAGCTTGCCTTCCTAGGCATTAAATTCCACAACAATGACGGTGAATGGTGCATTTCAAAGGACAGAATAAGTAATCTATATCTTCACATTGTCTGAGCGCACAGATCACATTTAAACTAGTACCACAGCTTTAAAAGCTTTGACTCATCTTTAATATTGCCTCCTTGGGACCTCTGCATTGTGCCCTCCTACACCATCAATGTTTTATGGAATCTAAATTAAAGGCTGTTTTCATACTCTTAATTGCCAAGCCTTTCTTTCAATTTTCATAATGACTGAGGACAAACTTAGCTTGTGAGCATTGCTAAGGCTGTCCAGAGTGGCAAAGAGGCAAAAACTCTTTAAACATATAATCTTAGTTTCAATCGGCATGCTATAATTTTCAGCAATGACAGTTCTGACAGGAAAATTCCTGGAACGACAGCAACCTCTGGTTCTCATAACTATGAAAAAGGCATTTGTTGTCAGGTTTTGACAAAAAAAAAAAGGTTTCAATGAGAACACAATGGTAAAGAGTCCACATGAGCTGTAATCTTTCTGGGATGGCCTCAACTTTCTCAAATACAGGCTCCTGTGAATGCTATAACCCTCACATTTCACTTCATGGGCATTGGTTCCCTAGTCACAGACTATCAGCATTTTATGCTAATTTAACAGCATGGGTTCAGTAGAGAATTCAGAAGACAATGTTAGAATGGGAAACTCTGAAAGTGATCCAAATGGACTCTACCTAGCTTGGATGAGTTCAAATCATGTCAGTCAAGCTAGACAACATAAGGTGTAGGTATACCTGACCTATATATAATATTGCACAGGGAGCAGTTACATAGGATGAAAAATATATACTTAAGACAAGCCAAGTTTCAAAGAAAATTTCAGAGCTCCAAAAATCTCACTTCCTGATCACAAATTACAATCTTTCTTACAAACCTGCCAAGACTTAAAATTCCTACCTGGGAATTACATTTTGGTTAAAAGTATGTAATGTTGTTGATAAAATTTAACACAAAATAATAAAATAGACAATTCAAAGTATTATTTAAAGACACATTAAGATGCTAGAAATCTGTTTTTATATTAAGTATTTTTCTACAAAACCCAATCTGCCACCTCATAACAAAGAATATTTTATAATCTAAGCATTCTGTTTCATGTTTGTACTACATGTATGATAGAGGTAATAAGAATATATTATCCATCCTGTCTCTCTGAGGAAGCTGAAAGTCAAACAGTTAAGGTGACATCTATCTGCATTAATAATAAGTCAAAAATAGAGAAACTGTAATGAGACAACAAGAATATGAAGAGATCTTGAACCTTGAGGATCACATTATGGTGGGCCCTCACTGTAGAGAAAATAAATGTGAGCTCAACCTAACCTAAACATTTACTCAAGTAATAAAGTAGGTGATATACAATCAAAGGAGACAGACAAATTTTTCCTATTCCACAACTCTGTAAAACATTACATGTGATAGCAGCCTTCAGTATATGCATATCACCATTTGAGGATTTTCCTAAAGCTTGCTACACCATGGCACTGGATTGGCCATCATACAAAAATAAAGTATCATAAAGCTAATTTCCTTGAAAGTAAGCAAAGCAGGCCCATGTCCCCACATTCAACTAATAACTGGCAATGTAATACTTTATTTATGTTTTTAAATACTAGAAAAGGAAGAGTATCTCACTAGGCAGTGGTGGCACACTCCTCTAATCCCAGCCCTTGGGAGGCAGAGGCAAGCAGATCTCAGAGTTCCAGTATGGTCTACAAAGTGAGTTCCAGGATAGCCAGGGCTACTCAGAGAAACTCTGTTTTGAAAAAGAAAGAAAGAAGTTGAGAGAGAGAGAGGGGGGGGGGAGAGAGAGAGGGGGAGAGAGAGAGAGAGAGAGAGAGAGAGAGAGAGAGAGAGAGAAAGAGAGAGACAGAAAGAGAGATTATTCAAGATGCAACAGAAGTATTTATTATATAGGATACACTGGTCTAGTCTCCAGGGGTTCTAGCACCCAACATGAAAAATAAGGCTCTATTCACATCAACTTGCACTTCACCAGCACAGAAGACAGATAAAGACTTTCAGATATGACTATATTCATAAACATGGCAAACCTGACTTCTCTGTATCTCAGTTCCCTCCTCTATAAGGCAATATTAATAACTCTCATAAAACATGATATTCAGCATTTCTATGGAGATCAAAGAATGTATTAGAAAGTTCATTGTAAACTAGCAAGTGTTTATATAATCATTGGCCAGAAAGGAAACTCTTGTGAAAACTTTACTGCTGTGAGAAAGCAAAGAAACTGAGCATGCTGCAGATTCTGTTGTTTCTAACGACAGGACCAAAAGTAAATATTCAGTAAAAGCATATAAATGTAGACTGAATGATACACACCAAAATGTTCTTCCTAATGAATAACAAGAACTGGGAGGAGTAAATGAATTGAGAATAAAGCTGTATCAGAGAATAATTTTTCATTTCATGTATTTGGGTTTTATTGCTGGAATTGAGATAACATTCAAAACTAAAGCGGAAATAATACTAAATATCTACTAAGTCCCCAAATACAGAAAGTGTCAAAATGCACATGTTCAAATCAAATCAATAGCAGGGACACATGGAGAGTGCTCCCTTGAACTGTCTGAAAAACTAAGCCCAGAATACAAAGTGACACAGGCAGGAGAATTTCCGTATTTAGAAGATGGTATGTATCAGGTTCATGTGCTTAAGGCAAACTAACCCTTAATGGAGCAGACAATTAGAAGAAAACCTAGAAATAAACTCTTTCTAGGCCTACCCTGTAAGGGACATTTTAGAAAAAGGAAGTTACATTATATTGATATATCAAGTCTTTAAATCTCTGGCTTCTGTTTTTGTGTTTGTTTGTTTTTGTTTTTTGGTTGTTTGGTTTTTTCTTTTGTTTTGTTTGTAACACTAACTAGAGCTGGATTTATAAAGCTATTTTCATACATGTATACAATGTCCCTAATCCTTTCTACTTTTCCCTTTCTCATACCTCCCCATATCATGAGTGTTCCATTCCCCTGGTTTGATTTACTTTAATGTCATATATACAAACATGGTATACATGTGAACCACTTTCTAAGCCTAATGTAATTCACTTAATATGATTATCCAGAGTTCTATTCATTTTCCTCTAAAGGGTATAAAAACATTCTTCTTTATACTAAAATAATGAATTCTGTATATATAACACAATCCCACTATGTATTCCTTTGTTAATAGACACATGGGTTGTTCCATCCTTTGTTTCTCTATTCTCTCTCTGTACTTTCTATCCCTGTCAAAACAGGTGTCCCATGTATCACTTATCAATGAGGTTAATATATTTTTCTACTCCCAACCACATACTAGATCTGAGTTGTCTTGGTTCCAACAAAGCTATCAAACAGTATACATTAGAATAAAAAATGAATCATTTTACCACCACTGTCTCATACTGACATTAATATTGGAGAAAGGGTTGAGAAAGTGGGATGAAGAGGAAAGAATAAAGAAAACGTGAATGTGGAAGGCAAAACAGTATTTGTCCCCATTGCAAACCAGAACAGTGATTAAAGTAAACACCAGCAGACAAAATCTTAGTGCTGGGAAAGATTTTGAAAATTATCTACTCCAACTTCTCTAGGAATGACCATTAACCATGAAGTTTTTGACCTCATCTAACCTGACTGTATCAAACAGGAAAGAAAAGGGGAATAGGAACAAATCTTTAATTTTTATAAATTCTTTCTTACTGTTCTTACCTACACTAAGGTTCAAGAAGACATACTATAAATTCCCTCACCTTTCAATAAGGAAACTCAGAACCAAAGAAAATATGTTTAACTTGTACTAAATTATGGCAGAGATGAAAGTTAAAGCTAAGTTCTCAGTTCCATCTTAGTGTATATCTAGGCATGTTGGCATGTTGGCATGATGTCAGTATCAAAGTAAAAGATAACCTAGGCTCCTTTGAAAACAAGGAACCAAGATACACTCAATATATTCTAGAAAATGTCTGCAAGGTGTCACAATTCCCAAGTGTGCTTTTGAAAGTAAAGAATTTATTAAATACAATACCAATTACAACAACCTCCAATGACGGGCAGCCATAACTAATACTATTGTAATGATTACCCTTATCACAGTATTTACAAAGTCACTGAATTCCTCAAAGCAGCAATATCATAACTATCCAATATATAGCTAAAATTGTAAAAATATGAACAGCAAATTAACACTAAAGGAGACATATAAGGACCAAGAGCGTATTTTTTCCTCATTTTCTCAACTTTTGTTATTCATAAAGTCAATTCTGATTAACAATCATTTTAAGGATAGTCAACTTAAATTCATCACTGTTATCATCTTGAGTCATGCAGCTGACAGCTTCAAAAGTGGCATGTGTTACTCTCTGGTCTTCTTGAAAGAAATTTCTCCCTTTCCTTTCCTGGAGTAGCCCTTTGGTTCTGAGAAAGCAGTTCAAACAAAATGTATCACTCTTGAACTCAGTAGATCCAGCCAACTGATTACAATTTCTTATTAGGCAAGACTGTATAGCTTTGAACTCTGCGTGGCTTAGGAATTTCTAATTGGCATCTGCTGAGATTGACATTCCATTACCTGCAGGGGCATGCGTTGACATAGACTGAGAGTCAAGGACTGGCTGTGGCATTTAGATATATAAAAACCATAAAGTGACTTAGATTATTTGCAGAGACTATAGCAGAGGCCTCGCAAGTTCAGTAACACAGATCACTCTTAATCCATGCCTTCCTATTGAAGGTCAAATATTGTATCAACCTACAGGAATACAAATTTTAGATAAAACCACAAAATCAAACTACATAAATTACATTGTTGAATGAATCAGTTTGTAATTATAAAATTATCTATATTTGAACTATAACTACAAAAATACGATAAAAAAATTGATGATTGAAATTTGAAAGATAATATTATGTGTTCAGAGAGACTACTGCTTCTTTTCAAAACTCGGTCACCCCCTAGTATAATAAAATGATTCCTAATGTGATGGAAGATATTATACTGTAAATATGTTTCTCATACTGGTTAATGAATAAAGCACTGTTGGCCAATAGGAAAGCAAGATAGGAGGGACTAGGAGACTAGGAGGAAAGAGGAAGTAGGAAGGAGGAGTCAACATGGAGAGACCGGAGAGGTAGAACGCCAGCTGCTCTGGCCAGTAAGATGAGACCACATGAAAATACTTAGATTAGTGGAAATGGGTTAATCATTAAGACAGAGCTACCCTATAAGAAACTAGAACCTGGCCAACAGCCTTATATCAAATACAGTGTCTCTGTGTATTATTATTGGGGGCTGGCATGGCAGTGAGACCAGGCGGCTGGCAGGAAAACATACTCACTACACTAAATACCTTATTGCTATACCCCAAAACTAATTTATCTCTCAGCGCTCTTTAGACACGTTTCATCTTACAATAGTTAACAAAGAGAACCACAACTAATGGAAATTCAGAAAAAAAATGAAAGAAACAATATCCTCAGATGCAGCAGGGTAAATGCATTTGTGAACTCACATCAATTTTAATAGCATGCCAAAAATCTGCACCACCTAAAGCCAGACAAAATCCCAGCATGGGGGGGAAAGATGAGAACAAAGTCCCTATCTGAGTACCTATTAGCAATTGATAGCTTCCTAGAGGAAGAGACAGTTTTCTTTAAGGGTTTGATCTCTTTGTTGTTGTTGTTGTTGTTGTTGTTGTTGTTGTTGTTGTTGTTGTTTGCTTGCTTGCTTGTTTTGTTTTGTTTTTACATCCCAATAAAAGTTTTCCTTTCCTAACTGCTTCACAATCCCTCCTCATCTGCTGCCTTCTCACCCACCTTGACCCCATTCATTCCTTCTCCATTGTTTCTCTTCAGATAGGAGGGCTTCCTGTGGATATCAGCCAGCAATAGTACATCAAGTAACAGTGATCAAGTAACAGGCACTATGGTTGAGGTAATCTAGTATGAGGAAAAGGTCCCAAAAGAAGGCAATACAGGCGGAGACAGCATCTGCTCTTACTGTTAAGATTCTCACACTAAGGGCAAGTTACATATAACTACTACATATATGTAGAGGACCTAGGTCTATAACTAGATACTTTTTTCTGTCTTGTGCAGTCCCCTAGACAAGTTTCTATCCTGCCCACCAAACAGTCCCTGAAGCTGCCTATAATATAACCACTCTGGGGCTTAATATTAATTACAGACTGCTTGGCCTATTAGCTCAGGCTTATTATTAATTAGCTGTCACAATTTAAATTAACTCATTTCTATTATTTTATATATTGTCACATGGTCATGGTGTTAGCTAACACTTTTCTGATAGCTGCTAGGTCTCTGACTCCACCTTCTTTTTCTCTGTATCTTTGCATAGATTTCCCACCTGGCTCTATTCTTCCTAACAATTGGCCAAATAAGCTCCTTTGTTAACCAATGGTTATAAAAAATACATTCACATCATAAAGGCATTACCCCTCATCTCCCCATTTCTGTATAATTAAAAAAAGAAGGTTTTAACTTTAACATTGTAAAAATGAACTGAATAGAGAATTCAAATGATTTGACATATTTTGATGATTCCTCCTGGAAGGCCTTATCCTCCCTCTGGAGTGGGTGGGGAATTGGATGGGAGAAGGGTCAGGCAGCATGGGAGGATGGGAGGGTGAGTGAAATGGGAGGGTGAGTAAACAGGAATTGATATGTAATATAAGAAAAATAACAATAAAAATAGAGATAAAAATAAAATTACATAAAACAAAACAGGTATCAAGCAAGAATTATATTTGAAATAGTTGTTCTATTTGTATTTGAAAAAAATAAAGAAAATACTCTACCATCTATGCTATGTTTGTGAGTTGAAAGTATCATATCTAATTTACCTTTTATCATAACTGAGGAAAACTATAATTATAACTATCTAGTCTTCTTCAACTACATCAAAACCCCCAGAGAGTGAAATGTTACCTAATGACAAGGGACATCAGACTGCCAGGACAGTCACCCAAAGTTCTTCTACAGCATTGGGGCATCCTTATTCAGCCTACAGAACTACCATATCTTACAGACTTATCTGTGAAGCATGATTTTCTGAAGAGTTATCCTACCTTATCTTTCCAAAGTTCCATAGTCCCTTCTTTTGTGTCTTTGTCACACTTACATAGCATTGAAGAAAGGGCATTTTTTTGCCAAGTGGCTGACTTTTGCCTCAAAGAAAGTGAACTCCTAATGGAGTTTTCTTCAATGTCCATCATCTTCTTTGAAGAAGATTGGTGCTGCCAGGAGTGGATGTGTCTCACTGCCAAAAAATCTAAGTTATTAAAATATTTTAAATCCTATAATTCTGTAGATTTTGAAGTGTTTGAAATTGGCACATAACTTTGACTATTATAGATAACTATCTATTAATCTGAATTTCTTAATTATACATTACATTTTTAATTGAGCTATATAAACACAATGAATTCAATAAAGAAGGGTAGACATATAATATAGTATAACATTAACTTTAAATGTCTTTTTATGATTTTTATTTAAATTAGAAACAATCTTGTTTTAAATAGAAATCACAGTTCCCCCTCCCTCCCCACCTCTCCTGCCCCCCAACAACCTCTATCCTATTCCATTTCTGCTCCCCAGGAAGGATGTTGCCTTCCTTAGGGTCTATCATATAATGTGGAGCAGGGCCTAGACCCTCCCCCATGTGTCTAGACTGAGAGTGTCACTCTATGTGGAATGGGCCCACAAAGACCATTATTATACCAGGGATGAATACTGATCCACTACCAGAGGCCGCATAGACTGCCCAGTTTTCCTAACTAACACCTACTTTCAGGGGGCTGAGTAGGTTTTATGCTGGTTTTCTAGCTATCAGATTGGAGTACATGAGTTCCCCCTTGTTCAGGTCAACTGTCTCTGTGGGTATCTCTGGCCTGGTCTTAACCCCTTGGCTCATCCCTCCTCCCTCTCTGCAACTGGATTCCAGGAGTTCGTCTCAGTGTTTAGCTGTGGTGTCTGCTTCTGCTTCCATCAATTGCCAGATAAAGGCTCTAGAATGGTATATAAGGTAGTCATTAACCTCATTATCAGGGAAGGGCATTAAAGGTACCCTCTCCAATATTGCTTAGATTGTTAGATGATGTCATCCTTATAGATCTTTGAACATTTCTCTAGTGCCAGATTTCTCTTAAAACCTACAATGGTTCCCTCTATTATGTTATCTCTTTATTTGACTCTATTCTTTCCTTGACTCGATTTTCCTGCTACCTCATGGCCTTCTCTCCCCCAGCGTTTTCCCTTCTCTTTCTCCTAACTCTCTCTTAACTCCCCAATTTGTTTGGGAGATCTTGTCCCTTTCCCCTTCTCCAGGGGACCATGTATGTCTCTCTTAGGGTCCTCCTTGTTTCCTAGCTTTTCTGGCAGTGTGAATTGTAGGCAGGTGATCCTTTGCTCTATGTCTAAAATCCATATATGAGTAAGTACATGCCATGTTAGCCTTTTTCTGACTGGGTTACCTCACTCAGGATGGTTTCTGCTAGTTCCATCAATTTCCCTGCAAATTTCAGGATTCCATTATGTGTTTCAACTGAAAAGTACTCCATTATGTAAATGTCCGACTTTTTCTCCTTTCTTCTTCAGTTCAGGGGTTTTTAGGTTGCTTCCAGGTACTGAATATTACAAATAATACTATGAACAGAGTTGAACAGATGTCCTTATTGTATGAATGTGCATCTTTTAGGTATATGCCTAAGAGTGGAATTACTGTATCTTGATGAGACTAATTCTCATTTTCCTGAAGAACCACCATACTGATTTCCAAAGTGACTGCATGAGTTTGCACTCCCACCAGCAGTGGAGGAGTGTTTCCCTTTCTCCACATCGTCTCCAGCATAAACTGTCTTTGTGTTTTTCATTTAGCCATTCTGACTGGGGTAAGATGGTATCTCAGAGTTGTTTTGATTTGCATTTCCCTGATAGCTTAGGATATTGAGCACTTTCTCACTTTCTAAAGTATTTTAGGTTCGTCTATTAAGAATTTTCTGTTAGTTCTGAACCTCAATTTTAATTGGATTATATGATACTTTGGTAACTAGATTCATCAATTCTGTGTATATTTTGGAAATCGGCTTTCTGATAGATGTGGGGTTGGTGAATATCTTTTCACATTCAGAGGGCTGCTGTTTTGTCTTGTTGACTGTGTCCTTTGCCTTACAGAAGCTTTTCAATTTCAGGAGGTCCCATTTATTAATTGTTGAACTCAGTGTCTGTGCTATTGACGTTATGTTCAGGAAGCAGTCTCCTGTACCAATTCATTCAAGGGTACCTCCCACTTTCTATTCTAAGAGATTCAGTGGGGTTGGATTTGTGTTGAGGGTCTTTCATTCATTTGGACTTAAGTTTTCTGCATTGTGAAAGATATAGCTCTATCTGGAGTTTTCTACATGTCAGCATCCAGTTATGCCAGCACCATTTGTTGAAGATGCTTTCTTTGTCAATTGTATAAATTTAGCTTCTTTGTAAAATATTAGGTATTCATAGGTTTGTGGGTAAATAACAGTATTTTCAATTCACTTCCATTGGTCTACCTGTCTATTTTTGCACAAATGCCAAGCATTAGAACTATAGCTCTATAATAGAGCCTGAAGTCAAGGATGGTGATGAATCTGAAATCTCCTTATTGTACAGTCTTGTTTTAGCTATCCTGGGTCTTTTGTTATTACATATAAAGTTGATTATTATCCTTTCAAGGTCAGCAAAGAATTGTGCTTGGATTTTAATGGGGATTGGATTGAATCTGTAGATTGCTTTTGGCAAGATTGACATTTTTACTATGTTTATCCTTCCTATCCAAGAGCATGGGAGATATTTCCATTTTCTGGTAGCTTCTTTAATTTCTTTCTCTAAAAATACAAAGTTTTTGCTATGTAGGTCTTTCACTTGTTTGGTATGTGTTACTCCAAGATATTTTATGTTGTTTGTTTGTGGCTATTGTAAAGGGTGATGTTTCTCTGATTTCTTTCTCAGCCCCTTTATTGTCTATATATAATAGGGCTACTGTTTTTTTGTTGTTGTTTTGTTTTGTTTTGTTTGTTTGTTTGTTTTAGTTAATATTGTATCCTGCATAGTGAAAATTTGACTTCTTCCTTTCCAATTTGTATCCCCTTGATTTCCTTTTGTTTCCTTATTGATCTACTTAGAATTTCAAGTACAATGTTGAAGAGATAAGGAGATATTGGAAAGCCTTGTCTTGTTCCTGGTTTTAGAGGAATCACATTGACTTTTTATCAATTTAGTTAGTTGTGGGCAGTCAGTTTGCTGTATATTACTTTAATTATGTTTAGGTATGTTCTTGCTATCCCTGATATCTCCAAGACCTTTATCATGAACAGGTGTTGGATTTTGTCAAAGGCTTTTTCAGCATCTAGTGAGAGGACCATGTGGTGTCTCTTTTTCAGTGTGTTTATATTGTGTATTAAATTGATGGATTTTCATATGTTTAACCATCCTTGCATCCCTGGGTTGAAGCCTACTTGGTCATGTTAGATGGTTTCTCTGATGTGTCTGTGGATTTATTTGCCTGCATTTTATTGAGTATTTTTGCATCAATGTTCACGAGGGAATTTTGTCTGTAGTTCTCTTTCTTAGTTGTGTCTTTGTGTGGGTTGGGTACCAAGGTAATTGTAGTCTTGTAAAAAGAGATTGGCAGTGACCTTTCTACTTCTACTGTGTGGAACAATTTGAGAATTATTGGTATTAGCTCTTTTTAATTTCTGGTAGTATTCTGCATTGAAGCCATCTGGCCCTGGAATTTTTCTGGTTGGGATACTTTTGTTGACTATGTCAATTTCATTGGTGATTACAGTTCCATTTAAATTGCTTATCTGTTCTTGATTTAGTTTTGATAAGTGCTATCTATCCAGAAAATCGTTCATTTCCTTTAAATTTTCCAATTTTGTGGAGTACAAGTTTTCAAAGTATGCCCTGAATATTCTTTGGATTTCCTCAGTGTCCATTGTTACATCCCCCTTTTCCTTTCTGATTTTGTTAATTATCATGTTCTCTCTCTCTCTCCTCTCCTCTCCTCCTCCTCCTCTTCCTCCTCCTTCTCTCTCTCTCTCTCTCTCTCTCTCTCTCTCTCTCTCTCTCTCTCTCTCTCTCTCTCTCTCTCTCTCTCTCTGCCCTTTGGTTAGTTTGGATAAAGGTTTGTTTATCTTGTTCATTTTCTCAAAGAACCAACTCTTTGTTACATTGATTCTTTGTATTGTTTTTCTAGGTTCTACTTTATTGATTTCAGCCCTCAAATTGATTATTTCCTGACATCTACTCCTACAGGGTGAGTTTGCTTCTTTTTGTTCTAAAGCTTTCAGTTGTGCTGTTAATTCTCTGATGTGACTATTCTCCAGTTTCTTCATGTGGGCACTTAGGGCTATGAACTTTCCTCTTAGCACTGCTTCAAAGTGTCCGATAAGTTTGGGTAAATTGTATCTTCATTCTCATTGAATTCTAGGAAGTCTTTCTATATTTCTTCCTTGACCCAGAAATGATGGAATTGCACATTGTTCAATTTCTATGTGTTTGTAGCATGGGACTGACTCAGACTCCCTGAACTTTGGTCTCAGCTAGAAGGCCTGGGCAGTCTAAGGGACCTCTGACAGTGGGACCAGGATGTATTCCTGGTGCACAAAAGGACTTTGGGAGCACATCCCCCATGGGGAAATATTCCCTTAATCTAGACACAGGAGCGAAGGCCTAGTCCCTGCTCAAAATGGCTTGACAGATTTAGGTGACCCCTCCTGGAAGGCATCACCCTACATGTAGAGTGGGAGGATGGGAGGGGACGGTAGTCAGGGGGCATAAATGGGTGAGGGAGAGAGAAAGAGTGAAAGAGGGAGGGAGAGAGGGAGAGGGAACTGGGATCGATATGAAAAATAAAAATTAAAAAAGCATGGTGGTCTAATATAGTACATGGAGTTATTCCAATTTTTTGTACCTACTGAGGTTTGCTATATTGCTGAATAAGTGGTCCATTTTAGAGAAGGTTCCATGTGGTGCTGAGAAGAAAGTATATTCTTTTATGTTTGGATGAAATGTTCTACAGATGTCTATTAAACCAAATTGTGTCATAACTTCTTTTAGTTCCTTTATTTCTTTGTAAAGTTTCTTTCTAGTGGTCCTGTCCAGTGATGAGACTGTAAATATATGAGGTTTTATGTGTTATTTGAATTTTAGTAATGTTTGTTTTATGAATGTGGATGCCTTTGCATTTGAGGCATAGATGTTCAGAGTTGAGACTGCATCTTGATGGATTTCTCCTGTGATAAATAAGAAATGACATTCTTCATCTGTTTTGATTGATTTTAGTTTAAAGTCTAATTTGTTAGATATTAGGATTGCTACAACTTCTTGTTTCTTGGGTCCATTTGATTGGGAAAATTTTTTCCCACCCTTAACTCTGAGGTAACATCTATCTTTGAAGTTAAAGTATGTTGCTTGTATGCAGCAGAAGGATGGATTCTGTCTTCTTTTCCATTCTGTTAAATCCATTAATATTGAGGGATATTAATTACCATTTTTTTGTTAATTCTTGTTTGTTTTGTATTTGTTGTTGGTGGTGGTATTATGTGTAGAAAACCCCCCTTTTTTCTTTTGGCTGTTGGTGAACTGGGATTATCTATTGTCTATGTTTTTGTTGGTGTAGTTAACATCCTTAGGTTGGAGTTTTCTTTCCAGAACTTTCTGCAGGGCTGGATTAGTCGATGTGTATTGTTTAAATATGGTTTTGTCATAGAATATCTTGTTTTCTCCATCTATAGTGATTGAAAGCTTTTTTTGTTGGGTATAATAGTCTGGGCTGGCATTCATGGTATCTTAGTGTTTGTAGAATATCTATACAGGACCTGGCTTTCACAGTTTCTATAGAGAAGACATGTATAATTCTGATAGGTTTGCCTTTATATGTTACTTGGCCTTTTTCCTTTACTGCTCTTAATAGTCTTTCTTTATTCTGTACAGTTGGTGTTTTGATTATTTTGTGGCTAGGGGACTTTGTTTGTGGTCCACTCTATTTGGTGTTCTATAAGTTTCTTGTAATTTTATTGGCATATCTTTCTTTAGTTTGTTAAGTTTTCTTCTATGATTTTGTTCAATATATTATCTTCACCTTTGAGGTGTGTTTCTTTGCCTTCTTTTATATCCACTATTCTTAGGGCTGGTCTTTTCATGGTGTCCCTTATTTCCTGGATATTTTGTGTTAGGGGTTTGTTGAACTTAAGATTTCCTTTGGTTGATAAATCTATTTCTCCTAGTGTATCTTCAAGGTCTGAGATTCTCTCTTCCATCTCTTGTATTCTGTTGGTTATGCTTGTATCTGTAGTTCCTGTTAATTTGCCCAGCTTTTCTATTTCCAGAATTTCCTCAGACCATGATTTTTTTTGTTTTTTTTTTGTTGTTGTTGTTGTTGTTGTTTTTGGTCTCTATTTCAGCTTTCAAACCTGCACTGTTTGAATAGTTTCTTGCAATTCGGGGGTTGTCTTTTCTTCCAATTCTATAAAGAATTTTTTCATTTCCTCTTTTGGGGTCTCTATCATCTTCATGAAGTTGTTTTTAGAGTCATTCTCTTCTGCTTCATCTGTGTTGGGATAATCAGGTCTTGCTGGTGTGGAGTTCCTAGATTCTGGTAGTGTCATTTTGATCTTCCTGTTGTTCACTATGTTCTTATACTGTCGTCTACCCATCCCTTCTTCTAGTGCATACTGGTGGATGTCTCTTACTCTTCTTGTGGGTACAGGACCAAAGTTCTCTTCCCATAGGTGTAAGTAGGTTCAATACTCCAATGGCTCTCCTCTTCCAGTGGGTGGAGGTGGGACTAGGATGTTGGCAGACTCTGAATGGCCTGGTCCACAGGGGACGGGTTCCCCCTTACACAGTCCCCAGAACTCAGGAGGCTCTGAGCAGGGCACTGGAAGAAGGCTCCTCCCATGGATGGAGTCAGGACTAGGACTCTGGCCAACTCTGGATAGGCTGGACAGCCGGGAAAGTTTCCCCTGTGCATGCACAGTACCTAGCCTCAGGAGATTCCAAGCCCTTTAATGTAGATTTTTTTTTACATTTTTATATTATTTACTCCCCTTTTAAGGGCATTCCTTAATTATTTTAAAGCTATACATTTCTTTTTATGACTATTTACTTATAACTATGTAAATGCAAACCATTTAGAGGTTGTTTTGTTTTTGTTTTTTCAATCTGGATCTGTCTTTACTATATAACTCTATCTGTTGCTGACTGTATGAGCATTTAGTCTGCTAAGCAGACATGGCTAGAATTAATGTGAATGGCTCCACCCCATTTCTTGGCTTCCTGAGAATCCACTTTCATGGCAAAGGTACTGGCAGAAGCCCAGTGTATAACCCCCAACTTGGGGAAGGTTTTAGATCCATGCCACAAGCTACTCACAAACTCCATATAAGTGTGTGGTAGTAGGGCCTCTTAAAAGAGCCACACTGCTATCAATGAGTCAGGAAGCCATCTCTTAAAGGAGCTGCAAGCTTCTGCTTGTCTCTAACAACCAGAGCCCACCAGAAAAAATGCTGCTACCAAGAAGCCATGCTTGACTCTGTTCTTTCGTGTTTAGAATCCATTTTAAAGCTTTCGTTGGGTTTTACTTGGAAATTCTTGCCAAACATTTGGGTGCCACATGTAGTCAGAGGTGAGTTTCTGTCTAGCCCCATTCCATATCTATTTCCCAAATTACCACACAAAATGTTTATGTTAGTTTAAATGTTTTTGCTGGTAGATCAGGTTTATTACTAACTAGCACTTACACACTTGAATTAACCCATAATTCTTATCTATGTTTAGCCACATAGCTTGGTACCTTTTCTCAGTGCACACTCTCATCTTGCATCCTCTGAAGCTGGCTGGCAATTCCTGACTCTGCCCTTTATCTTCCCAGAATTCTCCTAGTCTGCATGCTCTGCTTATACTTACTGCCTAGATGTTGGCTAATCACCATTTTATTAAACCAATTTGAGTGACACATCTTAGAAGTGCATAAGAGCATTTTCCCACATCATTTCTCCTTTTGTCTAATAAAAAGGCAGTTTTAATCTTAATATAGTGAAACCATATTCAACAAAATGTTATTGAGTAATGATTGTAGTAACAATATCTAATCCATTTGCATTTGATAAATTTAGAGAAAATAATTATCCATCTTCATGAGATTTTTATCTACTTTACTTTCTAGTATAACTAAGGAAAACCACATCATAGCTTAGTCCAATGCATGCTCTCTGGTTGTTGATTCAGTCTCTATAAGTCCCTATTAGCCCAGGTTAGTTGGTTCTGTATGTTTTCTCTTGTAGATCAACCACATCCAAAAGTATTTTGGCAGCACAAATTGGACTTGATGGGTTTATAAATAAAAGAAGACATGAAGGTGGATGCACAGTAATTTGGGAGGGGTATGAAAGAGATTAGATAAGGAAATAAATATGATCAAAGTATATTATATGAAATTATCAAATAATAAAACTTAATTAAAAAGATAACTTCTCAAGGGTCTAGCCATGAATAGTCACCAGATTCATCCCCTTTCATGTACCTTCCCTAATACCCCAGATCTAACCTAGGTCTCACATCCAGTTCCATGGCCTAGCCTGGTCACCCCTATCTATGCTATCTCCAAAATCTAGGCTTCCCCCAGAATTTACCCTTCCTGGCCTCAACCTAGAGGACGCACATGTAAATGTTCCACCCATCCAGATTCTGCACATCCTTTCTGAGAATCAAAGTTGCACTGGTACCACCCCTCACCATACCCATCTCAACCACAAGACATACCCCCAAACTACATACTTGGACTAGAATACACATATGGCACACCAGCTATATCTGACCTCTGGGTCCAACCTGATTTACACCTCCTTTCTTCTGCCACAAACTGCAGTTTTATCAAACACAGAACAAAGGACTTCACATATTCAGATCTAATTGAAAAGGTACAAACAAATACTATGATACATCAAGGCAATAATTCTCCCCTAAAATCTAGTAGAAAATTTTCCTAAGGAGAGTTTTGTAGATGAATCCTATGACACTGAGTTTAAAAGAACAAACACGCCAAACACTGGGAGTAGTAGTGACCCTGACACTTTTGCCTGGTCTTGTGATCCTTTTCCTCCTACTGGGTTGGCTCACCCAGACTTGATATGAGGGTTTGTCTTATTATGTCATGTTCAGTTGATATCCCTGGGAGGCCTGCTATTTTCTGAAGGGAAACAGAGGAGCAGTAGATCTGGGGAAGAAAGTAGGTGGGAGGGAAATCAGAGGAGTGGAGGGAGAGGCAACTGAAGTTGGGATGTATTGTATGAGAGAATAAAAAATAATTAACTCCAATAAAATTAATTAGTTCATGATAAAATAAATAAAATAACAAACACAAACTTTATCAAAGAATTTAAGTAGTTTAAAAAACATACCAAAACAGCTTCAAGAACTTAAAGAAAATAAATACCTGAGTTACAAATACAAAGATAAGACTGGTAGAAATGACAAAACTAATCCAGGATTTAAAAACAGAATTCAATAAAGAGTTTAAAACATTGACGAAGACTCAAACTGAAATGAAAATGTGTACCAAGTACTAAAAGATTACAGCCATCAACGTAGTCTAATATGTACAAAAAATTATCTACTATAATTGAAAGAGAAAGAAAAACTTTCTAAGTTATAAACAGCATAAAATTATATCTAATAGACCAAATGTAAAAATATATATAGGAAGCAATATTTCAGCCTAAAGAGAAAAATGTACATAGGCAAGAGCCTTTAGAAACAAATAAAAGGTATAATTACTAAAATACCCTGTACCACTGAACAGACAACCATCAACAACAAAACTGACTACAACCAACACACAATTTTCAATAATAAATTTAAAATATTAATGCCCTTAATTCTGAAAACAAAAGGCACATTGTGGGTGAATGGATCAAGAAGAAACATGTCTTACTTTTAAAGATAGGCATCTCCTTACAGTAAAATAATGGATAGAATATTCCAGGCAAATGTTACCAGGAAGCAAGCAGGCATTGCTATCTTAATATATTGACAAAATAGATTTCAAACTAAAACTATTCAGAAGAGGTAAAGAAGGGCACTTAATCATAATCAAGTGAATAGTAAACCAAGAAGGCATCACTATTGTAAACATATGCACCAAACTGTCTTGCACCCAAGTTAATCAAATGAGTATTACTGGTATAAAAGATTCATATTAATATCAAACCTTAGTAGTGGGCGATTTGAATATTCCACTTTCTCCAATAGACAGGACATTTGGACAAAAAAATAAACTAAGAAATACTAGAACTCCTATATCAAATTTCTCTACAGAATATTCTAGCCAAACTAGCAATAAAGAATACACATTCTACTAAGCAACATATAGAAGATTCTCTAAAGTAGAACACATTCTGGGACACAAAACAGTTCTTTATTAGTTCAGAAAGATTTGAATAAGTTTTTTAGATGGACCATGATTTAATAAAACTTAAAATTGACAGCAAATATAGACATACAAAGTCATGGAGATTTAAAGAAAAGTCTTCATTACTGAACAGATTAAAGAAGAAATCGACATAAATAAAAAACAAATCATTAACAAAAGTAAGAACTGATTTTTAGAGCAAAATGGATGGACAATTGGCCCAACAAACTGAAAGAACAACTAAAGTACCCAAATTAACAGAATCACAATGAACAGGGAATTATAACATATACCAAAGAAATTCAGAATACTATATAGGAGTACTTTATAATCTATATTCTGAATTGAAAAACCTAAATGAAATGGATGAAATTAAAGATTCAGCCCAAGTACCAAAGTTAAACCAAGAAGAGATCAACAACCAAAACAGGCTTATAACAATTGAGGAGATTAAAGAAATAATAATAATAATAATAATAATAATAATAATAATAACCTTACAGCTCAAAAAGAATTCCAGAGACAGATGAATTCACAGCAGAATTCTATCAGACTTTCAAAGAATATATACAGCCAATCATTTTTAGTCCATTTTAAAATAAAAACAGAAAAAACAATCCCAAATGTAAATAAATGAATTGAGTACATAAATGAATTAAAAACATAAATCACACAATCATCTCAGTAGGTAAAGAAAGGGCCTTTGAAAAAATCCAACACTCCTTCACAATAAAAGTCCTAGAGGAAGTAAGACTAGAGGGGATATACCTAAACATAATAAAAGCTATGTTTAAGAAACCAACAAACAATATCACTCTGAATGGAGAAATACTTGAAACAATACCACTGAAGTCAAAAATGGGATAGGGCTAGCCACTATCTGTTCTATTTTTCAATATTATGCTTGAGGCACAAGCTTGAGCAATAAAATAAGAGAAGGAATTTAGAGGGATACCAAGAGGAAAAGAAGAAGTCCAACTTTCTTTATTTTCAGATGGTTTGATATTATGCATAAAAGATCCCAAAATTTCTACCAGAAAACTTATAGACATGAAAAACAAACTCAGAACCATTACAGGATACAGAATCAGCTTGCAAAACCCAACAGCTTTTCTATGCACCACCAACAAATATCTATAGAAAGAGAGTATGAACACTCCCATTAATCTCATAAAAAGTATCTAGGTAAAAACCTAACCTATGAACTGAAGACCCCTGCAAATAAAATTAAAATTTTAAATTTCTAAAGAAAGAGATAGAAAAATAAACTAGAAAATGGACAGTCTTCCATGCTCATGAATTAGTAGAATTAACATTGTAAAAATGAACATTCTACCATAAGCCATTTATACATTCAATTAAGATCCCCATCTCATTCTCAAAGAAATAGGAAAAACTAACCTAAAATTTATATGGAATCACAAAGGATTCCCAGATAACAAAATCAGTCCTGAGGAAAAAAATAATAAAGCTGGAGGGATTTCATCCTACCCACAGCAGAATGGCAAAGCTTAACAAAACAACCAGCAACAGATTATGAAGAGGATAAGGGGATACAGGAAGTCTTGTTCACTATGGGTAGGATTACAAAATGTCCAACCACTCTGGAAATAAGTGTGGAGAATTCTTAAAAAGCTAAAAATAAATTTATTCTATGACCCAGCTGTACTACTCCTTGACATATTCCCAAAGGATATGACATCCTACTATTTAGATACATGCTCAGTCATGTTCATTGCTGCTCTACTCATGATATCTAGTAAATAGAAACAACCTAATACCTAGCTATCTGTAATACATGTAACTCTTTGGATTCATAGGGAATTTAAATGAAAATTTCCCACATATGCTAATAATAACTCCTCTCCCAAGAGCCATAGATACCTAACCAAAATCCAACACCAGTCATGAGAAGCCTTCTTTTGAGTTGTTGGTCTGGATTGTCCAAGAGACTCTCAAAACATTATAGGCTATTGTAATTGCCCTTGCTTGCCTCTAAGAGATAGGACATAAGTCCCAATTGTTAAAGATGCCATGTACATCAGACACAGGGAAGAAGCAACATGAATTTGAGAAGACCTAATAGCTTCCTCACTGAGAACTAGATTTCATGGTACCCAAAGGTGTCACACAAGTATCAAAGGAACAATTAATACTCCTAACTAGCTGTGACACCTATGAGCCACAACAAATACAAGAATAGAATGATAACCTTATGGAGGCAGAGCCAGGTGGATTTTTGAAGTTCAAGGCCAGCCTTTTCTACAATTCCAGGAAAGCCAGGTTTACATACAGAAACCCTGTCTCTAAAATATCTGTATCTCTAGTACACATAGAGTTTAGTTCAAGTTATGCCAGTTGGGATGACAAGAAGGCTCCCCCCCTCCACAAGAAACCTCAGTACCAGGCATGGGAAATCTCCCTATCAGTTGTTGGTAAGGGCAGTTCAAGAGATTATTAAAACGTTAAAGGTTGTTGATATTGCTCATGGATGCCTTCTAGAATAAAACAGCAAGACTCTATTGCTGAAAATCCCAAAAACTGAAGACACAGAACCAGAAGAAATCTAGCTGGAAATGATGTACAATCTTCCTACCTAATGTTTAGCTCTCAGAATATTGGAAAGAGCTATAGAAACTGCCAATTGAAGAGGTGTGGTGTGGCTGGATTTATGTTGAGGTCTTTGATCCATTTGGACTTAAGTTTTGAGCATGGCAATAGACATGGGTCTATCAGCATCATCCAGTTGTGCCAGCACCATTTGTTGAAGATGCTTTCCACTTCCCATTTTATCCTTTTAGCTGTTTTGTCAAAAATCATGTGTGCCTAGGTGTGTGTGTTAATATCAGGATTTTCGATTCCATTCCATTGGTCTACCTGTCTATTTTTGTGCCAATACCAGGCTGTTTTCAGGACTGTAGCTTAAAGTTGGGAATAGTGTGGCCTTCTGAAGATCCTTTATTGTACATGGTTGTTTTAGCTATCCTGGATCTTTTGCTATTCCATATAAAGTTGACTATTACCCTTTCAAGATCAGTGAAGAATTGTGCTGGGATTTTAATGGGGATTGCATTGAATCTGTAGATTGCTTTTGGCAAGATTGCCATTTTTACTGTTTATCCTACCTATCTAAGAGCATGGGAGATCTTTCCATTTTCCAGTATCTTCTTTAATTTCTTTTTTTAAAGACACAAAGTTCTTGCTGTATAGGTTTTTCACTTGTTTGGTAAGCACTACACCTAGATACTTTATGTTGTTTGAGGCTATTGTAAAGGTTGATGTTTCTCTGCTTTCTTTCTCAGCCCCATTGCCATCTGTACATAGTAATGCCATTGATTTTTTTTAGTTTATCTTGTATCCTGTTAGTTTACTGAAGGTGTTTATCAGATGTAGGAGTTCCCTGGTAGAGTTTGTTGGGTCGCTTATGTAAACTATCATATCATCTCCAAATAGTGACAATTTGACTTCATACTTTCCAATTTGGATCCCCTTGATCTACATTTGCTGTCTTATTTCTTTAGCTAGACCTTTAAGTACAATATTAAAGAGATATAGAAAGGGCAGTCTTATCTTGTTCTTGAGTTTAGAGGAATCTCCTTAAGCTTCTCTACATTCAGTTTGAGGTTAGCTGTTGGTTTATTGTATATAGCTTTTATTATATTTAGGTATGTTCCTATTATCCCTGATATCTCCAAGACCTTTATCATGAAAGGTTGTTGAATTTTGTCAAAAGATTTTCAGTATCTAGTGGGCTGATCATGTGGTTTTCTTTGTCAGTTTGTTTATATGGTGGATCACACTGATAGATTTTCATATGTTGAACCATCCCTGCAACCCAGGGATGAAACCTACTTGGTCATGGTGGATGATTTCTCTGATGTGTCCTTGGATTCGATTTTGCCAGTATTTTATAGAGTATTTTTGCATCAATGTACATGAGGGATATTGGTGTGTAGATTTCTTTCTTAGTTGTTTCTTTGTGTGGCTTGGTAAACGATCTTCACCAATCTTACATCTGACAGAGGGCTGATCTCCAAAATATACAAAGCACTCAAGGAACTAGTTACCAAAATACCAAATAACCCTATTAAAAATGGGGTACAGAACTGCATAGAGAACTCTCAATAGAGGAAATAAAAAGGGCTAAAAGACACTTAAGAATGTGCTCAACATCCTTAGCGATCAGGGAAATGCAAATCAAAACAACTCTGAGAAACCATCTTACTCCTGCCAGAATGGCTAAAATTAGAAACACCAATGATAACTTATGCTGGAGAGGATGTGGAGAAAGGGGAACACTCCTCCACTGCTGATGGAAGTGCAAACTTGTACAGCCATTTTGAAGATCAGTATGGTGGTTCCTCAGGAAAATCAGTTTACCACAGGACGCAGCAATCCCCCTCTTATGCATATACCCAAATGTTCCACATCCAGGAAACAAAGAAATCTGTTCAACTATGTTCGTAGCAGCATTATTTTTGATAGCAAGGACCTGAAAACAACCTAGATGCTCCTCAACTGAAGGATGGATAAAGAAGATGTGGCACATTTACACAATGGAATACTACTCAGAGGGGGGGGGGAAACAATGGAATCTTGAAATCCACAGTCAAATGGCTGGAATTTGAAAAAAAAAAACCATCCTGAATGGGGTAACCTAGTCACAAAAAAAGAGGAACATGGTATGTGCTCCATCATATATGGATTTTAGACATAGAGCAAAGGATCAACAGCTTATAATTCATACCACCAGAGAAACTAGGATACAAGGAAGCACCTAAAAGATTCATACAAGGTCCCTCACAAAGGGGGAAAGGGACAGGCAAGGGGAGCAGTGAGTAGAGATTGAGCTAGGAGAAAGAGAAGGGGAGGAGAGGAAATCATGTGGGACTAGGAAGTTTCAGTCAAGGGAGGAAGAGAGGAGAGAAGAGAGAAAGGCAAAGAAAGAGAGAGAGACAGAGAGACAGAGAGAAAAGAGAGAGAGAGAGAGAGAGAGAGAGAGAGAGAGTCCATAAAAGAGGGAGCCAGTATAGGTTTGAAGAGAAAACTAACTATAGAGAAATGTCCAGAGACCTACAAGACTGGCCCCAGCTAACAATTATAGCAACAGTGGAACCATAAATGCCCTTTCCTGATAATGAGATCAACGACTAACTTATCCACCATCATGGAACCCTCGTCTAGTAGCTGATGGAAACACAAGCAGACACCCACAACTAAACACTGATCCAAACTGGAATCCAGATGCAGAGAGGGAGGATAAGGCGCCAGTAACCCACCAAGACAGCTGACCTGAATAAGGAGGACCAAACAGGCCCCCAGACTGATAGCTGGGAATCTAGCAAGGGACTGATTCAGACCCCCTGAACATGGGTCTCAGTTTGAAGGCCTGGACAGTCTAAGGGACCTCTGACAGTGGAACCAGGATGTATCCCTGGTGACAAAAGGACTTTGGGAGCATATTCCCCATGGAGGGATACTTCCTTAACCTAGAGGCAGGAGGGACTTGACAGATTTAAGTGACCCCTTCTGGAAGGCATCACCCTATATGAGGAGTGGGGGGGTATGGGAGGGGCAGGGGGGATGGAAGGATGGGAGAGAGGAAGAGAGGGAGGGAGGAAGAGGGAACTGAGATCAATATGTAAAATAAGAAAAATTTTTAAAAAAGAGATACCATAATAGAAGGAGACATTATAGGTTTAAAGATAAATATGGCACTAGGGAAATATTCAGAGACCTATAAGGATGACCCAACTAACAATCATGGAGCAATAATGGAGAGGCTACCTTTAATGCCCTTCAATGATAATGAGATTGATGACTACCTTATATGCCATATTAGAGCCTTCATCTATTAGACGATGGAAGCACAAGCAGACACCCACAGCAAAACACTGAGCTGAACTCCTGGAATCCAGTTGCAGAGAGGGAGAAGTAATGAGCATAGGGGTCAAGACCAGGCTGCAGAAACCCACAGAAACTGCTGAGCGGAACAAGGGGAAGCTCATGGACCCTATTCTTATAGCTGAGAATCCAGCATAGGACTGACCCAGACCCCCTGAGCAGGAGTGTTAGTTAGGAAGACTGGGCAGTCTATGGGGCCTCTAGTAGTTGATCAGTATGTATTCCTAGTATACAAATGGAATTTGGTAGCCCATTCCACATAGAGGGATACTGTCTCAGCCTAGACACTTGGTGGCAGGCCTAGGCTTTTCTCCAAATGATATGACAGTCTTTGAAGATCCCCTATGTAAGGCCTCACCCTCCCTGGGGAGCAGAAAGGGAATGGGATGGGGGGTGGGGAGGGGTCAGAGGAGGAGAATGTGAGTAAACTGGGACTGACATGTAAAACAAGCTTGCTTCAAATTTAAATTTAAGAAATTATCATAAAAGCAAAGGAGAACAAAGAGATAAGAAATTGGTGATGAGTTTCATAAAAAATTTAAAGAAAGAAAGAAAACAAAAAGAAACTGCCAATGAAGAAAAGAAATGTAATGCCTATGAACAACCATAATAACAAAAATGGCAAGATAACCCTTGGTTGCAATAGTGGTGCATAATTGAGCTTAAGGCTCAATAGGAAGAAATCCATGCCCTGTGCTGTAAACTTAGACAAATATCTATATGAAAACTAGTGGAGAACCTACTTCTATCATTTTCCTAAACCAATATAATGTCTAAGTGCATTCCAAATATGTATTCTTATACCCACAGATAATTTAGCCATCACCCATCATTGAAGAAAATTAGCAGACAGAGATCATTTCATAAAGTCATAACTACTCAAAATGTAGAGAACAACTGATCTTAGGATGCCCACTCCCAGTTAATACATTAATAGCACGACCCTACACCTAAAACTCATGGAATATTACTGAAAATGATGTAGGAAGATTATAAGTACAAGATGATGAGGATATTTGCTTCAATGTAGTGTTTTTTAAAAGGACACAAAGCAGGAGCATTTATGAAAGAGAGGTTGGATCTTGAGGAGTTGGAAGGAGTAGATGATGAATATAATAAAAATATACTATATGAAAGTCTCAAAGAATTAATAAAATACATATGAGCAATGAAGCACATTTAATGGAATGGCAACATTTGCACAATGGTAAAATAGTTACAATTTTATTATGGAGGTTACCAACAGCAGTTCAGTTTGATCTAAAATCCACTCAACAGGGGGAAAGCCATGTCTGGTAATAGAAAGCTAGCCAATTACTCATAGCTAGTAAGGTCACAGATTTTAATGGAAAAACCACCATTTTCATTTTTCCTAAATCAGTAGAATTCATAATTCTATTACAATGTTTTTCCTTATACCCACAGATAAGTATACATTGTAACACTCATCAAAGAAGTTTCTCATTGCACCAGATGGAGACCATTACAGAAAGTCATAAGTGATCAAAATGCAGAGAACAAGATACAACCACAACACAACTCCTGTACCTACAGCACAGGGAATGTCTCAGAAAGGGACATGAAAAGACTATCATAGCCAGAGGACCAGAAGTTTGTTGTGAGATTGTGTTTTGTAGCTATGTCAGGGTGAAGTAAGCTGATGTAGGGTAGAATGAAGTAGGATATGAAAGCATGGAATGGAATGAATGGCACATTGCATAGAAATGTTAGGAAAATCATGGGTCCTAAGCACAAATCAAATGTGCATGATTTACAATAGAATACAGTCTTTTGAAGATGCTCCCTAAGTCTGTCATTTAGTTCATAGTTTCTGGTTGTTGTTTTTTGGTAACAAAACTTGCTGATTAATTATGTTGTCTGTTCATGTGGCTGAGATTAAGTTCCTGTTTGATGCTAGTACCCAGAAACTGAGAAAGTTCTCCATAAATCATCAAACTAATATACACATGTTGCTTTCTAAATAGAAATATAGACATTTCTGCTAGAAAAGAACCATAATGTTCCAAGAAGCAAAATGTTATTAGAGGCCATGTGTAGTAAAACTTTATAAATTTAGAAATGATTGTCTTTTTGAGGGAGTCTGCTTACTTCAAGTTCAGAGTTTATATAAAGCTTTAAATTAACCTTTGCAGACTTTGACAGTGCTGTGTGAGTCTTTGAATATTTCCCTTCTGCCTTATTATGTTGACTTAGAAGGAGACCACAGGCAGTTTTCTTTTAGCACCTGAAAACATTTCTATAAAATATTCATCAACCTTCAATTTGTTTCAATGACACATTTAGTTTTTCAATTCCAGTGGTTGCACCTGCTGCCATATTGTGAGGAAAATGCTTTAAGGTGCTTTTTCTCTGCCCAATAAAAGGCAAGCATGGCCTGCGATTACCGCTGAGGCACTTCATCACAAGTTTAAAATGTCTACAGTGTTCAAAATGAATACAAAAAGCTCAAGAAATGCCTTAGTGGGTAAGGTTGTTTGTGGCCAAAACTGACCTGAATTCAATCCTCAATCCTACATGATGAAAAGAGAGAATTGACTCCTAGAAGTTGTCCTCTGACCACACATGTGGCCTGGCATGTGATCCCCACCCCTCACACACAATATATATTATAAAAAATTTAAATAACATACATTTTGACCATGCTGAAAAACCACAAAGCCCATAATCCTTCACAAATAAGCATGACAAACTAATGGAAGTTCTGAGTTTGAGTAACAATCTAGAATTGATAATGAAGGAAGAAAGATAATTAGCATAGCCCTCAGAAAGAAGGAAGGAAGGAAAGAAGGAAGAAAGGGAGGGAGGGCAGGAGGGAGGAAGGAAAGAAAGGAAGGAAGAAAGGAAGAAAGAAAGAAAGAAAGAAAGAAAGAAAGAAAGAAAGAAAGAAAGAAAGAAAGGAAAAAGAAAGAAAGGAAGAAAGAAAGAAAGAAAGAAAGAAAGAAAGAAAGAAAGAAAGAAAGAAAGAAAAAGAAACACTGATGATTCTAGCATATAGTTACAGTCCATCACAGTGAACAAGGCATGATGGTAAGGGCAAGAAGCAACTAGTCACATTATGTTTATAGTGAGGAAATGCAGGTCAGTCACTGTGCTCAGTTCACTTTTTTATTTTATTCAGTAAAGGCCTTCAGACCCTAGGATGGTATCTCCCACATTTAGTCTGTATCTTCCCACCTCAGTTATCCTAATGAAACCCTCATAAATATGTTCAAAGATGTTTTGTTCTTTACATGGTGACTACAAGTTCAATCAATTTCACAATGAAGATTAACCATACAACTTCAGGAATAGACTTTCCCATAATACTGGAGGAGCTGCAAACAAAGCACTATGGAAATGTTCAGTATAAGGGGGGAAACTGTGCCCTACTCAGACACTCTTCCATTGAAATACTGCCTCTAGAAGCTAGGTCCATGATTATTCCAATTTTCAGATGATGACTTCAATGGAATAGATAATTATGATATTTCTTGAAAAGTCTTCATCCAATAATTAATTCAGGATAGTCTGGCCCAACTCAGAAACAAAATAGGATATAAAATAAGGATAACTGTAATAATAAATAAGTAGAAGAACATAATAGAAATTCAACTGGCAGGGATAATTCAGAATGTCTGGTCATGAACGGTATCAATGAATAAATGACATTTGAGATAGTCTGTCATACAAACACATATTTTAACAGCATCTTAGGCCAAAGAAGCTACATGTGCAAAACCTTTAATGGCATGTATTTATTGCTCTAGAGGTGATAGGACCTGGGATAATGGAGCCAATAAATGAGGCAGACTAAAGTCTCCCATGATAGCCAACTGTAATAGAATCAAGCAATTTATACTCCAGCGGTTAAGAAGAATCACATGAGTAAGGTATTCAATCACAAGAACAAGCCACAGGTATCAAAAACCTACTTTTCTATAGCGGCATATAAAGGATATTTTAAGCATTTAATTGAATAAAAGCAGCAAGCAATATGATTAACCTAATGTAAACTCACTACTATCTGCTACACCTGGGAGGAGTATGAAAACACATTACAAGAACAGTTGTATTTTCAAGATACTGAAGTCAAAAGATTCTTGTGTGTCTTTGAGAGTTCTCACAAACACTCAGGGTTCTCATACAGCTCCATTCCTGGACCATGTTCCAACATTATAGCTCTAAATTGAAAGAAGGTTAGCATATCAATAGTGCAAATAAAGGGAAGAAGTGAGAAGTGAAATTGGAGAAAGAACCTAAGGTGAAATCATGATAAGTAGTTTTAGTTTCACTCTCTGCATATCAGAAATTTGGAAGAGCACTTTAGTAAGTACAGAAGAATAATATGGGAATATAATTTTGTTTGTTTGTTTGATTGTTTGTTTTCCAAGACAGGGTTTCTCTGTATTGCTTTGGAGCCTGTCCTGGAGCTCTATAGACCAGGCTGGCCTCAAACTCACAGAGATCCACCTACCTCTGCTCCTGAGTGCTGACTGGGATTAAAATCAATGTCCAGCCTGAGGAATACATTTTAAAAATGGATATAGTTAGTGTGAAAAAAATAGTATTTTATTTTATCATGAATGAAAATGGTAAAAATAATGATGAGGTTATTGCAGAAGCCCATGTTAGGGATAATTATGACATGGACTGGGGTGATATAAATGTTATCATCCTGAACTAGTAATTTGCCATTTGAACCCTATACATACATATCAGGAAACGTTACAGAATGAAGGTCACAAATATTGTAAAAGCCAAAGGTGTCTGCTGCACCTCCAGTTGAAGAACTATTATCAGCTGATAGCAAAGAGAGTGTTACTTTTCTGTGGGGGTGTGTCCCCTGGTAGGTTGCCCAGGTCTCAGTGGATGGCTCCCATTCACATACAATCAGCACTAATGGTATTCAGTATTTTTTTTAAAGGAATCCAGGAAATTGGGGAAGATACAATCAAAATTCATTATACATATATTTGAAAATAAATAACCTATTTTCAAAAAGTATGCAGACCCAAATGCCTCTCAGTGAATGAGTAGATGGACAAAGTTGTAATACTAAGGGTGTATTATCATTTAGCCATTAAAGAAATGAAGTGTGAGTTCATAATCTCAGCACTTGGCTCAGGCAAGAAGGATAGTAACTGAAAGCTAAACTGGCCTATATACTGAGATTCTGTCTCAATAGTGAAATGGAGTACTGATAAATACTACATAAATGGAGCTTTAAAAGCTGATTTCAATATTCTATATAAATGTAGCCACTCATAATAGACTATGTATTCTAACATTACATTTATAGATAATGGTTAAAATAGGCCTTGGGGAAGGAAAAAGAAAAGCAAGTTAGTATTAGACTGTGGTGTAGTATTGAAAGGAAAATGGGTAGTAAATGTTTATGGTTATGGGATTTCTTTGAGTTGTGATTACAATGCTATAAAACATATGGTGTATCCGAAAAATTCATGTTTTTTGGAATCTTAATCTCCATTTTGACAGTGTTGGGAGCTGGTCATAACAGTGTGTTTTGTTTATGAGACTATAATGAGTTAATGTTATTGTAAAAAATGATTTGGTTCAGTCTTTCTTGGCTTTGGGATCACAGCTAGAAAGCCCTCATCGAATGCCAGAAACTTGATCTTGGAATTTTCAGCTACTGTAATTATAAGAAATGAATTTCTCATTTTCATCAATTACCTAGTTTATGGAAGTCTGTCATAGTAGCACAGAAGAGACTAAACCAATTGTGGTTTTGGATGCATGAGTGTGTGAACATACTATAAACTAGTTAATTATACAGAAATGCTGGAGTCTGTGGTCATAATTAACACTGAACATAACATGATTTATAGTGCTGACTAACAACTGGAAGGAAGAAGCCTTAACTAAGATATATCCATAATGCTATCTGATTCTTGTTTTAAAATTACAAGGATATGAAGATATTTATTTTTAGGAAAAAGAAGTTGCTTTCTATATGCATACTTTCATATTTTATAATAATATATTACTTTCATATCCTAAATATAGTGTGAAAAAATAAATACATATTGAAAATGAAGAGCAAGGGAGATTACACATCACCATTCAACAAATCTGAGTTTGCAATTCAATACCAGAAAAGTCATCAGCATTGAAGGATAAGCAACACATCTGTCAAAATGGATATTTAGACTGAAAGAGACTGCCCAAAGTTATAATTTTGGAAGTCTGAAGTCTATTTCAACACTTTTGGCTTCTCACGAGAACTTCCTCATAATTTGTAGTTCAGTTGATTTTAGCTATTAGTCGTGTACCAGCTGCTAATCTCCAATCCCTAGCCCATTGATGACAGTGGCTCCTGGTGAATGCATAGAAAATAAGGCCCTTGATTTCTAATGAATGATTTCTCTTTTGATTGTTAGTTGCTACTCTGACTGACAAGACAGTGTAATGGAAACTAGCCACTACTAGTCCTTGCTTGATAAGTCATTTTTAGAAGATTGAGAGGAGACACACATGTTTGAATTACTTTGTTTTACTGTAAAGGCATCACTGTGCTTGACCTGAAGGAAAAATGAAGAACTGGCAGGTCCCTTAAAGAACTGATAAAATTTAAGTTTTCACAACAGGCTAATTCCTGGCATAAAAATACCTAACATACCTACTACAACTAAAAAAAAGATGTCAAAACCCCAAGTAAAGAAATTACAGAGATGCTTTATAAGATTAACATGACCTGTTTTCAACGACAAAAGATTCATCAAACACACAAAGAGGAAAGAATAGTCCTTCTAACAGAATAACACCAGTCAAAAGAAAGCATGCCAGAAGAAGTCTGGATGTTATAAATATATTAAATGAGTTACTAGATAAAGGCTCTAGGATGGTATATAAGGTAGTCATCAATCTCATTATCAGGAAAGGGCATTTATGGTAGCCTCTTCACTATTGCTTAGATTGTTATCTAGGATCATCCTTATAGATCTCTGAACATTTCACTAATGCCAGATTTCTCTTCAAACCTATAATGGCTCCCTCTATTATGGTATCTCTTGTCTTGTTTTCCTCTATTCCTTCCCTGACTCAATTTTCTTTCTCTGTCATGCCCACCTCTCCCCTCCTCTTCCTCCTAATGTCCTCTCCCCTCCCCTCATGGTCCAAATTTGCTTGGGAGATCTTGTCCCTTTCCTCTTCTCCAGAGAACCATGTATGTCTCTCTTAGGATCTTTCCTGCTTCCTATCTTTCCTGGTAGTATTGATTGTATGCTGGTAATCCTTTACGTCTAAAAGCCATATATGAGTGAGTACATACCATGTTTGTCTTTTTGTGACTGGATTACCTCACTCAGGATGGTTTCTTCTAGTTCCATCCATTTGTCTTCGAATTTCAATATTGCATTGTGTTTTCCCACTGAGCAGTCCTCCATTGTATAAATGTACCACATTTTCTCCATCTGTTCTTCAGTTGAAGGGCATCTAGGTTTCTTCCAGGTTCTGGCTATTACTAATAATGCTTCTATGAACATAGTTGAACAGATGTTCTCATTGTATGAAGGTGCATCTTTTTGGTATATGCTTAAGAGTGGAATTACTGGATCTTGAGGTAGACTGATTCCCATTTTCCTGAGGAACTGCCATGGTGATTTCCAAAGTGGCTCTATGAGTAACTGATGGAAGCAGAAGCAGACACCCACAGCTAAACACTGAGCCTAATTCTTGGAATCCAGTTGCAGAGAGGAAGGAGTGATGAGCAAAAGGGTCAAGACCAGGCTAGAGAAATCCATAGACTCTACAGAGCTGAATAATGGGGAGCTTTTGACCCCAGTCTGATAGCTGGAAAATCAGCAGAGGACCCATCCAGACCCCTGGAATGTGGTTGTTAGTTAGGAGGACTGGGCAACCTATGGAGCCTCTGGTAGCGAATCAGTATTTGTCCCTAGTATATGAATGGACTTTGGAAACCCATTCCACATAGAGGGATATTCTCTCAGACTAGACACATGGGATGGGAGAGGGCCTAAGCCCTGTCTCAAATGATATGATAGACTTTGAAGATTCCATGAGGAAGGCATCACCCTCCCTGGAGAGAAGAAAGGGAATGGGATAGGAGGTTGGTGGGGGGAACAGGGGAGGATGGAAGGATGAGGGAACTTGGATTGACATGTAAAACAAGCTTGTTTCAAATTTAAATTAAAACTATAAGAAAAGAAAAAATAAATATATTGTATGAAGACTTTAAATATAACCATTAAACATGATCAAAGAGTTCACAGTTGCCATGTGAAAAGCAAAGTTATGAACAATGAAATGAGACTATCACTTTTTTAAAAAATTAGAATAAAAAAGTCTGTATTTGAAAATATTCATCTTTACAGTTACAATATATGTGAAGGGGACCAAAGTAGATTTGGAAGAGCTGAACACAGAACCACTAAAGATGAAAATAACAGTTTTGAAATAATCTAGTATCACAAAGAAAAAAGCAATGGAAATTGAAAAATAAAACTTAAGCAATTTGTAAGACACTGCCAAGTGAATGGTTGCATGCATGTGAAAAATCTTAACATGAGATGAGATAAATTTTATAAGTATGTGTGTGTGTGTGTGTGTGTGTGTGTGTGTGTGTGTGCGTGTGTGTAAATAATGGCTAAAATTTTCCAAAATTTTTGAAAGACCTGTGTCTAAGTATCCCAGTTCCACATTATAATAAATGATATTAATGGGAAATCTACAGCTAACATCACACTAAATAGTGAAAAGTTAAACACGTTCTGCATAATATTGGTAATAAGAGAGAATTCTACTTTTGTTGTTACCATTAAAAATAGTACCAGAATTTCTAGCCAGTGCAGTTGAACAACAAAAAGACAATAAAGGCAACTAAGTTGGAAAGAAGTAAAAGCATTTAACAGATAACATGATTCTGTATACAGAAAATCTCACAGAATCTCTAATAAATATATTAAAGCTAATAAACAAGTTTTATGTATATATATAGGAGACATTAGTATATATATTCAAATGCATTTCAATACCAGCAATTATCATTCTGACATGGAAGGAAGATTTCATGTCTATTTACAACAGCAACCAAAATAATCAAATGTTTAAGGATAGACCTAATCACGAAAATGACATTTTTATACAATGAAAACCATAAGATATTGGTGAGGCAAGTTAAAGTTTTAGATAAATACTAAGACATTTAAGTTCATAGAGTTAAGATTTTTTTAAGACACACTATAATCTGCAGATTCAATGCAATGGCTAAAAAACATCAAGAAAGATTTTATATAAACAAAAAAGTAAAGCATAATTTCACACGAAATTTCAAGAAGGCATGAATAAGTAAAACCATCTTTCAAAAGAACAGATATAAAAGATACACACTTCATGCCTTATAGGCCTTCTATAAAACTACAGTAAGTAGAAATACTTCATAAAAATGTGATTAATAGTGAAAGCGTAAAACACAAAGCAAAGCTCCATGTCTTCAAAATGATTATTCTAACTGTAGAGAAATTCAGTAAAATGTATAGAGTTTAGGACTAGGCATGTGCCTGCCTGGGTGACTATGTTACTCTAGTTCTTTGATGAGTTTATTTGTGAGTTCGTTACAAGAACATGTTCTTCATTTAAAATAACTACAGTGATTAAAGCATTATAATAGCAGCATAAAAATATACACAGGCAAATAGAACCAATAAAACATCACGTCTAGGCCAGTTGGGTTTTTAACAAAGATGGAAAATCCAATAAATATGGATACATAAAGTCTTTCAAATGAATGGTGGTGGTAATAACAGATATATGCATGCAAAAATATTAGATACTGCACATATATAAAAATTAACTCAACATGGATCAAAGACCTAAACATAGGAATTAAACTTTTTTCATGGGTTTTATACAACAATTACCCGACATTAGCAAGAACAGAAAAGGTGTAAATGAAAATTATTATTGTCCATCCATGGCAGTAATTTTGTAAGTGATATCTTTGATAATGATTAATATTAATAATATATAGAACTCTTAAATCAATGATAAAATCATTGATTCAAAAATAGGCAAAAGATTTAAGCATTTTCTTCAAAGTAAGTATAAAGATAGTTGGGAGCACATGAAAACATGCTCAACATCAAGAAAATGCAAATCAGCATCTGTGAGATGGTTCAACAGGTAAAGACGCTTGCTGCCAAGCCCGGCAATCAGAGTTTAATCCCCAAATCCACATGGTGGAAGGAGAGAACTGATTTCTGAAAATTATGTTCTAACCTCTACTCACACATGAAAAAGAACTAAAGTAATTTAAAAGTTTAAAGTTAGAAGGAAAGAAGGAAGGAGGGGAGGGAGGGAGGGAAGGAGGAGGGAAGGGAGCAACAGAGGGAGGGAGGGACAGAGGGAAGAAGGGAGAGAGGAGTGGAGGAAGATACTGACAGAAAAAGAAATATGGAAATAAAATCACAATGAAATGTAATTTACCCTCTCAGGATGACCCTAACTTAAAATCTGAAAATAACTATTGTTGAGGACATAGAGAATTTGTATCTCATGCTTTGCTGAGTTACAAATGTAATGCAAAATGAAATAACAATTGAAAACAATTTTTCACACATCTTAACAGAATTAACATGTGAGCTTACAACTTTACTCCTAGGTACATAGAAAAACGAATTAGAAACAGTTAATTTGAAAACAATCTGTATAGCAATATTCATAACTCAACAATAGCAAAAAAGGTAGAAACAACCTGAGTGTCCATTGAGAGATGAGTAAAGAAACTGGTATGTTCCATTCAATATTGCATCATCATGAAAGTACTTTTATTGGATTATTTACTGTGTCCATATTTCATAGGACCATGGGAGCCAATGTATGTTTTTTACTTTGTGTATGTGTGATGGATGTGAAGGGAAATGTGAGTATGTCAGTGTATATGTGGAAGTCAAAAAACAGAGAGTTGGCTTTCTGCTTGTGCTTCTATTTCCACTTATATGAGATACTTAGTACAGGTAAATACATAGGCACAGAAAGAGAATAAAGATTATCAATGACTAGAGTAGGAGGAAAAGAAATTATAGTTTGATAAGAGTTTTCCTGGAACTGATTTAATTTCAAGATTATAGCCAGCAGGGATGGCAGTTACATATTATATATTTAATGTCACTACATTCTACACTTATAAAAATTTTTAAATCTTTGTTTGAATTTCAGCTCCACCTCTAATTTTATGAATCTAAACATGTCCATTGAGTGTTTCAGTGTGCCCTATGAAAATACTGAAGATGTTCACTAAATTTTAATTCTTCACATATGTCTTTATTCATAGTATCAAATCCTGAATACACCCACATGGAACATTAAATAATAGGTTGAATGTAAGCAATTTAATGACATATATGGGACTTGGTAAATCCTTTAAAAGATAAGTGCTGTAACTGTACATTAATATAGTTTGTTAATGTAAGAGGTAATGCATTCATTAATTATGCAGAAAATGATATTATATTTGCATGAAACTTTTGATGAAAGAACATATAATTGGAAAGAACATACTATTTGGAATGTTTTGCTATAAAGAGTAAATAGATATTCTAGACTTTGTAGATCCATAAAGTCTCTGTTGCCACCAGTTGGCTCTGTAAATATGGCATGAAAACAATTACTAATAAATAAACTGATATATACAAAAGGCACTTCTGAGACTTCACACAAAGATATTGGCTTTCATAAATGAAATATTGTGGTGGTTAAGTTCAAACATTTTTCATTATGAGTTGTTTTCTTTAAATAACAAAAATCTATCTCTTTTAAAACATGGATAATTTGGATAGAGAGTGTAGTTGCTTCTTATTCCTTTTAAATACATGAAGTGATTCTGATGCTTTAATGGCAAATGTACATCTAGATCACTTGGTTACAATAAAATGAGATTTTAGCGTTTTGCAATAATTTCACAAGCAAACATTAAGATAATTCATTTGAGATGTCAAGTTGTATTCATCATTTAACTTCTTAATAGTATCTCTAGTATATCACACATTGTGTTTTTGCAGGCCATTATGTAGGATTGTGGAGACAGGACATTCTCATGGTTCTCTCTATAGGAGTCTCTAGCTTATTAGTGATACTGCTTTAATTTATACACAAAAAGTTCTTGCATGATGCTTAAGTGGTTGGTAAACCTACAAAATTAGAAGTTGCAAGCTTACAAAGCCAAGTGTCAGATCAGCAGGCAGATTCATTTGTGTGTGTAATGCATATACATTGATTTTCTTAAACAAAACCTGAGTGGGGAGAGAGGATAAGAGGGAAGGAAGGAGGGATGGAGAGGAAACTGGGATCGACATGTAAAATAAAAAATAATTAAAAAAACCCTTAATGTGTGTAAGTATATTCTGTCACTCCTTTTAATGTATAATGTTCCCAAGTACGACAATTTTGATCACTCTTCTATTAAGCAACCATCACTCAATGGAAAGTATCTGTGAGGAAGACATATGGGGACAACATAACAATTACATGGGGAACAATAACCCCGTTACTTAGGTGGTGCACCACACCAAAATAGAATCCTGATGCTTAGCCTGAACCTCAAATGCTAAAGAGGACAGAGAAACCTTTGGTTTCAGATCCTAGTTGCTTTACTTCTCTGTCATGTAGCCTTAGAAAATGTACTTAAGCCCTCTGAAATTCAGGTTGCTCATACACATATGATCAAGATGATAATCAGGTAGTTGTAGGTAAGCACTGACTCAATAGGGTCTGAATACAGAATAGTTTCCTAATGTTTGAAAAATTCTTTCAACTAAAGACAACAAAAAGAACAGATGTCAAAAGTAACCCTGAAAAATTCAACTGATCTGAACACCACCACCACCATGCTTCTGTTCTTCCTAGACCTCCTCATGCAGATTTGCACACATGTCCTTATCACACATGCAGAGAAACGAAGTCATTCAGAAGCAGTTTGCTTCCCTTGTTAACTGATGTAAAAACTGGAGTACCACTTGCAGAAGCTGTTGTAAATTCACCTCTCCTAATTTTCAGTCCTCTGTTTGCAACCAATGTTAAGAAAAATACAGCCATCTCTCCCTTAATGTGGCTCTTAGTTGGTTCTTCTTGGTCATGTCTCATGTGTTTGGGAAAGTCAATGTGAATCACTTAAAAGTTATGTTCCATACTCATTCTATGGTCTGCTCTTGGATCTCCCAGATGATAGGGAAACCAAAGGTAAGTACAAAAAATAGGACAATCTGGACTTTCATTTATAATTAAGTTGAACTCTCAATAAAACATTCCACTCTGAGAGATTAATTTCTCTTCATCATTTATGCCTCATTAATTTGGATAGTAAAACATGTTGACAAATCACTTTTGTTATCCTAATATAAGTTCGAAGGGACATGCTACTAAAGGATGCTTGTGTGATAAGAGATCAGAGTGAGGAGGAGTTTGCTTGGCTCCTAATAAAATGTAATCTGCAAGATATTGAAAAGTTCTCAAACAAGAGTATATTGTAAACTTTCAGGAATAATTTCACAGGTTATTTAAAACCTCACTAGCTTCCAAGCTGATACACCAAACACTATGTCTTCTTATGCATTTAATTAAATGTTCTTCTCTCTAGCACAAGGGACTAAAATTTGATAAATTATAAAATGGAGAAATATTTTATATTTCTAGAAGAGATAATACACAAAAAGAACATCTCAAACCTCAACTCTATGTCAATGTTCTGTGAAATAACATTTTTAAGACCCCTGACTGTCGTTTTGTTTTTCCCACAGAAACCAAAATTCATTCATTCATTCACTCATTCATTCATTCATATTCTCTCTTTGCTGGAACCTAACTCTGTGTTTCTTATTATTGTACATTACTCTAACAAAATAATATGCTGCATTGAGACATTACACATATATGTATATACACACACTGTATATATTACATGTATACATATTATATATACATATATATACATGTATGAAATGTGTGATGGGTAACATATCCATATTCCTACAAATGTTGTTTTAAATATTTTCATTTCATTTTCAATTATATACAAATGTATGCGCATCTGAATGCATGTGCTTGTGGAAGTCAAAAGAGGGTGTTTGATCCCCTGGAGCTGGAATTACAGGTGGCTGTGGACTACCCAACTTGGGTGCTAGGAACCAAACCCAGGTCCTCTACAAGAGCAGTATGCTTTCTTCACTGTGATGTCATCTCTCCAATCCTCAATCACTGTGTTTTAAAGACTAGCATTCTTACCTATATTCAGCAAGTTACATATGCATCATTTATCAATAGTTTAACATGGTTCCCTTTCTCTATGAGGCACTGTTATCATCTCTATTTTGATGATTCATTTATTTTTATAATATTATAAATATTTTAGCCCTAATTCAAATTTTATAGTTAAAACGGGAAATTATACAGGATAATCTTTTTATTATCTTTCATTTTTGAGATTTTAATACAATTATATCATTTCTCCCTTCCCTTTTCTCCCTGAAAACCCTCCCATATATTTCTTTTTGATCTTTCAAATTCATGTTCTTTTTCATTCATTGTTTTTACATATATGCATATATCCACATATATGTGTATATATATAATCATATATATAACCATATATATGAATACATATATACTCCCTAAATATAACCTTCTTAATTTTTATTATTTAATGTTATTTAACATATGTTTTCATGACTGATCATTTGGTACTGGAAACCAGTTGTGCTATTTCTCTGAATATCAGCATTCCTTAGTTGCCTGTATTTCTTTGTATGGCATTGAGGCTTCCTTGGCTCCTCTCCCACCACCTGTCATATTAGGCTAGCTCTTGTCCTTGTTTAGGCAGTTATGTTGGTATGACATTCCTAGGAAACACAATCTCACAATAAAATCTTCCAGTCCCTCCTGTACAATGTTTCCAAAGCCTTGCGTACAGGAGTTGTTTTGTAGGTGTATCCGTCTTGATAGGCTCTAAAACTCTTCATTTTGATTCATGATGCAGTTTTGTAATGATCTCTATCTCTTGAGGAGAAAAGTTTCTTTGATGAAGGGCGAGAACTATGCTCATATGTGAGTATAAGAACAAATATTTAGAATGTAGTTAGGAATTACACTAGTTTAAGAAAGTGGTAGTTAGAATTTCTCTCCAAGAACCAAGATTTCACTATCCCTAGGTAGCTGGACAGCTTTTCACTACCACGTATATTTTCCCTTGTGTTGAGCAGGCCTTAAGCCCAATTAGAGAGCTGTCAGCATGCACACTTAGGTTCATAAGCATTGTAGCTGGGCAGAACTATCACTTGCTTTCCTTTTTTTGAAAGTTTCCATGGTTCCTTGTGATATCATGAAAGCTAATCATCAGTGAGGAAGCATTCATATCAGTCCCAACGCAAAGGATTCTAGGTCCTGTGTCTGAAGTGCATGGTGTCTTCAGGATTAGGGACTTACATTCCTCTTCTAGGGAACAACCATGGGCAATATAAACAAGCTCTATGTCTTGTAAGTCTCTTGGACAATACCTCTCGTGCTGAGGTTCTTGTTAAATGGTCTTTGACTCTTGGAGGTAGTATAATCAACCCAGGTGAGAAATTTTCTCTTACACTATATTTGTATATTTATACACAGTTGTACATATATTTTAGGTAGCTAGTTAATAGTATGTTTGCTTGTAAATTTTTCAGTTATACTTAAAGTTGTTTTATATTCTGATCTACTTCTCTATTTAAATCCCGCTCCCTAATTAGAGCTCTCCAGTTTTCCCATTTCCTTGATCAGATCACTTGTACCCATATTCAGTGTACATGTTCCATTTAGGATTTGACACTCCACAGTTTTTTTTCTGCACCTTGGCTAACTGTGGGTCACTGTTAATAACTATCTATTACAAATAGAATCTTGATGGGAGATGTCATTCTGTAAATGATTCTTGTATTGGTTAATGAATAAAGCCCTGTTGGCCAATAGGAAAGGAAGACAGGAGGGACTAAGAGACAAGGAGGAAAGAGGAAGTAGTAAGGAGAAGTCAACACGGAGAGCCCGGAGAAGTAAAACACAAGCTGCTCTGGCCAGTAAGATGAGCGACATCGAAATACTTAGATTAATAGAAATGGGTTAATAATTAAGACAGAGCTAGCGGATAAGAAATGATAGTAACTGGCCAACAGAATTATATCAAATACAGTCTTTGCATGTTAATTGGGGACTGGTGTGGCGGCGGGACCAGACCGCCGACCGGCAGGGAAGAACCTGCTCATAACAGAATCTTATATGTTTATAATGATAAGCCATTAGGAGAGGGTTAGTTTTAATACTATGTCCATTTAGCAACATAATAGTACAAGGTTCTCCACTGAAGCTTATGACATGTCTACCCATAGGTTCTTGACCTGATAATGGTTTCAGGTATGGGTTTCATCTTGTGGAGCAGGACTTAAATTCAATTAGAAAGTAGTTATTTATTCTTATGATTTATCAATGACCATGTCCTCCCACACCAGCCATCATTGTAGTTCACAGGGTACAAAGTTTTGTAATACTGATAGTTACTTTTCTCCTCAGATAGCATACATAGCTCCTTCCAATACTATGAAAGACAGTGGGATGAAACTTCTGAATCTATACCAGTTCTATGACTCAAATATGCAATAATTTTAGTAATGGGATCTGATTATCAAATTCTAGGAGAGTAACTAAGAACATTGACAATATTTTCCAATGTTTGAGAGGTGTGGGGTACCTCACTGGCCAACCACACCAAATATAGTAGCCCTCACACTGAGCTCTTGTTAGTGTCTTGTATCTCAGAAAATCATTGTTGCCCTGTTACAGGGTAGCTATATTCTCACTTTTTCCCCTATCTATGCTTTCTCTCTCTCCCTTCCTCCCTCCCTTCTTCTCTCTCTCTCTCTCTCTCTCTCTCTCTCTCTCTCTCTCTCTCTCTCTCTCTCTGTCTGTCTCTCTCTCTCTCTGTGTGTGTGTGTGTGTGTGTGTAGCTTCTACAATATTGTTTCCTATGATTTTTTTAAAGATCTTTAGTGTTATCTGTCCCTCCCTATATTTAGCAAGACACAAAATATATGGAGTAGACATGCATGCAAGTTACCTAGTACTTTTGCACATAAAAAGATTACATAAGCAATATTATCCATATTTTGAAACTACTACTTTGTATCACAATCTCAAAATCAACATCAGTCTCATAGCATAGAAGACGATGTAGATGTACTAAGTAATTTACATGAAACCGACCTCTAGTCAGGCCTAGTGGTGCAGGAGTATAATAATCCCGGCTACTCTGGAGTATGAGACAGAAGTAGCATAATTTCAAGGCCAGCCTGAGCTACACAGCAAGCTCAAGATAAGACATAGTTTGGGCAAGGCTCTGCCTCAAATTTTTCAAAAATTGAATGCTCAAAAAAAAAAAAAGATAGGAGTGGTGATGTGTCTTCGTGATAGAGGATTTGCCTAGGATGTAAAAGGCCCTAGTTTTCAATCAGTTTGTATTCCAAACACTGAAAAATAAAACTGAAAGAAGGAGAAAACCTAACAGTAGGTCAGTTCAGGGCATAAGCTCATCCCAAATCTTCCCATTGGCCAGCCAGATCACTTAAAACTTGTAGCAACCTATGCCAAATTCTTAAAATGTCTCCCCTCTTAAGTCTGCCTTTCTCACCCAAAGAAAAAGTGAGCACTTGTAGCCAAAGTCAGATGAAGATGAGACAGATTTCCCAAGTGACAGGATGATCCTCTCACATCTTCTGGTGGAGTTAGGTTCCTGCCAGCCAACTGGCAGGGAGAAAAAGTGACAGTAAGCCACATAAGTACAAGTTTCCGTGGGTGGGAAATGTCAGAAACAAAGAAAACTGCTTCAAATATTAAATGCAAACTCATTTACTGGTGGCCACAGATAAAACAGAAGAGTTTGTCATCAACCGGGACTGTGACAGTGATGAATGGAACCATTCTGGAACTGTGAATGCAAGTGGCCTCTGAAAGAGGGCAGCCATCTGGGGGGAGGGAGCAGGAAGATGCTGTGGGCGGGGGGAACAGGAAGAGAATGAGAACCCGTTATGTGTGGGCTGAGGCATTTCAGTGGCAAGACAAAAAAAAATATAGAACTAATGTTGCTGCTGGTACTTAAAAAGCCCAGGCAGGCATCAAGTCCCACCCACCCCAGTCCCCCACACTCCAAACTCAGAGAAGCTGAGGCTTCAAAGGAAGAATGAGGGGGCTGGTGTAGATGGCTAAGATTTATTTTGACAAATGCAATTAAACAGGGGCCAGTTAGCAAATTCCCAAAGTATAAAAAGAATCTCAGCAGAGGACCAGTTTAATGAGTGACAGAGCCGCTGTGTGTACAAATGCCTGGCATTCAGCGCTTCAGAAGGACCTATTGGAGAATTGCTGAGGAAGTTCAAAAGTCATTATCACAAGTTTCTTTCAGTTCCCAGTCAAAAGATGACAATGCTGCCATAAATAAAGAGAGCCTGAGTCATGGCTACAATTGAAAGAATATTTTGAAAATGAAAGGCAAGTTATGGAAATAAGATGTTTTTTAGATACATTGGACACAAAGAAATTGGGTACACTGCAATTCTCTAAAACTGTTGAGCAGATGAAATACCATTCTCTTCTTCATGTTTACGGGTTTGACTATTTTAGTGACTATAATCACACATTTGGGTTCACTTCATCACTTTATCTCTCCATATAGCTTTGATACATCATGTCCTCTGAAATCTTTTCACAGACTCTGAAAGGATCTATTATGTTCCTACAGGGAGAACGCTGTACAGGGAGTTTGGTGCTATAGTACTGAGGAAAGTGTTAAAAGAAACATGACATAGTATTCCACTATATGGGACTTAGAGACTATGTAAAGAGATAATATCAATAGGTGTGAAGCGAGGGAGACCTAATTCAAGTCATCATATTAGGCAAGCTGATACCTAAGGACATCCCAATCATAAGTGACAAATGAAAGGAACAGTGACAGAGTGAAGGCAGCTCTGACTCCCTACTTCATCCCTCCCCCCAAAAAGAACCTCCTTCATCAACAGACTGGAGTAGCTGTGGAACACAAGAGAAGAGGTGGACACTGAGGCATCACTGAAGAATGGTCGCTTTTATACCAGTATTGTTAAATCCTGTAAGTCCTTCTACCACAAATTTCCCTTCTTTTGACATCAAAATCCCTACCACACTAAATCAAAATATTGAAAAGTCCAAGTGTTCAATGTTTTAAAGTATTTTTATTTTCATTCATGTATACATTTCCATGAGTTTATGTTTGCTCCAAGTGCAGGTGCTTGCAGAGGCTAGAACAGGGTACCCTATTTTCCCCTGGAAATGGAGTTAATGCCAATTGTAAGCCACCTGTTAGTGAGTGTTAGGCCATGAACTGGGGTCCTCTGCAAGAGCAGTGTATGCACTGAATCACTGGACCATTTCTCCAGCCCCATGTATCAATATCTTTAAACATTTATATTATAGAAGAAATTATCCATTTCTTGTTTTGTTTTGTTTTTTAATTTTTTTGTTACTTTAATGGTTCTCAAATCTGAACATTTAACTGAATCAATTGAAGAGCTTAATGACAAAGCTTCTTATATTGGGCTTATATTGGGTCTCCTCTCTCTCTCTCTCTCTCTCTCTCTCTCTCTCTCTCTCTCTCTCTCTCTCCCAGCACATGATGTCTGTCTCTCTGTGTGTCTCTTTCTCTCTCTCCCTCACCCTCTCTTGTATAGCATATGGGTCTCTTACTCTTGCACTTTCCTGGTCCTACTCCCATACTCCCCCCCCCGTGTGTGTGTGTGTGTGTGTGTGTGTGTGTGTGTGTGTGTGTGTGTACACATGACCTTTATATATATGGGTATGTGGTCCATGGGTTGACATTGGGTATCTTACTCTAACACTTCCCATTCTGTTTTACAAGACAAAATCTCCCATTAGACCTGAAGATGACAAGCTAGCATCTTCCTTTCTCTACTTTCCCAGTGCTGGGCATATAGCATGTGTGCTCTCTGTAAGGGTACTGAAGATTTGAACCTAAGTCTTCACACTTGTGTAGCAAGAATTTTCTTGACCAGTCTCTTTCCCCAGCCCTTCCCCTGATACTAGGTCTGCCACCAAGATTCTCTCCAGGTAAATTTTATTGTAAGTAGTCAAAGAGGGCCATACTTATATAAACACTGGTTGTTATTCCTATTAGAACCGTATATCCATTCCACAAACCTTACCTTTCTATGACATTCATTCAAAATAAACATGGAGATCCATGTTCTCTTTACCATCCGGTGTGTGTATGTGTGTCTGTGAGTGTGTGTGTGTGTGATGTTTTGAAAGATAATGGTCTTCATAAACATATATTTGATTGATTTGATCCCCTGTGTGTGAAACTATTTGGCAAGGAATAGGAAGTATGGATTTGTTGGTGGAAGTATGCTACCAGGGGTGGGTTTTGAGGCTTCAAATGCCTAAGACATTAAAATTGTGTCTCTGTCTATGTCTCATGTCTGTGGATCAGGCATAAGCTTTCAGCTACTACTCTAGTGCCATGCCTTTCTGCCTGCTGCAATGCTTCCTGAAATGATGTCATAGACTAACACTTGGTAATGGTAAGCAATCCCCAATAAAATATTTCTTTCATACATTGCTTTAGTCATAGTGTCCCTTCATAGCAATAGAAAAGTGAAAAGTAACTAAAATAATGTGATACAGAAAATGTAAATTGTATGGAAGAGAAGATCACAAACACAACTACAAAGTATCTAATATACTATAAACAAATGGAAAAGATCAGAGGAACTGTCATAAAGACAGTACTCTCCCCAAATTAAAAGGTCTCTCCCTCTCTTTCTCTCCCCCTCCCCCCTCTCTCTCACACACACATACATATATGCATAAATATATACGTACAACAAAAGAACACCAAGCTAGCACTGCAAAGTTGGCCCAGATTTTACACCAGTCCCACAAAGTTCACAGAGATTCAAAATCTAGAAGAAAATTGTACCCTCACATCTCAGTCAGGCTAGCTTTCTTGGCCTGAGCCATGACCTGAGGGCTATCAATCTAGTAGCAACCAATAAAAGAAAAATATAGCTCCAAGTCAGCAAAGCCCAATGCATTACATCTTGAGTAGCAGAAGCAATGGATCCATTTCTAACTCCCCTGGGGTTAGAGAAAATAGCTCAGCACTTAACCTATACTGGCAAGGATGCTCCAGATATCCTCCTTAAGCACACCTATAAGCAAGACACTGACAACTTATTGTCTACTGGATAAAGAAAAATTCTTAACCCCTTTATCTGACCATCAAATGTGCCCTTTGTCTAACTTGAAAACAATCTAGCCAATATTCTCTTTATTTCCCCACCCTGTGTACCTTTGACACCAGACTATTATCAACCACAAACTACCCTGGACTTTCATTCCTGTATGATATCCAACATGTTTTCCCTATATTCTGCACACCCACAATTTCTACCCTTTCCCCTTGCCATCAAACATCCCTGGGAGCATTTTTCTATCCCTTAACCAAAAGGAACCTCTATCTGACTGGTGCTTCCACTAACCACATCTGATAACTCTTCTGCGGCACGCTACACTCTGTTTTCCTTTATTCATGATAATGTATCTCTTGTCTCTCCTATTAATATGCCTTGAAGGTACATGCCCCTTATTAAAAACCGCAGTCCCTGATGCAGTGACCTATTAGATTAATCAAAGATTATATCCTGGCACAGAGGAGTTAAATATAGTCTGTTTTAATAACAGATGGTCTGAACAAAACCATCCTATCAGTCTTCTTAACTGGCATTTCTCTAATAAGGAGGCTGCTACTTAGAGAGCACATTTTCCTCTGGATAGTAGAAGATGCAACTCCTTCACTTTTTTTCATCTTTTCAGTAAGAATCATCTAAAATTTTCTGAGAAATTAAAGTGGTCAAATTTAATGGTTTGGATTGTTCACGATACATGCTTCACTTAGCATTAGCTTTAGTGTAAGCTTTAGATTTATACCTGAGATAATACTCTGGAATTTGAGGCACAAGGAAAATCTTAAATAAATTATATTAAGACATTAGCTACTTCTCTAGTGTAAGCAAAATGCCAAAAGAGAAACCTCTAATCAATCATCAGAACCAGTCTAGATCTCTGTCCCATCCCTGGGGTTTCTCCAATTGTATAATCTTCTTCAAACCATAGCTATGTTGGAAACACCCTCTGTATTCAAGAAATCTATGCTCTAGCAAAAGCCTGAGTATCGACACACCCACTCACATTTTATTTTCTTAAAATACTAACCCAATGTTAACATTGCTTTGGTGATCAGTGGTCAATGGGTTATGTGCTGACCCTAACTAAGCACAATTTAAATGGGCTGGTACCCTAACTAAATAGTACAAAAGGCAAAGAAACTATGTCGCTAGGTCAGCCCTGCTTCAGTGTCTGAAATCCATTGTTCCCCAAGGGATTCAAGCATTCCACGGATCCAGTTTGATGAATGGGTTTTTTCACAAATATGTGAATCATTGTAAAAGCAGGCACTAATTCAACAGGAAGAAAGCACAAACAATTGTTGTGTCTTGGTAGGCACTTTAAAACTACTGCCTTTTCCCTCTGTATACAGTTTGCTTATCTTTGAAATATTTTCAGTACTTTGAGACCCATCCTCAAAAATAGAGACAAGCAAAATAGGCAATTTAAATATGATAGGGTAAATGACGACACAGAGGTAGATGTCGGTACCACGGAACTCTGGGGGAAAATTTATTGTCTTGTGAACTTATCAATCAAAGGGGACTTTAGAGGAACGCTTACCTTAGAAATATGGACAGAAGCTAGCAAACAAAGATAGAAACAGTATTCTGAGAAAGAGCATTACATGAGCAAGTCCCTGAGACATGGGAGTTACTGTAGATGTACAGTAACTATAGCACAAAGTGAGAGGCCAAAAGGAGGCACTGAGACTCGTTGTGGCAAGACATAGATCATTATGATAGGGAGTATGCACTTCATAATGAAGTCAACAGGGAACATTGACTGGTTTTTGTAGCATCATAAATACAAGACCCAGAGAATGATATTGGGATTCAAGCTTCAAGCTGAAGATCAGAAAATCAAAGCAGTGGGTCACTAGCTCTCACTCTACCTGAGACTGAAAAGTGATCCTGGATCCTCATAATGCAATCCTGACTGTTAGGCTTTCTTCAGCATGGCTGGAGTATCCTGAGACGTCAATGTCTTTCTATCTTCAATGTGGCTGGAGAATGAATGCCAACTCCTATCTTAAATACCTCTCATGAGTGCTGGGACTAAAGGTATTTGATCCCAAGTGCTGAGATCATCTTTGTGTAAGCTGTTTCTCTTTAGGACTGGATAAATTTCTTATAGCTCAGTGTGACTTTGAAGTAACAGAGATCCATCTACCTCTACCTCCCAAGTGGTAGGATTAAAGCTATGTGTCTGGCTTCTATGGCTTGTGGCTGACTTTGCTTTCTGAATCTTCAGGCAAGCTTTAATAAATCATAAATAATATATCACAGGTTCTAAGAGAGGAAATTAGACATTCAGATTTACCAACAAGAAAATCGATGGTAGCTTTGTGAAGAAAGTATCAAGAAAAGGCAGGACTAGAAGCAAAAAGAAGAAGCAAACTGCAGGATAAAGGTCATCAAGATGACTCAGCAGATAAGGTCACTTAACCATTAAGCATGACAAGTAACTTCAACTTCCAGGACCCACACAGTGGAAGAGGGAACTGATTCTAAACACTGTCCTTTGACCTCTACATGTAGTATATGCCTCGCCAAAAAAGGGAAGATGAAAAGGCTGGATCAATAAGCATAGCCATTTTCATCTTTGCTTTTATCTTTGTCTTTGCTCCTTTCCATAATCCATTTCTTCCTACAGTCTCTGCTGCCTTTTTTTATCAGTGTCTCTGACTCTGTATCTGCTAGGACTGCAGGTGGCTCTCCACATAAATGAAGACGTTTCCAAGAGTTCCTCATTTCACTTTGTAGAGGAAATTCACCTCGATGCCTTCCACAAAGATCACTGGAGGGAAGGCTACAGAGAGTACAGCAAAATCACCCTCTCACTAGGATGTACCTCCTGCCTACCTAAAGAAGTGTCAAAAAGTCCCTCAGATGTCTGCTTCTTCAGTGTGGCAAAAACCACTTCTGTTCAGAGAACTACTACTGGACTAGAGTGATAAAGGAGTTCGGAACTGATGCAGATTCATGATCCATGTTCACTGCCTACTGAAGTCCTACTTTCGTGGCCCCACCCCCTTTGCAAAACACTGGTAAACAAATGGGTTTTATTTTTTCTTCTTAATTCCTTATTGTCTTCCCTTCTGCTATAGCAGGTTCCCTGAAAAAAAGCTCACTAACTTAGGAACTTCCCCATTACTGGATTTTCATCTTTAACTAAAAATATCTGATAAAATCACCCAGGCTTAAGTTTATAATCATTGACTGTATTACTATCCAATCCTTATTTATCAATGGAGAATTTAACAGGAAGCTGACCTCAGTTCCAACTCAGTCTTCATGATGGCAATGCTAGCTCATACTCAATAGTGTCTCTCTCTACTCTTGAGGCTAGCTAAATAAACATGGTATTACCTCTAAAGGAAATGAGCTTTGGACACGGGAGCACTCAGAGAAGCAAAACCTTAGTTTGTGTGAATTCTTTCATTTTCATCAGTCCTCATAGAATCTATTACACTGGGCACATTTGATGTTGTATTAGTTACTTTTTGTCACTGAGATTAAAATACCTCGAGGAAGGAAGACTCCTTTATTATTGTTGTTCTCTCTGTAGACTAAAAGCAAAATACACACTAGATAAATTACTGAATCCCAGGACCCACTCTTTACTCTCACAAATACATTTAATTAGCATTTCCTGAGTGCTCAATATTGTATTAGGCAAGAGCCCACCAGGCCCCTACAGGCGTTAACAACATAGTTGTGCAACAAGGCTGGTGTTCTAATAAAAGAAAATTGTCTACCAACTCAAAGTTGCCAACCAATATAAAATCACAGCAGGCAACATGAGATGGGGTTGAAGACAAGGCCTTAAAGGGAGTGATCCAGTAGGAGAGATTGGTGAGGTATCGGGCAGGAAATGATATCAATTTTATTGTTGCTAACTGAAATCGAGTCTCATACTGCAGCCCAGACTGACTTTAATATATCACTTGCCAGCAATCCTGCCTGCATCTCCCCAGTACTAGGATTATAGGTATGAGCCACTAGCCTTTGCCTGAGTGTCCTAAGACCTACCAATTGACTTCTTGCAATGTTGTAGGCATTATGCCATGGATGGCATCTCATTTGTTCTTTATAATATTCCCCTGAAGCAAGTCTCAGTATTAGCTTCCATTTTACAGAAAGGGATCAGAAATTTTAAAATTCTGTTTGCTAACCAGGAATGGTGGAACATGCCTTTAATCCTGGCACTGGAGAGGCAGAGGCAGGTTTACCTCAATAAGCTCAATGTCAGTCTGATCTACACAGAGAGTCCCATGCCAGCCTGGACCACAACACAGTGAGACCCTGTCTCAGAGAGAGAGGGGGGGAGTAAAGGAAGTCTGCCTGCCATAGCTCACATAAACTCATATGTAGCAAGGCTCGAAACTCAACCCAAATCTGCCTAACTGTATAGCCCATACATTTTTTAATTCTTTTAATTCAGATTACAAACAACCTTATTTTACATATGAACCCCAGTTCCCTCTCCCTCCCATCCTCCTATGCCCCACACCAGACCCCCATCCCACCCCCAATCCACTCTCCAGGAAGAGTGAAGCTTTCCACAAGGGATCATCAAAGTCTGTCACATCATTTGGTGATGGCCTAGATCCCTGCCATACCCCTGTGAATCTAGGCTGAGAGAGTATCCCTCCATGAGTGAATGGGCTCCCAAAGTCCATTCCTGCACTAGAAATAAATACTGGTTCCATTGCCAGAGGTCCCATACACTGCTACGACCTCCTACCTGTCACTGACATTCAGGAGTTGTGAATTGGTCCTATGCTGGTTTCCTAGCACTCTGGCTAGGGTTTATGAGCTCCCACATTTTGTGGGTTTCCCCAACATGGTCTTGACCCCTTTGCCCATCACTTCCCCATCTCTACAACTGGATTCCAGTTCAGCTGAGTGCTTAGCTGTGGATCTCTTCTTCTTTTTTCCATCAGCTACTGGATGAAGGTTCTAGGATGGCACATAAGGTAGTCATTAATGTCATTATAGGGGAAGGGCATTTAAGGTAGCCACTCCACTATTGCTTAGTTGGGGTCATCCTTGTGGATCTCTGGAAATTTCCGTAGTGTCATATTTCTCTTTAAACCTATAATGGCTCCCTCTATTATGGTATCTCTTTTCCTGTTCTCTTTATTCTTCCCTGACTAAATCTTTCTGCTCCCTCATGTCCTCCTCTCCTCTTTGCTCCTCCTCTTTCTTTTACCTCCCTCCCCCCCTACATGCTCCCAATTTGTTCAGGAAATCCTCTTCCTTTCCCCTTCTCCAGAGAACCATGTATGTCTCTCTTAGTGCCCTCATTGTTTCCTAGCATCTCTGGAGGTGTGGATTGTAGGATAGTGATCCTTTGTTCTCTGTCTAATATCCATATATGAGTGAGTACATATCATGTTTGTCTTTCTGTGACTGGGTTACCTCACTCAAAATGGTTTCTTCTAGTTCCAGCCATTTGCCTGTGAATTTTAAAATTTTATTGCCCCCTGCTGAGTAGTAACCCACTGTGTAAATGAACCACATTTTCTCCATCCATTCTTCAGTTGAGGGCCATCTAGGTTGCTTCCAGATTCTGGCTATTACAATGCTCCTATGAACATAGTTGAACAGATGTCCTTGTTGTATGAATGTGCCTCCTTTGGGTATATGCCTAAGAGTGTAATTTCTCCATCTTGAGGTACACTGATTACCATTTTCCTCAGGAAGTGCCATACTGATTTCCAAAATGGCTGTACAAGTTTGTACTACCACTAGGAATGGAGAAGTGTTCCTCTTTCTCCACATTCTCTCCAGCACAACTGTCATTAGTGTTTTTCATTTTAGCTATTCTGACTCAAGAAGCTAGTCACCAAAACACCAAATAATCCAGTTACAAAGTGGGGCATAGAACTAAATAGAGAATTTTCAATAGAGGAATCTAAAATGGCTGAAAAACATTTAAATTGCTCAAAATTCCTTATCCATCAGGGAAATGCAAATAGCCATACTTTTAAGTACTTTGATGCTTTGAAAATAATCCTAAACCCTAGGTCCAGATAGGTGAGCAGAATGAGTATCCTGATGTGGTAAATGGGGATGGAAGGCATTTCCTACACCCAAATAACATTTCCTGTGTGTCCTCTTTGTACTCTGGCTATACAGACTCCATACTTTTTGCCCAGTAGAATAAAAATGCATGAATCTGTTAAGTTTAATAAAGCTAACACAAGTTTCTAACAACATAAAAAAGATAAGGAGATCTATTTTTTTAGTTCAACTTACTATTCTGTTTCTATGGAAACAGGTGAGGGCAAACTGTAGGAAGTACAGCTTAGGTAGGATTCACCTCTACCCCCATGAGCTGCTAAGCTCCTTTTCCCTTTCAAATAAAGGAAGTCTTCATAAACAAACCATTAAGACTTGGGGGCTGGTGCATTGTTGGAAAGAAGGGATTTAACAATAATGGAATTATAAGAGCAGCTTCAATTCAACAACGCTGCCCGCACTGTGAATTATTTTGTTATCTCAGGTACAAGTTTCTTTGGTGTATTAATATTAGCCTACTTAATCTCTAGCAACCAGCTACCATGAGGTGTGATTATTTGGCAGAAATTCAGAGGCTATTGTGCCTGAACTGAGTCATCTGCAACCTCCCTGTGAAAAAAAGTTCATTTTCAATGAAACAGAACCCAATGGAGTGGAATCCTCAACTAATTGCATCCTCTTTTTCCTTAGAGTGCCCAATGATAAGAAAAATTTCTAAAAACCTATCAAGGTAATTTAGTACAGTGCATATATGCCTTACTATTACAACATGAATTTTGAAATTTATATTTGCTATTCTTCCAATTCCTTAACTGAAAAATGCTTATTAGGGGAAATAATTAAGATAACAGATGTGGGGTTTTCACAAGTACCTGGAATGAATTTCAACATATATTAATAGTCTTTAACTTTATAATGTCTTCCAAAAATCATCTTTTCAGAAATGCTTTAGTTTCATTCTCACCTCTCTCAGCTTCTCTCTTGCTGTTACCACAAATAGTTCATTTCTGTTGTCTACGCAACGTTTCAGATACCTGGCAAAGGATACACTTATCTCCAAACAGTCTGTAGCAATACTTTCAAAAGCATGAAAGAGCCAAGCGTTTAAACATTTGAACACTAAAGCCTAAACAATATCCAAACCCCTCTTCTCTTGGTATCTTTAAATTCACCATCCTTTATTTCCCCCATACAGAGACATTTAACTATGTTCATATAGCCCACACAATCTCTAAGACACAGTATGTCTCAGACTCAATGCAGAAACAAGCTAGTCTATGGAGTTCTCTAAGCACAGCACCATGCCCAATTAGATGCTAAATTGGGCACCACTTCCTGACGATGATGATTATCATTATTATTGCCAACTTCAGATTGAGTCAAAATTGCTCAAAAGGCAAGCTTTTTTTCTCTAACACCCATTTTTTATTTTCCTTTCATAGCATTTTCCTTTGTATATGCAGAATCCAGAACCTACCTTCTCTTGCACTGATTTATTCAGAAGTATTGAGAATCAATAGCAGTTAAAACTGAATCAGAAGAGACAGAGATAAGGTGAGTCACTAACACCGCTAAAATGTTCTAGAAGATGATAAGATCTCCCAGAACTTATGGCATACCACTTCAGAGCTCCTCCACAATAAAGGGAAACATGAACATCAGGCTTCAAGTGAGAGAAGATACATAAGAGGCTCAGAAGTCCTTAGTGTTTCATTATTATCAAGACCTAGGGTAAACTAAAGTAGTAAGGAGATGATGATACCAGTTTATATGATATAATTAAGGAATTTCAAAATATCTAATTCAAAGCTCCTCAGGGTAGTTCTAAGTGTTAAAGTCTGTAAATAATATGATATGTCGTTCTGAAGCATGAAAAAACAGTTCAGATTTTCCTAAACTTCACAGAGAAAGTGACAGTAAGAGCTACTAGATAGATATATTTTGATAGTAAAGGCTGAAAAGAATACTCAGAGGACAGCAGAAGGGGAATCTGAGTCTGACTTGGGAGCACACACTAGCCTTCTTTTGTCCTTCCTTTGTGTCCTCCCTCCTTTTCTGTCCTCTCTTCCTGGAAGCAACTGGGAAACACCACAAGAACATAACAAAACAGATGATGACTTCCCAATTTTCTCCATGTACAATTTCTCTGAACTCAGTTCTCCTCAAATCAATGGTCTACCCACACAATTTCTTTGCAAATTCCCCCAAATCCACTTAATGCAGTTAAAAATCTCCAGCTGTGTTTCTATCAGAACTCTCTGTGGAAAGAAGATACCAAAAGAAAATGAAACTGCATGTCTGGTCCCATGAAGGGTGAACTATTTGGATAACATATTGGACATTTCAAATACCTTTCCATTTTTTGCTGAGGCAGCTGACTTGCTGAAAACATGTTCTTTGAGAAGCAAAAAGTTAAGTGCTCTATTCCTAATCCTCAGTGGGGCAGTGAGCTTGACAGAACATCAACTAGAGGCAGCCAATTAATGTAGTTTTTACCATGACAACCATTGCATTTTCCTAAAAAAAAATCAGTGGGGTTCATGCATGCAAGGAGAAGAAGGAAGAAGTGTCAGAGAATGTGCTGACTTTGAAATACTTCTTTTTGAAATGAGCCTATATTACTCATTTCCTCAAAATGTCTAAAAAAGGGAAAATTATTCCTGTCAATGGCATGACATTCATTTAACTCATGTATGCGTAATGTCTGGATGGTGGAAAGCATCAGAGAGAGCAGGACTTTTAGAAAGTACTACAATAATATATACTGTTTGTAAATAAGCAGGATCAGGGGCATATGCCAAAACTGATCCAATCACTTCTCTGCAAATATCACTTAAATGACAAGGTAAAGTCGTGACTGGAATTTTCATCTGGGGATTAAAAGAGGTTATCTTTCTTTCTTTAGTCACTAGTCAACAGTTTCGCAGCTTTGTTATACAGATTCCCACACCTCAAATGTTCAAACTGCCTTCCTCCACACCAACCCCAAACTGACCTCAAGGGTTTGCCTTCCTAAGGCAGAGCATGGGTGAGGTGGGAAAAGTGACCAAGTTCCTGGTTCCCTATGAAGCTCTTTTTCTAAGAATCCTTTTTTTCAGAATTCTTATTGGAGAGCTCATTATCTACAGTTGAACATTTGGTTTCATACTATTTTAAAACAATAACATTTGACATGACTTCATTTCCCCGGTGTGACCATAATTTCTTGAGTACCACACTATATGGACTTATAGTAGATATCCTAATACAAATCTACATAGCACTTAATTACCTGGTGAGTCCATCATATTGAAGATTGACTATATTGCCTTGAACGAAATGCCTTTCGTATTGTAGCAGCCTATAAAACCGTTTTTCTTTGTTTTCCATTGCAAACAGAGAGACAGTCACCAGTAGATATGAATTAGTTTCCATCCTGTGGATTTCCACTCTACGTATTGCTAAGATGATTTTTTTTTTTTAAAAAAAAAAGATGAGTCATCATTTTCAGATAGTGTAGCTAAGATAAGTAAATTCAAAAGGTCAATCATATAATATGGCATTATTATTCAAACAATGTTTCTGATGTTCAAACCAACAGTATATATGATATACATGTATTGAAGTATCATAATAGACTCCATAAATATATCAGAATACATATCAATTGGAAAGAAAATTGAAATTTTTCTGAGATTGTATATATTTTTTTATTTTGGGAATTTCATATTTGTATCATTTCTCCACTCCTTTAGCTGGCTTCAATTCCTCATGCATTCCCCCTCACTCCATCTCAAAATTGTGGTTCCTTATTCTTTAATTATTACTGTTACTTTATACATATAAATCTGTAATTTAGTTTTGCCCATATGTACATGTGTTTAGGAATAACTGCTGAAAACAGGATGAACTATTAGGAGCTCATCCCTATAGAAGATGATTATCCCTGAAGATTTTTTTCATAAAAAATAGCTATGGGAGGCAATGAGTATGTTTATTATGTCTATTTAACCATTCCACAAAATTTTCCATATTTCAAAAAATCATGTTTTATACACTATAAATATATTTAATTTTGTCAGTTAACAAAAATGAAGAAGTGATTAGTAACTAACAGTAGAGCTAGAATTGTGCATTTTTATATGATGAAAGTTGATTCAAATGTCTTGAAGTCATTTTTACTATCAAAAAGAAAACAATAATACCTCAGCCATCATGTGAAGACTTCCACAGTGATAGGGAAACCTCTAGCTCACCATGCATTAAATTTATCTGGATGGCCAATGTGAATAAGAAAAATATGTAAACAACAAATAATTTCCTGAACAAAAAATGTTAGTGCTGACCAAGATGAGAAAAACTGGCACAGAGTCATTGTCTAATTTATAGCAATACAACAACACAAAGGGCCAAGGGATAATGCTAATAAATAACATTTCAAACACCTTTTTCAAAGGTTCCACTAAATACCAGAGTTCAATATATCAACACCACTAGGACAGAATGCATTTATCAACTATTCTCCAGGTCAAACACTCAGAGCCAGCCCTTAGTTATTTCTTAATAGCATCCTAATGTGGCCCCCAACATACCTCTGCCACCAAATCTCTTTAGTCACCCACCATGCCAATCGTATCCCCATCACAGATAAAAACACTAAAATTCCTACCAAGACTCTGGAGGCAGCTACCCCATCCACCTAGAACTCTATGCCCCTTAACACTATGCAACTTTATCTTGGCCATGAATACTAAGACTGTGACCATGGTCAAGGCTTTGAAACTTTTTGCCAAATATCTTCCTAATTAATCTTACAAAGGAGAAAATTAATATGTTGAGAAACTGATGAAATTGTAGAACCAATGGAAGTAACTCAATCTGTCTCCAGAATATAAAGAAATAAAACCAAGACTATTGGAGAACAGGCTGAAAGCAATGGAATATGCAGTACACTTGGAAAAGGCATAAATCTGTCAATACTGAAACAGCACAAACTACTGGACACATACAAATGGCCTCCTATTTGCATGATTTTATTGAGGCTCATTACTTGAACATATAAGTAAAATCTACCAAGAAATGAATGATTAGATAACCAATTTGAACAGTAAGGGAGCTTCACACACCCCAATCTAGCATAGTATGCTATCTGTTTGACATGCACACCCCAAGCAACAGTAATAATAATAACAAAGTACCCCCCATAGACAGGGGGTGACTTCTCTGCTCACCAAAGGCAGTGCATATGGGTTTGAGTTATCTTCACCATTTCCATAAATTATGTGCCCAAACATCTACTTGGGTTCCTTGTTTTGTATCATAGAAAATCAATTGCCATGGGTAAAGGACTGAATCAATACACATGTCTATGAAGTACAAACTTGTAGAATGTGGCACTCTTACAATTTTAACTTTAATTATCAAAATAGTGTCCTGTTAATTAGTCTAAGATAGCTCATTAAATAGATGATGCAAACAAAATAATCAGTGTGATTGTGTGTGTGTGTGTGTGTGTGTGAAATATTGACTATCACGTAATCTATTTGTGAGCAGAAAAATCCTTGAAAGTGTCATTCTTGGATTGTCTGTTTCCTTTACTTTCTGCAACTTTTCCAAAATAAATCTATACATTAGATATTTGACTAGATTTTTAGAAGTTTTGTCCATTTGTAATTTACCTTACTTAGATGCAATATAGAACCCCTTGTTCCTGGAATTTCTATGGCCAAAATTGCACCCTTCATTTTCAAGAGAATCATATGCCCTATGTATCGACTATATGTTAAAGCATTATATATATAAAAAAGCTGTCTACAAGCAAAAAGATAGCTTTTACATATGAAGCAATGGTGATGGTATATGCTCAAACTTTAGATTAAAGATAACTGATAATTATGAATTCAGATTATAAACCAATTTGATGAATCAAAGTTTCTCAAGAAAGGTTTTATAAGGTGGATTTGGGTTGGTTTGGGGCACTGTACGGTGGGATTTTCAATAAAAATGGCATAGTTCAAATTCTGTTATTTCTTAACTCCACGAATTTTAGCAAGTTACTTAAACCCTCTGAACTACACTCTGGTACTATTATTTGTTTCAAATAGAATAACAACATCCATGTTAAACAGTTATAAGGATTAGTCAAGATTATAAAGGTTAAAGAACATAATGATGTACTTTCTGCGAGGTGATCAATAGATCTTTGTGTATGCTAATTAAATGCAATCTATATGTTCCTCTTCATTACACCTGCAATATTTCTTCTTGTTGGTGGTTGGAAATCAAAAGCACAACATATAAATACTTTGTTTCTGCTAGTCTTCTTATGTATGAAATTGTAAAAGAAAAATTCTGAAAAGATATTATGACAATAACTTCTATTTAACATGTATGGAGATTACATAGCAATTATTAAAATAATCATTATAAGCAATCCATTGTTTCATTTTCATTGGTATTTTGTGTATTCAGAGCAATAGGAATTGTAAGTGGATAATAAAGATGAGAAGGAAGTAATACAGGAAAAAGAAAAAATAAATGAAATGGATGAAAATTCAGAAAGGCAAAGGAACGGTATAAACAAACACTCAAAGATGAGAATGAGTAAGTTAAGCATGAATTCAGTAGCTGTACTGAATCAGAAGAAAAATGGTGACTATAATAAGGCAGCTTCTCAAGTACACATTCCTTTTAAGTAATCAAATATTTGAAATAAAGGAGATGTAGCACTATAATGCCCTTACTCAGCATGCAATAAGCCCCATGATCAATCTCAGTACCACACGTAACCACAGTGGTACATAGTTGTAATCTCAGCATTTGGGAGCTTAAGGTGGGAGGATCAGAAGATGATCATTCTGAGCCTCACAGGAGGTTCAAGCACAGCCTGAACTACATAATCCCCTATCTCAAAGCAGGTATGTGCATGCCAGTATGCACATACACATACACAGAGAGACAGAGACAGAGAGAGATAGAGAGACAGAGAGACAGAGACAGAGAGACAGAGAGAGACAGAGACAGAGAGAGAGTTTTCTCTTTAATGGCCATTATGAAAAATGGCAAATCCCTGCTGGCTTGAAAAGATATGGTAGGATTACTACTAGTCCTGGCCATTGAACTGATTGTTTCATAATGCTTCTCCCTGAATTTAAGATTACTGGTTTCTTGTTGTAGACATACCTGCAACTTCTACACACAGCATGCCAGCCCAAACTTTCTTGAAATGTATTATAGTTTGCTGAGGCCTCCAATACCCCAAGTAGAAAATGAGAAACTTTAAAGAAGTTTATAACATGCCAGCTAAACTCATATATCCTGTACTTTTAAGCAGCCAACCCTAGCACAAGCCAGGTGGGAGCTGATACCCTACAATTCAGCATTTTCTCTCTCAAGATTTGTTTTACTTTATCACAATTACCTTTGCATCTTAGACTCACTTTAAATTCACATACCCCCCAATTATTCCAAACACAATAAATTATCCTGGAAGAAATTCAACAAATTTATAAGAATGAGAACAAGTGAGGTGGGAACAAGAGAAAGTGGAAGCAGGGGTTAAAAGGGATGGAGGAAGAAAGAGAGGGAGGGAAAGAGAACAAGCTCAGGCATTAATTAATTTGACTTTTTTCTCTCAGCAAACCAAGTAAATAATCTAAATTCAACTATTTCTGTCGTTTAAAATCTGATAAATACCAACTCCAACCACCTTGGCTGACCTGCAGGGAACAGGTGGGGAACAATAGAGCATAGCTAATTGATGTCTGCTTACATTCTCTGTATGTTTTGCTCTTGAAGTTTTCTATGAAACTCTTTTCAAAGGTGAACAAGATCATTCTTGGAGTATAGGAACATCTTCATACACAAAGGACAGCAGAACAAGTACTAGGCAAATATGTCTTTAGTACCTGTGCCACATCCCTAGCCCATGTGTGTCCTTCAGATTACTACCCTAGCACCACCTGCACAGCCCTCTCTTGTGGAATAAAATAGAAACTTGAGTTTCAGGACAGAGAATGAGTTTTTCCCCACCACTTACTATGTGGTCTTAGACATGTCTCTTATCTGAGCCTCATGTTAATAATAGTCCTGAGTAGTAATTCAAAGGAGATTTATCTTTGCCTTAATGGAGTTTACAATATAAAAGTACACACACACACACACACACACACACACACACACACACACACACACTACATAAACAAATTAATAAACACAAATAGGTAAAATTTCAAACACAAGACTTCACTGACTCTCACAAAAATTCATACATTCCACATAGGATATTCCATTTCCAGAAAAAAAAGAAAAACTAAATGTGTAGGCAAAGAAGTGATAATTTAGAGGGCTATCCCTCTTAGATAACATATGCACATTTAGGAATGGCCATCTGGAGACAGTGATTACCCCCCAAAGGAGTGGCTGTGATGGCAGTATTCCAGACACTATGGCACACCAGTGGAAGCTGTATTGTTTAAACCACCTTTTAGCACATTTCACAGCATAGTGAGGCCATCTGTTCCTGCCCTACTGTTTCCTAAGGGCTGACAGCGGAGAGCTCTTATCCATGTATATCAAGTTTCTTGCTCTATTCCCTTCACAAAAAGAAAAAAAATAACAGCTTTCTTGGGAGAGGGGCAACATGGTTGTATTTTTCTGTTCGTTTACTCATCTCACATTGTTCACAACAAACAGTATGTAGAATGTGCCAAGCAGTATCAGGATCCAGAGATAAAAAGATATAATTTCTGCCATCAGAGAACCCATAGCCTATCAGAAGATAAAACATTAAATATGCATTTACTTGAGAGAATGAGAAATGCTTCAATGGAGTGAACACAGAGTGGTAAATATGTCTAAACATAAAACACTTTAGTGAGTATGGAAAGAAATTTAGGAGTCTGACAAACCTTCTGAAAGCAGGAAATCTATGAATGATACCTAGAATGTGATAGGCAAAGGAGGAGAAATTGAAATTTGCAGGTAAAAGCCACCATGGGCAAAGTTAGGCAGGTAAAAGACATATATTACTGGTAAAGCCAGACGTCCTGGTGTCTACATGAGCTCAAGATAGCCCAATTTGTTTTTTAATATGCGTATATACAAACACATATACAGCATACATAAGTCTTTCTTATGCACTTCGTATAAAATAATTTCTCCATTGTGTATACATACACATTATATACATATATTGTGTATGTAAACTATGTTTTTTAAGAGAAAAGTGAAAAAATGAAAGAATAAAAGAATTAAAAAGAAGATGGTGGTAGAGATAACCTAGGTGCACAGATCGGAGGCAGGAGAATTGCCAGGGAGCTATTTCCCTTCAGCATTTGCTTGAATTTTTTTAGGCTTTGCAGATGCCTTTCGTTTCTTGGGGAATCTCTTTGTGTGCTCTTTCTCTGGTTTGGAGTAGCCCTCAAAGTGAGAAAGTGTGCTAGTCCCCAGCCTAGAGTATGTCATAACCTGCCTAGCCTTGCCATGACAAAGCATAGCTTGCCCTGTATTGTTGAAGAAACTCATCAGGTATCCTATACTTGAAAGATACTTTGCTTGAAGGGTTAAAACAGACTCAGACCAGTGACTACTGCATCCAAAGCAAGACAGCCCACTTTGTAAAGATTATCCTGGTATAATTATTAGTAGTAGCCCGTTACATTTTCAAAACTATTCCATTTAATTTACTAGGAAGGTGGAAAAATTCTTAGAGGAATTGGGGGAAGAAACATGATCAAAATATAATGTACTTTTCTATATTTTCCCCTTGGGGTGTTTTATAACTTCTCCAGCTCCCACATCCCCCCTTCCCACCCCATCCACTTCTCAGAGGGGATAAGGCCTCCCATGGGGAGTCAATAAAGTATGGCATTCCAAGTTGAGGCAGGACCAAGCTCCTCTTCTTTGTATCTAGGCTGAGCAAGGTATCCCACTATAGGGAATGGGCCCAAAAAACACAGTTCATGAATACTGGCCCCACTGCCATCAATACCCCCCCCACAACAGATCAAACCACACAACTGTCACCGCCATTTAGAGAGTCTAGTTGGGTTCCATGCAGGTTCCCCAGCTTTCAGTCCATGAGCTCCCACTAACTCAGGTCAGCTGTCTCTATGGTTTTCCCCATCATGTTTTTGATTTCCATTGCTCATATGACCCCTCCTCCCTCTTTTCAACTATACTCCAGTAGCTCAGCTCAGTGTTTGGCTGTGGATCACTGTATCTGCTTCCATCAGTTACTGGTTGTAGGTTCTATGATGACAGTTAGGGGAGTCACTAATCTGATTATAGGGGAAGGCAAGTTCAGGCACCCTCTCTACTACTGCTATGAGTCTTAGCTGGGGTCATCTTTGTGGATTCCCAAGAATTACCTAGCACTGGGTTTTTCCCTATCCCATAATGGCTCTATCAAGATATCTCTTTTATTTCTCTGCCAGCCCCAACTCTGCCTTATTGCTCCTTCATGTTCCCATCCCCCATCCCCTCTCTTCTACCCTCCCTCCTAGTTTACCCAGAAGATCTTAATGCCCTTCATGTGCATCCCCCTTAGGCTCTCCCTTTTTAACTAGGTACTCTTCAATAAAATGTTATTCCACTTTAGACAATGCATCACATGGTCTCCCTGCATATTCAAGGAACTGCAAGAAAGTAGGAGAGTTAGTATGAGAACACAAGTTGTACAGACTCCAGTTTAGAATGCAGTGTCTAAGTTTGAATCAAAATAAGACCATTTTGAAAATTGCTTTTCATTTTGAAATTCTAGCCACAAAATGCAAAGTCTTCAATTCATGCAAACCACCTTTGCAACCAAGTCTGGAGCATAAAAATCAATTTACATTCTTTATAGCAACCCTTGGACTGGTTGTGCTATCAACTAAGTGTATGAGCCTGAGCAAGTTGTTTAAATACTTAGAGCCTCAGCTTCCCATGTATAATATGTGGATTAAGTCAAGTATTCAGTAAAAATTTACATATTATTATAACATACTGTCCTAGATAGCTTTAGTAGTCAACCTGCCACAGCTTAGAGGGAACTTCAATTCATAGATTGCCCACATAAAATTTTCTTGTGGGCCTTTTGGGGCTAGGCTTAATTGTAAAGTGATATAGAAGTGCCCAGTGCAGTGTGGCCAGTCTCATTCCCTAAGCAAATCATCTTGGCATGTAGAAGAAAGCTAATTTAGCATTCATCTGCAACCAAGCCAGCAAACACTGTTCCTCCATGGTTTCTGCCTCAAGTTACTGTTTAAGTTCCTGCCCAGACTTCCTTTAATGATGGATTATGATTTTCAAGTGTAAGCCAAATAAAATATTTCCTCCTGTAAGTGGTCAGAATGTTTTATCAAAGAAACAGAAAGGAAAAAGTAGCAGATAATGTACTCATTACATTTCTGTTGCTATGATAAGATAGAATGACCAAGGTAATTTACAGAAGAAAGGGTTTATTTGGGCTTATGATTCCAGAGGTATGAGAATCCATCATGGTGGGGAAGCATGCCAGCAGGTAGGCATGGTGGCTGAAGCAGGAAACTGAGTGATGACATCTCGAACATGAAGCAGAGAACGGCCTGATAATAGGGCAAGGCTATTAACTCTCAAATTGTTACTCCAATGATGTACTTTCTCCAGCAAGGTTCTACCACCAACTGGGAGCTAAGTTCTCAAATAAACACCTATGGAGGAGGTGTCTCATTTGAATCATCATAGGCACTGTCATGTTAGGATTATCCCAGGCGTGTTTCCTACCTTTGAGGAGGAAATGATCTAATGGCAGAGACAGATATTAAACAAGAAATTATGAGAGAAGTTTACTAGTTTACATTATGAATGTAATACAACTGTGATAGCAAAGCTAATAAAGCCATCAAATATGTATGTGCAAGCATTTATATATGCACACATAGAAGACATTGACATCTCAGTCATAAATATAACTAAAGTCCAAACAAAATATTCAGCAGAATAGCAAACTATAACTGTAACATACAACACATCAATAAAGAAATGAAAAAAAAACATCTACATAACTGTTCTAGTTAGTATTAACTGTGAACAGAAACTGCTGAGAATCATCTGAAGTGTGCCAATTGGTTATCTTTATCAAGACTGTGGGTATAGTTTTGAGGGCTTGTGTTGATTTTTAACTGCAGCACTATTCACTATTCCCTGATCAAGTCACCATGAACCATACACAAAAGCCAGCTAAGGATGAGCCTGAAGGCAAAGCAGCAAGCAGGATCTGATTTTAGTCCCTGCTTGAGTCCCTACCCTGACTTCCCTCAATAATAGAATTTGACCTGGTATATTTGTTTCACTGAGTGAAGCATAAGCCAAATAAAACCCTTTCCCCCTTAAGCTGTTTTTGACTGTGATGCTTGTAACATCAACAGACTGAAACAAAAACAACAACTACTTGATATAGTCTGAATGTTTCTCTCCAAATTATCTGTTGAACTTAATAACTGATGTGGTACGAAAAAGCAAATCAATTTCACAGGTAGCTCCATTGGAACAGAATTGGTGCACACAAAAGGAAGGTATAAATCAATTGCCCCACTCTTCTGCTATGTGAGTATGGAGGAAAATGTATTAGATGACAAACAGAGAATATTCCTTTATACAACATTGAATATATTTGTGGTTTATCTTGGACTTTCCAACATCCAGGAAAATTAGAAATAAATTTCTATTGTTTACAAATTACCCAAACTTAGATATAGCAACTGGAATAGATTAAGATACCATCTTAATGGATAGTTTTTCCACAAAGTATTAGTAAGTGTAAAACCCAGATAGATTATCACACTGACTCTGGATCTTCTGAGATAGGTAAACCATTCATGACACACTGTCTCTGGAACTGAACCAAGTATTGAAGGCTCTCAGCTTTCCAAAGAAAAAGTCTGCAATGCTTTCAGCTGCTGTAAAGAGCTGCGAAGTGCCACGCCTTAAAGATGGTGCTGGATTCCGCCTTCCACCTTCCCGATGGTGAGAGCTCTCAGTGATAAACAAGTCCTTATTTGGCTAAGGCTGAGATCTAGGCTTGCTTCCCAGAATGCAGACCTATCAGCATTCACCACGTGGTGTGCCAGGATTGGCTACCCCAAGGTCTTATAAGCTGTGGGCTGGCTTTTCCAGGGGTCAGAAGATTGTTTCAAGGTTACTGAGTAAAGCTGCTTAAAGAAGAGTCCAAGCGTTGTGTCTTCCTTGCTGGTCGAGGTGGTCGCAACAAGCTGCCATCTTAGGATTCCTGTGGATAGACCTAAAACAAATTGTTTCCTCTTCTCTGGTGTCTCTGGTGCCCCCAGGGGCTCAACCCACCACTAACTCCTAAGAACACTATCCTAGCTCCACTGGGAATTGCACAGGTACCACTCCTATTTGTTGGGCTACAGAATTTCCTGATTTGGAAGTACTCACTCTTGTCCCAAAGCGATGTTGGCTGTCTGGAAGCCTTGCTTGAACTGCATGCCAAAAGCCGAGACATTGGTGAAAATGTTTATTTTCCTGTGTTCCCATGAAGAGAATAGTCCCTGTATCTTATTGTCCCAGTGTTTTGACAGTATTGTAGAGAATACTGTCATGCCCATTGAATATATGTGGGCACTGAAGATCATGGAGATTAAATGACTATGGTCACAGTGTTCTCAAGAGGTAGAACCCATCATGTTGCCTATTTTTCATAGTCATAGCACATTTGTTTCACTGAGTGAATTCACATAGTTGGACAAAAGCCCAGGCAATAAACCTTAAGAATTCAGCCTGTCCAATTTCCTCAGTTCCACTGAGAAGGCTTTTTAAGCCAATAGAAGAGGCACATCTTAGACCATGCCCTCAGGTCTCTGGAAGAACAGCATTAACCACCTGATAACTGGTATTTCCTACAGGATTCCATGTGAACTGATGTAGAACTGGTTTTGTTATCCACTCTCTTAGATTCTGGAAAGAATCCCTTTCCCAAACACAAGATACTAAGATTTCTAACAGAAATCTTAAAAATATCATTAGCTGGGCAGTATTAAAGTGATTCAGAACATGGTGATATTTCAGGTGACTCCAATCCTCGAGAAGTTAGAGTGTTTGGGTGGCCTTTGCCCCACAAGAGAACAGTTCAAATAATTTCTTGGAATAACCTCATTTCACACCATGGTATCTGAACACATTTTCTCATATTTTTGAGGACAAAGCCCTGAAGCCATGTGCTGAGTCTGCTAATAATAAGGATGTTGATGAGCTCCACATTCTGCCTCTAAGGACCCTTCAGTCTAGAAAAGGATGAAGATCAGTAAATTAATGCACGTAATATTTTGAGTGGTAGAGTACTGAGCACATAAGTGCCCATTGAATAAAGAACAAAGTAGGGATCCCATGGATAAGAGTGAAGTACATCCACCAATAAATCAGAGGCTGATGTGAGAACACAGAAAAAGAATTTCCTCTGTGCCATGAAGGTAATGTTTCCATTGAAGCACAAAGGATTGATGGAAGGAAAGGGAGACGCTGTTCTAGGGAGTAAAGCAAAAACCCTGGAAGAGTAGTGCTGATGCATTACTGTTAATATTTCTCTTACATTTCAAGACACTGAAACTTTTGCTCAAAGGCAGAACTAATATTACATTTTGAGGTCACTTAAGACCACTCTCCTACTGTGTACTCAGCCTGTTTGTTTAACCTGCCTTTAAATGGACAATGTAACAACCAACCTTACTTGCTTTGGACTTCCCATGTAATCAACTTTTACAACCTAAGGCAATATATAGCTTCCATCTTAAATTATGTGCTCTTCCATGCCCCTGTATAAACATGTGCTTTGATAATCTGTGGAAGAATATTATTCTCAGGTGTGTGATGTTTGTTTATGCTGCATTTATTTAACTCTGTGAAGCTGTGTTACGGTGCCTGACTAAAAAACACCTGATGGTCTAATAAAGAGCTGAATGGCCAGTAGCGAGGAAAGAACAAGGATAGGTGGGATTGATAGAAATGAGTTAATAATTAAGACAGAGCTAGCCAATAACAAACACTAGGAACTGGCCAGCAGTTTCATAATTAATACAGAGTCTCTGTATGTTATTTTGGGGCTGACACGAATGTGGGACCAGGCTGGTGGGAAAGTGCATATAACACACAATCATTTAAATGATCTTGAATCACTCATTTAATTCATCCCCTTGTCATATATGCTGTCAATTAAAAAAGAGTTAAAAAGGAGCAACTATATGGGGATCTGTACTATACAGTATTTTGACTGCTCTGTGAAGATGAATTGAAGGAGAACAAGGGTAAGGGGATCAGATAAGTCAATGAACTATTCATCACAAAATGAATACAAGGTAAAGAAAAAATGGCAGTTTGAAATGTAGTCACAGCACGCAAGATACAAAATATATCCAGAAGGCAAAATATCTATGACTGTCACTGGATAATGCATGGAGAAAGTAAATAGAGGGTGGAGAGAATAGAGCCAAGCAGTTTAATTGAGACCTCATGGCAATATTAACAGAAAAACATGTATTTGTTCTAATAACAAAGGGATGCCATCAAAAGATTTAAGCAGATATGATCATTTTTATGTTACAAAGTTCTTTAAATGTCTAGGTAGAAAAAACTTTAGAGAAAAACAGAAACTGAAGGAAGACCACTAATTTAGGGAACTATTCAAATTGTTCAAAGGACTGGGGATGTAACTGTGGTTGGTAAGATGCTTGTCTCTCATGCACATGGAGGCCTTGTAAGATACCCAGCAACACACGAGGTGGTGGCACCTAATTGTATTCCCAGCATTTGGGAGGCTGAAGCATGAAGATACAACCAGGCATTTTCACTTAGACTATTTGCTGTTTGACCAAAAGCAAAAATGAGTTAAACATCAAAAGCTGATTTATAAGGTAATTGGTATTTTAAAACCTGGAATGTGCAAAGTAAATTAGCTTGGTATGATTGAGAAGCTGTCAGAGACTCAAAGAACCTTCCAAGAGGAAGAATCCCTGTCACTTCTCTTGTGTGTGTCATATCTTTTATTATTTTTTTTCATTTTACAAACCAACCCCAGTTTCCCATCCCTCTCCTTCTCCAGCAGCCCCACCTTCCCCCATCCCAGACCCCCATCCAATTAATGAGATGAGTTCAATTCCTAGAACATATAGAACCAACCAAACCAGGCCTGCACCCTGTTATCTCCCAAGCACAAAATTACAGTGAGAGATTATCCAGCCCCACCTGTGGCCCGCTGACCACACTTGTTTGTGTGTGGCCACAGGTACATAGGTGAGAGTGTGGTATTTGGTCTGGGGTCCAAGAGAGGCTTGCTCTTTCTTGCTCTTGATTGGGTCACAGAGGGCAGCCAGTATGTATATTCAGAGCAGGGACTTGTGGCAATCATCTATATTGTATGTGATTTCTTCCCAAATAAAATTATATTAATCTATATTTGAGTCAGTCCTGTGAATCTTGTGCTGTGCACCAGTTATCTACTACACAAAACAACAATAAAAATGTCTTTTTTATTACTACTGTTATTTTTATCTGTGTTAAACTGAAAGTAAGTACATACACAGGAAGAAAATGTAATAATCTCAGATTTGATTCACCATGAATACCATGATAGTTGTGCTTGCTGTTGTGAGTTATTGTTCTGGTAGCTAAGTCATTTTGGTTAAACCAGGTATTTTTATAGATTTTATTTCATTTAACCTCACATCTACAAGATAATTACTCATTCAAAACTGTTTTGTTTTTTTTTTTTGTTACTTGGAAATCGAGTTCTTTCCTTCCTTTTTCATTGTGTGCATATGTGCCACAGTGCATAGCTGGAAGCCAAAGGATGACACTGTGGGATCAGTTTTCTCATTGTGGGTTCCAAGAACGAAGTCAGGTAACATTTGCATGACAAGTGCTAAGCCACCAACCCCACTCCTTTTTTCTTTAATATTATTAATTAGCTAATCTTTTATGTCCCAACTGCAGCCTCCCTTCCCTCCTCTCCTTCCCCGCCATCCTCTCCCCACACCTTCCATACACCCCTCCTCTATAATCTTTCATAAAGGGGTCAGCCCTCCCATGGGCTTCAGCAAAGCATGGCATATCAACCCGCCATAAGACCAAGCACCTCCCCCAATATTCAGGCAGAACAAGGCAATCCAGCATGAGAAATAGGTGCCCAAGAGCTAGTGAAAGCACCAGGGACATCCGCTAATCCCATTGCCAGGAGTCCAACAAATAGACCAAACTACACATTTGTCACATATGCAGAAGGCCTAGGTCTGTCCCATGCAGGCTTCCTGGTTGTTGCTTCAAACTCTGTGAGTTCCCATGAGCCAAGCTAGCCTTTTCTATGTGTTTTCCAGCAATGTTCCTGACTCCCCTATTTCCTACAATGCCTCCTCCCTGTCCTCAGTTAGGTAAAAGCCAGATGCAAAGGAAATTTACACAAGTCCACAAGGATGGCCCCACCTAAGACTCCTGGCAGTGGTGGATGCTTAGCCTAAACTGGACATCCCCTGTGGCTGGATTAGTGACTACTCCCATTGTCATCAGATAGCCTTCATCCAGTGTCTAATGGAAACACATTCAGAGACCCATGGCCAAACACTGGGCCATGCTTGGGCATTCCTCTCTCTCCTCAAATGACCTGTTAAGTAAATCATGATCAACATACCTCTCCCAGAGACATATTATGATCAAAGGGTCCCATAATCTGCATTGAACCAATAACTCACATCTCTATAATGTGGAGAAAAAGTAACAAGTACTATTTACACCATCTTATACCAAGCAACATAATTTCATATACAAACTCATTTTACACTTGAACCACATTATCTTCCTATTCCAAACAGAATACAAAAATGCATTCACAAGCACCTCTCAAAATGAGCATGGAGAAAAGCTTCCCTTCACACAAAATCCTACCCATCCCTTAAAAGACTAAAATTAGAAAGCCATTGTTTGTCACGAGAATGGAAGCAACACTGCCAGCCAACTTTGCACAATTCTTTAAGGTAGGCATAACTACATTTCCTTGACTTCCTTAAGCAATGACAATCTGTGAAATATATCAGGCTACCAAGCCTCTAATTGGTCCCTTGGAAAGAATGTTTTCTCACCATTAACTTTAGGCCTTAAAAGAAATCAGTCTTTTCACAGTCTCTCTCCCTTATCAGAAGGCAGTGCCTTCTGTTTCCTCTATTTGTTTGCTGGTGCAATGTCGGTTTTGTCTTGGAAAATTGAGAATTATCCTTTCCTCTTTCATCTGGGGCATTTTTAAATTTCTCTAGTGCATTGAAGTTACATCCAATAATTTGGCAAGAGAGGTAGTGCTGCATAGTGCTGACCTGAGAGACACACAGTGATTTCTAGTCTGATGCCTCTGTTTACTAACCACAGAGCCTTGGACAATGGTTTAATACTCTGACTCTTCCTAGCTATCGATAATCTGTTCTAGCTCACAGAGTAATGATAAGAATCAAATTAAATTCTTTGACAATAATCATGATAACAATAACAAAATGCCCAAAGTACTTAAAACTCACAAAAGCTCTTTCACAAAATGTATTATTTCACTTAATTCAATGTGAGCACCTTGAGAATTATATAAAATATTAAGGTAGGCATATATGCATGCCCACTCTCTCTCAAATCAATCATATCCAAGAGGCATAACAAAGCTCTTTGAAGTGTTTACCACATCTGTTCCAATTATACACAAGTCTATTTGTTATACTTTTCTTCCTTTTAGTGTGAGTTTTTTACTTCTACTATATTTCATGAAGACAAAAAGTAGTCTTTCACAAAAAGAGGTTACACTTAAATATATCCACCAAGACAATTCAGATTCTTACTCATTCACTTTTTTACTGTTTCGTTATATATATTGTTTTATTAAATTGTAACATAGGCAAATAATTTATGGTCTTATTCATAGAGTAACCCATTCCCAAAATGAAAACCTATCTCATTACTTTTCAGTTTAGAAGATTATTCAAAATCAGAATGGTGGTTTCATATCGATAAATACATTTGAAAAGATTTCACTGGACACTAAGGACTACTTACCAAATATTTATATTTTCTTTCTTTATATTATACAGTAGAATTACATTTTAACACATATCTAGGTGTTCCTTTTGCTCACACTAACACACCATGATTATATGGCCATATGACTAATTTCAAACAATTCATGAGTTGAGGTTATACAGGTTACTATCTGGATAGAAACTTTAAAAACCACAACTTCATATACTCACTATCCCTCTGTCAAATTAACCAAAAATGTCCATGATCACAGTTACTCTGGCAACTAGGAGTTAGAGTTCTTATGACATAGACCATCAGGCAACCAAAAATCTATACTGAAAATGAGAAATGAGCCTGTGTTACTGGTATTTCTTATAATAATAATAATGTGTGAGTTTTTCTATCTAGCTCCCTTTATATAAGAGATTATGCAGTATTTCTTAAATTTTTGAGTGTCATATTGCTTTCCAGCACAGATGTTAACAATTTTCATTCCTATCAGTAATATGTTGAGGGTTTCAATTTCTCCACATAATTGTCTTTATTTTATTTTTGTTGTTGGTTTACTGAGACTTAGTTTTACTATGGAGCCTAGAACTTGTTTTGTAGACGAGGCTGACCTCAAACTCATAGAGTTCCAGCTGCGTCTGCCTCCTAAAGTGCTGGCCTACAGATCAAAATTCAGTATCCTTCTGAGTAAAATTTTAAGAGTAAACATGCTTAAGTGCATCCAATCAGCAAAGTTTTCAATATACTGGTTCATACTTTACACATAGCTTATCTCATTACAAAATAAGGATAAGCAACTAAAAACTACACAAATTGACTTGAGTAAAAAAAAAAAGATGAAGGAGACAGAGAATACAGAGAAGAAAATGAAGGAATGGTAAAGTCAGTACAGGAAACTGTATAAACAGACATTTTGTCAAAAGAAAGGCACAGAAGTTCATATTGATGATCAGGCTGTACAATGTTTCAAGTTACTCCATAGTATAAAACACAGTAATGTCCCTGAAACACAGTCTCACTGCACAGGCCTAGCTGGCCTAGGATTCACTGTTCAAACTCACAGAGGTCAGCCATATCTGCCCTTGGAATGCTGGGATTTAAAGTATGAGCTGTATTTTGACCCAAGAGACTCCATTTTGCAAACAGATTTTGACTCCAGTATGAAAATGGAGGAAAACTTAGCACCTGTGTAGACTTGTAAACCTCACTGTCTGTGCAGCACCATCCATGAATCACAAACTGATAATTGTTTATATCTGAGTGAAGTGGGAATGAGGAAGTATATAAGGGTATTAAAATGATGCCAGATAACTTATTGAATGCAGTAGATCAAAGAAAGTGCACACTGTCAACCTGAACCTCCTAAGTAAGTAGTCTCATCACAGATCAGTCATATGATCACTCAGTGTGTGCATCAGGGACAAACGTATAGGAATACAGAGAATTTATGACTGTTCTCAGGGCATTATCTCATTTGGGTCCCTGCTGTTAACTTCGCCTTGTTAATTGTCATCTGTCTGTTTGTCTATTTTCCTGTTTATCTGTCTGAACCCACAATCCATCTATCTATCCATTCCTTCACCTGGACATCATCCTACCTTTTTTGCTTATGCAATCTGATCTGCTCTCAAATCAATGACCCTCTCAGCTGCCAATACTTCTTTAGCTTCTTCCCTGTAGCTAGGTTTAGTGGATTCTATTTCATTTTAATCAGTCTACCTCTAAAAATTTTGAATTCTGCTGTGGCTTTGTAACCCATTATAGCCAGTCTGATATATTTACAATGTAATATGTGATATGATACTTAATATTTTAGTGATTGAATCTGGATTAAAGGAATCTGGCCAGGCTTGCTAAGGAAAGGGTATGTGGCAAATAGTTGTCCCTTTGAAATACTGCTATTAAATATATTCTGACATTTTAGAGAGACAAGTGTGTTTATCTTATGTTTCTGATCTAGTATGCTCATGACAATTTGCATACCTGTACTATCTATATGATAACTGCATGTTATTCACACAGAATAAATAAAGGGGGGGAGTCTCTGTACATATTAGTGAAGAGGCACTAGTGAAACTATTTCCATCCCACTATTTGGTGAAGCTATTTCATCGAAATACATAGTAATATTTGTTTAAAATTTTCTCAGATGATTATATTTAGAAAGCAAGCTTTGAAAATGCATATGGAAAATATTCTATTGCACCTAACAATTAAGTAAAATACTATGAATTTGTACCAAGTTCCAATAAGTTAAGAGACTTATGATGCCCAGTCCTAGGTGAGCCTCAATCCACAAGCCTTTACACCACTGCTTCTTGAACATTCATGCAGAGAGTGCTTAGAGAAGCTTCTAGATGAAGGTGGGGAAGAAGAGTGGCAGAGCATGGGAGTTGGTTTGGAATAGCAGTGTGCACCTAATTTTCCCTTTAAGAATTAGCTCAATTAGTAGAAAAGACTTTGAGATTATGGAAGCCATGATCAGACCTTGAGGTAGGAACACATTAAAATGGAACAGTACAGTGTAAGAGAAAACGTGAAGAGTGCCTTGAAGAGATGGCTTCCCTTAAGAACCTGGCAAGGAATTTCATTAAGAGGAACAGCTTAAAGTCAAATAAAGAGAGAAAACTGTTGTTGACAGGATGTCAGGGAGAGGTTCAGAGAAGTGAGCTTGCAGAGAGATTTCCCAAGCAAAGGCAAATATATGATCTTGTATACCCTTTTGGGAGCTGGCTGAAATTCCATATTACATGATTTATTTCGACATAGCCTACATGACAAAGAACACACAGGAGTGATATACCAGATAGGACCATAAATTAAAAGCTGAAAAATCACAGCACATAACAGTTTCTTAACTGTTTGTCTGAGAAGAGAGAGACAGAGAGAGAGAGAGAGAGAGAGAGAGAGAGAGAGAGAGAGAGAGAGAGAGAGAGAGAGAGAGAGAGAGATGCAGGGGACATAGCCTGATTTCCTTATGCTGTGAGATCTGGCTTCATAGAAAGTCCAGTGTTTTATAGGAGCAGAGTCATTATCAAACACTAATTTGAAAGATCTGAAATGTTACCCAAGATTTCTCCAGTTCATAAAAGCTGTCAAATGATGCTTCTTTTTAGAAGTAATTATAGTGAGGGAACATATTTACAGAATGACATCTCCCATCAGCTGGATATATGTTGAGGCTTTTGATCCATTTGGACTTAAGTTTTGTGCATGGCAATAGATATGGATCTATCTTCAGTCTTGTACACACCATCATCCAATTGTGCCAGCACCATTTGTTGAAGATGCTTTCTTTTTTCCATTGTCAAAACTAGTTCTTGTCAAAACTAAGGTGTTCATAGGTGTGTGGGTTAATACAAGGGTTTTCAATTCAATTCCATTGATCTATCTGTCTATTTTTGCACAAATACCAAGCTGTTGTCACAACTATAGCTCTATAATTGAGCTTAAAGTCAGGGATGGTGATGACTCCTGAAGTTCCTTTATTGTACAGGGTGGTTTTGGCTATCCTGGGTCTTTTCTTTTTCCATATAAAGTTGAGTATTATTCTTTCAAGATCCATAAAGAATTGTGCTGGGATTTTGATGGGGATTGCATTGAATCTTTAGAATGCTTTTGGCAAGATTGCCATTTTTACTATGTTGATCCTACCTATCTAAGAGCATGGGAGATCTTTCCATTTTTCTGGTATCTTCTGCACAGTCCCTAGTTCCCAGGAGGCTCTGAACATGACACTGGAAAGGCGGTCTCCTCCTGTGGGTCTCCTTCTAGTAATAATTTGAATTCTTTATAATTTTTTGCTGCCAGAAAAATATAACTATACTGTCATACACCAAAGTTATGTATCTGTATTATTTTATAATTATCTATTTAACTTGGTAATCCTATTTCTCTATCTTTAACCAATATCAACTTATGTTCAAATTATGTTTTGACAAATTCTGAAAGAGCAAAATAACTCTGTGTATCCTATCTGACCATAATACAAGAAAACTAAAAATCAAAAGCAAACAAATCTCTAGTTGGTATACACTTTTGTGGAGATTTAAACACCTCATTACTGAATGATGACTAGGTGACAGAAGAAGTCAAGGAAAAAATAAATTTTTCTGGGAACTATATGAAAATGAAAACATAATACAACCAAACCTCTGGGCCACATTGGGAGCAGTTCTACCATGGAAATTTGTATCTATTAGTGCCTATATTAAAATCTCAGAAAGCAGAAGAAAAGTAAATAACTTAATGATGTAATACAAAAATTGGAAGAAAAATAACAAAGTCAATGGCAAGAAATAATAAAAGTCAGAGTTGAAATTAATGTGCCAGGAACAAAGAAATTAATATAAAGATTCAGCAAACCTAAGAGCTGCTTTTTAGAACATGATAAACAAAATGGACAGACATTAGGCTTAACAAGCCAAATTAAAGAAGGAGGGGACACAAATGAATAGACTCAGAAATTAGCAAGGAAGCAATACAACAGACACCAAAGAAATTCAGAATATGTAAGGGAAAAACACTAAAAGAAATACATGGATTTCTAGATTCTGCCAAACCACCATAATAAACCAAGGAGATATAAACAACCTAAACAGACCCATAAAAATAAGGAAATTGAAACAGTGATTTAAAAAAAGAAATTTCGACTAAAATAAAAAGTGTAAGACCAGATGGATCTGCCAGTTCTTCTAAAACTGTTTTAAAATAGAAACAGAAGGAGAACTCCAAAACTCCTTTTATGATGCAAGTAGCACTCTAATACCAAAACCAGGTAAAGACACACCAACCAAAACAGATGAAAAGATAATCATACACTAATATCCCTGATAAACAGAGTACAGAATACAGAAGGAGAAACAGCAAGGTGAAAGTGATTTGAAGGGGAGAAATGGGAAAGTGTGAGGGGGTAGTAATTAAGAAGTCAGTGGAAGATCACTGTAGAAGGAGGGAGAAGAGTAAAATAACATAAGGATGTCTGAGAAAGCCGTAAGGAATCATACTATTACCTACCTACCTATAACACCTATAATACATGCAAGTCCTCATAAATTTATACATAAATATAAAGTTTTCACATCTGGGATGACAATGCTCCCTCTATGAGCGATAATATATATATATATATATATATATATATATATATATATATATATATATATCAATACCAGGCATGAGAAGCCCTCTCTTTTGAGTTGTTGGTCAGAGGTGCTGAAGGGATGTATATTATTGCTGTTACCCTTGGTTGCCCCCCAGAGGCAGAATTCCCTATTGCTGAAGACGCATTGCTTTTCTGACACAGGATTCAGAGGACCTGAGCTGGATTTGGACTGAGTGATTCCTTCCTAAAAACTAGTTTCCATAGTACCACAAGGCACCAAACAAACTTTGAAAGATTAAAAAAAAAAAACAATAGTCTACTATGAACCTCAAGTATGTCACAAGAATCCAAGGGAGTTCAATATTAACACCAGTATCTGTGATAACCTATGTATCTGTAATTGGACTTCAGGCCCACTCAACAAGAGGGAAATTTTGCATGGTACTGGAAATCTAACCTACTTAACCTAGCTTGTAAAGTCATGGATCTTGGAGGTAAACACACAACCAAAACTTTATTAAACCAGCATAATCTGTGTATTCTAAATGTTTCTATTTATCCACATAGCCACAACTAATGTATGTACAACACAACATCTATACCTAAAGTTCAGTATCATTGTGGAAGAGATGCAGAAAGATTGTTAAGACCCAGAGAAATAGGACGTTCGTTGTACAATTTACTCTCCTAGAAATGTCAAAGAAATTACACCTACCAAGTCTCATCAACATGGCTGCCCAAATAAGATTTGAATAAAAATATATTCCAATAGATATGACAACATGGCAGGGGAAAATCTCATGGGATATCAACCCTAGACAAAGAACCATAAGGAACTATGGAATGCTGAAGGCAAGAGAAGTAGTCTTCCCCAAGGAAAAAGAAACAAATTAGTTATTCATTACCAAGCTGTCAACATTCAAATCATATACATAGTAACAAGACTAAATAGATGACTCAGTATATTGCATTTACATATTCATTCATTTATATATGTATAGGTATATATAATTAAAGTCCATGAATTTGAAAGGGATCATGAGTCACAGGAAGTATTAGAGGGAGGGGATGGAATGAAGTGAATATAGTACATATATATGAAAAATTTAAAATAAATTTTAATAAAGAAGATAGTAATAAAATTTTAGTAAGAATGAAAAAGGATAGGAATTATAGATATCATTCCAGAAATAAAATATATGGATATTAATTACTCAAAAGCATTAAGAGAATATTAAATATAGTGGTTTGAATAGAAAACGGCTTCACAGGTTTATGTTCCAAGGATTTAGTTGCCAGCTGATTATCTTTGGGGAATTAATTACATCCTGAGAGCCCTAACTTCCTCAATGGAACAATTTTTAGTGCACATAAAATATGATAACACTATTAGGAATTGGTAGAAAGTAGGAGGCACAGCTTGGTTAAAGAATTAAATCATTAGACATAAGTTGTACCATCTCTTTCTGTTTCCTTACCTCCTATCATGCACCTTTGTGTTACATTGCACCACACACTCCCATCATGAAACCCAAAGCAGTGGAGCCAGCCAATTATTCATTGAAACCTCAGAAACCATGGTTTAAGTTAATTTTCTCATGGATTTCTCATAATAGTGAAAATCTGCCACATAGGACAATTGTAAGAATCATAATTTCACAATTTAGATAAAGTAAACCAATTATTCAACTATGTTATTAAAACTCAGGATGAAGGGGCTATTAAATAGCATTGTAAATTATTAAATAAAATGAGAAACAATATGTAAGTTTAAAATCTTCCTGCAAAAAAATTATATTGAGATATAGTAGTTTTCTTTTAACTTGATACCGATTTTATTTCTTCTTAAATATTTTCCATTTAAATAAAATTGCATCATCCCCTATACCACCCCAGCTACTTTCCCTCAAACACCTCCCAGACTCCTCCCTCCCAAATTGATACCATCTTTTTATTTGATCTAATGTGGTTAATTACATCAAGGCTTAAAGAGAAATAACATAAATTCTGTAGAATCTCCTCCTTGGAAACAGAAGCCGTTGGAACACTTCCTCACCTATTTCATTAGATTAGAGTAGCACTATCTTGATACCAAATAAATAGCTGTGCAAAAACCTAAAAACATAGTCAGGCATTATGGTGTATGACTATGATTCCAGCATTCCTAAAGTTGTGTCTTCACAGCAAACTTCACTAGCCTGGGATACAAAGCAACATTCTGTTTAAAACTGAAAACAGAAAATAATAGGCCAACATTACTTGTGAAAACAAATGTTAAATACCTGATAAAATTTTTGTAAACTATGTCAGACAATATGAAAAATATTAATACTATATAATCAAAAGATGCTTATATCAGTAATGCAAGGTAAGTCAATGCTCAAAAATCAGTCATTGCAGTTCAACACATCAAAAGGATCAGAAGAAACAAAAGCATATTGCCATATCCAGGATACAAAAGCAATATTTTTTGATAAATTTATTTAAATTTGAAACAAGTTTGTTTTACATGTCAAACCCAGTTCCTGCACCCTCCCATCCTCCCCTGTTTCCCCCACCAACCCCCAACTCCATCCCCTTTCTGCTACACAGGGAGAGTGAGGCCTTCCATGGGGATCTTCAAAGTCTGTACCATTTGGAGCAGGGCCTAGGCCCTTCCCCATGTGTCTAGGCTGAGAAAATATCCCTCTATGTGGAATGGGCTCCCAAAGTCCATCCATACACTAGGGATAAATACTGATACACTATCAGAGGTCCCATAGACTTCCCAGTCCTCCTAACTAACACCTACATTCAGGGAATCTGTGTTGGTTCTATGTTGATATCCCAGCTATCAGTCTGGGTCCATGAGCCCCATTGTTCAGGTCAGCTGTTTCTGTGGGTTTCTCCAGCCTGATCTCAACCCCTTTGCTCATCACTCTTTCCTCTCTGCAACTGGATTCCAGGAGTTCAGCTTAGTGTTTATCTATGGGTATCTGTTTCTGCTTCCATGAGTTACTAGATGAAGGCTCTAGGATGGCATATAAGGTAGTCATCAATCTCATTATAGGGGAAGGACATTTAAGGTAACCTCTCCACTATTGCTTAGACTGTTAGATGGTGTCATCCTTGGAGATCTCTGGACATTTTCCTAGTGTCATATTTCTCTTAAAACCTATGGCTCCCCCTATTATGGTAGCTCTACAAAAGCAATATTTTTTATTAAAAATGTTGTTAAATAAACTTTAATCCAACTAATAAGAAATGGAGCATAATTTTCTTTAATATGATTGAAGTCTTCCACAAAACTAATATTTAATGTTATTCCTAATTGAGACAAAGGATCCCCTCTAAGATTGGTACCTAAACAAAGATGCCTTTTTCATCATTCCTAGTTGGTGCAATAAGACAAAGAAAATAAATATAATGCAATATGTTTATCTAAATACAAATATAATGCCAGTAGATAATTACAATATAATGACAAGAGAGATTTCAACATTTACAAAAATCATATTTTACACTTGGCATATACATTCAGAAACTGAGGTTTAAAAGAAAACAATAGCTTTTAAAATAATTTAACAAGCTAGTGGTATTGCTAAGCAATAGAATAATTGTCTAGTATGCACAAAGCACTGAGTCTATCTCCAGCACTGCAAAATATATAAAAAACTAAAATAAAGTAGTAAAATCACAAATATATTATTTTTAGATGGTGCTATGGAAATTTCATAGAATGATCATGTGTCTGTGTTTGTAATAACATCATTCACAGTAGCTAAAGTGTAGAGGCAACCTAAATGTCCACCAACAGAGGAATAAATACACAAAATGGAATACATGCCCATAGTATTATTTTTAAGCAGATTATTCAACAATATAAAGGAAGGCAATTCTGATCCAGACAACATGGATGAACATTAAGGAAATCATGTCAAGTGAAATAAAATAGAAACTAAAACACAAATGCTACATGATCACAATTTCACACAGCATGTACAATGAAGGTGACTGATGATTATCAAGAAGTTGAGGAAGAGAAATGAGCTGTTAATTGATAGGTACAGCTCTAGTTAAAAGAGGAAAAAGTTATCAGAACTGGTTACCATAGTAACAAAACTATATTCAATACTTTTGAATTGTATGATAAATTGGTAGCATCTTTTTATCATAATTAAATTCTGCCATTAAAAATAAGTTGTGAGACCAATAAAATTGCTCAATGGAGACAAGTACTTACTGCCAAGTATAATATCCTGAGTTTAATCCCTGGGAACTATATGGCAGAAGGAAAAGACAAACTCCCACAAATTCTATTCTGACATGTGTGTACTAAGGCACATACGTCCACAATCATTTCCACCTCCCCCCCCACACACACACACAGTTTTTCAAAATGCAATATAAACAAATAGTTAAAACTATACAGAAACCAGATTAGTACTTTCTTAGAGCAGGGATACAGATCAAAATAAAACAGCAATAAATATATACTGATGTGACTAAAATGCTCTAAAAATAATTCATTGGGGGTTTCTGAGCTTTTCAAAAATTTATGTTTAAAAGAGCTTTGAACTGTACACTTTTAAAATTGACAGAGCCTACAGTTGCATCTCATTTGTTAGATGGTTTGCCTAGAATACACAAAGTTCTAGGTTTGATTTTCAGCACCATACAAGCTAAATATGGTGATGCACAAATCATATCAGCAATAGGGAAATTGCAACAAGAAGATCAGATGCTCAAGTTTATGTTAGCCTTAGTAACTTTGAGGCTAACAGGCTTTTAAAAGGTGAATTACAAATCATATCAGCAATAGGGAAATTGCAACAAGAAGATCAGATGCTCAAGTTTATGTTAGCCTTAGTAACTTTGAGGCTAACAGGCTTTTAAAAGGTGAACTACAAATCATATCAGCAATAGGGAAATTGCAACAAGAAGATAAGATGCTCAAGTTTATGTTAGCCTTAGTAACTTTGAGGCTAACAGGCTTTTAAAAGGTGAACTAAAGTCTTTGTACAGCAACACATGCTGGTAATCCCAACACTGGAAAAGACTAAGACAAGAGGATTCTGAGTTCAAGGTCAGCCTAAATAATAAAGGGAGACCCCTTTTCATAAAACAACAAATAAGTGAACTATATGAAATATTTAATATTTCTCAAAAAACATTATTAAAATTGATGCATAAACAAAACCCTTAAGCAATACTGTTACAAATGGTTTTTAACATAGAATACAAAAACTGTGATTCATGAAAAAAAGAATAATAAGGAACATTTTATCATATTTAATATTGGAAGAAGGGAAGCAAAATGCATGCTTGAAAGAATAAAAGAGAACTCATAGCCCAGGGCTAAATCATATGGAAATCATATATCTGACCAAAGACATAAGTTTGAATATATAGAGAAATCTCAAAACTCAACAAGAAGAAAACAATTGTCTGGATATCTCATGAAGAGAATGTACAAATGGCCAAAAACTTTCAAACCAATCAACAAATTAAAGATCTCAGTACATCAGCCATTTAGGAAATGCACATGTGCTATCCTTTATTTTATTGATCTTACCCATTCTGAATGGGGTAAGAAGAAATATCAAAGTAGTTTTAATTTTAATCTCCCTGATGGCTAAGGATGTTGAACTTTTAAAAAAGCATTTCTCAGCCATTGTTGTTCCATCTTTTGAGAACATTTTGTTTATTTCTAGACCTCAGTTTCAAATTGGTTTGTTTTCATAATGTTCATCTTTTCTAGTTCTTTATATAGTCTAGAAACCAATCCTCTATCAGATGTATAACTGGTAAAGACCTTTTGATGGGAGATGTTATTCTGTAAATATGTTTCTCATACTGGTTAATGAATAAAGCACTATTGGCCAACAAGAAAGCAAGCAAGATAGGCGGGGCTAGGAGACCTTTTCTACTCTGTAGGCCACGGCTTTGCCTGAAAAATGTTATACTTAGCTGTACATAGTTATATTTAGCTTAATGAGATCCCATTTATTAAGCATTTGTCTAAATGCTTATGTTAGTGTACATACTCATTGCTACTCCATAATAGTCAGAAATTAGAAACAACCTAGATGTTCATCAACTGATGAGTGGTTGATAAAAATGTGGTTCATCTATACAATGGAGTATGATTCAGCTATTAAACAGGAAATTTTCAGGTAAATGTATGGAGCTGGAAACAATTTTCCTAAGTAAAATCTTAACCCTCATCAGAGAAGCTTCATTTTTCAGTAAATGGGAATTAATGCCAAGACCACAATTGGACAATATATAGAGAGTGAGAGACTTTGTAGAACTCAAACATAAATGGGATGTCTTCATCAAACCCTCCCGTCAAAGCTCACGGATACACACACATGAGGAGGCAGAAAGCTTCTAAGAGCCAGAGGGAGGTGGTGGATGACTCCAAAGAAACAGTGTATTCCAGACACAGCAGGACTGATTCACATATGGACTCACAGAGATTGTGACAGTACAGACAAGACAAAATTCCTGCACTGAGAAGAGAAAGTGGAGACAAGATTCCACTCCTAACCAAGAAGCGATTTGCAGGTGGTACCCACTGGGAAAGGAAAACATAGATTTCTCCAAAGGAGTATCACTGGATATAACAACCACACTCTAAGGTAGGCTCCATGAAAGGGGAGGGAGTTGAGGGAGGATCTGGGAGGAGTCAAGAAGAGGGAAGTGCTCAAAATATATTGCAAAAAAAGTATAAAAGTTTAAATCCTGCTTAAAAGTGTCTGAAATGGTCAACTTAGGGTATTTATCACAATAAAAATCAATTAACAATCTCATTTGTTTGTCATCTTTGTGGACTTAAACTATAGAACTTTCTTTAACCTATACATTAAAAAAATGTGACAAAATGATCTACCTCATACGGCTATCAGAAAAAAATTATGAGAATTTTACATTAACATTTTGGCACATAATAAAGGATCAATAAATGGTAAGTGTTATTTTTATCATATAAACACTAATTGCTCCTCCATTGAAGCCATCCTAAGCAAGTCCTTGAGATAAATTTTGTTAAGGAAGCCCCAGGGAAATCTCCAGAATGAGAGTGAAAATCAATTCCTATCCTGAAGCACAGACAACAACCTATGTTATGCAAGAATGCAGTATTTTCTCAAGACATTATACTTGAGATGAAGACCTTAAATGAGATAGTATTACACTATTCTTAAAGTTCAAGTATGTTCTCTTTATACACCTCTCCTGAAATCCAGCATAGAGTTCATAGTTATTCTGTATTTCTCATTTTAGAATCCCAAGAGGGAATCACAAACAAATAAGCCAAACATGTTAAATTGAATATATATATGTGTATATATATATACATATATATATACACTTAGATATATATCCATGCACAAGTTCAAGACTGTCCAAGAACCAATTATCTCTACCCATTTTTAACATTCTCCCACTACCACCCAAACTGTGAGATGAAATATCTTACCTCATTTGACCCTAGTATCTAGGAAAATCTTTGAAAAAAATGGAAAACTGGGTGAAGCAATTGAATTTGATATCAGATGCAGCATGTTTTGCAGGCTATGACTGCAACAAATTTACTCCAGCAATTTTATTTCTCTCACTTTACACACCATGCCCCCTGCCCCACTTGTCAAAGCATGCTATAAATGCTTTTTGCTCAATAACATAACCTCAACAACAGCTTCCTTAGCATATACTTGCCTGCATCAGAATCTATCATAAAGTGGGAAAAAAGAAAGACATTTCCATCTCCCGCCTCCTCATGATCAAACTGGGGCTTCAGCCCACACAGATCTGTCACTCTGAGTAGGTTCCCCAGTCACAGCATCATCTTTGCCAAGGAAGAACAGAGATAATTGTATCTCAGAGCGACACAAAGCTAACTTTTCTATTCTAGCCTGTGTTTTAGCAGCACTCCCTTCTTAGAACAATTATCTCAAAAGTACAAATTCAGTTTTTACCTGAGTTGAAATCTAACTTGAGAAAGGAGTCTCCTGGGATGAATTCACACCACAGCCTGAAATCCTACTGCAAAAGAACCAAACTATAGAATTAATGAATGTGTGGTATAAGATCTGGATTTGTTTGGAATGTCTGATTTGACAGGCACCCTCCTGAATTCACTTCATAAGATGGAAATCCTCCTTGGTTTATACCATACCATCATGCCAACCAAGCATATTGGCATTAATGCTGACTCACATACTCTGCAACTCTACATTTTAATCCTTCCTGAAAACTGGATTTAAAATGTTACTGCTTCCAGGGCACTGCCTCAACTAGTTTATCTTCTTTTCCAAGTTCCCAACATGGGATAAGTGTTTTATTTGTTACCCAGTTACACTGAGACAAATATGAAGTATGCCTCAATCAGACATCAGTCTCAGGAGCAAGGAATTTGTAACATACTTGCATGTTTTCTTTGGGGGCTCTTTAGTTCATCTGTGTTTATGAGTTCTTTGAGAACACTTTACTTGTTCTGTATATGTATTTCACAAATATTTGTTCAACTCAAAAATGCTGAAGTGCTAAAGAAGTTTAGGTAACCCTGAGTTCTAATGGATCAACCATGGCTGATATGAAGGCACCTGTCAACACATGCCATAATCTCCAGCTTGAAACATTTGAGGCAGGAAATGCATGTATTCATGGACACACTGAAGCACATACCAGGGAGTCCAGCAACAACCTTAAGTTGTTGGCAAGAAGATGAACTATGAGCTGGAAATATTTTCTTGAGTACTGTCTTTATTCTTTAGCTGATTACTTACACCAATTGAACACTCAATTAAGTCACACAGTCCCAGGTCAGGTTTGCTTTCAGCAGATTGAATGTGGGTGTCCCCACTATGTTCTGGAGAAGAAAAGCATTAGTTCAACAAATCCTTCTACAAGTCCAGCTGTGTCACTGTCAAGACTGTGGTTATAACAATTAGAGACTGGACAAGAGGACTGACCTGAAGAGTCAAAGCAGACTTGTATATATAGGGCATGGTTTGGATCTAGCAAGGGAAGCTACTAAAAGAAGAAGTTCACAATGCACTTGAGGCATACATAAGCACTGGGAGTCATAACAAAGCAGGGAGTTAATACGATAAAGGAGGCTCAGGGGAGTCTGGAACCATTTGCTTAACCGACACAAAGACAAGGATCAAGATTGTGCAATTAACGTACAATGGATGTAGAGGCAAACAAGAACGCAGTTATAACACTTCACCAGCTGTGTGATCTTTGGCAAGTCATATCACTACTGCCTGTGTTCCTTTACATGTGGAACAGGACATTTAAATTGACTTCACTGCCTACTTTAAAGAACAGTAATAGGGATCAAAGGAGATATATTTGAATATGCCTTGTAAACTCCAAATCACTGCTCAAATGTAAGCAATTTCCATTATTACATCACACAGAGAGACAAATATCAGAGCTATGTAGCACTAACAATAAAAGCAAGCAGAGTAATAAGCTTCAGACTTGCACCAAAGAAATACAAGGATAGATCAGAGCAGTAGAGTGTCAGGAAGCAAGAGAATCAAACAAGCCACACAACTTTTCATACAGGGAAGATCTCAGAGACACTAAGATTTCCTCCTATGTCTTAATGGAGAAAAATTTAATTAATAAACATCATGCATTTTGAGTAACTATTAAGGAGCCCAGTGGAATGGAGGACCTCTAGATGTGATTCCTGCCTTGGTGAGAGACAATACCACTTTAACAGTCATCGCTATATCACTATGATAAAGAAAAGAAAAAAAATAACCTGAATGGTAACATTTTTTTAGCTACTGGGCTCAGAGATTTCTGTACTTGCTTGGCTGGCTTCTACTTTGTTCTTCATCATGTCCAGGAAGCAGAAGCAGATAAACAAATAGATCAGAGTTAAGCTACTACACCCCAAGAGCACACTCCTGATTACCTATTTTAACCCAACTAGGTTCTGCCTCCAAAAGGTTGATTACCTCTCTACCATGCCATCAAAAGATGAATTCATCAGCTAGGTCAGAATGTCCAGGATACATTTACCTCTTAATTATTGGATCTCCAAGTTTTACCTCATAGACCTTTTAGGTGACAGTTCATAAAGAAACCATAACAATCATATACCCAGTAGCGTAAAACCCAGCACCTCAAGTGTATCCAGGACCATGTCTCTGTCTTCAGTCTTTTCTGTGCAATCAGTCACAAAGTCCTGTCATGCTTACTTTGTTACATCTCTAACATCTATGCTTCCTCTCAATCCCTACATGCACAGAACTCAGTCTATTACTCTCCATTACTTCATTTTCTAATTAGACTCAATGCTATCTATTAATCATTCTCAAACAAAAATTAGATCATGTAACTACTTCACACAAAATAATACAATGACATTATTGTCTGCAACTTAAGTTGCAATATCCTTAAAGTGGTAAGACCTTCCATAATCTGATCCTTTCTAGTGTTCTCTCTTATTCCTTACCTGATCTACTTCAACCCAATGACCATCTGGTCCTGCCAAACCATTTTTAGTCTCCCCAACATTTCATACATTTCAAGCTTCTGGCATTCCTTCTGCTGATCTGTTTGGATGATACTTCTCCCTCTTTTCTGCCAAGTAAACATGGAATAAGCTTTTCCTTTATCAGCATTTTCTCAACTAATTTAACTACAGCTACCCCATCCCTTATATGCACTTATATTAAGTAACATATTTCAACTTTTCCATAGTACCTATAATACATCATTGCCCCTATATGCTTACATCTTAATTCTTTCTACTGGATCAGGTTCTTCTTAAGGACAGGAACAAAGTCTTATTCATCTTTATATTACTCGTTTTTGTAGTTCTGTTTTTTAATCCAAGACCTTATATGCAGTGAATGCTTAGTAAATGTTTGTTGACTACAATAATAGATAAAACAATCATCTGGTGAAGATTTGTTATACATGAACTAGGATAGACCATCTCAAAGAATTTTTTCTCTGATCAAGAAGTCTAGCACAAATTAATACAGTGGAAAAAAACCATCCAATTGTGTCTTGTGCACAATAGATGCTGTAGAAGAAGAGAAAATGCAATTCAGATTCCTTAAATAAGGAATAATTCATGATGGTGATGAGACATAAACTGGGACTAATAAGATTCACAGAACTTGGAATTGGAAGTATATGTCTATATGCGAAGATGTGTATACTGGTAAAGAATAGGAGAGTTTCAAGGATACACCAGCAGAATGAGATCTCAAGGACAGGCTAAGATTCTTTAGAACATTCAGAAGGATAATGTTAGCCCTTCTTCAGCACCAAATAAGCACATTTCTAGTTAATAAGGAGGCTCATTCTTTGCTTTCTGAAAACAAGGAAATTAAATTATCTGCTTTGGAAAGGTTCCCTCAGGAACGCTTGGCACACAGGCTGACTACAGAGGCACCATCCTGGCAGAAGAAAAATCAAATACAACATTATTCTGACAAAGCTCAGAATAAACGACAAAAACTGAAAGGGACAGGACTTGTATTCTAGCCATAGCCAGTGAGTCAAGATCTCTGAAGGATAGCAGAGAGCATGATTTAACACCAAAGTAAAAGTTTCAGTAGCTCCTAAAGACAATGTGATATTCATAAGCAAATTCTAATCCCCCAAAACAGAATAATATCATGCATTCAAAAATATTTCAATGTACAAGTGAAAAAATATCTAGTAGATATAAAGGTCTGATAGAGTCATTTCCAGAGATTTAAAAGCTAGAGTGAGTAGGAAGAATTTACTTATTCCCATTCCCAACACCATGACATCCCCATGATGGGTGGACGGATGGAGGCTAGAAGTGCATATACTCTGTCTGGTTTTTATAATATTCTGAGACAAACAGATAACTTTTACCACCAGGTTTACTGATAGAACTAGTAACAATGATAAAATTTTCAATTCCCATTTTGGGGACTTTGTTTCCTTTCTCATCAAACTAAATATAAAATAAGTTTACATCATGACATTGACATTGAAGAGAACAATCTAGCTTTCCTACACTTTTGATTCATGATACTTGAAAATCAGATTCTGTATTAGGATTGCACAACTGGAGATTCTACCTATAACTTCAGAAAAAATATACTTAGATATATTATAGAAACAGAGAAGGGGCAGATAATGACAAGGAAGAAGAGATCCATTTATTTCTGTTGCAATTAATTTTATGATTTTATGATCAAACTGCTATACTTATGAGCCAGGTTGTAAACTTGAACTTAAATTCCTACCTGCAAATGTATGGATATCTAATTATCCTTCTCCTCCCTAGTGCTGGCTATTGGGTCTCAAGGAGCATATAGCACCTGATATCACATGAATTCAAGTACAGCTAGTTACCTTCTTCTCTGCTTAGCCCATTTTTCTCTCCTTGCTCAAGATGCTCCGAAACTATAAATCATCTTGTATAGCCTATAAAACTTAATATTGCTACACATGTTGATATATATTCACATTTCAAAGGCAAATGTAACTAAAGAAATAGAGGTCCATACTCATAGTAATCCATGGCTCCAGGTCTGATCAACTGATCTTAGACAAAGATGTGAAATAGCTTCCTAGCCCCCTTTATTCTGTTTCCTCTTGTTTGTGCAAGGTTCTGTCCACTGAAGACAGAAAACAGGTTCCCTGACATGGAAGGCAAATTGAGCATATTAATCTTACTTCTATTACTATAGGATCTGTACAGTGTCAAACCACAGAGTATTTATAGATGGGTCATCACTTGGACATGAGTACTTTTTCAGGTATTTCTGATTAAAAGTACAGTGCATATGTCACTTTCCTCAAGAAAGCCTCACATAAATCCTAATGAACAATTTCAATCATGCATATGTCCTTTTTTGCATGCATAAAAATGCTATTATATGAAGTGTTGTCCCATAGAACTTGCTTTGAAAATGTTACTATCCTAATCTGTGGTGTCAAGAGAGTAGTCAATAATTTCACATGGTCATTGAGCCCTTGAAATGTGGCTCTCATGACAAAAAAACTGAATTTTTCATTGCATTTAACTTTAATTAATTTAAATTTAAACTGCCAGTGGTTATTTTTGTGGACAGTGACATCAGTTAACTTGTTTTTTTTATAAGGGTGAGGATTTTTTTGTGTGTCTGTGTGTTACTATTTCCTCAGTGCCTGTATATAGTAACAGTGAATGAATACTTAACTACCTGATTTATTAATCAGTCTATTGACTTTTACTTATCCCACTTGTGTCACCTGTCCTGAATAAAGCATATGGAAGCAATATCATAAATTAGTTGGTGAGATGGTTAGCAGATACTCAAACAGAGAGAAGACAGTGAAAGCAGAGTAGGAAAGGAGCCATGAGGAGTAGAGGATAGACAAAAGGTTATATTTTTGCTCAGACAATAGCTAGCAATATGGCCTTTGGAGTGTTATTTAAACCTTCAGAGCTTTGGGATCCTCATCTATACAATTTTGACAGAAACAGGGACTATCAAGGGCTCTGAGGGTGAAATAAAATGGCACATTGAAAGCACTGGATGTATAAGTGGTGATATCCTTTACTTATCACTGAAATTTGTAAACTGGGCATAAAACCTAAGATTATTCATGAGAAACCCTATTTCTTGCTGGATTATGTCCAAGCAAGGTCCTATATGATATTCACAAACTCCTCTTCACATGAATAACAACTTAGCCAACACTTGCCATTAAACCCATGATGACTTTATATAGCGGTACTACACACAAGTATCCTAAAACCAGATGATCACATTTACATCTGCCAATGGCATACTACAACCTTTTCTGAGCATTTGTTGTGGTGATGGGTTTCTTTGCCTTTGGCCATTTGTTCTCTAGCACATGTTACACAGAAGATGGCAGAAGCTTGGGCCATAACACTTAGAGTGAAAAATAACCTTCATGGTTTGAGAGTGATACCCAAGATGAAGGATATGAAGCATTCTATCTTTATAAAGCTTCTTATAACCAAGGACAGGACTGTCACACAACTCATCAATATTTCAGTGACCACCTAGCCTTCTTGTTTCAGGGTAAAGGTGACAATTATGAGGGGAAAAAAGAACTTAACTGAAATTTAAATGTTCCCCTTTTTATAAAGAATTCTTGGTCCTACAAATATGAAGCCCAGTCATTTCACAGTATGAAAATAAGTAAACATTTCAATTTCAGAAGCAAGACAGGAAAACCCAGGAACTCTGCTCATAAGACCTTGCCTCAACTAAGCACGGTTTAGTACACCTTGTCAGTTGACTTTCTACATTGTGTAAGAAGAGATAACAGAATGTCATATTGTCCTTCAGAAAACTTCAGAAACCATTTAGCTCAACCTTTCAGATGATCACAACCTCAAGGTCACCCAAGCCACTAGCAAAATTTGGAATTCAGGATTCCCAATGCAGAAGCATATATTGCTGGAAGCTGAATATATCCCTTATCCAAAAGAAATGAGGACAGAGTCTTCCAAAATTCAGAGGGGATTTTTTTGTTTTGTTTTTTATAAGTAGGAATATCTGTATAAACTTTATTGTCTCACTAATTTAAAAACATAAATACCTGAAATATGAGATTAACAGCTCAAAAAGGATCCTTTTTAGGCAATTAGCACTTGGTAACATTTTGGATTTCAGACTCATTGAACCATCAATATAATGATAAGCATACATCTCAGTCATAAAATCTAAATTTACATACTAGATTTTCTTGATACTAGTACAAGTCACTTTCATTTAGTCTTTGACCCTCATGCTCCTAATCTGTGATGTCTGATTAATAATGTTATACTAAAGACAGTTATTTTGAAAATCAAGTAAGAAACCATATATGAATTATTTACCTTGGTTCTAAGCATAGAGGGTGAGTTTCAGTAAGCTAGTTTCTCTTCTGGTATAGTATTCATTTCACTTATCCATGTCATATCCATATCTGTTGCATAGCAGTAACTTCAGTAATATTCTTTTTTAAAAAACATGAAAAGGCAATTTATTAACTATTTTTACTAAAAGAAAAATAGCATGTGCCAACAGTTTTTTGAGGGTCTAGAGATGTAGAAAATTTTATGCTTCCTGGATTAATTTTTTAATTGACATATTTTTTTTTAATTTTGTGTCCCTACTATAGAAGTGCCATATGTTGACAGGATAACCACTCACAAGGTTCTATCTATACAAGTTGAACATGAATCAATAATATTCTTATGAAATAAAATGGGAAACAAATTTAATTACTAGAACCTCTCTTAAAAATAACATTATCGGAGCACAATAGACTGGCCTATCCATGTGGGACCACCCGTAATTTCCACCTGCCTGATCTCTGACCCCCACCACCGGTATCTACTGGAGTTCTGGGCCCCTCCCAGAGATCTGTCTATCTCTGCAGGTCCACCCTGAGTTTCTGCAGGCTGGATCCTTGACCCCCATCGCAGGACCTCTACTAAAGAGGCCCTACTCAGCTAGAGAGTGCCAGCTAGAATGGCATATCAGTGCAGAAACATCCAGAGTACCTGCCCAGCCTTTGTCCCCATCACCAGGCCTTGGCTACAGGTGAGTTTGGGTGTAATCCCACTGGGGCGGCAGATTCTCCCCTATACCCTCCCCAGAAAATCCCTAGGTGGGTACTGGATCTCCCTGCCCCTGCAACCTGTCCCCACTGAGAGTGCTCTTGGAGCTCCAATATACCCCCACCCACCCCCACCTAAAGACTGCCCTCCCCCTACACACTTCCCTACCCTGCCCACTTTCCCACCTCTCTGGTAGAGCACTGAGCCAGAGAGAGGAGCCAACAATCCAGCCACCTTCTGGGAAATTCTTGGAGCCCATCTGACCACAATAGACCGGCCTATCCATGTGGGACCACCCATAATTTCCACCTACCTGGTCTCTGACCCCCACCACGGGTATTCTACTGGAGTTCTAGGCCCCTCCCATAGGTCCACCTATCTCTGCGAGTCCACCCTGAGTTCCTGCGGGCTGGATCCTTGACCCCCATGGCAGGACCTCTGCTAAAGAGACCCTACTCAGTTGGAGAGTGCCAGCTAGACACGCCTATCAGTGCGGAAACATCCTGATTATCAGCCCAGCCTTTGTCCCCCTACACCAGACCTTGGCTAGAGGCCTTGTGTCGGGAGCCGCATTCGCCATTACAAGATGGCGCTGGCTTCCTGTTTCCTGGTTCTTGTTTACAGCATTAGCTATGCTGACTGCACATGCGCCACTGTATGGTAATTTCTATATGGTAGCTCTCCCTATCAGAGAAGCTATATCATTCGGGCGTTTTGCGGAGCACCAATTACAGACGAATACGTCGCCCTGCAGGCTATTTAAGCCGTGCTTATTCGGGGCTTGGGGTCCTTCTCCATCAGCATGTAAAGAGCGCTACAATAAAGATTCTGCTGGACACATCTTCGGTTGCTGCGTCTTCCTTATCGGCAAAGGTTGCGCGCGACAAGTGGTGCCGAAACCCGGGAGCCTGCCGACCCTGGGCAGAGGGACGACTCGAAGGACCCTCGACTGCTCGTCGAAGGAAGATTCAAGCCAGCGGAGCGAGAAGCTGCAGCACTTTTCAGCAAGGTATGACCCCTGTGGTCTGGGTGATCCCGTTTCTTGTTGTTTGTTTCATTTTTCGTTTTATTGTGCTGTGTTTTAATTGTCATAAACGGGAGAATACTCGCCGCTCACTCTTTTGTGACCTAGCATAAGTGGCCTTAAGTCTCAGGTAAATAACTGAGCCGTCACACCCTCTCCTGTAGATAAAGGAGTTATGGGGAACCAGCCGACCAAGCCTATTGCAGATGCAGCGCAGGCGCTGCTGAAGCAAAAGGAGCTAAAGATTCCAGATAGAGTTTTGTGGAACTTCCTTAAGGAAGTTGACCGTGTTGCTCCCTGGTTTGTGGTCTCTGGGACCCTCTCCAAAGGAACATGGGATAAATTAGGAGGAGATCTTATGCGGGAGAAGGGAACAAGGAACTTTAAGGACTGGTGTATGGCCGTTATATAAATTGTTAAAGTCTTGTATTGAAGATGAGAGATGTAAGGAACAGGTCAAAGAGGGACAGAGAGTGCTTTCTGACCATCAGGATAGTCTATCAGAAGCTGAAAGGGAAAGGGAGAACAAAAGAAAAGGTTCTCCAGAAAGAAGTCAAATAAGAATGAAAATGTGCACAGTAAACTAGCAAAGCTAGAAAAGAAAGCAAAACAGCTGCTAAAAGGAAAAGGAACTTAACCGACTTGAGCTAAAGATTGAAAGCTTGTGCCTGCTCCAAAAGGAGGAGCATGTAAGGATTGTGAATGTGAGGATCCAAAATTATACCCTCTCCTCACTGAGTTTAAACATTATACTATAGATTCTTCCTCCGAGGAGGAGACGTCCCCCGGAGAGGAGGATAAGTCTGACCTATCTGGGTCAGAAGGGGATCCAGAGCAGAACCCTGCCGAGCAGGCAGAATTAGATGAGGAAGCTAAAACTTATGAGGCTGGGAGATATGGGCGTGCCCCACCTTATGCTCCAGGCTATGAGCCAACAGCACCGCCCTATGATGTTGTACAGCAGCAAAAATGGCCAAAAAGGAAGAAATTCTATGATATCAGATAAGGAGACAAGGAGAATGTGGGCACGCGTTCCCCGTATGGGAGGATGCCCAGAATCAGAGACAACATACGCCATTGGATCTGAAACAATTGAAGGCCTTAGTGGAAGCAGTACAGACATACGGGAGTTAGCGTTCCTTTACCACAGCCCTTATTGAAAGGCTGGCCTTGAATGCAATGACCCCATAATTGGAACAATACAGTTAAAGCATGCTTATCTATGGGTCATTATTTAGATTGGAAGTCCATTTATCAGGAATTGTGTACGGCCCAGGCAAAGATGAATATAGCCAGTCAACGACCTCAATGGAGCTTTTGATATGCTCACAGGTCAAGGTCAATGGGCTGTAAATCAGACAGCCTACCTACTAGAGGTTTATGAACAAATAAATAAGGCTGCCATCAGAGCATGGAAAAGTCTACCTAATAAAGGGCAAGTGACAGGAAATCTTACAAAGATTATTCAAGGAACAACTGAACCATTTTCAGATTTTGTGGCTAGAATGATGGAAGCAGCAGGAAGGATATTCGAGGACGCTGAAGAGGCTCCAGCCAAGAGCGCAAAAGAATTACATTGGCTGAAATGAGGAAGGAAAAAGAGGAACTATTACCCCATATGTGCTAACCCTCCCTATAAATCTATGGGGAAGAGATGTATTACAACAACTAGATTTTGTGCTCACAAATGACTATTCACCTCAGAGCCAGCAGATAATGAAAAAAATATGGGCTGCGTCCCTGGTCGAGGCCTTGGAAAACACTTGCAGGGACGTACAAGTCCCCTGCCCTCTAATGGGAAGCAAGACAGAACAGGACTGGGTTTTTCCTAGGGGCCGCTGGGGAGGCAATCCCCATTCCTTGGAAAAACAGAGGGGACCTGTATGGGTTCCTCAGTGGCCCCTTACCTCTGAAAAACTTGAAGCCGCCAATCAATTAGTCCAGGAACAATTAAATCAGGGACACACAGAAACGTCTCAATCTCCTTGGAATACCCCTATTTTTTGTAATTAAGAAAAAATCTGGTAAATGGAGATTATTACATGATCTGCGCAGCCATAAATAAACAAATGCAGGTCATGGGCCCCATTCAAAGGGGTTTGCCTTTGTTATCCACCTTACCAGTTCGCTGGAGAATTTTAATAGTGGATATTAAAGATTGCTTTTTCTCTATACCCTTGCATGAGCGAGATAAAGTTAGATTTGCCCTTTACCTTGCCTAGCATTAATCATGAACAACCTGATGAGAGATACCAATGGAAAGTTTTACCACAGGGCATGGCGAATAGTCCTACTATGTGTCAACTTTATGTAGCAAAAAGCTATTCAGCCAGTTAGATCTCGATTTCCCGCCATTAAGATATGTCATTATATGGATGACATTTTATTATGCCATTCTGATCAAAGCCTCTTGCAACAAGCCTTTAGCATGCTGTCTAATGAGTTAAATAATAAGGGCTTATTTATAGCTCCCTGAGAAGGTACAAGAAGGAGATATTGGAAATTTTCTAGGTTCTACCATTTATCCGACGCAGGTAAAGCTCGCAAAAGATTGTTATTAGAGAGAGATGTTCTTAAAACACTTAATGATTTTCAAAAGCTTTTAGGTGATATTAATTGGGTAAGATCATATTTAGATCTAACTACTGCAGAACTTAAACCTTTATTTGCCATTCTGGAAGGAGACCCAGCCATCACATCTAGTAGACAACTTACCGCTGAAGCTGCCCAAGTGTTGGAAAAAGTGGAAAAGAAATTGGGTGAAGCTTCTCTAACTCGGCTAGATCTATCTAGCCCATTCCAGCTATGCATTGTCTCCTCACCTCAACAGCCTACAGCTGTGCTATGGCAAAGGGGACCGCTATTATGGGTCCATCCTCAAACCTCCCCTGGCAAAGTTTTGAGCCATTATCCCACTCAACTGGGAGAAATGGCCTTAAAAGGTCTACAGCTGGCGTTAATTCATTTTGGCTGTGAACCAGAATCTGTTATCGTACCCTATACTGCTTATCAAGTAGATGTGTTATGTGCCACCTTGGATGTTTGGGCGATTCTAAGTTGCACCTTTTCGGGGCATGTTGATAATCATTATCCTAAGCATCCTTTGTTGCAGTTTGTTCTTATTAATGCCATTATTTTTCCAAAAATTACTAGAAGTCAACCGATAATAGGAGCTATTGATGTTTTTACTGATGGGTCCAAGACAGGTGTTGGCAGTTATGTTGTTAATAATCAGGTGTTTCAAAAATGTTTTAATTTTTCATCCCCACAATTGGTTGAATGTGCTATTGTAGCTGAGGTTTTACGCAGTTTTCCCTCAACCTCTGAATATTATTTCTGACTCACATTATGTGGTAGGAGCAGTACAGATTTTGGAAACAGTGGGATTAATTTCCTCAAAAAGTGCTGTTGCACAAGTCTTTGCTGATATTCAGCAATCAATCAGGACAAGATTGCATCCTTTTTTTATACAACATATGAGAGCACATACGCTATTACCAGGACCCATGGCAAGAGCTAATGATCTGGCCGATAAAGCCACTAAAGCAATTTATCTTATACTTAATTTTTCACTATACGTTTACAAGTAAAAGATAAAAATGTCCCTTCACAGTACCTAGTTGCAATAATTCTCAGCATACCTGCACAAATAAAAACTGACAACGCTCCAGCATATATCTCCAGCAAATTGAAACCGTTTTTTGAGTATTATAACTACCTAAGTTCATCAAGATCCGAGTTGAACAAGAGAAACATCTTAATGAAGAGAGAAATGACAAGTCATCCACCAATGTAGTTCCCATGAGTTGTGCGGAGACTTCTCAAAGGTAGGGGAGGTGTTCTGTTCTTGTCTTTACAGGAAAACAGAAAGCACCCATCTTCAAACTGCCAAAAGACACTGAACGTGTAGGTACCTACAGAAGAGAATACAGCTCTCAGAAAGAGGAATCTGATATATGGTAAAACAAATTTAATTCTAGTGAGCTATTTCTATATAGAAATCTATTTCTCTTTACTATCTAGAATTCCCCTAGTCCCAATTTATCTAAACCAATGCTGGCTTTGGAGTTGGATTTGGCTTTCCTTCTCTAAATTCAAGCATGTTGTTAAGATTAAATTCACAGTTTCTGCCTTATATCAAGAAGCCAATTGGTGTAAGGCAGAAGAAAACAAAATCTGGGCACTGTCATTTACCTACAGTCAGTTTTTCTCTCTGAAATCTTAATTTTCCTCATATACCTCTTAATGCTTATTGTTGCCTTTCCCTAATGCATACCGTAAAATTAAAAATTCTACCTTGATTTTGATATTTAAGTTTTCCACAAGGAATATAACAGTTCTCAACAACAATCTTTGAACACTCTGGAAAGAAGATGGGGCCCCAATTGGACACTTCCACTTGACTCAGCCCGATGCATCTGGACTACAAACTTTACCCTAAACCGGTCTGAGACTGCTTTGCTCGAGACAACTCATGACTAGCTAGCTGTATTGGTGCACCTTCTTATTACAACCTGGCCAGAGTTTCAAGTAGAATTCCAGTCAAGAATTTTCTGCCACACAATGACTACCTACATATGTTACAGCCAGTTCTGTTGACAAATTTGGTTGCTTAAAATTTTCTTCCAACAGAATCCCATGGAGAAATCATCGTCCCATTTCAGCAGGAAGTAATCTTAAGAAAACGACGCCCCCTTTCCCCACTCTTGGAATTTAGGGATAATATTCATCTTCATAGGGTTGGTCATAGTTACTTGGGGTTGGTTTGGAAGGTGATACTTAGACTTGGTTATATCTTTTAGACAGGAATAGGGTATGGTTGGGAAAGGTATGGTTCAGAATGGATATAGGTAGATTAGCCTATTTTCTTGTGAATTATTTAGTAAGAGTGAGACATTAGTATTACAGCTTACATTGTTATATATTATTATTTGTGGTAACCTATGTAAAATTAACCTCTGTTCAATATAATTTTACCAAAGCAGCAAATCTTTCTAAAGAATTGTCCAAAATGTTGCAGTTCAATTGGAATGCAAATTTTGATGCAACCCTGAGCAAATTACGTCTTGCAATAGTTCAAATTAATTCCACTCGTTTGGATGTCTCTGTTACACAAGGGTTGTTTTCCTGGATGTCTTCTGCCTTTTCTTTCTTTAAGGAATGGGTTGGTGTAGGAATGTTTGGAACGACCTTGTTTTTGGGACTGTTCCTCTGTTTTTGGTTGCTTTGCAGATTCAAAAGACAACAACATGCTAAAAATGTGGCCATTGTGCAAGCTATGCTGGCTGTTGAGCAGGAGCATCCCCCCAAGTATGGTTAAGTATGCTAAGCCGTTGAGACGCTGTCAGAACTCCAAGCACTCCTGACGGGCACAGGTTCCCATTGCACCAGGGTGTTGTTCTGGACAGACCTTTGCATCTCCCAGGGCTCAGGTTCCCATTGCACGGGATCTCAGATGCAAGGGTCTCCTTCACTGTGTAATCTCCTTGATTGCTCAAACTGTTGATTCAGCGGGCTGATCGGAAACTTCACAGTGTTAATTGTGGCCTTGCATATAATTTTAAAGAAAGGGGGAGATGTCGGGAGCCGCATTCGCCATTACAAGATGGCGCTGGCTTCCTGTTTCCTGGTTCTTGTTTACAGCATTAGCTATGCTGACTGCACATGCGCCACTGTATGGTAATTTCTATATGGTAGCTCTCCCTATCAGAGAAGCTATATCATTCGGGCGTTTTGCGGAGCACCAATTACAGACGAATACGTCGCCCTGCAGGCTATTTAAGCCGTGCTTATTCGGGGCTTGGGGTCCTTCTCCATCAGCATGTAAAGAGCGCTACAATAAAGATTCTGCTGGACACATCTTCGGTTGCTGCATCTTCCTTATCGGCAAAGGTTGCGCGCAACAGCCTTGGCTATAGCTAGACCCGAATATCCCTGAGGAAACAACCTGAGGACTAGCATCTGCAAAAGAGGCCTCAGCTTTCCTCTGCTGGAGCATGATCTTTGACCCCCATCATTGGGCCCCTACCTACTGAGAGACCTCCTAGAGAGCTTGGACCACCCAGAACTACAGACGTCGAACCTTTGACCCACCTAAATCCATATAGAGATGGGGAATACCAACACTACTGGAAGAAGCTATGGGAAGAGGGCAATACAAGAAAACACCTAACATCAGAAAGACAAGCATAACACCACCAGAATCAAGGGAATCTACACCAATTAGACTAGAACACAACAAAGCAAATGAATCAGAAGAGAACGCCCTAAAATTATCATCATAAAAATGATAGAGGTCCTAAAAGAAGATGTGAGAAAATCCCTCAAAGAAGTGGAAGATAAAACAAACAAAAAATGGGAAGAAATAAATGAATTTCTTAAAGTATAGAATGCCAAGGAAAAAACAATTAAACAGGTGAAGGAAACGGTTCAAGACTTGAAAATGGAAATGGAGACAATAAAGAAAACACAAACTGAAGGAATGTTGGACATAGAAAAACTGGGAAAATGATCAGGAACTGCAGACGCAAGCATAACCAACAGAATTCAAGAGATGGAAGAGAGAATCTCAGGTGCTGAAGATAAACTAGAGGAAACAGATTCATCAACCACAGAAAATCATAAATCCAACAAATCCTTACACAAAACATCCAGGAAATGTGGGACACTGTGAAAAGGCCAAACCTAAGACTAATAGGCATAGAGGAAGGTGAGTAAGCCCAGCTCAAAGGGGCCGGAAACATATTCAACAAAATCATTGAGGAAAACTTTCCTAATCTGAAGGAGTGATCAGGGAGAACAGGAACATACCTAAACATAATAAAAGCAATATACAGTAAACTAACAGTCAACATCAAACTGAATGGAGAGAAGCTTAAGGCAATTCCTCTAAAATCAGGAACAAGACAAGGCTGTCCTCACTCTCCACATCTCTTCATTATTGTACTTGAAGTTCTAGCTAAAGCTATAAGACAACAAAAGGAGATCAAGGGGATCCAAATTGGAAAGGAAGAAGTCAAACTGTCTCTATTTGTAGATGATATGATAGTTTACATAAGCGACCCAAGAAACTCTACCAGGGAACTCCAAAAGGTGATAAACACCTTCAGCAACTAGCAGGATACAAGATAAATTCAAAAAATCAGTACCCCTAATTTATTCAGATGACAAAGAGGCTGAGAAAGAAATCAGAGAAAGATCACCATTTACAATAGCCACAAACAACATAAAATATCTCGGGGTAATGCTTACCAAACATGTGAAAGACCTATACAATAAGAACTTTGCGTCTTTAAAAAAAGAAATTAAAGAAGATACCAGAAAATGGAAAGATCTCCCATGCTCTTGGATTGGAAGGATAAATATAATAAAAATGGCAATCTTACCAAAAGCAATCTACAGATTCAATGCAATCCCCATTAAAATCCCAGCACAATTCTTCACTGACCTTGAAAGGATAATGATCAACTTTGTATGGAAAAACAAAAGACCCAGGATAGCCAAAACAACCCTGTACAATAAAAGAACTTCAGGAGGCATCACCATCCCTGCCTTTAAGCTCCACTACAGACTATAGTTCTGAAAACAGCCTGGTATTGGCACAAAAATAGACAGGTAGACCCAATGGAATTGAATCAAAAATTCCAATATTTATACACACACCTATGAACACTTGATTTTCGACAAAACAGCTAAAAAAAATACAATGTGGGAGGAAAGCATCTTCAACAAATGGTACTGGCACAATTGGATGATGGTGTGTAGAAGACTGCAGATAGACCCATGTTTATCGCCATGCACAAAACTCAAGTCCAAATGGATCAAAGACCTCAACATAAATCCAGCCACAATGAACCTTTAGAAGAGAAAGTAGGAGGTACCCTTGAACAAATTGGTATAGGAGACCACTTCCTGAACATAACTCCAGTAGCACAGACACTGAGATCAATAATTAATAAGTGGGATTTCCTCAAACTTAGAAGCTTCTGTAAGGCAAAGGACACCATTGACAAGACCAAATGGCAGCCCACAGACTGAGAAAAATTTTTTTACCTATCCTACATCTGACAAAGGGCTGATCTCCAAAATATACAAAGAACTCAAGAAACTAGTCAACAAAACACCAAATAGCCCTATTAAACAATGGGGTACAGAATTGAAGAAAGAATTCTCAATAGAGGAAATTGAAGAGACTGAAAGACACTTAAGAAAGTACTCAACATCCTTAGCTATCAAGGAAATGCAAATGAAAACAACTTTGAGATACCATCTTACTCCTGTCAGAATGGCTAAAAATAGAAACACCAATGACAATTTATGCTGGAGAGGATGTGGAGAAAGGGGAACACTCCTTCACTGCTGGTGGGAGTGCAAACTCGTACACCCATTATGGAGATGAGTATGGTGGTTCCTCAGGAAAATGGGAATTAGCTTACCACAGGACCCAGCAATTCCACTCTTAGGTATATACCCAAATGACCCACATCCATGCAACAAAGACATGTACTCAACTATGTTCATAGCAGCATTATTTGTAATAGCAAGAACCTGGAAGCCACCTAGATGCCCCTCAACTGAAGAATGGATAAAGAAGATGTGGCACATTTATATAATGGAATACTACTCTGCAGAAAAAAATAACGGAATCTTGAAATTCGCAGGCAAGTGGATGGAACTTGAAGAAAACATCCTGAGTGAGGTAACCCAGTCACAAAAAGAGGAACAGCGTATGTACTTGCTCATATATGGATTTTAGATGTAGAGCAAAGGATCACCAGCCTATAATACACACCACCAGACGAACTGGGATACAAGGTGCATTCTAAGAGATTCATATATGGTCCCTCACAAAAGGGGGAAGGGACAAGTCCTCCAGAGCCCATGTGAAATGGGGAAGCAGTGAATGGAGAGAGAACTAGGAGAAAGAGAAGGGGAGGAGAGGAAAACATGTGTGACTAGATAGATTGAGTTAGGGAGAGAGACAGGGAGGGGACATAAAAGAGGGAGCCATTATTGGTTTGAAGAGAAAACTGAACCTAAAGAAAGGTCTAGAGAACTACAAGAAGGACTCCAACTAATAATTTGAGCAACCATGGAAAGGCTACCATAAAGCCCTTTCCTGATAGTGAGATCATCAACTAAATTATCCACCATCATAGAGTCCTCATCTAGCACCTGTTGGAAACAGAAGCAAACACCCATAACCAAACACTGAGTCGAACTAGAATCCAGATGCAGAGAGAGGGGACAAGACCAGGTTGCAGATACTCACAAAGACAGCTGACCTGAACAAGGAGGAGCTTGGGCTCCCCAGACTGATGGCTAGGAACCCAGCAAGGGACTGACTCAGACCCCCTGAATATGGGTCTCAGCTAGAAGGACTGAGCAGTCTGGGGGACCTCAGACAGTAGAAACAGAGTCTATTCCTGGTGCACAAAAGAAACTTGTAGACACATCCCCCATGGAGGGATACCCTCTTAACCTAAAGACAGGAGAGAAGTGACAGATTTATATGACACAGCCTGGATAGCATAGCCCTACAAGTGCAATGGGGGTGGAGGGATGGGAGGGGAGGGTGGCCAGGGTGCATGTCACAGGGGAAAGAGGGTAAGAGGGAGGGAGGGAGGAGAGAGGGTTGGAGGGAGGAAGGGAGAGAAAACTGTGATCTACATGTAAAATTTTTAAATTATATTATTAATAAAAAAAGAAGAAAAAATGCTGCTGGATTAATTATATATATATACATATATATCGTATATATATACATATATATATATATATTTAGACTTCAAAATTTAAGCCTAAGTACAAGTTACTGAGGAAAAGGATTTCTAATTTTGTTTCCAGAGAAAATGAAAACTGTGGATTCCTTCCAGACTAATGTGGTTTGATCGAGCAAGACCCCCCTGAAGCAAAGTCAATGGGACAATGCAACCTTGCAGACCACTACATCCAGGATTTCTGCATGTTCTTAGGATTCCCCCATGACAGCGCCCCCTACCAGCAGGAAGCAGTTTGGAAATAACTAATTCCCAAATATTGTTTATTAATGTTTGCTTTCATTTTTTAAAAAAGGCATGTATAATTATGTCCAGCAGAAAATAAATAAATGTTGAATAAATAAAAAAAAGAATAACATTATCTTGGATTGGATTATTGCCTTGGTATATGATTAAAGTAGAAGGATAGAAAATGGATCTTCTCAATCATTTCTCATGCCTGCCATAAGATACGTGGGTAACCAGGCAGCAGCACAATTTAGGGGTAGGGAAGAAGTTGCTCTCCATAAGATAGGAACCTTATTATTTTGACCTTAAAATGTGGGAGAATGCAAAGACAATTAGTAAGATAGAAAGGAGCCTGATTTAGATCAAGGGCAGTAAACTATGTCTGTTAGTTAAGACTAGGAGTATCTATAGAGTATGCTAATACTTTTACATGGGTGCAATGTGAATGATTCTCCATATCTCCTATAATAGTTCAATAAAATCTCTGAATAATTGAATGAATTATTGGTGCGATGTGGGATGTCCTTCTGTATGCTGCAAATATGTGTCACTATTATTGGTTGATTAATAAAGCTTATTTGACCAATGGCCAGGCAGAATGTAGTTAGGTTGGAAATCCAAACAGGTTATGGAGAAACAGAAGGCAGAGTCAGGGAGACACCATGTAACCTCTGTAGAAGGAAGATACCAGAACATTACCAGAAAGCCACAGCTATGTGGTGACACATAGATTAGTAAAAATGAGTTAATTTAATTGAGAGAGCTAGTCACTAACATATCTGAGCCATTGACCAAACAAGTATAATTAATATTAAGTCTTAGAGTGGTTATTTGATATGCAGCTGTGGGTACATGCAGGTAGGTCAAGAAACTTCCAACTACATTGGTGGAAATCTGAATTTAGGGACCAAGGGAAAGGGTTGGGGCTTCACCAACCATAGAGTTGGCATTTTAAAAAAAACAAGCTAATTCTAGTTACATCTGGCAGTAGATTGCACTTAGCTTCCTTAGCATAAACATCATTCAAGGATAGGTTAAAAACACATTCAAACATGTTTCAATTTCTGGGGATTAATTAGCTCCATATTTGAGATGCAGGGTCAAAAGTAAAGAGATGAAGAGCTATGTCTGAGTATTGCTCAGTGGTTTAAGATAAGAAGCAATGTTTGATTCCAGATTCAACAGCTTTCTAAGTTACTCTTGATACTAATTTTCCCCTACAGTTACATGTTCCTCAACTCAATGATTTGGCATATATATGTGCCAAGTATATAGTCTAAAATTTTCTTAATTTTCAATGCTAACTTCATATATTCCAAAGATAACCGAGATAGTCAATCTTTATACTGATACAGAAAGCCCATAAGATGCCCAAATCCAAGATAGAAGTTCTACTGGCTTGACTTTCTCTGGTGTCTCTTTTCTTCACTTTCAGGTGCCCTCACAGGAATTTTCTCTCCTGCATGTTCCTGGAAATTCTTCTTGGTATAAGGAAACCAAGCACTATCAGTCTTAGGTTCTACTCTATTACAAACTCATTTTATTTCATTTTCATTTTCACTTTGATGAATTTGTCCTTATATATGGTAACTTTGAGAGCTAGGGCTTCAGCATAGAGATTAATGGCAATCACAAATCTGTTAATAAGTAGTTTACAGAATGACCAAAATATAAAATATAGGGTATAGTAAGTCAGAAATAGCTACCCAGTATTCATGATATACAAAGTTCAGGCTATGTACCACAGAAAATTATTTTTAGAAGTAATTAAAATAGCTTTTCTTTCATAAACATTCAAGGTAGAAAAAAATGAAATGCATTCTAAGTAGCCACCTTACTACTGAAAGCCCACCATGGTAGAAATTTTATAACACACTCAATATATTTAAAACAAGTGTTGGCATACAATGTATCAGCCAAATCAGAATATTGGAGAGTGAAGCAAGGCCATAAGCACAAACTAGGCTATCAGAGATCATCTAGGCACTCTGATTATCCTCATATAATCTCTTCTTAAGTGTTCAGGGACTACCAACTTTGAAGTACATTTACTTGTGAATTCATCTTTCTAACATAAATGCTGCCTTATAGGGCAAATGAAGGGCGGGGTGAGAAAGGGAGTGAGGGTGATACATGAATCTATTACAACTTATTAGCATCTTAGCTTGAATTAGTTTTCCAGATTAATGAGTTCTCAGTTGAGAAATGCTAATTAGGATACAGAACAAGTTTAATTTTATAGAGGAGGGAGTAAAAGGTCATGGATGAGGAAGCTGGGCCTCTGTGAGGTTTGTCCAAGGTTACACTGTTCAAAAGTGAACAGGCTGTTTTCTACCCCATCTGCTTTCTTACTTAGGCTGTCTAATCTAGCGTTCCTACGCAATATACTCTAATATCTTTGAAGGGTAATATTCCTAGGTAAGATAGCATATATTTTTGACATACAATGAATGTAATAAAAGCCTAGAACATGGGCTAGAGAGATGGTTCAGAGGTCCAAAACACTTGTCTAGAACACTTGACATCTACAGCAGCAGAGTAAAGCCTCCACCCCAGATATCAACTTCCCTATCTCTGAAACCTTTAAATATTTAGAACCTAGATCAAAATAGAAATAATACTGCAAGTAAGATTAAGGGTGTTAACAAGCCAACTCTGCAGAAATTAGCCTATATTGTATAGGTTGGTTCACTGTATTACAAATGGGTTTCAAAAGTAGAAGAAAGAGCTCAGAATACTGTGACATGAAGAAACCTTGGCTAGCCATTGCAAACTCTGAAAATGAAAAGACATGCCCTAAGGAAATGTGGATGGCATCTAGAAGTGTCAAAGGCAAGAAAGCCAAATCTGCATTCTGCTGCAGAACCTTCAGAAAGGAATTCAGTCCTGTCAAAATCTTGAGTTTATCTCATTGAAATTTGTTCTGGACTTCTGGTCTCTGGCCTCTAGAACTACTTGATAGTATATTTGTATTAATTAATCCAGTAATACTATACTAATTTGTAATGGTTTGCAAATCACTCATCCTGCCGAAGTATTGAGGGCATGCTCTGTAGCTGACAGTGCTTTAGGGAGGAAATGGAAACATTAGAAGGTCAGGCTTTTAGAAGATAAAGGTTCTTGGGAACATTGTCATTGGGGGAATGCTGAGGTCCTAGAGCCTTCCTCTCTGGTAACTGACAGATTTAATGTTTGTCTGGTGGTGTTTCTTAGATTTCAGACGTGCTTTATTCCAATCCCTACTCCTATGCCACCATTTCTCCCTTTTCAGAATGAAAATGTTCATATTCCCACCCCACCTCCACTCTCTATCCACTCCTCAGAGAGGGTGAGGAGGGATGTGGAAGGACCAGAGCAGGAGGGAACTGGGACTGGTATGTAAAATAAGATTGTTTTAAAAATAAAAATAAATGTCTATCTTTCCTGTCATATAGTTGAAGCCTGTAACTTGGTTATTTTCTAAGGTTTTTATTATTTTATTTTCTGAGACAGGGTTTCAGTACATACCAGCCTTGTCTGTCCTGAAACTTGTTTGTAGACCAGGCTGGCTTTGGACTCACAGAGATTTGCCTACCTCTCTGCCTCCCAAGTGCTAGGATTAAAGGCATGCACCACCAACACCTGGTGTAACTTGGTTATTTGCGGGGCAGGGGTGGGGGTTGAAAGAAAACAGGGTTTCTCTGTGTAGCTATCGTTGTGCTGGAACTCACTCTGTAGACCATGCTGGCATCAAACTCACAGAGATCCATCTGCCTCTGCCTCTGCCTCTGCCTCTGCCTCTGCCTCTGCCTCTGCCTCTGCCTCTGCCTCTGCCTCTGCCTCTGCCTCTGCCTCTGCCTCTGCCTCTGCCTCCAGAGTACTGGGATTAAAGGCATGTACCACTGCCACTCTATTATTTTTAATTTTTCCAATGCCTCATACCTAAAAGATTGTATTGAACCTCAGAGACAACTAGGCTTAGTCTTGTGAGCTTTACTATAAGACTGTTGAGACCTATTACTCTGTGAAACTGAGAGTAAACTGAAAATAAGCAAGGCTTATTTCCTAATGCTGTGACCTTCAATACAGTTCCTCATGTTGATGGTCTACACAGTGGTTCTCACCCTTCCTAATGCTGCAATCCTTTGATACAGTTCCTCATGTTGTGGTGATCCCCAATCATAAAATTTTTTGTTCCTACTTCATAGCTGTAGTTTGCTACAGTTATGAATCGTGATACAAATACCTGTGTTTTTGATGGTCTTAAGCGACACCTGTGAAAGGGTCATTTGATCCAATGATGTCACGACCTGCAGGTTGAGAACCACTGCTTCTAGTTCTCACTGCCTTCCTCTAATAACATGCTTCCTCCAGCAAAAAGTACTTCCAAGACATTCCCAAATATCACCCCCAATTAAAGGCCAGGTATTTAAATCCCAAGACCATTGGAGGAATTTCTCATTCAAATTATCACAAAAGGCAAGGGTATAATGCCTTAGTTCCAATTTCAAGTACTTTACATAGCCATGTGTTGAAGGCCTTGCCCCCCCAGCCAACAGTGCTATTGGAAAATGATAGAAAAGCCTGGGAAGTGGAGAGTATTTAGAATAACAAGGTCACTGTTACTCTAAAGTAACTGAAAGTTACTTTTGGACCCTGGTCCTGTATTTTCACTATTTTTCAGTTCTACCCCCAAGGAAGTGAGCCACTTTGTTTCACAATGTGGCCCCTACTACAGTGCTCCACTCTGAGTCACCACAGGCTCAGAAAACAACAACAAACTATGAGCAGGACAAAACAGAATCTTATCTCTTTTTAATCTGTCTTTCTTAGATATTTTGTTACAATTATGTAAAGTTCACTAGTGCCCCATTTGTTACAGCAACAACAAAAAAATAACACTAATATTACTTAGCAAGTGAGGCAGTGAGGACAGAAAACTGGGCAAAGGCCCCACAGAATTGAGGTCATTTATCAACTAATACTAATTTTGTTTATTTCGCCTTTTTCCCAACAAATATAATTCATAACCATTACTGATAACTGTTTGGTTGTAATATTCCCTTATGCAATTATGTATAAATAACCCTGGATGAATTTTCTAGCATTCAAAATCTGCATAAATAAATCAGTCTTGATAATGTTGAAATAACTCATCTGAACCCAAAGATGGGTTCAAAATGCTTTCCTTCCTGGTTTGTCTGCAAATATCACCATTTTATGACCAGAACTTCAAAACAGATAAATAAAAGAAACTGAAATAAAATGTTTCCCTTTCTGACAATCTTTTTTTTCTACACAGAACATCTCTTCTTTCGTGACCCAATGATGATTCTGCCAGTGACTTGCACAAGCATGAAATTCTATTTACTCTGCATTTATTTTTCTATTACTTGATTACATGGAGAAAGAGGAGTGTTAACCAATTACAGAGACAGCTGACTCTGAACGTGACTTTCTCAATTGACAATCAGATTTTCAGGGCCAGCTTCAACTGCAAAAACACTTCTTTCTCTCTCTCTCTCTCTCTCTCTCTCTCTCTCTCTCTCTCTCTCTCTCTCTCTCTCTCTCTCTCTCTCTCTCTGTCTCTCTCTGTCTCTCCCTGTCTCTCTCTGTCTCTCTCTCTCTCTCAAGCAGAGACCCTGATCTAGTCTGTCACATAGTATAAATTTGGAGAATATCTGATTCTAATAGTTCTACAGCTTTCACTACCTTGAACACTGCAGACAAAGCACTATCTCATTGTGTGCATATCAATGGCCTGAAAAGAATTTTCTTGGCTGAATATTAAAAGAATAAGATTTTCCTGGACCACACTGTGTCTCATTTAAATTAAATCAGTTCTAAGACCCCAGCAGCTACTATTCACCACAGGGAAGAACAATTAGAAAATTCAAAAGGTAGAGTGCAGTTGGCACTTAAAGTGAGAAGAGAAATTACTGTGAGTTTGTACAACAAGCTGTATTTTGACTTCAAGGAAAAACAGCAGCATTGTGCAATTAATATATTTATCCTTAAACCGACACTCCTCTGTCTTAGAATATTGTAGATCTATAAATAGTTTAAATAGTAGCATTATCATCATCAAAACATAAATTTAGAAAATCAACTTCAATAATAGACTGTGACATCATCTACCCAATGTAATATCCACTTTCCCTTCCTGTAATTAAACTCCTATTTTCATGGAAAGTCCATTCCATTTGCTTTAAATGAAAATGACTTCCATTTCCCATTTTGTAATCCATTTGTCCCATGCAACTCTACTGTGAAAGAATGGGAGAGTTGTCAGAATCAAGACAGAGTCACTTTTGTCAATAATAACAGCAACAATGAAGAAGTAGATATAGCTAAAACGTTATGAAAAAATGGGTTTTTACACATGGTTTCTGGTAGTATCTGTCAGAACATAAAACTTCCAGGAGTCATCAAAATTTTTATAGGAAAACCATCTGGGTTCGTAAGATGGCTCAGTGGGTAAAGATTCATGCCTCCAAGCTCAACAACCTTAGTTGGACCCCCAGGACCCACAAGATGGAAGGAGAAAAGCAGCTATTAAAAGATGTCTTCCAACCTCCACACGTGCATTGTGACATACATGCAAGAACACAAAGTAAATTTCAGTCTCAAAATAAATTTTTAAATTTTAAAGTACTTGTGTAAGAACATTTGCCCAGAAACTGTTCATCCAATCTCACACTGACTATTCTTGATATTAACCATTGGAACCAAGGGGTTTTTAAAATATGAAAAAAAATCCTCCTCACTTTTCTTCTAACTTTCCATTTGCCCCATACCTTGTCCAGTTTACTATATTGTATGTATTCCTGTTAAAATGTTCTACTATTTTGATTGCAATTCTGTTCCCAGATAAATATCATTACATGGATAATTTATCTCTCCTCTTTCTCCTTCTCCTCTTCTTCATTTAAACGTAACTGGTGACTATGAACAGACCTGACACAAAACCATTACATAGGGAATAGGAAACCTTCAGCCTTTTGCACTTTCTGTTCCTCTGACTCACTTTTGAGTTCTTGTTAGTCTTCTCAGATTGAGTCCTCTTATGTAGTTTCCTTTCTGACTTTATTAGAGAAAGGTCCATGCTGGAAAATGGTTCAAGAATGGAACCATGTGAGGAGAATTCTGAGTGCTTGTGAGAAAATGAGAAAATGCCAAGAACACACGACAAGGCAAAACAAAAAACAAAAACAAAAAAACAAAAAAACAAAAAAAAAACCACGGAATTGTTCTTGAACTGTGGTTTGGGTTTTGTGCTCCTCCTTTGTTTTCATCACATGTACCTTATGTTTGTGATTATACACTTCACTCAGGTGACTCTTCTTGAAGCTCAGAGTATAAAGTGCCTGTAACTCTGAATCAAGTTGGCTATTGCATGAGACTTCAGTTCATTTCAATTATTGGTTCCACTCTCCTCAGGTCCCACTGCCTCTAGAGTAGTGAACAGGTTCCTTACACACACACACACACACACACACACACACACACACACACACACACACACATATATATATATATATATATATATATATATATATATATATGATTCTATTTTGGTTCTCATCATTTATTTTGTGAACAAGTTTTTGAGTAAAGTTAGTTTTCATGTCCATGTACCTACAAGACTGACCCCAACTAACAATTTGAGCAACAGTGTACAGGCTACCTTATATGCCCTTCGCAGATAATGAGATTGATAATTAACTTATGTGCCATCCTAGAACCTTCATCTAGTAGCTGTTGGAGACAGGGGCAGATACCCACAGCTAAACACTGAGCCTGGAATTCAGTTGTAGAGAGGGAGGAGTAATAAGAAAATGGGGTCAAGACCAGGCTACAGAAACCCATAGAAACAGTTGACCTGAACAAAGAGGAGCTTATGGGCCCCCCAGACGATAACTGGGAATCCAGCATTGGACTGACTCAGACCCCCTGAACGTGGGTCTCAGTTAGAAGGCCTGGGCTGTCTAAGGGACCTCTGACAGTGGAACCAGGATGTATCCCTGGTACACAAAAGGACTTTGGGAGCATATTCCCCATGGGGGGATACTCCCATAACCTAGAGACAGGAGGGATGGCCTAGTCCCTACTCCAAATGACTTAACTGCTGCCTTTTCTTTGCCAAAGACTTCTCTGAGCTCTTTAATATAATCAAACTCATAGTAACATCTTGTGGACATTTTTGATAAGTTCACTTTACCTTATCAACTCAAATGGTTAAGAATTTGTCTTCATCAACAATAGTTTGAAGCAAAACCTCACCGACAAAACCTCACCTCACAAAAGGATAGAAAGCTTAGAACATTACTAGAATCATAGGACATAATAATCTAATACTAATAAAAGATGGTCTAAAACAAAGTTTCTAGCCTTACTCCCTAGACTGCAATATGCTGGTTACCACCTACCCAGCATCATCTATAACTAGATGTCCAATAATCCAGTTTATCAGTACATTTTGCACTATTCTTAGTGACTAGAGACTACATCTGTGGCACAGCTTGGTAGTACTGATGGTCACCAGCATGACAAAGGAACCTGGAGCTGGTGTATCCACAGTAATTCTTCTCAGAGTCTGCAGAATCCCACAGGTCCTGATCATAAGCCAGTGACTGCAAACAAAATGTTTTAATCTAGCTCAACTCAAGGGAAAGGCATACAGCAACAGACTTCTCTTTCCATTTTTAGTTGCTCAAGCTTTATTGTAAAAATTATTGCAAATAAACAAAAACTTAATGTTCCAAAATTAACCAGACCCAAAACCTGCACAACTCAGTATACTTCTATACAGATAGAATAGGCATTTGGAATGGAAGTTAAGGAAATTTACATTAAATTTTAGCCATCTGCATCAAATGTAATTTATGTACTTACCCACCACCAGAAACAGAAAAAAAAATCCATGACACAATTACAACTAGAAAATCAATTAATTTTATATCATCTTCCATCATTGCTTGTGCCCCTTTCCTTTATTCGACTCTTACTCTCTTTTATTCTTTCTTGTTCTTTTTTCATGTTATGCTGTACCCACATGTGCATTTGTTTTCATATATACATACACTATTGCCTAGATTCCACATGAGCGAGAGCAAGCATTTTTTTTCCTTCTGAGATTATGTGATCTCATTTAATATTACACATTCTAAGGCAGTTCATTTTCTTGTAAATTTTTAAATTGATTTTTTTTAGAGTTGAGTAATATTCATATATATATATATACACCAAATTTTCATTGTCCATTATCTTTTTATGTACTACCTACATTTATACTGAACAACACACAAACTATGGATTTGTAACAAACCCTTGCCTAGGTCACTCTCTGAAGCTGCAATATTGTGAAACACCACCACTACCATACTCCAAGAAAACGTGGACATGGGCTCTCCTCACTGGTGAAATACATGCTCAGAGTAAAGAAGTATATGTTTAGAATTATTAAGAATAGTGGGCACAAAGAACTCCAGATTAGGAGTGGTTACAAAAAATGTCCTTCAGTGGTGAGAAAAATCCCACTCTAATGCAATTCAATGACTTTCCGTAAACCCTGACCTCACTAAACAGAAGAAAAGAGATGGCAAGACTACTGAACAGTGTTCAGCGTGAAAGAATTCTTAAATTTAAAATAGCTGTTTTAATGAATTTCAAGAAAACATGGAAAGTATTATTCAGTACCCTAACAGAGAAACTTAACAAAGAGGTGTCAGCAATTAAAATAAAATCAAACAGAAGAAGAAAACAGAAATTTGTGAGAAAACACTCAGTTAATTTAAAAACAGAACAAAGGGCAAGAATATCAGGCCAGATTAGAAGAAAAATACATGAACTTGAAAGTGTACAAATAAGTAAACAAACCAAAAAAGGTGAAAAATAATGAAGAAAGAATGAGAAACTTTGTAACAGAAAGAAAAGAGCAAGTATTTGGGTTTGAAAAGAGACTTGAGAATAGAAAAGTTATTCAAAGAAAACTAACAAAACTCCTCAAATGCCAGAAGGATGCGAACATACAAAAAGGTCAAAAGTTGCCAAGCAGATTTAACTCAACCATGACTACACCCAAGGCATCTTAGAATCAAGCACTTAAAGATCATTTTGTTTGGTATGAGATTTCATAGAAACCTTATCATCCAGAAGAGAGTGATCAGACATTTTCAAAGTACTGAAGGGAAAAGACATTTTAAACAGCTACACCAAGCTGACCTTTTGAAGTAAAAATTCTGGGATAAAAGAAAAAATGCTAAAAGAACACAGCTATTGCCTTTTATAATAAATGTGAAAGAGAATTCTTCAGACCAAAAGCATGGGGAGGTATAATACACATTACAATAATTATTCAAAATAAAGGAGTTCTATAATTGTAAATGTGGTACACAAATCATTCTTATCTTTAGTATTAAGATAAAATGATAAAGGCCTGGTATAGTGGTGTATGCCTATAATTCCAGCACTCTGGAGACAGAGAAAGGTGGACCTTTGAGTTCAACTCCAGCCTGGTCTACAAAGTCAGTTCTAGGACTGTCAATACTATATGGTGAGACCATGTCTCTAAAAGAAAAAAGATGTACAGAAAAACTAATTTAAATTAATAATGTCTAATTAATTTTAAAGAGATAGACAATATAAAAATATATAAAATGGGGGCAGTGATATTAATTAGTGGGAGAAAGCACTTATTGGATGTTTGATGACCTGAGTTTGATTATTTAGCCCTATGGTGGAAGAACACAGAAAAAAAATGTTCTCTGACCTTCACTCACAAATACAAAACTGACAAATAAAATTTAAAATACATATTAAGTAATGTGGGTAAATGGTCCCTTGGATAAGGGTATAGGTACAAGATCTCCTGAGCAGATTGGGAGCACTGGTGGAGGGAAGAGGGAGCTAAGAGAAAGAGAAGGAGAGGGAAGAGGAGGACATGAGGGACCATAAAAATTGAGTAGGGGGAAGAATAGAGAAGAGCAAGAAAAGGGATACCATAATAGAGGGAGCCATTATAGGTTTAGAGAGAAATCTAGCACAAGGAAAATGTTCAAACATACACAAGGACGACCCAACTAAGAATCTATGCAATAGTGGAGAGGCTATCTTAAGTGCCCTTCCCTATAATGAGATTGATGGCTACCTTATTGATGGGAGATATCATTCTGTAAATATGTTTCTCTTATTGGTTAATGAATAAAACCCTGTTGAACAGTAGGAAAGCAAGATAGGCAGGACTAGGAGACAAGGATGATTCTGGAAGACTATAGTAGGAGAGTCAAGACGTAGAGACTTGAGGGAAGAGGTGTGGACACTCAGATAATATAAGACCATGTGGAAACACTTAGATTAATAGAAATGGGTTAATATTTAAGACAAAGCTAACCGATAAGAAACATTATTAACAGGCCAACAGCTTTATAGAGCATCCCCCTGTGTTATTTGGGACTGATGCAGCAGTGGGATCAGCTGGAGGGGAAAGCTTCTTATAACACCTTATATGCTTTCCTAGAGCCTTTATCCAGTAGCTGAGGGAAACAGAAGCAGAGGCCAACAGCTATGTACTGAGCTGAAAGCCTGCGATCCAATTGCAGACATGGAGGAGTAATGAGCAAAGGGGTCAAGACCAAGCTGGAGAATCCCAAAGAAACAGCTGGCCTGGACAAGGAGGAACTCCTAGACCCCAGACTGACAGCTTGGAAACCAGCATAGGAAGGAATCAGCTCCCCTGCACGTGGGTGTCAGTTAGGAGACCTGGACAGTCTATGGGGACCCTGGTAATGGAACAGCATTTTTACCTAGCATATGAAAGGACACTGGGAGCCCACTCCCGATAGAGGTATACTCTCCCAGCCTAGACACATGGGGGAGTGCCTAGGCCCTGCCCCAAATGATGTGATAGATTGTTTCTAATTTAAATTAAAAAAGAATACAAATAAAAAGCAATATGGCTAAAACAATTTCAAATCTTAAATGTTCTCTTTTGAGAAAGTAAAACATCTTATCTACACACAATAGGAATATTTTTTTCAGCTGAAAACTTATTTTTTTATTTTGATAAAGAGTCTTATCTGTTGCAGCTTCTTTGGGTATCTCCCATAGGAGAAAATGCACTATGGGCAGTCAGCACAATGGCTGGGAGGTTAGGTCACAACAGAGGCACTTCTTTACATCATCTTTACACTGCTGCTGCAGCTTGAATAAGTAATATCGAACAAAAAGAGTGAGCAAGCCCTTCAGTCTCTGCCTCACGTGGATGTGATAGTAAGAGGCAATAGGCTCATGGAGGCACTTAGGTTTTCATGTAATTTGGTTTTTATACTTACGTTACAGAGAAAACATTTCAAAATATTGGATAGGTATTTATAGGACCCAAAACACACAGGATGGGAAGCCAGGAATTGATAAATAAGATTACATCAAACCAAACAGTCTCTACTCAGCAAAGGAAATAACAAAATGAAGAGGCAACCTTCAGAATGGAAGAAAATATTTGTCAGCCATCCATGTGACAAGGGATTGGTGTCAGTGAAATATCAGTAATATATCAATAATTCAGAAAAATCCAGCATTATGGAGTAATCTAGTTTTTTACATGGGCATATGGTTCAAATAAATGTATCTAAAAAGAAGACATAGAAACCACCAACAAATATTTTTTAAATGTTAAATATCAGTTACTATCAAGAAAACAAAACTGCAACATACCATCTCATACCCATTAGAACTGCTTTTGTAGAAAAAGGTAAAAGATAAGATGTGTTAACTATCCCACTTTTGGGTATACACCCAAAGGAAATGAATTCCCCCCCCTTTTTTTTAATTCAAGCTATATTCGTATTACCCTAAAACAACTATACCAGCATCCTGGTTAGCATAATAGATTTCTTTCTTTTTATTTATTTATTTATTTTTCTTATTTTACATATCAATCCCAGTTCCCTCTCCTTCACTCCCTCCCTCCCTCTCTTCCACCCTCCCATGCCCCCTGACCACCTTTCCATCCCATTACCCCCCACACTCCATAGGGAGGGTGATGCCTTCCTGGAGGGGTCATCTATATCTGTCAAGTCATTTAGAGTAGGGACTAGGCCCTCCCTCCTGTCTCAAGGTTAAGGGAGTATCCCTCTGATGGGAGATGTTATTCTGTAAATATGTTATCTCATACTGATTAATTAATAAAGCCCTCCTGGCCAATAGGAAACTAGATAGGCGGGGCTAGGAAACTAGGAGGAAGGAGGAAGTAGTTGGGAGGAGTCAAGATGTATACCTGAGAGAAAGATGCAGGCCGCGGCTCCCCATAAGATGACCACGTGGAAATACTTAGATAAGTAGAAATGGGTTAATAATTAAGACAGAGCTAGCCCATGAACAATAATGGTAACTAGCCAACAGGATTGTATCAAATACAGAGTCTCTGAGTGTTATTTGGGGCTCACATGGCGGCAGGACCGTGGCGGCAGGACCGGCAGTAGCCGGCAGGTAATATCCCTCCATGGAGAATATGCACCCAAAGTCCTTTCATGCACCAGGGATACATCCTGGTTCCACTGTCAGTGGTCCTTTAGACTGCCCAGGCCTTCTAACTGAGACCCATGTTCAGGGGTCTGAGTCGGTCCAATGCTGGTTTCCCAGCTATCAGTCTGGGGGCTTATGAGCTCCCCCCTTGTTCAGGTAAGCTGTCTCTATGTGTTTCTGTTGCCTGGTCTTGTCCTCCCTCTCTGCATCTGGATTCTAGTTTGGCTCAGTGTTAAGAGACACCTATATATCATGGAATAATAAGGATTGTGAAAAACAGATAAACTGAATAGATGTTTATTCAGGGAGAAATAACTTACAACAGAGATAGTTGGATGCCAGCAGTTTTCCATCCCAAGGATGCCTCTGATGCTCTCTGTCTCAGTCTAGCTAACAAGAGAGCATTCCAGGGTCCCTACCTCAGACCTAGTTCCTCCAGGTCACACCGGCACCTGTCCCCATTCCCAATGGGCGTGGTCAGTGCAGACAGAGTGAGTATCTCACTACACCTAAACACTTGAGTTCACTCTAACAATATTGACAATAACTTACACATGGAATCAGTTTACATGCTCATCGACAGAGGAACATACGTTGCATGAACTTTTTCCTGGGGAGATACAAACAAATGTTTCCCTTCCAAGATAAGGCATCAGTGGCAGACCATAGTATGACTTCACCAAGGTCCAGCTTTGGAAACCAATAATATTATTGGGCTTATTTACATAGCATAGGTAAGGGGTTACTTACAGGAGCATAGGTGGCCAGGAAGCAATCGAGACACCAACAGGTCTTATTCTAGCATTCTAGATAACTTCTCCATTGCTGAACAGAAAGAGTTCTTTCTTTCAGTTAAACATTCATGTTCTTTATTCTCTAGCTCCTTCCAAGAGCATGAGAGTAAATGAAATTGGGGAGAATTAATAGGCCTGGCTGGGAGATGCAGGTGGCAGTGGCTGGCATCTCAAGTGAGAGTCCTGAAAGCCTGATGACCTTGTTCTCATACAATTCACAGCTACTCTGATGAAGATGATGGTGGCTATGATCAAAAGTTATTATTCTATATAACATAGAATGAACATGGAGTGATAAATTATTATTCAGTTCTAAAAACTTGATATCCTCTAATTAGCAGCAAACTAAGTGAAAGATTGTCTTAAGTGCAATAGCTGAGAATCAGAAAGAGACATATATGGTTCCTCATACCTGAAAATAAAAAGTTCCACCTGACAGTAAACTCGTGATTACCAGTGACTGGAAAAAGTACTATAGCTGGATTTAATCAGTGTGTGTTTGATGGGTGCATGGAAATATTATACTTAATCCATTAAGATCTATAATTTGTATGTATTGATTTGACATTTTAATTACAATATGCTACATTAAGTAGCAGATGTAAAACATAGTTTTCTAGATAAACTAAAATGCTAAAATATCAATTGTATAATACAATTGTCCTCTTCCATTCTATTTTTAAAATATGTATTTGGATGTATAAATAAATATTTTTATTTATTATTATTATTTTTCTTATTTTATATATCAATCCCAATTTCCTCTCCCTTCCCCCTCTCTCCCTCCCTCCCTCCATCCATCCCTCCCATGACCCCAACCACCCTCCAATCACCCCCCACTCCACAGGGAAGGTGATGCCTTCCAGGAAGGATCAGCAAAATCTGTCAAGTCATTTGGAGTAGGGACTAGGTCCTCTCTCCTGCCTCTAGGTTAGAGGAGTATCCCTCCATGGGGAATGTGCTCCCCAAGTCCTTTTAGCTGAGATCAAATGTATTATCTGTTCTTATAAGTTTAATAAATAAATATTTTTAATTTGTATCTGAATATATTCATCATACAAAATGATGTGCACCTTAATGACATATTTTACATATAGCAACTATTTCAACCACATCCACTCACTCAGATTCCTCTTCCAAAACATGCCCCATTCGGTTTTCACATCAGATGTGAACATATGCAAATATATGTGAAATTCTGTTTATTTTATCTCCCATTTACTGACTACTTTATCTCAGAGGTATTTATGTGATTAATTTTCAAGGCCTTTATATACTCTAGATGTAAAGCTAACAATAATTTCCATTCTTTAGGCTGTTTGTTTATTCTTTTATTTCCACATATGAGACAAAATATGATAATCTCTAATTCCATTTGTTTTTCTGAAAATGACTGTATTTTATTCTTCTTTATGGCTAAATAAATCTCCTTTAATAAGCTTTCAATAAACCTCCACATATAACACCATATTTTATGTATTCATTAGTTGATAGATTGGAGGCTGGTTCCATGCCCTCACCATTGTGAGCAGTGCTTCAACATCTTTGGATGAGAAGAAATCTCTGTGGTATATTGATAAAGCCTTTTTATATATATTTCTGGGTGTGAACCATATGGTTACTCAGTTTTACTGTTTTTCTAAGTTGAAAATTACAGTTTACTTTTATATCTTTAGTCAAAATGGAAAACAGTAATACAAAATCAGGTGTGATAACATGACACCAAATTACTATACACACAAATACGTAGAGAAAATCACTTCAGGAAAAAGATAGATGTAACATATCTGTGATGAAACATAACTAAAGATTTTACTTAAGGGTAAATTATGATATCAACATCACTCTGTTATACTTCATTTGCAAATGCTAGTAGAGTTCAAAACAATGATGTCAGCTTCAGATTTTTGAAGAACTCCCATATTGGTTTCCAACATGTCTACAATAATTTACACTATGACTAGCAAAGTAATTAACTGAATCTGCTATCTAGAATTTTTTGAAGGTGTATTCTGTAGACTCACCCTCTTGCTCTGCCACAAGCTGAAAAATAACTCAGGTCTAATACCAACATAGTAAGTAACAAAGTTTTCATAAATGTTACTTAAAAGCAAGGTGAGTAATGATAAAAAGTGCCAAATAATATGGGTAACTGTGTGTGCAAAGAATACAAGAACAGACCATTGAGACTGTCCAGTAAATAAACATGCTTGCTACATAAGTCTGGTGACCTGAGTTTCATCTCTGGAACCTGTGATGTAAAAAAGATCTGATACCACAAATTTGTCCTCTGACCTACACATAAACACACACACACACACACACACACACACACACACACACACACACACTATATCCCCATATATACTACATATATATTATTTATGTATTATACATATCATACATACACACCAAAATAAATACTTCTTTAAAACACATAAAGAAATTGAGTTGCATTTTTATGCAATCAGATAACATGAAATTCAAAATATGCTATTTCATTGAGTTTGGAGACTCTTAAGAGATGAAAATATAAATTTAAGAAAGGATACAGAACAGACAGAAGCCACTGTGAAAATAATGAGATTATATGAATAAAATTATCCATATACAGATAGAATTTTGGTTAAAAAGAGATGATTTGATATAAAAAGAACTGCACAGCATACAACATTTGTCTTGTAGAGTGATTCGCTTTTCCCTGAGTAGAGAGAAAAAAAGAAGGAAAAACAGGGCAGAACTACAGGGTTAATGGGGTCTGAGCATGGTACAAGTTTGTGAAGGTGAATTTTATTACAGAAATGTCTTTGTGATCAAGTGAGCTATAACTAAAGGAATTGTTTGCAGCATTTTAAACAGTTGAAAACTAATTAATCTAGACCCAGAAAACTGATTCTTCATGCTTAATGCTAGTTTTTCTTAAGATATTAATAGTTTTCTAATAAAGTTTACAGAAACCATACTTAAAAACAAAGATTGTTTCAAGTCAATGTAATATCTTATTACTTCTTCTATAGTTAATAGTTTCTTTGTTATTTAGACAAACTGACACAGAGAGTTAAATGTCTTTGCAGTTTTTTAAGTAGTTATTTTACACTTAGTTAAATTTGAGTAGTTCCACATGTTAAGTAGGTGGCTATTAATTCAATAATTCAAATATTCTTATTAATTGCTGAACTTTATCAAAATTTTTAGTAGTAGTCCAAGACTTTTATCATCTACAATTTTGGTGTTTTTCTAAACACTTGCAAACAAATTCATTAAAAAGACTATATAATAGCTAAAGTTTTCTTTTTAAAAATCACTTATTCATGAATGTTTGTGCACCACATGTATATATGGTGCTCTAGAAGGCCACATGAGCTCATCAGATCCATTGGGACTAAAGTTACAGTAAATTGTGACCTGCCATGTAGATACTGGGAATCAAACTTGATTCCTATGCATGAACAGCCTCTTAACTGCTGAGCCCCTCCATCCCTACTCTTAAACACAGAATTTTTCACAAAACAAAACTCATTTTTACAAGTAAATTATATTGTCTTTGGTTATCTTTAGCAAACGCTGTTATGGCAAGACAAAAATAGATTCTTGGTTCAAAACTATTATACAAATTGGGACTTTTTCTCCTTGTTTTGAATTTTCCATTTTAAGCTTTGTTGCAATTGCCTGTCAAAATTCTACAGAAGGGTAACTATAAAAAAATGTGACCCTGTGATTTTAGATGGCAATATAAGACATACCTGAAGTTAAGAACAAATTCCATTTAAATTTAGCCTGAAAACAACCCATTCACTAAATCCTTGGCTGCTCAAATATATCTAAAGAGGTTTTGGACACTGGTACACAGTCATAGATTGTTCACCCTTAGTTCAGGCATCCCTCATTGGACCACACCATACTGACAACCAGTAGAGAACCCAGGTCCATCTCAACAATGAGAGGCCACCAATACCTATCTATGTAATGACTGATAAATCAAATTTTCAGATAATAACTTCAGTCAAATCAAGAGAATGAGAAAAATGCCAAAGTTTTCAGAAACAAAATAGAGTCCCAGCAACCACAAGTGAACAAAAAGGTAAATAAAAAGAAAGGTTTTGAAGTGTTTTCAAGCATGATTTCTGATAGCTGTCACAAAATACTATTGACATTAAAAGTCTTACACACATAACTATGAAATAATATCAAACAAAAGTGGATCCACCAGAAAATGTGGCCAGCAGCTATTTGTTCAACCTAGGCATATTATTATTGTCATTAATCATTGTGACCACAGATTTTTGTTTCAATATAAATATTGCAATCCTCACATTTGTCTTTAAATAGTACCTTTGCCTCAACCTTCTCATATATTCTCAGTTTACTGTGGCATGTGCATTCTTAATGCAATATTATTGTCAAATAAATACTATTATTCTTTCTTCCTCTGTTTTCTTTATTTGACAACAGGCACTGGGATTAGTTTGCTTTTAGTTGTCTGGTCTTCATGAGTCATGGGCCCTCCAGTAGAGAAGCCTCACCTTGTAATAAATGGGAATTAACACAAAGATCCAAAACTTGGAAATGTGCAAGGAGTGTTCAGCCCTAAATGGGATGTCTTTACAACACCCCATAACTCAAGGATCTATGCAGAAGAGAAGGCATAAAAATTCTAAGAGCCAGAGATTGTAGGTGACCCCAAAGAAATAGTCTTCCATATACAACAAAACTGATACACATAAAAGTTCACAGATACTGTGATAACATGCCCAAGATCTGCCCTGGTTCAAATCTGATGAAACACCATCAGAAAGGCAAGTGTACAAGGAAGAAGCTATTTGTAGTTGATACTTTCTGGAAAAGGGAAAAACAGTTTATTTCAATGGAGTATCATTGGTTATATTGTTAGGATGGAAAAATTCAGCCTAATTCCCCAGAAAACCCAGGAAGCTGGGAGTCTTAAGTCCCAAGCTGATGGTCACCTACTTTAATGCCTACAGCAGCCTGTGAGTGAATGAACACCCAGAAGCCTGTGCGAAAGCAGACTTCCTGGTCTAAGAGCAGGCTTGGATGCTTTAAACTAATTGGTCCGTACTGGATGCTACGAGGTGATTGGTTCACGATGCTCGGGTATTGTTGTAACCCTATAAAAGCTGTCTCAATTCTGTGCTAGGGGTTGTTCCTTGCGGAGCCCACCACCCTGCATGGTGTGTGGCTGATGACCCCAGTATACTGGAACACAAAAGAACCTTATGCGTTTGCATCAAGACCACTTCTCGTGAGTGATTGGGGGGGGCACCTTTCCAGAGTGGGAGCGCAAGGGACCACGCCCTCACGGGTCTTACAATATCAACCACACTACAGGGCAGGCCCCATGCCCTGGACTAGTTGGTCAACACAAAGCAGACTCTATCTTTGTGTACTGTTTGCTTTGTTTTGGAGGCTTTTTTTTCAATTAATCTATTTTAATTTTCATTTTATAGTTCGTACTGCTATTCTTGGTTTTTTCCAACTTTTTATTTATTATTTGTGGCTTTTCACATCATGCATCTTGATTCTATTCATCTTCTTGTCACTTTGTATCCACTCTGCCCTTGTAACCTCCTCCCCAAAATAAAATTAAATAAAATTTAAGAAAAAAGAAAAAGAACACAAATAAAAAGAAAGATATCATGGAAGCTATAGTATGACACAATGAGTCATACAGTAAACCCTTGTATCCATATGTCTTTACTTGTGTTTGTTGAAAAGCATCATTGCTCTGGTTCGAAGTCTCTGGTTTATGCTACACTATCAATGCAGGGCAGTCACTGCGACTCCTTTTGTTGCCCTGTTGTTGCCCTGTGTTGTAGAGATCCTGCACCTTTGGTTCTACAGGACCAGCTCCTTCATGTGTTCCAGCAGATCACAGGTGGGGTGACCCATAGGCCTGTTGCTGTTCCTGAGTAATTGCAGGGTTGGTCAGCCCTCCAGCTGTTCCCCATCCTCACCATCAGGATGAGCTGTCCATCACTGCCCCAGCTAGTTCACCCTATGCAATGAGGAGCAAGGGTGATTTCACACCCTCAGGACCAGTGCACCCACACTTACACCACCAAATCCAGCTCTTCTATGTTGCACAGGTGACATGAAAGGCCCACTTCCCAAGTGCTGCAACTGGTAAAGGGAATGTCAGCCCTCTGACTGCTACAGGTGGCAAGGAATGAGGAAGAGAGGCCATTTTTCCCTTGCCTTTGCCAACCACAAGGCAGATGCAGATGAGGTGGGAAGGGCCAACTCTTTCACTCTTGCAACCTCAGGGCCAGCTCACCCTGAGGTTGAGCTGCCAAGTTGAGATACAGGGACTATCCTCCTGATTGGTACATCTGGCTGGTGAAGGGCAGGACCCCATCTTCAACTCTTATGACCTGGGTGTCATCTCTCCTGTCTGCCTCATGTGGCAAAGGAGAAGGGGGAAGAAGGGATCATCTCTCCTTTGCCCATGCTGCTTCATGACAGATGAGTATCTCTCCCATGCTCGTGCCCTCAGGGCTGTCTCACCTGTGCCCCTGTTGACAGAGTCAACACTAGTATGCTACCCAAGCAAGGTGCAGGGCCCACTTTCTCTAGCTGAAATTAGTAAGGGACTGGATCAGTTCTCTGGCTTGCCACAGGTGGTAAGGGGTAAAGGATGAGAGCATTTTAACTCACTCATGCCACCACATCACAGAAGAGAGGGACAGGACCAGCTCTCCTACTCTTGTGCTCTCAGGGCCAGCTTGCTTGCATCCCCCAAAACAGGGTTGTCTCTACTATCCTGCCCAGGCAAGGTGTAGGAGATGCTCTCCCAAACACCAAAGCCAGAGAGGGGTAGGGACGACTCCACAGCCCTATCCTCTCAGCCTTTGGTGGTAACAGGAGCTGATGGGAGATGTTATTTTGTATATATGTTTCTCATACTGGTTAATAAAGCTCTGTGGCCAATAGGAAACAAGATAGGCGGGGCTAGGAGACAAGGAGGAAAGAGGAAGTAGGAGGGAGGAGTCAAGATGGAGACCTGAAAGAAAGAAGATGCTGGCTGCGGCTCCCGGATAAGACGACCACATGGAAAAACTTAGATAAGTAGAAATGGGTTAATAATCAAGACAGAGCTAGCCCATAAACAATGACAGTCATTGGCCAACAGAATTGTATCAAATACAGAGTCTCTGAGTGTTATTTGTGGCTGGTGTGGCTGTGGGCCCAGACTGGTGGGCTGGCTGGCTGGCAGAAACATACATGTTACAGATGGCGCCCAACGTGGCTATAAGAACATTTATTTAAAACTAATAAAAGCTTAAAAAGGGATTTTGGAAACAAAGGAACAGAGACTAGCAAGACTTCTTGGTAGCAGCATTTTCTCCGTTGGATTTGTTTTGCTGTAGACAGAGATTTGCGCGGCTCCTTTAAGGGAGGTTTCCAAAATTAGCATAAGCGGCAAAAAACCCACCTTGTTTTTAAAAAGAGCTTTACTAACAATTCATTGGTGTGTAGGAGAGCTGCAATGAAGTTTTACACTGTGTTTTAAAAAATACGCTGGCTTGGGAGAGAAAAAGAAACAGGATACAATGGTTTAAAAAAAAATAAAGGAAGTAGAATGGATGGGTATGGTGGTGCACGCCATTAATCCCAGCACTCTGCAGACAGAGGCAAGCAGATCTCTGTGATTTCAAAGTAAACCTGGTATGCAGTGAATTCCAGGACAGATAAAAGTTACACAGAGAAACCCTGTCTCAAAATATGTAAAAATAGAAATAGAATAAATAGAGTAATAAAAAAGCCACATAAAAATGGAAAACACAGAGAAATTTTGGATACTATACGCGATTCTGTTGTCTTTAAATTGTTTGACTGCTGAGAAAATAACTACTGATAAATGAAATGCTGCTAGATTAACTCAATTTATATATTTTAAAAATGCTTTGACTCCAAAATTTAAGCCTAAGGACAAGTTACTGTGGAAAAGGATTTCTATTTTTGTTTCCACAGAAAATGAAAAGCTGTGGATTCTTTCCAGACTTATATGGTTTGATCAAGCCAGACCCCCTGAAACAGCTCCCCAGGTGATCCAACATTCAAAGCAGTTGAGACAAAGCTTTGCAGACTACAGCCAAGATTTCTGCGTCTTCTTGGGATCCCCATGACAGCGCCCTCTACCAGCAGGAAGTAGTTTGGAAAGAACGACGCCCAAATTCCCAAATATTGTTTATAAATGTTTGCTCTCATTTAAATGGGCTTGATTATAAATGGTTATAACCACAAGCAATCTTTTTAAAGGTAAAAGGGGAATTATGGTATAGATATGAATACTTTGCTTTGGAATGCATTTTCTTTTATTGATACAATTTAAGGTCAATTTTGTGATATGAATATTTCTCCTCTTGTTTAGGTATTGTGTTTATATAGCTCATTGGAAAATGTAATTTATAATTTAGTACAGATTAGAGAATTACCTATGATAGTCAAAACTTGGAGTTAAGTTAGTTAGGATTTTTAGATATGCAGAGATGTATTTGAGATGAATAAGCATTCTTCAAACCCTTCAAAGACCTACAGAATATGGCATTTAAAATGGTTTAGGGTTTTTCTTGACAGTGAGGCACAACTGTTCCTGGTAACACCACCTGCATCAGAAAGGAAGATGGATATCGAAGAAAAACATTATGGAGTTTGCTTCTAATATGGCAAGACTAGCCATTTGGGCAAGGTACTGCTCTTCTGGACTGTTTGACTTTATGTTATAGAAACTGGACATGCAGGACCCACAAAAGGTGACTGCTGATGCAAGATGGACATTGCTACAGGATTCCTGCTTCATGGAAGAGGCTGCCAGACAGCCAGACAGTCTACAGGACACAGAGAAAAATGACTGACAAACTGCCATTACAGGTGGACAGTTTAAAGTTTCCTGCCTTGTTAAGGAGTCTGGACACACACTATGGCCTATGGGCTGAAGATGGAACATTACAGAAGAACTTTGTGTGACTGACCAGGCAATGAGTTGTCTCTGTCATTTCTAGAGTTTATATATTATCCTTCTGTGGTCTTTGAAGGAATTGAAGACAGATAGTTATGGTTATAGTTTTCCTTAGTTAGGATTAAAGATAAGTTACATATAGGACTTTAGACTCACAAAGATAGGATAGATGATATTTTTTTTAAGTCTTACAAAATGTTAATGGGCTAATTATTGTTAACTGTGATTCTTATTTGGTAACTGTTGTATGGTATATTTTGCTATGTTAAGGTTAAACCCCTTCTTTTACTTTAGACAGAAAAGAGGAGATGATGGGAGATGTTATTCTGTATATATGTTTCTCATACTTCAAAAACCTGTACTCCACAAAATTGGTAAACCTAAAAGAAATGAACAAATTTTCTTAATATATATCACTTACCAAAGTTAAATCAAAATCAGACGAACAATGTAAATAGACCCATAACTCCAAAGTAAATAGAAGCGGTCATTAAAAGTCTCCCAATTAAAAAAAATCCAAGGCCAGATGGTTTCCACACAGAATTCTATCAGAATTTCAAAGAAGACCTAATACCAATGCTCCTCAAATTGTTCTGCACAACAGAAGCAAAAGGAATATTGCCAAACTCTTTTCTATGAGGCCTCACTTACCCTGATATCCAAACCAAACAAAGATGCAACAAAATAAGAGAATTACAGGCCAATCTCCCTTATGAGCATTGATGAAAAATACTTAATAAAATACTGGCAAACCAAATCCAAAAACACATTTAAAAAAACCATCCACAATGATCAAGTAGGCTTCTTCCCAGAGATGCAAGGATGGTTCAACACAGGAAATTCTGTCAATATAACCCACTCAGTCTTAATGGCACTGGTCAGGGTCATGTTTTCAGATTACTGCCTGTGGCATGTGCCTTTAATCCTGGCACTCGGGAGGCAGAAGAAGACAAATCTCTGAGTTTGAGGCCAGTCTCATCTAGAGAGTGTGTTCTTGAACAGCTGGGGCTAGCCAGAGAAACCTTATCTCAAAGAAAAAAAGAATCTAACCAGTACAGTATTCTTGTTTTTTTTATTATCATTATTTTTTTAAAGAGAGACACACTTCTTTGAGGGGATCTGAAAAGAGTTGTAGGATAAGTATAAAACAGTATCAAAATTAATTAAAGTATAAATAAAATTTAAATACCCAACTGAATGCAGAATCACTTCTACTATAAATAAAATTTTTCCTTGTTTTAAGTAATGAAGGGTCCAGCTTCAGTAAAAGCTAAAATGAAATGCAAGTTCTGTAAAATATTAACTTTATGACCTAAGGCAAGTCTCTCCCATTTTAATTTATTAATATTCACAACCAAAATAGAAATTATACCTACTTCTAGGATCAATGAAGCATTAAATATCATCATTCTTTAAAATATCTTATCACACTATCTGAATAGAAAAGTATCAGCTCATGAACTCCCAAGACTAAGTTTTCAGACATTGCCTCAGAAGGACATAGGTCTGGAATAAGGGAAAAAGACAGGTATAGTTTTTGTTGTTGTTACTGTTTGTTTTGTTGTTGTGGTGGTGGTGATGGTGGTGGTGGTGGTGGTGGCTTTTTTTCTCTTTGGTGGCCGGACACACAACTCCCAAATAAATGCAGAGACTTACTGTTATTTATGAATTCCTGGCCTTAGTTACCCTTGTTCCTAGTCAGCTTTTCTAACTTATATTAACCTGTTTCTCTTCTATGTTTTGCCTCGGGGGTTTTTACCCTTATTTATTCTGTATGTGTTTCTTCCCTTCTTACGCTGTAGCTAGGTTTCTTTGCTAGGGTATTATTGCTATGAAGAGACACCATGACAATGTCAACTCTTACAACGGAAAACATTTAATTGGTGCTGGATTACAGTTGCAGAGGTTTACTCCATTACTGTCATGGTGAATAACATGGCAGCATGCAGGCAGTTCTACATCTGTATCTTCGCATAGGCAGACGAAGGAGACTGTGTGCCACAGTGGGCATAGCCTGAGCATGTAAGACCTCAAAGCGCAACTCCAAAGTAACACACTTCTTCCAACAGGGACACACCTCCCAATAGTTCCATTTTTTATGGTCCCAGCATTCAAACACAGCAGTCTATGTTGACCATTCCAATTCAAACCACTGCATTAGGGTTGTAGCAATACAGGAAAACTTATGCTATAGGCCTCAGAGGTTCTCTGATGACATTCCTAACCTTTAAAATGTATTTATAATAAAATAGAGTTATAACATTTTCCCCTTCTCCTTTGCCCTCCATTCTACCTCATGTACCCATCTCATTTCATTGCCTATTCTCAAATTGATAAGCTCTTTTACTTTAATGCATGCAAAAATATATAAATACAACCTGATGAGTCCAATTTTGATATTTGTGTGATTTCAGGGCTGACCATTTTGTATTGGATAACCAATAAGGAGACTCGTCTCTGGGAGAAGCTAATTCTCCCCACCCAGCAGCCATTATTTGCCTGTAATTCTTTGCCTTGGGGTAGACCCCTGTGAAATTTCCCCCTTTCACCTTTGCATATCTATTGATACTGCCATTGTTCCAGTCTTGTTTATGTTCACATTTCTAGGAGAGTCTGTATCACAGCAAACTTTCTGGTATTCTGGCCCTTACAATATTTCCATCCCCTCTTTAGCCATATTTCCTGATCCATAAATGCAGGAGCTGTGGTATAAATGTATCCATTTGGACTTATAAACAGCTCACCCTAGTAGAAAACACAACCAGTGTGATCTGAGACCTTGAAAAAAATTTAAAAAAAATTAAAACAACTTTCCCTAAAAAGTTTTTCTCTAATTACATCTTCAGTACTAACCTAATGTTAATGTGTGTGGTCAATTAACAGATAAATGATATAACAAAACACTTTCTGCAATTTTTTGCTACTTTTGGGAGCAATTGAAAAATGGCTGATCTTTAAATGAGTCAATTATTGTTCCCACTGAAGTCTGAATATTGCTGTTCCTTAAAGACATTTCCACATTGTTTCTGACATTACCTTGTTTAAAATGCCTTTTCCCAATTTTGGTGTAAAAAAATCTTTTCAAAGAATAGCCTGTTAAGAGATTTGATCCTAAAATGAAAATGTCCCTGAAAAAATACTTTAATAATTTAGTGAAAGGGATTTTGAAATAAATCAGGTCAGGGAGAATCCAGGCAGAAAGGCTGATCGGTATATAATAAATTACAGTTAAATAGAAACAAAATGTTCTTGAATGCTATTACACAATAAAGTCTTCATAGGTAACAGCAGTATAGCCAACATTCCAAAAGTTAAAAGAAAAGACTTTAAAAGCTTTGAGCATAAAGAAATATCAAATATTTCATCAGGCACAATCTGATCTAAACATATCACACACACACACACACACGTAATATATGTATATACATATATCATATGTATGGTACCCCCATTGATTTGTACATTTTTTAATTTTCATATAATAGTTCAAAAATAAAATTTAAAAACATAGGTAAGCCAATCCTCAAAGTACCATTTAAGTGAACATCGAGTTCCAAAGGCAGTAGACAAATTTTAATAGAAGAGTCAGAGGAAATGATGTAGACTAAATAGCAAAGAGCAAGAGATTCTAAACATGGCTGTCTTTAAGTACCACCAAGGGCCAGGGTGCCTGTTAAAAACATAAATTCCTGAGCAGTACAGTCACAACTGACAATTTAGTAGAAAAAGGAACATTGCATCAAATGAATCAGAGACTTGCTGGGTTTGGAGCCACTGTCAAAAAGCATTGCATAGTAAAAGTAGGAAGGAAGTAATATGCTGTACATTCAGGAAAATATGGGCTCTATGCGTGAGATTTCAAAGACAAATTACATACATGAGCTTTCACTGAATTCAGATTAAATTGTATATGCCAATCAATGAAATACTGGTGATTTTTGTGTGCTATTTTCTTATATTACAAAATTAATATAAGAAAATACAGGACATAGCATTTATAAGGTCTGAGTTGAATCCTATGATGAAAAAGAACGCAGTACCTTCCCCACAATGAATCATTGTCCATTAAGGGAGATAGACGTTTATTTAAGTAAATTAAAGGAGAGGTTGATACACTCTCTAATTCAACTACAACAGAAGTACTTCTGGAAAACAAGAGACAAAGGAAACTATTCCAAGGGTAAGACCTTAGAGAAGCCAAGCCTTTATTGAGAGGCAAAATGGGTTAGCCATGTCAAAAAAGAGAAATAGACAGAAGTCCTCAGTTGAAACAAATTTGGGTGTGTCTAAGAAAGTCAAAGGCACCAGAAATCGTGGTTTATGCCATTATTCCTGGCACATAGGAGGGATGAGGAGGAAGAATTTGAGTTCAAAGACATCCTAGGCTATATAGTAAGATGCTATAGGCAAAAGCTAGAAATGAAGAGTGGAAGAAACAAACAGAAACATAGGAGTTATCAATAAACATGTGTCCTTATCCTCATAGATAAGTCTAGTCTTTATTTCTCATGAAGGAAACTTAACTTTGCAACAGATGGAGACCACTACAAAAAAATACCCACAACCTATCAAAATGCAGAGTTGTCCATATCCAATAAATATATCTACAAATCACTCCCACACCTAAGACTGAGAGAACATTGTAGAAGAGGGGTCTGAAATACTGTAAGAGCCAGAGGACCTTGAAGTTTACCTGCTATTGCTCTGTCAATGACTGCTGCTGCCCTTGCAAGGATTGCTCTTGCTCAGACTGCCGCCAATGCAGAAACTGTTAACCAGCTGGAGGGCAGAATCTTCGAAGCTCTAGCTATGCAGAATGCCCTGCCTGGACACTCATATTCAGTTTGGACTCCTTAACTTAAATCATCAAACTGCCTTACTTCAGGAACAATTTGGGGTTTTGGGTTGGTGTAGCAGGCCTCCTGCTCACACTTTGTCATTTCTCTTATGTCACCTTGATTGGAATGCAAATGTCTCTGTAAAGGTCAACCACCTCAATGCATATCTGGTAGGGCCTTGTCTTTTGTAAACATTACCAATGCTTTAGCTCACCAGATAGTAGAGGTCAATAAGACCCGAATTATTCCTATTTCAGCAGAGGGCTGGTGGAATGCCATGGCCAGATCAGAGGTTGGATAAAGCTTTGGGGTGGTGCATTGTCTCTAGGGGACTTGGAGCTGGTAGTGGCCAGGGCAGGGATTCTTGTGCTATGCAAGATCTGACAGTTCTTTTCACAAAAGAAACTCAGTCTGGCCTATGGCTCTCCCGACAGTCATGAGGTCTGGTTACTGATGCTGCAGAAATGAGGATCCCCCATGACGGGCAACTTGCAGTAAAGCTCCCCCACCCCACCTCCGCCTAAGACATGGGGTCACCAGGTCCCCCAAGGATGGGTAAGGGGTGGCACACCCTGCATGACCTAAGCCAGGGGTCTCTCATAGAAAATAAAAAAGGGGTAATTGTAGGAATCAAGACCCTGGCTAAGAATTCACTTCCCTCTGCTGCCCTCTGGGCAGGCAGCTGTAACTGCAGGAAAATAAGAGACATGTTTTCTAATGCAAAATGCTAATGCTCTTTTGGCTTCCTCAGCCCTGAAAGTGCCCTAACTGGTCCTTGGAACCTGAGATGAATAACTTCCCCCTTTGCTTCCCCCTCCTCCATCTGGTGCAGGGGTATATAAGCCAGCCCCCAGAGTAAAGGAAAAGGAAGATGATTAATAAAGAGCTGAACAAGGAGAACACTAACGATCATGTTAATGTGGATGGGGAAAATCCCATGAGGACTCAACCATATACAAAGAATTACAGGCAACTGAGAAAAGCTGGGAGAGGGAGAGGTGGTCTTCTCTAGGAAGAACACACCAATTTATTGTCCAGTGCCAAATCATCAGTGCTGCATCCAAGTGACCAAGTAACATTATATGGACTCAACAGGTTGTTTTTATGAATATATCTGGAAGGTCAGAAAATGATTACAAAAGGTGCCTTTTTTTAAAGGCTCAATGACCTTGAGGAGGACTCAAACAAACTTGTAAATATAGTAGGGAAATAAAGTTACGTATCTAGATAAGAAAAGACTACATAACCCACACTAGCTATACTTGCTCATTCGTATTCATTGCTGATACACTCCCAAAATCAGACAATGGATACAGCCTGGAAGCCCACTAAATAATAAAGGGATACTGAAAATTTGGTATATATACATAATAGAATATTATTCAACAACTTACAAATGAAATGATGAAAAGTGTTGATCAATATCTGCATCGAGGTTACATCACCCAGAGAAACAAAAGTCACATATTTTCTCTCATCTGTGAGTGTTAGCTTCAGATTTCATATCAATGGATCACTGAAACCACATGTCAAAAAAAATCCTCTTCCCCTGTATGTGTTAGGTAGTTTGCCAGAGTAATGAAAGGATATCTTGCCACAAATAGTAAATAGGGAAAGCCAATGAAAAAAATCTAGACGTGGGAAAGACAATCATTCATAATGGACAAAGCTAGCTCTAACAAGAAGAAAAAAGAAAATCAATAATAAGAGACAACACTAGATATAAGAGAGGGAAAAGGAGAAAACAAAGATTAGCATGCCAACATAGACATTCAGGACTTGGGGAATGTTAGGGGTGTACACAGAAATAGAAGGTAGTTCCGTACTGTGTAAGATACCAGGAGGAGGGTACAACAATGAGATTTAAAGTAATCTTATTCTTTTGATATTCCATAAACTATTTTGAATGTTTATTATCTCATTGAGAATTTTTATTCTTTCTTGATTTTATACATACATAATATGCTTTTATAATATCCCCCATTATTGTCTCTTATTCCCTTCCCAACCCTATTGAATCTCTCTCTCCTTTCCAAAAAGTCACCTTCCTACTTTTATGTCTTTTCTTTGTGTATGACTCACTGTGGTTAATTAGAGTAGAGAGTTCATTCTTAATTGTCACCCCTTTGGTACCTCTTCCAGAAACAAACAAAAAAAAACAATATCTTTAAATCTTAGGTGAATTTGTATTTTTCTTTCAGACATAATGCTTTATTAAGTCTGATCGGCTTTATTCAGATCATATTAAATATGGTTTAGAGAGTTGACTTCTGGAGTTTAAGTAATAAAAGAAACTATTTAGAATAATTGCATGAAATACCTACAATGAGAACTATATATAGTTAACTCTTAAGTCTACATGTACTGAACTACAAAGCATATAAGTGTTCATTTCTGTTGCTAGTTATTTCTAAGTAACTGGTAATAATTAAATTATACTTAACCATGTGTGTCCTAGCAAACTTACCCCAAAACTAATTATCATTCTATTTTATATTAAGATTTTATAGGTCAGGAATTACAGTTTCGCTTAACTACCTGATTTTTTGTTGCACATGCTATCAACTGGAACCTCTTGGTGCTGTTATATTGGTGAATAGGCTTGGTGTGTAGGATCCAAGATAGCTTGACTCATATTCCTTACATCTTGCCAAGTACAACTCAATGTGATCTTTACCATTATCTATGGCATTTCAGAGTTTCTCCCCATAATTCCTTATCAGAGTATTAAAACCTCTCACATGGTAGCTTAAGGATCCATGAAACCAAGGTAGAAGTTGTCAATCTTCTTACTGTTAGGCCCAGAACAGACACAGCATTTTCTCAAGCATCAGGGACTAGCTAGCTCAGACCAGCTGTTGTATAACAGGCTCCTCTGAAGACAAAAATCTTTCATATTAGAAGGAACCTTCTTAAGATATAGAATGTAATATTGCTGGGTCAGAGGGTTTGGGCAGGTCAGGAGCATGATGGAGGGTGAGAGCAATGAACAAGATATCTTGATAGAGGGAATTACAGGGTTAGAGAAAAACCTGGTGCTAGAGAAATTCCAAGGAATCTACAAGGATGATCCCAGCTAAGACTCAGCAATAGTGGAGAGGGTGCCTAAATGGGCCATCTCCTGTAATCAAATTGATGAATACCCTAATTGTCATCATAGAACCTTCATCCAATAACTGATAGAAGCAGATGCAGAGATCCACAGCCAAGCATTAGGCCAAGTACTGGGAATTCAGTTGAAGAGAGGGAGGAAGGATTATATAAACAAGAAGGGATCAAGATCATGATGGGTAAACACACAGAGACAGCTGACCTGAGGTCATGGGAGCTCATGAACTCTGGACTGACAGCTGGGGCACATGCATAGGACAGAACTAAGGATTTTGTGGGTTGAAGCCAAGGCTGGCATCTTTTAAAACAAAGGAGGCCTTATGTGTGTGGAGGACAGTTGTGTAATGGTTTGTTTGAGGGGTCCCTGGCAGTGTGACCAGGATCTATCCCTGGTGCATGAACTGGCTTTTTGAAAGCCACCCCCTATAGTGGGATGCCTTCCTCAGCCTTGATGCAAAGGGAGAATCTTGGTTCTGCCTCAACTTGATATACCATGCTCTGTTGACTCTCCATGGGAAGCCTTACCCTTTCAGAGGAGTGGATGGGGGGGGGCAGAAAAAAGGTTAGGGTAGGGAACAAGAGGAAAGGAGGGAGGGAAACTGAGGTTGGTATGTAAAATAAATAAAGAATTACTCAATCATGATGGATGAGTTTTTGAGCCCCTATGACCCTGCTTAGTTGATTCTCTGGACTGTATTCTCACTATGTCCTCCATTCCCTCTGGTTTATTTTCTCTTTTTTAAAATTCTGTTCAGGAACAAAACATATGGGATGGCCCTGCCCGTATTCAGGATAGGTCTTTCTTCCTTAGTAAAACCTCTCTGCAAACACCCTCATAGGTATGTCCAGAGATATGTCTCCCTGATGGTTATAAATCCACTGAAATTGGTAATGAAGCTTAAACTAAAGAATAAAGTAAACATGTAGGAATATTTTGTCATTTTCTCTGTCTCCCTGAGAAGCCCAATACTCCTCTGACACTGCCAAAGAAGGTACTTCAGTAAAATAGGATGCTATGCATGGATACTAGCAATCTTCTAAATGATAACTAAATATGAGCTATCATGAGACTCCAGTAAACTGCTTCAAGGACAATAGCTACTGGCTAGAGGACAGAGAAGAACCAGAAAGAAATGCAGCAACTGAAAGGTAACTATTGTAGTGGAAACACACTTAGTGCATGCTTTCTACAGCTCCATGTGTGTGCAAAAGGCAATCATTGTTATTAGGGATTGGATATGAAATATCCCCCTAAATGGTACATGTATTAAAGATGTGGTCTCCGGTCAGTGGTTGTATTGATAAGTTATCAGACCATGAAAAGGACTCTTCATCAGTGCATCAATCCAATGATGACATCATAGCTGAAGGGACTCATAGAAGAATGGAATTTATCAAAAGAAGATAAATTACTAAGAACACGCCTTTAAAGAGTGTAACTTAAAAAAAAGTGTACTTAAAAAAAAAAGAGTGTAACTTGTAGACAATCCATCATTCTCATTTTCTTTGCCTCTTGGCTGCAATGAAGTGAGAAAATTTCTTTCACTGAATTCTTTCCTCCTTAGAAGTCTGCCTCACACTAGACATGGGTACAAAAGCTATGGATTCAAATAACTGTGAATTGAAAGCTCTGATGTCATCAGTCACAATAAACCTTTTCCCTTCTTTTAAGTCATTTATTTTGGGAATTTTGCAACAGTTATAAAATTCTGACATACAGTTACTACGATCGAGGTGCAATGTCCCTGCTCCCTCTTCTGCAATGTTCCCTGAGTCTTGGTTGTAGGAGTATTTTATAGGTGTGTCCATTATGGTTGGGCTCTACAAATATGATTATAGATTGGTTGTGGTTTATATTTGTCTTTGTCTTTGCAAAAAGGTATTTTCCTCAGTAGGAAGAATGATGAAGACTACACTTATCTGTGGCTATAAGAACAAATGTTTATAGATTATTGTTAATGATTGTGCTGGTTTAGTAAATAAGTGGTTGGAAATTCTCTTCCAATAACCATAATTTTACTAGCACTGAGTAGTTAACTATTTTTTCAGTACCAAACACAGTATCCGTCTTGTTGGTTGGGTATTAAGTCCAATTAGAAAGTTATTAGTCACTACCAATTGTGAGTGTGCTACTACTCTACACTTTTGACTATCATGCCATGATGATCACTGATATGGTTTACAGGCATCATATCTGAGTGAGACTGTTGGTTACCTCCTTCCTTCGGAAGCTTTCTTAGAGCCTTGTGGTACTTACTGTGAAAGTTAATTGTAAAAAATGAAGCATTCAGGTAAGTTCCAGCTCATAAACCTCTGAGCCAAGCTTCTGAAGTACCATATGTTGTAAGAGCCAGAAGATTGGGTCTCAGCAGTTGGGTTGTATCTTCTAACAACATCAGAAGCTATTCCATTAAAGTCTCAACAACATGACCACCCAAATGTTAAGTGAACAAAAAGGACATCAATGAACATGAACACACACACACACACACACACACACACACACACACACACACGAAGAAAAAAAACTAGAGGAAAGCTGGGAGCAACAAAGGTGGTCCTCCCCAGGAAAAGCACACCAATTTGTTGTCTAGAGCAAACAGTCAGCCCTGAAAACATACACAGAAGTAACATTATATGGTCTGTGTACACACACACACACACACACACACACACACACACACACACACACACACACACACACATTTTTATATATGCATTACTGGCATTAAATTAAAAATGGGCCATGAATTTTAAATAGAACAAAAAGATATATAGGCAATTTTGGAAGGAAGAAATAGAACAAAATGTTGTCATTGTAATATCAAAAAGTAAAATTAATAGGTTTAAAAAAAGAAATAAGGTATAGGCAAGAACATGGACATACAGGGGTTCTCATATACTATGGGAAGAAATCATTTAAAAATTTTATCATCTTGCAAAATTGATGATATATGTACCATATAATAAAATAATTCTATTGCCATACTTCTGATGATATTCACTGCAATATTCTAAATGTTCAGCAACAGAGGAAATAAATTATGACACAGCCACATAATGAAATATTATTCACAATGAAAAGAATTTAGCCATACATAAAAGCAACAATATCCACAATTATGAACATAGAGTGGAAAACGACATGTCAGGAAAAAAAAAAGACAAGAACATACAGTGTGGTAGTTTGAACAAGAATTGCCCTGTAGGCTCATATATATACTTGGTCTTAAGCTGGTGGAACTGTTTGGGAAGGACTAGGAGGTGTGGTCTTGGTGGGGGAGATTTCAAATAGTTGTACTATTGCAAAACTCTCCCCTCCCTTCCTCTCTCTCTCTCTCTCTCTCTCTCTCTCTCTCTCTCTCTCTCTCTCTCTCTATCTATCTATCTATCTCTATCTCTTTCTCTCTCTCTCCCTCACCCCTAATTGCGGATCAAAATGTAATCTCTCAGCTATTCTTGCCATCCTGCCTTTGTTCTGCCATCATGAACTCTAATCCTCTGAAACTGTAAGCTTCAAATAAATATTTGTCTTCTATACATTGCTTTTGGTAGAATTTGGTATCACAGAGCAGTAGAAAAGTAACTAAAACAACAACAAACACAGACTTTATGATATTCACAAAATAATACAATAATAGGCAAAACAACATTTGGGAGCATCTACATGTATGATAAAGCTCTGAAAAGTTTAAGGAAACATAAAATGTATAATCTGGGACAGTGCTTACTTTTTGAGAAAAGTAATAACACAAATCAGGAACGAACATGAGAATTTTAAGAGTACCGACAATTGCTAGTTTTCTAGTACAGAATTTTTAGAGTGGAAAAAATTAATGTAAACACATCTACCATGGGCTCATGATGGAGCTTGAACACATGCTAGGTATAGAGGAAGCATGGCTAATAGACTGTTAGAAGCCCTATCATTTAATAAAATAAAAACACACTTAGTCTCAGCTACATAGCATACCATTAGGGGAAAAAGGCCACATGCTGGCTCCCCCAAGGTCTCACATGAAGGTGCTCATTACTTTGGCTAACTTACTATGGTGCTGGGTTTGGCCCTATGCCTTGCAACCTCTGAAACCAGATATTATCAGCTCACCAACAGCAAATCCATATCTCAGCAGTGCATGCACACTAATTAAGCTCCCCAGACTGAGACAGACACCAAAATGCCAGTTCATTAACTGACAAAGCAAAATATAAACCTCATATGGACTAGCATAATCAAGTCAGCATGATAAGAGAATTCTCTCCCAGCAGTCATACCATGTGGGAGGCCAAATCATAATAAAAAGTTATTTTATTAAATTTACACTGAGAATTAACTGTCACCAGTACAGGATTATTCATAGTTTATAAGAACAGGATATTTTTCTCTGTAGTTATAGTACATGGAAAGTCACATAATACTCAGAATGATTACACAATGAGCTTGAAATTATCACAAAGGAAATCAAAAGGGTCTAAGTTTTAAAGGCATAATTTGTAGCCTGATGTATTAGTCTTATTGAGATACCCTCTCCTCTTCTCAGCAGGCTTGGGTAGACACAGCTATCATGTGACTTCCTAAAAAGCTTTTATACTTATTAGATTGATATACCCTCTTCATACATATTTCTTTATCTGATATATTAATATACTATACACATTAACATTAATCTGTGAATCATTTAACTTTAAATGGCTGTATAAATCTCCCTGAGCCATATGTTCATTTCAGAAGGTCATGTCCTCTCATTTTTCATGTTTTTTGGAAGCACCTCAATAAACCCACCCTAAGTGTTTCTAAGAGTAATTTTTGGACAAAAGTATAACTGCAAAGGATCTGAGGCCCTAGGAGACTGGAAATTTTGGAGAGATGGTAGAAATGAGAATACTCCAGGAAAAACACAGATTATTGTCTCATTCCTTCTCACTCAAAATGCCCTCTATAACCAAAAGAATCTAAAATAACCTCAGTAAGATTTAAATAGCCACAAAATCAGTTTAATAAAGGGAAAGCATTGCTGTGATTAAGTTTTGAAATCCATTTTCTATATCTTGACAGCACAAACAAGAGATGTACAGAAGCATCAAGATGCACCTCCACAAAGGGAATATGAGTATTGTTTCAAAAGACTTCATTCAGATTCTCCCCAGTATAGCATTTGAATTCTACCTTTACTCCTGTACAAAACAGTATCAATGTTTGTCCAAATCAAAGAAGGCACTATTGATCCAATATTGGTAGATTGAAGCATTTTCCTGCTTGATCTGGGCCAGTTATGTACATATGACATAAAAGCAGAAAGAGGATGTCATAAGCAGAGGAAGGAAACTAACAAGAAAGGGGCATAGGGAGATGAAGGAAGAGAGTGATTAAAGTGAGGAATGCTTTTATAGTTTCACTTATGTGACTGTGATGAAATACCCTTAGTGAAAAGAAACTTAGAGAAAAAAGCATTTGTCTAGCTCCAGAGTATGAGGCAGTCAGGCCTAACTTTGCACATCCACAGTGATGAGTGGAAAGAAATGAATGTATGCAAGCTGATTCCTTGTTGCTTGCTTGCGCTCAGCTCAGCTGTTTGATTCTTACACAGTTCAGTGTCATCTCCTTAGGGAATGGCGCCACCCACAGCATCCTGGACCTTCCTTCTCTCCTGCCCCCACAGACATGCTTATAGGCCACCCAAATGTAAAAAATGCCTCCTTGTGAATCTTTTCCCAGGTAATTGTGTCAAGCTGACAAAGTTAGTGAATACGGAGACCAATAAGAACATGTGTGAAGTGTTGGGGAGATACTGCAGCAGTTAGCAAAACTTACTCCTCTTGCAGAGGACCCAGTTTGGTATCTACCACCCACATTATATAATTTACAACTGCATGTAATTCCAATTCTAGGGGTTCTGATTCTTGCTTCAGTTTCCATGAGCACCAGGTATGCAGATGGCATACATACATACATACATACATACATACATACATACATACAGATATTCACACTTAAATGTGCCTGAACTAGCTGTCTACTATAATCAGATTGGTGACTACCCCAATTGTCATCAGAAATACTCTGTCCAGTAACTGATGGAAGCAGTCAAGCACAGGGCTGAGCTCCAGGACTCTTGTTGAATACAGGGAGGAGAGATTATATGATCCAGGGGGGTCATGGCAGGGGAACTCACAGAAACAGCTGACCTGAGCTCATGGGAGCTGATGGACTCTAGACCAACAGTTAGGGATCCTCCATGGCACTGACCTAGTCCCTCTGCATGTTTGTGACTTATATAGCTTGGTCTCTTTGTAAGACTCCTAACAGTGAGATCAGGACCTCTCCCTGGCACTTAGCTGGCTTTTGGGAACCTGTTCCCTGTTATGAGTAGTTTTTTTCCCCCACCAGTCTGGGCCCACTGCCACACCAGCCCCAAATAACACCCAGAGACACTGTATTAGATATAAATGCTGTTGGTCAGTTTCTTGTTTCTTATTGGCTATCTCTGTCTTAAATATTAACCCATTTCTATTCATCTAAGTATTTCCACGTGGTCTCAACTTACCAGAGAGAGGGGCTGGCCTTCTTCTCCCTGTCCTCCATCTTGGATCTCCTCCCTACTCTTTCCGGAATCCTCCTTGTCTCCTAGACCCCCCTATCTTGCTTTCCTATTGACCAACAGTGCTTTATTCATTTACCAATATGAAAAACATATTTACAGAATGACATCTCCCATCAGTTTCCCATGCTGGATTACTTTGTCCAGCCTTGACACAAAGAGGAGGAGCTTAGTGCTGCCTCAACTTGATGTGCTCTGCTTTGCTCAAGCCTATGGAAGGCCTGTCCCTTTCTGAATGGAGACAGAGGAGAAGTGTATATGGAGGGAAGAAGATGGGAGTGTGTGGGGGGAAACAGGAGGAGAGGAAACTGTGGTTGGTATATAAAATAAATAAAAGATGCTATTTATGTTAAAAAATAAATACACAAAAGTATAAAATTTTTAAAAAAATTAGAGAACATTGTATGAAAATGCCATAGTAAAACTTTTAACTGTGTGCTAACATTAAATACTAAGTTTTAAAAATGGGGGTAAACAGAATGTTTATTCGTGAATGATAGTGCAACATCCTGAGTAACAGGGGGAAAGCATTGTCTGTCTGGTTCTTACAGAAAAAAACATTGGAAATGGTTTCCTTAGCATATAGATTTGCATACCAGAGTTAGGCGACCATTAACTCATCTAAGCCCTATAGCAACATAGAATATTTTAGCCTAGAATACAAAGTTCTTAGCATTCCACAGATAGTGAGAAATAAGGAAAAGGCCAGAGTTAGTCTATGATAATTGAATAACAATGTCATAGGCATATTCTAATATGCCTCAGAAAGAAATACACTCATTTCCCTTCCAGAGAATACTTTCTAAAGATGCACATACATCTTAATAATAAGGTATATTGTTTCATACAGAATTAATCACACCTCAGGAAACAGATGATGCACACACAAAGAAAAAGAATAACTTAATATTTAATAAACGAGTTTTTATAATGTAAAAAATGATTAAGGGAAATCAGCAAAGAGTGATAAAGTAGAGAAATTAGGAAACATTAATGCCATGTTTATCTAAAGAAGTAGCCAACCATTAATGATCATTAGGGGAGAGGTACCTGGTAGGAACTCTGCCCTTCCACAGAGGAACAAAGTCAATTCTAAATTACATCAGGAAGGAGATCTAGAATAAGAGTCTCAGCATTTCTTCCAACCTTCCCACTCCCTGCCAGCTCCTCCCAGTTATAAAATCAAATCAAAAGCCAGCAAGAAAGGGAACAAATTGATGTAGCCCATAAAAATTGGTCTCCCAGGAGATAAAACCCAGTTCTGAAGAGACCTGGTGTATCAAAAAGATGATATCTGTCATATATTAAGGCCATGTAATGGGCAGTAACAATATTCTGTAATGTATATGTAACATAATTAACATAAATATATTACATTCAACAGAGTACCTACAAGCATTTCATCACCAGCATATAGATACCCACTGTGTGCCCAGCATTAATTACACCATATACTTTTCCTATTATTTAATTATTTTGCAAGTTCTAGGGCAAATGTGGTTAATGTAAGTATGATATAAAATCAAAAATGAAGGAACATGCTTTGACTTAAGGCTGAAGAAACCACATAGGATAGTTAGCAAAGGAATGCATTCCATATTCAAAACAGGTGGAGCAAGTGAACCATTTGAATAATAAAATTTTACAATCTTCATTTCTTTACAGGAAATCTGAGATAGAACAAGTATGATCTAGTGTTATAACAAATCCAGAATAGGTGAAGTATATGCTTCTTCCCAGAAGTTTCTCTCTCTCTCTCTCTCTCTCTCTCTCTCTCTCTCTCTCTCTCTCTCTCTCTCTCTCTCTCTTCTCTCTGTCTCCCTCTGTCTCTCTCTCTCTGTCTCTCTCTCTCTCTCTCTCTCTCTGTGTGTGTGTGTGTGTGTATGTGTGTGTGTGTGTGTGTGTGTGTGTGTGTGTGTGTGTGTGTGTGTACAACTGGATTCCAGGAGTTTGTCTCAGTGTTTAGCTGTGTATCAAGACCAGGCTGGAGAAACCCATAGAAACTGTTGAAGTGAACAAGTGGGAGCTCATGAACTTCATTCTGACTGCTGAGAAACCAGCATAGGACTGACCCAGATTCCCTGAATGTGGTGTAAGTTAGAAGGACTGGGTAGTCTATGGGGCCTCTGGTAGTGGATCAGTATTTATTCCTAGTATACAAATGGACTTTGGGAGCCCATTCCATATAAAGGGATACTCTGTCACTCAGCCTAGACACATGGGGGAGGGCCTGGGCCCTGATGCACATAATATGACAGACTTTGAGAATCCCCCATGAAAAGCCTCTCCTTCCCTGGGGAGCAGAAAGGGGATGGGATGGGGGTTGGTGGGGGAAATGAGAGGATGGGAGGGTGTGGGAACTGGGATTGACATGCACAACAAGCTTGTTTCATTTTTAAATAAAAAAATTATATTAAAAATATACACATTATGTGGAAAGGTAAAGCTACTCCTTAGGGTGAGGAATTGGGCTCAGAATTGCAGACTTCTGGTCAACTCTTATTATTTTTCTCCTACCATCTCATATTTCTGTGCCCCAGAGCTGTAGTTGGTGTCTGACCATAGTGTCACACTACAGGGCTACACAGGTTCTCCTTATTTCACTCACAAAGTTCCTCTGGTACAAAAATTGTTATATGTAAAAGGACATTTGGTTTTGTTCTATAAAATCTCTCATTTTACATCTTGCCCTAGAAGTCCAACCTTTTCATATATAATAAAAAGGGTCCATCAAGATGTTTTCATAAACAAAATTACTTTCCTTGCACACTGAGCAACACAAAGAAGGAGCAAAAGTTTTGCAATTGCAGCTTTTCTCTAATTTGCCAGATAACAGTGTGACACAAGACTCCCTACCCTGCCAAGTGCACTGTAAGCAGAAAGTGGGCAATTCAAAAAACATATTGTCTCCCCTGCCTAAAATACATGAGCATAGATTTAGGGACTTTTCATTTAACTGTTACATAAGACAGGGATGTTCTGTCCTTCAATTTTGATCAACCCTGTGCCTTTGTTTGCAACAATGACCATAGCTTTCTCCAAGCCTGCTGATGCTTTGCAAAAATAATTTTTTTTAAAAAAAGGATATTGTGTCAGGAATAAAGATGAGGTGGCAACTAAGGCTGTTTAAGTGGCAAGTGACCAATAACCTGTTCCAAAATCAAACTTTGGTAGTTTATGCAAAAGGCAAAGTCTAGAATTGCATTTCAGGGATGCCTGAATTCTATGGACTCAAATAATCTTCTAAGAACTTAATCTCAGTCCCCATCTCTCATCAGATCTCCCCTTGGATGGAAAAGGCAGCTACTAGCATCAGTATCTTTATTCATGTCATTAGCATTGTTTGAAAAGGCAGCATATTTTCCTACCCAAAAGCTCAACAAAAGTTCCAAAACTCAGACTCGTTCTTTCGGCCTATTTTAGGCAGCCTACCCACTATGAAATCAATTAATCACTGAGATTCCAAGCCTCTTATGTAAAGATCTCGTATAGTTGTTTCACAAGACTTTTCATGAGGCTGGTCTTCAGTTGAAAATGGTGAACAGAAAAGAATATTTAATTGTACTTATAAAATGAACTGAAAATGAATAGTGTCACAGACATTTGAAAACTCTTAATGTTACATACTGTTCAATGCCAAAACCTCTTATGCTGTAACAAGACTAGTAGATATTCAACCACCTTGCTAAAATTACAATGGCAAGATTTTCTATGACTCATCTCAAAAGTCATCCTCTTTAACTCAGGATTAGAAAACTATGCCTTGTAATGAGCTGAATCTTTCTCTATAAAGTTGCCCTATGTTTGTTGCAGTTGTGCCTTTGAGGAGAAACAAAAACAATCATTTTATATGCTGGCCTCCAAGTATTATTTCAGAGTTATCATGGATCCCCAAATTTGTATTTGTTAAGTATCTATGATTCCTTTACTTTCCAGCTCACATTCCTTTCCAGGCTGGCAGATAAAAATAAATTATATAGCCCTTTGTACTTGATAAATTTAATTATCATATTAACAATTCTTAAAATTCTGTTAGTTGTCATGTATCCACCCCTTTATAGAAACAAACTGTCTCAAAAATATTTTCTAAAGTCATATAGCTATAAAGCATCAAAGGCTTAAATAGTTAATTAACACTCCATTATATCAAGCCTAAGTTATAGTACATAACACTGAAATATGGAAATCAAAGTGCAGAAGAATCTCTAGATTTTCATGTATTTCTTAAAGTATAACTCCTAGAAGTTGACTAGGTATTATACATGTGGTTTCTTCGTTTTTCCAATGATGTTGTTTCTCAGGTACTATTACTACATTTCAGTGGTATCTTGAATGCTTGAATGATTTAGTGCCTTCTGTTCTATATGCTGTGTTTTCAGGTAAGATACCAGGCTGCAGGTATGACTTACTGATAGAGCATTTGTCTGGCATGCATGAGGTTGGGTTCCTAGCACCATAACTAAATGTAGAATACCAGGTAAGATTTTACCAAGAAATCAACTATCTTGGTAAAAAATGTGCAGTAAAATTAGTATCTTACAAAGGAAACCATTGATATTTAACACACTTTGGCCAGCCAATGAAGCAACTATTTCAGAATCATTCTATGTTTAATAACTCCCATGTTGCCTTCCTTAGAAGAATGCACTTTATCATGCCTGGTGATGCAGTCTAGCACATAAATGAATGACCAGACCAAGAGGTATCTTTTTACAGGTCAAAACTGTCCACTTACTTCAGCTCTTAATTTCTTAGAGAAGTTTGTTGAACTGTATGTAACTTGGCTGAATAGAGCAATCTCACTGCTGTGCGCATGCTTATGCACTGAATAAAGCAATCTCAGTGTTGCGTACACACGTATGCACTGAATAAAGTAATCTCACTGCTTCCTTTAAGCATCTCTTTCAACAGGATAAGAGCCTGGGCCTAAGCAGTTTAGAGAGTCACCGTATTACTTTGTCACTTTGATGCTCATACTCATTTTTGTTGCCTTCTCAGCTTTAGAAAAATCACATTTCCACTCTACCAAAATGTAGCTGACATGGCCTAATCTCAAAACTCTGGCTAAGATGGAAATGAAAAGATAGATAGATGGCACTAGAGTTAGAAGAGAGAGCAAGTATGGAGATGACCAGAATTAATTCAGTGGCAGCACTAGCATGTTCCTTACAACCCCCCACACTGTTTTCTCCATAAATGGGAACAGCATTGGTAGTAAAAAAGTGAAATGAAACAAAGAAGGCACAGAAACAAAAGGAAGGCACTGCATTTTTGAGGGATAATAAACACAATCCAGCACTCAGATCAACTCACAATGTAAAACATATTAATATTGCCAAGGCACTAAAATCAAAGGTTTACACACATGAATGAGCATATGTAACATATTGGGATATTTTCTCAAATATCCCAAGATTTTTGAAAGCTGGCAACAAGTCCTCTGCTTTTTCTTATAACAGCTGCTAATTCCTTCTGACTTCTGACTGCCTGGTTTTCTGAAAGTTGAATCAGTGTAAATGTAGAAGATATTCTGTTCAAAGAAATAAAATTCAAAACTGGCAGTATGCTTGATTTTAAATCAACCCAAGGCAGAAAGTTGTCCTTCTGTTTCATCTTCTTCCACATTGCCTCCACAAACAGGAATTGCCAGTTTGCCCTAGACTTTAGCTCCAGCCCTGAGACAACATGCTGTATGAACTAAGTCAAACTGCTTCTCCCCTCGTCCAATTTTCTCCTCGGTAAAATGGGTATATAAAACTAGATTTCTAAAGTTCAACACTACATAGCCATTATTAATTAAATTCTAGCATTTAATACATATCTAAAGCTATGAATATATATCATTCTACCAAATCAAAAGAAATCAGAAAACCAATTTCCTTTCCTAATGAACCCTTAGTTGAAAAAGGTTTGTGTTAGCATTTTAATAGGAACAAACAATATCTCTGGTTCTCATACTTAAGTCAATGGCTGACAGAAAAAAAAATTAAAAGAAAATTCTTTTTAAAGAATAGAACTGTAGTGAGACTAGAAATGAAAAATAGGACTATCAAGAAACTTTAAGAAATTCCAAAGCAGTAAAAGAATTAAATAATGCTAAACTCATGAACCAGAAAAAAACAATGAAACCTCAGCCCAGTACACACAAGATAAATGCAATTCTTTCAGAGCATCACCAATGAAATTTAAAATAGGAATGAACAAAACGAAAAGCGGAGGTTTAGCCCTTGAGTACTCCTCACCTCGTTTCATTAAATTACATCCAAAACCTAGACCAAGGGGAGCCTGCCTCCCCACAGATATAAAATGAGTAACTGGCAATATAAACTTTTGTTCTTAAGAAAATAATTCTCAAATATAAATACATATCAAAATCATTTGAAGAACTTGCTAGCACGATTTTGTTTGTTTTTAATTTTCTTCTGGAAAATTCCCTATTCAATAGGTACATAATGTATGAATTACTATCAAGTCCCACATGAACCTGGTGTTATGGGAGTAAGGAACACACTTTAACAACCACTGTGCTAGTATTAAACCAAAATACCCTACATTAATTTGACCTAAGACCAGAAGGCCTCGCTATGTTTCACAGCCGAATCTTGACATCCACAACCAGAAATTCCCCGGCTTTAGACTCCAGAGGAATTGGGAGCACTGCTTCATGCCAGTGCTTACCTTGAATTTATTATGTCACAAGAAAAGCATTAACCTAACAGTTAACCAGTCAGTGAGTCTCAACAAAAGACATCAAACACACAGTCTAAAGATTTGAAGTCACTGAAACAATGTGGTAAATCTAGATACAGATCATGTCTAATGTTGCAGTTTAAAGCAACATAGCACATCCCTGGAAAATCTAACTTTATTTTGGCATTTCTTAATTTACCTGCCTGATCCATAATCCCATATCATATAGGTATGTATGACTAACATCATGCGATGTGAAAATCTAGAGAGAGTTAATTTTCAAAAGTATCTTAATAAAACAAAGCTATACTATACTATATCTATCCTACAAGACAAACAAAAAAAAATGAGAATGCAAGTTATATGCCAAGAGTGGCATTGCTGAGCCTTGAGGTAGATTGATTCCCAATTTTCTGAAAAGCCACCATATTTATTTCCGGAGTGGCTATACAAGTTTGCACTCCCACCATCAGTGAGGAGTGTTCCCCTTAAGTAACTGATAGAAGTAGATGCAGTGATATCTCTCCATTACGTATCATCCCAGCCAGATCAATCCCAAAGCTGTGCATTTTGTAGAATTTTCAGCTGTGTTTCTTAACTCCAAGTCTTCAGATATGAATATATTTAATGTGTAGTAAACACAGTAAAGAGGTACCATGGAGGGAGGAGTGATGGAAAGGGAAACAATACAATAGAGGTGAATGAGAGGGGCTTTAATTGCAGTAGGGAGAGGGAGATGAAGGAAAGAGACCAATAATACATGGGATGATTGAAAAAGATAGGAAATCATATTATTTTATATTTACCAAAAATTATATACAACACATATAAATGTAGGTATATAGATAGATAGAGAGAAAGATAGATAGATAGATAGATAGATAGATAGATAGATAGATAGATAGTTTAAGTAAAGTTATGCCACTTAGGGTGATAACGCTTCCCCCCAAAGCCATAACTTTTTAAGACAAACCCCAGTACCAAGCATGAAAAGCCTTATTTCCTGTTGTTATTCAGAGAAGTCCAAGATACCCCAAAATGATATGGTATATTGCTGTTATCCTTTGTTGCTTCTCAGAAGTTGAAGGTAAGACTCCATTGCTGAAGACTCTACACATTTTGGATACAAAAGTGACAGGGATAAGTCTGGATCTGATATGGAAGAGGTAATGCAAGCTGCTAAGTGAGCAAAGTATTCAATAACCCTACCCAGTTATGGGGAGCCACAACAAGAGTCAGGATGACAAAATAACCCTAACGGCAAAGGAAAGGCATTTATATCTTGGCAGTAGCCAACATCTGTGTAATTAGATGCACTGTCTTCTCAATATGAGGGAAATTGGGCCTTGTTATGGAAAGTTAGCCAACCACATATAGCTAGTGAAGTCAGGGATCTTACAGAAGAATCGACTACTATCTATGTCCTAAACCAGTATAATTTCCAAATGCAATCCAATACTCTTCAAATAAGCTTCTTTTTGCATCAAAAGGAGACCATTACAGAAACCAACTATTGATCAAACCAGAGAAACTGATCATGAAGTGCCTAGCCCCAAATGATCCACAACACCTAAGGCTCAGGAAACATCATGGAAAGGGGAAGGAAAAATTGTAAGAGCCAAAGGATAAGGAAGTTCATAGTGAGACTGTATCCGTCTATGTGACAGAGAAGCTACACCAATGAGATCTCTAAGGTATGGCTGCTTAAACAACACCAGAACAGTGAAACACCAGTTGATATACAAATGAGACATGGGGTCTCACTCCTGGATGAAGAAGAGTTATAGGCAATTAGCTATTACTGAGTGGTGGAGAATTAGACTTCCTAAGAGGTAAACTGTTTGTATAATACCAAGTGGTCAGCCCTGAAATCATACATTCAAACAACAAAACAGGGACTAAAAAGGTTGCATTTATTTATTTATTTGCATAATATAAATATGTATAACATTAATAATTGAAGAGTAAAGAAGCCATGAATTTGAAAGAGACCTGAGGAAGAACATTGGAGGGGTTGGAGGGAGGAGATGAAGGAAAAGATGTACCTACATTTTAATTAAATAAAAATTATAAAGTGAGCAGCACAGTGCCTAGGAAAATAGAATACAAGGGAAAGTCTTTACAATATACATTTTAGAATATTATGAGCAAAATGAAAAAAATATAGGTGAGCCAGAAATTGTGAAATTTAAAATTTATATTTAAAATATACTGGAAAGAGAAGGGAAACTCAACCTGTAGAATGGGAGAAAGTATTAGCTGATGAACATCTCATATGAGAGACATATTTAGAATATGTAAAGAACCCCCTATGTGGCTTGATACATATCACAGTGGTACAACACTTACCCAGTAGGTGTGAGGCCCTGGGTTCAATCCCCAACACACACACACACACACACACACACACACACACACACACACACACCAAAAAAAATCTGATTTGAAAATTCATAGGACTGTGTGTGTAGCTCAGTAGTAGAACAGGTACTTAGCATGTACAAGGTCCCAGGTTCAATCATATGAACATGTTTTGATGGTGCTGATGATATAACTAAGGATCGTACACATTACTCAAGTGCTCTAGGTAGTGTCCTACTAATGAGCTAGCTATATACCCAGCCCTCAAATTTTTCTAGAAAGAAAATAATATGTAACTGTAATAAGCATTCAAAAATACTTAGTAATAATCATTGGACAAAAATAAATAAAAGCCAATCAGGTACCATTTCATGCCTATGAGGATGATTGTATTTTTCAAAGGAAAAGTATGTGCTGGTTAAAGTACTTAAAAACTGAGGCGCTCAGACATTGCTAATAGGCCTGTGAAATAGCATGCACACTATATTAGATTTCAAAGCACAGAGTGAAGAGACAGAATGCAAGAAAGAAACTAAAGTGTGACCTCAACAGACGAGACTGTTTATTGACACACAGAGAGAAGGGCAGCTTCTATCTCAAAAGAAAAAAAGAAGTATTGCAAGGGGAAAATTGTAGGCACTTGGGAACAAGGAAGTTGATTCAACAGTAGGACCTACATGTGGGTCTATGGTCTCTCTCCTTTCTGTAATTGCTTGTTTCAGGCAAAACAGACTATCTTGGGAGAAAGACTATCTCAGAAAACATTCTTCTCTGGGTTGTGGCTGACCAATAAGGTTGAATAAGGTCAAATTTAAGCTCATAGGGATCCTGTATTTACATCTAAGGCACTCTATTACTGGGTATTTCTTCAAAAAGAGCAGTGCAAAATTCCCATAGGATCCAAAGCCAGAAATTCTCCCAGGTATATATTTAAAAGACTTTATCCCTGTGACAAGTACCTGTGAGAACCAATTTAAAAGGAGAAAACAATTACTTTGGTTCATGGTTTCATAACCTGTGATCCCTGGACATGTAACTCCATGGTTTCTAGGCTTTTTGTAAGGTAGAATGTTATTAAGGAAGGATATGGTGAATGAGAGATGTTCATATCATTACAACCAGGAAACAAAGAACACAAACCTTAACTAGTGTGCTTTCATTGTTGCTGTTTCACTCCTATATCCAGCCTATTTAGGGAGTCATCTCCTCTTAATCCTGCTTGGGAGTACCCTTCACAAACACACCCAGACTAGTATATTACTAATGTCTCAGGCATTTTTAAAAGCAATAAAGTTGATAATCAAAATTAGCTGTTAGGAATTTTATAAAAAACTCACACATGTACTGTTTTCTAAATGATAATGTCTTCAACCAAAAATCATGTATCATGGCTTAGCCATCAGAATATGAGAGTACATAAAGGTGTGAGCTATAAAATGTGATTACGCCATGAAGGCTGAGCTCTTCTTATCAATATAATTGGAACTTATATTTTAAAGAAAACAGGCTGGAGAGACCTGATTAGTTCCTTCTACTATGAAAAGACACACACAAATCTATGAGCAATGGGTGTTCACCACATATTGAATCTGCCAGCACTTTCATCTTGAAATTTGAAGCCTCTGTAACTAGGAGCAATGAAATGAAATTTCTGTTGCTTATAAACTACCCAGTCTGAGGTGCTTTTACAGTAGTGCAAACAGAATGATACAGCTCACAAATATAAGACTAAAGAACTCTACAGGTCTTTAAAACTGGCAAAAACAGAAAAAAACCTGAAAATAATTATATCTTTATGAAATATTAATTTACATTGTGTGTGTGTGTGTGTGTGTGTGTGTGTGTGTGTGTGTACTGTATGCATGTGTGTATGTGTGCACTCATGAACATGCATCCAGAAGGAAGAGAAAGGTATTGAGTATTCTGCCATATAGTGAATCTACCTTATTCCCTTGAGCTAGGGTCTGCTACTGAATCTTCAGTGATTTTCAGTTAGATTGAATGACAGAAAGTCTTACTGGCCTGGTTTTATGTGTGGGGGCTAGGGATACTCATACTGTGCATCACTTGCTTTTGCTCACTGAGCCATCCATATCCCCAGAACCCAATTCATATTTTAATAAGACTTCAAAGCATGCATGGTGTCATATTTCTGTAATCTCATCACTTCAGAGACTGAAGCAAGAGAATCACGGATGTAAGATGAGCTGGAACTACATAGCAAGTTCCTAGTCTGCCTTGCACGCATAACAAGATCCTGTCTCAAATAAAAGAAAAATTAAAAGTCCAAACAAGATCTAGGGGTTGTAGCTCAATAGTATAGCACATGCATAGCATTGCAAGTCTCTGGGTACAATTCCCAGCTCAAAATAATTTTGAAAATCAAGCAAAGATGTATCTCCACCCAATGGCTTTGGTAAATTGTAGCAAACATTTAAGAAGATATAAAGCAATTCCTCAAAAATTTCTTCTAAAAGATAAAAGACAAACAAGACATAAGTCATTTTAAGTCATTTTACCATGCTAGCATTCTTCTGCTATTAAATAATAAAAGATAAAATTAAATAAAATTAAAAAACAATGGCATATAATTCATTATTTATATTCTGTATAATAAATATTATTGGAAATCTTTATTAAAAGATCATCCACACAAATTTAAAATATATGAAAAAGAATCACAAATCATGACTAAATGGGATTTACACTTAAATTGCAGGTTTGGCTTGATCATCAAAAGTCAGAAATGTTGGAGGCTAGAGAGCTAGTTATGAATGTTTGCTACTCTTCCAGAGGACTTGAGTTTGGTTCTCAGTATACATATTGGGATAGTCACAATTGCCTGCAATTTCAATACCAGCAGTCTGACATCCTCTGCTAGCATCCTTAACCACTTGCTTATATGTGGCACACACTCACACACACACACACACACACACACACACACACACACACACACACCAATAAAAATAAATCATATTACAAAAGTTATGAATGTCATTTACCATAGCAACAAATTAAAGAAGGAAAATTATATTACCCTCTTTACAAAACAGTCTTTTTTTTAGAAAATTCAATGTCTTTTCATGATTAAATGGTCCCAAAAGTCTAAGAATTAAAGAAGAATGTCTAAATTTGCTAGAGGGCATCTCTGAATAACCTAAATGATAAAATGTTCTATTTAAAATCAAATGGAAATAAATATAATCTACTTTCATCAGTGTTATTCAAGACAATATTAGAGGTCTCAGTCAAAATGAAAGACAATAATAATAGCATTAAAATACACACATATAGAAAGGAGGATGGAAAACTAATCTTATCACAGGTAACATAATAGTACAAAGAAACCCAATGAGGTTTTTTTAAGCTGCTAAATCTAATAGCATGATTTTAACATGTTCCCAGGATATAAAAAATAATAAATAAATAAATAAAATATATCCTACCCATTATCAAAGAGGCAGTACCATATGCACTCAGCACCAAATATTAACTGCTTAAATGAAACCCTAAGAAAATTTAAGAATGATACGCTAGTAAAGATAAAATAGTACAGAGTAAAGGATAATCTAAAACTACATGGATATATAACACGGTAAAGTGTCAGCTTTCCCAAAATGGATTTGTGGATTCAGTGCAATCATCTTCAAATACCAGAGCACATGTTTTCACTGAATTTGATGATCATAAAATTCAATTCACATAGAAAAGTGAAGACCTGATATACCTGATATATCTGAATTTTCTATACAGGCAAAGTATTCAAACAGCACGATGTTAACAGAATAAATCATCTGGAACTAATCCCACACACATATGGTTTACTTATCTGGGGGAAGAAGTGAAAAGGTAGACAATAAATGTGCTGACAGAAATTAAACATATGTATGCAAAAAAGTGTACATAAACCTATTCCTTGCACTATATACAAAAGTTAACTCAAAACTTATAAACTGTCTTAACATAAAAGTTAGAGCTATAAAATGAACTCTAAAGGAAAGCATAAGAAAAACATTATTGAGACTAGAGTTTATGATAACAAGTTTTAAAATGGACAACAGGAGGTTAATCCATCAAAAACAGTGGTATCTTGAATTCTATCAAAATTTAAAATCACTGCTCTACAAGTATAGTACCAAGGAAGTGCAAACAAGCCAAATATTCAGAAAAATATTTTTAAATCAAACCTCTAATAAAGACTTGTATCCAGCTCCAAAACTAAAATATTAGGAACAAAAGAGACAACTGAATAAAAAGTTGGTGATAATATGATATACAGTTAAAGGCATATTTGAGTAGGGAATAGGTTAAAGACATAATACTATAAAGAGCTATCAAAGATACAGAGCAATGAAAGCCATTTATTCATGGTGAGATGCAAAAACTGACAGCTAGCACCTTGGAGAATGGTTTGGCAACTTCATATAATATGGCCCAGCAGCCCTCTTCTTAAGTATATACCCAAGAAAATATAAGCATCTTTATTCAAAAACATTTACATAATGTTTAAAGCAAGTTTGTTCATATCCCAAAACTAGAAACAATCAAAATGTTCTTTTTGATGTTTCAAGACAGGGTTTCCCTGTGTAACAACTCTATCTGTCCTAGGGCTTTCTCTGGAGACCAGGCTGGCCTCAAACTCACAGAAATCTGCCTGCTTCTGCTTTCCGAGTGCTGGGATTAAAGGCATGCACTACCACCACCACCAGCAATCAACATGTTCTTAACAGGTATATAAATAAGCAAACTGCAGTATTCCACCCAGTGAAAAAAACAAACCCAGGAAAAAGACAAACAATCTAACAGCAGCACAGATAAATCTAAAATTCATTATGTAAACTGAAAGAGGCCAGACTCAAATTGAAACAAACAGTATGATCCTATTTTTATGAAATCTGAGAAAAATAAAATTACATAACAAAAATAAATTAATAGTTACCAAGAATTTGGGGTTGGAGAAATTGAGTATGATAGGGCATACAGAAACTTTTAGGAGTTATAGGAAGATTCTGTACCTTGATTATCATTGTTATTCAACTATTTGTCAAAATGTATGACCAAAATGTATTACCAAAATGGTAAAAATTTTGATATATGAGTTGTAGCTCAATAACACTGAGGTTTTAAAGATTTTGTTTATTTTATGTCTGATTTTATGAGTACATGTATGTAAGTGAACCACATGCACACAGGGCCCATATAGCCTGGAGAAGGGTGTCAGATCCCCTGGAAGAAGAATTGTAGATGTTTGTGAGCAGCCATGTGGTCTCTGGGAACTGAACTCTGGTCCTCTGCAAGAGATACAAGTGGCCTTAACTGTTTTTCACAAACTTAGCAATATCTCTAATCTTTGTGGTTATTCTCTCCATCTAGGCAGAAAGGAAAAGAAAAAACTTTATTATATGTCTAGCATAGTCTTGTTCATATAATAAATAAGACTCCAGAAAAGTGTGACTTTAATAACATTAATTCCTCTGACTGTATCTTACTGGTAAAACATAAACAAAGAAATTACTTGATATTTACTAAATATTGAACATCAGTAATTCATGTTAAAATAAAAGCAAAGTAAGAATACTATGAAAATCCACATTAAGGAACCTGCACACAACCTATATGACAGGATTACTGTCAAACATAATCCTAAAATTATAAAATTGCCAAGTGTTCCTTTGCTGCTTCTAATGTGATGTATACATTAGAAAGCCAACAAAAAAATCCTTCCTCAAACAAGGCAGAAGGTGAAGTTAACACCTGAGATTGCACTTTTAACTACACACACATGGTGTGCAGTGCACACACACACACACACACACACACACACACAGAAGAATAAAAACATGAAGAACATGAAATAGACATATCAATCATATGACAGAAGGCCTGTTAATTTCAGTTAACTTTTACAAATCAGATATCACTAACCATTATTGATTGATGAGATGGCTTACCATACCAAATACTGCACATTGTACATGCAACTAGCAAGTGAAAATTCAAAGACCCCTTGTATAGATGTTTTGCCACTGCATTTTTACAAATCTCCATGTAAAAATGTATTTACTTATTCTCCATGGTCTGGATTTGCATGTAAATGTAGTTTAGCTCCCAGCCTAAACACTGAATGGTAAAATTGAGGTACCTGAATTATAAGGCTGGGGGTACCTTTGGAGATCCCAGTGTTGGCCACGGTTTCAGATTTATGAACTCATAAACATTAACTACATTTCTTTGTGATTTGTGTCTGATTCTGTTTTTCACACATGATGTATAAGTGAAGTATGTTATTCCCAGATGGTATCAGTGCCCTGATAAATGTATATGATCATTCTTACACCTAACTGTATTCACATTTCTGAAAGTATAAATGCTAGATGATGTGAGATGCAGAAAATCTATAGATTTCATAGAGCTACTGCTTTTACTGTCTTGTTTTTGAAATGTATGAATGAAAGAAAGTCCAGGGTTAGCAAAATGGGCTCCATAAACAAAAGGTGGGTTTTGATGATAAGGTTATTTTTGAGATCTCTAAGGGATTATGTCCTAATTTTATTTTTCACATTTCCTTCAGGAATCATGGTACATGTATGCTGCTTTGGATAAAATGGCATATAACAGAGAAACATCCATCTTTACAATAGCCACAAACAACATAAAATATCTTGGAGTAAAATTAACCAAACAAGTGAAAGATCTATATAAAAAAAACTTTGAGTCTTTAAAGAAAGAAATTAAAGAACACACCAGAAAATGGAAAGATCTCCAATGCTTTGGATAGATAGGATACACATAGTAAAAATACAATCTTGCGAAAAGTAATCTACAGATTGAATGTAATACCCATCAAAATCCCAGCACAATTCTTCATAGACCTTGAAAGAACAGTAGTCAACTTTATATGGAAAACAAAAGACTCAGGATAGCAAAGACAATCCTGGACAATAAAAGAACTTCTAAAGGAATCACAATCCCTGAGTTCAAGCTCTATTATAGAGCTATAATCCTGAAAACAGCTTGGTATTGATGCAAAAATAGACAGGAAGACCAATGGAATCAAATTGAAAACCCTGATATTAACCCACACATGTACTAGCACCTGTTTTTTTTTGACAAAGAAGCTAAAATTATACAATGAAAAAAAGAAAGCATCTTCAACAAATGGTACTGGCATAACTGGATGCTGACTTGTAGAAGACTGAAGAGAGATCCATATCTATTGTCATACACAAAACTTAAATCCAAATGGATCAGAGACCTCAACATAAATCCAGCCACACTGAACCTCTTAGAAGAGAAAGTGGGAGGGGAGATAACCTTGAACAAATTGGTACAGGAGTCTGATTCCTAAACATAACACCAGTTGCACAGACACTGAGATAAACAATAAATAAGGGACCTCCTGAACTGATAAGCTTCTGTAAGGCAAAAGACATAGTCAACAAAACAAAACAGCAACCCACAGAATGGGAAAAGATATCCACCAACCCCACATCTGACAAAGGGCTGATTTCCAAAACATGCAAAGAACTCAAGAAGCTAGTCACCAAGACACCAAATAATCCAATTAAAAAGTGGGATACAGAACTAAATAGAAGATTTCCTGAGCATATTGGGAGAAGGGGGTAGTGAGTGGAGAGGGAGTTAGGAGAAAGAGAAGGGGAAGAGAGGAGAATTCTCAATAGAGGAATCTAAAATGGCTGAAAGACACTTAAGAAAGTACTCACATCCTTAGCCATCAGGGAAATGTAAATCAAAACAACTCTGGGATACCATATTAATCTCACCATAATGGTTAAATCAAAAACACCAAACCAAATACAGTTTATGCTAGGGAGGATGTGGAGAAAGGGTCACACTCCTTCACTACTGGTGGGAGTGCAAACTCCATACAGCTACTTTGGAAATCAGTATGGTAGTTCCTCAGGAAAATGGGAATCAGTCTACCTCAAGATACAGCAATTCTACTCTTAGCATATACCCAAAAGATGCACATTCATACAACAAGGACATCTGCTCAACTATGTTCACAGCAGCATTATTTGTAATAGCTAGAACCTGGAAGCAACAACCTACATGCCCCTCAACTGACAAATGGATAAAGAAAATGTGGTACATTTACTCAACAGATAAAAACCAATGAAATCTTGAAATTCACAGGCAAATTAATGGAACTAGAAGAAACCATCCTGAGTGAAGTAACCCAGTCGCAAAAAGACAAACATGGAATGTACTCGTTCATATATGGTTTTAGACATAAACCAAAGTATTACCAGCCTACAATCCATACTGCTAGAGAAGCTAGGAAATGAGGAGGACCCTAAGAGACATGCATGGCTCCAAGAAGAAGAAGAGGAGGAGGAAGAGGAGGGGAAGGAGGACGAGGAGGGGACAAGGACAAGGAGGATGAGGAGGACGAGGATGACAAGGAGAGGAGGAGGAGGAGAAAGAGAAGAAGGGGAAAGAGAAGGGGGAAAAGATCTCCTGAGTAAATTGGGAGCATGAAAGGAGGAAAGAGGGAGTTAGGAGAAAGAAAAGGGAAAAAGAAGAGAGGAGAGGACATGAGGAAGCAGGAAGATTGAGTCATGGAAGAATAAAGGAGAGCAAAAAAAAAAAGAGATATCATAATAGAGGGAACCATTATAGGTTTTAAGAGAAATCTGGCACTAAGGAAATGTCCAGAGATCTACAAGAATGACCTCAACTAACAATCTAAGCAATAGTGGAGAGGCTACCTTAAATAATGATAATGATATTGATAACTACCTTATATGCCATCCTACAGCCTTCATCTAGTAGCTGATGGAAGCAGAAGCAGACACCCACAGATAAGCTCTAGCCAAACTCCTGTAATCCAGTTGCAGAGAGGAAGGAGTGATGAGCAAAGGGGTCAAGACCATGGTGGGTAAACCTATAGGAACAGCTGACCTGAACAAGGGGGAGCTCATGCACCCCAGACTGATAGCTGGGAAAAAAGCAAAGGACTGACCCAGACCCCCTGAATGTGAGTGTCAGTTAGGAGGCCTGGGAAATCTGGGTGCCTCTGATAGTGGATCAGTATTTATTCTGAGTGTACAAATGGACTTTGGGAGCCCATTCCACATAGAGAAATACTCCGTCAGCCTTAGATACATGGGGGAAGGCCTAGGCCCTGATTCAAATGATGTGACAGACTTTGAAAATGCCCCCATGGAAGGCCTCACCCTCCCTGGGTAGCAGAAAGGGAATGGGATAGGGGTTTGGTGAGGGGCAGGGAAAGAGGGGAGGAAGAGGGAACTATGATTGACTTATAAAAATAAGCTTGTTTCTAATTTAAATTTTAAAAAAAGAAAAAATATATAAATTAAAAACTCACTATAAAGAAAAAAGAAAAGAACATGGCATTTACTGTGGTAAAGTTTTCCACAGCTGGACAACACACCTAATAATCATCTCTTAACCCAGGAACACATGAGCATTGGGCAACACTAAATTTCAAGGCTTTTATGTTGGGCAGAATGTTTGCATTCCCAAGAAATGCACATGTTGGAACATAATGAGCACTTGAGGCTCAAACCTTCAGGAAAAGACTAGTTCATAACTGTGAAACTCTTGTACTGATCAGTTTTCTAACTGCTCTGACCAAATACCTGACAAGAAGAAACTTAGAGGAAGGAGGGTCTTTTTTTTCTGGGTTACAATTTTGTGGAAAGGAAAGCATGGGAGCAGTATTGGAAAGCAGCTGGCTACCTATGTCTACACTCAGGAAGCAGTGTATGGGTGCTGGTGCTCAGCTTGCTTCCTCCATTTTATTCAATCAAGGAACTTAGCTCATAGAATGATTCCACTCACATTTAGGGTGGGTCTTCCAACCTCGATTAACTCAACAATGTTCAGAGGACTGCCACGTAGGTTACTCTTAGATCAGCACTTCTCAACCTGTGGGCTGAGACTCCTCCTGCATAGCAGATATTTATAATTCATAACAGTAGGGAAATCACGGTTATAAAATTATTTTTTGCTGGGGGGGTCACCACAACTATAAACTATATTAAAGGGGCACAACATGAGGAAGGTTGTGAACCTGTCAATGTAACAAATATTACCTTGTCAACTTTACAATCAAACTAATCACATCAACTTATCAGTATTCTGCCTCAGCCTCAAAAAGCCTCACTTTCATCTCATAATGTAAAATTTGTTTAATCTATCTCAGCATTCCCATATATTTTTGTTATTTGAAACTTCAAAGTCTGTTCTAATACTTCAAGCCACCTCTTAATTGTGAGTCCCTATATGAACAAAAGCCAGTTATAACTTCAAATGAACAATGTCACAGAGTAAACCTTACTACCCAAAAAGGAGGAATGATGGCATAACAAGGAACAATTGGACCAAGGCAAATTCCATATACTGCACCTTGAGGTCATAATAAAATTATCAGTGCTCTAAACGGTTTTAGTAGTCCTGGCCTGCCAACTCTGCCATCCAAAGAGCATATAACCTCTCCCTAGGGCTAGCTCCCCTCTATGCTTTCTGCTTTCCTTAATGGATCTTCCATGGCTTTGACATCTCCAACATCTTGGTGTCTCCAATGCAGTCTAGACGTCATCTTCACAGCTTCACATAACATATTCCAAGCGTTTTCATACAGAGACTCCAACCCTGACAAATATTGTATGGCATAAACAGCCTTATGTAACGATAGTAGAATCCGTGACCCAATCGATCATGCCCATTTTATGACAGAAAAACCAGTACCATGTGGACAATGTTTTCAACATCTGCTATAAGCTTGGGAGAGAGGTTCACACCCCTAGACAAATGTCAATTCTGTAGTAACCTCTGTGGAGTACTGAAAAAAAATGCTGTCCGATGCAGTTACTTTAGAACAAGAAACCCCTTCTACAGCATTCTCAGTTCATGCTTGCTTCATTTAAATAAATTTGCATTTTCACAACATAGAGCCTTCAATACCTAGATTGTTGCCCTTCGGACACTTTTCTATTCTCCCAGTGCAAAGCAGGAGGTTTCTCTCTCTTTTTATAGTCATGAAGATTTATTATTTAAAAGTTACAATAGCCATTTTTGGGAATCTATAAATTAGTTTTAGAAAAAGCAATTTCTTATTCAAATAACAAATATGAAAGAGCATGTTTGGTGACAAAAAATTTCATATGTATATATGTCTCATAACTTTATAGACTTGTATTTAGTAAACATATAGTCTACAGTCTTCATATACTTTTCTTTGTTTTTAATATATTTTAATTAAAATAGAATTATAATACTGCCCCCTTCCCTTTCTAGCCTTTCACAAATACCCTCCCTCCTAACCCCTCCCATGTTCCCTCACATTCTCAGATTCATAGCATCTTTTTTCTTTGATTAATATTATAACATACATATATATGCATGTATCTGTGTATACAAAATATAAATAAAATGTGCTGAGTTCATTTTTGTTATTTGTGTGTATATGATGTCAGGCCTTGACTACTCTGCACTGGACAACCAATAGGGAGTTCATACCAGGAAGAGGTGAACTCTTCTGGTCTCAGCCATCATTACTCCTCTGTAGTTATTTATCTAGGGACATGACCCTATGAGAGTCTCTCCCTTCCACATCAATAAGTTCACTGATATTGCTATCACTTTGGTCTTATTTATGCAGCCATTTCTAGGTGAGGCTGTTTACCAGTGGCCTTATAGGAGGTTCCTCTTTACTGAACCTGATTTCATAATTACAAGTAAACACTTGTCTTATGCTTTGTCTCCTTTCTCCCATCCAATGACACTCCTTTCATATGTTTTTACTGCCTTTGTGGTTCTCTCACACTGGAGACCTTGGTAAGAACAGTGATCGTTAAACACCACATAAAAACCTAAGAATACATGTTCAGTTTTATCACAGGAATGGTTCCCTGTCTTGATGCCACTTTTTTGTCTTAACCACTTTACACATGCAATAATGAAACCAATGTAAGAAAGGCTCATATTTCCAAGGTACAGTCCATCATGGCAACATGAAAGCAGGAATAGGGGGTGGTAGTTCACATTGAATCTGCAGTAAGGAAACAGAAAGTGATGAGTGCTGGTGTTCGACCTAATTGCTCCTATTTACTCAGTCCAGGCAATGGAATGGCGCCACCCACATTTATGGTGAATCTTCCCAATGTAAGTATCCCAATGTAGAAACTCCCTTACTGACATACCCAGAGGTATCTACCAGCTGATTTTAGAGCCTGCCAAGTTAACAATCAATAGTAACCATCAGTGCCCTGATTAAAAGGCCAGTGCTCTTATAGAGATGGAATAGCACTGTCTTGCCTAAGCTGTCTTGAAACTACTCAGAGCAATGAATCCTGTCTCAAAGTTCTGTGTATCAAGAATTACAGGTTCACACTACTATGTCCAGCTTTGTCTTGCCTCTTTTACAATGCAAGCACACACCTGAAATGGACCAGAATGAAAAAAAAAATGTCAATGTCAATTCTAGAAGGACACAATGATGTCTGCCAATACTAATGAAAATCTGAATCAGGAAGATCATCAATTCAAAGTCAGAATAGCAGCATGGGCAACACAATAAGTACCTATTAGAGATGGAGGGAGGGAAGAGAGAGAGAAAGGAAGACACAGATGCACACACACAGAATGACAGAGATGTGAAGGGTGAAAGGACGGAAGGCAAAGGAAGGAGGTACCTTACCAGACTATGACATAAGAACTCATGAAGAACCTTCCCAGGCCTTGACTTAATACTTCCCAGCTCTGAGAATTTTAAGAAATGCATTTTGCCCCAGATCATGGTTTTTGGTATACCAATCGAGAACACCTTGGTTCTTGAGATCGTACACAATTTGTATGAGAAGGTAACTCTCCTGAATGATACACAAGTGACTTTTTGATTATGAATTTGACCACATTCAAACCAGTAACTGCAGCTTTATACATATCAATTTTAAACTAGATGATCTTCATGATTATAAAAGGACCATAGATAGGAAACAAAGAAAACAAAACAGAACTTCCCATAGCCAAACAAAAAGGAAGAAGAGGTGATCTTTCAATGCTTTGAGTAAAGCAGGTGTCTGTTAAGGCAGAAAAACATCAATTTACCTCCCTTTCATCCAAACCATTGTTGCATACAATTTTAACAGGGCTTCTGAGAGATTTTTTAAGGTACTGTTAATAGTTATGGTAGAGCTTTGGGCTCCGGGTAGGAGGCTATCCTCTTTACACTCACTCTACTCTGTAAGTTGAGGCTTCTTCTCAGACACCTCTGCTATTCTGGGAATAATAACTACCTGCTTCCCACAAATGATCTACTCTTATTATTGCACAAGCAAGAACTCTAAAATGTCTGGGCTGCTGATTAAGCTAAAATATTTCACATGTCTTTTTGCTTTAGGCTCTGAGCATACATTTAAAGACTTTTGACATTTTTTTTTATTATGACTCCCTATCTTTAGTTGTAGGTCAGGTCCATGTGTCTGAATATCCACCACACACCACCTCACACACACACACACACACACACACACACACACACACACTACCACCACCACCACCACCACCACTTCACACACACACACACACACACACACACACATACACACACACATACATAAACAGAAAGAGAGAGAGAGAGAGAGAGAGAGAGAGAGAGAGAGAGAGAGAGAGAGAGAGGGAGAGAGAGAGAGTTCTTTTCTAGGAGATTCTGACATATATATATATATAAACATATATATGCATATACATATATATACAATATATATATATATCTAAATTTTTCCTTATTTTACATATAGATACCAGTTCCCTCTCCCTCCATCCCCACATGCCCCCTCCCATCCCATCCTCCCACTCCAAGGGAGGGTAATGCTTTCCAGGAGGGATCATCAAAATCTGTCAAGTCATTTGGAGTAGGGACTAGGCCCTCCCTCCTGCCTCTAGACTAAGGGAGTATTCCTGCATGAGGAATATACTCTCAAAGTCCTTTTGTGCACCAGGGATACATCCTGGTTCCACTGACAGAAGTCCCTTAGACAGCTCAGGCCTTCTCACTGAGACCCATGTTCAGGGTTTCTGAGTCAGTCCCATACTGGATTCCCAGTTATCAGTCTGGGGGCCCATTACTTGTACAGGTCAGCTATCTCTATGTGTTTCTGTAGCCTGGTCTTGTCTTCCCTCTCTGCATCTGGATTCCAGTTCAGCTCAGTGTTTACTTGTGGATGTTTGCTCCATCAGCTTCTAGATGAGGGTTCTATGATGGTGGATAAATTAGTCTTCGATCTCATTACCAGGAAAGGGCATTTATGGTAGCCTTTCCAATGTTGCTAAATAGTTAGTTGGGGTTAGTCTTATAGGTCTCCAAACATTTCTCTAGGTTCAATTTTCTCTTCAAATCTATAATGGCTCCCTCTTTTATGATGTGTGTGTGTGTGTGTGGAGAGAGAGAGAGAGAGAGAGAGAGAGAGAGAGAGAGAGTATCTATCTCTTTTCTCTTTTCTTCTCTTCGTTTATTCCTCCCCTGATGCAATCTTCTTAGTCCCACGTGCTTTCCTCTCCTCCCCTTCACTTTCTCCTAGTTCCCTTACCACTCACTGTCCCCCCACTCCCCATATGCTCTGGAGAGCTTGTACCTTTCCCCTTCTGTGATGGACCTTATATGAATCTCTTAGACTCCTCCTTGTATCCCTGTTTCTCTGGCGGTGTGAATTATAGGCTGGTGATCCTGTGCTCTAGGTCTAAAATCAATATATGAGAGAGTACATACCATGTACCTCTTTTTGTGACTGGGTTACCTTATTCACAATGGTTTCTTCAAGTTCTTTGCACTTGCCTGCAAATTTCAAGATTCCATTTTTTTTCGTCCACAGAATAGTATTCCATTATGTAAATGTGTCAAATCTTCTTTATCTATTCTTAAGTTGAGGGGTATATAGGTTGCTTCCAAGTTCCAAATAATGCTGCTACGAACATAGTTGAATACATGTCTTTGTTGCATGGATGTGGATCATTTGGGTATATGCCTAAGAGGGGGATTGCCGGTCATATGGTAAACTAATTCCCATTTTCCTGAGGAACCGCCATACTGATCTCCGAAATGGCTGTACAAGTTTGCACTCCCACAAGCAATGGAGGAATGTCCCCCTTTCTCCACATCCTCTCCAATATAAGTTGTCATTGATGTTTCTAATTTTAGCCATTCTGGCAGGAGTAAGATGGTATCTCAAAGTTGTTTTGACTTGCATTTCCCTGATAGCTATGGATGTTGAGCACTTTCTTAAGTGTCTTTCAGCCTCTTTGATTTCCTCTATTGAGAGTTCTCTATTCAGTTTTGTACCCCCATTTTTAATAGTGTTATTTGGTGTTTTGGTGACTAGTTTCTTAAGTTCTTTGTATATTTTGGAGATCAGACCTTTGTCAGATGTAGGATTGGTGAAGATCTTTTTCCAGTCTGTGGGCTGCCATTTGATCTTGTTAACTGTGTCCTTTGCCTTACTGAAGCTTCTAAGTTTGAGGAGGTCCCATTTATTAATTGTGTATCTCAGTGTCTGTGCTACTGGAGTTATGTTCAAGAAGCAGTCTCCTGTACCAATGTGTTCAAGGGTACCTCCTACTTTCTCTTCTAAGAGATTCAGTGTGGCTGGATTTATGTTGAGGTCTTTGATCCATTTGGACTTGAGTTTTGTGCATGGCGATAGACATGGGTCTATCTGCAGTCTTCTACACACCATCATCCAATTGTGCCAGCACCATTTATTGAAGATGCTTTCCTCTCCCATTGTATACTTTTAACAAACACACCTCCAAATAAGCTATTTAAATGAACATAGTATAAATATATCAAAGCTTGCAATTTTCACAGTTAGAAACAAAAGTAACAGATTTGCTGTTAGCCACTGTCTCCAAGGGCACAGCTTGTGAAAACTAGTTAGAGACTCCAATAGCCCTTATCAAACCTGTGATGAGACTATCAAAACATTTCAACTTCCCAAAAAGCAGCTTTGCAAAAGCAAGTGTTTTCAAGCCTGTGCCCATGGAAACCACTCTATGTATAGAAATTTTCTCATAGGTAAAACAAGTTAGCATCGCTATTTGAAGCAAAAGCATGGGGGCTCTTCCAGCCCCTCTGAATCACTAGTGTCCCTTGAATCAATATGCTTCTGCCTACAATCACCCCTTTACCCAATTGTCAAAGCACAAAGTTAAACTTTCGACCATCCATCCAAGTCAAATGATGGCTCTGTCTTGCTAAACAAACAAGAGGTGATTCACTGACTGATTTGTCCTTCCAGAGTGACAGAGGGGAAGAATGTATTGCTTGTCTCAGGCATCCTTCAATATGACCTGCAAAGCAAGCAGATTTAATGTAACTTTAGCTTGGTCTCAGGGATTTCTGGCTCAATTCCAAAAGCCATTTGTATTTTTTGCATTTTACACACACACACACACACACACACACACACACACAGACGCACATGCACATGCACATGCACACATACACAGGGGGTGATAGAGAGAGAGAGAGAAAGAGAGACAGAGAGAGTCTTTGTCATACCAAGGTCATTCAACATCAAGATCATTAAGACTAATTAAATAATAACTAAATTCACTGGGCAATGTCTATACTGTAGAAATGCTTATTCACAATTCTGGCACTGCTTAACAAAAAAGCTTTCGACAGGGAAAAGCTATCTGCATCTTTACATCAAAACATTCTTCTCTTGCTCAGTCCCACAGTTGAACACTCATACCTATCAACAACAATAACAAATCCAGACAAGTTTAATGGGGAGACTTAAAGGGTCTAGTGTTTGGTTATAGCTATTAGCTCTTCAGCTATAAAGTGCTTAGGTCTCATTTTCCAGCATTTTCTCTGAGCCAAAGTCAGTTCCAGTCCCATTATTTCACAGATTGCATCATTATGCATGGCTTGTAGAGCTTTAGGGAATAGGTAAAATGTAAACAGTTCTGTCCAAGCACACATTATCAGAGAAAACAGACAGCGTGGATGGGTAATGAATAACACTGGACAGTGACATCATTATTAATGCAGATACTTCGCCCATAAAATACAGAATGAAAGTAAGAAGATAAGAAATTGGACCAAACATCGCACAATGCCTTAGGAACTTAAGATCTTACTACTTAGTACCATCCTGATAATAATAAATTTTGACCAGAAGATAAAAGTAATTCAAACACATTTTTAATTCAGGAAGGAGACATTCTATTTAATGCCACTACATGTCAGATTAATTCATTCCCATTCTATTATTTGGTGTTAATCTATTACAAAACCCTGCACAGACTGATCTTGAGCACTTAACATACCAGGATGAATTCTATTTTTCATATTTTCTGTAAAATGGGATATGGGTGAAATGTAAGCAATGGGACAAAATTAAAGACATTCTCAGTCACCAGTTCCTCACTACCTCAGCATCTTCACTACCACAGAATATGGGGTCAATGGCAGTGGAACCAGTATGTATCCCTTGTGCACAAACTAGTTTTTTGAAGCCCATTCTCTATGGAGGGATACTTTGCTCGGCCTAGATACAGGGGAGAGGGCCTTGGTCCTACCCCAAATGATATGATAAACATTGATGATTGCCCATGGGAGGCCTCACCCTCTCTGAGGAGTGAATGGGGAGTGGGGTGAGGAGAAGATAGGAGAGTGGGAGGAAGTGAGAGAGAGAACTGGGATTGGTATATAAAATAATACTGCTTTAAAAATAATTTAAAAACAACACTCATAAAGCCACACTAATTAAAATGTAATGGGAAATGAAATGAATCCAACAAAGAACTCAAAAGTACATGTAAGCAAGTATGAAAACCTGAAATACACAGATCTAATCATTGAAGTTCATGGGGGAAAATGAAAATTCAGTGAAGTTATTTGGCACCCCCAAATTATTATGAATGACATACAAAACATATGACAAGGTGCTTAGCCTCATATATAATAAAAGAAAACAAAATAAATGTAAGTATTTTACAATAGCAAAAATAATAAATCAAATCTGTTACTAAGTAGTGTCAAAGATGTGATACAACAGCAACTTCTATAGTCTGTTAATAATTGCTTTGGAAACACTGAATAAAGTTCATGCTTATGATCTGCTAGTACTAACTGTGTCTGCATACCCAGTACTTAATGCATGAACAAACTCAGACAGTGGAATGCAATACTAGATGTTAATAGAATATAGCTACATGAAGATGAAGGTATCTCACAAATGTAAGATTAAGGGCATAAAGGAATTCCACTGCATTATTTTATTCCTAGGAAGTTCAAACATGCAATACTTAAAAATGTTTTTAAATAAAGTTAGATGTAAATTTAAATTCATACAGCAAAATAAATGTGAACATAAAATTCAGTGTGTTGGTTTTCTTCTGGTGGATTTGACACTGATAATGGATAAAATGTTTTGTAGGGATTGATTACAAATGACTAATAATATTCTATTTCTTAAACTAGGTGATATCTCTGTGAGTGCCTTACTATTGTTTCAGCTGTATAATATAGTTACTATAAATATTTTACAAAGCACACATATGTGTAGTTATGTAACCATGATCGCTGAGCTGCCTACATGCACTTGGGACAGAATAAATGGGGTGGGAATGTTAGGAATGGAAGAATGGCACCCCCACTACAATTGCAATCACTGCATCAATACTCACCTGGATGTAGAGAATCTCTGAAAACTGCCTCATTTTGAAAAGGATTGTTTTTCTGAAAATAAGAGTGCATGATGAATTGTAAAGTCCTTTTTGTCTATTCTTGGTATTTATTGATTGCCATTAGCTGTTGGACAGAGGTCCAAAGAAGTTAGAGGTCCAAGTAGCAGCCCTAACACCTATGAACAGAATTTAAAGAAAGAGACAGTAGTAATGAAATAATATTATGGACTTGGATAAAAGTAATGTCTACTTAGATTCAGCTTTCGAGGCCTTCATCAATAATGAAGTGGATAAAGAGTAGCTGTTCTCAAAGTCTTCCCACTTGGTCCCTTCTTCCAAACACTGGTAACCTCCATAATGATTTCTAAAAGGAAAAGGGATTTGTCTCCCACCCCTCTATTTCCCATGCCTCAGCTGTTCATTCCCTCTAATGAAACATTGTATGTGTCTATAAATTTTTTCTTTTATAAAGTATGTCAGCAAATGTGAAAAATCATCAACTCCCCACTATTCCATAGTCTTGCCAAATCTCTAGCATCAATCACAGAGTATTATTGCAAAAGTACTTTAACTCTGTGCCTCAGCAATTCCATATCTAAATGGATACCACCAAAGTTTTTTATGTATTTAATTTATTTTTCTTTTCTCTGGAGCATTTTCAACCTGGTGCAACTTCCATGCTGACTTTGTCTTTTCTTTGGCAGAGGTCAGATTTGACTGTGCCTTGGTGTTTCAGTAGCAATGTATAATATGCTAAATGAGAGCAATTTCCTGCTCTAACCTACCCACTAATTATTTTTAATCATGTATGGGGTGTATTTGGTATGATGGTTCATCACTTATTTTGAAAAGTTTCTTTGGAACTTAGAATAAAAGCACATTTATTCTGGACTGTGTTGAATAAAACCATATCAGGAAGGGTCCACTTTACTTTGTAGTAGACATAGGTTCTCAGAATGTGAACACATATATCATTTCTGTAAATCTAGGATTATATTTCTATAAACAAATATATTTAAGAATTCTGAGGAGGCAGTTTGTGAAGCAACTAATCACCTTCCTAATTTACTGGCATTTGTAATATTGAACTGTTATTCACAGATAAATACTCACAAATGTCATTTTACAAAGGATTCTGCACTTAAGAAATCACATAATTATTTAGCCTAATTTAAACTATATATATATATATGAGAGAGAGATACCCCATAAGTATGTACATTCTTCGCCTTTTATCTATTAGTTCAAAATCAAATTTAAAACTGAATTTCTAGGGTCTTGTAAATGGCCTGCTGTTCAACATAGTAATGACTGTCTTGCAGTCCATCGCAAGCTAGGGTACCAACACTGAATGAAAATATAGTAGTATGCTATGGCATTTGGCACACATTCTAATTTATTTCCTCAGATTTTAATATTTCTCAAAGATATCAAGCACAGAGATAAATACAGATGATTCAAGAAATTACAAGTATTATTGAGGCTGCACATGGTGGGGGACCAGTAATAACAATAGTTAGGAGGCAGGAGGAATGCATGAGACTAGTTACATAGTAAGACACAATCCCCAAAAGTCAATGCTTTAATTTAAAATGAACATATCCTGAAGCAAACATATTCAATATAATTTAAAGTAAATTATAAGAACTCAAATGTCTTCAAATAGTACTTAGAACTCTGCCCCTTACTCTCATGGTTTCAAAATTAATTCTTATGTTAGGGAGATTTTGACAAAAATGTCCTAGAAGCAGCATCTCTACCAGAAAACTATCCAATTTCTATGTGAAGAATTCAGGTGAGCAAGAAGTTTTTTAAAAGGCAGAACATTTCACTATCCAAAGGGGCTACTAACGCAAGGTGTGATTCAGACCTGTAATACCAACACTCAGTTGAGGTAGGACGTTCTCTGTAAGTTCAAGGTCAGCATAGACTAGAGTGAGACCCTACCAAAACAAAACAAACAATAAAAAGTCATTAAGGACTGGAAAGGATTGTCCTTTGTGAGCATGAGAAAGTGGTTAGTTGGATTTGGTCAATGTACTCTGTAAGCATGGACAGAAATATCACACTGAACATCATTAATAGATTACAATAATACATGTTGATAAAATAGTATAAAAGTAATAATTTCTAAATTTTAATATTAAGTTTGGTCTGCCTTACCCACTTGAATCTCATTCCATCAGTTACTAGTAGGCCTACTCTCCATGTCCTTCATTTGAAATGGGTTCCTCTTTTTTTAATTTTATATTTTATTTTTGAAAATTCAATATATAATGATTTTTTGATCACATCCAATGCCCGTTCTTTTTTCCAACTCTCTCAGTGTCCTCTAAATACATTCCACTCCTAAGTTTACATCTTTTTAAAAATAACCCACTAGTTCCAACTTGAATGTGTGAGGGGCCATATACTAGGGCAGAGGGAGGAAGTGTCATTTTCCACAGTTAAAGCCTGCTCTTATGGGTACATAAAAGCAGCAGCCTTATAACCTCAATACCAAAGCTCTTCTACCACCTCTCCTTATGCCTGGTTATCTCACTAGGAAGGCCAAAGAGAGCAAATCAAAACTGACACAATCTGCTTGGAGCACCACCTCCTAAACTGAAAAAATTGGGCATTTCCTGGGATTGGGATGGCTCCCTACCACTCTCAAGCTATGTTTTGAAAGCTGGAACATGGAGCCAGCTAAAGAAGTCAACCACGATAGAGAAGTGTATCAGCTCATGGGTGAAATACTTAAAAACCAACAAAGATGTATCAAGGAGCTTTGCTGTAACTTTAAGAGAAAGCTTTGGATGTACATGTCTCTAACCAATGTGAATTGCCAATTAAAATTTAAGTACAAGTCAGTCCTTGTAATCATGTTTTATGCTATATTTGATGGGAAGATGTCCTTCTGTATATATGTTTCTCTTATTGGTTGATAAATAAAACACTGTATCCAATAGAGGTAGGGAGATAGGTGGGGCGAGGAGATGAGGAGAATTCTGGGAAACATAGAGGCAGTTGCCATGTAGCAGGCCAAGGAGTTGCAGGTCTGGCATTCTCTGATAAGCCAAGACCTCATGGAAATACATAGACTGATAGAAATGGTTTAATAATTAAAACAGTGCTAGCCAATAAGAAGCCCAAGCCACTGGCCAACAGTCTTATAATTAATGTCATGTCTGTGTTTATTTGGGGCCAAATAACTTCAGGAATCTCTGCAACAAAATGACACCAGCAACATGAGGCATGAATTTCCACATAAAACCTGACAAAAGCTTGAAAATGGATTTTAGAAACAAAAGAACAGAGACAAGCACGGCTTCTTGGTAGCAACATTTTTCTCAGGTGGACTCTGGTTTGCTAAAGACAAGCAAAGGCTCACACGGCTCTTTTAAGGGAGGTTTCCTGACTCAACATAAGAGGCAAAAACAACACAGCTCTTTTAGGAAGCCCTACTAACAACTGAGTGGTGTGTGTGAACAGCTGGCAACAGCATGAGGCTTGATAGTGGCATAGACCAAGGCAGTAAGCACACCTCCCAGTGCTGGTAGTAAATGTACCCCTGCCGTCTTGGAAAGCCAGCCGCTAAAACTGCTATGGCTTTAATTTTAGTACTGCTGTTTGGAAGATAAAAGACTCACGGACAGGAAAAGGTAAAGATTTACAGTAAAGACAGATTCAGATGAAGAAAAATACCTCTAAAAGGTTTGCAGTGTGTTTAAAAATATACATAGGAGAGAAAAGAAAAGAAAGAAAAGTATAAGTGGTTAAAAAGAAATAGAGTGACTGGTTGTGGTGGCACACACCAGTAGAATTTGCCAAGGGAGGCAGAGGCAAGCAGATTTCTATTATTTCAAGGCCAGCGTGGTGTACAGACTGAATTCCAGGGCAGGCAAAAGTACATAGAGAAACCTTGCATCAAAAATAAATAAATAAATAAATAAATAAATAAATAAATAAATAAATAAATAAATAGAAAAGAAATAGAGTATTTTGTATATACATTTTAAAAAGCCACGTAAAGATGGAAAATACACAGAAAGTCTGGATACTATATGTTATTGTGCTGCCTTTGAATTATTTGGTTGCTGAGGAAAGAGCAACAGCTGCTAACAAACATTGGATTATAAATGCTGCTGAATTAATCCAACCAATATATTCTGAAAATGCTTTGAATTTAAAATTTAAGTCTAAGGACAGGTTACTTTGGAAAAAAGGTTCTTTTTTGTTTCCACAGAAGAAGGAAAGCTGTGGATTCCTTCCAGACAAATATGGTATGGTCAAGCAAGACATTCTGAAGCAGTGGCCCAGGTGATCCAACATTGAAGATAGCTGAGATGATGCAGCCTTGCAAACTACTACAGCCAGGATTTGGCCAGGTTTCTGTGTTTTCTCATGATCCCCATGATTTTTACAGCAGCTCCAAATAGCAGGAAACATTTTGGAATGAATGATGCGCAAATTCCCAAATATTTTTTATAAATGTTTGTTTTCATTTAAATTGGGTTGGTTATAAATGATTAATGCTCACAGCCAATCTCTTTCTAAAAAGGGGGGTAGAATATGATATAGAAATGAATACTTTTAATGGTATGGATTTTGATTTATTGACACAAATTAAGTCAATGTTGGTATATGTATATTTCTCCTCTTGTTTAGGTATTGTTTTTATAGAGCTCTTTTAAAATGTAATGTATTATTAAATTTAAATTACAGTCACCAATAATAGTTCAAACTTGTAATTATGTTAGGTGGGTTTTCTAAATATATAGAGATATATTTGAGAAAGATAGATAAGTCTTCAAACCTTTCAGAGACCTACAGAATATGGCATTTAAAATGGTTTAGGGATTTTCTTAACAGTGAGACACAACTGCTCCTGGCAACACCAATTACTTCAGAAAGGAAGATGGGCATTGAAGAAACTCATTATGGAGTTTGCCTTTGACATGGCAAGACTAGCCATTTGGGTAAGAAACTGCTCTTTTCCTGGACTGTTTGACTGTATGCTGTATAAACTGGACATACAGGACCCGAAGGAAAGTGACTGCTGAAACAAGATGGAACAGTCCTGCAGAATTCCTGCTTCATGGAAGAGTCTGCCAGACAGTCTACAGGACACAGAGAAAAATGACTGGCAAACTGCCAATACAGATGTGACAGTTTCAAATTGCCTGCTTCACTGAGAAGTTTGCCAGACACACTATGACCTATGGGCTGATGATGGATGCTTCAATGTCACAGAGAAACTTTGGATGACTGTACAGGCAGATAGATGTCTCTGTCAATTCTAGAGTTTACATACTATACTTTTGAGGACTTTGATGGAGTTGAAGATAGATATTTATAAATATAATTTCCTTAGTTATGATAAAAGATAAGTTACATATAAGACTTTAGATTCACAAAGATAGGATAGATGATAGAATATTTTCTTTAAATCTTTATAAATAATAATGGACTAAGTATTGTAACTACAGTTCTTACTTGATAAGTTTTTTGCTATATATAATTTTACTATGTCAAAGTTAAACCCTTCTTTTTATTTAGATAGAAAAGAGGAGATAATGAGGGGCTGTCCTTCTGTATGTGTGCTTCTCTTATTGGGTGATGAAAAAAACACTGTGTCCAATAGAGGCAGGGAGACAGGCTGGATTAGGATATGAGGGGAATTCTGGGAAATGTAGAGAGGCAGTAGCTATGTGTCAGGCAAAGTAGTTGCAGGTCCCGTATTCTCCAGTAATTTACATTTCTACATCCTTTACAGTGAACAATACCATTACCTGTTTTCAAATATTTGTCTCTTCCAGCATTAATAGCTTCACCTCGACTCTTCCAGTAAGTCAGAGAACTTTTTTATATAAGAAGAACAATATTGTGAAGGAATTGATACCCCCTAATCAAGATGACTTAAATCCAGGTGCTTAATAACTGCAAGCTCCTTTCTCTACACCTGCTCACCATCATCATGAATATCAAGGTCAACAGTGCAAGAGAAGTCACACAGTATTGCACCTCTATAGCCACATTCTTACCTCCTAATACCACATCTTCCCTTGATTGCTAGATTTCCTGCTGATTCGTAACCAAGTTTCAAGTCACCCAGTGGCCCCAACCACGGACTTCCCATAGACTAGATACAAGCTCCAATTATATCTTCTTCCAAGGGCTAGAGAAATGTCTCATTGATTAAGAGCACTGGATACTCTTTCAGAGGTCCTGATTTCAATTCCCAGCACCCACATGGTGGCTCACAACCATCTGTAATGAGATCTGTTGCCCTCTTCTGGCTTGCAGGCATACATGCAGGCAAAAAACATATATATATATATATCCATGCAGTGGTGGCACATGCCTTTAATCCCAGCACTTGGGAGGTAGAGGCAGGCAGATCTCAGTGAGTTCCAGGCCAGCCTGATCTACAAAGGGACTTCCAGGACAGCCAGGACTGTTATACCCTGCTTCAAGAAAGAAAGAAAGAAAGAAAGAAAGAAAGAAAGAAAGAAAGAAAGAAAGAAAGAGGAAGAAAGAAAGAAAATACAGGCACCACACATACTCGTACACACACACACACACACACACACACACACACACACACACACACACCAAAGAGAGACGAGAGACTCTCACAGGACACAACCTTCTATCTTCTTCCAGCATCTGCTTCACCTCAATGTTAGTCAATCTGTAAGTACATACATTTCTAGTCATATAATTATGACTAGTTATAATCCTGTTAGATACAGTTCGCTGAAGACCAAAAAACTCTTGAGTCCTCCAATATAAAACCACTGGAAGTGGGTTAAGGTATACAGATTGTACTTAAAGGGACAACTTCCTTTATGGATGCACAGTCTGCCTTCCCAAGACCATTTCATGGATTATGGACCAAATAATCCAGCTATGGTATGATATGGATCATAGTACCAATGATGCTTTGAATAGAAGATGTGATAAGGGAACAAAGATAAGTATCCACAATCTTCTAATTAAGCTTTTTTAGATTATTTCCTACAAAACATTCAGTGTCTTTCTCGTAAAAAAAAGGTGACTCTTGATCTTAGGAATGATTTCAAGTGCTTTACCATAGTAGATAAGAGTTTCTGCTGATCACAGATATGGTTTAGCAACTTCCCTATTGTGCTAAGTTGATTCAGAAGTGACTATTTGCAATACTTTTCTAGAAAAAAATTTACATATTCTGATTTTTAAAGTACTGGGTTTTGTTGAACCTAATATTTACTTTTTTATTGTGACACATTTTGTTTACCTGAATGAACAAGGTAGTTAAATGTAGTAACTTAAAAAAAACAAACAAAAAACTGATAATATCCTTGTTTCTTGGCATAAACTGATGTTTTGTTTCTTATTCTGGAAGAGGTCTTATGAGCCAAAACATCTACAAACTGAACTTCAGTGTAGATTCTAAAACACATATTCAAATCAATACCAAATTTTTCCTGCTATTCTCTGACCTTGTATACAGCTAACTGCCTCTTGCCTGACAATGAGTTTTCAACTCATACTCCAGATTCATTTACTAAGGTCTTTTCTTCTCCCTGAGCAGGAATCCCAGTCTAGGCAATTTATTATGCCAGAGTGACCTTGTCTTTTCCTTCTCAGTATAAGGACAAATAAAAATCTAATTTGTTATAAAATTTTCGCTGCTCTTTAAAAAAAAGAAAAGATAGTTTTACTTCATCGACTTTCTTTCAGTATTTCCTTCAGGAAAAAAAAATCAGAAAATGCTGTCCCTTGAAATGTATGTAAATCTCATTTCCTAGTTTCTCTGGTGGTATGAATTGTAGGCTGGTGATCTTTTGTTCTATGTCTAAATTCCGTATATGAGTGAGTACATACTATGTTCCTCTTTTTGTGACTTCAATCAGGATGGTGTTTCTTCAAGTTCCATCCATTTGCCTGTGAATTTCAAGATTTTATTGCCCCCCCCAGTAGTATTCCTTTGTGTAGATGTGCCACATCTTCTTTATCCATTCTTCAGTTGAAGGGCATCTAGACTGCTTCCAAGTTCTGACTATTACAAATAATGTTGTTATGAACATAGTTGAAAAGATGTTGTATGAATGCCTCCTTTGCGTATATGTCCAAGAGTAGAACTGTTGGATCTTGAAGTAGACTAACTCCCATTTTCCTGAGGAACCACCATACTGGTTTACAAAGTGGCTGTACAAATATGCACTCCCACCAGCAGTGGAGGAGTGTTCCCCTTACTCCACATCCTCTCCAACATAAATGGTCTTCCGTGTTTTATGTTTTTTATTTTAGCCCTTGTGACAGGAGTAAGATGGTAGCTCAGACTTGTTTTGATTTGCATTTCCCAGATGGCTAAGGATGTTGAGCACTTTCTTAAGTGTCTTTCAGCCATTTTAGATTCCTCTATTGAGAATTCTCTATTTAGTTCTATACCCTACTTTTTAATCGGATTGTTTGGTGTCTTGGTGACTAGCTTCTTGATTTCTTTGTATATTTTGGAAATAAGCCATCTGTCAGATGTGGGGTTGGTGGATATCTTTTCCCATTCTGTAGGCTGCTGTTCTGCCTTGTTGACTGTGTCCTTTGCCTTACAGAAGCTTTTCAATTTCAGGAAGTCCCTTATTAATTGTTTATCTCAGTGTCTGTACAACTGGTGTTATGTTCAGTAAGCAGTCTCTCATACCAATCCGTTCAAGGGTACCTCCCCTCCTACTTTCTCTTCTAAGAGGTTTAAGTTTTGTGCAGGGTGATAGATATGGATCTCTCTTCAGTCTTCTAAAAGTCAGCATCCACTTATGCCAACACCATTTGTTGAAGATTATTTCATTTTTCCATTGTATAATTTTAACTACTTTGTCAAAAAAAACAGGTTAATAGGTGTGTGGGTTAATATCAGGGTTTTCAATTTGATTCCATTGGTCTTCCTGTCTATTTTTGCACCAATACCAAGCTGTTTTCAGGACTATAGATCTATAATAGAGCTTTAAGTCAGGGATTGTGATGCTTCCAGAAATTCTTTTATTGTACAGGGTTTTTTGGGATATCCTGTGTCTTTTGTATTTCCCTATGAATTTGAGTATTGTTCTTTCAAGGTCTGTGAAGAAGTGTGCTGGTATTTTTATGGGGATTTCATTGAATCTGTAGATTGCTTTCAGCAAGATTGCCATTTTTACTATGTTGATGCTATCTATCCAAGAGCATTGAAGATCTTTTCATTTTCTGGTATCATCATTAAATTCTTTCTTTAAAGACTCCAAGTTCTTATTATATAAGTCTTTCACTTGTTTGTTTAGCATTACTCTGAGATATTTTATGTTGTGTATGGCTATTGTAAAGGTTGGGGACTAGCTCAGTCATAATAGTGTATGCCTAGCTTGTTTAAGATCTTGAGTTCAATCCCCATCATCACAACAAAGCAGAACAAAAATTTTAGAGTATAAATGGCAAACAGATTATACTTTTGAGAGACAATGATAAGCTTCTGTAACTTTCCATATGATTGTTTCTTTTCCACAACAGTCTTCCTACAAAATAGTACACTGACTGAAGGACAGTTTTATTTTTCTTAATACTCTTTTATAAATATGTCCTGTGCTACATATTAAAGTCTACCGCGTTCTGGATACTGTAGCTTGCTGAGCTTCCTGGCAAAGGGCATCTTGATATGTTCCTTCCTCCTGACAAGGAAGAAATAGACTGATGCACCATTGTGAATCATGAAGAGTTATAACACTAGTTTAATTTGATATTAGAAGCCAATATAAATACATTACCTAGAAAATAAGCAGTGGTAATGTGTAAAACAATAGTCTTTATTTAGGGTTCAATTTGAAGCAATAAAGCCTATTATTAAAAAGTTATGGTGGAAAAAAATAAAAATTTATGGTGGAAAAATGAATGACCTTTAAAGTGTAATCATTCTATAATCATCTCATATTTACAAGAAGGAAAGATAAATTTGATAAACATTGTCAAATGCTAAATAGATTTGTACAAGATCTTAAAATAGTAAATAAAATGTGGTAATTCCCAGACCTACACTTCTCACTTTGGTATCATCATTTGCAAAGTTTTCCTCTCTAGTTAATATATGCTATGTTTTTTTCTTTCCCTATTTTTAAATCCAAACCCCAGTTGCATTCATTTATAAAGCAGTTATTAAGTTTATGCAGTTAGAGAATTCCAAAATGTTTTCAGGATTGTCTCTTTGCAGTATATATTAAAGAACCATTTAATACATACATAATTTGCTGGTTTTTAAAAACTAAAGAACAAGTCAAGACCTATTAGGTTGGCTTCATGCAGACTTAAGACCTTACTAGACAAAATAAAGAAATATTTGATCCACCCACTCTCAGCTAAATGCTGACAAGTGTCATATTTTAAAAATTAGACCATTATGCAGGTGAAGGGTCTACTGGTGGTGGTGGTGGTAGTGGTGGCTGCTGCTGCTGCTGCTGCTGCTGCTGCTGCTGCTGCTGCTACTTCGACTACTACTGCTGCTGCTGCTGCTACACACACACATACACACACACACACACACACACACACACACACACACACACACACCTGACATGTCTGACAATACAGTTGCATCATAATCCTCCAGATCACCTGGTTTCATCCCTGAATCCAGACAGGTATTTGAGCAATTAGAATTGGGTATTATGTCTTCTCCAGCTTTAGGAATTCAAAATTCTGAATTAAAAAAAGTTTCCTGCTTGTTCATTAATGAAAAGAAAAAGCTGCTGTTATTGGAATTTTAACCTTTAAGTTGATATCTAAATACCATGGCACAAACACTTGAATGTATCTTAGTCATAAGGGCAGCCAGTTATCAGAAACAAAACCTCTTGCAGTAGATAACTTGATATGTATATTCCACACATGATAGTAGTTACAAGTATATAAGGCTTCACCCTTGTTGGTATATTACTAACCTGGCTATAAACAAGTATTCTATTCAATCCTAGTAATTGTGTTTAGAGATGCAATTTTCTAAACCCTATGACTTTTTAGCCAGTTCAAGAGATGACTTGAGTTATGTAGTGGTACTATTAGCAAACACTACACCAAAATCTGGTTTACAAATGATATATTCCTTTTAGAAATGCATATTTATTTACTTTGCTGAAGTATCAGAGGCTTATTTTATGTCTGGAATTACGTTAACACAAGCAGCTAATGTGGCTATGACAAGTGTATATTATGCAATAAGTCACATTTATGAAACAGAAAGAGTAGTATTGGGTTCGATGAGAGCTAAAGATCTCACATAAAATTGAAAGATGGTTTGCTAGTGGTTTCACAACTACCCAACTATCAATAGCCTACCTACCTACCATAGAGATCATTTGTGACATATTTTTTTCTAAAATCCATGATTTGGCTGGCAGCTACAATATCAGTTGTTAAAACATGAAAGACTCCAGGCCTGGAAGCTCTCTTTTCAATAAGAGAAGCCTTTGTTAATTGTCAGTTATAAGATTTAGAAAGGGAAATGGATGAAATGGGCTTAAATAAATTCATTTGAACTATAGAAATTATCTACAATTTCTAGGCAACAGTCCTTATGTGCTTATTTTTGTTTGTTATCAACAGAATTATCTAATACAGAGCTGATACACACTAGACTCTTACTACACCCTTAATATGCTAATCTCTAGTTTTCTTCCTAGTGCTATATCAGAACAACAGCTGCAGCCTTCCCTCACCACTGCCCACATCTCCTGTGGGTCTCACAAACCGTCATTCCTAACCTCCCTCTCCCAACCTGTTGCTTCATCCCAGAACCCAACTCCAGTAGACACCCCTGCTAACCCAAGGGCTTCTCCTACCAAAGCAATAAGTAGGCTGAAGACACACACAAAGAGCCCCTACTGCTCCTGAGATTCAATTACCCCAGTATCATCCTCAGTTCTATAGATGGAAACATTCTTTGTTGTTGATTTCAAGGTATTCTCAAAGACCTTCTCTTCCAACCTTCTATCCCCTTACTTATCCCAGTATCCCATCCTCCAACACCAGCAGGCATTCCCTGGGAACACACCAGCTAAACAGACCAGGAAAATGGGTGTCGCACAGCCATCATACTTTCTGAAAATCCAGAGATAAAACAGAATGCAAGGGAGAAAGCATACACACAACAAAGACAAATCCAGAAATCAGCACCTAGAACTTCAATTGTCCCAAACCCAAATCCTGAGATACCAACATAAAAACATAACCAGTAACAGTCAGGGCAATAGGTCTCCACTAGAGCCCAACTACCACAGCAGGCCTTGAATGTTACAACATACGTAAACCACAAGAAAAAGACCTTAAAACAGCTTTTATGAATATAATGGATATCCTTAAAGAAGAAATAAATAAATCCTTTAAAGAAAATCCTTCTGGAAAACACAAATAAACCATGTAAATAAATAAATAAAAACCGTTAAAGGTCTAAAATTAGAAATAGAATCAATAAAGAAAACCCAAACTGAGGGAACTCTGGAAATGCAAATTTTAGGAATTCAAATTAGAACTAAAGAGGAAAGCTTCACCAACAGAATACAAGATATGGAAGACAGAATCTCACACATTGATGATATTATAGAATAAATGGATACATTGGTCAAAGAATGTCTTAAATCTAAAAAAAAAATCTGACACAAAATATCCAGGAAATCTGGAACAATGAAAAGACAAAACCTAACAATACTAGGAATAGTGTTTTCAAAAAATGTTTTCAACATTTTCCTAAACTGAAGAAAGAGATGCCTATAAATATACAAGAAGCATACAGACTGAAATGAATTGGACCAGAAAAAGAAGTCCCCTCAGCACATAATAATCAGAACATTAAATGTACAGAACAAAGAAATAATATTAAAAGCTACAAGGGAAAAAGACCAAGGACCATATAAAGCCAGACCTACTAGAATCATACCTGACTTCTCAGTGGAGACTTTAAAAGCCAGAAGGGCCCCAAAACTGTGCTGCTGACTCTAAAAGACCACAGATGCCAACCCAGACTACTCTATCTAGCAAAACTTTCAATCACCAAGATAGAGAAATCAAGACATTTTATGACAAAGTCAAATTTAAACAGTATCTAATCACAAATCCAGCCCTACAAATAGTACTAACAGGAAAATTCCAATACCCATAAAAGCCCAGGAAATAAATATTCTCACACTAACAAAATCAAAAGAATGACACACAAACACACATACACAAACACACACACAACAACAAAATGAGAGAAATCAATCATTGGTCATTGTTATCTTTCAATATCAATGGTCTCAATTTACCCATTAAAAAGACACAGACTAACAGAATGGATTTGAAAACAGGCAAGACCCCCAGTGGCAGGTTCAGGTTGCAGTCAACTGAATTGTTGGCCAAGAGGGTCCCATGAAAATCCAAAAGAATCCAGGCTGATACTAAGACAAAAGGATGCTCTCCACAAACCGACAGTGGGGAGCCCCATTTCCAAGGACAACAACCACACAATTCATTGAACATGGAAAATCTAACTGATACCAACATGGAGCCTTTCCCTCTGTATTCTAGTCTCTTTGGTATGAGAAATGTGGACACCAACATAGCCATATACACTCTGTCTTGCCTGGAGAATATGCTAGGGTAATGGTAGCACAGAACTTGTGGGAGTAGCCAACCCAATATCTGCTTTGACTTAAGGTCTACTCCACAAAAGGGAACTCACACCCAACACTACTTGGGAAACCAAGAACCAAAGACTAGATATCCCAGAGACCTAGGGTAAAATCAAACAAAAAAAATCAATAAAATGATTCCCAAAGATACTTTGCTATACTCGAGGAACAGTGCCTTATTCAGTCATCATCAGAGCAGCTTCATTAGGCAGCAGATAGGAAGAATGCAGATAACCATAGATATCATGTAGAGTCTACTGTGGACATCTCTAACAAATCCCTTCCCTCCTATCTCAGGGGATCTCACATAAGAGTAGGCAGAAATACTGTAAGATTCAGAGGAAATTAAGACACCAGGAAAAGACAGCCCTCTGAATCAATGAAGCAAGGCACACAATGAGCTCACAGAAACTGAAGCATAGGGCCTACATGGTTCTTTACCAGGTCTTCTGCGAATATACTATAGAGATTAGCTTAGTATTTTTATGGGACTCCTACCTGATATTGGGGGGAGTCTCTAATCCTTGTGCTGTACTTTGGAATCTTTTCCTTCTACTGGGTTGCCATGTCTGTCCAAATTTAATGTAATAGTTTTTACTTCACCTTATTATATTTTATTTTGTCATGTTTGGTTATTGTCTCTCAGAAGCCTGTTCTTTTCCAATGAGAGACAGAAGGGGGAGTGGATCCAAAGGCAGGGGCCAGGGAAAAGTAGAAGGAGGGGAAACTATAATCAGGATATATTATATAAGAAAATGATATATTTTCAATAAGAGAAAAAAATAAAAAAAAGAAAAGAAAGCTAACTCCCACATTTTTAGGATCCAAGAGCTTATTAAAGTAGATGGAAAGAATTGGGATTTTTGTTGTTGTTTTGTTTTTTGGGTTTTGGTTTTTGCTTCTGTCATCCAGGAATTAAAACAAATGTCTACAGATTGAACTGTCATTCTACAGTTGGGAATTATGGTGCATGTCTACAGCACAGGATATTTGGCAGGTTGTCGAAGGAGGCTCTTTTGAACTGAGCCATTTAACAATATAGAAAGACCCCATCTTAAAACAAAGCAACAAGCGGTCACACTCCAGGTAAAATGGGTGACTCAAACTCTTCGAGAAAATTCCTTGTATGATATTTAGCAATCCACTGAGTTAAAATAGCCTGGAAGCATACCTCTTGCTTTGTTTATACTAGCTTTACTAAAAAATTAGATTCACTCTTTAAAAAATTATAACTCTTTGAATTTCTGTTTCACAACATTGTGATTTGGAGTCTGAAATGCTCACAAAGTCTTCTTTAACTCATTCTTCTCTAATCATATTCAGTATGTTATAAACCTCTATTTTCTAGAAACCCTGAGACAAAGTCAAGAGGAGCTGGAGGGACTTACTGGAAGAAATCTATCAGCTTTATCAAACTGGGCAATTAAGACAGATATGGTGGTGTGAACTTGTATTCTGAGCTTCATGGGAAACTGAGGATGATTTGAGGTTTAGAGTTCAAAGCCAACCTAGGCAACAATGACAAAAACAAAATTGTAAAGTTTCCCATAACAAGAGTATTCTAGAGGGAAGGTAACACCTTTTAACAATGTTAGATGGAGTCCTTTTAGGTACTGTTGCTTATTCATATGGTTATCAGACTGAAATAAAATCCACATGGATTCATGTTTCCCATGTGAAGTCAGCTCCCCAGAGCTGGACCATGCTTTCCATAGATAACTTGGGGTTGCAATATCTTCAGTGACTACTATTAGTATTGAAGTAAACTGAAGGGAGGTGTTGTGCTTAGAATTAGTTGTTTTGCTCTCCAAATGGGCATGGGTTGTATTCTCACTTATTTCTAGAAATCATATTTTTTTTTCTAGAAAATAAACACTATTTGTTAAAATCTCATTTTTTCTATACCCCTAGTAGTTTCTATCATCACATCACCAATCTGCATAAATTGTTCTTCTAGTTTATACATGGCCTGGATATAAGTTTAGCAGTCAGGTTAAGAGAACAATAAAGTAAAACCACATTGGTTGTGAAGTGAAAATAACAAATATACATCCAAAATTAGAAGTTCTCAATTGTACACAGAAGTATTTTGGTAAAGATTCTTTGTATGGAGAGTATAGAAAAGCACCTAATTACTGAACCAGGCCCTGTGAACATGGGTGTCATTTGAGGGGCCAGGGAAGTCTATGGGGCCTCTGGAAGTGGAACCAGTACGTATTCCTAGTGCACAAATGGGCTTTGGGAGCCCATTCCCTATGGAGAGATACTCTCTCAGTCTAGATACAGGAGAGAGAACTTAAGTCCTGTCACAAATGATGTGTCAGACTTTGGTGATCCCTCAGGGGAGGTCTGACCTTCCCTGGGGAGTGGATGGGGGTTAGATGGAAGGTCAGTGAGGGACATGGGAGGACGGGAGGGAGAAGGAATTGGGAATGGTATGTAAAATAAGATTGCCTTAATTTAAATAAAAATTTATTTTAAAAAAGTACCTAACTAACCAAACAAAATCTGGTCATTCATATATAAAGACTATAGAATATGACTTTGATGTCACTTCCTTATTTGCAGGATACCAATTTTCTCTAGCCTTTATGAGTATATGTAAACAAAAGTGAGAATATAGATTAGATGATAGATAGATAGATAGATAGATAGATAGATAGATAGATAATATATTAACTGTTTAGTTAACTCTACCTCCTAGAGTTACAGTTACATAAATAACTAACTAAAATATTAATGTATCTACTGATTTGTAACACGGTGAAAAACATCCCACAGGTTAGTTTGTTATCAAAACTTAATACCTAGAATATAAAACACTGAAAACTCAATGTGTTCCCCTCAGCGAGTGCTTACCAATATCTTCGTGTTTTGCATCTTGGAAAAGTTATTTGGGTGATGGAATAATGCTGAATGGTAGTTTAGCTTATAAGTGTACTGTTCCTTCTTATGGCCAATGAGAACTCTTGGGAGATTTATTAGGCTTTATATGAAAAACTCAGCTAAAATTTTAGATTATCAGGCTCTAGATTTATGCTACACATTAAGCCTTTATATGGTAGAATTTCATTAAAAACTGTAAAATAATTCTCAAGTAATCATTTGAAAGCAGAAATAATAAATACATGACAACAGCTCATTAAATTAATACATAATTAGGAAAATTTATGTATTGCTAATGAAGAATCTGCTTTAATCATTCATCATCAGTATGCTACAGTTATAGATTACTCTTCTAAGTTGAATGTTGTACTAATTTTTAATTTATTTCATTGTAATTCTTTCATTTACTTTCTTTTATGTCTCACTGTGGACTTGTTGGTTAGTTTCACTCCTGCAAACTGCCCAGAGGAAAGTGGAAATGGCAGTGTGGAGAACTATGAAACTAATTTCACTAGAAAATGGGGAAAATTGGGAGAATAAACAGAAATCTACCCTTATGTGTTTTTCCTAGTATATAAAAATAAAGAACTTTGTCCCTTCCTTTCCTTTTAGCAATCCCTTTGGAAAATTCGAGATTGTGAGTCAGATTATAATTGGAGTTCTTGCTAGTTTTGTACCATAGGCACATCATTCTTAATGCCAAAGAGTTATTGTTTTTAGAAATAACAGCCACAGAGCTGGAGAGATGATGGCTCAATGGCTAAAACAATCGTATAGGTGTAAGGAGTAGAGTTTGGATTCTCAAACCCACATAACCAGGTTGTATAACAGCTTTCCTCTAGTTCCAGCCTCAGACATAGAAACTGGGGATCTCCAGAGCAATCTGGGTATCTAGACTTGCCAGTATGGGGGACTCTGGATTCAGTTGCCTCAATGTATAAACTGGAAACAGATTAAAGACACCAGATGTCAAACTTGTGCAAATGAACACAGAAACACACACATGAGGCTATACATAGGAATGTGTCCATATGTATGCAAGCACAAGTAAAATTATACACACTCAAGTAAAATTATGAAAGAATTTTTCCTCTTAGCTTGTGCCCTCTTCCTTGTGGAAATTTAGCTCCAAAATACAATTTATTGCTTATCATAAATATAGAAGAAATTTTAGTCTCATTTTGATAAGTACATCTAATTAGCAAAAAAAAAGCACATTTTTGTCATTTTAGGCAATTGCCTTCAGTGTGAAACATGGTCTGGATTAATGCTCAGTTAGTAATACTGTTTTGTTATTTCCCCCACTTTGGGGAAAAGTCATTACTAGATTGGGGGTAGATTTTAAGTTTAACAGTCTCTCCCCTTCACCACTCACCTTTCTCTAATACCATCCTCCAGTTCAGTGGGTAAAGCACTGCACTGAAATGATGCCATCACTTAAGCTAGACTGCTCCATGCATAGCATTTGAATACACACACACACACACACACACACACACTCACACACAAATATATATAATCCCTGCCACCTCCTCCCAGTCCCTCCCCAACCCCCTTTGTTCATACTCCCTAATCCACTCCTCCATTTCTGTTAAGAAAAGGACAGGACTCCCATGAGTATCAACAAAGCAGGACATATCAAGTTTCAGTAAGACTAAGCACCTCCCCATGTATTAAGGCTGGACAACACAACTGAGTATGAGGAGTAGAGTCCCAAAAGCCAGTAAGAGAGTCAAAGATAGCCCCTGCTTCCATTGTTAGGAGCCCCACAAGAGGACAAAGTTTACACAACTGGAATGTATGTGCAGAGTTCCCATGTTTCTTAAACTGTTTTATTTGAATAAGGAAGATACTCCATCTAGGGAAGATAAATTCTTAGTTCCAAGTTTAAAACTCATGGGAGCCTTCATCATGTTAAAGGCACATAGACTATGATCTAGGATTGGTTCTCACTTCAGCCGTCACTAGCTGAATCACATACTTACGATAGAATCAGCTTTATGGGTTCTCAAATCTGTTAGATGCAATTTCTTCTTGTAATTACAATTATAAAACAAGGTTAGCATAAAACACTGAAGAGTGACAACAAAAAAATACACGAGTTGTTTCTATAAAATCTAAGCAGTATTGTTTTAGAAAGCCCTAATGACAACTGATGGTCCTTAGTGAATGAACAACTTTTCAGTGGGGAGAAGCAAAAGTGATAAGCCCCACTCATCTCTAAACAACTTCACATTAGCACTGCTTCTCCGTTTAAATCAACTTTATCGGGATACAACTCTCAGCATAAAATCCACAGACTCAAGTATAAAGTTAATAATTTTGAAAAATGTGTATACTAATGCAGACCACAGTCAACATCCAGAGCAGTTCAGAAAGTGCCTTCTGACCACTTTTCAGTCCGTCTGCACCATATCACAATGAGCTTCAGACAGCCTCCAGTCTTCTTTCTAATGGGTATCATCTGGAATAATTCATCCAACATGAATCTTCCAAATATTTGGGTATTTTCTTTTGCATGGTGTGCTTTAAAATTTATCAATATTGCTTATAATTACCCTGGTTCCTTTCATTGTAATAGAGTATCACATTTCATTAATATGATACATAATTTTGTTCATTGTAGTAATTTCTGGCTTGGAATTATAATAAATACTCTATGAACATTCATTTGTAAATTACTTTGTGATCTTATGCTCCAATTTATTTGTAATTTATAAAGAAATGTATTTCAAATGTACTAGACAACACTGTTGTAGAATATTAATTTAAGATGAGTTGCATTTAATTATGCTGTGGATATTTGTTTAATGATACAAAGATGTGTTGCATTCTTTTGTGTTGCATTTGTTTAACTCTGTAAAGATATGTCAGTTTGCCTGTTTAAAATAAGATTTGTCAAATAAAGAGCTAGACAGCCAATAGCTGGGCAGAGAAAAGATAGGCAGGGCTGGCAGGCAGAGAGAATAAATAGGAGAAGGAGAGAGTAGAGGGAGGAGGGAGAAAAGGAGAAGGAGAGGAGAACACCAGGGGCCAGCCACACAGCCAGCCATGAAGTAAGGGGTATAAAATAAGAAGCTGTACAAAGCCCAGAGATAGCTAAAGAAATATGAGATAATTGAAGTTAGAAAGGCTGGCTAGAAACGAGCCAAACTAAGACCAGTCATTCATAAGTAATAATAAGTCTCCATGTATTTATTTGAGAGCTAGGTGGTGGGCCCCCCCAAAAATAAAAGAAAAATAACGTAACATAATAGGGAAGCTGAAGTAAAAAAACTTCCAAACTATTTTCAAAACTGACAGTAGCATTTTATATACTCACCAGTAATGTGCAAGATATGGCTCAAATCCTCCAAATTTAATATTGTCATATTAAATTTGAATTTTAGCTATTCTAAGTATATGTGAAGTTATATTACATTGTACCTTTTATTTGACATATATATATATATCATTTTTTCTTTTATATATCAATCCTAGTTCCTTCTCCCTCCCCCTCTACCATGCCCCCTGACCACGTCCCATCCCATCCCATTCACACACACACACACACACACACACACACACACACTACAGGGAGGGTGATGCCTTCCAGGAGGGATCATCAAAATATGTCAAGTCATTTGGAGTAGGGACTAGGCCCTCTCTCCTGTCTCTAGGTTAAGGGAGTATCCCTTCATGGGGAATGTGCCCCCAAAGTCCTTTCATGCACCAGGGATACATCCTGGTTCCACTGTCAGAAGTCCCTTAGATTGTTCAGGCCTTCTAACTGAGACCCACATTCAGGGTGTCTGAGTTGGTACAAAGCTGGTTTTCCAGCTATCAGTCTGGGGGTCCATGAGCTCCCCCTTGTTCAGGTCAGCTATCTCTGTGGCTTTCTGTAGCCTGGTCTTGACCCCATTTCTTATTACTCCTCCCTCTCTGCAACTGGATTCCAGGAGTTCAGCTCAGTGTTTAACTATGGGTGTCTGCTTCTGTTTCCATCAGCTACTAAATGAGGGTTTCTTTATTTCTTTCTAGACCCAGGAATGGTGCAATTGTGCATTGTTCAGTTTCCATGAACTTGTAGGGTTTCTGCAATTTGTGTTGTTGTTGAATTTCAACTTTAAAGCATGGTGGTCTGATAAGATACAGGGTCTACTCCAATTGTTTTGTATCTGTTGATGTTTGTTATGTTGCCTAATATATGGTTGATTTTAGAGAAAGTTCCATATGGAGCTGAGAAGAAGGAATATTCTTTTGTCTTTGGGTGGAATGTTCTATATGTGTCTGTTAAACCCAATTGGCATAACTTCTGTTAGTTCTTTTGTTTCTTTGTTAAGTTTCTGTCTGGTGGTCTTGTCTAGTGGTGATAGTGGGGTATTGAAGTATCCCACTATGAGTATGTGAGGTTTTATATGAGTTTTAGTAGCATTTCTTTTATGAATGTGGGTGCCTTTGTATTTGGGGCATAGATGTTCAGAACTGAGAATTTGTACTGATTGATTTCTCCTGTGATGAATATTAAATAGCCTTCTTCATCTCTTTTGATTGATTTTTATTTGAAGTCTAACTTGTTAGATATTAGGATAGCTACACCTGCTTGCTTCATGGTCCATTTGGTTGGAAGATCTTTTTCCCAACCCTTTACCCTGGGGTAATGTCTGTCTTTGAAGGTTAGATGTGTTTCTTTTATGTAGCAGAAGGATTATTCTATTTTCATATCCATTCTGTTAGTGTGTGTTATTTTATAGGCAAGTTAAGACCATTAACGTTGAGGGAAAGTAAGGACCATTGATTGTTAATTTTTGTTTTACATTTGTTGTTGACAGTGGTATTGTGATTATATTTGCCCCATATTTTCTTTTGGGTTCTGGTGAGCTGGGGTTATATACTGTCTATGTCATTGTGAGCGTAGTTAATTTCCTTGGGTTGGAGCTTTCCTTCCAGAACTTTCTGTACAGCTAGATTTGTAGGTACGTATTGTGAAAATCTGGCTTTGTCATTGAATATCTTGTTTTCTCCATCTATAGTGATTGAGAGTTTTGCTGGGTATAGTAGCCTGGGCTGGCATCCGTGGACCATTAGTAAGTGTAGAACATCTATCCAGGACCTACTGGCCTTAAGAGTTTCCATGGAGAAGTCAGGTGTAATTTTGATATGTCTGCTTTTATATGTTACCTGGCCTTTATCCTTCACTGCTCTTAATATACTTTCCTTATTCTGTATGTTAGGTGTTTTTATTATTATGTGTCGAGGGGTCTTTTTTCTTTGGTCCAGTCTATTTGGTGTCCAGTATGCTTCTTGTACTTTCATGGGCATGTCTTTCTTCAGATTGGGGAAGTTTTCTTCAATAATTTTGTTGAATATGTTTTCTGCACCTTTGAACTGGGCTTCCTCACCTTTTTCTATGCCTATTATTCTTAGGTTTGGCCTTTTCACAGTGTTCCACATTTCTTATATGTTTTGTGCTAAGGATTTGTTGGATTTATGATTTTCTTTGGTCGATGAATCTATTTCCTCTAGTTTACCGTTAGTGCCTGAGATTCTCTCTTCCATCTCTTGTATACTGTTGGTTGGTTATTCTTGTGTCTGTAGTTCCTGATCATTTGCCCAGTTTTTCTATTTCCAGTATTCCTTCAGTTTGTGTTTTCATTATTGTCTCTATTTCAGTTTTCAAATCTTGAACTGTTTCCTTCACCTGCGTAATCGTTTTTTCTTAGTGTTCTGTATTTTCTTTAAGAGATTTGTTCATTTCTTGCATTTTTGACTGGTCTTTTCCTCTATTTCTTCCAATTTTTTGTTTGTTTTCTCTTCCATTTCTTTAAGGTATTTTCTCATATCATCTTTGAGGGCCTCTATTGTTTTCATGAAGATATTATTTTTTAAGTCGTTCTCTTCTACATCATCTACTTTGGTGTGTTCAGGTCTAGTTGGTGTAGAGTCCCTAGATTCTGGTGGTGTCATGCTTATCTTTCTATTGTTGGGTGTATTTTTGTATTGCTGTCTTCCCATCGCTTCTTCCAATGGGTACAGGTGGAGTCTCTCTCTCTACCCTTCTCTCCTGGTGGGGGTAGGTGGGTCAGAAGTTCGATCTCTGTAACTCTGGATGATCCAAGCTCTCTTGGAGGTCTCTCCTCTGGCAGAGGGCCAGGAATGCAATCCAAAGATCAGGCGAGTGTGCCCTCAGGGGTGGTGCTACATGGATAGGTGGGTCCAGTGTGCTCAGAGCAGACCCAGGAAGTTCCACAGAGGTGGAAGTGTTGTTGTATATGCACTCTGGCCCAATGCTCACCTGGAGCAGCGGAGCAGCAGGCCCAGTAGGACAAAGGGTGAGCTGTGCCTTTTATTTTCAGCTTCCTGTAGACCCGTGGATATTAAACACCTTTAAAAATGCTTATCAGATATTTCCATCTTCATGTAAGGTATCTGTTTAAACATGCATTGTGTCATTTGCCTTATTAATATATGAGTGTTTTGTGTTATGTACAAAACTCCTATACGTTGTAGAGATTGCAAATATTTCTTTTTCAATACAACTTTTCTTCTAAGTTTCAAAAGAGAAAAACATACTTTTAATTAATCAATTAATTTGTATGTGTGCATGACTACATGTTTGTAAGTGGGCATGATTGTGGGTATATGTGTGCATGTGTATGCATGCATATAGAAACCAGAAGACAAACTTGGGTATCACATCATTCTTCATGCTATCCATCTTTTCTAGATATAGTATCTCTGAGTGAGCTAGAGCTTACAAAACAGTGTAATCTGGTTAGCCAGGCAGCCCCAGAGATCCATTTGTCTCCACTTCCCCTGCACTGGGATTGCAAGAACAAACCACCACACTCAACGTCCTTGCTTCTTTTCTTTCTTCCTTCTTCGGTCCTTTCTGCTTTCTTCCTTTCTTTTTCCACATGTCTTCTTTGATCATCTCCACGTTATCATTTAAAATTATTCTTATTCATTTCCTGTCTGTACTCCAGTTTACTTGTGGAGGAAAGAAAAAGAAGGAGTTTCTCTTCTTCTATTATGTGGGTCCCTCAAATCATCAGAGTTGGCAACAAGTATCTCCACTTGGTAACGGTTAGCAGCTAAACCATCTTACCACCCCATTCATCTGGTGTTTTCATGTAGGTCCTCATATTTGCGTGCCAAGAACTTTACTGAGTTGCCTATCTTCTTGGTCCCTTCTTATTTATGTTTACTTCAAGGTAGCACAAAATTTCTCATGTGGATTCCTTTAGAAATTTCATAGTTTTGTTTATTACTATAGCCATCTTAGGTAAGTTTAGTGTATGATATAGAGCAATGGGCATTTTCATTTTTCTTCATGTGGCTATCCAGTTATTTCATTACAAATTGCTTTAAAAACTGGCTCTGCCAATTTTTATAGCAAAATTATAGCAATTTTGCCAATGTAGAGTCTGGCTGTCACTCAGTGGTAGTGTTCTTATCTAACACGTACAGGGCCCAGGGTTCAATTACTAGCAATGAAAGAAAACACTGTTGAACATATATGAATACATCTATTTCTCTGTTCTTAATTACCATCCACCAAGTAAGCATGTATCTATGGATAAAGAGTATTACTATTGCCATGTACCAAAAGGTTATTTGGGGGCATAGATACAAAGAAATGTGAAAAACAACCTTGATTTGTTGCATTTTTGTTAGCCAAGGTAAGAAATTCTCCACCCATGATCAATTTCAAAGTATCTTACAGTGAAACTCCAGCTACCTTGGACTCCCCGAAACTCCAGCGTCAGACTCTCTAACTTCTTTCTCTTTGTGTTTAGGTCTGAAAAGTGTCTCTAAGCAGAAAGCTGAAGTGATAATACAGATCATTGAGCTGTTTCCCTTTCCATGGAGAACACAGATATTCCATTTGTGCTCCAAAGTTCAAAAATAGTTATTTCATGCACTGTCTATAGTTTTGTAGTAATTAATTTCCGAAAGCAAGAACACATTGATCATTCCATTACAACAAAAGTGCCTCCTGGGTTAGGAGTATAACTCAATGGTATACAATATGCTTAGCATGCACAAAGTTCTAGGTTGAATTATCAGGACCAAAAAATGTAAAGCAAGAAATGATAGAAAGGAAAGAAGAAAGGAAGGAAGGAAGGAAGGAAGGAAGGAAGGAAGGAAGGAAGGAAGGAAGGAAGGAAGAAAAACACTATACTATAGTTAGTATAGATATTTGGTCTGGGGGTATGGCTCAATGATAAACTATTTGTTTATCATGCCTAAATCCTTGGGTTTGTTCCTTAACACTTCAAACCAAAAAAAAAAGAAAGAAAGAAAGAAAGAAAGAAAGAAAGAAAGAAAGAAAGAAAGAAAGAAAAGTATCTCTCAGTATTAGGTGATCCACTGATAAATGTGAACCTATAACCATGCATCACTGTTTTAGTTCGGATCTAGAATGTTCATCAAAGTCACATATGTTGAAGGCTAAGTTCTAAGCACTCTTGAAAGGTAATAGGAAAGTTAGGAAGTGAGATCATTTGGGATTCACATTTGAAAGGTATTGGGAGCTTGGTCCATCTTTGTCTCCCTTTTCTCACTATCCACCATGAAGTGAGCGGGTGTGCTCCATCACACACTTCTGGCACACTGTTCTTGGCACAGGCCCATAAAATGGAGACATCTGACCATGTACTCAAAGCTCTGGGACTGTGAACAACAATAAATTTGTCTTCTCTTAAACAGTTCTTTTCCTGTAGTTCATGGCGACAATGAAAAGCAGACCGCCCATACCACAATACATATAAGGACAGGATCTAACATGGGGAGATATAAACAAGAGAAATGTAAATGAAACGCAACACAGAAAACAAAACCATGTTAATCTACTAACATCTTTAGAGGGTTAAGAGAAGCTATTCTACATACTAAATAAAATACTGCAAAGCAAATAAAAAATAGAACAAGAGAGTCTTAGAAATTAGATATATAGGTCCACATGAATCTGTTCTTACACATATTGAGATAAAAGTTGAAAAAAACTTACCTAGAAATTAAAACATAAAGACAAAGAAATAAGCAGTAAAAAAGAAATAGCGAACTATAAGGTTAGGCAAAGGTATTTGACAGCCAATGGTTGGTGCTTTAAGAGAAGGAGGAAATAAACAGCCCTAGAGAAGCTAGGTAACAAGAAGGACACTAACAGGGACACATGAATTGCCTAAGGGAAAATATATAAGATCTCCCGGGTAAAGTGGGTACATCGGGCAGTAGAGTGGGGATGGAAAACGAAAACATGAGGGGGTGGAGTTGGGGGAAGAATGGAGTGGGAGAACAAAGAAAGAAGCATTTTGATAGTGGGAGCCATTGTGGGATAGTGGGAAACATGGTATTAGAGAAATTCCCAGGAATCCACAAGAACAACCCAACAACCCCCACTAAGACTCCTAGCAATAGTGGAAAAGGCGCTTGGACATGCCTAGCCCTATAATCAGATTAGTGACTACCCTAATTGTCATCACAAAATCTTCATCTAATAACTGATGGAAGCATATGCAGAGATCCACAGCCAAGCACCAGACCAAGCTATAGGAGTCCAGTCAATGAGAAGGAGGGGGATTTATATGAGCAAAGGTGGTCAAGATCATGACTGAGAAACCCTCAGACAGCTGACATGAGCTTGTGGTAACTCAGGATTTCTAGACTGACATCTGGGAAGCCTGAATGGGACTGAACTAGGCCCTCTGCTTGTGGGTAATAGTTGTATAGCTTGGTCTGTTTGAGGAGACCCTGGCAGCAGGACCAGGATCTATCTCTGGTACATGAGATGGCTTTTTTGGAGCCCATCCCCTATGGTGGGATGTCTTTCTCAGCAGCTTTGAAGCAGTGGGAGAGGAGCTTGGTTCTGCTTCACCTTAATGTGCCAGGCTTTGTTGAATTCCCATGAGAGGCCTTACCCTTTGTAAGGAGTGGATGGGAAGAGGTAGGGGAAGAGGGAGGAGGTAGGGGAAACTGTGGTTTTAAAATGAATTTTAAAAATTAAAATAAGAAGAAATACAGTACCAAATTGTTGTTATCTCAGAAACTGTGAGGGCCCTGCTTCTACATGTCCTCCCTATTTAGCCTTAAAATGTTTTCTAAATGTGCATGTAAAACAGTTTTGTAATAAATACATCATATAATACATAAAAAGAGAAGGAGGGGATGAAGGAAAGAAATTAAATAATTAAGAAAATAATGCCTCCACATTCATACAACAAGGACATCTGTTCAACTATGTTCATAGCAGCATTATTTGTGATAGCCAGTACCTGGAAGCAACCTAAATGGCCCACAGCTGAAGAATGGATGGAGTACTACTCAGCGGAAAAAATAAATGAATCTTGAAATTCGCAGACAAATGGATGGAACTAGAAGAAACCATACTGAGTGAGGTAACCCAATCACAAAAAGACAAACATTGTATGTACTCATTCATATATGGGTTTTAGACGTAGAGCAAGGATTGCCAGCCTACAATTCACACCACCAGAAAAGCTAGGAAACAAGGAAGGCACTATGAGAGAGACATACAAGGGCCCCTGGAGAAGGGGAAAAGACAAGATCTCCCAAGCAAATTGGAAGCATGGTGGAGGGGAGAAGGAGTTAGGAGAAAGAGGCATGGAGAGGTGGTCATGAGGGAGCAGAAAGATTGTGTCATGGAAAGAACAGAGGAGAACAAGAAAAGAAATACCATAATAGAGGGAACTACTATAGATTTAAAGAGAAATCTAGCACTAGGGAAATGTCCAGAGATCTACAAAGATGACCCCAACTAACAATCTAAGCAATAGTGGAGAGGCTACATTAAATGTCATTCCCCGATAATGAGATTATATGCCATCCTAGAGCCTTCATCCAGTAGCTGATAGAAGCATAAGGAGACACCCACAGCTAAATACTTGGAATTCCAAAGCCAAACTCTTGGAATTCAGTTGCAGACAGGGAAGAATCTTGAGCAAATGGGTCAAGACCAGCCTGGAGAAACCCATAGAAACTGCTGACCTCAACAAGGGGGAGCTCATAGACTCCAGTCTGATAGCTGGGAAACCAGCATAGGACCGACCCAGATTCCCTGAATGTAGTGTTAGTTAGGAGGACTGGGTAGTCTATGGGGCCTCTGGTAGTGCATCAGTATTTATCCCTAGCATAGGAATGGACTTTGGGAGCCCATTTCACATGGAGGACTACTCCCTCAGCCTAGACACATGGAGTGGGGGGCTGGACCCTGCTCCAAATGACATGACAGATTTTGAAGACTCCCCATGGAAGGCCTCACCCTTCCTGGGGAGCAGAAAGGGGATGGGATGGGGGTTGGTGGGGCAAATAGGGGAGGACAGGAGGGTGCAGGAACTGAAATTGAAATGTAAAACAAGCTTGTTACAAATTAAAATAAATTTTTTAAAAAAAGAATGCCTCCGTTGAAGGGCCATGTTATTGCAGTCTTAAAGGCTCATAGCAATGGTTAATGCAACGCACAGCAGGGCACATCGTCATGAACCCTCAGAAAATTCCAAATGGATAGAAAGAATTTTAAACTTTCAAAGAGAAAGAACATGAAAAATACATAGAACTATGAAGGAAAATAACAGAGCTTCTTGCCAGCAATACTAGAGGGTAAGAAAGGAGTAATAATTGCAAAGTTCTGAGGCAAACTTCTTTCAGACCCAGAATTCCATAGTTCATGTCAAATATGACAATAGACTAAAAATAATTCTAGACATGCAAAATCCCAAAGACTAATCAGAAAGAAGGTAAGCCTATCATATGACACCACGGTCTTCCAAAACCAGACCATCAAAACTGAAAAGCCAAGTCTGATGATGGTGAAAGGAACAGGAAAGATGACAGCAGCTCAGCAGACTTCACAAACTGTTCAGACTGAGCTGGGTCAGCAGGTGATTCATAAGCAACTTACTGATCAATGACTCTGGATCTTCCTATACAAAGAACTTTTTGCTCTAGTAGATTGTAACAGGTAAAGATAAAATGAAAGCTATTGTGAAATATTAGTTTAAGATATGTTACATTCATTTATGTTGTTAAATATTTGTTTAATGATGCAAAGATGTGTTACATTCTTTTCTATTGTAGATGTTTAACACTGTAAATCTGTGTTACTTTGTCTCCCCTAAAACATCTAATTGGTATAATAAAGAGAGGAATGGCCAATAGGTACATGGGAGAGAGAAATAGGTTGGTCTGGCGAGTAGAGAAAATAAATAGGAGGAGAAATCTAGGGAAGAGAGGAACGAGTGAGAAAATGAAGAGAGAAAGATGTCAGGGTCCAGCCACACAGCCAGCCACAGATATATAGAAAGTAGGATATATAGAATACAGAAAGGAAAAAGTCCCAGAGGCAAAATGTAGTTAAAGAGAAATGGGATAATTTAAGTTAGAAAAGCTGTCTAGAAACAAGACAAGCTAAGGTCAGGCATTCATAAGTAAGACTACGTCTTCATGTATTTATTTGGGGGCTGGGTGGCAGGCCCCCAAAGAATTAAAAAAAACTACATAAAGTAAATAGAAGAGCATCATTAATTCCAAATAAAAACAAAATCCGTTGTGAAGAGGAAAACTGAGTAGCGCATGACATAGTTCACAATGTTTTCATTTCTGTACCATGAAACCCTAAGTATTGATTTAGCTGTATACTGAGGGAATAGCAAGAAGAGTTTTTGTATACATGGATAGAAAAATTGTGATAAAGTTGGCATATGAAAATGCAAATAATGTTTCAAAGTTCAAAACAAAATTAATAAAATACATTTAGAAATATAAAAATAATGAAATAATTAAGTTTATGTGTAGAAATCAGGTAATAAGGATAAAATGCCTACTGCTTTCACACATGTGTCTTATAATACAAATCAATTTTTTAAACTATGACCATATATTACTTTGAAAAACCAAATTTAAAGATATATCCTTGGTGCTATTTCAGATTTTGCCTTGAATGCAATAACTCAAACACTGAAAAGTCAGAGATGAAATTCAACTCATTTAAAATGAATTCTTACCAGTGATTCACCTTCAACCCTCAGGCTACCCAAATCATTCCAGTGCTAAACCTTCATGTCTCATTGAGTCCTGAGTTAGACATGAGTTCAAATTCAAATCATACAAGAAGCAATTGCCCTTCCTCAAGAACAGAGGAGATTAAAACTTTATAACTATTGCACTGGAAAATTCCTCTGAGAAACTGTATGTGGATTTGTGCCTGCCTCAACCAGTTATGTCAGTCTAGTTACCTGGGTGTGGTGATGAGTTATGTGAACTTCTTCTGGAGAGAGGTAAACAAACATCTACTGACCCTGGATGAGCCATAAGTGAACCAATGAAATCACCTGGCTTATTTAGACAGCATGAGTGAAGAGTTTTAGGAAACCACAGGCAGCTGCACAAATAAAGCCTTACTTCAGCATGGATGATGATTTCCATGACAGTAGTTGTGTAGCCAGAATGCCCCACTTCAGTTGATCTCCACCCCTCTATATATTCTAGCATCTCTAGACCATGAAGCCATGTGCAATTTAGACTTGGTAGAATTCTCTACAGCTTGCAGGGAGTTGTTTCCAGGGAATGATTAACTTAGATCTAAGGTATGGGTCTGCTTACCCTCACATTCTCTTTTATTTTTCTGAGCAAATATTAACAGGCTAAATCTCAAGTGTCTCTTGCAAGTAGTCATAGCTGCTCTGATAAGGTGGTCATTATGAAGAGAGGACAGTGTTCTATAGCAATTGTAACCACATGTAGTTCTAGTACTCAGAAGGCAAAGTCAAAAGGATTGTGAATTTGAGGCCTGAGCTACATGCTATTAAAATGTGACAACCCCACATAGGATTCCTAGGGTGTCACAGACTATGACTACTTTCCCTTGAAGCCCTTGAAAAGAATAAGTTTCCTTTCCACATGTATTTTTCAACTCTTTTTTCATGCACAAATTCACCAAAGGAAAGTTACTCTTAGTTTGGCTCTCCCTCCCAGAATGTAAGAGTTGATGGATTCATTTTAACCAAATGCCATTATAATAAAAATACTTTAACTCACCTTTTCATGGAGATGGTCCTTGCACTGTAGTTATTTTCAGACTAATGGATCTAAAAATCTTCAAAGGTGCATCTAAAATGTATATGTGTAAGCTCTATGCCTCCTCCCACTCAAGAGACTCTGAAGCAGTATGGTGGAATCTAAAAAGCCTATATTTTCTGTAACACTAGGGTGATTCTAATCTTGAGAATGAAATGGCATTACTTTGCAATGTTGTGCCTGTTAGCTTGTCAATACAGCCCACGTGTATCCACTTAAGTAACAAGAAATTCAGCACTTTGACAATTATGCACATGAAAGCCTGCCCTTTTCCTCTGATGGCATTAAACAGAAGAAATCAAGAGCTAAACCACTGTTACTGTCTCTTTAAAGAGCATCATTATTCCCAAAAATGAAATGTTTGCTTTCTGGCTTCACAAAGAAAAAGTTCTGCTTGCTGTGGGAGTAAAAGGTGTTATGATTGCAAAATTTTTGTTCACCAGACAAATCCCAGTCTTTTCTTACAGCTTTAGACAATGCTCTCTCCTAGCTGTTTGCACAGCACTTCAGAGTCCTGAGGAGGTTATTTCAGTGTGGGCTAATGCCAGTGTTATTTAGAAAACATACAAGCAGATACTTCAAACTGTTCCAGGGGTCAGAACAGTGAACTTCCCAACAATGCCACTTGCACTTTTTGAAGTAACTGAGGCACCAAGTCATAGAAAGTGAATTTTTTTCAAGTTCAAAGAGGAGAATGTGACCCCAACACTCTTTGGTGCTCCGATAAGACCCTGGGCAAGAGCAGCAATAGAAGATTCATTTTCATATCTGACATTTTCCTAATGTATTTGGAAAATCGTTTTACTTCTCTAAGCTTATGGAATTAAGATATCAAGATGGTTGTGAAAATTGAGTTTAGTTTATGAAAGTACACAGCACAGAACCAGACTCATAATTTGGTTTGAAGTCAATGTCAAATCAATCCCTTAACATCAATGAGAATTTCCTCCAGCCATTCCTACGCTCCAGGCAGCACCCTTTTCCAATAAACACTGTGTGCCATTTAATGTAATTGATTTTATAGGAAGGTACAGTTGGCATGTGGCCTGTCAATTACCAGTATAATAAAATAGCAAGTGAGTTTTAGGTTTTAATACTAGTTAAAAATCCTAATCTGATCCTTTTGTTTTCATGATATTTTGATGAAATTTTAAGAGGGGCTACAGAAAAACCTGAAGATGCCTAACTGGTCAGATAAAGCAAGAGCTCACAAAGGTACAAGGGAAGCAAAGAGGTTTTCTGAAGGCCCAATGAATGGTATGGTAAAAGTATACATATGCATCAAACACAGCATTGAATTTACAAAGGCTCACTGAGTCCTCAGAGACTATCAGTGAAATAATGCTAAGAACAGCTATGAGTATTTTAGTCTACTTGCCATGCTAAACTAGGAGTCTGAGACAAAGACCAAGCTTTCTTCTACCCCTCAAAATAAGTAGCATGGGTAAAGTCTTTAAAAATCCCACAGAAAACTTGTATAAGCACCTTTAACAAATGCTTAGTTTCTCAAAAAAAAACTACATACAGTGTATGTCTGGGCAACAATACAGTTGCCATGGTGAGGCAATTAGGAAATGAAATTTACAGAAGTTTAGTGAATTTGTTTTCTAGCTTCTGTAAGTTAAGTAGAAGGAGAAATCAGGGCAGAGAAAATGGTCCAAGAAAACTACATTCTCTCTGGAGGTTTATCCAATTTTTAGGAGCCAGGTCACCTACATTGTTCAAGGTGTCTTACACGTATGCTAAGAAAGATTTGGGAGCCACTGGTAGGATGTGACTCCAACTTCCTCAATTCTGCTCCATGCAATGGAAAAGCCAAAGTCCAGACTTTGGAAATTTCTAATTCTCCAATGTCAAGAATTGGGGAGGGCTGGAGAGATGGCTCAGCTATTAAGGGCCTGGCTCACAACCAAAAATATAAGAATTGGCGAAAGATCTGTTTTGCAGATAGCAAGCAACTACAGAAGTAAGAATTAAAGTGGCTACATGAAGAAATGAGAATTAGACTATTAGGCAAGAGGTAAATTGTAAACTGTATTCAATCAAATAGTATTAAAAGATAATTTTAAATTTTTTGTCATTGTCATGCACTATTATTTCATAACTCCTCTGCCTCCCACAAATTTCTCTGTTTTAAGGGTCAGGATGTACCATTATTCAGATACAAAGGTAAGAATCTAAGCCTTCTCTCAAAAACTGTGGATATAGGGCTGTTTCTCCATAAGAATAATCCCCACTCCCCTTCACTATGATTAAGGATACACATTTGAGAGAAATTTGAACAAGGAAAGCATAAAAATCTGGTTTATATGGATACCTTTGAGTTCATCAACAAAATATTTGACCTTATCTGGCCCATTTGGAGAATCAAGAAACACAAAATAGTATTTATTATTTTTTCCAAAGATAGATGATCTCCATGGGAAAATGAAGGTCATCATTTTAAGTTGGAAAGAAAATCAATGCTTTTGAAACTAATGAGTATGTAATGAATTGATATAATCAAGGAGAGATTAAAGAGAACCTTATGGCAGAAACATAAAGTAACAGGATTCATCTGGTTTTTGTTACTTAGAAAACATAAGAAAGCCTTTTTTTAACTGATGGCCTTTAGCAATGAAAACCAATATCAATACCCAAGTTGATGGGAGATGTTATTCTGTATATATGTTTCTCATACTGGTTAATAAAGCACTGTGGCCAATAGAAAACTAGATAGGCGGGGCTAGGAGACTAGAAGGAGGAAAGAGGAAGTAGTAGGGGTCGAGATGTAGCCCAGGGAAGAAGCAGGATGCCTTCCGCGGCTCCCTGATAAGACGACCACATGGAAATACTTAGATAAGTAGAAATGGGTTAATAATTAAGACAGTGCTAGCCCATAAACAATAATGGTAACTGGCCAACAGGATTGTATCAAATACAGAGTCTCTGAGTGTTATTTGGGGCTGGCGTGGCTGTGGGCCCAGACCGGTGGCAAACAAGATGGCGCTGGCGGGCGGGTAGGAAAAACCTGCGTAACACCAAGTACCAGTGTAATGAGTAAATATAGAATCATTTGTCAATAAGAAAGTATGTTTTCATGCTCTTGGGAGTTAGCATGACACTTTCTGCTCTTCTCTACCAGGGACCATAGCTTTAATATAATCTGAACACCAAGTATTATCAATGCTTTCTCTGGGCCTAATGTCTCTCAGGCCTCTAGATTCAACTGTCTGCTTAGTTGCAATTCCCAGCATATAATAATAATAATAATAATAATAATAATAATAATAATAATAATAATAATAATAAGCTAGCATACACACAGAATAGCAACTGGGGAAGGCATAAAAATGGCATAAAAGAAAAAAATCACAAAGGGAAACAACTGTCACAAGAAACAGTCAAAAAAGGACCAAATGACAGAAATAAGTCTTTCCATATAAACAATGACTTCAAAGACAAACTTGCTAAAATAAACTTACTGAAAGATAGATTATCAATATGATTTAGAAAAAGAATCATCTGAAAGAGTATGGTGACTCACACATAATCCCAGCACTCAGGCTGACATAGGTGGATCATTGAGGATTAGAGGTCACCCTGAGCTAAATAGTATGTGCTAGGCAAACCTGGACTACAGAGTAAGACTTGTCCCTTCCCCCTCTACAAAACCATATCTGTCTCAGGATGTAGTTCAATGGTAGAGTCCTTGCCAAAGACACAAGGCTCTGCAATTGATACACATTTTTTAACAAAAAGATTCTGCATCTGCTGCCATTGAGACCAAGATGGCTAGGAGAATCTCTACCTTTCTCAAGAATCCCTGAGCAAGAAGCTTCCTAAAATATACACTTATGAGATGGGCACAGAATAAAATATTAAAAATCCAAAAAGAAGGGACAGGGGCATAGAACCAATACCAAAGGCTACCAGGGCATTTCATTCTGAATCTCCACGTGTAGAATTCAGGGTATATAGTAATATAGTAAGAGCAAGAAAGGGCACAACCTCAGTCCTGTGGCCTCTTTCTTGAATTGCTTCTGCTGAGTGCTTACAGTTTTTTTAGCAGGCTTTCTACATTGCTGGTATTTACACCTTCCTGGAGTCCACATTGCAACACCTGATAGAATCTCATAGCTTCAGGCCTTGCTCTCTTGAAAGCGGATTCCTGGGACTCTCACCCTGCCACACAATGACTCACTTTCCATGCCTTTTTAAAAATCTGTATGGGTGCTTCTAGTGTTCCATAACTATTGTATTCTACAAGTCTGCAAAACCATCATGGAGACCCTTTGGACCATAGTTGCAATGGCTTCTGTGTACTAGTTAGATAAACTTTGGGAATTATTTCCCTAGGGATCCTTTTGTGAGCTGAACAACTTGAAGTGCTCTTCTCAAAGCAAAACCTTTGAAGTAAGGTTACATCTTCACATCTTTGATTCTGCAGTGGCTGGTATCCATCTAATGCCTAATGTCCAGATGCAAAGACACACTTTCCTTGACCCTTGAAATTTACACATGCTCCTTTTCTGGCCAAACTAAGTTTTATAAATCAGCCCACTATGTATTTTGCTCTCATTTTCACTGCAAATTTTGCTGCACACAGCTACAAAGGCACATGCCACAACCTCAGGGCTATACTGCTATGAATGTTTATTCACCATATTAGTTGGTTGTGTTTTTAAATTCAGTCTCCCAAGTCTCAATGCATGAACAAATGTAGAAAGCTAATGTCAATAATATAACATGAATAGCAAATTCCTGATAGAGTCTTCCTTCTGATCTGAAATCTCATGAACACAATCATTTCTGTCTGTACTCCTATGTACCCCATCATCCGTATAATCTCTTGAGCCCCACCAGCATAACACATTAAACAATTTCAGTTCACTGCTGGATGGCTCCATGTATCTACTCATATAGGAAGGCAGAAACTTCCTCACAGAATGGCATGACTCACAAAAGCTTCTAACATCATGGAAGACTAAAAGAAATAAGAAAGAAGGGGCCAGGAACAAGATATCACTCTTCAAGGGATGTTCCCAATGACTTACTTCCTCCTTGTAGGTGCAACCTCCAAATAGCCCATGCACTCATGACTTTATGTTCCAAGCACAAGTTGGAGATGACCATCAAACATCTTAAGCAATCAGTGGGTCCAAAGAACTCACAAGTAAAATCAGACAATGGTTTCATAAAAATAAAAATGGAAACTGCATGGCAAAAATATAGACATGAAAGCAGCTATAGCAGTGGCTTGAAATAAGTACATAAAAAGAGAAGCTATATCACAAAATCAATACTCTAATTTTATATGGCTAGAAGACAGAAAAATAAAAGTAATCTCTATCCAAAGGTAGCAGCTGGAAGAAAATACAAGTTAAAGCAGACATAGATAAAACAGGGAATAGAGAGCAATAGCCAGTCAATGAAAATCTACATCCTCAAGGAAGGGCATAACACTAAAAATATAATTAAAATTGCTCTTCACAAGTCATGAGGGAGCAATTGTGTTTTGTAAAGACGTCTGTGGGTGGGTATTTTGCTCATGGATATGTCTTGTTGTATTTTTGTTGGGTGGGGGTATTAGAATGTCAGAACTCTGATTATTATGTCCATGTTCCTATGTAGTTCCCTGTATTGCAGCTCAGGGCAACTTGAGAAAAGAGTGGCTAGTATTTATTACAGAAAAGGGATATTGGAGAGATTTCTATTCCTACACCCTCCAACATTTGGCTGAGTATCTTAATGTCTGAGCTCATTTATCTACCTGGGCCCTGACTTTCTCATTTGGAAAGGAGGGATGCACTAGTATAATAAATTCTGAAATAACTTCCTACTCCAAAACCCAGATTTGTATACAAATCTGCACCAAGTCCTTGTACTGTATGAGCATATAAACTCATTCAAAGCCTTGCTTTGCACTAGCATCCCTGATGTAAACCAAAATTAAGACAAAGGTTAGGTAGCAGTGTAGCAGCCTGAGCTTAGCTGAGGATATGAGTATTCTTACAGTCACAGACTCTTAAGAATACTTTCAAAAGAGGTCTTCCCTGCAGAGTTCCTATCTAAGAGGTGGTCCACAATATCCACCTCCTCAAAGAAGGGCATAACTCTAGGCCCTGCCCCAAATGACTTGACAGACTTTGAGGATCCCTCCTGGAAGGCCTCAACCTCCCTGGGGAGTTGATGAAGGACAGGATGGGGGTTAGGGGGGATGGGAGGATGCGAAGGAGAGGGAACTGAAATAGATATGCAAAATAAGATTGTTTCTAATTTAAATAAAAAACAAAAAAGAAGGGCATAACAATGAAAAGAAAATTAAACTGGGTCTTCATAGGTCATGAGGGAGCAAATTTGTATTATAAAATGTCTTGGGATAGGTATTTAACTCAAAGATATGTCTAGCAACGTTTGTGTTGGGGGATAATAACTAAAAGTGATCATGAAAATAAATGCAAATGAATAGAAAAATTATCTAAGGCTAACTTTAAATCAAAGGATGCTACACATCTACCAGAAAAACCACACATACACACACAAACATACATACCCACACACTGTACAAGGCTATATAGAACAAAGCAGAAACAATTCAGGAAACACTATACATACACAACTGAGGATTTATGTCTGAAACCCTCAAACGTGCACAACAGAAACACAGGAAAATTTTTTTAATTCCTAATATTTACTATGGACCTGTTCCAGTTCCATCCGAATGGCCAAGGGTGGGAGCCAAGCATTTTCTAAATCCCCTGGTGGACTGTAAAGTGAAGCAGGGTCGGGAACTAGTAGTTTAACTGATCAATACAGAAATCACTATCACTCCCTGAAGTCTCTGAGGAAGCATAAATGTCAAGGACGCCTTTACACCTGGGGCTATTTATTCAATCAATACCTGAGGTACGATTCATGATTATTAGGATTCTCGAATCTTCTTTGCAATCATGGATTTTGTTCTTCCTTTGGAAGCATCTCTGCATTATTAAAGAGATAAGAGAGGGATAAGAATGATCCCGGAGCCTTATGGGAGAAATCTCGGGGTGGAGGTAATGTTGACACAGTGTATTGCAGCTGTGCTCAAAGCAACTCTGGGGTGTGTGTTTGTTTAGGATGATGAAGGAGGTTGTGAGGGAAGATGAAAGCCTTGCTTGTTTGCACTGGGAGGGAGGAAGGAATGACATTTCCTTTTTTGTTAAGGTGACTTTCAGCAAAAGGAGGGGGCGTGGAGTTGGCAGATTGAGTCTTATCACCATTTTCATTCAGATATTTGTTAGGTTGAAATACTGTAATTTTGAATTTGAAAATTATAATATGATTTATGTGTACAAGACGATGATATAATATTTGCATATAATATTGAATGAATAAATAAAAGTAATTGCCCATCATCTCAAACATTTGATATTTGATTGTTTTGTTTGTGTGTGTGTATGTATGTGTGTGTGTGTGTGTGTGTGTGTGTGTGTGTGTGTGTGCACGCGCGTGTGTATATGTGCCATCTGAAATTGACTCTGAGTGGCAGACACTGTGATGCTTCTTATTCCTTTACAGGAACCATGATGGCAATTCACCTAAAGACCTAATTCATGCTTCCTGTGAGAGCTTTCATGGTGTTGACTCTGATCTTCTCATTTTCTGGCCCCCTTACCCCCAGAAACATAAAAATGTACCCTCTGCTTTTTACGTCTTTTTTTTAAATAACTTCTGCACATACATTAGAACATACAAAATGGATCCTTCTTTCCTGGATTATTTCAATTAGTCCAAGATTCTCCAAAGCCATCCAATTTTTATAAGAGACATTTTTTCCATTTTAAAGGTTGAATGCTGTTCCATTGTATACATTTATGTTTTCTTTCTCAGTTCATCCCTTGACAGACACTTTGGGTGATGCTGTAATCAAGCTGTTATGAATAGTACAGATTATGGTTGGCATAATTATTTCGTTTTTTTCGATATATAGACAAAGGGAAATCTCTGGGGTCATGTGACTAGTTAGTTATACTGGTACAAAAGTTTAAGTTCAATGTTTTTATGTAGGTGATCTTTCAATCTTGAAAGTGTTTCCCTGAACTCTACACCTCCTTCTCCCATTTTCTTTCCTTTCCCCTTTTACTGATTTTTCTTTTTTCATCCTGTCTCCTTGAATTAGTCAGTGTTCTCTTAAGAAACAGAAATAATTTATTTTATATTTGGCACTTGTTTAATTGGCTTATATGATGTAGTCCAAGTAGTTCACAAATGGCTATCTCATGGTTTTAAGACTAAGAATCTGGTAACTGTTCAGTCTGTGAGGCAGAGTATCCCAGTAGTTCAAATTTGGCACTGGAGTCTGGAGGAGTCCTGGAGAACTAATAGAGTCAGTAAATTGGAATCCTGAAGAAGTTGGATAGATGGACTTGTCTATGAGAGTCAAAACAAGCAAAGTTTCCTTCTTTCATGTTCTTTTGTGTAGACTACCACCAGAAGGTGTGGCTCAGATTTAGGGTAATTTTCCTGTTTCAAATAATCTGATACAATATATCACCAGAGTACCCAGCAACTTGGGTTTTAGTTAATCCTAGGTGTACTCAAGTTAACAACCAAGATTAGCCCTCACACTCTTCTTTTTCTGCCTCAAATCCTTCCTCTTCCTTTATTTTCTCCTTTTCTACCTTCTTTTCTCCATCTCCTTACTATGCTTGGAAGAACCATGTGCTTACTACACAATAGCTACATCACCATATTATAATCTCAGTTCAGATAGCTAAATTCTTGCTATACTCTGACATGGCAGATGTGACAGATCTTCCCAGAATCTTAGTATAAGGGCACTTCTGGCCTTATCTAGTCACCTATGGATACCCACCTCCACTTTCCTATATCATCTCACTTAAAGTTGGATTTCAACAATATAATAGGATGAAAGCATAATCACTCAATCATGAATGCTTCCCGATTGATAATATACATCACACCACACCAGTTGACATGCCAAGGTAGGTGAGAGAAAGCTCACAAGGCTCCACACCTAGATGAAGTTACATGCAGTCAACGGAAACTGGGGAGGAAAAATCAGTTGTCTCCAGTAGCAATCCTCCTGACTGCTTAACCACTCTCAAGAAGTCTGCTATAAATACACACACACACACACACACACACACACACACACACACACACGGGGGGGAGGGGAGTGCAATCCCTGACGTATCAATCTCAAGTAGACATCTCTAAACACACAGAGATAGAGGTGGTAGGAGGGAGAGAGAGAGAGATGTTCTTAGATCAACAATGGCTAATTATAGAAGAAAAGATCACAAATCCAAGACATGAGGGTATGGGAAGAAGCTGGAGAGGGGAGCAAAGGGTGGCAATGATGTAAACACGGTGTACTCATATATGAAATTCTGAAAAATTAAAAATTTATAGAGAGAACTCATTTCTACTCTAGCATCACCATTTAGCATTTCAAGTACAGACAATTGAGGAGTACAAGATATTGAATAAATTAATTTGAAGTTGTCTCATATAGTATTCTGGAGTTTTGTCTTCTGTCACAGATTCATGCTTACCAACAATGTAATATTTTCAGTCATCTTCTTATATATTCAGTGTCTTATACAACCTATAATCCTGGGAAAGGTAAAAATAAAATTCCACTGGGACTAAACTGGTTGTATCTGTTTTGGGTAAAGTTTTACTTGAGAAATGCTTATTGGGAGATAAAGTAATACACCATACACACAAATGGCAATACTACCTTTCTAATTCCCAAAGAGCTTGGCTATCTATCCACTTGAAGCTGTGAAACAAATAGCCCAAACTTAAATCATTCCATCACTCACAGAACACATATTGAGTGCTTGCTACAGGCTGGAAATCAGGGTAAGAGGTGAAGACTCACAAATGTGATTAACTCATGAGTTTCTCTAGTTTCAGGTCTATGGGGCGAAGGGAGTCAGACACTTGTGCAAAAGTAACAAAAGTTGGGAAGTTTTAAAAGACAGTCACAAAGTGCTATGATATGTTTGACAGAGAGAGTAGTTTTTTAGAAAAGGAAAACTAATTGGTTCTTGCAAATATACATGTTCTAATTTGCATTTTGTTGGTGTGATAAACACTATGACCAAAAGCAACTTGGTAGAGGAGAAGGTTTATTTCATATTTCAATTCCAGATAATATTTCATTACTGAGGGAAGTCAAGAGAGAAATTCAAGCAGGAGCAGTAATGGCAAACATAGAGGAATGCTGCTTTTTGACTTTCTCCCCAGCTAGCCCTCTTATATAGTCAGGGCTCCCGCCAAGGGATGGTACTGCCAACAGTGGGCTGGACCCTCTTAAATCAATTATCAATCAAAAGCATCCCCACAGATATGCCCACAGGCCAATCACATTAAATAAATCCCCTAATTGAGTCTCCCTCAGATAGCTCTGGAACGATGCAGTTAACAAGTGCTGCTAACTTGAGTACTCAAGAGAATCACAGTTCATCTGGCTACTGATATATCACAAACTAATTGACTACGAGTGAAGGAGTGGAAGGAAAGTAATTGTAGAGAAAGCAAATAACATCAATGTGGTTAGAAATGCCTGTGTGTATTTATACTAACATTGGGAAGGAAATGGGCAGAGCATTAAGAAACAGACATATAACTGAGAACAGGGTATCGAATGACACACAAGCATTTGCCACTTAAAATGAAAGTAGATTTTCTGATACAACATAATGCATTAAATCATACATTTTATAGTCGTCAAGTTTGTGGTGTGTGTGTGTGTGTGTGTGTGTGTGTGTGTGTGTGTGTGTGTGTGTGAACGTTCCAATGTGTGTCCACTAGGTCTATGGTCCCCATATAAATGCCTCCTTTCCCATCATTCCTGTGTCCTTCCATGGTATTTGGCCACAACCTATGTAATGTAATCTCCCCCAGGATGGGTGTCATATCTGGTTTGTTTGCCAAGAGCCTAATTTATATTATCTTTAACACTCTAGTTATGCCCTATGATTACCAGTGAAGGTAAAACAAAGCATGATGGCTACTGCTAACTTTGAACTTTATCAATGAGATACATGATTTGGTATGTATGAAGGTGGAGCCAGCCTCTGCATTTCCTTCCAATCAAGCAGTTGTGAAGGAAAGATTATAGCAGAGATGCTTCTTGAGCACAAAGAGCCCTTGTGATACTTAAAATTAGCTATCACTCAGATTGCATTGAAAGATGCCTGAGAGATGAACAAAGCACAGCTCTGTGTGTGGATAGGCAATTCCAGAAGCAGTTAGATCACAGGGCTTCTGATCTTACTCAGTGGTTTAAATTATTGATAGGAGTAAAATTGTGGGCAAGGATGGTACAGTTACTAAAACATCTCCACCTTTAAAAAGAAGTCAAGAACTTTGCATCTGAACAATAGGAAAAGTACCTTGAGGACAGTTCAATAGTTTCCTGGTATCCCACCACCATCCATTCCAGCCTCCAGGGTATACAACTGCTGTTGGAAAGATTTTTCCTGTCAGAAGAAAAAGGCAGGATAACTGCTCACCAAACATAATCTACAGAAGAATTTAGCCAGGTTTAGCCAACCATGTACTCACAGATGTGCTATGTTTAAAGAGAATCTGAATATTGCTACCTTGGCATTATTCACATGGTGCTAATTTGAAAGCAAAGAGAAAGCGAGCGTTATGCAAGGGATCATGGCCACCTAAAATGAGATCTTACAGGAAGGCTCAGAAGGCCACACCATACATGACAGAGTCATGATCCTGCAAGAAGCTTCTGAGATGGCCCTAACTAAATATGAGAATCAAAGATACTGAAAATGCCAAGAACATACATAGATCATCTCTCAAGCAAAGTTATAGTTATAAATGCAACCAAGCCAAGACGGAGACCAGACAAGTAGATACTTGTAAAGATATAGGGATGGGTACACTCAAGAATGTTGGAGCTCAAAGATACCAGCACATGCTCAACCTAAGTGGAGCACAATCTTGGTATGAGTCTTGTTGGTCTTTACTTCCTTGCTGGTCTCCCATTCCTTTTTTTTTTTTTTTTTTTTGAGGGGTGGTTTTTCTTTTTTCTTTTTCCTACTTTATTTTTTTATTTTTATTTTATATATCAATCCCAGTTCCCTCTCCCTCCCTCCCTCCTTCCCTTTCTCCCTCCCTCTTTTCCTCTCTCCCACCTTCCCATGCCACCAAATTACCCTGAGAGGGGTGGTTTGTCAAGCAAGGTTTCTCCCTGTAGCCCTAGCTATCCTGAACCTTACTTTGTAGGCCAGGCTGACCTTGAATTCACAGAGTTCAACCTGCTTCTCCCTCCTAAGTGCTCTGATTAATGGCTTGCACTAGCCCCACCTGGATTCCCATTTTTATTTTTTAAAAATGAAAGTATTAGTATTTGTTCTCTGCCACCATACATTACAAGTATGTGAACTGTTCTTGATTTTGGCAAAGGACTGACAGCTAAGAGTTTGCCTTGAGACTCAGTAGACTCTGAACTTGGACATTTGGAAAATATTGAGGCTGGTCGGAGCCTCCTGAGGTCTGGGGACTGCATGTAGGGGAGCCCATCCCCACGGACTGGCCTTTCCCGAGTCTGCCAGCATACTGGTCCCTCCTCTGCCCAAGGAGGGAGCCCGCCTTCAGGTGCCCTGCTCAGAACCTCCAGAGGAGGTTCTGTCCTCCTCCTGGCCTGTCCCCGCCTACTGGCCTTCCCAGAGGCTGCCAGTGTCCTGGTTTCACCTCCAACCATGGTAGGGGATAAGCTTGGGCTTGTTTTCAGCCTGCCTTCCTGTGCCCTCCTCGGAGCCTCCTGAGAACTGGAGACTGGGCACAGAGTAACCCATCCCAGCAGACCAGCCCATCCAGAGTCTACCAATGCCCTGGTCCCAAATCTACCCACTGGACTAGGAGAACCATCAGAGTATTGGATCTGCTTGCACCCACCAGAAGAAAACATTGATCCCCTACCCACCAAGAGAGGAAGAAAGCGAACCTGTATGCACTGGAAGAAGGGATGGGTAGGCTACAGAATAAGAACACAGCCAACAACAGAAAGATGAATATTTCATCTACACCAGCTCCACACAAGCAAGACTTGAACATCCCAACACAGATGAAGCAGAAGAGAACGACCCAAAAACAACTTCATGAAGATGATAGAGACCCTAACAGAGGAAATGAAAAAAATCTTTTAAGGAAATGGAAGAAAAAACAAACCAAAAATGGAAGAAATCAACAAATCTCTTAACGAAAGCAGAGAAAGCCAAGGGAAAAAAATCAGACAGATGAAGGAAACAATTCAAACAGTTGATGACCTGAAAACTGAATAGAGACAAAAAAGAAAACACACACTGAGGGAATGCTGGAAATAGAAAAGCTGGGTAAATGATCAGGAACTACAGATGCAAGCATAACCAACAGAATACAAGAGATATAAGAGAGAATCTCAGGCATTGAAGATACAATAGGAGAAATAGATTCATCAAACAAAGAATCCAACAAATACCTAACACAAAATATCCAGGAAATATGGGACACTGTGAAAAGGCCAAACCTAAGAATAATAGATATAGAAGAAGGTGAAGTAACCTGCCGACTTGGAGATGTGGTCACTGTCATTGCCAGCTCTCTTATACACCATTCAGTTGTTAGCAGAGCTCTTAAAAAGCCTTGAGGTTTTTTGCTGCTTATGCTGAGTCAGGAAACCCCCCTTAAAGAAGCCAAGCAAATCTCTGTTCATTTCTAGCAAAACAGAGTCCAACTGAGAAAAATGCTGTTACCAAGAAGCCTTGCTTGTCTATCTCTATTCTTTTGTTTCTAAAATGCTTTTTTTAAAGCTTTTATTGAGTTTTAAGTGGAAGTTCTTATTAGCCACGTGGGCACCAGTTTGGTATGAGTAGTTCCCCCCCTCGGGTCTGGTCCTAATACCGCACCAGCCCCAAATAACACACAGAGATGCTGTATTAGGTATAATTCAGTTGGCCTGCTACTAGCATTTCTTATCAGCTAGCTCTGTCTTAAATATTAACCCATTTCTATTAATCTAAGTACTTCCACATGGTCTCATCTTACCAGAGAGAGTGGCCAGCATTCTCTGTCAGTCCACCATCTTGAATCTCCTCCCTCCTACTCTCTCTCTCCTCCTTGTCTTCTAGTCCCGCCTATCTTGCTTTGCTATTGGCCAACAGTGCTTTATTCATTAACCAATAAGAGAAACATATTTATAGAATGACATATCCCATCACAACTCAAAATTAAATTAAGAACAGATAAGTAATTTAAATAGACATATAACCCCTAATGAAATAGAAGCAGTCATTGAAAGCCTCCCAACCAAAATAGGCCCAGGGCCAGATGGCTTCAGTGCAGAATTCTACCAGAAATTAAAAGAACAGCTAATAACAATATTCCCCAAAGTTTCCCACAAAATAGAAGCAGAAGGGTCATTGACAAACTCTTTTTACAAGGCTACAATTACTTTAGTACAAAAACCACACAAAGATACCACTAAGAAAGAGAACTAAAGACCAATATCCCTAATGAACACTGATGCAAAAATATGCAGTAAAATGCTGGTAAATCAAATCCAAGAACACATCAGAGAAATCATTCAACATGACCAAGTAGGCTTCATCCTAGGGATGCAGGGATGGTTCAACATATGAAAATCTATCAATGTAATTCATCATATAAACAAACTGAAAAAGAAAAACCACATGATCATTTTTCATTAGATGCCTTTGACAAAATCCAACACTCCTTCATGATTGCAGTATTGGAGAGATCAGGGATAACAAGAACATACCTAAACATAATAAAAGCAAATCAACAGCCAGCATCAAGCTAAATAGAGAGAAACTCACTGCAATCCATCTGAAATCAGGAACAAGACAAGGCTGTTCACTCTCTCCATATCTCTTTAATATTGTACTTGAAGTTCTAGCTAAAGCGGACAACAAAAGGAGATCAAGGGGATCCAAATTGGAAAGGAAGAAGTCAAACTCTCATTATTTGCAGATGATATGATAGTTTACTTGTGACCCTAAAAACTTTATCAGGGAACTCCTACAGCTGATAAACACCTTCAGCAAAGCCGCAGGATACAAGATTAACTCAAAGAAATCAGTAGCCCTACTATATACAGACAATAAAGGGGCTGAGAAAGAAATCAGAGAAACATCACACTTTAAAATAGCCACAAACAACATAAAATATCTTGGGGTAATGCTAACCAAACAAGTGAAAGACCTATAAAATAAGAACTTTGCATCTTTAAAGAAAGAAATTAAAGAAGATATCAGAAAATGGAAAGATCTCCCATGCTCTTAGATAGGTAGGATCAACATAGTAAAAATGGCAAACTTGTCAAAGGCAATCTACAGATTCAATGTAAACCCCATCAAAATCCCAGCACAATTCTTTACTGACCTTGAAAAGATAATACCTGTGATTTGCTGATCAATTTTATTTGATGATTTGTAGCTGATGGAAGCATAAGCAGACACCCACAGCTAAACACTAGCAGAACTCCTGGAATCCGTTGCAGAGAGGGAGGAGTGATGAGCAAAGAGGTCAAGACCAGGCTGGAGAAATCCATATAATCAGCTGACCTGACAAGGGGGAGCTCATGCACCCCAGTCTGATAGCTGGGAAACCAGCATAGGACTGACCCAGACTCCCTGAACATGGGTGTTAGTTGGGAGGACTTGGCAGTCTATGGGTCCTCTGGTAGTGGATCATTATTTATCCCTAGTATATGAATGGACTTTGGGAGCCCATTCCACATACAGGTATACTCCCTCAGCCTAGACACATGGGGGAGGGCCTAGGCCCTGCTCCAAATGATATAATAGACTGAAGACTCCCCATGGAAGGTGTCATCCTCCCTGGGGAGCAGAAAGGGGATGATCTGGGATTTCGTGAGGGGGGTGATAGGGGAAGATAGGAGAGTACAGGAACTGGGATTGACAGGTAAAACAAGCTTGTATCAAATTTAAATTAAAAAATATTATCATTTCTAAAAACGAAAGTGCATACAATGTAACAAAGCCTATTCTATGTCAGATGTCAGTCTGAGACATGGAAGGGAAGTTAAACAGAATCCTGACAATTCAGTACTAAGTGTTATCAGAAGCACAAACTGTTCCTAAGTGTTTGTATTGCACACAGAAAGCCTCCACAGAAAGAGTGGGAGCTGATGGCCTACCTCCATGTGGGCCCTAGTGTAGAGGAGTGTTATTATTGGAGTTTGTGTACTACTGTCAGGGAGCAATGAGACACAAGTAGGGTAGAGTGTAGTTAGGTGAATAAAAGAAATATGGGCTTGTTGGCTATACTCCATCCTAGGCCTGCATCTAAATGTTAAAGCAAGATGAGCTTCAAAACTATGGGGACCACTGTGCTCAGGTCATGAGCTGTGTTGCCTAACAAAGGAGGGAAGTAGGTATAAACTAGCTATTTATCATAAATATATTTGGGTTAGATAAAAGTCAGCTGGGGATCAGATTTCAATTGATGGTTAAATACTTTTTTAAATTTGTCTATCTTTTTTCATTACAGATGTCCGTGTGTAATGTCCCATTATGGATTTGAAATACTTAGTTCTTGGACCAGGTTGCATTTGTATATCTGGAACAGAAATTTGTGGGGAAGATACCTGTTTGCCTCAAAGACAAATTCTACAGTGTAGGTGAATGTATTCAATCTGCTGTGTACTCCTTTTCTAGCAAGTGTTCTATAAATAGTTCATCATTTGGAAGCACCATTTGTTAAGAATCTTGACACTTTAAAAAGTCTTGGATCACTGTGATATACAGCATTCGTGTGTGCTTTCCCTCCCCATTGTCCTTCCTTTCTCTGCTAAGCTCCTTCCTGAAGACCCACTGACATTGTGTGTGAACTCACAAGTTACACTGACAGTATCTCTTAACAAACGGGTAGCTAGACGGCAGTAGACGTTGTCTCAAGACTACAAAAGTGATTGTAGAATTTGGCTTTTATGATAGCTACTTTCAGTCCCAATCTACCTTCTCCCCCTCCCCAACTTCCTGAGAAGTAGAATTTAGAACCTACAGGAATGCAGCTAGGTTACGTAGTAACCCCTCCTTATACAGTTAACTCCTGAGACCTCTTTCCTTGCTAACAACCTACTTATCTCTACCTGCACTTCCTCTTAGCAGATATTGAACTCACCTTCAGTGACCTATGATGAAGAACACCAGTTGGCTGGGTTATCAGACAACGACCTCCCATTGGTTATCCACTTTATTGCCTAGTCTTTTGGGCCCCTTTGTGGGTCTTATATTGCTTTTTTCTTTTGGCCTATGGGCCCTTAGGCCTTTGACAGATTTTATCAAGCAACAGGTAGATAGCCTTGCCACAAAGCCAATTCAAATCCACTACCAGGGGCTGGCCTTAAGTGATGGTGAGAGGAAAGGGACATTCGCCTAAGACTCCTAGTTCCCACTTAGCTTAAACAGACACAATTCCTCCCCAGGTCAAAACAGCCTTTGGACAAAGACCCTTGAGCAGCCCCAGCTGGGGACCTAGAAAGGCCCTCTCTCCCATAAAAAGGAGGACCTGTCTCTGCTGGCCTTTCTGATGCTCCACCCCCCCAAGACAGGAACTTTGATGGCTGACAAAGATATCCAAAGACAGAGTATGGGTGAGAGGCCCTCAGAATGATCCTAAGACAGTCACCATCAGCCCTAAGGTCCTCTTGGAGAAACATCTCAGCTGCTCCTGAGGGAGAGATGTTGGAGACAATCACCATTCTCACAACCTCAGGTCTCTGAGATAGAAAATTACTGCCTCTTAAAGAAATAAACAGAATGGTCAGCAGAGCATTCCAAGGTACAGGCTTGCAGTTTAACAGCCAGCTAAAGAATAACTAACCAGCTCACGGCTATCTCTCTGCTGCAATTTACAGCCAAGTATAGGTTAGCTAAACAATTTAGGGTATTCCTTCTACTGACCTTCTCACTCTGTCTACGTGCCAGTGTCCATGCCCTGCTTATGTGCAAACCCTGCTCACATCCTGCCCACGGTCCTATATAAGGCTCCCCTGAGAAAATAAAATTTGTAAGCTTGATCAGAAAAAAAAAACGAATTTGGCTTTTATTCTGACACAGTATGTCTTTGGGTAGAGATTCCATAAGCCCCATTTTCCTATCAGAAGCCTGCAGGTCAACATCTGGGCTCCACAAATAGGGTGCATAAGTAGAGGCTAAAGCCTTACTACCTGCTGGTTATCATTCAGTGCAACTCATTTCCCTCTTCCTGCTGCTTCCTACCACCTTTGACCTCAGCGGAAATCTGTGGGTCACTTTGATTCCCCTGATTTTTTTAATTTTATCATTATTAATTGAATTTATTTATTATACATGCTAACTGAATTTTCCCTCACATCCTTATTCTTTTCTCCTCCATTTATGTTCAGAAAAGGACATACCACCCATGGATGTCAACTAAAATGGCATATCAGGTTGCAGTAATACTAAGCAACTCCCCATGTACTGAGGTTGGACAAGGTGACCCAGTATGAGGAACAGGGTCCCAAAAGCCAGCCAATAAGTCAGAGGCAGTCCCTGTTCCCACTGTTAGGAGTCCCACAGGTAAACCAAGCTACTACCTGCCATATATATGGAGAGGGCCTAGGTCAGTCCCATGCAGGCTTCCTGGTTGTTGGTTCAAATTCTCAGTGAGTCCCTGTGAGCTTGAGTTACTTGATTCTTTGGCTTTTCTTGTGATTCTCTTGACCCCTTTGGCTCCTTCCATACTTCCTCTCCCACTTCCACAAGATTCCCTGAATAGTGTCTAATGTTTGGCTGTGGGTCTCTGCATTTGTTTCCATAAGTTGCTGGATGAAGCCTCTTGGATGACAACTGGTCCAGGCACCAATCTATGCATATAAAAGAGTATCATAGGCATCATTACATTGATTTTTTTCAGTTTGTATTTGGTTCTATCCTAGGTCTCTGGGCTATCCAGGCTCTGGATTGTGGAACTCTAGATAGTTGCAGGGACTCCACTCTTCTTACATCTGTAATCAGCACAAAAGACTTACCTGACACAGAGCTCTGTCCTATCCTCTTCCACCAGCACTGCAATATTCACAGAATCCTCTGACACAGGAGCCTTTTATCCTGACTCTTTGTGCTGAACTAGTAGGCATCCTTGGGCATATATAGGCCCAGGTTGAGCCACAGATCCAGCCCAAGGCCAGGTTCAGGACAAGAGTCATGTAAATCTCAAGTTCAGGCCCAAGAATCTGTGTCAGCACTGGCCTTCACATTTACAGAAAGTACCTATTACATTCAGCTTCTAGGACATCTGCAACTCAATAGAGAACTATATCATAAGTTGCCATAGTGGAATCAAATTTAGAGATCTAGTTATTGTCCTAGATGCAGTAGAGAGCATCAGATCCAGAAATTTTAAAAGGGAACCAAATATCCAGAAATTACAGGCTTCCATCCCCCTATCTTGGATCACCACTAGGCCCTGCATCTTTCCTCTGGGGTTCCAACATCCAAGTCCTCTTCCACATCCTCAAGCCACACCTTCCTCATTCTCCAAGACTTCTTTAGCCTATGACCTCTAACATTTCACAATCTGTGACTTACTTGCCCTGATCCCTAATGACTTCTTATTTGTGTCAATACCAGAACCTTGGCCCTTCCCATCACCACTTCCAGCCACCCCAATCAACTCCTGCAAGGTTGAGCTGGCCTCTTGGTTCCTGTCTCAAACCCTTACAGCAGATAGATGGGCTACCCAGGGGATAAGGTTCGGTCAGAGAAATGACAAATGTGAAAGAGACCATTTCCACTGACAACATACTGCCTGATGAGCTGACTAGCTCTGAGAGAAAACTGGGCAGTGGGTACTAAATTTTAGTAAGGAGACTGGAGAGAACATGATAGCTAAGTGAGCAAGGGTCTATTTTGGTACTTGAGTACCACAGAAAGAACAGTGCCCTTTGACCTCCATGAGTAGACACCCACACAAACACACAGTAGATGATGGATACATGATAGATAGGTAGATAGATAGACAGATAGATAGATAGATAGATGTAGATAGATAGACAGACAGACAGACAGACAAACAGATAGATAGATAGATAGATAGATAGATAGATAGATAGATAGATGTAGATAGATAGACAGACAGACAGACAGACAAACAGATAGATAGATAGATAGATAGATAGATAGATAGATAGATAGATAGATAGATAGATGATAGGATGTAATTTTTAAGTGTTGTATGTCTCAGACTTCAGCAGTAATAAAAAGCCCTCCTACCCACCCAAAGACAGTAAGAATTCAGGTCATTTAACATGGATAAAGCTACCTAAAAAAATGGATGCTCTCAAGACTGTTGAAGAGGTAGTAAATGGCATACCCCAGAAGGTAGTTAATGCATTTTGCTGATTCAGTTCACACTTCCAAATAGTGAGAAAATAAATAATTTTTAAAACAAATTGAAAGCATTGTATTATCAAAAGAGCTAGATAACTGTAATGGACATGAAATTGGAAAGGTTACTAAGGTGCTTGTGCAGCAACACATCAAGACCTTTTGTTGATTCAAAGCATAATTAATACTCAAAATGTGAGTCTAAGATGTATGAAGAAATCCACTTCTATTCTATATCATCCTATAAAATTTGTAACACTAAAATTAGCTTTTGAAAAACATATCAAGTAAAAGATTTCAAATATTATGTTTAGGAAATATAATACCATTAAGTCCTATCAACTTAAGCAGGGAATATTTTCCTTTCATTAAGATAAACAAATTTCAATATTTTTGTCTCTCTCTGGTACAGTTTCAAAACTAAAACATGGTGATATGATAATTCATCAGTTTAAATATATAACACAATATAGAAAATCTCAAATCCAAAATGTGCCCACAAAGGCTGCAAATCCAAGAAAGAATTGTCATATGAGACTAGAGATGGCCTTAGCAACTATTCTCTGATGTGTTATAGGAGACATTACTTATATCTAGACCTCAGTTTTACCATCCATGAAGTTAGGGAAATGATTAACTTGTTACCTCAAGATGGCTTTCAGAATCAAATCAAATAGTGGTGTGTAAACAGCACATTGTGAAATGTTATACGTGCAAATTATTGTCTCAGTAATATTTTCCTTATCTTTGAATTATTGGAGTGATGCTATCAAGCAATTTCTTGGACTTTCAGAGGGCATTGTAATTTGTTTCTGAAAAAATGAGCTTTTTCCCCAACACATGGGATTAGATATTGCCTCACTGCCTGGGTTTATACTCTGCCTTCAGTCAATTCAGTGAAATAAGTAGATGGAAAGAGATAAGATTGTATTTGTGATATTAAGCATGTGATGAAAATGGTGTCCTACTTTTACTTGACTTAATGTTTCTCAGTGTGTCATTTTGAATTTTTATGTTGCAAAAATCTAACAACACTTTCACTTTCGTGCTTTTTACTAGTATATATTCACCATATACAGTAATGGCTTTCATAAGGACGTTTTCATACAAGTACACTGTGTACTTCGATCATGTTGTTTCCCCCCATAACTCTTCCCCTCTTTTTAAATTTTTTTATTATTCAATATTTTTTCTTAGTTTACATATCAATCCCAGTTCCCTCCCATCCTCCAATGCTTCCCAACAACCCCCCTCATCCCATGCCCCCCATCCACTCCCCAGGGAGGGTGAGGCCTTCCATGAGGGATCATCAAAATCTGTCAAGTCATTTGGGGAGAGCCTAGGCCCTCCCTCCTGCCTCTAGGTTAAAGGAGTATCCCTCCATGGGGAATGGGCTCCTGAAGTCTGTTCATGCACTAGGGATACATCCTCTTTCCACTGCCAGAGGTCCAATAGACTGCCTGACACCTATGTTCAGGGAATCTGGGTCAGTCCAATGCTGGATTCCCAGCTATCAGTCTGGGGTCCATGAGTTCCCCCTTGTTCAGGTCAGCTGTCTCTGTGGATTTCTCCAACTTTCCCCATCTTTTGTTCTCACCTACTCAACCCTGTACTTCCACTTTATTCCCCTAAATAGCTTCCTTTTTACTTTCATGTTACATGTACATATTTTATGTGTTTATATAAAATCTAGCCTCCACAAATGAAATAAAACATACGATATTTGTCTTTCTGAGTCTAACTTAAATCACGTATTATGACTATCTTTTTCTTCCAAATGACACAGCTTCATTTTTTGTGGCTTAATAGAGGTTGCATTGTATATATGCACCAGAATTTTTCTTTTACCTATCTTCTTCTGATGAACTAGGCTGGCTCCATAGTGTGGCTATCGTGAATAATGCTACAGTAAACATGTATGTGAAAGTATCTCTGAAATATCCATGAGAGGCACAGTTAACTCATATGGAATATCTATTTTTTCATGTTTTGAAACCTCCATGCTGATTGCCACTGTGGCTGGATTAATGCACATTCCCACCAACATTCTTCTTTCCACAAATGCTCATCAGCATTTGCTGCCATTTGTTTTGCTAATGTCCACCACTCTGAACGAAGAGAAAGGAAGCATCAATGTAGTTCTTATTTGCACTACATATTGCTTGACCATTTGTACTTCATCTTTTGAAAACTATAACAGTACCCATTTGTAAATATGGTTGTTAGAATTCTTGGTATTTATCTTTCTGTGGTCTTTATATATTTTAGATATTATTCCTCTGCAGTTGTAGCTTCATTCCAACTTTGCAATATTTTTCTCTTATCCATCCAGCAAAAAATCTGTTATTTTGTTTTGGTGTGATCTCTGAACACTAACATTAAATTTCTTAATCCATAGTGTGACAGTGCAGTTTCAGCTGACTTTTATTTTAAGCAGCTCACCTATGGTACAATTTGTTTAGTCATTCTTCCCCTGTATATTGATGTCCAGCCATGTTCTTTTTAGCACTTTCTATAAAAGTAGATGTAATGCAAGAGGAAATTCATATTATGCTCAAATTTCAGGGCTGAAATGGGTACTTATATGTCTAGTCTAAGCCCATTCTTTTATCAGTTGAAAAACTAAGGTATAAATGAATTTCTTAATTTGGTCAAAGTTATGCTACTTAATGAAAGAGCAGGGCTAGAACTCAAATGTTTCCACCTTTAATCTGAGGTGGAGACGTGCCTGCTTCTTGTGCACACAACACTAGCAGGTCCCTGACAACCCAAACACATTTAATCAGAGAGGTAAGTGACCATGAATTCAGTGTTTGATACTGGAGGTCAGTCTTTCATCCTGGTTCCTAATCAATCAGCCAGAACTTTCTAACACCTACATGTAGCAGCTCAGGCCAGACCTTCCCAGAGATGGATGAGTAGGTACAACTATATTGGATATAGCAAACTCACAGATTGACTGGGAGAAAGGAGTGCATATTGAAGATGGGGAAAGAAGAAAAAGAAGCTCTTGACAGGTAGTACTAAGTTGGCACTCACACCTCGACCATATCATTTGCCCAATAGACAAAATAACTTCTTGCAATATCTACAATAACAAGAGCACTCTGTATTCATGAGAAATGAACACTAGATAAAACCTATTTAAGAAATTTTAAAATAAGGAGATGAAGCCCTAAACTTCTTCCTCTTTTGACTAAAGTATCTACCACTATCCTAGTTATGATCCCTTCTCTGTAGACAAGATTTGTTGAATTATCATTCAGAATTGCCCTTACTTCCTGAAATTGTTTATTCTAAAACAAGTACATAGCATGTGTCCTCTCTTAAAGCAATGAACAATAAATCCAAACTTAAACTACAGATATAATACTGGTAGTGTTTGGCAGAAGGGCAATTATAAGGTAAACATTTCTGTCATTAGCCTGTAACATATTAATTGATTCAGTCAAGTGAATTAGGAGGCAACATAATTGATGAGCTATTCCTAACACAACCTTCCCAGAGGATGGAAGCTTTTCAATGACCCTATGATACATGTACCATTACAGATGGTTGCCTACTTGTCATGACTTGATTTAGAGTTTTGAACTTTTTTCAAAAGTGATGCATATTCAGTGGGAATCATTCTTTGAATTTTGAATTTTGACCTTCTTCTTGGCTACCAAGGTGCATTAATATATATTCTCCTTGCTGAGTGATGGCAGTGATCCATAACTATGAGTCAGTCATGTGATTATGGTAGTAAAACAAGATGTACTCTTGCACTGTATGGCTAACCTACAGTATCCATTATGTTAGGTCTTGCTGAGAGCCAGCCCCAGTGGTGGACCCCAGCAGAGGATGTAAGGAAAAAGTGAGAGACAGGGTGAGCCAGGCTATGATGGTCAGGAGAATCTTGCAGCCTGACTAGCAGACAGAGTGCTTCTTTATTTATACAGAATTTAGCAAACAGGCACACATTCATGTTGTTCCAAAACATAGATCATATCATTTTTATTTTTGGACATGTTTCACTTCCTCTTGCTCATCCTTTAGTCATCATTAATAAATTATGACAGAATAGAGTTATCATTTCCAATCATTTTCCCTCAAGTTTTGACATAATTAATAAACAGTTATCAGTTTTTACTCATTAACCTTACAACCCAGTTCTTAAGAATCTAGAGGCATGTGACAGCCTGTTCTCAGGCTAGTAACTTTTGTGGCTACAAGGACATTAGACCAAAGCAAAATCTCCAAGACATGCCAGGCATATTGCCATGTCAAAGCAGTGTACTATTAACTCTTAATGGCCAGAGTGCCCATGAAATATCATCAGGCCAAAGCTGCTGTAGTTATTATTCAAATTCTGACATAATAAAATGTTTATATTTTGTATCTTCACATAATTTGTCTCTATGACTAATCCTGGCATTCTGTTGTTCCTTGGTCATATGACACTGTGGTGACTCTGTGTGCTAACTTTTCTAAGCAGGGAAGTTGCTAACATTTTATTCTTTTATCATCTTTTTACATCATTTTTGCACATCAATATGAGTCTCTGTGGTAGGGCCGAGGTAACTTCAGTTAATCTAACTTTGTTGCTGTATATGCCATGTAATTGTCTGAGTGTAGAGTGAGAAGAGGCTTACAATCCGAACTGTGTCCAACTCCTGTAGCTCACCAAATCTTGTTGACCATTTTAAGTTTACTTTGATTATCTTGTTTCCTAAGTCAGTACAAGGACAGATGTTTCAAGAACATTCCATAAACTTATAAAGACACCTCTGGCTTCTTTATGTGTGTCACAATCTCCAAGGCATAAGGAAGGCCATCAAGTAGATAAGGATATTTCCCTAAAAGCAGGAGGGATAGTATATTCAGAACTTTCCTGGGGAAGCGTAGAAGCAATATTCCTGGGAGAAGTCATAAATGTTCATACAAAATTTTCCATCATTATAATATCCCTCAAATGTACAAATATTAAAAGTCATCTAAATATACAACAGGTGGAGATGAAAACCAAAGGTGGCACGGTGGCTATCACGTGGCTCAGCTTTGCTGGATCTTTGTCAAACAGCTGTGCAAGCCTTATGCCTTTTGCCATTCCCATTAAATATGGCTTACCAAGAGCTCTTAAACATAAATATTAATTATAATTTTCAGATTATGTAGGTTGACTACGACATAAACCCATTCTGAGTTGAGAAGTGCTGCATATGTCTTTTGAAACGTTGAAATAAAAGCAGATTTAATTACCTTTATAAAAATTCAGAATTAGTAAGACATAGGGTCTGATATAATGAAACAAAAATTACTCTTAAATCCAGGATTGGTAGATCATGCTTATAAATCCTAGCATTTTTGGGGCCTTCACTGTAGAAACAACAATGAGGGCATTGGAGATATAACTAAGAAGTTAAGGGTGCTTCCTACTGTTCCAGAAGACTTTAACTCACATAGGACAGTGTTACAAGAACTTTCCTACCGGCCTGGTCCCAGAGCCTCATCAATCCCAAAATAACACAGAGACTCTATTAGTTATAAAGCTGTTGGTCTGTTACCCTCGTTTCTTATCAGCTATCTCTGTCTTTGTCTCATTGTCATGAAAAACCGTAAACCATTTTAAGTGCCATATTCTGTAGGTCTTTGAAAGATTTGAATAATGCCTATATATTTGAAATATATCTCCATATATCTATAAAAACCTAACAAACCTAACTGTAAGTTTTGACTATTATAGGTAACTACCTATAATTTCTACTTAATTATACTTTACATTTTTAAGTGAGCTATGTAAACACAATACCTAAACAAGAGAAAAAAATAGACATATCACAAAAATTGACCTTAAATTTCTATCAATAAGTGAAAATCCATTCCAAAACAAAGTATTCATTTCTATACCATAATCCCCTTTTGCCTTAAAAAAAGAGATTGCTTGTGATCATTAACCATTTATAACCAAGCCCATTTAGATGAAAACAAACATTTATAAACAATATTTGGGAATTTGGGCGTTGTTCTTTCCAAACTGCTTCCTGCTGTTAGGGAGCACTGCCTTGGGGATCCTAAGAAGACATAGAAATCCTGGCTGTAGTGTTCAGCACGGCTGCCTTGTCCAAGCTGTTTTGAATGTTGGATCACCTGGAACACTGTTTCAGGGTGTCTTGCTTGATCAAAACATGTTAGTCTGGAAGGAATCCACAGCTTTTTATTTTTTGTGGAAACAAAAATAGAAATTCTTTTCCCCAGACCTTAGTTTTAAATTTTAAAGCCAAAGCATTTTTAAAATATATTTATCAGCATTGATAATCAAGTATATTTTAGCACTTGTTGTTCCTTCCTTACCAAAGACAACACAATAGCAGACAGTATCCACACTCTCTCTGTGCTTTCCATCTTCACATGGCTTTTTATTACTCTATTTCTTCTACTTCCAATTTTTTCATTTTTTTTCTTTTTTATTAATAATATAATTTAAAATTTTTACATGTCAATCCCAGTTTTCTCTCGCTCCCTCCCACCTACCCTCCTTCCCCCCTCACATGCACCCTGACCATCCTCCCCTCCCTTCCCCCCCCACCCCCATTCCACTTGTAGGGCTATGCTATTCAGGTGGGGTCATGTAAATCTGTCAAGTCATTTGAAGTAGGGACTAGGACTTCTCTCCTGTCTCTAGGTTAAGGAGTATCCCTCCATGGGGGATGTGTCCGCAAGGTCCTTTTGTGCACCAGGAATATATCCTGGTTCTACTGTTTGAGGTCCCTTAGACTTCTCAGTCCTTATAGCTGAGACCCATATTCAGGGGGTCTGAGTCATTCCCATGCTGGATTCCCAGCAATCAGTCTGGGGGCCGATAACTCCTCTTTGCTCAGGTCAGCTGGCTGTCTTTGTGTGTTTCTGCAACCTGGTCTTGTCCTCTCTTTCTGCATCTGGATTCTAGTTCAACTCAAGTGTTTAGTTATGGGTGTTTGCTAACTAGGAGAAAGAGAAGGAGGAGAAGAAAGCATGTGCAACTAGGAAGACTGAGTCCGGGTAGGGATAGAAGACAGGAAAGACAGAGAGAGAACATAATTTTTTCATTTTTTGAGACAGAGTTCTTTGTGCAACTTTAGCTGTCCATGAATTCACTCTGTATACCTCCTGAGTGCTAGGATTAAAGGCATGTGCCACCATACCCAGCTACTCTCTTTCTTTCTACTTTATTTTTATTTTTACTTTACGTATCAATCCCATTTCCCTCTCCCTCTCTCGCTCCCTCCCTCTTTCCCTCTCTCCCACTCTCTCATACCCCCCAACCACCTTCCCCTCCCATTCCCCCCACTCCATATGTAGGGTGATGCCCTCCAGGAGGGGTCATCTAAATCTGTCAAGTCATTTGGAGTAAGGAGTAGGCCTTCTCTCCTGTCTCTATGTTAAGGGAGTATCCATTCATGGGGGATGTGCTCCCAAAGTTCTTTTGTGCAACAGGATATATTCTGATTCCACTGTCTGAGGTCCCTTAGACTGCCCAGGCCTCCTAGCTGAGACCCATGTTCAGGGGGTCTGAGTCAGTCCAATGCTGGATTCCCAGCTATCAGTCTGGGGACCCATTAGCTCCTCCTTGTTCAGGTCAGCTGTCTCTATGTTTCTGCAGCCTGGTCTTGTCCTCCCTCTCTGCATCTGGATTCCATTTGGGCTCAGGATTTAGTTGAGTGTGTTTGCTTCTGTTTCTAACAGGTACTAGATGAGGGCTTCATGGTGCTGGATATGTTAGTTGTCAATCTCATTATCAGGTAAGGGCATTTATGGTAGCCTTTCCATTGTTGCTCAAATTGTTAGTTGGGGTCAGTCTTGTAGGTCTCTGAATATTTCTCTAGATTCAGTTTTCTCTTCAAACCTGTAATGGCTCCCTCTTTTATTCTCCCTCTCTCTCTCCCTCTCTCTCTCTTCCTCTCTCTCTCTCTCTCTCTCTCTCTCTCTCTCTCTCTCTCTCTCTCTCTCTCTCTCTCTCTCTCTCTCTCTCTCTCTCCTCTCTTGTCTATTCCTCGCCTAACTCAATCTTCCTAGTTCCATGAGCTTTCCTCTCCCTCTTTCTATTTTTTAACCACTTTATCCTGATTCTTTTTCCCTCCCAAGCCTACGTATATTTTAAAATACACTGTAATCCTTTAGGGTTTTTGTTTGTTTGTTTGTTTTACCTTAATCTGTCTTTACTGTAAATCTTTATGTTTTTCTGGCCATGAGTCTTTTATCTGCTAAAGAACAGCATTGCTTTCCAATATGGCAGGGATACGTTTATAGCAGTGAGAGCTGTGTTCAATGCCTTGGTCTATGCTGCCATCAAGCAGCATGCTGCTGGCTTGGAGATGTAGTCACTGCCATTGCCAGCTGTTCATATACACCATTAAGTTGTTAGCAGGGCCTCTTAAAGGAGCCCTGCATTTTTTTTATGCTTATGACAAGTTAGGAAACCTCTCTTAAAGGAGCTGTGTGAGTATCTGCATGTCTCTGGCAAAACAACCCAACCAAGAAAAATGCTGCTTTCAAGAATACTTGGTTCTTCTGTTTTTTGTCTTTAAAATCCTTTTTTAAGCTTTTGTCAAGTTTTAAGTGGAAGTTCTTAGTACCCACGTCCATGTGCCATTTTATTATAATCACTTTCGTGGCAGCCTGATCCCAGGGCCACATCAGTCCCAAAATAACACACAGAGACTCTATTAGTTATAAAACTGTTGGTTTGTTACCCTCATTTCTTTATAAAACTGATGGTTTGTTACCCTCGTTTCTTATCGGCTAGGTATCTTAAATATTAACCCATTTCTATCAATCTAAGTATTTTCACATGGCCTTATCTTACCAGAAAAGGGGTCTGGACATCTTCTCCAATGTCCTACATCTTGACTCCTCTCTACTGCATCTCCAAGAATCCTCTTTGTCTCCTACTTCCATCTATCTTGCCTTCCTATTTGCCAATAGTGCTTTATTCATTAACCAATAAGAAAAATATATTTACAAAATGACATCTCCCATCAGGGCAGCTCACAACTGACTTTAACTCCAACTACTGAGGATCTTATGCCATCTCTAGCCTCTACAGAAGATATGTATATATGGAATGTACTCACAGACATAAAATATAATGGCTAACCTTGATCATCAACTTGACTACATCTGGAATCAACTAAAACCTAAGCAGCCAGGCATAGCTAGGAAGGAATCCCTTGATTGGATCATTTAAACAACCCTGACTAACAAGCACACAAATAAAAATGAGACCCATCTTTTTAAAAGAGAAACAAAAATTCACCTTTAATTTCAATATACAGAATAACCAATATATGGATTAGTATGTAACTCAGTTTCCTATTTCCATGATTTTGAGAAGATATAATTTCCTTCTTCTTGTTGATAAAATACTTTTATAATCAAGTTAATGTTGATAAGACTGTATGTTCAATTTAGTGCATTATCTCTATACAAATGAAAAATAAGTATAATTTCTTTAACAACATGGTTATTAAATTTCTGTACAATTCAAAAGGAAAACTGATGCTGTTTCCAATGTCCACAGCATGATTATTTTTGAAAACTTCAATTACATATGCAGATATATTTATAAAAATACAGATTTTTTATTAAATCTTTTTATAAAAGATCACTAATAGCAGTATGGTACATATCAAATTAGCAATGGATTTTGAAATTCTGTAGTAATTTTAATACGTATCCTCAGAATTTGCAATAAAGCACATATCTATAACCCTAGTGCTGGGGAAGCAGAATCAGGCACATATCCAAACCTCACTGGCCAACCAATCTATCTAAAGCAATGCACTAAAAGATTACTGAGACACTGCCTCAAAATTTAAAGTAGAGAATGACTAAAAAAAAAAAAAACAAGTGCATGAACCCTCCAAAATATACATATATTTTTAAAAGTAAACAAAGTTTAAAAATTGCAAAGTTCTATTACTATTGTCATATCTGGTACTATTGTTTAATTAGCTTCTCAACTTTCATCTAGAAGAAAACACAATAAAAAAAAAAAACAACTCTGATGAAGGAAGCCATTGCTATTATCACAAGATATTTTACACCCATTCAGTTATGATGGAATATTATCCTATATACACAATTTTAAAGGCAGTAATTGAACATTTGTATCACTAGAAAACTGTAACACAAAAATGCAGAAATGAACTTTTTGCCCCATGGAGATCTCACTGATGGAAACCATACTCACCCACTCTCATTCCTAGAGCTACAACCTCCCACAGCTACTAGGATAGGGAATCCCTGTGTCTCCAAGGAAGCAGGAAATCTAAAAGGGGATATAGGAAAAGGCCAGCCAGTATGAGAGTGCTGTTCACTGTGATGGTAGTGGCAATTACCCAGCACATTATGAGCCTCTCTTCCCATCCTGCTGTAGTCTTTTTTTCTTTGGTGTCACTATGTCTACCAAGAACTCCCATACTAACAGTTAAGATGTGGACACCTCTGCAGCCTGTTCCTCAAATGGCTTGTTTTTCAGAGTGCAATCATCCCTGAAGTTTCACCCATGTTGACTAGAAGTTAGTGAAGTCCTCTTACCCATGCCCTCCCCCTGATTCTGCTCTCAAGGTTAGCATTTGGTAAGGAAGAGTATATATACTTGAACAGAAATATAACTCTAGACATTTTATTGTACCTTTATATTTTGAGAGAAACTGCTCACTAAGTCAACAGCTGCTTGATTTTTATGATGATAAAATAAGATGTAAGTAAATGCGTGTTTCAATTCACATTTGCACATAAAATGTCCATTTTTTCTAATACTATAAATTTGCTTATTCTTAACACTATATTTTCACTCGACTTGGTGTTATTCCATTTTTAATCCCACAGTTACCAATTCCTTTAAATATATGTCCTTTGCCCAGGTACTATTGGCAGGTAAGCTGTTGCATCTCTCCATTTTGTCCTCTGTTGGATGAGTCCTTTGAGTAACTTTCCATTAATAATTTGTTGAGTAATCAACAAAACTATGCTCCAGGAAAAAGAGGTTAAGTTATATTTTTCATGTCCAGAGGAATATTCTGCTAGAGTTTCAGCTTCTTTGTAAATTTTTAAGGTTTAGGATATGACAAAATTATTCTATAGTTCATTTTGGGCTGTGATATGGGGGAGAGAATGTGAAATAGGGTATTGACAACTCATAAATGATGGTTGTCACAGTAACAGAAAGTTATCTCTGTGTGTGTCTCTGTCTCTGTTTCTCTATCTCTCTCTCTCTTTGTCATAGTTCAACCATGGATATCATTCTTTCAACACCATACAACTTGGTTTTTGTTTTGTTGTTATTACTTATTTTGAGCCAAATAGGTTGGGCTGGCTTGTCTCCACTTCCCCAGAGCTGACACTAAAATTGTATGCCCCCACACCCAACTGTTTATGTGGATTCTGTGGATTGAACTCAGGGACTTATCCTTACATGACAACCACTTTACCACCTTCTCTCTTCATCTCTCAAAATATTCTTAAAAGGTTGGATTGCACAGAAATTGTGTTCTATATGTGTGCCTAGACAAATTGATAGCCTCTGTGTCAGTCCTGATACTGAGGTTACATACTATGTATTAGTATGTGGGGATATCAGTAGAAGTGACACAAAATTTTCGGTAGATACTATAGACCAGCTTCAAATTAGGTAAATCTTAAAGCCAAATATATTGCAAAATCAGTTATATTCAGAATCATGGGGCTACTATGCTCAAAAAACAAGCCATGAAGTAAGGAAGGGAACAGGGTAAAGATTACATATTTAGTTTGGTCAACAGACAAGTTGACTGGGTTCAGAACAATAGTTTGGTTTAATATCTTTGGTTATTTCAACCAATACAGTATGTTTTGTTTCATGGTTTATATTCTCCCATGACAAATGAATCTTCATAATGACACCTGGTAGGTTTTAGAATACTTGAACTTCTCTACGATCTGCCTCATAGTCTGGGAAAAACTATTCCCTCCTTGGCAGTATTTTTAAATTATGGAAATTACTACTAGATTCATGTATATATTCATCACTTTGCTTTATAAATATACACCTTCCTCTGTCATTTTTCTAGGTATTCATTTCAGTCTCTTTACATGTATCCAAAATCAGTCTACAGGAGTAGTTTGTTTCCTTAGATTTTATATATGTTTATTATATATTATATATTATATATATAAATATATATGATATATATTATATTATATATATATATTTTATATCATGTCGATACCCCTTTGGAAACTTATGTAATTTTCCAAAGGTATGGCCAATCTTGGTCCCACTGTGATTGTTGCCCATTCCAACTCTTGACATCCCATTCTACTCTTCATAGTGCCAGGCCTGTGAAGTAAACCTGGTTCTACTTTAGGTGAATTTTATGTTCTCCTGTGACTCAAAACCAGTGAGTCTCAAGCCTTAATGTGCACAAAATTCCTCTGGGGAGCCATTCAAAACTTAGGAGACTGGCTCACAGTCCAAGATGGTTGATTCAGTAGGTCTTGGGTAGAGGCCAAGAAATCCTATAAAATGTGATAATGATATTATGAGGACTAAGTCAAAGAATCCATCAGTCTTAGCAGCACTATGTGGCCTCCAGATAGCCACCCACAATATTTACTTTAACACTAGTTACTAGAGTAACACTGTACAGTAAGCATCTACTGGGAGTCACATGTAGAAATATAACTCTTCCAGCAGCCATCCTAAGAAATAAAAGGAAACTGGCAACATTTGTAATGCTGTATTTAGTTTATTTTATTATTTTATTATGTCTACAATATATTAACCTACTGTATTTTTTACAACTATACTACATGTGAAATCAAACCAGCAATATTTCAAATGGTTAGTAGTTAGAGGTGGTTAGTGGAAAATGCAGTAAATACCACTGTTAGCAAGGCCTTCCCCCATCTCTCTCATCAGAAAGTTTCTTTTAAATGTGGCATTTGTATTTATTCTGATTAATGACAAAATGATTTAAAATGGGTTTATATTTCACTGAAAAAAAAAGTTTGATAAATGGGTAAAAGGGATATTTGTATCATGATTATTTAAACAAAATCTCTATATTAATTAAAATTACTTTTAACATTGCCAAACATGATCAAGTATATTTGTAATAAATGAGTGAAAAGACAGTTATCTTTGGATACCACTTTGGATGTGATGAACTTTGGAATGATGTCAGCATTAAAATTTCCATGGCCTTCCAAGAAATGTGAACCTTAAAAAACAGTGAACCATAGATTCTTTCTTCATTTTCCTTCTTCTTTTCATTTCTCTTAACTGAAGAATCAAATAAGAAAAAAAGCAATTATATATTAACCAGGATTAGTAATTTTCTAAATGTAAGACAGTAATAAGTTGTATATATGGACATGTATGCTGTGCAATTGTGTGGTAAATCTGAACTGATAGAGAATTCATTTTCCTCTTGTAACTTATAACTTGTGTAATTGAATTCCAGGGTCTATATAGATTTCAATATAGATTTCAATCATGTGATCACACCAACTTGTCTTCTTGATAAACACCAGAGAGATCTCTGTGAATGTGTGCAGGCATGTGTATGTGTTTTAATATATGCTTACTTAAGAGATCATTCTGGCAGATAAAAACAACACTCTGAGACTTTTGGTTTCCACATCTGCATTGTGAAAAGAACACTGTCATGAAATACATTGCTGAGAAAATGAGGTAAAAAAAAATTATAAAAATGATGGTTCATCCTTTATCCAGTAACTGATGGAAGCAAATGCAGAGATTCACATTCAAACACCAAGTTGAGCTATAGGAATCCATTGAAGAGAAGGAGGAAAGATTATATGAATGGGGGATCAAGATAATGATGGGGAAATCCACAGAGACAAATGACCTGAACTTGCAGAAGTTCAAGGACTCCAAACCAACAGGTAGGGAGCCTGCCTGAGACTGACCAAAACACTCTGCATGTTGTACTCTGCAAGTTATGTAGTCTGGTCTGTTTTTTGAGACCCCTGGCAGTGGGACCAGGATCTTTTTGAAGCCCATAAGCTTCAGTGGGATACCTTGCTCAGCCTTCATATAGGGGAAGAAGGTTGGTACTAGATCAACTTGATATGTCAGGCTTCATTGACACACTATGGGAGACCTCACACTTTCTAAAAAGTGGCTGGGGGTCGGTTGGGGGAAATGGGGAGGGAGGAGAAACTTTGGTTGGTATATAGGATGAATAAAAATAAATAAAATATAATGTAAAAATTCTGTTTCTTTAAATATGTTTAAAACCAAAATATACCTTAGGCCTTATTTGCCAATGTAATGATAATCATACAATTACAAATAGCAAAGGAAGAAGTTAAATTATCTGATTTTTAGAAGATATGATTAACTGTTATAGCCACTGTAGAAATCAAAATGGTGGTTCCTCAGTCAAATGGGAATTAGTTTACCTCAAGATCCATTAATTCCACTCTTAGGTATATACCCAAATGATCTGCATTCATACAACAAGGACATCTGTTCAACTATGTTCATAGCAGCATTATTTGTAATAGCCAGAAACTGGAAGCAACCTAGATGCCCCTCAACTGAAGAATGGATGGAGAAAATGTGGTACATTTATACAATGGAGTACTAGTCAGTGTGAAAAAAAATGGAATCTTGGAATTCACAGACAAATGGATGGAACTAGAAGAAACCATCCTGAGTGAGGTAACCCAGTCACTAAAAGAAAACATGGCATGTACTCGCTCATATATGAATTTTAAACCTAGAGCAAAGGACCACCAGCCTACAATTCACACTACCAGAGGAACTAGGATACAAGGTGTATTCTAAGAGATTCATATATGGTTCCTCACAAAAAGGTGAAGGGACAAGTCCCCCAGAGGACATGGGAAGTGGGGGGAGGCAGTGAATGGAGAGAGAACTAGGAGAAAGAGAAGGGGAGGAGAGGAAAGCGCATGTGACTAGGAAGATTGAGTCAGGGTTGGAATAGAAGACAGAAAAGAGAGAGAAAGAACATAAAAGAGGGAGACATTATTGGTTTGAAGAAAAAATTGAACCTAAAGAAAGGTCTAGAGACCTACAAGACTGACTCCAACTAACAATTTGAGCAACCATGGATAGGCTACCATAAATGCCCTTCCCTGATAATGAAATTGATGACTAACTTATCCACCATCATGAAGCCCTCATCTAGTAGCTGATGGAAACAGGAGCAGACACCCACAGCTAAACACTGAGCTGAACTGGAATCCAAATATAGAGCAAGAGGACAAGACCAGGCTGCATAAACCCACAGAGATAGCTGACCTGAACAAGAAGGAGCTAAGGGGCCCCCAGAATGATGGCTAGGAATCCAGCATTGGACTGACTCAGGCCCCCTGAATGTGGGTCTCTGTTAGAATGCCTGGGCAATCTAAGGGACCTCTGACAGTGGAGCCAGGATGTAACTCTGGTGAACGAAAGGACTTTGGGAGCACATTTCCCATGGAGGGATACTCCCTTAACCTAGAGGAGGGCCTAGTTCCTACTCCAAATGGCTTGACAGATTTTGTTGATCCCTCCTGGAAGGCACCACACTCCCTGTGGAGTGGGGAGGGGAATGGGATAGGTGGGTGGTCGGGGGGGGCATGGGAAGGTGGAAGAGAGGGAGGAAAGAAGGAAGAGAGGGAGGGACGGAGGGAGAGCAAACTGTGATCAATATGTAAAATAAGAAAAATAAAAAATAAAATAAAATAAAGGATAATTATGCTACAGTCCATAGATCTAGAGAGACTAGGAAACAAGAGGGCTCAAGAGGGGAAGGGGAAATAGAAGAGATTTCTTGAGTGGATTGAGAGTGCGTGGGGATGGGAACATAAAATATCAGGTTGGGGGCAAGGGGAGAGAGTACTGAAAGACCCTAATGAATAGGGGAAATTTTGGACTCAAGTTAAAAAGAATAAAAAGACGAGTCCAGGAGAATCTTCCAGGAATCTACAAGGATGATCCTAGCTAAGACTCCTAGCAATTCTGTAACCAGATTGGTACCTAGCCCAATTGTCACCAAAGATGCTTCTTCCAGCAACTGATGGAAACAGATGCAGACCCACAGCCAAACATTAGGCAGAATTTGGGGAATCTTGCAGAAGATGGAGGTAAAATGATTGTAAGAGCCTGAGGGTCAAGAATACCATAACAAGCTAGGTGTTGGCGGCACATGCCTTTAATCCCAGCACTCAGGAGGCAGAGGTAGGCAGATCTTTCTGAGTTCAAGGCCAGCCTGGTCTACAGAGCTAGTTCAAGGACAGGCTCCAAAGCAATACAGAGAAACTCTGTCTCGAAAAACAAACAAACAAAAAGAATACTGCAAGAAAACTCACAGAATCACCAACCAGGGATCTTGCATGAGGCTCACCTAGGCCATCTGTATATATATGTGACAGTTGTGTAGCTTAGACTTCTTTTTGGTACAGGGTCTGTCTCTGACTTTTTTACTGGTTTTTGGAACCCTACTACTCCTCATACTGGGTTGCCTTTCCCAGCTTCAATACAAAGTGGTGCTCAGTCTTACTGCATCTTGATATGCCATGTTTTGTTGATATCCATGGGAGGCCTGCCCTTTTCTGAACAGAAATGGAGGAGGAGCATAGTGGGAGAGCAATGGAGAGGTGTGGGGAGGAGAGTAGGGTGGGGAAACTTTGGCTGGGATGTAAAACAAATAAATAAATTTATTAAAAAAGAATTTTTTAAAAAAGCTATAAAGCAGTATTAGGAGACTTAAAGAATAGGTGCGACAGTACTATATGCCCCCATAAGGATGAGTGAAGACAGACCCTTGTTTCATACCCTATATGAAAACCAATTCCAAACATATCAAAATCCATAGTCTAAGGGCTGAAACTTTTAAATTGCAAGAGGAAAATATTCCAAGAAATAAGCATATGCAAGGACATTCCATAACAGACTCACATATATAAGTCAGGAAATAATACCAAAAACTGAAAAAACTAGGATTCCATAAAATTAAATAAGTTTCCACACTGAAAAGGAAACAACAGAATGGAAAATAGTCCACGGAATGGGAGAAAATCTTTGCTAGCTATACACCTGAAATGAGATTCAAATTTAGAATGTGTAAATGCCTCAAATACTGTGATACACACAATGACACAAACCATCCAATCAATGGAGTTGACAAAGGAATGGGAAGGAAATTTCTTGTAAGAAGAAATGCAAATAGCCCTGTAAGTACACTGGAAAACATACTTATATCCTCAATCAGGATATAAGTACAAATCAAAACTATACTGAGATTTTATCTTACTCCCCAGTGAGAATGGCTGTCCTTGAAAGTACAAATGCTGTGGAGAATGTTGAGAATAAAGAAGCCTTACAACACCACTGCTGGGTATAAATTAGTGCCACTACTAAGAACAATGCGGAAGACCCTCAACACCCTACAAAAACAACTATTTGGAGGTGGAAGGTGACCAGCAAGAAAGAGTGATATGGAGGAATATGAGAAAATTACAAGCACACATATGTATGAAAATATCAAAATTAAACCCATTGTTTTGTGTGCTAAAATGGTTAATTTAAAATAGACTATGACTCTATTTTTGACTAACTTAAACATCTATGACTCAAGTCACAGTCATCACCCATTTAATGTTTCTACTTAAAATTCCAACATTTTTGCTATTTGAGGTACTCTTCAAGAGCCACTGTCTCTAATTAACACTTGAGGCTGCAACCTGGGACCTAATACCAGAGACACAACTACACAACTACGTCCTACCCCGGCCATTTATACTGTTGCTTCTGGTAACTATTTTCTAAATAATATTGGTGTAGGTGCTTAGTCTGTAGTGTTTGCCATTTTTAGTAGCCTAAAACTAGAAAGAAAACAGCATAGGGAATGGGATACCAAAGTCCATCCATGCATTAGGGATAAATATTGGTCCCACCGCCAGGGGTCCCATAGACTGCCCAGTACTCTCAACTGACACCCACATTCAGGGGCCCTGGTTCAACTCTATGCTGGTTCCCCAGCTGTTAGACTGGGGTCAGTGCATTCCCACCTGTTCAGGTCAGTAATTTCTGTGGGTTTCCCCAGCCTAGTCTTGACCACTTTACTCATCACTCCTCCCTCTCTGTAACTGAATTCCAGGAGTTTGGTTCAGTATTTAGCTGTGGGTGTCTGCTTCTGCTTTCATCAGCTACTGGATGAAGGCTCTAGGTGGCATATAGGGTAAACATCAATCTCATTATAGGGGAAGGTTGGGGTCATCCTTGTAGATCTCTGGACATTTTCCTAGTGCCAGATTTCTCTTTAAACCTGTAATGGCTCCCTCTATTATAGTATCTCTTTATTTGCTCTTCTCTATTCTTCTCCTGACTCAATCTTCCTGATCCCCCATATTCTACTCCCCTACCTTTCTCCCTTCCTTTTTCTCCTATCTCCCTTCCCCCCAACCCCATGCTCCCAATTTGCTTGGAAGATCTTGTCCCTTTCCCCTTCTCCAGGGGTCCATGGATGTCTCTCTTAGGATCTTCCTTGTTTCCTAGCTTCTCTGGGGTTGTGGACTGTAGGCTGGTAATCCTCTGCTCTATGTCTAATATCCACTTATTAGTAAATACAAATCATTCCCGTCTTTCTGTGTCTGGGTTACCTTACTCAGGCAATGACATCTTGAAATTCACAGGCAAATGGATGGAACTAGAAGACTTTACTTAATTTACTTGAATTTAGTAAGTAATAAAGCTCCAACTAACAAGCAAATGCAGGAAGACTGAGTAACACACAAAGCAATATGCAGATACCTGGGCTATGGCCATCCTGCTGGGATTTTCTCAGGTTTCTGTGGTCTGATGGTTATCTTGCCCATCTTCTGCTGCTTCGCCTTTCACTGCCTCATCTCCAGCATCTTCATGAACATTCTCCCAATTGTCAAACCTATATTTTCTGACTTCTAAAGTGAAGAATAGGATAATTTTTGGGAAGAGTCCATCATAGACAAAATAACCTAATTCAAAACTAGTAGCAGCATCCATACTCTACCCTCAGGAGAAGCAATGGGACAGAACTAAGAAAGTAATAGCTGAGCACCTCCCTGCAGTTAATACTACCTACCCTGCCTTTCACATTTTGCTGCATAATCATTTTCATAGTGGTGTTTCTCTGTGGTTCCCATAAGCTTCCCAGTCAATAGTATTGATTAATTTCTCCTTTAAGGAAGAAAGGATCAGTCATTGGAGTTGGTGGTAACCTCTAGACTTGGGTAGAATGTCACAGGGAAGATAATTGTTTGCCTCAAAGACAAATTCTACAGTAAGGTGGTTGTTTCCTCAAACTGATGCATGTTCTTTCCACCAAATGTTCCTGAATCAGTTCATCCCATGGTGACCCAAATTTCTAAGAATCTTTGCACTTTTAGGCGTCATAAACCAAAATGAAGCACAGCAGTTTTGATTTTCTTTGAGCCTTCCTTTCCTGTTTCTGCCAAGCTTCCTGCTGAACAACAACTTCCCACTGACATTCATGTGTGGGCTCATGAGAATCTCTCAGCACTGAGAATCTCTGCAATCTTATTAAACATAGGTTGGTAGAGAGCAGCATATATTCCCACAAAACTGCAAAGTGTTTGGTGAAGTGAGCTTTTATTCCAGAACATCCAGCCTTACATTGGAGCAGATCCCACCTACCAGTACCCCATCTGAGATCAATACTGGGTATGACTAACATCTAACACCTCTACAGAGGCTGCTTAAGAAAGCCTACAGCATCCCTGCCTCTGTGTACCATCCTGTGAACTCATTTCCTACCTCCTGCTGTTGCTTTCCACTTCATGTTTGGTGGGGTGGGGGCTCCCCTTTGATTTCTTACCCCTTACATCTGAGATCCGCCCAAGGTTCTATCCGTCACTTCCATGTCAGATCCCACAGAAATGTCCTCCACAGCAATACCGCTAGTTGACTCCTGGTGAACTGTATCCAAGGATGGCATCTGGGACATGTCAAGGCTCTGGCCCAATCTAAAGCTCAGGCCTGTACCCAGGCCTAGGCCAAGGCTTAAGCCAAAACCTGGGTTCAAACCCAGGCCCAAACCCAAGCCCAGGCCCAAACCTAGGCCAAAGCACAGGATCAGGTACAGGCAGAGGCCATGGATAGTGACCTTGTTGGAGAAAGCCCTCATTCTTCGCCTCTGGGAAAAACGGCCAGAGCCTTTATGGAAGCGGGGTCTCATGATCGTAGATCACCGTTGAGCTGAATCAGGTTGTATGGTGTAGTTGTCCAGATGCAATAAAGAAGGAAGTGGACCAGATCCAGAAGCATGAAAGAAGCCAAACGGGGAGAAATTACAGACGTGTAAATCAGGTCTTGTATATTACTGCTAGATCCCAACCCTCTTCCTACTCTGTGCATCCCATATAACAGGCCTCCTCAGTATTAATGCCCTCCTGGTCTCTGGCTAAGACTAACACTTAGGATCTTATTCCTTTCTGAACTGTAATTTGGCCTCTGTGGTCTCCAACTGATAGTGTTAGCTTCTGTGGCCACAGATGTTGCCTTGCAAACCTGTAGGCCATAAATAGCCCTTTGTAGGATAGAGTCTCAACCTATCCCATCCTGTGATGAGGGAAATGTCTAATAGTACACTGGTTCCTCCAAAAAAGGCTATAGCCATAGTTTCCTCTTTTTTTTTTTTTTTTACTCAATACCCACAGAGCAATGCTTAAATGCATCATCCGTGATATTACATTCCATGTCTCCTTTATGTCTCTGTTCAATCATTCTTGCTTCACAACTCTCAACAGTTCCACTAATAGTCACTTTACAGGAGTTGGCATGTTATAAAAATATGAATTCCCACAGAAACAGCTGACTTAAACAAGAGAGAGTTCATGGATCCCAGTCTGATAACTGGGAAACTAGCATAGGACTGACCCAGACCCCCTGAATGTGTGTCTCAGTTAGGCCTGGGCAGTCTATGGAGCATCTGGTAGTGGATCAGTACTCATCCCTAGTATACGAACGGACTTTGGGGGCCCATTCCACATAGAGGGAAACTTTCTCAGCCTAGACACGTGGGGGAGGGCCTGGGCCCTGCCCCAAATGATGTAACAGACTTTGAAGAGTTCCCTTGGAAGGCTTCGCTCTCCCTAGGGAGCAGAAGGGGATGAAATGGGGGTTGGGATGGGGACAGGGGGAGGTGGGGAGGGTAAGGGAACTGGGATTGACATGTAAAACAAGCCTGTAAAAATCATATATATATATATATATATATATATATATATATATATATATGTGTGTGTGTGTGTGTGTATATATATATATATATATATTCCAAGTGCATACAAATGTGTTGTCACATCAAGATGAGCTCAGCTCTCTAAGTTGTAAGATAAATTCTCCTTACTCTAGTCATCTATCCATTCATTAAGCATGTCTTGATCACTATATGTCTGGAGTAATGGTAGAGGAAAGGAATTCAGACACACTTATTATTCACAACTTGTTTTATATAGTCTATGCTCTGGAGAGCAAGACAGATATTTGGAGGACATTAAGTCATATGCAACACTCTAACAGAGATGAGGACAGTGGGAATATGGAAGCACAAGGGAAAGAAAGATGAGCTATGGTGGGGAGGCCTGCAAGGAAGATACCTAGGTGTATAGGAAAGTACTCAGATGGAGATATTTCAGTTTGCTGCAGCAACTAGAAGCACAGCTGGCACTAAACAGAGGTGACAAGTGACTACAGATAAAAAAGCTGTATGAAAGTGGCAGAGGAGTGTGTGTGTGTGTGTGTGTGTGTGTGCACGCACGCACACATGTATTTGTCCAAGAGCACAGAGTATCTAGAGCATTGGGCAGAGTATAGGATGGGCCTTTAAAGCAGATGGGTTCATAAATGCTTCATTAAAATCTTTACATGGAGTACAGTTGAAGTGCGGGAGGAGCCATAATATGAACAAAGGAGTCATGATCATGATGGGGAAACCACAGAATCAGCTGACCAGAGCTAGTGAGAGATGACTGACTCCGCACTGTCAACTGGGGAACCAGCATAGAACTGAACTAGTGGCTTGGGCACTATATAAACCACTGGCAGTGGAACCAATTCTGCATTAACTGACTTTGTGGAGCCCATTCTATATGGAGAGATACCTTGGTCAGCCTAGACATGGGAGAGAACAGGGACTTTGCTCCTGCCTCAATGGGGTGATGGGATAGACTTATTTGGCATCCTAGGGGAGACCTTACCCTCTCCGAGGAGCAGATGGAAGGTGGGATGGGGGAAGAAGGGGGAGTGGGTAGAGAGGGAGGAGGGGGAACTGGGATTGAAATGTAAAAAATAAAGAAAAAAAAGCTTTACCCAGAAAAGTAGATATTTTACCTTCAAAGCAATCACTAAGGTAGTAGTAGACTTAGTATGTGGTATATTCATTATTTTATTTGGGTTTTTTGTTACATGAATGTATATTTATATTTAAAATTGTTTTAATATGTACACTTTTGTATTTTATAAGTTCAGTTGTTGAGTTTTAAACTGTATCTTATTGTGAAAAAAGAATTTATGCCTGTCCTTGCTTTTCTCTAAATCTAATACTGAATATTTTCTGTGCTGTTTTACATACACCTAACCCATATCTTCTTTACCTCTCCCCCATTTTACATTCCCTCCTCACTTCACTAACTTAAACACTGACACGTTTAGTCCTTTTTTTTAAAGACTGTAAACTATGCTTTCTGCAACCAGAGTACCTTACTGCTGCTGTCTCTGAACACAATCGGGAATAAAAAGTGAAGTGAACAAACATCTTTCTCATGTAGCTAACACTGAGACCGCTGCCAAACGATCACAGTTGTTACTGCAGCTGGCTTTCCCCTTGAAAAACTAAAAATCAGAGGACACATTCATTCCAACAGATGCACATAACACAACAAACAAATACAGAAAAAGCCATGAAACAGCATTCCACTATGACACCTCCACAAGGTGACAACTTCTCAATACTGGAACAGAAAGATAAGGAGATAACTGAGATAAAGAGAAACAGTCCTGATTCCTACTTTAAAAGGGATCAACAATTCCACGCAGCACTCAAATAAACAGATGTAGAAGTCAATTCAAGATATAGACATGAAAGTTATTAAATAAATTCAGAACCTATACAAGAAGCTTCCAAAAAAGAATGAAATAATTAACAACTTGGAAGAAAATTCAAAAATATAGAGCAGCAATTCAGCAAGGAAGCTGAGATGCTGAAAAGCACCCAGACAGATATTCTGGAAATAATCAACCAGTACAATACCAAACACAGTAGAAGACAAATAAGAGCAAGTAGAACAAAGCACTGGAGTAGATTAAGACAATACACACACACACACACACACACACACACACACACACACACACACACACACACACACAGTTCAACCTATGTAATAAAATGATAGTTAAGGATCTTCTAAATCTAAAGAAAGAAATGGACACCCAAATGTGGGTAGCATTTACACCCCAAATGGATATGATCAGAGAAGAACAACATCATCAGGCTATATTAAAATCAAGATGTCAAAAGTACAAAACCATGGTGACCATTAATATGATGGCATAGTGAATCCCATAACTGATGAAGTAGACTTCCAAAGAAAACCAGAGTCAGACCCACAGCTGAACACTAGCAGAACTCCTGGAATCCAGTTACAGAGAGAGAGGAGTGATGAGCAGAGGGGTCAAAACCAGGCTGGAGAAACCCACAGAAACTGCTGACCTGAACAAGAGGGAGATTATGAACTCCAGTCTGACAGCTGGGAAACCAGCACAGGACAAACTAAGACTCCCTGAATACGGGTGCTAATTAGGAGGACTAGGCAATATATGGGGCCTCTGGTAATGGATCGGCATTTATCCTTAGTACACAAAAGGACCTTGGGAGCCCATTCCACATAGAGGGATACTCCCTCAGTCTAGGCACATGGGGGAGGGCCTAAGCCCTGCTCCAAATGATGTGATAGATTTGAAGACTCCGCATGGAAGGCCTCACCCTCCCTGGGGAACAGAAAAGGGATAGGATGGAGTTTGGGGTAACAGGGGAGGAGGTGCAGTTGAGGAAACTGGGACTGATATGTAAAACAAGATTATTTCAAATTTAAATAAAAAATATTTGTTCAAAAAAGAAAAGAAAACCAGAGTCAGAGATATGCATACACATAACCCCATCACTGAGTATAAGAAAACAGGAAGATTCTGGTGCTTACTAGCCAACCAGTCTGCATTAATTGGAGAACTCAAGGCCAGGGATAGACTTTGTTTCAAAAGAAGTAGAGGACATTTCTCACTATGACACCTGCTTTAATTTTCAATTGCTGTGATAAAACTCCATGACCAAGACAACTTAAAAAGAAAGCACTTAATTTGGGGGATTATGGCTTCAGAGGATAATAGAGAGCATGGGAGCAGGCAGGTAGACATGGCTCTGGGGCAGCAACTGAGAGTTTACACCTAACCCATAAGTATGAGAGAGAGAGAGAGAGAGAGAGAGAGAGAGAGAGAGAGAGAGAGAGAGAGAGAGAGAGAGAGAGAGAGAGAGAGAGAGAGAGATGCAGAGACAGAGTGTGGGACTTGAAACCTCAAAGCCCACCCTCCAGTGACACATCTCCTCCAATGAGGCCATACTTCCTAATCCTACCCAGACAGTTCCACCATATATATATTCAAATATATGAACCTATGGGAAATATTCAAACTACAACATTCAAGGTTGTCTTTGTCATTAACACACATGCATGCATGTCTGCACATTGGAACATGTATTCATGCACACACACACACACACACACACACACACACACACACACACACACACACACACGTGCATGCATTTAAAAAGAACCTGGAGTGATGAAGAATCTAAAGAAAATTACAGGGGAATACATTGAGATGTAGGTACAGTTTAAGACATTTGAATACAAACCCACTAATCTGGAAATATCTCCCAAGAATTGACTCAAGGGATATCATGAAAGTAAAAGGCTGCTGCACAGCCAATGAAACAGACAGCATAACAGGATAAAATTTTCCAGATTATATTTAAATAAGATGTAAATATCTAGAATATATGGAGAGCTATAAAAATTAAACCCCAGAAGAAATACAAAATTGTCTATAAATAAATGGGCCAAATTAAAACTACTCTGAGATTCCATCTCACCTTTGTCAGAATGTCTATCATCAAGAAAATAACTGGCAATTTCTGGCAAGCATGTGAAGAAGGAGGAACAGTTATCTAGTGTTGGGGGAGTGTAAACTATTACAGCCACTATGGAAATCAGTTTGAGAGTTTCTCAAAAACCTATAAATAGAACTGCCATACAATCCAGCAATACCACTTCAGGATGCATAGCAAAAGACCTCTATAGCCTACTGCGGAGATAACTTGCTCATCCATGTTTGGTGTCACTCTATTCACAATAGCCAGAACATGGAAAGAGCCTATCTGTCCATCCACTGATGATTGAATAATGAAAATATGACACACATATACTATGCAACACTAGTCCAATATAAGTAAAAATGAAATTACTATGATTTCCAGAAAATAGGTAGACCTGGAAATGAGATGACTCTTGTTCATAAAGACAAATACTTCATGTTCTCTCTTACATTCTATTTTTATATATGTGTGTTAATGAGACAGTTAATATGGGTATAGGACAAGAAACTATAAAAAAAGACCATGAGACATGGAAAATGAGGTTAAGGAAGAAAAGGTGCAGAAGGTGTAACAGAACATGTGGGACATGAAAGGTAAATACTGAGAATACAAGGGGGGGGGGAAATGAAACGGGTGAGGATTAACCAAATCAAAGTCTACCAGAAAATTCCATCAGAAAATCTGTTACAACTTCTGATAATTTAAAAAGAAAAACATTTTAAAGCTTAAAGAAGCACTAAAGAGATTCCACTGTGAATACATTGAAAGGCAATAACAGATTGGGTGGACAGCTTCTTAACTGTAACAAGTAATTTTAAAGAGCTCTAAATTGTCAACTTGGGATTAATGTGCTATTATTTCCTAACTGACACAGGTGCTTGTCTCCATTTTATTTGAATATTGCAGTCTTTGTGAGGAAATTAGCCATGGGAATGGCAAAATACAGAAATTCAAGGACAAAATGATGTGCTGAATGCCTTTGATTTTATGCCTGTTTAAAAATTGATATTTTTCTAGCCCCAACAACCCTATGATATTGAGACTATTACAGATAGTCTCCAATTTGCTGCAGCTTGACTTCAGTTTCTCGGCTTTACAATGGTGCAAATTTGGTGCATAGTCAGTGAAATGCATATTCTGAGTTTTGATGTTTTCCTGAGCTAGTGAGGTGTGATATTGTGTTTTCTTCATGCTGAAGCCTGGCAGTGAGCCACAGGTCATAGGCAGCCATGAGATCATCATGGTACACAACACATACTACAGTGCACGGTGTAATTTGAGTCCATTTGATGCACTTTTAATTATTCTTTCAATTTCTTAAAGGGTGTTTTGTCTTGTTTTATGACTAGAGAGGATGTTCCCTCCTAAGTTGAGAAGCATTTATATTATATCTTTGCAAACAAGGAAACAAAAAGAGTTTTATTTTTTGTGTTTTAGATATGTATGTATGTATTTTTATTTTACATATCGATCCCAGTTCCTCTCCCTCCCTCCTATGCCCCCCAAACCTCCTCCCATCCCAGCCTACTCCCACTCAATATGAAATGAGCCAGTAGGTAAAGGTTGTGGGGTGCCATACATTTTGTGTATTAATGTTGCTAGCATGGTATCCTCCTGATGAACAAAAAGCCTCTTCACTGATGCAGAAATGAAACTGTGATAGGAGATTAGGAGCACGCTAGCAGCTTGTATGTACTCAAGCATATTATGAATTTATGTCTGGAATTAGGTTTCTTTCAAACCCTTTTTGCGTTTCTCGCCTTGGCTTTGCCAACTGAATGGGTGAGGGATCCAGCCTCCTATGTTACAGCTTCTCCTAAGGGAAAGGGATGGCACAATAGCATTTTTATAAAAATGGCCTGATTTTCTGTTTCTCTAAACCCCAGTTTTGTGCACTGAAAGAAAAATACAAGAACGATATAGTTGATTAGGCCAATCCATGTGTGATTGCTTTCATGATTGGTTTTATTGATATGCATCATGCCTTAATTCATTAGGCTTTAATTCTGTAACAGTCATAAACATGTTATATGTAATTTAATTCTTATAATAGAAGTCTATGGAGTAGGTACAGGTTTTTATAAAAATGAGGAAACAGCTTCAGAGACTTAAAATTACTTGCTTGAGGCACACCATCAGCTGGGGAGCTGGAAATTTATCATGATTTATTTTTTAATTTGTTTTTTATTATTAGTGAGTGAGGGGGGGAGATGGAGAGCTGAAAGCATGCAGCTTTTATCAGGCCACAGAATGGGTGTGGAGGACAAAATATGACTCAGGTCATTGGCTTGCATGCTTTTACCCACTGAGCCATCCCATCAGCCCCGCACCTAGAATTGTACTATAGATGGCTTAACTACAAATTCTATGTTCTTAAGAAGATGGTGTCAATGTTTCCTATAAAAGGGTCAGATACTAAATGTTTTCTACTTTACAGCTGTATGGTCTCTGTTACAATTGGTTGTTACAATTTGCTGCTACATTGTAAAAGAAGTTATATACAACATATCTTAGAATGGGCATTTGGCTGTGTCACAATAATGCTTATTTACAGAGTCGGTGGCTGGTGTGATATAGTTTGTCAAGTTCTACTAATAACCACTGTGAAATATGACCATATTGCTAAAGATTAAGTATTCACAAGTAGGGTATAGCCAAGATGATTTCTTTATTTTCTTAGAGGAGATATATCAAACTTAACGCTCTTATCAAGTCAAAAGAAGTTGAAAATGGTATTCATAAGCAAAATGGATTTGATTGGGGAGAGAAAATAACAAAACTCAGAGTTAGATGGGAAGAGAAAAAAGAGAAGGTAGAAGTGTTTGATATGGGGGGAATTAGGGAAGGGTAAAATATTAAAAAAAACAGTGTATGAAGTTCTCAAAGAATAAAAATATTGTTAAAATATATAATAATTGTAATCCCAACTATGGATACAGCCTACATCAGCTAATTTTCTATCCTGCAAGTTGTTAAAAGTCAGAGGTTTTCCTGAGTATCTGCTTCAGTACTTTGTTGATGTTCTTGGTTTAACTGAAAGGCCCTTGATGTCAAAGCTGGCCCTTGATGTCAAAGCTGTGTTTCTCTTAAACAGTTTTTATAATTTCCAGTGTACTTTTCTATTAGACCTCAACTTCATATATATAAGTTAATTCACCTATGGCATTGAAAGAAATTATTCTCTATTGAAAATGTTTCCATCTATATCGACATTATATCTGTACAAGTACATGGGCAGACTCAGGGCTATTTGTGGAAAAATGGGTATTTATTTGTGTGTGTTTACATATATTATTGCATAGGAATTATACATGCATACATTTGCTATATATGTTATAGAGAAAGAACTATTTTTTCCAGAAGAGTGTATTAAAATTTAAATGTCTCTCATAGATATAGGGATTATTTTGAATTTTTTTCTATGAAAGCAATGAATTTTTCAATTTTTTCTTAATGAATGTTTATGCTACTTAGAAAAAGCACAAATTAAAATTAGAAGACCATACTGGGGAAACCAGCAGAAACAGCTGACCTGAACAATGATTTTGGTTCTGTCCTATCTCATTCCACCTTGTGGAACAGTTTGAGGTGTGTTCTGTTAAGTCTGTTAAGAGTTTGGTAGTATTAAGCAATGAATCTCTGTAGTTTGGGAATTTTCTTTGTGGGGAGATTTTTTTGATTACTGCTTCAATCTTATTAGTTGTTTTGGTCAGTTTATGTTGCTTTTATCTTCTTGATTTATTAATAGATCATATGTGTTTTTAAAATGTATCTATTTCTTCTAGGCTTTTTAGCTTTTAAAATTTAGTTTTCAAAGTATTTTATAGTGACCCTATGGGTTACACTGTATTCTATTTTAACACATCCTGTTATGTCTCTTATTTTCTTAATTTGAGAATTATATCAACTATATCAAACTTGTTTATCTTTTCAAATACCAACTCTTTGATAAGTTGTATGTTATTTTATTTGATTCTAGGAATTTAAAAATTTCTGCCCTTGCTTCTTAATGACTCATAGTTCATTCAGAAGTAAATTTCTCACTTTCCTACAATTTGTGTAGTATCTGTTAATTTCTAATTCTATTCCACTCTGGTATAATGAAGAACAAGAGATTGTAAAGGTTCTTTTGTGTTTGTCAGCCAGTTGGTGGTGGTGTACATCTTTAATCCCAGCATTGGGGAAACAGAGGCAGAAGGACCTCTATGAGTTTGAGGCCAGCCTGGTCTACTGAGTGAGTTCCAGAACAGCCAGGGCTACACAGAGAGACTATGTCTCTAAATACGTGGTGGGGGGAGGGGGGAGGTAAGGGGGTGTTCTTTTGTGTTTGTTAAGGATTATTTTGTGGTTTACGATGTGATTCGTTTTAAGGAAGCTTCTATGAGAAAGTAAGAATACATACTTTGTATCTATTAGATGATTGAGTCTGGTGATTCTTGTTAAGTCCAGTTGATATGTGGTATATTTTAGTTGTGAAGTTTCTTTGCCTATTAGTTTGGAAACTCTACTTTTATTTCTGTTGCTGTGATTAATCTCTCTCGTGTGCCTCTATTTCTCTCTCTTACACACACACACACACACACACACACACACACACACACAGAGAGAGAGAGAGAAAGAGAGAGGAGAGAGAGAACCCAATTATGGACCCCAATCTGACAGCTGGGGAACCAACATAAGATCATACCAGGCCCCAGAATGTGGGTGTCAGCTAGGAGGCCTGGGCAGTCTATAGGGCCTCTGGCAGTGAAACCAGTGTTTATCCCTAGTGCATGAACAGACTTCAGGAGCCCATTCCCATTGGAGGGATACTCTTTCAGCCTAGATACACAGGGGAGGGCCTAGGCCTTGCCCTAAATGACTTGGCAGATTTTGATGATCCCTCATGGAAGGCCTCACCCTCCCTGCGGAGTGGATAGGGGATGGGATGGGGGTCGGGGGGCATGGAATGATTGGAGAGAGAGGGAACTGGAATTGATTTGTAGAACAAGATTGTTTCTAATTTAAATAAAATTTATAAAACAATAAAATTAGAAGTAAAAGTACATTCAGATTTTGATTTGGATGAGAAAAACCACCCCATTGGCTAGAATCCAGGAACAGGTGAAACAGAGGACTAGACTTAACAAATACGACACTTAACAATTTGAGGTTTATTTTGAAGCTTAGTCATATGGAACTGTGAGATTGAATCTGGGTCCTTTAAATAGATTTCCTCCTCTAGCCACTATGATACTACTTTTGTCAGAGGGTACAAAAGAGGCATGAAAAGAAGAATAGGTTCATGCTTCCTAGTTCCAGTGTGTTCCATGGGACAAGTAGCTTCAGTGGTGTTCAGCTCCTGTATTGTAGGTGGCATCTCCCACACAAGTTTCCTCTGGCCACTACCACTCTTATGTGGTTTTCCGGTTAGTTACTGTAAAATGACCCAACCCATGAAGCCCAGCAAGCAAGAGTAGGTTTCTGGAAATGTTCAAAGAGTGGTTTTCTGACAAACTTTATGAGTAAGAAACCAAAGCAAATGTTTGTCTACAAAGTTGGCCATGGCTATTCTTTCTCATCAATGCCTGGATCTCAGCTCTGGTACTGTGGCATGTAGATACAGAAACAGAGGTGGGAGAAACTCTCCCTTATATCCCTAAAGATATTGTGTGTGTGTGTGTGTGTGTGTGTGTGTGTGTGTGTGTGTGTGTGTGTGTGTGTGTGTGTGTGTGTGTGTTTAAAATTACTGTGTCAATTATCTCCCCTAATTGGACCCAGAATGGATACTGATAATCTGGCTGCCTCTGTGTGCCAAGCAGACAGGCCCTTCTTTAGCCACCAAAGAGAAAACAGCTATGATGGGAAGGTGTATGTATACCTTTCTGACAGTTACAGAAGAGCCTATTCAAAACTGGTTGCATAAAAGAAAGTGGCACTGTTCTTTTCTTAATGGCTACATAAACTGTTTTCTCAAATCAATCAAGTTTCCTTTCCATAAAACGGGAACAATAATAAAAGGCTAAAGATTTATATGATCTGAAGAGAAATCAGAGAAGGTATCACCCTCCCTGTGGAGTGGGGGGGGATGGGATGGGAGGGGGGGTTGGGAAGCATGGGAGGGAGTGTGGGAGAAAGAGAAAACTGGAACCGATATGTAAAATAAGAAAAAAATAATAATAAATGGGAACAATAGAAACTATCCAACAATGTTTTTCATGAGAATTAATAACAGTGAGTATAAAGACCCCAGTATTGGATAAGGAAGAGGTACATGCTTCTAATCTCAGCATTTGGACTAGCATGAGTTTGTGTTCAGGCCAGGCTATTTAGCAAGACTCTGTATCAAAACATAAGACTCTAATATGGTATTGTATATGTAATTAAATAATAGCACACAATAATATACAGTGATATAACCTAATATTAGAAGTAATAGGAATAGTCAGTATTGCAGAACACTATACTCTAATAGATGTAAAAGAAGCATATGGCAATATGACAGGGTGAAAGACTTTCTCCTCTCATTTAAGGAAGCCCCACTTCTGAAACCTGGGAAGTGAGGAAGAGTCAGCCATGAAAACAGCATGGGTCCTGGTAACTCTTGACAATTCACTAGGCTTATAGGTGAAAGAGAATAGATAAAACATAAAAGCATTTTTGTATCTTAAATACTCATATGATGCTGATAACTATGTCTCTAATTGCTCTATGTGAGCAGACTAACTCTAATTCACTCTTAAGGACTTGTGAAAGTACTCATCTGTTATGCACACCAGAATGTGTATGGATTAGGAAGGTGGTATCTAAGTTATGTTTCTAATGTGATTGATTCCTCACAAGTGAAACAAAATGTGTATATTACTTAGTTTCCTTACCTTGTCTAGAAACAGAGAGAGAGAGAGAGAGAGAGAGAGAGAGAGAGAGAGAGAGAGAGAGAGAGAGAGAGAGATTCTAGTTTCTGCTGGGTTCCATATACTAACTAAGCTAACTAAGCCTCTGGTGTGTCACACCTGCCTCTCTGATTATCAGACTCTACACTCATTAACATTCACAATGAGGAAGGCGCTACAATGAAAGCTGTATCTGTAGTTGGAATTCTGGTAATTACCTTGACCAGGTCTAACTACATAGTTTCTGCCTAAATGGCTTAGCCTTCTCTAGAAGTCGAACGGTGTTGTTTGAATTAAGTTACTAAAGACTCTTGTTAACAAGATGACCATTTCATCTAATTAAGATTATGTGAAAAATATAAACATTCTCATTTTAATCATCACAAAACTAGGGGGCAAATCCAATATTTTGGTTTAATAAATAAGACAATGTAGGCTCTTATCCAAGTTGACACAACTGAGTTCCTTATCCAAGTTGACACAACTAACACATAGCCTTAACTCATTCAATGAAGTTTTTAACATCTATGGTGGCCCTGGTACCATTCTAAGAGGTAGGTATATATCAAGAAACCATTTAAAATATGTCTGATCCAGTATAGCTCACGTTTCTAATGGAAAGAGACAAATAATTAAAATTTAAGTGGCATTACAAAGCAACATCTGTTGAATAAATGTATTGAGCAGAGAGTATACATATTGGATTGTAATTTAGATGGGATGGTCATAAATGACCTTATGTGAAAAAGGTATTTGAGATGAGTTCTGAGGGATAGGTGAAAATATGCACAGAGAAAATTCCAGAGATTAGAAATTACAATAGCCCAAAGCAGCAACACATTGGATGTGTGCAATAAACAACAAAGGAGTTAGCAAAATGAAGAGTTAAGAGGTATGAAAGCAGATAAGAAAGGCAGTGAGAATCCGATGGAGAGTACCTGTAGCTATAATGGGAGATTTTGTTTTGTTTTTTACCTTTTTTAGAGAGATGGAAAGAGAGGAAAGCATGATGTAAGCTGAGAAGGAAGGTAGGGAGGATCTTGGAGAAGTTGGAGAAGGGGAAAGAATATGACTAAAATAGACTATGTGAAGAAATAATTGAAAATTAAAATGGTAGAGAAATTGTGTAATTCTTTTTTAAAAAGAAGGTGAGAAAAACTGTGATATTGAGAATAAACTATGGTTAAAGGTATTGTAGCAAACATAAAGGATCCCTTAAACAATTTCTTTAAACTCAAGTCAGCAAACACTGAACGCCAAGAGAAATCCAACCTTTGGCCCCTGAGGTATTTCCTAGTTGGAAGCCTCCTCTACTTGAAGAGTGCAAAACTAGGTATGAAAGTCAGTTTCTTCCTTTTCATTATTGTATTTTGGGATTTAAAAAAATATGTATTGCATTCATTTTTTAAATCTCTAATATATTTGTGGTAAATAACATGAGATTTGAAAAGACATACATGATGTCAACAAGCTAAATTGAGATAATTGATACATACTTCACCTTATTATGGGTGGTAAGAACACTCAGAATCTCAATTAGAAACATTTTTTGAAATATTATATTTTTCGCACAATATCCCTCCCACCCACTAAGTCCCAGTCTCTGTTAATCACATGCTACTCTCTGCTTCTATGAGATTGGTCATATTTTTTAGATATGCATAAGTGGAGGCTGGGAAGATTGCTCAGTCCATAAAGTGCTTGCCCATCAAGTTTGAGGAATTAAGCTTAGATCCTTAGTACTTCCTTTAAAAGCCAGGCATGGAAGCATGTGTTTGAACTCCTAGGTCAGGGAGATGTATACAGAATAATCCTGGGGCCATTCTAGCCAAATTACTAAGTTTCAGCAATGTAGATGTAGTGACAAGATGGCTTACTGGCTGGAGGAACATGTCACCAAACCTGATGACCTAAGCTTGATCCCGAGGCACCATGTGGTAAAAAGAGAGAACTAATTGCCAAAAGTTGCCATTTTGACTCCATATATATGATGTAGCATGTGTGCATTCACATAAATAAATACTTAAGTGCAGATATAAATAAGCATATATTTAAAAGAATGAGGAAAAGTGATTGAAGAAGATACCAGATGTGACCTTTGACCTCCAAATATACCCACACAAAAAGCTCCTTAATATGGGATATCATAAATCCATATTAGCCATGAATTAGCCATGACACTGACATTTTCTGATCATCCTTCCTATTTTGAAATACAGATCGTTCTAAACCATTTTCCCCCAAATGCCTTACACATTCTTGACTCTGCTGGGCTTTTGATAACTTTGTCCCATTTGGACACAATGCCCGATCTTGACTCTATGTCTCTCTGAACAATAGCCCTTCTTTAATTCCTGGTGTTGGTCTAGTTTCTTTCTTGATGACTTCCCTTAACAGACAGCCCACAAATATTCCTCTATCTTCCCAATTCCTATAGACCCCATCAGCAACCCTGTCATATTTATTGTATTCTTTTACCTTCCAGACACATCTGTTAACAAAAAAAGAACTATCTCTGGGAAGGGTCAATTCCTTTAACTTTTTATAGCCCCAAGGGTCTTGTCTAACACTACACAGGAAAACTATAGGAAGTGAGCTGAAAAGTGTTTGTATTTACAATGAATTATATTTCTTTCCCTTTATGTTCTTATTTAGTAGAGTGTGACAAATTCCCAAATAATTGCTTTTCAATGAACAACATATATTTGGTTCACAAATATCAGTTCCAAAAATACATTGAAATAAAAACCTCTTTGTTTTGTATGCTCTTGTTGCAGAGAGGTATTCTATAATATAGTACTGGTTACTGGCTGCTATCTTAATAAATATTTTATGGATATATTTATCCAGTACCATGACATATTTCCACTCAAGTTTATAGTTTATATTTTGTAGACTTAAAAGGGGCTTATTTAGAGAAGAGACATCACTACATGTGGTTGTCTATCAGTATCAGTTCCATGTTAATGGAGTCCATCAATCACATATAGAAAGTTATTTAACTAAGCTAGGTGTTTGCTCAGGGCTACAGTGCCTTGTCTAGCATGAAGAAGAGTACAAAGCCCTGTTTTCATTAACCCCTATCAGTGGAAAATGAAAAGAAGAAGAAATGTGCCTATATGGTCTATACTGAACATGTACAGATATTATTTTTCTTGCTGTTATTCCATAAATACTGTGGTATGACTTTAACTTATATACCTTTACATTGTAGTAGGCATAGAAATGATCTAGAGATAATTTAAAGTATAAAGAAAATGTATAAAGATTAAATGTATATGCTATGACATTTTATAAAATGAATTCAGGGGCTTGGGCAATGGCTTAGCACTGACTACTCTTCCAGAGGTCCTGGGTTCAATTCCCAACACCCAGATGGCAGCTCACACCTGTTTGTCATTCTAGTTCCAAGGGACCCAGTGCCCTCTTTTGGTCTCTGCAGACAATGTGGGCATGTGGCACATGAACAAACAAAGAAGCAAAACATCCATTTGAATAAAAATAAAAATAAAAAAATTCTTTTTTAAAAAGAATTCAAATATCTATAGATTTTTATATCACAGGAAATGTGTGAAGTATACAAGGGATTACACATATTACATTGGTGTTTGCTAATAATTATGATATCATATTCACTAGGGATTGAGACTACATTGTCCTAGAGTCGGTCTCATTAGGATGTTCAGGCAGGAATAACTACTACAGTATGCATATTTTTAAAGAGGGCATAATTCAGACATAAATGAAACAACCATGCTAAGGCAATGAGATTGTAACCTTGCTGGAGGAGGAAAAGATGAAACTTTGATTTTTCCTTTTTCCTGTGACAAGCAGCTTAGTTTATAGCACAATGGCTTTTCAAAGTGTTTCCTGAGGTCTTGAGGCTTTAGAGAATTGTTTTAGAACCACTATGAGCTAAGGGTTTGGAGGATAAAGCTGCTAATATGAGGAAGAAAACAGTTTTGTTGAAATCCCATTTGCTTTTTATCTGCATCACAGAGAGTAGAATTAGCTATGGAACTTAGGACTTTATCTTTTGGTCCAGACAATTTCTAGCCCACTGGTCTTATTACAGATGGGAAGAGTCTACTGCTACTAGGAGTTCTTAGCTACTTCAAACCTATTTGTTCATCTGCAAAATGAGAAATGACATCAATTTTAGTTTGGCAATGAAGCTCAGCTGAGATACAATAGGAAAATGTCATTTATTGAGCATATAACTCTGCCTTGGCTTCTTTTCTATCACTTTCATACATTATCTCATTGTCTTTCAGTGATGCATGGAGGCAAAGAACTGGCCAGAACAAAGAAGATAGCAGGGATTAAAGCATAAGACTAGCAAACGGAGTGCTTGGGATGACTGTAAGATAAGAGCCATGGAGACATAAGCTAGCACAGAAGAAACCACCATCTCGAGATCTGGGTTTGAACCCCAGCTCTGCTATCAATTTGCTGAATGGCCTGCAAGAAAATTAATATCCCTGACTCTTACTTTCTTCATCTGAAAATGAGACACATAGGTCATCTTTTAGAGACTGCCATAGCAAGAATTAAGTGAATTAATTAGCATACGGGCTTTGGCAGATCATGGGATTGAAAAAGCAAACAAACAAACAAATATGGTATTAGACAGAACACAAAAGACTTCAAGATTTTGTTAAGCTTCTCCAATATTCTGTAGGGATGAGTACATGGATCAGGGAAAAAGAAAAATAAGTAAACCAAAGCCAGTAACCCTGATTATCTCAAGTCCAGAAGCATCTATAGACCAAGCTTTGAGACAGGCCAATCAATAAGATGGCAAGCATGACTCCCAATTTCCATAAAACAGTTTTGACGCTGCAGATATTTGTTTTAACTTTTTGAGTTTTCTGTTAAAAATAATAAATCACATGAAACTTGAGGATAGCCAAGTTTTTAATTGGCGTATTTTTAACTACCAATTCTATATAATTGGATGGTACAGGTCTCGAAATTGCTTACATCATCTTGATTTAATTTTAAATTTTATTTTTTATCTTATTTACATCTATAAGTGTATTGTATACATGCCGCTCTGTGCACCACATATGTGCCTGGTGCTAAGGAAGGCAAAAGAGGTGCTAAGGAAGGCAAAAGAGCTAGGGCATTAGCTCTGTAATGCCCTAGAGCTGGCATTACAGTCATGAGCTGTTCTGTAGGAATCAAACTCTGGTCCACTGGAAGAGCAGCCATTGCTCTTAACCACTGGGCTGTATCTCCAGCCCCTCTTGATTTAACTTTGCTAAGCCAAATATACCTAGAGATGCATCTATTTCTTTTAGATTTTCCTGTTTGGTAGAACATAGAGGTTTGGGGGGGGTTGGGGTTTTTATTTGTTTTGTGTTTTTTGTTGTTGTTATTTTTTGAGAAAGGGTTTCTCTGTGAAACAGTCCTTGAGATCCTGGAACTTACACTGCAGACCAGGCTGGCCTCAAACTCACAGAGATCCTCCTGCCTCTGCCATGAGAGAACTGGAATTAAAGGCATGAACTACCACAACCTGGCAGAATATAGACTTTTAAAGTAGGCTTTATGGATGTCTGAATTCCTTCAGTATTTGTTATAATCCTTCCTTAGGTGTCGAGAATAAAGGACTTGTACTGCTCATCCCTAAATGAGACATCTACATCACAACTTCTCCTCTCAATGCTCAGAATAATGAAATAACATTTTGAAAGTATGTAAGAGCCAGAGGCAGTAAATGACTATAAAGAAACAGTATGTTCCAGACACAGCAGGGTAACTATACTTATAAACTCATAGCACTTATAACAGCATGCACAATACCTGTACAAGCTCAAGTCAGACCAAATCCCAGTGTTGAGTGAAGAGGTGGATATGAAGTCCCCCTCCTAGACAAGGAGTTATTGACAAGTGATAGCGACTAGGAGAAAGAGATCCAATTTTCTTTAAGAGGGTAGCCCATGGTAAGTTCACCACACTCCAGTGTAAAGGCACACATCCAAGAATATGTGAGCAGCACAAATTGGACTTAATTTTTTAAAAACAGGACATAAAATTGGGTGGCAAGAGAAAGAGCGGTAAATATGATCAAAATATATTGTACAAACTTCTCAAAGAACTAGTAAATCTATTTTTTTAAAAAAAGAACAATTCATAAGACTGATTAAATGTGCCAACAGATAAAGACAATGTCACCAAGACTAGCAAACTGAGTTCAATCCCCAGGACCAATATGGTAGAAATAGAGAACTAATTCCTGCAAGATGTCCTCTGATCTCCACATGTACATCATAGCACACAACACACACACACACACACACACACACACACACACACACACACACACACAAATAAGATGTAATAAAAATAATTTAAACGGTACATATAATCAATCAACAGAGTCTGCCCTCTAAGAGTTACCCTACACAAGGAATCATGATCATTCCAGAAGCAATAGATTGTGAAATAAAAAGCCCACTGCCAGGCATAGGATAATTTATATTGGGTTGTTGGTTACAGATATTCAAAAGATCCCTAAAATAATACAGGTTGTTGTCGTGACTTTGGTTGCCTACCAGAACTTGATGGTACTTTGTTCACAGGACATGGAGAAATCACATTGGTACTATCAAGGAAGTGTCCTCCCTGCAGGCTTGTTTTTGTACTACCAGAACATACTGTACAGGCTGCTGGAGTAAAAATCATCAACAGCCTTATTCACATGTGAATCCCGTGCCTACAATAATGACAATATGACAATTTATGGCAATGGGTGCAATAATGGCATGAGTGTTGTAGGGGTACAAACTGCTTCCTGATTTAATTTAAGAGTACTCTACAGATTAGGACACATGCCTGGTACAGAAAATCTAGGCAACAACCCATCTAAAGTCGTACCTTTATACTCATCAGAGTTTCATTGGATAGTGGGCAGTGTTTAACCTAAAAATTCATAGCTGATCCAAATTCAGCGAGAATAAGAGAGTATAGATTGCTTGTCCCTAAATGAAACATCTATATTAGTGTCCACCAAAGCTTGGGGAGCAGTGTATAAGAGACAGAATTCAGGGAGGACCAGTGAAAAACAGTTTTCTGTATATGGCAGAAAACATATATCCATGAACTTAGAGTAGCTGTGATAGCCTGCACAAGATCAAACCAATCAATGTTCTAGAATGGAGGGGGGAAAGTTTATGATCCCTAACTGAGGAGCTATTATTAACTTTTAGTGGCTTCTGAGGGAAGAGACCATTTTTCTTCAAATGTCCCATGATCTAGCAGATGGCCCTGTTCCCATGAGTATATTGGCAACACAAACTGGACTGGCATGCAGTTGAGACAGGGTAAAGAGATGGAGGTAGATCTGAGATGAGTTAGGATGATAAATGAGGAGTGAAATTTGCAACTAATAAAAACATTTTATGTTAAAAGTTGGTTGTTTGTAAAGACAGCTGACCTGAACAAGGAGGAGCTAATGAGCCCCCAGACTGATAGCTGGGAATCCAGCATGGGACTGACTGAGGCCTCCTGAATATGTGTCTCAGCTAGAAGGACTGAGCAGTCTGGGAGACCTCAGACAGTGGAACCACAATGTATTCCTGGTGCACAAAAGTACTTTGTGGGCACATCCCCCATGGAGGGATACTCTCTTAACCTAGAGACAGGAAAGAAGTCCTAGTCCTTACTCCAAATGACTTGACAGATTTACATGACCCATGAGGAGTTGAGGGGGGATGGCAGGGGAGGGTGTTCAGGGTGCATGTGAGGGGGGAAAGAGGATAAAATGGAGGGAAAGAGAAAGGGAGGGAGGGGGAACTGGGATCGACATGTAAAATAAAAAGAAATAAATAATTTTAAAAGTTGGTTGTTTGGAAAGATGAGCAGGATTAGCATAACAAATTATAGCCAATTTTACCAAAAGAATTGCAGAGAAGAAACAAACTAATAAATTAAATATGAAAGAGGGGATGCTGAAACACTCTAATTACATCCAGAGAATTATTGAAACATAATTTTAAGGCATATTTTTAAAGCTGGAAGATCTAAGTTAAGAATATATCATTTAAGAAAAGGTTTTTTATCTGTTAAGTTTTACATTTGCTTGCTCTCATGGGCAGTTTCTGCTGCTTGTTTTTTTTTTTCAACATATGTGGGCTACATTTTGGATATCTTATAAATTTTTGTTGAAAATGAGACATTTTGAATAATATGCTCTAGCAACTCTGGTTACTGGTATTTCTTCTTCCCCCTGAGGGGGTTGTTATACTTATTTGCACATTTATTTGTTTGATAGCTAGCTGGATAATTTTAGTGAATTGTATTTGCTTCCCACAGTGTGAATCCTCTGATATTTCTCAGAGGAAGCTGCTTGGCATGTACAGAGCCACTTGCAACTGGAATAAAAATTGTTTTGGCAGGGGTCACTTTCTCTCTTTCCCTGAACCTACCCTGCTATTGGGCTTGCTAATTACTGCCTGATTGTTCTACTATTTTCTAAATACTCTGGAAAAAAATTGATTTATAGACTGCTCCAATTAAATTCTGATTTTTTGTGGGCATAAATTTTTGAGATCTGTGCATCCATGTGTGTCTGCATATGTGTCTGTCTCTGTCTCTGTCTCTGTCTCTCTCTCTGTGTATGTGTGTGTGTGTGAGAGAGAGAGAGAGAGAGAGAGAGAGAGAGAGAGAGAGAGAGAGAGAGAGAGAGAGAGAGAGAGAGAGCAGGAGTCTTAGTTCATTTGTTGTTATTTTATCGAATGGGTTTACTTGGCTTACAAATTCAGATTAAAGAACATCATTGAGGGGATGTCACAACAGCAGAAACTTGAACAGCTAGTCACACTACATACATCCACACTCCAGGGCAGAAAGCAATGAATTAGTGCTCATCTCCTCACTTTTCCCTTTCCATGCAGTCTAGAGACTAGCTCATGAAACAGTGCCACTCAGGCCAGGGAATTCTTCCTATAGGCTCCCTTCCAGGATGATTCTTTCAAATCACCAATTAAACCACACCATCTCCTCTGATTCTTTCTGGGTTAGCTTCTAACACTGAAGATTTCTTTCCTTAGTTAACTCCTCCTCTGGTTATTTCTGGGCTAACTTCTAACACTGAGGAATGTTTTTCCACAACCTTCTGAGCAAAATCTCTGTGACTCAGGGGCTGGGAATAGGGGTCAATTTCTCGATGACATAACAGCCCTATTTTTTAAATGAAGTGCTTAATGGAATAGCACTTGTATCCTCTGATCTTTTCAATCACCCTCATCTGTCCCAGGTTTTCTACCTAAGGAATGAACCTTAATAGAAGTGATCAGAAGTCTCAGGGAGGGGGTTGTTTTGGTTTGGTTTGGTTTGATTTTGGGTTTTTGGTGAGGTTGTTTTTTTGTTTGATTTTTGTTTTTCAGATCTGTTCTAGGTAGTCTCTGCTCCGTGGAATTCTGAGGAATGGAGCATCTCCCTCTTGCTCATACTTGTCATGAATTTAATTTCACCAACAGGTAGCTGAAGGAAGGATAAGAAATTTTTTTATCCCACCCACTCACCCCACACACACATACACACATGAAGATATGGTGGTCCTCTGTATTAGAATTCTGTCACTGTGGCAAAATATTCCAAATAGCTTTTTAGAAGGAACAGTTTTGTTTTGTATTTATTTTTAATTTTACATACATAGTTTGATAATATTCTTTTGTCTCTGTCAACTCTTCCCAGATCCTCTTCCCCACTTCCCTACTCACCCAACTTCCAACAATTCTCTCTCTCTCTCTCTCCCTCTCTCTCTCTCCCTCTCCCTCTCCCTCTCCCCCTCCCCCTCTCCTTGTCCCTCTCCCTCTCCCTCTCCCTCTCTCCTTCCCTCCCTATCTCCCTCCTTCTCCAGATCACATAAAATGAAAATCAAATGTCAAAACAAGTAAAAACTCAATAAGACAAAAACAATAAAACAAAAGCACTCAAAAGTGTGGTATGTGATTTGTATCAGTCAGCTATTCCTGGCCATGGACCCTGTCCTGGGTGTGTTTGATATACTCAGTGGTGCTCTGCAGGAAAAAGCTAAGTTTCTTTTTCCCAGCAGGTATCAAATGGGACTAGCTTCATGGTTAGGGTAGGAAATTTCTGTCTACTTCCCCTTCTCAGTGCTGGCCTTGAGCCTGGTTTGAACCTGTACAGGTTTTGTGTTGTTGTCAGATTGTCTGTGAACTCATATGTGCATCAATGCTGTTGTGTCTGGAAGACACTTTTTTGGGGGTGGGAATCATCCACCATCTCTGGGTCTCAAATTGGAGTGTCCCAGGGTCTCTCACTCCCTGCACATTGCTGAAGGATGTTTAGAGTTTGTAGTTCCTTGCATGTAGCACCCTAAAAGTATGCACCTCTTTCTGCCCTTCAGGGATTGTAATGGAAATGCTGTCTGTAGTCGTCTGAACTATCACCCCCTGTAAGTAAAGTGCCACTTCTGTCTTTCTGCTTTTGAAAGCTTGTTTGCCATGAATTTTCAAGGCTGATTATTGTGTGCCTCAGCATGAAGTTCTTTGGAGCTGCTCTGCTAGAAATTTGGTCAGCATCTTGAGGTTTTTTTTCCACCAAATCTGGGAAATTTTTTGCCATTATGTCATTAAACATTACTTTAGCTCCCCATTTTCTGTATTGTTCATTAATTCCTTATTCTGGCATTTCTTTTGTTATTCTGGCTTTTCAACTTGGTTGTGACTTTGAATTCTAAAACTTGGTATTTATCTTTAATTTGATGTCTTTACTTGTTTTCTGTTTCTTTTCCAGAGATGTCTAATTATTTTATTTATATTAGCTTTTATATCATTGCTCAGTGGCTCATTATGACAAATTCTTTAAGGTCCTTGTAACATAGTCCTATTATTTGTCTCATGATTTAGTCACTATAGCCTTTATTTTTTACTATATTTGTGTGTGTTCACATGTGTATGTGTGCATGTGCATGCATGTATCTGTGCATGTACCTGTGTGTGTGCCTGTATGTCATGGTGCATGTGTGGTAGTCAAAGGACAACATGTGAGACTCTGTTCTCTCCTACCATGTGTTTTTCAGGGATCAAAATCAGGTCATCAACAAGCACTTTTAACCATTGAAACACCTTACCATTCCTTTCTCTTCTTTGCTTTGGTTAAGATTTTTCTGCTTCTAGAATAGAGAGGGTTATATGGGAGGGTTTTGAGGGAGAAAGGGAAAGGGAGAAATTTTCTAATCAAATTATAATCTCAAAAAGTAAAAAAAAGATTTCTTGGTTATTATTATGAGTTTTTGTTGTGCTTTTAAATTTTGTGGCATTCACTATTTTTTTTTGCTTTATTTCAAACTATGCTCAGAATAATAATACTAACAGTAATTTTAATGATTGATTACTGAAAATAGGTGATGATTATTTTCTACTTCATACCTATTCTTCTGTATTTGTAACTTATAGTATATATTCTGCTAGATGAATAAGACCAAATTGTTGCAAATTAAATTGCTCTTAGGTTTACTGGTTAGCATATAAAATGGATTTCTTTTCTTTTTTTTTTTAGTTGTAACATTTATTCGGCCATTATATTTACTCTTTTCTTCATCAAATACTTAGGTAGTGCATATAATATTTCATGACCTGTGCTAGAGCATAAATATATAAAAGCCCACAGCAAAAGACATCCATCTACCAAGATAAATCTAACCTTTGTATAACTTGTGTGCATGGAATTGACCTGTGTTCTAAATGACCTTAGGACTTTCATAGAATCCGTAGAATGGGCTTCTTTATGGCATTTTCATACATACATATCTTATCCTGACTATCTCTTCATTCCCCTTCCCTTTCTCCCTCTCTTATTGGTCCCCTTCTTCTTCCCAAATGGTCTCTCTGTTTTCATGACACATATATTCCATTACCCTCTCTTGTATCACCTTCTTCTAAGACCTCTTCCTCCTGTTTCATCCATTCCATTCTACTTTTTATCATACCATGTCATGTCATGTCATTGTATCACCAGGTCATGAAATCCAAACATTATCAGTAAGAAACACCAGCCTGGGAGAGCTTCAAGTACAAGACACCACCCAATGAGAGTTTCTGTACAGTCCGTTCCCACTAAAGTCTTAGAACCACTTCTCATACCAATGTTTCAAAGTGTCAGGCTGTGAAGTCAAGGAGATTGGAAACCTAATATTTAATGTTGTCTCCTCTGCTAGGTTTTGGGTATAATATATAGAATCGGGTAGTGCTTTGTTCTTTGTTTTTACTATTAAAATAGAATGCCTATCCTATGTCCTCCTCATTATTCATTTGTGAAATATATATGTTTGATTTAATATGCTCACAACCAGAGGGGAATTTGCCCCAGAAAGGGTGGGGCCTTAAATCTTACACAGATTAAAATTAGATTTGTTTTGAACTTTGGCTGGTTGCTGAATCCAGCTTGAGTTCAGAGGTACATTAATAGAATAAATGAATTTTATATGTAAAGAGGAAATGAGTTTGGAAAATCTAGGATCTGTGTGTTATGGGTCTTTTGCATTTATTTGTTATGTTGTGAAATGGTGTTTGCCACAGTGTTATGAAGATCAAAGCACAATTTTCAGCAGTTGGCTCTCTCTGTGTAAGTTCTGGGGAGGCAAACTCTGGTCATAAGGAGAAATGAATCCACCTATCTATTGTATCAGAGATGGAAATAAAGAGGATAATTCTAGTCATATTAAGCACTGGAAACATTTTTGTTGAACTATTTTTCATATAGCATCATAACAATTACATTAAATAAAACATAAAGAATATTTCATCACTAGACATTGTACAGAAGATTCATTCCTACCTGTGAAATCATCATACATTGACTGTCTTGGAAATGAGTGGTCCTTTCTGTCTATGAAGGAAATGAGCCTTTCTTAGGATCAATATGCTTCAGTAACACTTATAGGAGAGAATTTTTGTTGAATCCTTTCCCCTGGCTCTGCCTTGGATGGTACCCATTAATGTCTGATATGATCATATAAGGTGAAAAAACATAATGTTTACATCATGGAGGAAACAGAAACTGAAATCACAAGTTTGTATTATCCAATGAATGCTTTTAGTAAATGAAGACAACTCTTGTACCTATTCTGACATGAATTTTTTTAATTAAAGTGCAGAAAGACAGTGATAGCTTTAAGGTCAGAATAGTAAACTGTCATCTTAGTCTACAAAAGTTACTGAAATGGTGTCATAACTTGTACAGTTTATGAACACACCAAGTTATCCTAAGGGCAAGTGGTTTGCAACTTTCCTGTAAAAAACAATCACTGATTTACTACTCATAGGATTTCCCCCATCCCTTCTCTTTCAACATGAATGATGGATTTTTACTATCAGTATCCTAACTCCTACTTGCTGGGATTAAGTGAAAGACACAGAAGGCCAGGGATAGAGACACCTAGAGTTGTCCATATTAACTGTCCCTATTGAGTGAGCAATGATATATATGCTATATAATCTGCATATCCTTTACCAAATGCTGTCACAGTCTATGAGGAGAACTTTTAGAGTTAAATGGTAATGATTAAGGGGAGCTCAGATGTTGCCTCAATAAATTTGCTTGCAAATCACATTGTTTTTAAATGACAAAAGAATTTTGAGGTTACACTCTCAATGGATTGTCTACTATTCCAGTTGATTTTTTTCTTGGGTATCATATCTAAACTTGGAGTCAGACCAATTGCTTCAATTTCTGACTTTCCTATTAATAACTTGTGATATTTATGGCAAGTTATGTCACCTTCTAGAGCCCTGGCTTCTCTAGTGATAAAATAAGCACCATGATAACATCTACCTCTAACATTATGTGATATTTAGATGCAATAATATTATAAATAGCTACAAAACTTTGGCCCATTATAACCATTTACTGTGTATAAATTAAAATGTTAATGATTTTTTTCAGGAGAATGGGTTTATCAATATGGATGAATCACCACTGTTGACAGTATGTAGGAGCACTTGCTTTCTCCATTTCTGAACTCAAAGTGAAATATAGAGCTAGAATAGTACACACTTTTATAGGTGTCATATTAATATGTAGGTTGTAACAAAATGTGTGGGTCATATTTATGATGTTATCCAATTGTGGGCAATAATTTCAGAAACCTTAAACCAGGGTTTAAAAAAACAGGGAAAATGAATTGAAAATGCAGTTAATATGAAAGCATCAAATTTTCTCTTCATTTTAGTGGGTTTGGAGTTACTAGTGAAACTATAAATTATGCACTGATATGTCTGCACATACATATGTCTATGTCTTAAAATTCAGAATGTCCTATTGGGAATTACTTATATCTACATACTACTGTTTATTAATAGTATCCTGAAAAACATATTCATTATAGCTTTATAACCAAATAAAATAGTGAGTACTTTGACTTTTTATTATTTTCTAAATTAGATAATTGATTTTATATTTACCAATAATTAGAAAATATTTTATCTCATATTTCTAGAAAATAGTTATTTCAATTTTGTTTGTGAAATTGTTCCTGAATTAAAGTTCCTTTATTAACATATTAAAAGTATATGCAACAACTAACTTATCCACCATCATGGAGCCCTCATCTAGTAGCTGATGGAAACAGAAGCAAACACCCACAACTAAATACTGGGCTGAACAGGAATTCAGATGCAAAAGGGGAGGACAAGACCAGGCTGCAGAAACACACAGCGACAGCTGACCTGAACAAGGAGGAGCTAATGGGTCTCCAGACTGATAGCTGGGAATCCAGCATGGGACTGATTCAGACCCCCTGAACTCAGCTAGAAGGGTCTCAGCTAGAAGGCCTGGGCAGTCTAAGGGACCTCAGACAGTGGAACCAGGATGTATTCCTGGTGCACAAAAGGACTTTGCAGGCACATTCCCCCATGGAGGGATACTCTCTTAACCTAGAGACAGGAAAGAAGTCCTAGTCCCTACTCCAAATGACTTGACAGATTTTGTTGACCCCTCCTGGAGGGCATCACCTACATGTGGAGTGGGGAGTGAGGGGGAGAGGAGGGTGGGAGGGGTGCATGTGAGGGGGGAGAAATGGAAAGAGGGAGGGGGAGGGAAAGGGAACTAGGATTGATATGTAAAATAAAAATAAAAAATAAATTAATATAAAAATTTAAAAATCCAAAAAAAGTATATGTTAATGGAGTTCAATGTGATATTTAAACACATGCATAAAATGTGAGGTAAACAAATCTAGCCTCCATTTCTTTAACCTTCCACTCCTCCAATTCCCTACTCAACATCTGGTAACCACTATTCGACTTTCATGTTGGTTTTCATACCTTCTACATGTGAGAAAAAAGATATAGTTCTTGTGTTTCTGCGTCTTGCTTATTTCACTTAGTATGACTCGCAGTTCTATACATTTTGCTAAACTGACAAATTTCATTCTCTTTAATGACTGAATAATAACCCATTGTTTATACATACCATAGTTTGATACATTCAATTATTGATGGTCACCCTTATAGTAATCTTTAACTGTCAGCATGACATAGGAAAAGTCACCTAAAGAGGGAGTCTTCATTTTGCGACTGCCCAGGTCAGATTGCCCTGTGGGCATGGCTGTAAGTGGTTGTATTGATTGTTGATGGAGGACGGCCAGTTCACTGGTAGCATCTTCTTTGGGCAAGTGGCTCTGAACTAGTTTAGCATGAACCTGAGTGAACCAGCGTTCACCAGTGAACCTCTATAATTTCTGCTTCGCATTCCTGCTTAAGTACCTGCCTTGAGTTCCTACAGTAATGGACCATGACCTAGAAGTATAAGCTAAATAAGCCCTTTCCTTTCTTCCTCTAAGAAATTTTTGTTCAGAATGTGTTATCACAGCAGCATAATGAAACTAGAACAGGCAACTAGGATAATTCTATATCTTACCTGTTATGAATAGTTGTACAATAACCAAGATTATAAAGGTATCACATTTTACTGATTTCCTTTGACTACCAAGTGGGATAGTAAGATTGTATGGTACATTTATTTCCAGTTTTTCTAGGCTCCTCCATATTGGTATATATGTCTACTCATTTAAATCCTGGTGTATAAAAGTTTATCTTTCTCTGCATTCTATTTGGCATTTCTTATTTTAATTTTTTGTTTGTTTCATAGAGATAGAGATATAGAAACAGATATAATTTTTTACTTAAATTTGAAATGAGGTTGTTTTATATATCAATCTCAGTTCCCCAACTCTCCCATCCTCCCCTGTCCCCCTCACCAACACCCATCCCATCCCCTTTCTGCTCCCCAGGGAGGGAGAGGCCTTCCATGGGGAGTCTTCAAAGTCTGTCATATCATTTGGAGCAGGGCCCAGGCCCTCCCCCATGTGTCTAGGCTGACAGAGTATCTATCCCTCTTTGTGGAATGAGCTCTCAAAGTCCATTCGCATACTAGGGATAAATACCAATCCACTACCAGAGGCCCCATAGACTGCCCATTCCTCCCAACTAACACCACATTCAGGGACTCAGGGTTGGTCCTATGCTGGTTTCCCAGCTATCAGACTGGAGTCCATGAGCTCCCTCTTGTTTAGGTCAGCTGTATCTGTGGGTTTCTCCAGCCTGGTCTTGACCCCTTTTCTCATCACTCTTCCCTGTCTGCAACTGGATTCCAGGAGTTTGGCTCAGTGTTTAGCTGTGGGTGTCTGCTTCTGCTTCCATCAGCTACTAGATGAAAGCTCTAGAATGGCATATAAGGTAGTCATCAATCTCATTACTGGGGAAGGACATTTAAGGTAGCCTCTCCACTATTGCTTAGATTGTTAGTTGGAGTTAATTATCCTGGTAGATCTCTGAACATTTCCCTAGTGCCAGATTTCTCTTTAAACCTTAATGGCTCCCTCTAGTACAGTATCTCTTTTCTTGCTCTCTTCTATTCTTCCCCTGACTCAATCTTCCTGCTCCCTCATGTCCACCTCTCCCCTCCTCTTCTTCCTAACTCCCTTTCTCCTCCCCCATGCTCCCAATTTGTTTGGGAGATCTTGTTCCTTTTCCCTTCTCCAGGGGACCATCTATGTCTCTCTTAGGGTCCTTCTTGTCTCCTAGTTTTTCTGGCAGTATGGATTATAGGCTGGTAATCCTTTCCTTTATGTCTAAAAACCATATATGAGTGAGTATATACTGTGTTCATCTTTTTTGTGACTGGGCTACCTCACTCAGGATGGTTTCTTCCAGTTCCATCCATTTTCCTGTGAATTTCAAGATTCCATTGTTTTTTCTACTGAGTAGTACTCCATTGTGTAAATGAACCACATTTTCTCCATCTATTCTTCAGTTGAGGGACATTTCCAAGTTCAGGCTATTACAAATAATGCTGCTATGAACATAGTTGAACAGATGTGCTTGTATGAATGTGTATCTTTTTAAGCCTAAAGGTGAAATTACTGGGCTAGGTTGTGGTGGTGTGCACTTTAATCCCAGCACTCAGGAGGCAAAGGCAGGCAAATCTCTGTTAGTTCGAGACCAGCCTGGTCTACAAGAACTAGTTCCAGGACAGCCTCCAAAGCCACAGAGAACCCCTGTCTCAAAAAACAAAAACAGAAACAAAAACAAACAAAAAAAAAAGAGTGGAATTACTGGATCTTGAGATAGACTGATTCCCATTTTCCTGAGGAAACACCATACTGATTTCCAAAGTGGCTGTACAAGTTTGCACTCCCACCAGCAGTGGAGGAGTGTCCCCTTTCTCCACATCCTCTCCAGTATAAACAATCTTTGGTGTTTTTTATTTTAACCATTCTGACAAGAGTAAGGTAGTATCTCAGAGATTTGCATTTCCCTGATGGCTAAAGATGTTGAGCACTCAATTGACAATTGAGAATTGTCTATTTAGTTCTGTACCCCCTTTTTAATTGGATTATTTTGTATTTGGTAACTAGATTCTTGAGTTCTTTGTGTATTTTGGAAATCAGTCCTCTGTCAATGTCGGGTTGGTGAATATCTTTTCCAATTCTGTGGGCTGCCGTTCTGTGCTGTTGACTGCGTCCTTTGCCTTACAGAAGCTTTTCAATTTCAGGAGGTCCCATTTATTAATTGTTGATCTCAGTGTCTGTGCTACTGGTGTCATGTTCAGGAAGCAGTCAGGGTTGCATGTTAACTGTGGTTTTAATTTTTATTTCTCTGATGTCTAATTATATTGCAATTTTTCATTTATTTGTAGGTCATTCATGTTTCTTTTAGTAAGTGCCTTTTTAGGTCACTTGTCTATATTTAATTGGATGACTTGATTTTGTCATTTTTTTTAAAATTCTATATATAGTCAGATAAATAGAGGGAATTTTTTTTATACATTTGGGTGTCTCTTTTCTTTATTATTTCTTTGGCATTACAGAAGACTTCTAGCTTGATTTTAATCACGCTTGTCAATTTTTGTTATTGTGTCCTGTGCATTGGAGGTCATATCCAAAAAGTAACTTCCTGTGCTTATATCATGAAGTGTTTTTCCTAAATTTTTTTCTAGTGGTTTCAGAGTTACAGACTTTACATTAAAATCTTTGCTTCAAAAGATCACCAGCCTATAATTCACACTGCCAGAGAAACTAGGATACAAGGAGGATTCTAAGAGATTCATACAAGGTCCCTCACAAAAGGGGAAAGGAACAAGATCTCCTGAGCATATTGGGAGGGGGCACAGTGAGTGGAGACAGGCCTAGGAGAAAGAGAAGGGGAGGAAAGTAAAGCATGTGGGAGGGGGAAGATTGAGTCAGGGGAGGAATACACCAGAGGGGGGGGGAGAGAGAGAGAGAGAGAGAGAGAGAGAGAGAGAGAGAGAGAGAGAGAGAGAGAGAGAGAGGGAGAGGGAGAGAGGGAGAGGGAGAGGGAGAGGGAGAGGGAGAGGGAGAGGGAGAGGGAGAGGGAGAGAGAGAGAATAAAAGATGGAGCCATTATAGGTTTCAAGAGAAAACTGACTCTAGAGAAATGTCCAGAGACCTACAAGACTGTCCCCAACTAACATTTTGAGCAACAGTGGAAATGTCCTTCCCTGATAATAAGATTGATGACTAACTTATCCACCATCATAGACCCCTCATTTAGTAGCTGATGGAAACAGAAGTAGACACTCACGGCTAACACTGAGCAGAACTAGAATCCAGATGCAGAGAGGGAGGACAAAACCAGGCTGCAGAAACCCACAGAGACAGCTGACCTGAACAAGGAGGAGCTAATGGGTCCCCAGACTGATAACTGGGAATACAGCATGGGACTGGCTCAGACCCCTTGAACATAGGTGTCAGCTAGAAGGCCTGAGCAGTCTAAGAGACCTCTGACAGTGGAACCAGGATGTATCCTTGGTGCCCAAAAAGGACTTGGGGAGCACATTCCCCATGGAGGAATACTCCCTTAACCTAGAGACAGGAGTGTGGGCCTAGTCCCTACTCCAAATGACTTGACAAATTTAGATGACCCCTCCAGGAAGGCATCACCCTCCCTAAGGAGTGGGGGTGGGTGGGATGGAAGGGTGGTTGGGGAGCATGGGAGAGTGGAAGAGAGGGAGGGAGGGAACGACAGAGAGGGAACTTGGATCGATATATAAAATAAGAAAAATAAATAAAATTAATAAATAAATAAAATAAAACATCTTTGCTCCATTTTGAATTGGGTTTTGTAAAGGCTAAAACATAGTAATTAATGATAAGTATTTTTAAAAGTTTGGAGTAGAAGTAGTGGCACAGATCAAACTGCATGTTTTATCCAGGTACTGTAGTACGTACCATTATTCCAAGCTACTTAGGAGGCTGAAGCAGGAGGACTACTTGGAACCATAAACTATAGGCTAGCCTAGACAACAAAGCCAGAAAGGATTTTTAAAAGAAGCGTTTGGACTTTCAGAAGATGGCCATGGACACATGGGATCAGCTATAACCTCCAGGGAAGTAGGTGGGTAAAGCAGACTAGCATTTATCTGAAGAGGTAAATGACACTAACTTTAATACCAAAATAAAGCAGGAAATTAAAAAAAAGAAGTCTCCTCAGTCTTCTCATCAATGAAACTCCTCTTTGCTACAGATAATGACCATTACAGAAAAACCACAATCAATCAAAATGCAGAACTGTGGAGCCCAGTCATAACTGATACATATACAATACAACTCCTATGCCCAAGTCTTTGATCTCTGTGAGAAAGGAGGTGGAACGATATGAATCAGAAGAACAAGGAGTCTGATATTAGATTATTTCCTGGTAATAACAGAAACTACATCTATAAAGTCTCACCAACATGACTGCCTAAACACGAGCTGAACAAGGACAACACCAATAGATCTGTTAACATGGATAGGGGTACAGCCCAGGGGGCATCAACCCTACTGAAAAAAAATTACAAGCAACTCAAGAATGCTGAGAGCTGGAGAAACAGTTTTCCTCGGGGAAGAGCATACCAGTAGATTATCCAATACCAATTGGCCAGTCCTACAAACATACATGCAAGTAGCATACAGACTGAGCATGTGGTACTTATGCATTTAGATGTGTGTGTGTGTGTGTGTGTGTGTGAGAGAGAGAGAGAGAGAGAGAGAGAGAGAGAGAGAGAGAGAGAGAGAGAGAGTTTAACAAAAATTAATGAACAGAGCAGGCCATAATTTTTAAAGGAAGCAAGAAAGGTTGTGTGGGAGGTTTTGAAGGGAGGAAAAGAAACGGGGTAATAATGGCATTATATTATAATCTCAAAAACTAAAAGAAATAAAAGTTCAAAAGCCTTTTTAAAAGTCAAATGAGTCCCACACAGCAAGCAGGACACAACCAAATGAAAACCAAAGCCAAGAACTCAGGTTAAGCCTAAAGGGTAAAACAAGACAAGCCATGTGGTTGCAGCCATATGGTAGGCTTTCATCAGCTGGCTTTCTGTTCCGGGTGGATCAAGACAAATATGGCTGAGCTGAGGTGGGTTGGGAAAGGACCAAGAGGAAGCATATTTTCCATAAACTAGGAAAATACTGAAGGGACTAATTTTAAATAAAAGTTCTCAACAAAATGATTGCAACATTTTTTAAAAGTCAGAAGAAAAAGTGCAGAGTCTGTCCAGGAGGGATCAGCTCAGTTTGAGGAGCTCCCTGTTCCTTGTGAGATGGAACCCAAACAGCAGGCAAGGCAGCAGGAGGCACAGCTTAGGACAAATGGGCTCAAAACATTTGCTCTCTACTTTCAGTAATAGGGAGAGAAGTAGGTGGAAAGTAAGGAGGGAGGGAGGGAGGGAGGGAGGGAGGGAGGGAGGGAGGGAGGGAGGGAGGGAGGGAGGGAGGGAGGGAGGGAGGGAGGGAGGGAGGGGAGGGAGGGAGGGGAGGGAGGGAGGGAGGTACAAGAAAAATAGAGGGGACAGGTGAAAGGTTCCAGGTAACATGGGGAGGTGAGAAGAGCCTCCAGAGAAACATCTCTTTGAGACACTAGACTTGACAGCAGAAGTTAGGAGATGCCATTTTTAAAAGACTCCTGCTGAGACTGTCTGTGAATCACAATATGGTGAAATGCAGAGGAAGCATGATGGGAATATATTCTGAAAAGTGGCCAGTGGAGTGCCTCTGGTATGCCGGGAAGAAGATGAATCAGAAATATGCAATAATCAGTCACACGGCACCTTTATTGGAACCAGAATTTGCTGGAGTATATAGACTCATCCAAATGGTACATGGTCTTCTAGGGAAAAAAAGATAGGGCCAGAGCCAACAGCTGAAACCTAGCACAGGGGTGTAACATGTGACCCAACATCACAAATCATTGCCCTCTGCAGAGTCTGAATATGCCCACCCAGATGTGTGAGGAGCATGTATGACTCATGTGAAGAATGACTTCTGCCTGGGCCAGCATCTGTAACCCACCTCCCAAAGGTCACCCTGGAGCTAAGAACAGCATTTGCAGCTTTTGACATCAAGGAAGAATTGGCCAAATGGGTGGCCAACACCTAAAACCTAACCTCTGGAATTCCTGGCAGCAAATAGGCCAGTTTTACTCATATGCTATACTCACATCCAATCCCCTTTCCTTCGCATTTACTTTTCCCTTATTTAATAACCAAAGTCAATCTAGCAGGGCAGCTATAATCTGCTCAGAGATATGTAGCTTGCAAGAAAATTGATGCAACTAGAAATAATCATGTTAAGTGGATTAAGGACATATGAGACAACTATATGTTCTTTCTCATTAGTGACCCCTAGATTTTATAAAAGAAAAATACATAAAATGCATGTATATGTGGGAAAGGAAACTGGAGGAATAGTAAAGAGACTGGGAGTGATAAAGGGGTAGGAAAATGAGTAGAGAAAAATCTAATAAAGTGCACTTCATTTAAAAATGCACTAATGATCTTGAATGCCTTGTATGCTAGGTTAAAATTTTTATTATATTTTTTTAAATATTTTTGATTTTATTCCAGTTCCCTTTCCCTCCCTCCCTGTCTTTCCCCCTCTTATGCCCCCCGACCATCCTCCCATCCCACCCCACCCCCACTCCACAGGGAGGGTGATGCCCTCTAGGAGGGGTCATCTAAATCTGTCAAGTCATTTGGAGTAGGGACTAGTCCCGCCCTCCTGCCTCTAAGTTAAGGGAGTATCCCTCCATGGGGAATGTGCTCCCAAAGTAATTTTGTGCACCAGGGATACATCCTGGTTCCACTGTCAGAGGTCCCTTAGACTGCCCAGTCCTTCTAACTGAGACCCATGTTCAGGGGGGTCTGAGTTGGTCCAATGCTGGTTTCCCAGCTATCAGTCTGGGGGCCCATTAGCTCCTCCTTGTTCAGGTCAGCTGTCTCTGTGGGTTTCTGTAGCCTGGTCTTGTCCTCCCTCTCTGCATCTGGATTCCAGTTCAGCTCAGTGTTTAGCTGTAGGTGTTTGATTCTGTTTCCATCAGCTACTAAATGAGGGGTCTATGATGGTGGATAAGTTAGTCATCAATCTCATTATCAGAGAAGGGCATTTATGGTAGCCTTTCCACTGTTGCTCAAAATGTTAGTTGGGGTCAGTCCTGTAGATCTCTTGACATTTCTCTAGAGTCAGTTTCCTCTTGAAATCTATAATGGCTCCCTCTTTCATGGTATCTCTCAAAATAAAATTGTGGGAAAGAATATAGAAGATAATAACATACCTTTTCCTAAAAGAGAAGCCTCACTCTACTCCTATCAATTGGGATAGTAGTAAAGGTACCCTGAAGGCAAGAGCCCACTGAACATAGTCTACAATTTGTGACAATTTAAATATATTTGAAATGAGTATGTCTGAACTAAGAACAACACAGGAAGTAGAAGTGTTCCCTGCTGGAAAACAAATGCCTAGGAAAGATATTTTGCAAATCCAGTGACCAACACACATGGAGACCACTACAGTTGTGATGTGAGGGGGGCCAGGTTCCATCTAGCATTATCCATGGATTGAGAAAGATGAAAAATGCAATTGTGAGGGTGTCATGGAGTCTTGCTCTACACTCTGAGAACTGCTGAGGCATGGCAATGTGCGGTAAGGTTGGAGCACCTGGAAAGTGGGTCTGAGAGGACATTTTATAATGTGCTAAAGGTGAAACCTAAGTATGTAGGATATGTCAGGACTACAGGACATCTGTCAGAAAAAGAAGCTGCAGACAGTGTGGAACTAGGCCAAGAAAGACTCTGTGTGCTTCAGACGCAGAGCTAGAAGGGCAGGGCTAACAATGCCTTTCAGAACCCACTTGATTCCATGATGAGCTTCTAATGCCAGACACATAGCTCAAAGATTTGCTATTTTCCCTCCTGGGTTCAGTCTTGCATTGATGTTATCTTCCCTTGCTATGCCACCATTCTTAGCTATTGGAAAAGTAGTATTTATTCTGTGACATTGATATCGAAGTATCTAACTTTTTTTATTATACAGTAAGAGAGCGCCTGAGTCGACTCTAAACTACTATAAAGCACACACACACATAAGACAGGCGTCCATCTCAATGGTTGTTCAGGAGGCACATAGTGTATTTCTCAACAAAAAGAGCAAAGCAAATCATTCAAGCTTCATCTGCTTCAGAGATTCATGACTCTATTCAAAACTCCAGAAATTTGGAACCCTAGAGAAGTATATGCACACATGTGCGCACACACACTATAAAATCCCAGCACTTGGGAGGCAGAGGCAGGCAGATCTCTGTGAGTTCAAGGCCAGCCTGGTCTACAAAGCTACACAGAGAAACCCTGTCTCAAAAAAAATATCACACACACACACACACACACACACACACACACACACACACACACACACACACAATCAACATGCAGAGTTGTGAAGCCCAGTCCCAACTGCTACATCTCCAAAATACCCCCACACTTAAGGCTGAGGGAACACTGAGGGAGAGTGAGCAGGAAGACTGTAAGAACCAGTAGATTTCTAAGATTGTTTCTCCTTGTAATGGCAGAAGCTGCAGCCATAAAGTGTCACAAGTGTGACTTGCCAAACATGACCTGAATGGAGGTCACAACAATAGACATGCCAAAACTACAGGCAATACAGGAATGCTGAGAGAAAGACAAGTAGTGTTCCCCTGGGAAAAGCATACCAATTGTTTATGCAATACCAAATGATCAGCCCTGAAAACATACATACAAATAACATTAAACAGACTGAGCAACTTACATTTGGAAATAGATATATATATATATATATATATATATATATACATATATTCATAAAATAATGATTAATGAAAAAAGAGACCATTAATTTGAAAGTAAGCAAGGGGGAGGAATATTGGAAGGTTTGAAGGGAGAAATGGGAAGTAAAAAATGTAATAAGTAAAATTTTTAAGTTGGAAAATTTATTCTTTAAAAATTAAAATTTAAAAGCTTTAATTAAAATTTTAAACATTTAAAACACTTTTAAAATCCATTAAAGATTAGAAAGACTTTTTATCTTAGACCTAATATATCTTGCATTATGAAATACCCATGAGCCAATAGAAACAAGGGGTGACAATAAAGACTTAAAAGAATGTCTTTGGATATTAAATTGATAAAGGATAGAATTCTGGTGATTAATATTGACTGTCAAATTAACAGGATTTAGAATCACCATGGAAATAAACCTTTTGGTATTCTTGTAATATATTTTCTAGATTAGATTAATTGGGGTGGGAAGATCCACCCTAAATATGGGTGACACCATTCTGTAGGTTGGAATCCAAGGTTTCAGGCTCCAAAAGAGAAATGTGTACATTATCATAGCCACATACAGTCTGTCCTGCCTACAAAATATGCTATGGCAATGATGGCACAGAACTTGTGGAAGTATAGACAACCAATGTCTGGTTTGACTTAAAGCTTACTCCACAAAAGGGAACCCACATCCAACATTACTTGGGTAACAAGGAAACAGAGACTCTAATGTCTAACTACAGCCCAGAGACCAATAATAAAACCAAACACAACTGGCCAAAAACAATCAATGAAATGATTCCTAATGATATTTTGCTATACTCATACATCAGTACCATATTTAATCATCATCAGAGAGGCTTCCTCTAGCAGCAGATGACAATAGATGTAGAGAACCACAGCCAGACATTATACAGAGAAAGAGTCCATATGTTGGAGGTCTCCATCAAATCCCTCCCATCAGAGCTCAGGGAATCTCTCAGAAGAGAAGGTGGAAAGAGTATAAGAACCAGAGGGGATGCCAGGAGAACAAAGCCCTCTGAATTCATTGAGCAAGGGGTATATGAGCTTACAGAGACTGAAGCAGCAACCACAGAGCCTACATGGCCCTGTGTATACATTATAGCTACTAGCTTAGCATTTTTATAGGATTCCTGACTATGAGAAAAAGTGAGTCTCTGACTCTTTTGCCTACCCTTGGGAATCTTTTCCTCATGTTTGGTTGCTGTGTCCAATCTGTTATATTTTTATTTTGCAAAAAAAAAAAAAATAAAATCTGAAAAGTAACAAAACTGATGTCAAATAGAGTATACTTTCTGAACTTAAATGATTTTCAACAAAATAAAACTTGAATACTTGTTTACTCAGTACACAATCTATAATGAGCACATAGTAAATACTAGAAGTTCTTATTATCACAATACAGTTTTAATTTATTTTAGCTTGAGCATCTTTCCATATGTTTATAAGCCATAAATCTACATGTTTGAAAATAATTTGCATTTATGACTTATCTCTTCATGGTTTTTGTGCATTCCTCTATTGGCCTAAGTTTACTGATTTGTATGTGTGGAACACTAGTTTTGCATTCTTTGTCTTCTCTGTTTTATCAACCTGTTGTTCAAAAATATGCATTACTTTTATAAAGAAAAAGAATGTAAATACAGGTGTTTCTTAGAAAGATCTTTGAGGCATTCTCTTTACCCTACTTGTTCTTAGAGTGTGTGGTCATGGGGATGTAACACAGGGTTGTCTCCATGCTAAGATCTACGACTGAGCTACAGCCCCAGCTTTCATTTATGTTTTTAAACATACCATGTCTTCTTCTAAACCTACTACCATATCAATGGCTTTTCGGAAGGCAGATGATATATTTCTAAAAAAAAAAAAAAAAAAAAAAAAAAAAAAGAGCAAAGCAAATCATTCATGGCTTTATCTGGTTCAGAGATTCGTGACTCTATCCAAAATTCCAGAAATTTGGTACCCTAGAGAAGTATATGCACACTTGTATAGCCCCACAATGATGCACATACACATGAACCACTTCCATGCTGTTTTCTTTGCCTGCAGCTACTTGATACCTTTCTTTAATGCCAGATACACTGCTAGTTATACTCTGGAGCACATTTCTAGCTACCAAGCCAACACCTTTGCAATCCTTCCCACATTAATTGATCATTATCTCTCCTGAACTCCCTCAATACTCTATATTCATTCTCTTCTAGCGCACTGATCAGCATTTAGTATCATCCAAATCAGAACTTCTTACATTGAGGTGATGGTATGTGTGTGTATGTGTGTGGGTGTGTGTGTGTACCTGTATGCACCTGTGTGTAAAAGTAGGTTTTAGTTGGTCGCTGGTTGGGATCTTTTAGGCAAAGTGTAAGTTGTTTCCTCTTGAATAGGGTTCCTCAGTTTTCCTACAGAGTTTCATTAGACACCACAAGGATCCACTCTTCTCATTGGTCAGCTTGTCCCTTCTTATCAAGCACCAGTGCTGAGTTATTCCCCAGACATCTAACTCAACCCATTTGTACCCTAGTGGAGGGATTCATTGTCATTATCTTCCACAAATGAGCAAAACCAAATCCAGGATCCCATAATTCAAAATAAATAAATATCATGACTAAAATGATTTTTCTGGAGAGAAATGGGGCAAGCCTTGCCAGCTGTGCTGGCTACAACATTAGTCAGTCATGTGTGGCTACTGAGGATTTTAAATATTGCTAGTCTTGATCTAGAACTTTGCACCATCTTTCTTTGAATTCCTGTGCCATAAGAATGAAGAGTAGGAAGAAGTGAGCACAGAGGCTGGGGCACTAGAGAGGAAAGATGGTGCAGAGGTCAAAGTGAACTATACCTATGGAGGCTGCTGAAGCAGAAATAAGGACTGCATAATACTGGGACACAGGTAGAGGTTGTTGGACTGTATGTTACAGTCAATAATTCATCTCAGTGAGCTGGAGCTTCACCACCATCTGATTGCCAAGACTCCCTCTGAGAAACTGCCTCTCTTGCAACCAGAACAGTCCCTGTTGGCCCTCTGCCTTGGACCTGTGGCATTCTGGACTAGTTCTGTTTTCAGTTGTTGCCAAGTGTAACCCATGCACAATAAATCATCTCTTTTGCTACCTCAGCTGATGAATGAAAAATAAATAAACAAATAAATATTGCCAATCTGACTTGAGAATGTGTGCTAAAATGGTGCAGCATATCATACTGTCAATTTGATACTGTAAACATAATAAGATCCTAACTAGAATAAAACACAGTATTAGAACTTTGCCAATATTTCCTTTATTTCTTAGGACAGCTGAGGGAAGAATTGCATTTCTATATATAAATAATATTAGGTACCTACTGTACAGTTTTCCTCTAGTAAATAGTTTTGAGGGAAATTTTATAGGTGACCTTTCTGGTAGCTACATGATGTTGCTAAGAACATGTGGAAATTTTGACTTGGTCCTATAAATAGCACTATCACATTTCCTGGGATTTCTTAGCTTCTACACAAGACATACTGGCCATCCTGGCAATAAGATTAAATTTATGGTTAAGATTATGGAAGGGCAAGTCACTTTTCTCTGGGAAGATAGCCACTGAGAGGTCCTCTATGCCCCGTTAGAACTCCTCATACTCATTTGCATATGGTCAACACTAAGTGGCCTCAGGAGGCTATCAATAATAGTAACGTAAAAGAAACCCATGATATTAGGAGCAAGGCAGGTTGCTGGGTCCTAAGGGGGCTGAAGTGAGGGGGTAAGTAGTGGATAAGACCAAAGTACATTGTATACATGCATAAAATTTACCAAAAAATAAGAAAATGTGACTTTCAGAAAAATAGAATTAATGGAGAATTTTCAGAGTTAGAATCAGTAATAGAGAATCACTATGAGAAGAAAGAGAAGGGAAGTGAAGAGCCTGATTGACCAGGATCATCTTCATAAAGAACATCTATTTAAATGAACTATGCACTGTGGGAATAAAGAGAGAACAAACTCTAGAGGAATGAAAATCTGCCTTTGCTTCTCATTCCTCTCTCTGTAGCAGACAACTTGCAGGAGTCTGCCTTCCCTCTCTGCCTGAGGACTTGTTTCTTGTTTATGCCATTTGGATTCTAATAAGAGGGAGCGGAAAGCGAGAAAGGGTGTGGATTTGAGTTGGAAGCAGGAAGGCTCTGGGAGAAGTTACGGTGTGGAAACCATAATCAGAATATATTGTATGGAAACAATCTATTTTCAATTTTAAAAAGGAAGTAGTACTGAAAAAGAAAAGAAAATCTGGCATTATTGAAATGCAAATCCAAGAAATCACAAAGTAATGGACATTTCATAGAGAAACTGGGAAGTCCTTCATGTGTTTGGCTGCATATTACATGAGCAGCAGTAATGCAAGCCATTGGTTTTCTGAGCCATTCTACTAAGAATATGAAGGTGTAAATTTAATCTTCAAGGCTGCGTTTCTAGGACAGTAGGCCCACATTAACAGAGACCACTGTTCTTTTATTTCCCTCTAGGAAGATGCTGACCTTGAGGATGGAATGAGAGGGAGGGCATGGGTAAGAGGACTTCACTAACTTCTAGTCAACCTGGGTGAAACTTCAGGGATGATTGCACTTTGAAAAACAAGCCATTTGAGGAACAGGCTGCAAAGGTGTCCACATCTTAACTGCTAGTCTGGGAGTTCTTGGTAGACATGGTGACACCAAAGAGAAAAGGACGGGAAGAGAGGGTCATAATGTGCTGGGCGATTGCTACTCCCATCACAGTAAAAAGCAATCTCATACTGGCTGGCCTCTTCCTACTATCCCCTTTTAGCCTTCCTGCTTCTTTGAGGTTGCAAGTAGGTGTAGCAATGGAGAGATAAGGGTTCTCTATCCTAGTAACTGTGGGAGGTTGTAGCTCTGAGGAATGAGAGCAGATAAGTATGGTTTCCATCACAGAGACCTCCGTGGGGCAAAAAGTTCATGCCTTGGTTTTGGTTTTTGTGTCAAAATTTGCTAGTGAAATCAATGTTAAAATAATGCTTTTTAAATTATATTTGCAGGATAGCATTACTTTGTACCTGTGTATGTGTAAAAACATATTACATGGGACATTGGAGAGATGGCATGGCAATTAAGAACACAGGCTGTTCTTCCAGGGGGCCAGGGTTCAACTCCTAGAACTCACGTGGAGGTTTAAAACAGTCTATTACTATAACTACAGTTCCATGGGGATCTGACATCCGTTCTGACCTTCAAAGTTTCTGCACACTGTGGGGCACAGACATACATACAAGCAAAACATCCACACACAAAAAATAATAAAATATAAATTTAAAAACAAAAATGCATTGTATGAAATTATCAAGCAATAAAAATATCCTCTTAAAATGAATTCTGGGATGGAGAGATGGCTCAGTGGTTTAAGAGCACTGGCTGCTCTTCCAGAGGTCCTGAGCTCAATTCCCAGCAACCATGTGGTAGCACACAACCATCCATAATGAGAGCTGGTGCCTTCTTCTGGTCTGTGGGCAGACATACAGGCAGAACACTATATACATAATAAAAAAATAAATCTTTAAAAATGAATTCTAAAAATTTTCTTACCCTCATTTCTAAAGTCTTCCAAATTTCCCCCACAAAACACTTTCAAGGAGGAGGTATCAGGATAGCATGCACATGTAGAAAGTATCAACCACACCTTTCTCCTGTATGACTACAGCCTGAGGCTTTTCCCTATAGAGATTAGATAAACTACTTCCTCTTTCAGCTGCATATAATAAACACACTGGTTTTCCACACTGCTAGTACATCTCCATCAAAACACCCATTCCACCCAGTGCTGGCTTTTCTCTATGGGTGTCTGTCTTTTCTTCATTCCCCATCACTCCCAGTTAGATCAAACGCCATACAAGTTGTGGCAACATGACTTACTAATCTCTTAAACACTGATCAATTCATTTCAGCTGACAGTCAACAGAACCTTTGAAGTTCTATATAAGAGTTCTCTATATAAGAGCCAAGATTTAATTCGCTGTGGGAGGTGGTCATCAGTGATATGCTGGAGGTCAGTGTGTAGTACATTAATTAGCTGGCTGGTCTTTTCAAGACTTGGAACATCAACAATGTGTGAACCATTTCACTAGGCTCATCATACCTAAAAAATCATCCTTAGGCCAAAACATGTAGACCTTCCTATTAGACATATTTATTTAGTCAATAGAATTAACAAGTTCTTAGCCACTCCAAAGAATTTCAAGGTTTTTTATTTTTTGCCTTTATTTATTTAGTGTGTGTGTGTGTGTGTGTGCATATGTACATGTGTTATACTGGGAGGATATTTGTGTACCATTAGAACAGGTGTGGAAGTAAGAGAGAATTGCTGTTCTCTCCTCTTATGAGGGTTTCAGGCCATGAGTTTTGTTTTTTCATTTTAAAATTACATTATCTAAAGAGAAATATCGTATAAGTCTACAACCTTAAATTAGCATTATATCTCTACAAGGGACACAAAATGGAAGTGATGGGTATACATAGTAAAGGTCTACGTACATACCCTGGAAATATCATTTCTGTAAACTTATTTAAAGTCTATGTGGTTCTGTTAATATTTCTCAAACACTTCCCTGGAGACAAAGTGATGAATGTCTCAAATTAGAGAAAGGGCTGGATATTCCCTATAAGGACTCCAGCACCATAATTCAGGAGAACCAGAGGCAAGGTTGGTAGTATGGAACACACATAGGAAGCATGCCCTTCTTGGAGATGTGTTTTGAACGAGGCTGTAAAGCAGAGCTTTGGGCACATTGTCGATCAGCCTGCCCTGCCATCTCTGGCATTAAATAGAAATCCCTTATAATAGTGTAGCCTTAGGATCTTCCCTTTGCCTCCACTCTTACTAATCATAGATATGCAAATAAACAAGTACTAACTAGACCACTACTCCTGACTAAGAGGTAAGTTATGGAAATGGAACATATTTCTCTGAAAGAATCTAAGAGTCGCTAATTCCTAACTTAGTAAAAAAAAAAAAAAAAAAAATCAGGACTTTTGAGGAAGATTAAAAAAAAAAAAAAAACATCATGGACTTCGTGACAATAATAGGAAATATGACCTCTTGAGTTTTCAGCTCCATATAAGCCAAATAGCTAACAAAGGCAATACCATGCTCTGGTGAAGAAAGCCCCAATGCCAGAGAGAACTAAGAGGATACTCTGAAATTTGCTTTAGGTATCTCATAAAGATATACCAGCTTGGGTTTTGTTCTTTCTTCTTTATTTGCTAGTGTCAACCATTTCTCCCCCAGAGCCAAGGGACCAATTCCAATTACCTGATGGGACAATTGATATATCTGCAAAAGAAACATCTCTTCTGTGATCTTACTCCTTTACAACTGCTTGATCTATAGCGAATTCAGTGGCTTACCCTACCTCCACTCACATATACTAAACTGGTTCTCATTGTGCCCTTCATTGATGAGGACTTCAAGGTTTACAACAGTTATTGTATCTTATTCCAAACCCAGTAATACCTGTAGTAGACAACAAGATAATTAGAGATTGAAAATCAACTAGGCTTTCACCAAGTATATCAGAGCATAACACTGCACATATACTGAAAGGATCATCATCTATAGGTCAGGGACAAATACCCCAAGGGATACAGGGAGATGAGGCAGTAGTAGGGGTACTATGGAAGCATATTAGCTGTAGCAGCAGAGGAGGAGGATAAAAAAAAAATAAGAACAAAATGGAAGGAGAAAATGAAGGAGTGGGGTTCAGAGAATGAATTTCAATATTTTGAAGATCAACTAGACAGTAAAAAAAGAAAACTGGATTTAAACAATACTTGGTACCAGAGGAGGGAACAATCAACATGAGCCAACAAAAACCTCTATATATATTCAAAGGTAATGAAATTATTATATCAAAGAGATACCTGAACACTTAAGTTAACTGAAGTACTATTTGCAAAAGTTCAATTACAGCATCAACCAAAGTGTCTATCATGAATGAATTGAAAAAAATGTAAATATACAAAATAGAATACTATATCAGTCTTTAAAACAGAAGAAAATATGCCTTTTGTAAGAACAACATGGGTGGATTTAGAGAACCATAAGCTAATTGAAAAAAGCCAGGAAAGAAAGGCATGATCTATGGGTTCTGACTTGTATATGGAAGCTAGAAAAGGTGAACTCTAAAACAGAGGGTACAATTTTTCAGCTATTATGGAAATCAGTGTGTCAGCTCCTTAGGAAGCTGGGAATCAATATACCTCACGACCCAGCTATAACATGCTTGGGCATGTACCCAAAGAATGTTTCATCCTACCACAGATACAATTGCTCAACCATGTTCACTGCTGCTCTATTCATAACAACCAGAAATTGAAAACATCCTAGATATCCTTCAGCAGGAGAATGGGTAAAGAAAATGTGGTACATTTACACAATGAATTATTACTCGGCCATTAAAAAATGGCATTATGAAATTTGTAGGCAAATGAATGGCACTAGAAAAAACTCATCCTGAGTGAGGTAACCAGGGATACCTAGAAAGACAAATGTGGTATATATTCAGTTATATATGGATGTTAACTGTTAAGTCATGGATAGCAAGCTATAATTCATATAAATACAGAGGCTAGGTAGAGAGTAAGGGACAAGGAGGGGGGAGAGATCTCTTGCAAAGAGGAAATAAAATAGGTAGTTATGGATAGATGGGGAACTGGAACAGGAGGATCAAGTGAGAAAAGGGAAGAAGAGGGAGGTCAGAGAAGAAATATGGGGAGAGAACATTAAAAATAATGTTTATACTCAGAGGCCATTCTGGGTCCTCAAGACTTGGGCTGGCAGGAAGCCATCCAGGACCCATCTGATCTCACTATGCTTAGACAGGCACAGGGCACTGACAAGCTAGCTTGGCTCCTCAAATTCTGGAATAACAGAAAGACATCCAGGGCTCATCTGATGCCACTTGGCTCAGGCAGACAAGCCACCCACAGGCTACCTCAAGACCTGGGCTGACAGGAGGACACCCAAGGCTTCACCTGACACTAGGCAAGTGGTCCCAAATATCATAAGCAATTATGTGGTGGAGATAGAAGCAGAATGGTCCATGTACTGCAGAATGAGGCAGAACAGAAGTAAATGTGAGAAGGAGTACACATAAGTGGGAGGCCTTGCCACTCAGGGCCTTTATGACATCCAGGCCCAGGCTCCTGCCAAGGGCTATCTCTGGATCCATGATCCTATCACAGCAAGAGTCTGCGGCCATCTATGGTCCATGTTACCACCAAAGGCCACACGGATGCCACCAGTGGCCAGCTAGGTGTCTAAGAGCCATGCTGTTGATGGAGCCATGTTGATTTTATCGCAGCCAGTTGGAACCATTGTGTTTTCCAGGTCTGAGATGCTCCTGAGGGCCATGTGCAGGTCCATAGCCCTAAAACAGCCAGGTTCTGAATTGACATCTGTTGCTCCTGTTGCAAATGAAGGCTGTGGTTTCCTGGAGTCTGATATGCCACCTGGAATCATATTGGTGCACAAGGGCCATGCTACATCTGGGGTCTACAAATCTAAATGGCATGTAATATTCTCTGATGCCGTAGTGACAGCTTGGTCAGTGCTGCAGCTGGGGGCCATGTCTGGGTCTGTGGCCCTACTGCAGCCAGGATCTGTGTTGATGGTTGTGTCTCTAGATACCACAAGTGCCAGGTGAATTCCTGGGGGTCTGGGCTGTCTGTCATCTGGGGCCATGTTGGTATTTGTAGTAGTTTGAATGGTTTGGGCCCCCATAATCTCATAGGGAGTGGAACTATTAGGAGGTGTGGCTTTGTTGGAGTGGGGATGGCCTTGTTGGATGAAGTATGTCATTTGGGGGGCAGGCTTTGAGGTCTCCTATGCTCAAGATGCCCACAATCTCATTGACTTCCTGTTGTCTGTAAGATGTGGGGCTCTTAGCTTTCTCTCTAGCACCACATCTGCCTGAATTCCACCAAGCTCCCTGCCGTGATGATAATGGTCTTCAGTTTGAAACTGTAAGTAAACCACCACAATTGAATATTTTCTTTATAAGTGGTTGCTCATGATGTATCTTCACAGCCATACAAACTCTAATTAAGATAAAAGATGGTACCAGAACTGGGGTATTGCTATGATAGACCTGACCATGGATGGAAGACACCAAGAGAACAAGGCCCTCTAAATCAACATCAAAGCGCATATGAACTCATGAAGACAGAGGCGGCATGTACAGGGCCTGGACTGGTCTTCACCAGGTCTTCTGCATGTATATTATGGCTTTTAGTTTAGTGTTTTTGTAAGTTTCCTTTTTATTATTATTATTATTACCTTGTGGTGTTAGAGTGTGTAAATGAGATGGTCTCTAATTCTTGTGCCTTGGACTCTTTTCCTTCCAATTTTTGTTTTGTTTTGTTCAATTTCAATGCATCATTTTTTGTTTTGTCTTATGTTGTATGCATTGTATTCAGTTGCATTGCATTGCATTGTGTTATTTCATATTATTATCCCTTAGAAGCCTGTTTGTTTTATAATGAGAAACAGAAAGAGAGTGGATCCAGATGGAAGGAGAGGTGGAGAAGACCTAAGGGGAATAAAGGGAAGAGAAACCGTAATCAGGATATATTATGTGAGAAAAAATCTATTCTCAATTAAAGGGGGTAAACAGAGGGTACATTTTTGTGTTTCTGGGGATAAGGAGGTCAGAAAATGGGAAGATCATAATCAACACTATGAAAGTTATCACAGGAAGCATGAATTAGATCTTCAGGTGAACTGCATGGTTGTCACTGTACCTAGTCAAGAAATAAGGAACACTGCAGTGTCTGTCACTAAGAGTCAATTTCAGATGTCTTTGTCACAAGAAACTAAATGTTTGAGATAATGGATATTTGGTCTTATCCATTCATTCATGTATCTAAAAACTATACCATCACATTGTAATACATAAAAGCATACTACCATTTGAAAATTTTCAGTTGCAGTCAAACTTACATGGTTTCAACCCGAAAAACAGCTGAATGAATGCAGAAGGGAAAATGATGCTAAGAGACTGCAGATACTGCCGAACTCCCACGGCCCCCTCCCTTTTGCTGAAAGTCACCTTAACAAGAAAAGGAAATGTGCATTCCTTCCTCCCTCCCAGTGCAAACAAGCAGAGGCTTTCATCTTCCCTCACAACCTGCCTTCATCATCCTAAACAATCACACACAGCCCGGGTAGTTGCTTTAGAGCACAGCTGCAATACACTGTGTCAACATTACCCCCACCCCAGAGATTTCTCTGAAGATCTTCTCCCTCTCTTCAGAAACTTCCCTTTCTTATCTGATGTTAAAATAATGCAGAGATGCTTCCAAAGGAAGAACAAAATCCATGATTGCAAAGAAGATTCAAGAACCCTAATAATCATGAATCGTACCTCAAGTATTGATTGAATAAATAGCCCCAGGTGTAAGGCTTCCTTGCCATTTATGCTTCCACAGAGACTTCAGGGAGTGATGGTGATTTCTGTATCGATCAGTTAAACTACTAGTTCCCGACCCTGCTTCACTTTACAGTCCACCAGGGGATTTAGAAAATGCTTGGCTCCCACCCTTGGCCATTCGGATGGAACTGGCACAGGTCCATAGTAAATATTAGGAATTTTAAAAAATGTCCCTGTGTTTCTATTATGCAACAAACCTTGGGAATTTCTGACATAAATACTCCAAGTTATAGCTCTGTGTATAATATTTCCTTAATCATTCCTACATTGTTCTAGACAGCCATATGCAGTTTGTGTGTGTGAGAATGTGCATGTGTGTGGTTTTCTGGTAGATGTGTAGCTTTTTTTTTTTTTGATTTATACTTAACCTTACATCAACTTTCTTTTCATTTGCATTTATTTTTGTTATCAATTGTAATTAATATCCTACTCACAACAAAGCCATAGCTAAACATGTCCTTGAGCAAATTATCCATCCCAAGACAGCTTTATAAGACAGAATTGTTCCCCTATGCCTGTGAAGACCAATTTTAATTTTATTTTCAGTGTAGTGCTCCTCTTTGAGGATGCAAATTTTTAGACATATTTATTTCATTTTAGGTTTTACTTACATGTATGTATTTGTACCACATCCTTGTCTGGTATCTGAAGAGACCAGAAAAAAAATATTAGATCTCCAGTAACTGGAGTTACCAATGGCTTGTAAGTTAGTATGTGGGTAATGAGAACTGAACCCTGAAATGTCCTCTGAAGAAAACAACAAACCCTTTTAATTGCTGAGCCATCTCTCCAGCCCTAAGAATATACATGTTATGGACTACTTCAGGGGTATAAATACTGCAACAAAACCCTGTTTGTGTGAATTTTTCTAAGTCTCCACACATCTCAGAACATTTATCTGCAGTTGTGTAATATTATCATGAGCATGTCTTCCATACTTCTGGCTTACATTAATACTGCTACTTTTTGTAGGGTTATGCAGTACAATGACTTTGTACTAATTTGTATAAAGTCTTGGAATTGCGAGAGAAAGGGGATTCCAGAACTCGTTTACTCTAGTCTATCACTCCCTTTAAGATGAGAAAGCCAAGGCTTACAGAGATGAATTAGCTGAAGTACTGAGGTAATCAATAAGTTTGTGAAGGACTCAAATAAGATGCACTCAAGTATGCTTGCCCTGTAACAACATTGCAATGGCTGATGTTCTACTATTGGCAAGCACTGCTCAGAACAGCAACACAGTGAAGTGCCTAAGAATGTGGCCATTAGAGGCATAATATTGTTCCTAAAAGAGAGCAGGTCATCCTAGTGCCTTAGGATCTCCAACCAGATAAGTGAGGCTGTGTCTGCCGTTGTATACATTATAGGTAGGGTAGGAGAGTTCAACAGAAACTTGTTTTTAAGAAATTCTAGTGGAAAAATCTCATCTTAAGATGAACCCAGGAAAAAAATAAGCTGTAGTTAGTAAGCATCCCCTAAGTCAGTAGAGGGTCAATATATGGAAGCAACATTATCTCTTGTGTGTTTATGCATGTGTCCTGGTAAAAACATAAAAGAATTTCATGTAGGAGCATGATGCTAGCAACATCACAGAGCAGGATTTTCTAGAGTTTGTTCCCTTTCAGAAATACCAGTTTAGACAGCCTTCTTAGACAAAATTACCTCTACAATATCTAAAACGAAGTCAAGGTTAATGCTTTAAAAACCTGAGTAGAAGCAGAAATAATAGCAGGCACACTGAAGAAGTTGGGACAGATAACTCTGCAATGCTCATGTTACCTGTCTCCGTAATTATCTCACAGAAGGGGTAGACAGCTCAACATATGGGAAAAACAGTAAAGCCTGCAGATAATTTAGCTAAAGATCCTAGCAGCAGCCTTGCCCTGGTGAACTCCAAGGTAAAGTTACTCCCATGGCCCTTATGAACTAAGGCTTCACATCCATGTAGCACTAAGTCCCCTCCGTGAACCTATGCTCAAGCGAGCTTTTTGAATACAATTATTAGACATACCACCTACATGCCTAGTTGATAGACCCACTCCAGTGATCCTAGTACCAGACTACCACAAGTAAGTCAAATACCAGACAGCTGTGGACTCAGAGAACCATTTGGTCTAACTGATGACCAGGGGCCAGCTCCGCCTGTAAAAGATCGATGCTGCCAGATAGTACATCCAGAATCTCTGGGCATGCTGCCTAAACCCATCTGTAAATACTATTAGAGGTGGCCATATCTTCAAGCATGCAAACACCAGTGCATAGCTTTAAAGATAACAAATAATCAGGAAACAATGAACACATAAAAGGTACAAAATGATGCACTGGTCCCTGAGACTAACAAAGACAAATGTATAAAATGAAAAATTCAATATAATCTTCTTCATGAAGCCTTCTGGAGAACACAGAAGGATAAAGAAGCAAAGTCAGCAAGCAATTCATGCACAAAAAGTTCAAAAATGAAAGAGAACCCATAAGAAGAGAATAAGACAGAAATTCTAAAACTGAAGGACAAAGTGTCTGAAATGGAAAATGTCCTAAAGATTGTCAGTACAAGAGTTAGCTGAACAGTCATTCATCATGAATACTGGCCATTTTGAAATTATTCACAGGAACAAAAGGGGAGAAAGAATGAAAACGGTTTCTGAAAGCACCGAATGAGAAAGAATCATGCCAAGCAATATGCATCCTACAGGAATTGTGAAATGAACATTAAAGGAAAAGGAGACAGGAGAGTAATTGAAAGAAACAATAGAAAGAATTTCCAGAAAAATAACCACCTCCACTCTAGACAAAGAACACCAAAAATAACTAATCTAAAGCTATTGTTACTGATATATAATATCTAAATAATTTTTATGGATTTAATCACCTTTATTTTATGTGCATGTATGCTTTGTTTGCATGTATGTCAGTGCCCACAGAATCCAAAAGAGGGTGAGAATCAAACACAGATCCTCTGAAAGAGCAATCACTACTCTTAACTGCCGAGCCTTCTCTCCAGCCCCAAATTATTTTTTTATTATTAAAAGACAAAGAGTATTTTAAGATATCAATACAATTTGATAGTGGATCTAACATCCATAAAAGCTACACATTTTGAGCCAGGATTCATGGTACACACCTGCAATGCCAGCACTTGGGGCATAGAGGCAGGGAGATCAGGAAATCCAGGGCCAGTCTTCACTAAGGGTTGAGGATAGCCTGGGCTATATGAGAGCCTACTAAGAAAGCAAGAAAGGTATAAAGTCTGACATCAGTAGTGCAAAATTCATAGAAAAAAGAACATTAAAGTACATGATTATTATATGTGGTTAATATGTAATCGTTTGTTTAAGATAAATTGTGATGAGAATATGGGCTTTTATAGTTTCATGATGACCATAATAAAAGTGTATTTGGTACACACAAAATAAGGGGAAATGACTACAACAGTAAACAATAATGGAACTAAGGAACTACAGTCAGAAGACAATGGAAAAATGGCAGCAAGTCCTTATCTATAAATAATTTCTTAAATGTAAATTGATTAAATTCCTAATCAGAAGATATACAGGAGGGAGGACGAGTCACCAACAGAGTATGTAAAGGTGCTTGCACAAAACCTGATACACGCAGTTTTTTTTTTTTTCAGAAACCTACATGGTAGGAGGATAAAACTGACTCCTCCAAATTGTCCTCTGAGCTTTGCATGCATGCCCATACACATAAACACACACACACACACACACACACACACACACACACACACACACACACACACACACACACAAATACACGTAATAAAAAGCTCTAAGATATATAGAAACTTAACAGTCTTAAAATGAAGATACATATATATATATATGATGTATATATGATAGCCTCACTTTAGCTTTAAGAATTGTTGAAGTTTTTCAGGGAAGGATATATATGAAGCCATATTCATTATTTTTAAGTTTAAAATAACAGGTTTCATATTGATACATGTACATGCCAGAGTACTTTACTCATATTTGCTCCCAATTGTGATGTACATATATGCCATTATATTTTGTTCTTGTCATACCCCCCCCCATCGCCACTGCCACCACTCTCTATTCCCCTGTTCTCCTCTATGCTTTTGAAGCTCAAGAACCATTTTATTAGAGTTTGAGAGAACAACAGGCAGGCAAGCTGTAAATACTGGAAGCTACTGGAAGAAGGGACATACAGAAGAAAAAAAAAAAACCATGCCTTTTGAGCTAGGTCAGCAATGGAACTTGGCAAGCAGCTATAGGAAGGGGGGTGGGGTTATACTCGGACAAAGCAGTGAGAAAGCTCAGAGTGCCTGCTTTCATTGAACTGGTTCCCTTTTCTCCATCCACACAGAGCGTCCCTCCTCCGTTTACAACCTGTGTATTCTGTTACTGTCCCTCTCTCTTTTTATACTTTTTTCATTTAGTTTGTTTTTATTTTGAAACCATTTCTTAATATAGTATGTGTGTGTGTCTAATACGTCTAGAACTCACAGAAATCCTCCTGCCTTAGCCTCCCTAGTGTCAGCACTACAAGCATAAGCCACTACACCTGTCTATGAATATATATTTGATGATGTCACACATCTACAGTTGTCAGTGAGAATTGCCACTGCAGTTCTCAACAGTAAAACTCCTGGCTACTAAGTAGCTAGAAGTACCAGTGCTGCAGCTTCCAGCATAGAAGCTGAAGACACACAAGACACAGGCAGATGTGTAAAGACTGCTATGAACAGAGTACACAGAAGAAGAGGGAAATCTCACATGCATGCCACTAAATCTGATTTAGTAACTCACGGTTCTGTATTAGCATTTTTCTTCCATTTCAAAATGACATGTTTTAATTCTGGAGAATGTGTCTGACTGATCTCTGCCTAGGGGCTTCCGCCATACAGTGTTCAGACAGTGACTTTACAAATAATGGAGATGAAAACGTCATGGACAAAATATTTAGCAAACTGCTAGGGGAAATTCTTCTCTCCGAGCCTCACAAGGTATCAATGAGGGAATTACCATACAGGTGTATCTTTGCAAGCAGAATGTCATCTATGCATCTACCAGATAAATATTTGCTTTAAACCTCCTCTCTGCCAGTCACTGTGGCACGAAAGGATGGTAAGTCCTTACCCCAAATGGGTTGTGAATCAGACAAAAAGTCAGACGGCATTGAGAGTGCAGCACAATGGATCTATGGCTAAAAATGAAACCTGAGGTGCTACGCTCTAAAGAAAAGCTCCAAGGAAAATTAGGGAGCCAGGATGGGGTTTTCAGAGGAGACTCATGGAATATTTTGCTGAGTGCTAGAGTTACACAAATACCTGAGATACTTGCTTCTATTCTGGGAACTCCAGGAGCTCACAGAAGACAGAAGGGAAATGGGGTAACTCAAGGTAGTAGAAAAAGCTGATCAACATGCATTGTGGGAGCAGGAAGAAAGGAGCTGCAAATTCTGAACATTGCCCAGGCCCGTTTCTATGACTATGACAGAGCAAGTAGCTTCCCACAGCGATGTTCTACCATGCCCATGATAAAGAATATTGTCAAAGCTGGGCATAATGGCACATGCTTCTAAATCCCAGCACTTGGGAGGCAGAGGCAAACAGATCTCTAGAGTTTGAGGCCAGCCTGGTCTACATAGTGAATTCCAAGATGGCCAGGACTATATAAAAAGAACCTGGAACCTGGAGAGAGAGAGACTCTTTGTCAAGTCTTCCTAGAGGCAAAGCTACTCATTACCAAAGAGAGACCACATTGACTTCTGAACTTCTATTCATTTCAGTGTGAGCGCTCTGATAAACACTATCAGGCTCCAAATAGTACTTCCCTTCGCTCTAAAGCTGAGCTATTTGCTTTTTATTTGAGAAGCTAGGTTTACAGTTAAGGGCCTGAAATAACTGATTAGCTCCGCTGGTATCTTACAGCTCACAGAAGAAAACAACTAAAAATTACTTACTATTTGTATGACTAGGATATATCTCAGTTATAGAATACTTACCTAACACTGCAAAAACAGCAGCAATTATCTACTGAGTGAATCCTGAGAGAAAGTCAATCAGTGATGCCCTCCATTGCACACAACTAAGCAGAGTTGTGAATTGAGACCCAGCACACCACACATCCAGGGAGCTTTGAGATATGTAATCTTGGTTGACAGATAACCAAGTTAAGGATAAATGAAAATGCTGAAGACCCAACAAATAGTTGAGAGGAGTGCTGGAACTGCAAGCTGAGCTTCTTAGCTAGGCTAGGCTAATGGAGAAATAGCAGGTCTCCTTGTAAGACTTATGAGAGCTTGTAAGAGAAGACGAATGGAGAGTTGTAGGATCCAGCTGACTCACCTCCCCAACCACTGGAAATCCCCACTCCAATAACAGCCCTGGGGGTGGGGACCACATCTGAGATCATTGAAGTCACTCCCAAAGTTCCTTGTCATTCCCTCACTACCCTCCTCAAACACATTAAAAACTACCACCACCTCTGATTTGGAGGTAAAGCAAAAGAACAGAATTGGCTTGCTCTCTTTTTGAATAATCCTGTTTAGTTAAACAAAAATAAAACGATTAAAGAATAAGACAACAAAAATTAAGAGAAGCAGCTCTACTTTTAGGGGCATACCTTATGAATGGGTCACACACTGATGGCATGAGTCCTTTTTCATAGGATATAAATTAACAAGTACTATTCCAGCATATCTTTCTGCATCTTTTTGTTTCTCTTGCTTTTGTTTAAAACAAAGTCTTTGTATACTGCTTCATGGCCTTGAACTCAGGCTTCCCTGCCTCAGCTTCCCTGGCGCTGAGATTATAGGTGTGTGTCAACACGCCTAGTTGCCAAGTGTTTGTTGTCTTCCAGAGGGCATGGAGCACACCATGGTGTGGAAGTGGTAAGGACAGTTCATTCTGGATGGTGAGGAAGCTCTGTGGGGAGCAGACAGTGTTTGGAGGGAATAAATGAAAGAGTACAGAGTTGAAGCATGACCTGCCCCTCCTCCTGTGACCCTGAGCCAGCCTTAGGAGGTTGCCACAATGTGAAGACAAGGAATGAGAAGAGAATTTCTAACATGAAAACTGAAGGCACACGGCCATTATGTACCAATACATCTTCACTACCCACTTTGTAGTCCCTGAAACAAAAGGTCTCTGGATCTAAACACTTAATAATACCTTTCTAATGCAGGGGATGAGTAGTACCAAATTGAAATGATAAAGCTCTCAAAGAGATCTGAACAAATAGATTCTTTCAAATATGGCTTCAAAACCAACAATTATTACTAGTCAAACTCAAAGAGGGGAAATGCCTTTTAAGCATTCTAGTTCTGAGCTGCTCTTATATCAAGACCTGCTCATACAAACAGAAGGGAATTACATGTCTCTTATTGATACCCTTGTCCCACTTCCAAATTCAGCCAGAATCTAATAAGGAGAAAGATGAGAGAGTGGAGAGCAATGAGAAAATAATTTATCTCCACAAAACAAAAGCCTTACAGGGCCTTTTAAGAGCCAATTTAAGCAGATGCTTCTGGATTCTTTTTTACCGAGATCAGAGAAAGAGCAGTCTTGAAAGTGCTCAGTTAAATTGATTTGCAGCACACTAACTCAGACCCCAGAGACTCCAATTACACATCACATCATAGCCTGGCCCCGTGGAAACCACACATCCACTTGAGATTAGTAGATGGCTTTCAGTCAAGTGTTATGATTAACTCAAAGTCCTTCCTTCAAGAGAGATGGAGGAAACATTTCTCTCATTCTCTATGCAGACTTCAGAAAGGTAACTCTAGTAGAAATGTGATATAGCAGTCTATGTTAGTGAAAGCGACTGAAATATTAGAGAAAGTCAATAAGTTGAAAGAATTCTTTTTTTCCCCTGGCTTATCCCGGTATGATAATCAAGCTAAAAATGGGAGATGACATTGTCTCTTCTACAGGCTAGAAGTTAATTGCTTTGAAGCACTGAGATAGGCCTCAGATAGATTGAGTACTTACACCAGGCAAAGATAAATTTTTAGAAACTATGAAAACTTCAAGCACTTTCAAGTGGCTTCAAGCACATTAGTCCTGCTTTACACAAAGCATAAAAAATCCGGTGGATGATAAAAATAATAATGTTGTTCATCCAAACAGCTGGAATGTGAATCATCCATTCCAACAATCCTGATTGATTTAATGCCCTTTGGACAGTATGACTCAGTTCTGTCCCGGAGGACTAAAGGATAATCAGCAGTTCATTTAGACCCCATTCACACTCCTCTTTGATTCTGCATGAAGAAAACAAGCCAATGGATTCCTGTGATCTGGCCTGCAATTATGGCCTTAAATGACTGTGCATCCATGGAAAGACCTTAGCCATTACAGAAAACCCAGGGCTGGAAGCCCCTTCTACCTTATGTTCATCAGATATCTTTGGTAATTGATATTATCTGGAGGCAATAACAAAGAGGTCAGTGCATGCCATAGAAAATCAGAATCTTGGCATAGCTTGAGGAAAACAGTGTTATTGCTGTTTTTAAATAAAAACAACTCAGCCTTTGAACATCCATCGTGTACTTAATAATTTGGATTGGAAATATACCTTATATAATATAATGTTTACCCTTCATGCTGATGTATTATTTTTTCAATAAATAGAAATCTACTTATATTTATTTACATTTTTCAAAATTCAAACTGGATTCAAAATGCTGTAAAAAAAAAAAAAGTTACCTCAGAATCACACTGAGACAATTGGGAATCAATTGCAACTGACAAATCATTTAAAAATTGAAGTGAAGTATTACATTTTAGAATAGTTTAAAGACGGCAAATAAATAATTTTATATAAAACTAATAATTAAACTTTGAATGGATAAAAGCCTTACTGTTATAGGCAAATAATAATAAATGCTGAAACTGGGTGATTAGATACATGGAGGTTCATTATACTTTTCTCTATTACTGAGAAAATTTGAACAGTTTCCATAATAAATTTATCTTTAAGTCTTTGCATAACAAAGGTAACTTTCAGATCAGCCCTGTGAGTTACTACTTATTTGAAATTATCAGCATTATTATTATAGCTTTGACTCTATTGCAATTTTATATTAAAGCTCCCAGACCCCTAAACTTCTCAAACTCAGCCTGCCTATAATCAAGCTGGGGGCAAGGGTAATTGGGATCCTATGGAGCCAAAATTTGTTCTGCTTCTAGTAAAAGCACAATGATAGCAGGAGAGGTGAGACTATTGGGGCAGAAAATAAAGGGCTAGCTTTAAAAGCCAGAGCTGTTTTGATGATGATGCCTGCTGTTAGTTTTCCATTTCTAGAAGGATACATTATGGAAAGTGTCCTACATTCTCTCTCTTACTTTTAGTTCTGTCAACCACTGTCATAAGTAGGACACTACCTCCTGGCCAGAATATGCTCAGATAGATGGAGAACCCATGAGGAACCATGGCTTTGGTACAGTTTTACCATAATGAGGCTTTAAAGTATCTTTCATAATTCTGGCTTTCAAGCATATTGTATACTGGAGCAATTCTTAGTCAATCATGTTTCTCATTTGCCTTCGCAATCCACAGAACATCTTGGAGGACCTTGGAGTGGCTGGAGTTTAGATACACTCCTGTATCTGACTTTTTTAACTAAGAGACTATTTTCAGGTAAGAAATAAAGACTCCTGAAGAAACAAACCACACTCTTCTTATGGTAACGTATACCAAATTCAAGAATAAAAATGTTCTACAAGTGACTTCCATTTAAGTCACATGGTATAGTGGGGATATTTTTAGAGATTTCTGAAAAGCTTACAAAATTTATTACATTAAATAAAATGCTTCTGTGCAGCAAAAATAAAGCATTCACCAGACTGAAGAAGAAAGTCTTATTGGAAAAAAAAATGGTTTTCAGTGATATATCAGACAAGGGGTTAAAATATGCAACATAAAGAGAACTTTAAAATTAAACATAAATACAAACCTTCCAATCAATAAATAGGTAACAAAGTAAATATTTATCAAAAGAATAAATAGAAATGGCTTTTAAAAAGCTGTCTTAATTGTTCAACATCCTTAAACATCAGGGGAATACAAATAAAAAATGCTTTGAGATTTAAACCCACCTCCACTGCTTCAGTCAGAATAGGTAACATCAAGAAAGCAGGTATGAATATGGGAAAACAGGAACCCATATGTATGAACTGGTGTAACTAGCAACTAAGTCAGTGTAGATGTTCCTTAAAAAACTAAAAATAAATGTACCATATGAGTCAGTCATGCCCCTCATGAGTATATTATACATACCCAAAGGAGTTTATATCAACATACCACAAAGATAACTACATATCTACATTCCAATAGTTAGAAAATGGAACCAGCCTAAATGTTCATCAACAGATAAATGAAAGAAATGGAGTGAATACACAAGAGAATTTCATTGAGTCACAAAGAAAAGGGAAATTAAAGCATTTACAGGACCATGAATGTAACTGGAGATCTTTTTGTTAAGCAAAATACTTAGACTTAGACAAAAAGACAAACACAGTACATACTCACTCATATATGGATTTTAGACATAAAGCAAAGGATTACCAGCCTACAATTCACACTGCCAGAAAAGCTAGGAAACAAGGAGGACCTTAAGAGAGACATACATGGCCCCTGGAGAAGGGAAAGAAGAGAAGATCTCCTGAACATAGAGGGATGGGAGAGGGAGTTAAAAGAAAGAAAAGGGGAGGAGAGGAGGGGAGAGTTGGAATGAGGGAACAGGAAGATTGAGATAGGGAAAGAATAGAGGAGAACAAGTAAAAAGATACCGTAATAGAGGGAGCCATTATAGATTTAAAGAGAAATCTGGCACTAGGGAAATGCCCAGAGATCTACAAGGATGACCCCAACTAACAATCTAAGCAATAGTGGAGAGGCTACCTTTAATGCCCTTCCACAATAATGAGATTGATGATTACCTTATATGCCATCCTAGAGCCTTCATCTAGTAGCTGATGGAAGCAGAAGAAGATACCCACAGCTAAACACTAGCGGAACTCCTGGAGTCCAGTTACAGACAGGAAGGAGTGATGAGCAAAGGGGTCAAGACCAGGTGGAGAAACCCACAAAAATTGCTGACCTGAACAAGGGGGAGTTCATAGACTGATAGCTGGGAAACCAGCATAGGACTGACCCAGATTACCTGAATGTGGTGTTAGTTGGCAGGACTGGGCAGTCTATGGGGCCTTTAGTAATGGATCAGTATTTATCCCTAATATACATATGGATGACTTTGGAAGCCCATCCCATATAGAGGGATGTTTTCTCAGCCTAGACACATGGGGGAGGGCTTAGGCCCTGTCCCAAATGATATGACAGATTTTGAAGACTCCCCATGGAAGGCCTCACCCTCCCTGGAGAGCAGAAAGGGGATGGGATGGGTGTTGGTGAGGGGGACAGGGGAGGATGGGAGAGTTGGGGAACTGAGACACACACACACACACACACACACACACACACACACACACACACACACACACACACACACGAAACATCTGAGAGAGCCTTGTTGGGAAGAAGGGGACTATAAGTGGGTTGAGGGTTAGAGAAGGTAATAGGGAGTGATTATGTTCACAATACATAGTATATATGTATGATATTGTAAAAGGTTACATTTAAAAACTTTTTAAAATAAATGAAAACAAATATTGTTTTAAAAAATTATGAGATCGCATGGCAACATAGTAGTAGATCCAGAATCTGAACTCCATTCTCCTAAAACCAAATCCACTTTTAGCTTTAATTATAAAGTACTCTAATACTCCAAGGACATGCATGGTGAGCCACCACATGGTTATGTTCTAGGATGAATTGAGTTGAGTTATTTTCATGGTCCCAAACAGTTTCCAGTTCATAAAATCTTATGAAGCTATATTTTTATAGTAGGTAAACGCTCCTCTATGTGTACATAGTATACATCATTAAAGTTTCGTGTTAACTCTCCTTTTATCAATATCTAGAAAATGCATTTTCCACATGGACTGAACTTCAGATCTCTTAAGCACAATATACTCTGTCTCTGTGTTCTGATATCAAAAAGGTATGTATAAGCAGATACTTTAAAATAGATCCTTATGATTTTCTGAGTTTCATTGTTACATGTTGTAATGTCTCTGTCTTTGCTTCTAATTTTATAAATTCTATTTGCTCCTTTTGATTAATGTGGTAAAGTCTGTCAATATTGTTTATCATTTCAAAGAACTAGAGAGGATCAGGAAAGAGTTAGGAGAGGAGATAGAGTATGATCTAACTATACTGTATATCATCAAGTAACATACAGACTAAACAGATTATATTTAGGAATATGTATATAAATACATATATGTATTCAATAACAATTAGTGAAAAAAGAAGCCATGAATCTGAAGGAGAATAGAGAAGAGTATAGGGAAGAGTTTGAAGAGAAGAAAGGGAAGGGAGAAATATTATAACTATATTATAATCTCAAGAAGTATTAGTAAAAATATATATTGTACAAAAATGCAAAGAAAATAACTAGCTTATTGCATCATTCCTTCTTTGTATTGTTTTTCATCCATATTTTATTAATATCATTCCTGATTTTAATGCTCTCTTTCTATATACTATTTTTAGGAATTGGTTTGTTCTTATATTTCCAAGGCCTTTCTTCAGGTACATCACTAAATTATTAATTTGAGATCTATCAATTTTTTATGCAGGTACTTTGCACCATAAGAGTACCTTTTAGAACTGTCTTCATGTGTCACACAGATTTGGATATTTACTGTTTTCATTTTCACTTAATTGTAAGATTTTAAGATTTCTTTTGTGATTTCTTCCTTAGCCAAATTATCACTCAGAGATGTGTTGTTTAGTTTTCTTGAATTTGTGTATTTTCTGTGTTTCCCATTACTGTTAGCATCCACCTTTATTTCACTGTGGTCAGATAAAAAAATACAGGGTTATTTCAATTTTCTCTAACTGTTGAGATTTTAAGTTTAATATTTTAATGCCACTCCAGAGCTGCAGATAATTTTAATTACCATCTACTTGTCAATGTCAATCATTATAACTGATTTTTATTATCATTCCAAAATCAGCATTTTAACAACCCTTTTTGGTCTCCCAAATTGGCCAATGGAATCCTTGGAAATCAAAAAAGAAAAAAATTCTCATAGCCCTTCACTCATGGGGAGAAAACTCTCTACAATAGTTGGATGAAACTGCAATTTGTAGAGGACATAATCAAGCAGGAAAATAGAAGTTCCCTTTCCTGTTCGGCCGAGACAAAGACACCTCCAAAGAGCTCATTAATTCAATGATGAGCTCTAATATGATTATGTCCTTCTATATAGGCACAAAAGGTATGTTCTGCCATTATCTACCCTATAGAAATAACAGTTATTCTTTCCAACTGAGCTTAGGCACAAACTGATGCTCTTGAGCACCAAGCTAGGAATAACAAATAGAAATCAATCAGACATGATATAACATTAAAATTCATTTTACCATCCCTGTTTTACATTTTTCTTCATCTATACAATCTCCTCCATGTTCTAAATACTTTTCTTGGAAGCAATGAAAAGAAAATGCACATCACTGTCTCTTTTCTATATATTGGTAAACCTAGACCCAAAAAATGAATTGACTTTATGAAAAGGACTTGGTTTAAATTTGGTGCCACTCTATTATTGATACAACAATAAAAAGGTCTTCTTGAACCAGAAAAGAAGGAACCACGTGTTTGCCTGTAAGGAGCCATGAGATAGCTGATATCTGTTTCAGTTTTCTTACTCTTCCACTGGCTAGAACAACTTATTTGAGAAAGCACAAGAATGAAGATGAGAACCATAGATTTGTTCTTAGTAACTGCTAGTGCTTGTCTTAGCTAGGGTTTCTATTGCTGTAAAGAGACACTGTGTGATCATGGCAACTCTTATAAAGGAAAAACTTTCAATCGGCTTACAGTTTCAGAGGTTTAGTCCATTATCATCATGGTATGACATGGTGACATGCAGGCAGATTTGGTACTAGAGCTAAGTGTCCTACATCCTGATAGGCAGGCAACAGAGTTCTAAAATCTTGGTTTCCACAAATTACACCATCTCTATGTCTGTTTCTCTGTGGGAAGATTTCTAACAATGTACAACAATAACATGGCTTTTTAGTGTCTCTAAGTACTTGACATCATAAGGATACATTGGCTTTCAACACATTTACTTGGTCACTAAGTTCTCTGAATTGGACTGATGGTGAACTTGTCTAGACTACTTTATCAAGCCCCTGAACACCTGTCCCTACTTCTAATCCCTCCTAACTCAAACTACCGTCAATACTGCCACCAGGGTAATATTTCAAAACCAACTTGGCTATGTCATGCTTGCTTCTGGTTAAATCTATTTCCTATGTGATAAAGTTCAAACACTGTGAGAGTCAGAAATTTCTCTACCAGGCTCTCACGTGCTTCTTCATATACAACTTAATCTCAGCCTACCTCTCTATGCAAATGGTCCTCCAATATCTTAAACTTAGTGCCATCCTATAAACACAGTACATTGTGTAATATTTCATTTTGTGCATCCCCTTCCATCAACTTGACATGCTTATTCCCCCTTTTCTAAAAAATTCTATTGATACCTTAAGATCCCTTAAAATTAATTCAAATGTTACCTTCTCCATTATGTTTTCCTATGCTTTACATGAAAAGGTTCATTTATACTTCTGCAGCATCTTCATCATACAGTTATCACAGAGCTTATGTTACTTGTGAGGAAATAAACAGTATTATCAGATTGTTTTTATCCTAGCTTTCTTCAAGGTTAGGTTGTATCTTTTCTACATCATTATTCTAAACATATTGCTCCATAAATGTTTCCTGAGGGGCTGGCAAGTTGGATCAATAGATAAAGGCAGTACCTCCAATCTGATATATATATATATATATATATATATATATATATATATATATCACACACAGGATAAATAAATGAATTTAATAAAAATTAAATGTTTGATGAATAAATGAATGACTACATATGATCAACAAGCAGATCCTGTCCAGGCTTCTTTGATTCTCCTATTCTTCAATGGAAGCATTCATCTAAAGATTTAGGGAATTAGCCATCTGGAAGAAAAATATTGCCTGAACTGTAGCTTTCATTGAGAGATGTCAACCATTTTGTGGATATGAGGGAAGGAAATGGATCATCAAAATCTACTGTTGAGTCTTTTCATAGCAATGAATCATTGTACCACTTCACTTCTAAATTTTACTTAAATTCCATGAGCATATAACATATGTCCTAAAAGTTACAGTTTATTTCCCTTTCATCATATGCCCTGTACAAACTTTATCCACACAAAAAGGATGATTTCCACTGCTCACATTTAAACAAACTGCCAAACCCATTATGCAACTTACACCAGAAGGCTGACAATAAAGTTCGACCTCCTTCAAGGTCATTCACATACGTGCCAATATCTGGGAAAGTGCAAAGAGAAAAATAGGTAGATAACTCAATCTGTCATGTGGATCTAAGGAGATTGTACAAAATACCTCATTTCCATAACAACATTGTACTTGGTGTCCCAACATAATAAATGAATATGCTGTGACTGAAGACTAAACAGAGGCTAATGGTAAATGCATTAATTAGCGACCTGTTTACACTTCTCCTGGGAAGGACAGCCATTTGTTACAGCTGCTGTCATGCAAGAATACTGACTGCAGTTGAGTTTTCTCTCTGGGAATGCATATAAATTTGTAAGAGTCTCCCACATTATCATTTACTGACAGGCATTAATGACACTAATGAAGGCAGAAAAGCTTGATTCAAACACACAAATGATTAGAATTGATAATAGATATGTGAACAGAGCCTTCATTAATGAATTTATTAATGATGCAAAGATGAAAGCTAAAAGGGGGTGTCTAGACATGTATTTATAGCACCTCCACCTCCTTCAATCAAAGATAATTCTTCTAGCTCTTTGATTTATACAGCCTTTGGTTACATATATAAGAAAGCAGGAAATGAAATCCAGAGAAAAGAATAGATCCAACTCTTTTAGGTTAATGACAAATATGAACAAGAATGGTGTTGGAATCAAAAGATCACCAGCTCTTTTCTTAGGAAATGTGTGATGATGACTGCAAATTAAGGAGTTTATTCAGAGCAAAAAGAGCATTTATTAATCATGTCCAAGTCTAGTTGAAATCTTCATATTTAGGAAAAATGAATATATGATTATCAATTTGTTTCCTATATTATTGATATATTAGGTAACTCATTCTTTTTTTCTTTAATTTATTTTTTATTTTATTTTACATATTGATCCCAGCTCCCTCTACCTCCCTCCCTCATCCCCTCTCCCACCTTCTCATGCCCCCCACCACATTCCCCTCCCATCCACCCCCCCACTCCACATGTAGGGTGATGATTTCCAGGAGGGGTCATCTAAATCTGTCAAGTCATTTGGAGTAGGGACTAGGACTTCTCTCCTATCTCTAGGTTAAGGGAGTATCCCTCCATGGGGGATGTGACCCCAAAGTCCTTTTGTGCACCAGGAATACATCCTGGTTCCACTGGCAGAGGTCCCTTAGACTGCCCAGGCCTTCTAGCTAAGACCCATAATCAGGCGGTCTGAGTCAGTCCCATGCTGGATTCCCAGCTATCAGTCTTGGGGCCCATTAGCTCCTTCATGTTCAGGTCAGCTGTCTCTATGTGTTTCTGCAGCCTGGTCTTGTCCTCCCTCTCTGCATCTGAATTCCATTTCAGCTCAGTGGGTAACTTCATTCTTGACAAGTAGTCAGATTTTTAACATGGAAAATAGTATGGTTTTACAACATACTTTCATTCCCTGCTTTTGTTCTGATTAAATGTCCAAACCATTCTATTTCTGATCAAGAGAGGACAACAGAATGGCAGTGTTATATAGGATCATGCCTTATTTATTCAATTGTTCACACTCCCTAAAATACAAGTTTGACCGATTTGTAGACAAGTTTTACTAAGGACCTAAATACAGAGTTCCAAAACAACTGGTTGCAAAAAACAATTTCAAAAGGCAAATTAGTATGTTCAGTATAATAAGGAACTAAAAAAAAGTCAATCATATGATTGAGATTTTACTCACTGCTGAAAAAAGATCACTTCATGTAAAATGCTCAGATAAGGGGGACTAGAATGGGTAAAAACATAACTGTGAACAGCGTATTAGCTCTACTAAGTTACATTATTAAACTGTGGCTTCTTATGATTAAATTATACATGTAACTATATATCTTGAAGGCTAAAACATACAAGAAGATCTCTGTCATCCTTTCAATATTGTCTTAAAACCTTTAAAACTGTATAATGCCATTTATGAATCCCAAAGTAAAGACAAAAGTTTGGTATTTTAAGATAATGATTGCTCATCTAGGCCTCTCATGATTTTAGGATCTGTTTTAATAGGATTGGGGTCTGAATTATGGAGAGGGAAAAATAACACTAAAGACCTTTCAAATAATGATATGGAAATCTACTTACTACTTTAGATGTTCCATATATACAGCAGCTAAAATGAAGTTACCTTATAATGGGGTTGCAATGTCCCTACTAGATACGACAAAGATCCAGTGGCTTTTCACTTCAGAAGATATTAGCCAGGAAGGTACCATAGACCCTCAAAAATTACAGGCTACTATCCATGCTATTGGTTGCCCACCAGAGCCCTATTGCTGAAGACACCACAAACTTGAATCACACAACATGAAATATCAAGACAGTACTGACCTAGAAGTGTCATGCCTACTGGCTAGCCTTCATAGTATTGCAGGTACTACATATACTACTAGAGGAGAAAAGTAATTCTCAATCTTACCTTGCTACAAACCCTGTAAGCTATGCTAATTACTGGCCTGGCAAGACATGACAACTGGTACAACAATGGCATGAGAATGAAATAGAAGTAATGAACCACTTCCTTACCAGGATAAATTAAGACTTAACCCTATAACCATAGATTAATACATTTCTCAGTCTTCATCAGAGAAGCTTCTTGATAGTGAGTAGCACAGAGACAACTAGTCAAAATACATAGAAGAGGAGAATTTGGAATACACATTCCTAAATAGAACATGTATATCATTACATTCCCTCCTCCTAAAGCTCAAGAAAGAAGAGGCAGAAAGAGTATAAAAGACAGAAGTGGTAGATAACTATAAGGACATAACAAGGCAGTACATATGAACTCACAGTGGTGGTGACAGCATGCTCAAGACCTGTGCAACATCAAACCAGACCAAATTCTAACATGGAGAATGGAAGTGGGCAAGAAGTCCCACCCCTATCCAAGGAGCTGTTGGTAATGGACAACTACTGGGAGATGGAGAGTCAATTTCCTTTTGTGTCTTTAGATAATCTTATTTCTTCAATTTTTATTATCAAGCATGACTAAAATAAAAATGTAATTGAATCTCATCATTATGGAAATAGCTTTAAGAGAAAACTAGCCAGGTGAATATTATTGCATCCCACTTTTCAACTGGTAAATAGATGCCATTGATAAAACAGACAAGCCCAAAGAATCTGACCAGAATGTTCAAGATATGGTGTATTATGTAACATGCCTACTCTTAGGGAGACACCTAAGATATAATTATGTGTATTTCTTGATCTCATCATACAAGACAAGCACAAAGGCATCACCCATGCCCCTGAGAATGTTGGACCATTCACCCTTGAAAATAGCCTTGCTTCCTTCATCATGAAAAATCTTCCTTCTGCAGTCAATTGCACATGCATACATGATATCAGTTCCTTTGCATCTAGACTGCATCATCATACGACAGCAAACTTTGTCAAAGGGATAGGAAGTCAGGCCAGCAATAGCAATGACGGACTTGCAGTCATCTAGCTGCTAAAGATGTGAGTATTCTTGGAGTCTGGAAGCATTTCCTTTGCAGTGTCATAGATACTAATGTAGACAGCTCAGTAGATGATAATGCCCTGTACTGACACATTAAAACCTTGGTACAGGCCCCTAATCCCATCAGATTTGTAGATCTTAACCAGGCAGTCACCAAGGCCTTTGAATTCCCTTTCAGTTCCAGCTTTGCCCACATCAGCTGCTAGAAGGGTACGGGCAAAATCAAGAGGATACACAAAGCACAAGGATGTGGCCCCAGCGGCACCACCTGATGCCAGGTTCCCTGCAAAGTAGCGCCAAAACTGGGTCCTCTTGTCCACACCACCCAAAAAGATCTGCTTGTATTTATCTTTGAAGGCAAAGAAGCTGAAAGCAATTTTCTTTATGAGTTTGGACCTAGTCCCTACTCCAAGTGACTTGATAGATTTTGTTGATCCCTCCTGGAAAGCATCACCCTCCCTGTGGAGTGGGGGTGATGAGATGGGAAGGGAGTCAGGGGGCATGGAAGGGAGGGAGAGAGAGGGAACTGGGATTAATATGTAAAATAAGACAAAATAATAATAAAATAAAATTTAAAAACTTTAAAAAAGTTTGGCCCCGGTAAGTCCCCCACACATCCAAGAGCATATGGGAAATACAAATCATACTCAGTGGGTGTTAATATAAGAAGACACAAAGTTGGATGGGTGGGAAAGGAGAGTTGATCTGGGAGGAGTTGTGAGACGTGTTAATATGATTAAAAGATATCTGTTGTAGAATATTAATTAAAAATGTGTTACATCTGTTTATGCTGAGGAATACTTGTTTAATGATGCAAAATATGTTGCATTCTTGTATGACACATTTGTTTTAACTCTGTAAAGCTGTGTTACTGTGCCTATCTAAAACACCTGATTGGTCTAAAAAAAAAAAAAAAAGACAGCTGGACAGCCCACAACAAGGCAGAAGAAAGGATAGGCATGGGTAGCAGGCAGAGAATAAATAGAAGGAGAAATCTGGGAAGAAACGATGGAGGATCAAGAACACAAGAGCCAGCCACCCAGTCACACAGCCAGACACAGGATAAAAAGGAAAGAGAAGATATACAGAGATAGAGAAAGCTCAGAGGCAAAAGGTAGACTGGATAATTAAAGAAAACCTGGCAAGAAACAAGCCAAACTAAGGCCAGACATTTATAAGTAAAAAGAAGCCTCTGTGTATTTGGGAGCTGGATGGTGGGCCAAAAGAGGAAAAACAGTCAATTTCACATATCAGGTGAAATTCTCAAAGAGCTAATTAAAATAAATGTTTAAAAGAGTAAAACAAAGATAAAACACACCAAAGGCCTAACACAAGTTCTGAGCTAATCTCATGACTAAGAGCCAGATGTTTTCTGTTGTAGTTTGAATAGGAAATGTCCACCATGTGCTCTTGTCTTTGAACACTTGGTCTCTAGCTGTTGGAGTTGTTTGGGAAGGTTATAGAGTCTTCAGAAGGTGAAGCATTGATGAAGGAAATGAATAGGAAATGTCCACCATGTGCTCTTGTCTTTGAACACTTGGTCTCTAGCTGTTGGAGTTGTTTGGGAAGGTTATAGAGTCTTCAGAAGGTGAAGCCTTGATGAAGGAAATACATGACTGAGGAAGTGTCTTCAGGTTTTATAACCTGATCCCACTCACTATCCCCCACTCTCTCTCTCTCTGCTTCTTGGGAGTAGATGCAATGTGATCAGCTAGTTTCTGGCTCCTACTACCATGCATTCCCTGACTGTGCCCACGTCTTCCCCACTACTGTGGTTTGAATGAAAAACATTCTCATGTATTTGAATATTTGATCCCAGTTGGTAAACTTTTCAGGCAAGGTTATTGCAATTTTAGTGAACAGAGCCTGACTGGAGGAAGTACATCACTGGTGGATGAACTTAGAGCCTCGTGCCACTTCGTGTTCTCTGTCTCTCTCCCTCTCTCCCTCTCTCTCTCTCTCTCTCTCTCTCTCTCTCTCTCTCTCTCTCTCTCTCTCTCTCTCTCTCTCTGTGTGTGTGTGTGTGTGTGTGTGTCTTTGTGTGTGTCTCTCTCCCTCTCTCTCTGTCTCCTTCGTATATGGATAGAATGTGCTCTTTCTGCTTTCTGACTGCCAGGCCTGCCTCATGCTCCCACAGGCATGTGTTCCCTGCCATTGTGGACTCTATCCCTCTGTAAGGTAAAATAAACCCTTTTCTCTTCAAATTTCTTTTTGTCATGGTATTCTATCACGGTAACAGAAAAGTAACTAATACATTCTCCATAAGTGACTCTAGTCCTCTGAAACTGTAAACAAAAATAAACCCTTCATTAAATTTTTTTGGGGGAAAGAGTATTTATCACAACAGAAAACAACCTCATACAGTTTCCTACTGTTTCTCAGAAGATCTCTTAAGTACATGATTTCATTCTAACATAGTGCTGACTGCTCTAGGATCACATCATGGGTCATTCATTTCCATATCTTCTTTCATACACGCAAGGCACGGAGAGTTCTTAGTTTTTATTACCTTTGTGTTATAGATACTGAATTTCAAATTATAGAATTTATATAATCTAAATTGGGGTTCTTTTTACTCATAGTCTTGTTATAGTTAGATCTATACAGTCACAAGTTACCAGATGGCATCTAGAGTTCAGTTACAGTGGATCTTGGGCACAGAACCAAGAAATCTCCTGCAGCAGATCACCAAGGCTACAGACTAAAGCAGATGATATACACAAAGGATAGTTAGGCACAACTCTGTTTGCACAGACTTTTGGCATTGCATAGAAACAATCTGGTCCTATTTTCAAAATAATTCCCTGTAACTCTGTAGCTAGTTGCTAATAAGACACTTCAGTCCACACAGACACACTAGAAATTGATCATTTATCAACATAGTCATTCCTTTATTAATATAATGTGTATTTATTAGATATATTATGTATTAGGCATCATGATGGGTGTGAGGTATATCACAGTGAAAAGACAGACATGGTTTCTCACTTTGCAGGGTTTAATTTGTATCGGGTAGGGTTAATATAGTGTAGATACTGAGGACTCTGCATTCAAATTACGTAGTATAAAAATCCTAGCTCTTCTATTACTAGCTTTATAGCTATGGCAAGTCATTTACCTTCTTTGAGTGTCTTAATTTCCTCATCTGAAAAGCTGAACTAAAACTAATTGACTCATTGTGTTAGCTCGAGAATTAAATGGGTTAATGAACATAATGTATTTAGAGTAATATCTTTTACACAATAACTACCATAATTGAACGATCTTGTTATCTATACTCTCTAGCACCTACTGACCATTCTGGAAACAACAGTCCACAATCCATGAATTACTTTTTTTAAGATGCATCATGGCTTCTCTCATCATTCACAATCCTCTGAGGTAAAGAGGCCATTTTAACTTTAAAATCTTCTGTTATTAATATTCTAAAACAAATCTCTGTCATCAATTGCCTCATCTGTAGATGAGAGCTCACAATTAGTTAATCTGGTAGTACTAGTTAAAAGTACTAAATGTACTGGACATGTTAGTTCATTCTTCTTAACCTACCAATGAGGCTGAGGCAGGAAAAGGATGGAAAGTTTAAGGCCAGCACATGCTACATAGCAAGACATTTTTTAAACAAAATAACCAATTTAAATACTGGTTTAACCACATAATGGCTCTGTGGAACAAGTTGATCAATGGAGGGTTTTATTATAAGAACAATGCAATTCAATATGTGTCTTAAAGCAGATTTATTTTTATTTATTCTACTCAGGACTTAAAGTTTATATCATTCATCAGCTTTATAAAGTTCTGTTATTATCTTTTACTTTTTATCTAAAAGGGAGTTTACTTTTATAATATTTAAAGAGTTCACATAACTGTATGTAAGTACTAAAATATAAATTCATGCCAAGGAACCTAATTAACAATGTCTAAAACAGGTTTTCTAAGAAGTTAAAACTAAGCCAGTAAGTCCATAAAGAAATGTTTAACATTACTAATTGTCACAGAAATGCAAATCAAACCTACAGTGATATATAACCTCACTTATGCTTAGGAACTCACAGAGACTGAACCCACAACCAAGCTTTCATGGGACTGACCTAGGCCCTCTACATATATGTAACAGTTATACAGCTTGGTCTTCTTGTGGGGCCCCTAACAGGGGAACAAGGGGCTATCTCTTATTCTTTTGCCTGTGGCTCAGTGATAGACTGCCTAGTATGTATAAGGTCCAGAGACAACTGTCATCTTTCTCTGGCCCCTTCTTTCAGAGTTACTTTTAGCTTATGTTGAACCTTTTTTCTGATCCATGTGTCTCAAATTCTCTTTCAGTTTATCAAGCAGTGGCTGAAGCACAAATGCTATAGTATCAAGATTTAGGCTCTCAGTAACCTTATTTAGAAAAGCCAAGTCAGGCTACAGAAATCCACAGAGACAGCTGACCTGAACAATGGGGAGCTCATGGACCCCCAGACTGATAGATAGGAAAACAGCATTGAACTGTCTCAGACCCCGTGAACATGGGTCTCAGCTAGAAGGCCGAGGCATCTGACAGTGAAACAAGGATGTATCCCTGGTGCACAAAAGGACTTTGGGAGGACATTCCCCATGGATGAATACTGCCTTAACCTAGAGGTAGGAGGGAGGGCCCAGTTCCTACTCCAAATGACTTGACAGATTTTGATGATCCCTCCTGAAAGGCATCAGCCTCCCTGTGGAGTGGGGGGAGTACAGGATGGAAGGGGGGGTTGGGGGCATGGGAGGGAAGGAGGAAGAGGGAACTAGGATCTATAAAAAAGACAATTTGGTCGAATAATTTGCCTACCTTTTTAACTTAACTAGCCATATGACTATATACTGTTTTTATGTCCTAAAGGTGACCATAAAGAATAATATCCAGACAAGGATTTCCAAAGTTACCCTTGACCCAAAGGCTACACTTCATTTTGGAAAATAGCATGAAACTGAAAATAAACCAGAGGTGCTTTTGGTAAGGATAACATGTCTCCCAAATTAGAAGTTGGAAATTATTTACTAAAACATTTAGAAATTAATTTCTGCCAATGTTAGTACTCTATAAAGGAGAGGTAACAATGATATTTTTTATAGTTAACTATTTGCTTTAAAAATATTTTGTGACTGTCAAATTTAATAAAAAGCCTTCATTTTAGTCCATAGAAACATGATGTTCTCCTAAAATGTGCCTCAGTCTCTACATAATTTTGAGGCTATACTAGAAATCAAACACACAGCCATACAATATTTCTAGTCTCCTTGAGAAAATACAAGCTAATGATGTGAAATAGGAAAGGACAAAGAGGAAAGTACTTCTACCTAGTATCCAGTGTATGTTAGGCATGTTAGTATTTAATCTTTACCACATTCACTAAAATGGGGTGGGTATACACATGGTGTTATCACTATCAAAAGAACAATATCAGAATCATATCTAAATTCTAGAGCCTTTCCACTAGATAGCACATTGCCAAATATTTAATTAAATCATACAAATGAAGAATAAATAAAGCACACTGACAAGAAAAGCAGTACAGCATATGGTTGATTTCATGGAATTTATAGTCAGACTGACCTGAGTTCAAACACCATCTGGGTGACTTTGGACAAACTACTTAACTTTTCTGAGCCCCTTTCCTAATCTGTGTAACAGGCACAATAGTAAAACAAAATAATGTACCTAAAGGACTTCACATAATGCTTTCTATAACAAACAATAAATAGCAAATATTATTATAACACTGATTTTCAAAGTTATTTTTTTAAACCTAAAGCTATTTTTCTCCATGTTGGCATTCTAAAGAGGGACATATTTTCATCACAAAGACTGGTGGCAAAATAAAAGGAAAATTCATTTTATGGCCCCTGCCAATTATTTTATGCTACAAAAGGAAATGGCTTTGGAAAAGACAGGCTAGTAAACATAAAAGATACTCTGGATGAAGAAAAGGAGGCTCTGGGAACTAAGAGGTAGAAAGCCAAATTATTCTCAATGATATGGCAAAACAAACCTTCATCAAGCCTGAGCTGACATCTGGATCACATAAATAAGATCTGTAGAAGTTCAAAGATAGAAAGGTACCATGGGAGGTCATCTGGGTTCCGTCACTCTATTGATCACCAAGTTTCCTTCAACTAATTTGGCTGCACAAGAGGACCTTCCTTCTGTTTTCATTGTCCCATGGGCATTGCTTTCAAACCATGCCAAATGATTAAGGCTCATATTTCCTAGCACCAAGGAGCAGGAAAAACCTGCGACTTCCTGCTAGAACTTCAAAGCAAGCTATTCAGAAGGAAGTAGAACATCAAAGAGGGCTGTGTGCAGGAAATGGGTTTGGGCTTCAATGTGCCCAGAGAACTGAGAAAGATTTCTGTGAGTCTCTAAAAAGAAGTCTTCCTTGAATACAAGCATCAAGGTAGCCCCCAGTGTTCTTTGACTTCCACACAGAGAAAAATGTCTAATAACTAAACAGCTCCGTGAAAGCAGAACTGAGATTTAAAAAACAGGTGGGGGTGTCTCAATACAAATGTGAACCTGACAAACTCCCCTCACACCAGATCACAAACTGCTCTACTACACAGCTGATAGCTAGCAACTGTGCCCTCATCCAAATCCAGAATCCTGAGTCCTAAAGGCTACGAATACTTAATCTCCCAGCTGTAAATTGTTCAACTTAATAAATTAGTCAGAATCAATTTTTACTTCACATAGCAACAGCATTCTCTTAATAAGCAAGACTTCAGTTGTACATTACAATTTCAAGGAACCTTCAGTTCCTGCTCTTAAAGCTTTCCACTAGTCAGCTAAGACCTACCTGCCCACATTATATAGGATAATCTTCTTTATATACATTCAACTGATTATAGCGCTTAATCACATTAAAAACTCACAGCAATAAATGCCAAACTGTCACTTGCCCAAAGCACCCCATACCATTGCTTACATGATTTTATTTTTTCTTTTTTTATTTAAATTTGAAGCAAGCTTGTTTTACATGTCAATCTCAGTTCCCTCATCCTCCCATCCTCCCCTATCACCCCTACCAACCCCATCCCATCCCCTTTCTGCTCCCCAGGGAGAGTGAGGCCTTCCATGGGGAGTCTTCAAAGTCTGTCATATCATTTGGGGCAGGGCCTAAGCCCTCCCCCATGTGTCTAGGCTGAGAGAGTATCCCTCCATGTGGAGACAGGCTCCCAAAATCCATTCGTATACTAAGAATAAATATTGATCCAATACCAGAGGCCCTGTAGACTGCCCAGTCCTCCTAACTAACACCCACATTCAGGGGATCTGGGTAGGTTCTATGCTTGTTTCCCAGCTATCAGGCTAGGGGTCCATGAGCTCCCCCTTGTTCAGGTCAGTTAATTCTGTGGGTTTCTCCAGCCTGGTCTTGACCACTTTGTTCATCACTCCTCCCTGTTTACAACTGGATTGCAGGAGTTCTGCTAGTGTTTAGCTGTGGGTGTCTGCTCCTGCTTCCATCAGCTACAAATTAGCATATAAAATTGACCATCACAGGTACTGACACTTGAAAAATAGGTGTTGTGTCAAATGAACTATTATGTGTCCCTTAAAGAGTGAACTTTTCCCCAGTCCCAAATGCCTATGCAGCCCACCCTTAAACCTCTGGATAACCTCCAGGCCACTTATCTAAGTTTATAATAGTCACTGGAGGTCACAGGATGCTCACAAAAAAGAGCTTTGTCTAAAACCACACAAGGCAAAAGGCCACAAACCTGACCAGCGCTGCAGCTTCTGAAGCTCCCTCCAAGACTGCTCTACCCCTGCATTTTCAAGTGTCAAGAAACCATAGCCCTTAGTATGTCCCTTTAGTCTCTACTCGGTCTCTTGAGGAACCAAAAATGTCCTTAAAGCCTGCTTATATTTATATCCAGGATCAGTTTGTCTGTGTAAAGCTTTATTCATTTAGAGAAAGCACCTGCTGTATTCTGCTCAGAAACTAGAAAATGAATTTTTCTCCAGTTTATGAAAAAAATTTAACAATGCTTTCCTCTAATAAAATCATATCTTCAAACCTCCTAGGTTTAACATATAAATGCAAAGCTTCTCTGATTTACCCTTGGGAGCTCTTATGAAAGCCTCTCAGACTCCTTACGGCTGTTCTAGAGTATAGTCCAAAAATCAAAATGCAATGAAAACAATTCTGCCTATATAGCCAGCCAGGTATGGTCACACAGAAGAGAAGCAATATTGCATTTAGGTACAGGCTTAATTCTGAAAACTCTTAATCCTTTTATCTATGATCTCAAATGATAATACCTTTCTCAAATAATTATTGATGGGATTATATGTAATTCCATGTATTTAAGGTTCTATGGAAGCTAGATACTGTTTGCCACAAAAATACTTCAGAAATCAAGGTTTTTCTGAATGTAATACAATGTCCTTTGAGCTGGCCCCAGTGACTAAGATTCTGTAACTACAGCATTTAAATTCCTAAAGAGCTTAAGAAGGGAAGCTGCCTGGCTCAGCTACTTCCTCCTGATTTGTATGTCTGAAACAAAACTACATTAAGTTCAATAAACTTGTCTGGGTTAGTTGATTTTCTGGCACATTCTTTTCCATCTGAAAAAACTGATCAGCCGAAGGAGGCTAAATAAATTGTGGGGAAATGAATTACAGAAATTTAAAGAGATGACTCCATGGTAGGACTTATCAGAACTATTACATAAGAATGACTCTCCAAAAGGACTTAGTGGCATACAGCATCACAAACTCACATAGCAACAGAACACTCTTTTAGTAGAGCCACACTTTGTGGAACAGATGCAGAGCACAATTTGGCAAGTGCTGCTTCACAGAAATGCATAATACAGAGGAATTTTATTATTAACATTTATTAGAATGTTCTATAATTTCTGCCTCACTTATCCTTAATCCTAAAAGAGCAGAAAGCTCTGTGGAATGCTTCACAGGGTGCCATTAGAGAATTTCCCAATGTCACATGACCTCCCACTGAATTTTAAACAGCTATAATCATACCAAACAAATTTAAAGCTGATGCGTTTCAATTAAAAATAGAGCATACAACTAGACATGGTAGCACACATCACAGCATCCAGTAGGCTTGAGGCAGGAAGATTGTAAATTTGAGTTCAGCCTGGACTACACACTTTGAAATTGTCCAGAAAAGAGTGTGTGATTGTAAATATGTGAGTCAAGAAGCAGGGACTAGGGAGATGCCGCAGTAGGTGAAGTGCTTGTCATGGAAGGATGGAGACCTAAGTCAGAGCCCTAGCACTTATATAAAGCCAGGCACAGTAGTGTGTGCTTATATCCCCAGTTCTGGAGAGGATACTTGAAGATTGGTACCCAACCAGTCTAGCTGTATTGGTGAGTTCCAGGTTCAGGGAAAGATCTCTTCTCAAAAAATAAGGTAGAAAGTAATATGCAAAGATACCTGCATTGTACTCTGTTACATGGGAAGGGGAGAGGGGAGACAGCTAAGAGCTTCTTGGCAAAGGATACAATGATGTCCTTATGTTTCTCATCAACTGTAATACCCAAGTGTGGAATGGATATAACCATGGAGCTTCTTTGGAAACAATGTCTGTATCCACATGGATCTCCCAGACGTCTAAATAATGCTTTGTGTCAGCTAAAAACTAGGGATTTTCAACCAGGCCACATTAGAGGTGGATAGAACTATACCTCCTTTACTCTTTTTTGAGACAGAATCTCACTGTCATCCAGTCTAAGCAGCCTTCAGGGCACTTGGACCAACCAATTGGGATTCACAACTATTCTTTCATTGGTTAATTTAGCCAATGTTTACTAATACCCAACAATGTGTCTTATATATTACTAAACATTAGAGATAGAATAGTGATTGAGAAAGACAAAGTTATTGCCCTCATGGAACTTACATTTTAATGTGGAGAGTGCATAAACAACAAGATAACATCATGTAGAAAGAACTTGAAAGGCTAAACCAGGCTAATTGTGGGTTTGAGACCAGCCTTGACTACCTAGAAAGCTCAAGGCCAGCATGAACTATATAAAATAATCTGTACAATGAGATCATATAATAAGGGCACCTAACTCAGATTTGAAAGTGAGAGTAGATATTTGGGTCATTCTGAAAACGAAATAAAGCTAAGGGAACAACAGCAAGAATGGTATTTTTAAGACATTGAAATAACTGAGTATGACTTGAAAGTAGCCTCTTGTGATGGGGTGGAGGGTACGATAGACAATGGGAAAGGGTATGAAATGGCAATACTACAAAAATATTTGTTTTCTCACCCCATTCTGCTTCCATGTGAGCTTTATTGAAAACATAAAGCCTCTCCTCTCCCTTCTTTTGGTAAACAATTCATACTCCTTTCTTAGATCTAAATGTGGTCCAAATAAATTATGCCTGCCATCCTTTTTACATGATTCTACTTCCCAACCAGAGTAGTAGGTGAAGTGAATATTTGGATTGGGCCCACACTACTAGCAATGATAAGCCTGGTACTCATCACATGACTCAGGAGAAGTCACTCTAACCTCTTCTCTGAGTCTTCTTAAACTGGAGCTGCCCAAGAGGAACATCCTCCTTCCTGGGTAAGAGCAAGTAAGTGCATACCTAACAGTAGCCATGTTCAGCACTACAAAGAGAATCTGCCTCCATATGAGAATGAGGCAGAGACAAAAAGGCGGAGAGAATTGGGGGAGAGACAATTCTATCACGTTTAAGCCACCAGGTTTTAGTCTTGAAGGCCAATATGAACATTGCCTGGATTCTTGTCCTTTCAAAGACCCAGTCATTAAATTCTTTCCCCAAGCCTGTGAGCTACCAGGTAACCCTTCTACAAAGTCTCTTTTAACCTGAGATCATTTTAAATGGACACCCACTAAATTCTTGCATGTTTTTTACTTAGCACTCTCCTCAGAACTGCTTTTCTGAAAAAGAACATGAAACAGCCATTAATATAGAGCTTATTTCAAACTTGCTCAAGACAATTTCTCCAATTCATTTCTGTACATCGTTGCTCATTTTCTCTCTTCTTAAGACTTTGAAATCAGTATCCAGAACAGAATTGGATTCCCATTGGATGGACATTGTGTCCCTCATTTATTCTCCTGGCAAAAAAACATTGAAGCATGGAAACAACTGTGTAACGATGAAAAAATATAAAGTGGCCCTTTAAAGAATTTTTCAATAGCTTCCATCCTTGAATTACCCTGGGCACTAAGTTAGTGTGTAAGTTTGTAGCAGGAAGGTCACAGTGCAAAGGGCAGGAGAAATCCAGTAGGAGTCAACAATTGATTCACTCAACTTGCTAAAAACAGAGCTCATTTTCTCTCCTAAAGTAACTCCCAGTCCTGAATCCTTTCCATTTTTCTTGTCATTCTGCCAGTCATCTACCCTTAAAATTGCAGGATTTGACACTAATTCCCTCTTAACTTCTATTGCCAGTAAAATCTGATTCCTGCTGAGTTTTTTTTCCTTTGATACGTTGTTTTCCATCTATTTTGTTCCATTACCAGCACCCAAACTCATATGCAGGATCCACCATTTCCTTCATAATAAATCTCTTTTATTTTAAAAAATTTAATTGAAAAATATATTAATATTATATAATGTGATTATTTGATAGGCATGTGAATAATATAATGATTATCACAACCATCACTGCCTACATTATCTGGGAGTATAAGGGAGAGGGAGAGAGAGAGAGAGAGAGAGAGAGAGAGAGAGAGAGAGAGAGAGAGAGAGAGAGAGAGAGAGAGAGAGAGAAATCCTAACCACTAGACCACTGGAAGTACATTAGAATCCCAGCACTTACTCATATTATAACTAAGTTTGTACCCTTTGGTTTAACATCTCTCCATCCCATCCACATCCCTGCCCCTGTCACTACTGTCCTCTGGATTTTATGATTACTACTTTTTCAGACTCTACATGTAATGAAAATTATATAGTACTTGTCATTCTGTACTTGGCTTATTTCATTTAGCATAATGTTCTCTAGTGCTCTCAAATGGCATGGTTTCCTTGCTTGTGGGGATCTGAAGAGCAGTGTATTTTATATAGATACCACATTTCTTTATCCATCTATCCATCCATGGAGACTGTAAAATAATCACTAATGAGAAAGCTGCACTAATGAGACCCATGCTGAGACACAGTCCTTGAGATAATATCACAAGGGAAGATCTCAGCTATGGGACATTGCTACTGTCAGCAACATTTCCATACCACTACTCTTGCTCTAGCAAATAGTACTACAATCAAATCAGGGGTGGAGATGTCCTCTTTGATATACTTATTTCCTTTGCCCTGTGCAATTGTTAATGAGATTAAAATCACCTGTTAGTTCTATTTTCAATTTTTGATGGGCCTCTACACTGCTTTTCATAATGGCTGCACTAATTAAAATTCCCTATCAACAATGTAATAGAGTTCCCTCATCTCTACATCTTGACTAACATTTATTGTGCTCTTTTTTTCTTATACTTAGTATCATAAAGTATATAAGGTGATAGCTCATGTAGTTTTGATTTGCATTTTCACGAAGATTAGTGCCACTAATCAACTATACATGTATTGATTGGTCATTTGTATGCATCAATCTTATGTGATCTCTCTGCTATTATCTCCTACCACTACCCCAGCCACACTTCAAAGGACTCATTACAGGATCCTGATCTAAGGGTCACCTTGGTCCAGTACAAACAATGATGTAAGATCACATACAAAACCATGATCCAAGATGAGCAAATTCTCTCCTACGAATTTTGCCTAAAATAAGAGGGGAAGAAAGGAAGGAAGGAAGGTGTGAATAAAAGAAGAAAGAGAATAAAAAAGAGGAGTAGAAAAGAAAAGGAGGAAGAAGGAAGAGGAAAAAAGACAAAGAAGAGGCACTGATGTCGAATGGGTACCTACACAGAAGGCATGAGAAAGAGTCAAAACAATAAGAAATGAGCTAGGAAAGAGTCTGACAAGAAGTCATACAAAACAAAATTATAATGAAGCAGAAACAAGGAGTAAAGCAGAAGTGAGGGACCAGAGGAAAGAGTAGAAAGTGAAATGTGGCTAAAAGTGTCATGGAGTCAACTGCTTTTCTATGATACCTAGGTATACTCTGCTTTCTGATCGTTGAGTCCTGATTCCCCTGAAACCTCTTCCTACCATATCACCCTGTTGGGGGAGTTATAAAAAAATAAATCTCCATTATTTTCTTCAAATTATACAAACACGTTTTGGGTAAGATTTTCTAACAATACAAAAGTAAAATATTTTGGAAAGTATATAACTCACCATAATCCATCCCTTGGAGGTAACTAGTATAAAGTTTTGGTGTATATCCTTCCATAAACCTGTATGTGTGTGCCTTATTTCAGAGATACTGGCATTTCTGGGTGACAACTGCCCCCTCCCACCTCAGTCAGTAAAGTCTCCATAGATTTTCTGGTTCTTCTGCCTCAACGTAATTGCCTCTTTTTACCTGAGTAATTTCTAGTCATCCTTTAAGTCCCCGTAGCCTCTAGAAGAGTGGTTCTCAATCTGTGGGTCACAACCCTTTAGTTGTTACATATCAGATATTTACATTACAATTCATAACAGTAGCAAAATTATAGTTACGAAGTAACAGCAAAATAGTATAATGGTTGGGGATCGCCACAACATGAGGAACTGTGTTAAAGGGTGGCAGCATTAGGAAGGTTGAGAACTGATACTTTAGAAAGACTTCCCTTTCCTGGCTGCCTCACACGACTTCTCCTCTAAACCTCCTGATTTAAATCATGTAATCTATCATCCCATTTTATTATGGCCTATTTTTTCTTTATTAATTCTAGCTTTCTTGACTCCCCAACTCTTGACTCCCCAACTCACTTTTCATCTAATTTTCAGGTAACTCCCTTGATTCAGGAACCTGAAGGATAATTATTTGTTGTTTTAATGGTATCTACATGGAACACTTATATTCCAGGAGGCATATCATAGAATATCTCTAATGTAAAGCAATCACTAATGAGAAGACTGACCTAATGGGACCCATACTGACAGTTTAGTTGCTAAGTTAATATCACAAAAGAAGGGCTCCTATCAAGGGGAGGTTGCTTCCCTCAAGGGTTGTGTGAAAGAATTGCATTTTTTTATTTCCCATAGCAAAAGAGAGAGAACAGGAAAGGACTAATGTCACATAACTGTTTAATGTCATGTCATAATTCCCAATCCTCTCTAGAGAAAGCCTATGACTCTAACCCCAGTCTCATTTTGGAACAAGCAACTTAAGATATAAAATGGGGAAATGCCAATACTTTTCCCTGTCCATTCTGGTAGCATAAGTTCTTACATAGCCTCCTTGTCCATGGACAGTTAGTTACCTTTTCAGGTTAAGCTTAAGTCGCTTTTAAGAAAGGCCTCCATTCAATATAGGTTTTTGGATATATGCTGAATGATCCAAAAACCAAGAACTTTCCTTTAGTTACAACATTTTGATGCAAGAAGAAATCTGGCTCTTACTAGCGTCATTTCCAAAACTGATAAGGGACCCATACATCAGCAGTGCTATTTTGACACTCCATTATGAGTCATAAGATTTCTATTCAACACCTACTTCCTGAGCCCAGGGTATTATTTATTCCAAGGGTTTGGTAAGAGGTCTCAATTAAGTGCAGGATAATCTGCTTCTGAAAACCATAGTTAAGAAAAGGGCAAGTTTCTTGTCATCCTCAGAAACTGATATGCAAAAAATAAATCTGACTAAGAACATGTGGGTGGGAAGGTACATGGTAAAGGGATTTTAAGAAAAACTTCTCCCATATTACCCACTCAGAAGCAATAGCTATGTGGTGCCTTTGTTTTTGTTTTGTTTTTTGGTTTTTTTGTTTTTTTGTTTTTTTTTTTTATTTCCTGTTTTTGCTTACACCAGATAAAAACCTGGTGACAATGATTTTAATCTTCTTTGTCAGCCTTCCAAGCTCATGGTGAGGAAGGAAGGTTAAGAATTGCTCCTCTCTTCAGGCAGGAAACCAAAGTTCAAGGAAATAGGCTCTAGCAGCAGATGAAAAATGCAGATGATCCCCCGCGGGCTGCTATGTAGCCATTTGAAACACTTCAAGATCTTGGACAGGAAAGGCATGATAGTCAGGAATGTAGTTAACGGTCAGGCATGCTCCCTGACACTGTAAATCTGGAAGATTGAGATTTACAATGTGAACAGAGTTGGGGTAATGTTCACCTAGTTAACCCAGGGTTTGAAATTCTAAGGGTTTGATTATTCTTTCCTAAATTTGTTGCTTTATCCCTACAGTCTTTTCTAAAAGGCAGATAGCCACAGGAAGCATGCAAAACAGTCAGTAACATTTTAGTAAGATCTTAATGTGAAATAATTTGTCAAATTTTTTCACTGAGAGATAGTCATATATAAAAAGCTTTCCTACCTCCTAAAATGGATTCACAATCATCTCTGTCAAGTTATGAATATCAAATAAATGTCAAGACTGACAACCTCATTTTCAGTCTTTGTCTTTTTTAAAAATTTTCAAATTTTTGGAATAGTAGAGTTGTATTATTTTTACTATAAAGAGAAAAATACCCATATACATTTTTAATTTAATTTTTTCTATTCAAGGATCATAAACTTTATTGAGTCTTTATATATTTAGAAGGCTATATATAGAAGGAAGTCCAACTGAGAGCCTGCATTGGGCAACCTCCTCTTTGTCCCTGAAATTCATCACCATCTTCCTTTACAAAGGTTTTCTGAGTCATTTGTCTTTATTTCTGTTTTCTCAGCCTGCTCACTACCTAACTACTAGCTATTCCCTCAAATAAGGATATCTCTCTCCTTGTGTTTGCAAAATTTGCATAGGCCTTTCTCAAAAAAGGGTTTCCTTACCTAATGTGTGTCTGCCCTAACACATTGCCAATTTGCTGTCCTCATAACACTTGTGAACACCTGGTTTCATCTGATTGTTCTTGTGTATTTATTTTTTAAATGATTTCCTCCCTCACTGAACCTTCAAGGAGAATTGCATCAGGACACAAACCATATGTGTTTTGTTCACAGATGGGTCTAGAACACTCTCTGGCTTATAAAAATCACTCAATACATATTTTATGAATAAACAAATGACTAAATGTGTCTGTCCTTCCTCTCTACCTTCTGTAACCCAAACTGGACATTCTGTGAGCATCTTAGAAGCAATTCTCAAGGGCTAAGGATGCATCTCAGTGGTGGGGAACTTGTCTAACATGAGCCATGACATAGGGTTAATCTCTACTGCTGCCTGCTCTTGTTTCATTTCTGTTGCTGTGATAAAATAGTCTGACCAAAACCAGGTTGGGGGAGGAAAGGGCTTATTTCTACTTGCAATTCTTTTATCACAGTCTATCATTAAAGAGGGTCAAAGCAAGGTGTCAGGTCAGGAGCTGGAAAACAAAACCGTTTACTATTCCATACACCATTATCTCTGACCAAGGAACTCACTTCACAGACAAAAATGGACAGCAGAAACCATAGAGAATGCTACTTTCTGTCTCACTTGCAGACTCATGGTACATAGCTTTTGTTATACAGCCCAGTACCACAATCATGGGATGTTACTGTCTACAGTAGGATGTATCCTTCTATATTAACAAGAAGTTAAGATAACAAAAACCTCATTTTCACAGGCCAATTCGACCTAGGCAATTCTTCAATTGAGTTTCTCCTCTCAGATGACTCTAGACTGTGCCAAATTGACAATTAAAGCTAACCAGGATACTATATAAATAAATACTTGAAAAAATTTTAACTATATTACTTTAAAAAAAATGCCAGTATCGAGACTTATCACAAAGGCATTCGTTTACAGAAGAAGGAACAAGCACTGTGATGACCCTTCACACCGAGAACCTCCCAGTGACGTTGACCTCTGTACAACCTCCAAAGGAGCATAGCTGCAGTAAATTCTACTGCCACTCTATAGCACCAAGTGCAATGTTCAGCAGAAAGAAGAAACACATGACATGGTACCAGAGGCAGAATGGACCTCATATGACTAGGCAATAGAGACAGAATGGGCCCTGGAGTGAAACCAGCTAGTAACTCCAGTGACCTCATCCACATATAATTAGAGCACTCAGACAAAGGCTTGAAGGGCAGCACAAGTGTTGTTTTGTGTGTGTGTGTGTCATTTTTTTATTTTATATTTCAACTATAGTTCTCCCTCCCACTCCTCCTCCTGCCCCCTTGCCTATTCCCACCCACCTTCACCTCCCCCCTAACCCACCCCCAGTCCACTCCTCCAGAACAGTCCTTAGCAAACAGGCAAACACTGTTCTGAATCATAGAAATGACTAGAAGCCTCTAAGGAGCTATTAGGAGGTAATCACAGTTGCCTGCCTACCTTTCCTTGGAGATGACTGCCATGAGACAGTTCCTTATCAACTCTTGAGTTTTGATAAGCTATGGGCTTTCTGCTATATCCTTTTAGGAAAATAAAACTGTCTATGTATGATATATAACATATACATTTGAATTTAAATTTGCAAAGTATAAATAAAATGCATGAATATAAACTTACATAAATACATACTCTGCAGAACATAAAACTAAGCAGCAGCTTAGAATGAGCTACATAGCAACGTGGCATCCCACAATTCATATTACAGTGATCCAGTCTCTTTTGTTTCCCTGTCATCCCTTTTAGTGTGTAGACAAGGACCACACGGAGCTGGCACTTTAGGCTCATTCTTCTTTTAGCTGCCTGTGTAAGTGATACACTGTTGAAATCTAGAAATGACTCACTGGATCTTTACTAGTTGAATCAGTCTGACCTTGGCTTTGTGTTTATATGTGAGATTGATGGGCCTCAGACAGAAAGAAAGCAACCTTCTCATTTATACCACAATATGTTGTAAATATTCCCTGCTGGAGAGTTTAAGTTAAAATGCTAAAACATGAGAGCTGAAATGTAACTCTGTAGAACATTTGCTTAGAATACATGAAGCCCTGAGTTTCATCCCTAGCACCACAAAAAAATTGATAACATATGTATTGAATTCGTCTAACAAATACTCCATCATAGTCAAAATGATCTGCTGCAACCTAACCTAGCCCTGTGGACACAGGAAAAACTGAAGCCAATGACCATTTGTTGCAGAACATCCGAAAGTGTTGCTTCATGTGGTCTCAGCCACTGTCTATATAAAATAATCTGAGTTCATTCTGATCATGCTTTTATTTTAGGCAAGTGTCCACTCAGTCTAATGAGCATATGACCTATCTGCAAAGATTTCTAAAAATGATCCACTACATTTTTCATCAGCTATTGCCATCTTCTATTTACCAGAGTGTTCTCAAGTCCTCTGACGTATATTGACCACGAAAGTCTCTCCATGGGATTTAGTAAATAACAGAGTAAAACATAGAGCCAAGCACTGAGTATCTGTAGAATGATCAGTAGACAGTAACACATCCTGTGAACTCCAAGAAATCATATTACAAGAAGAAAGTCAACCTGAAATACAAAAATTAGCACTTGACTGTAAAACATATAATAAAAAGTGTTCCAACCCAAAGGTTATATAAATGAAAAAACACTGTGGGTATTACAATGACATTATAGTAAATGTGACATTTGAAATAGAAAAACAAGGTCACAATTTCAGTAGTGCAAGAAGGGAGCATAATTGAACAAATGAGAATAAACAAATAAAATAAAGATATGTCAGACTATAAATAATTCTAGGAAGAAAGAAGATTTTGTTTAGTTCATCATTTTTCTCTAGAACTGTTTAAGATGACCTTTGCATCCATAATACATGAGCAGGATAAAGCGAGCCAAAAAAGAAATAGAAAACAAAACCTCTGTTGGAACTCATGGTGTAGTTGACAAAACAGGAAGGAAGAGGCACTGAGTACATACAAATAAGGAAATGTAAGGATAACCCTGTCATTAGTAATGCAGGAGTTAAAGGAAATAGAGTAAAAAGCAGACATGCAGGCAGTTAAAATAACATTAACAACAATATTAGCAGCAGCAGCTGCAGATCGCTTTGGGGTACTAGTTTCAGTAGTTCTCGTGACCCCTTTGGCACACCTCTATCCCCCAAAAGTATTTACATTATGATTCAGGATTGTAGCAAAATTACAGTCAGGAAGTAGCTCGCTTTGGGGTACTAGTTTCAGTAGTTCTCGTGACCCCTTTGGCACACCTCTATCCCCCAAAAGTATTTACATTATGATTCAGGATTGTAGCAAAATTACAGTCAGGAAGTAGCCAGAAAAATAATTGAATGGTTGAGGGTCACCACAACATGAGAAACTATATTGAAGGGCCACAGCAATAAAGAGGTTGAGAACCACTGTGCTAGTTGTTTACATACATTACCTCATTCAGTTCTTTCAGCCCTCACAAAAGGCAACAATGGAGAAACTGCAAGGGGTGTATTGCACTGACAGATTTTAAATGCTAACAGAAAGGAAGAGCAGCATGCCAAGTGATGGGTTTAGTAGTTAGCATGATGGGATCAGTCCACAATGTGACTACATACAGAAACATCACATTGCACTCTGTAATATATGATACATGGTTATTATTTGTGAATTTAAAATAAAATAGCAAATGCTTTTTAGGAAGAAACGGTCTCAGAAAAATAAAGGAACTTGACCCATGTCGGACAAGACACACAGAGCTAAAGTGTGTTAGATTTCAAGACCACTGCCCTTAAAATTATGCCTTGCAGAAAAACAGAGAGGAAGCTACAAGGAGAGAAAATTGAAGGTGTTGGGCTGAAAGCTGGTGTGTATGAGAATGGGGACTTTCCAGAGTTAAGAAGGGTGAGTGCTCAAGAATCCGTTGAAATCAAAGTAAGGAAATGTCTTTAGGAGAACGAGGGACCTTCCTTCCCCAAGACTGAATACTGCAGAGAAAAGGCCTATGGGTTGAGAATGAGTGAACGAATCGCAGACACGCACCAGATCCAAGAGGACCTTGAAACGGATGCCAAGTCTGCCTCCAAGAGCAAGCTGCTTATGTTTGATGACTCATTCCCCAGGATAAAGCCAGCTCTTGGCCAGAATCCAGTAAGGATGCTGCAGCAGGGCACTACTCCACACTGCTAAGTGCTGTCACATCCGGACTACCTCTACCAGACTCCAGGAAGCATGACTAAATTCTAAAGCCACTTTGACTGTTTGTCATTAAACCATTTATTCCATTTGGGCAAGGGCAAAAGGGATGAGCACAAACCACAAAATACTCTCTAAATGCCCTGAAGGTTAATACTGACTGTCAACATGATGTGAGCTAGACTCAACTAGGAGACAAGCCTCCTGGGCTACCGGTGAGGATAGTCTTGATTAAGTTAATTGAGGTGAGAAGACATGCTCTAAAAGTAAATGGTGCATTCTCTGGTTGAGTTCCAGAACTGTTAAAAAAGGAAGAGGCTAGCTGCCACCAGCTTCCACTCTTCTCTGCTTTCTTACTGAGGACAAAAAATTGTGATGAGCTATCTTAATCTCCTAATACCATGACTTTCCTGCTATGGTAACTGTACCCCAGAAATGAAACCCAAAATAGACCCTTTCTTCAAGTTGTTTTTGTCAATTATTTTATCCTACAGTCCTACAAAAAACGCAAATGGTGCACGTGTACACACACATACACACACACACACACACACACACACACACACACACACACACACACACACACACATCTCTGACTACCTTAAAAACTGTTCAAGAGTGGCAGCCCTGTAAGTCTGATCCCAAAAACCTGAAGGAGGTAGGAAGCTTTTCAAAGAACCAAGTTGATGCTGTCCTCAGATGTAGTCCAAATGTGCCACAGACTTCCTGCCTGATCCAGGATGATAAAAAACAAACATAACACAAATGCATCTATCTTCCCCAGGAAAGCATGAGCTGCTCTTAGTTCAGCAGATACAGCTGGAAACTAGTTGCATGGCCTCTGGAAGGCTCCCAGTGAATGGGTAAAATGAAGGAGGATTCTTGGCACAGCTACAAGGTGAGCATTTTCTTTCCATTTTTAGAAAATGGAGATTTCATCTAAAAATCTGAGTGCCATTCTATAGCAAAAAAAGAAAAGAAAAGAAAGACAGACAGAAAGAAAGACTTTCCTTTTCCATAACTCATGGAACCTGGATCCAAAATGGCAGTATTCCCTTGTTAGACTTGATTAGTGTTACACAAAGGGTAGGACAGGAAGGCTGATCTGGAAAGAGAAAACATCTTTGGGAAGAACAAGAATGTGGCCTTCAGGGAGCTAAGCACATGTTTAATTTTGTGTTTTAAACTCCTCAGCAGACTGCAGATCTATAAAGGGAATTACTGAAAGTGAAGATAACGGCGACTTACCCAGAGCATCAGGCTGTTTTTTACAAGATGGGGTAAGAAGTGAGAAAGCAAAATCTTAGGTTCGCTCACACAAACTCCCTCCTTTGCAGAGAAACTTGTGAGCTGAAATGGAGCCAGATGCTAATGCAGAGCCTCTGTGTGGAGCTCTGGACTTGTCAAATACTGACATCTACTGGTCTATTCGCAAATGTAGCTTCATTCTGAAATGATCCATTTGCAGCAGCAGACATATATTTTGCTGTGCTTTTTCTTATGGGAGACGTTTCTTCTTTGGCCTTTTGAAAAATGCCAACCCAATACTATGTTTTATTTTTGTAAAATGTATAGTTAATTTTTGTTTTTGATTGTGAGATTATTAAATAGGTTGAGGGAAAAGCACAATTATCTCTATTTGAAATTTGTTGGGTAAAACATTCATCTCATATCCATAAGGCAATAGTCAATCTCCAAATCGTGACCAGTTATATTGTCTCATTATGTATTCAACAGCCCTTGGAGACGAAAGTTCACAACTATTCTATCTTATAAGAAAAAACACCAAAATCTCATTTGTAAATCCAAAGCAAGAGGTGATGGTGATAACAGACCACGCTTTTCCAATTTACTGGCTAGAATTTTTATCATTAAGGTACATTTTCCTTTGTGAAAGGAAATAAATTACTCTCAGCTGGTGAGTGTGGAGGAGAAGGCAAATGGGGACACACAAACACACATCCCCTTTCCTTTGCTCTGTACCGTTAGAGGTCTGACATTAACTAATGAGCAGAGGGAGAAAACCGCTGTGGGTGATAGCGGCACTCCATTTTAGTGCATCAAGAAAGATTCGGCTAAAGCTAATGAACCCACTGGGCATTATTAACTTTTCCCTCCAGCATACCAGTATCAGACACCACAATGAAGTATAGAGTTGATCTTTTAAGACACACTGGACTGTCATTCAGGGAAACTGAGGAATAGTTACCTGATGTCCAGATGTCCTTCTTCCTCCAACCAGAGCAGAGTGCAAGCTGAGGATGCTAAAAAGCCTCTTAATTGTCATCAATGTTAGAGGTACATAGGGAAACTTGAGTAAAGAAAAGGATAAGATGAATGGGTTGTCAACTCACTCAATTTCAGTATTTTGTGAGCAATTTACCAAAGGTGTCAGAATTTTAAATTAGAACCTTTCTTCCTGCCCCTACCCCCAGAAATGCCTGTGAATTTTTTTTTAATGTATCCGACTATGGAAGCTGGGAGATAAATGATGACCACTGGAGTGAAAATGTTGCCTAAACATGAAATGTCACCATTTTACTAGGAGAGTAGGGGGGGGGAGATTCAAGCATTTTTCAGGTCAAGGTGGTAAGAAGTCAGGAGAGATGTGGCAAGCATATAGGAGGGAAGTGCAAACCATATCCCAGGACCTGCAAACCGCATGCATCTCTACCTCCAAAATGCCAAGGTACTTTCTTTTTCTTTCTTTTTTTCTTTTCCTTATTTTTATTTTTTCATAATTTTTTACATATCGATCCCAGTTCCCTCTTTCTCCCTCCCTCCCTCTCTCTCCTTTTCTTTCCCTCTCTCTCCCTCTCTGTCCCTCTCTCCCATCCCACCCACCCCCACTCCCATCCCACCCACCCCCACTCCACAGGGAGGATGATGCCCTCTAGGAGGGGTCATCTAAATCTGTCAAGTCATTTGGAGTAGGGACTAGGCCCTCCCTCCTGCCTCTAGGTTAAGGTAGTATCCCTCCATGGGGAATGTGTTCCCAAAGTTCTTTCATGCACCAGGGATACATCCTGGTTCCACTGTCAGAGGTCTCTTAGACTGCCCAGGCCTTCTAACTGAGACCCATGTTCAGGGGGTCTGAGTCAGTCCCATGCTGGATTCCCAGCTATCAGTCTGGGGTCCATTAGCTCCTCCTTGTTCAGGTCAGTTGTCTCTGTGGGTTTCTGTAGCCTGGTCTTTTCTTCCCTCTCTGCAACTGGACTCCAGGAGTTCAGCTGAGTGTTTAGCTGTGGGTGTCTGCTTCTGTTTCCATCAGCTACTAGATAAGAGCTCTATGATGGTTGATAAGTTAGTCGTTGATCTCATTATCAGAGAAGGAAATTTATAGTAGCCTTTCCACTGTTGCTCAAATTGTTAGTTGGGGTCAGTCTTGTAGGTCTCTGGACTTTCTTTTGGTATGTTCTCAAAAGACTCAAAGTCAGCTCACTATAAACCACACCCATTTATGGCTGCACTACCCACAACAACTGAATTACAGAATTAGCCAAGCTTCCCATTGACAGACTAATTAATAAATAAAATATTATACACAATCACAATGTATAATAAAATTATTCATCCATAAATAAGAATAAATAAAACTATGGCATTTGCAGAAGAGTGGATGAAACTAGAGATACTTATCTGGGAAAGACAAACATTGCATGTAAAAAGGAACCTATGAGCCAGGCAATGGTTGTTCACACCTTTAATCCCAGCACTCGGGAGGTAGAGGCAGGAGGATCTCTGTGAGTTCTACAGACTTCCAGGACAGCCAGGGCTACACAGACAAACCCTGTTTTGAGAAGCCAAAAAAAAAATGGAAGAGAGAAAGGAGAAGGGATAAGACAGTTAATAAAGAGGGTATGTATGTTCAAAGTACATTATATAGAGGTATGAAAATGTTAAAATTAAACTCACTGCTTTGTATATTAGTATATACTAATGAAAGAAAGCATATTAAGATTACAAATTATATATTTCAAGATCATTACAGGACAGGATTAGGGAAGTTCTCATAGCCAAAAATTACAAATGTTTATGGTGATGGAAATGCTAATTGCCTTGATTGGATCATTACACAATGACTAAGTGTATCAAAACATCAGTGCATCACATTATACACCATTAATGTCTTCAATTATAAGTTGTTAAATAAAACTAAAAATAAAATATGAAAGAAGAAAACCAAGGTATCAAATTCTACCATAAATATTCCTTTTAAATGATGATATAGACAGACATATTAATGCATTGCTGCACTCCTGGGACATGATAGGACTCTGATTCCCTTCAGAATGTTTCTCTTAACAACAGTACTACAATAACACAGCAGGCACTATTCAAAGCATATTCATACATATTCATGTATATATGCATATGCTCTAGTATATTAACTAATTAATCCCCAAAACAACTCTCAAACATTGTTACTGTTACCTTTGCTTTACAAATTCTGAAATGGAAGCACAAAGAGTTGTCATTGAAATGTGATTACACATGTTTTTAATGATGGGGCTAGAATTTAAATTCAAATGTGCCCATTTCTGGTTCCCACTCCCTCTTTGAATAGAGAACTGGTTCTCAAATTACCATGCCTGGGCCAGCACCTTAAGCATTATCTAGGACAACCATGTTCCTAACAGACCTGAAACAAAAACTGGGGAGTTGAAATTTTAGTGGATATTTTTTAACTTGGCTTTTACAAACCTCATAAGCTGTTCTATTGGACACAACCAATTCAGAATCCATGCTGTATTTTGTATCACCTGGCTCAAAAGGGAAGTTGGAGGCATAGGATTTTCAGCCAACATAGCCTCATCACTTAACCCAAGATTCAGTGAAAGATGTTAGCACCTTATATTTAGGGATATATATGTATACACAAAAGCATATATGCATGTAATAACAATTCAAGAAGAAGAGCCCATGAATGTAAAGGAGAGCAGGAAGGGATATACAGGAGGAGGACAGGACATGTTGGAATTAAAATATACTCTTGAAAATAAACAAAATAAGATCCTAAAGATCCTACCCAAAAAAAATGCAAACTGAGTGCCATTTTCCTAAACCAATAGTAATTTCTAACTTTATTCCAAATACTTAAACTGTTTTTGTTTTGTTTTGTGTTTTGAGACACGGTTTCTCTGTGAAGCCTTAGCTGTCCTGGAACTTGCTCTGTAGACCACACTGGCCGGATCCACTTGGCTATGCCTCCCAAGTGCTGGAATTGCCCAGCTAAATACTTAAATCTTTATACCCACACATAAGTATGTCTCTAATTCCTCATCAAAGAAGCATCTTTTGCAACTGATAGAGTCTAGTACAGAGATCCACAACTGATTAAAATGCAAAGAATAAGGGACTGCAGTGTCCAAGGTCAATTTATGTCTGAGACACAACCCTTGTGCCTAAGACTCGGGGAAAATCATGGAAGAATGGACAGAAAGATTGTTAAAACCAAAGGTCCAGGACACCTGATGCTAGATAACATTCCCTTAGCATGACAGGGGAAATATATCCTTGAAATCTCAACAAGATAGTTGCCTGAACAAGATTAACATTATGACAACAGCAATTTGGCATGCCAACATGGACAGGACCCCCACACCTAAAATAACAAGCTACAGGTAGTCAATGGCTACTGAGAGAGGGAGAAAGAGTCTCCTCCAGAGACAATCTCCTGTAGAGGATGTCCAGTCTCACATGATTAACCCTGAACACAGGTACACATGAGTAATGCTAAATGTAATCAGCAGGCCACACATGTATATGTTTGTATAGATATCTATATATACATGTAACAATAGTAATTAGAGTATTATTTGGGAGGGGGACATGAGAGGAGTTTGAGATTGGAAGAGAGATGAGGGTGTGTGATATAGATACAGTACCCATGTCTGCAGTTATCAAAAATATATAAAAACTAATATACACATATATATGAACTGCAGAAGCAATTAAAGACAACATTCAGTGCTAACCCTTGTCCTACATACACATACATGCACATACACATGCATACACAAACCAAGAAAGCTCTATAAATGACTCATTTAGAAGTCCTACAGTAAAGAAATGATTACATTGCAAAACTTGGTGACTTCCAAACTTACTTGATCAGAAGCTCTGTTTTATATAACATTAATAACTTCTCTGGAACAGATGGTCTTAGAGACACATTTGCAAACCCTAGTTTGGCCTAAGACCACTATGCTGCCCAGACTCTAAGCCACTGTGAGAAAAAAAATGGAATAAGAGGGAAATGTGTGTCTTAGAACACTGCTTATAGTATACAAGGTTTATATATGTGCTTTGTCATTGCTGTGGATAGTGGAAGGGTCATTCTTCACATGTCTTTACTGCATCTTTAGCTAACCAGGAAGGCCCAGAAAGACAGATCATGAGGAAAACAAGCTTATTTGTTCTTAGAATAGACTGGTGTAATTTGTATCATTTACTTCAAAAGTATCATGCCACCAAGTCATCCCTTGCACAGGCAAGTCTTATAAGAGAAAAGCCAAGCAAGCTATCAAATTGTTAGCAATCCCCAGTATATTATTAAGACCAGTCAACTTTTTCACCCTGAACCACATCCCCTAGAAAGCCTAAAGTACATATTACCTTCATCAAATGCATCCTGGCTGTTTTAAACTATTCTCTAAAAAAATCAGTGGAGCTTTGTTACAGTATTCAGTAACATGCCTTCCAATCTCTGTCCTTCCAGGAATGCTAGTAGTCCAGACTACTGAACTTAAGGTAGGAATAGAGACTAAAAAGAAAGCAGGCTTCTGCCTCTAACAATTGATACCTCACATAATGGCATGAGGATCTAAACAATTGATACCTCGCATAATGGCATGAGGATCTAGAAGGACCTCAGACTATAGGGTAAACTGTAAAGAATACAGCTGTGTTGTTGGGATGCTAACATGATCTGTACCAGGCTACAAGAAAAAACAGGAGCACTTCTGTGCTTTTCATCCAATGCTATCACTATAGCATCTCTAGGGCTTCCCTTTATTTCACATAATTCCATGGCCTTTGTCGAGTCTATTCATAAAGAAGCCTCCTCTGCTTTGTAGATCTCATAGGTCTCTGTTACCTGTAAAAACGAAATTACAGGTACCAACCTCACCACTGCTGTCAGTGCCCACCATGATAAATGGGGCCACTCATGCTTATGTTGAATATATACTTTCTCCTGTTCCCCAAGCCTCCAGAGCCACATCAAGCAATTGATGCTGGCTGGTGCTGTACATGAACCTAAGTGGCACCAGGTGCTAATGCTCTGCCAGTTCCTGGGGCTGAGTAGCATCTGCAGCTCTGTGCATCACACTTGGCACTGAGGGTGTGCTAAGGCCTCCCAAGTGCCAAAGCTGATTTATGTTCCTTGGAAACCTCATGTACTGAAACTGACTTAGCTCTAACATAATTCTCAGTTAGGTAGGCTTACACAGGGTTACTTTATCTCCTTTATAACATCTCATTGGGAGCTTTGTAAAAACCATTGTTTTCCCTGATTATATTCTGATACTACTTTTAGTATCCTCTCTATCTGTGAGTGATACCCAAGTAACCAGGGAACTAGACCAATGGGTAACTCTAAATGGTGTATAAGACAATGGTCATATTTGTCCAAACACTATAATAAGTAATCCTCTATTTTTTGAACCACCATGTGTACATGACTTTTTCTCAAGAGACTCAAGGATAGGGAGGAGCTACTTCCAGCATTCCCCAAACTGTCTGCGTACTAGTAGAAGATCAAGATTGGGTTCTTGCTAGTATCTCTTCTTATTCCAGGGATATCTCAGAAACTAACCCAAAAGGCTGTAGGAAGATTTACTGGACAGAAAACAACAATGATAATTCAAATTCCAGCTTGGTCATTTATTATCCATGTGAGTCATTGGCAGGCTATTTAACCTGCATCTATTGAGATAACAGTAATGTCCCTGCCTGCCCCTAGGTTTGTCCTTTGAAGAAGTACATATTGAACTTCCTTCCAGAAGACAGATGCAAGGCTTGGTGTGTTGAAGAATCAGAATAGTTAAGAGATTTCACTAGCTAGCTAAACACAAGCAGCAATATTTTAAAGAAAATATTATTTGGGTTCTTACCAATTGTCCTGTTTCTTTATATGTTGACATGTTCCTCATAATAACCCGAAAAGATGAGCATGATTAAAACCATCTTGCAAATGAGGGGAAACATTCATTCAAAACATATATCTAGGAAATTATGGATTTAGAATTGAAATACAGATGTGTCTGGTGTCAGAATGTATGCTTTTTGGACCAGCCCATACTTCCTCATGTATATAACTTGTTGTAATGCATGAGAGAAAATTATTCATTTCCTAAGACTTAAATGAAGAGTCATGGAACCAAATGAAATGCATATGGAAATGTTTTACAAACTGACAAAATTGTAAGTTGACTCTGTTACTGTCATCATGGTAAGTGGTCTGTAAAGTATACTGTTTGTAAAATCTTATCTGTAAATTGGAGTTAACCAGGCCTGGGTAGAATAATAGTAGAAATAATGACAATAATAACAGAAGAGTTTCTAATTTTACCTTCAATTGGTAATTGAAAAGCAACCAGTGCCACAAACTCAAACAGCATTCTAAATAGCCCCGTATCTGGTCACGAGTGTGGGTGACTTGTGTGAAAAGAGAGAATCCCCAAGTGTCCATGTTCTTCCTGAGCATAATGAAAAAGAGTTCAACATATTTTAACATGCTAGATGAACCTCCTGACAGGACTTGTTGGCATGGGTTAGTAGCATCACTTGGAGTGGCTGAGGAGATGACTCAGCAAGTGGGTAAAGCATCCAATGTAGAAACATGAGAACCTGAGTTCACATCCTCAGCACCCACATAAAAGCCTGGCGTGGTTGTTCATGACTGTCACCCGAGAATATGTCTGAGAGAGGTGGAGAGTTTGCTGCCCACCAACCTAGCCAATCCAGATTCAGAGACAGACCCTGCCTCTCTAAAGACAGGGTAGCAACTCATAGAAGACATCTGACCTTAGATTCTAGCTTCCATATGCACATGTAAGCACACAAACACTGCATGGGCACACACACACACACACACACACACACACACACACACACACACACACACACCACTCTGTAAAGCAGGCTGTTGTTCATAATGTTTGAACCAATGTGAGTACTATGAGAAAACCCATGTACCCAAGTGGGATGTAAAAACCTGGCTCTTATTCCTCAGAAAGTTGGGAATCAATCAACATCAGGACCCAGCTAAGCTACTCTTAGATGTACACCCGAAGGGTGCACCATCATACCACATTTGCTCAACTATGTTTATAGCAGCTGTATTTGTAATAACCAGAAACTGGAAACAACCTAGATATCCCTCAACTGAAAAATGAATAAAAAAATGTGGTGCATTTATACAATTGAGTTTTACTCAGCTATTTAAAAAAAAAAAAAAACAAAACAAAACAAAACAATAAAAACCAATGACATTATGAAACTTGCAGGCATATGGATGGAACCAGACAAAAATCATCCTGAATGAGGTAGCCCCAACCCAGAAGGACAAGCATGGTATGTACTCACGTATAAGTGGATATTAGCTATAAAGTAAAGGATAATCATGATACAATCCACAGACCCGAAGAGGCTTAGTAACAAGAGGGGTTTTGGTGGTGGGAGGAAGACACTCAGATCTCCCTAGAAGATAAAATAGCATAGATTTTGCTGGTGATCTGGGGGGCAGGTGGAGATGGGAACAGGATGGATTAGGTAGGGGCAGAGGGAGAGAGTACTGGGAGAGACTGCGGGTATTTGGGGGCATTTGGGGAGTAAAGTAGAAACCTAATGCAATGGAAACTGAGGAATCCATGAAGATAACCCTGGTGAGGACTCCTGATAATGGGGAATACAGAGCCTGAACCAACCAACCAGGCAAAGCCTCCAGTAGAGGGATTGGGACACCAAGTCAGCCATAAAACCTTAAAACTACAATTGGTCCTGACTGCAAGATGTCCTGAGGTAAAGGTGGCACAGAACTTGTAGAATCTTGGATAACTAATGACTGGTTCAAATTGAGACCCATCCACAAAAGGGATCTCATGCCTGACACTGCCTGGAAGGCTGAACCAAGGATAAAACCAAATAAGCTTGGCAAAAAAGAGTCAATGAAATGATTCCTAATGATAATCTGCTATACTCGTAGACCCAAGCCTAGTATAATTGTCATCAGAGAAGGATCATCTGGCAACTGATGGGAGCAGATACAGAGACCCACAGCAAAAGATGGTGAGGGGTGGTTATGGGAGCCATGGGAGTAAAGACACCATAAGAATACGGTCCATAGAATCAATTAACCAGGGCTCATGGTTACTCACAGAGACTAAGCCAACAATCAGGGAGTTCATATGGGTCTGACCCAGGTCCTCTGCATACATGTTATATCTTGGTGTTCTTGTTGGAATCTTAAGAGTGGGAATGGGGACTGCCTCTGACTCTTTTGCCTACTTTTGGGACCCTTTTCCTCCTACTGGATTTTCTCGTCCAGTTCTGATTCCTTGTCAAAACAGGGACCTCTCTAACATAGTACTTGTACTCCATTAAAGCCAATGTGAGAGTCAGCTGGACAAACAGAAGTGACATATACTCTAGTGTCTTTTGTTATATTCTATTCTTTCAAAAGCAGTCATTAGGTTGAGCTTACATTTATAGAGGATTACACAGGGCATGGATAGTGTATAAAGTTCATTTGGAACGACCTAAAATGTAGTAAATTTAATAACCAAATTTTCTTGCAGAAATAAGTTTGTTCCTATTTCAATAGTATATACTGTAAATGTGTACCAAAATATCACTGAGTAACCCATAAATGTGTTTTTATTTGTTGAGTTAAATATTTTAAGAGATATCTAGTGGGACTTAGAACATAAAAATAAAACATAAAGCTATAGATTCACAAAATTGTATGCACAAATGACATGAAAATGAAGGGGAAATTATCTAGGGAAACAAAATGGTCTGATGAGAGAGGAAAGGGCTGGAAAGAGGGAAGGAGCAAGGTTTGGGGGAGAGTGTACTCAACTTACAGCACATGCTTCCATAAAAATGACTTCATACGACCCAGTATAATACAACTTTTTAAATATAAAAAGAAAAGTAGAAGATATTAGAAATACCAATAGTAAGTAATGGTATTTCTGTGTGTTTGGGAGGCTTTGTTTGTCTCAATAATCAAAGTACTATATCCTTTGGCAACAGTTTGGCTTTCTTATGCTTATTTTATATAGTAAGATTTTAATCAGTGGTCATACTTACTTTCCAGATAAGAAACTATGGCTTCAAGAGGTTAAATACCTTGCTCAAGGTATCTACAAGCAAAGTAGCATCTGAATCCAATCTGCCCAGCTGTTAAATTTCTGGTTTTTCCATAATAACATACATACAGTTCTGTAATGGCATACATGCCCATACATACACACACCCTTTCACAAATTAGAGTTAGTTTTCCAGTTAGTTTGTTATTTTAGTATTTAACTTTTCTTTATTTTTTACTTTATATGTATGGGTGTTTTAAAACCTGCATGTATGTCTGTGTGCCGCATACATACTTTGCCTACAGATGCCAGAAAAGAGCAGCAGATCCCTCAGTACTGGAGTTTCAGACTGATGTGAGCCACCATGTGGGTGCTGAGAATTGAACCCGGGTCCTCTGAAGGAGCAGCCAATACTCTTAACCTCTGAGCCATCTTTCCAGCCCATGTTTTAGGGTTTTTTTAACACCTTACTTTTGACTAAGCACAAATATTTCTGTCTTTACCACTCACGCCTCTAATCCTTATAAACTCCATCTCTTCCAAAACTAGTAATAGTAGTTTAGAAATTTTTAAAGAGTTAATTATTTATTTAATGCATATTAGTGTTTGCCTACATGTGTGTCTGTATACCACCTGAATGTCAGCACCTGTAGAGGCCAGAAAGTGGCATCCAATCCCCTAGAACTGGAATTACAGGTGAGCCACCATATGGGTACTGGAAACTGAACCTGAGTTCTTTGCAAGACCAGCGAGTGATCTTAACCGCTGAGCCATCTCTTTAGCCCTAACTGTCTGAAAATCTAGCACCAATGATTTACAATGGATAGGAAAACCATCTCCTTTGTTCTTCAGTAAGTGGGCAATATGTTGTTTTCTAGTGGTCTTTGGAGGCTACGTCTAATTTTAAGTAGATACTCCTCAGGCTTTCTTTTATAGATCATGTTTTTCTACAGCAGTAATCTTTGTCAGTATTCAAAAAGCTAGGTTTTCAGCATGCCTTACAGTTTTGTATATATTAAGAGTTCCTCAGAACAGAGGGCAACAGGAAGAATAAATGAACGTGGCATAGGGATCACCTTCATTCCATTACAAAGATACCTCCTAAATCAAACAAACAGAAAATTTGGGGGCCCTTGTATAATCGCCAACAAGCATCCAATGCATGCACAAGAAAAATTAAGCTCATGAGATACTAAGTGGGATACATTTTATAAGACATAAGAGAACTATGTATTCAGGGAGCAATGCCATATAGCATACACCCAAGTGAGCATAAGCCCTTCCAAGCAGACACTGCCAGATGGAATCACTTCCGATCCAGATTAACTGTTTGACACTACAGAATGAATTCTGTACTACATCAGGTTTTTCATGGGCATATAAAAATCATATGCATCCTGTCCTCATCTGTGGTTTGGCTAGTACGCTTTTTTGGATCTTGGAGGTACATTATTTGCCAAGGCAGGATTTGTGAGTTTGACTGGAAACCTCAGCATGTATGATATATTCCACCTATATTTTAAGTGTGTGTATTTTAAAGGTGGACATATATGCCACAGTATATGCTCACACTATTTCTGGAAGGATTTGTGAAAACTAGTAATTACTCTTTAGGGAAGGGAACTGGGATGCCTGAATAAGTGGAAGAAGGAAACTCATTTTTCATTCTGCAACCTCAGGTAATTTTTTAGTGCACTGGGTTTATATAACTCATTTTTACTTAAAATAATCCTTAACTATTCAAAAAAAAACAAATACAGAGTTCTTGATGGTGTATACACCCCCATGGCTTCGCCGTTTTTGTCAAAATACACATGGAGGCAGTTTAAATGAATAGCTATGGCTCTGGCATGAGAATCCATGGGCTTGAGAATTTCTAAGAAGTAAAACAAAATTTTGAGCTTTCTGAGCCACAGTCAGGAGACTGAAAATGATGGGGCTACTCTGAAGCCTGCATACCTAAGTTTTGGGATTTAAAAAAAAGGAGGAGGAGGAAGAGAAAAGAGGAAAAGGAGGAGGAGGAGGAGGAGGAGGAGGAGGAGGAGGAGGAGGAGGAGGAGGAGGAGGAGGAGGAGGAGGAGGAGGAGGAGGAGGAGGAGAGGAAGAGGAAGAAGAAGAAGAAGGAGAAGGAGAAGGAGAAGGAGAAGGAGAAGGAGAAGGAGAAGGAGAAGGAGAAGGAGAAGGAGAAGGAGGAGAAGAAGAAGAAGCAGAAGCAGCCTTATTAGGGACTAGTATTTGCCTGGACTTGAGTTCCCTGGTGATGAACAGGAAAAGATGAGCCTATCTACAATCTCACATTTCCAGACATAAAAGCAAAGAGTGCACATGGTCTGAAATTAACAAGAGCATGAAATGTCAGTTGTTTCCCTGAGTCCTCAGTAGCTCTCACTAGCAGCCTCCCCTCTATTTCAAAATTGGTCCCATTTATAACTCAAAGAGCAAAAGTGATCATTTAGGCCTTACTAGAAATTTGAGAGTAATGATCTACTATGGAACACTTGTGAGCCTTTCACTGTTGGAAATGAAAAGGACTGTTTATCTTCCTGATACGAAAGCAGAACAAAACAATGGAATATTCTATGACTTGAGCAAGCCTCAAGTCATATAATTGGCCAGCAAAGTCATAGGTGCAGAGTTGACATTTCTGCCCATCTCTTTAACTTATTATCTAAGTATGAGGCACTAAAAGTAATCCATGTGTCTCGCCATTCTACCTGTCTTTCATTCCCTTTATCAATCTGTTGCATATCTAAATACTTCCCTCTTAGCATGAAGGAGAGAAAACTCAGTTAAGATGAAATAGTAATTGGGTGTTTCCAGAATAAAAGAAAATAGGCTCTTCTACCAATAAAAAGCAAATTCATTAAGGGAACTATTTTCCAACTTGGTCCAAGAAGATAGCTATTATTGGTATGCAAATTGATGTGCATCTTAATATAAATTGGCATAATCTAGAATGAAGACAGGCTGGCCTCGAACTCACAGAGATCCACCTGCCTCTGTATGTGCTCACCATGCCTAGCAAACTTCCTTTTTTATAGTAGGGTTTCAAAGATGGAAATAAAATCTCAGTTAAATCCAGGCAATATTCAAAGTCATATTCCTCCATGCTGTACATTACTTCTCCTATTCACCCAATAACCTATGAAACACATAATGAGACCACTTAGAAAATTAGCAGAAAAATAGGGACCAAAATAAATTATATCCAGGGGAAGAAGGATTCAAAAGTCTAAAGGAAGTGGTTAGAGGAACAAGAATGGATAATGGGAAATATAAAAGACAAATGCTGCCTATGTGCTCTCTCATATGTGGAACTGTGTTTCTGTGTGTGTGTGTGTGTGTGTGTGTGTGTGTGTGTGTGTGTGTGTGTGTGTGTGTAAAAGCAGAACTAAGGTGATTTTTGAGAAAAGTAGGCAACTAGTGGGAGCAAAAGGAGGAAACAAGAGAGAGTGATGAGTGATGGAGGGCAAATATGAGCAAAACGTATCAGGAAAAAATATCTTTTTCAGTGTGTAAATCATCCAATAGGAAATTGGCAAAGATTCTAAGACTGTCTTTTGAAGGCTCAGGGTCCTTCTTGGTCTTCAATACAGCAATCCGTGTCAACTTCTATAACTAGCCAATTCTAGGAATGACAATAGCAAGTGCGTTTTGAATACCATATACCACACACTACAGCACATATTTGAAATTTGTTGGCTGAAAACACTGAGGCCCACAAAGGTAGAATGACTTGTAAGAAATCACTGCGCTCTTATAACCAACAAAATGGAGCTCAAGTCTGGAATTGCTAAATTTGTCTAAAGGAAGGGTGGGCAAGGGGATGGTAATGGAATTTGTATCATGAAAACAGAACTGGGAAACTATTTGGGGATAGGAAAGCAGGAAGAGCCAAAGGAACATGGAGGGCAGTGGGGGCTTGATGAGAACAAGGTACAATGATACAAATTTGTAAAAAAAAAAAAAAAAAACAGTCATAATAAGAGCTACTTCCTTGTATACAAACTAAAAATTATTTTTTAAACCCCCCAAATATTCTTTCAGCCCAAGGAAGTGCAAAGCCTTTCTTGACACCCATAATCAAGTTGCTGTGAGAGGCTTTGGTCAGTACATGCTGTTTTCAGAGAATGCAAAAGCTGAAAATCTGTCCTCTTGGAGCTCATAACTGTGTCCATGGGGAGGAAGCAGATGTGTCCTCCCTGAAATGAAAGACACAACAACAGCTCAGCAGAGCAGAAACTCCATCTCTCAGGCCATTAGCACCTATCCTTCAGGTGGCTGTACTACCAGAGGTGGGAAGGGAGATAGGAGGTGAATTCTGTGTGAAGGAGCCAGCTTTCCCAATACAATAGTCAGACACTGGAGAATTTTTGACCAGCCAGATATTTAAGTACCATCTCTGCCTTGGTCTGACACTTTGCAACTTTTTCTCACCTCTTTAATATCCTTGAAACACACAGGTACATACATGTCCTAAACATACATATACAGGTGTAGACACACACCATCTCTACCTGGTTCACTCTGTCTCCATGACTTCAATATGTCAATGTGCCAGTGCAACTACAAAAACTACAGATGTGGGCTTATATTTGAGTTCTGCATCAGCTGTGTTCATCTATAAATACCCACATATACATGCACACATGTATACACACCCATCCTATAAGCACACACTTCACTTCTCACCTAAATATGCTCATGAAAAATCAATAAATATCAAAAATGAGTACCAAAATTAGATGAAAGCAAATTTAAACTCAAATTCAGATGACTTAAACTAAACTACTAGTATAAATAATTTTGATAGTGGGCACAAAAGCACATCAAAAAAAAGTTATCATTAGTCACTGACCTAATGAGAATGATAATGGGTATGATTTAAAGGGCTTTAATGCAAAGCATTTTTATAGCATGATTAATTCTTCCTTGGTGGGAACATTTATACAAATGGACTATAGTACATTTGGTATCACTTTTCTTACATTAGAACAAACCTATTTATATGATATTGAGACTGAACTTTATTTCTACTGTATCCAGATTAGATTATAAATACTTAAAGCAACACAGTATGTGGTATTGCAAGTCAGAGCACTAAATGACAAAGGTTTAACTCTTCATCTGTACAAAATGGCTGCTTTTCGGTGTTCCAACTTCCTCACATAGTATTAACAAATGGTTATAATACCTTCTTGTCTAGTTAATACAGTTATTTAAAAGATAAAAAATGAGGTCAAATATGTGAAGATCAAGTTCTACAAAGCATAAGGCAATGCAGTAGCCAACTGGGAATTTTAATTGCACCTGCAAATTCCCTTTATAGAACCAATTAGCTTTGTGTTGAACTGGTCAACTGAAGGAAGGTGCTTGAATCTTGGTTGGTAAAAATAATCATTGGTAGATACATGCCATTTAAATTAGCTATATATTACTGAATAGCCAAATTGCCACAAACTCAGTAACATAAAACACTGCATATATCTAATAACTATGAATTTATCAGTGTTTTCTGATGTTAACTTTGTGGTAATTTGGTATTCGGTAGTTCTCAACTATTTGTAAACCATAGATATGAACATGCTGAATTAGGAGTTAGACGATCTGGGAATAAATCCTGTTCTTTGTTACCAGCTCTGTAACTGGGTACATCACTCCATCTCTCTTATTCTTGATTCTGCTCATTTGTAGTACAAGAATAATAACCTGTATGGTCCAGGATTACTGTGGATTAAGGCAACATGAAAATGTATTAGCATAATGCCTATTAATATTTTACAAGTTTGTGTATTGATTTATTGTATTCATTTTACGCAAGATATTATTCCATGTACTTGGGACATCACTGAAAAAAAGTGATTCAAGCATCTCAAGGAGTTCAGAATATTATAAAAATGATAGATGAGTAAATTAGAAATTTCTATACAGAATTGTGGCCATTGTGGTAGAAAACCACAGATGATATTCTGGAAATTAAGAAGAGAACAATTTGTTTACTTTCAGTTTAAAGTGCTAGTTTTCAAACTTGGGTGCACAATCAAATCACCTAGAGAGATTTAAAAAATACTAATTGCTGGGCTGAGATATGGCACAGAAGGTAAGAGAACATACTGTTCTTGCAGAAGACCAAAGTCAGTTCTTGGTACTCACACTGTGTGACTCTCAACAACTGTAATTCCAGCTCCAAGGGACACAGCATCCTCTTCTGGAATCTGTGAGCATCTGTACTCACAAGTGCACACATAGAGAGACACACATATACACATAATTTCAAAATAAATCTTTAAAATAAGTAAATAAATAAAATGTCATTCTCTCTACACTCTGCCAAGCAAGTAGGATTTAACTCACCTGCATTGTGGCTTGGTGAAGGAATGTCCAGTGAAAAAACAGTACATGAAAAAAAATCCCAAGGTATTGTATAGGAGAGAGGTTCCCTAATTTTCTTTTAAGTTTTTGTAGGCTCTTTGGGTAAGCTAGGAATTCAACTAATACAAAGTATGATTAATAAGAGAAAAGTTTTAAATTATTAGTAATTATACATGTGATATAGAGATTATCATAAGAGGTTAAATCCAAAGAAATGACCCAATATGATATATTTGCCCTTCTTAGACAAAGAACAATAAATCTACTAAGTAACAACATGCCAGGTTGATATACATACTAAGGCAGTAAATTCTGAGCATGTCACTAAAGAAATACAGTGGAATAACAGACATTAGTGGAAGATAAAGGTCACTTCAAAGAATCTGTTTATTCAAATTCACTGCAGTTTTAATGACCAGTGTCTGGTGACAAGACAAACTAATCATTATAGCTTGATGCATGTAGGAAAACACAGACTAAATGGTCCTTTCTGAAGTTATTCTTCCTGAATTGATTTCAACTTGAGATAACCAATATGATAATTTGGAATTTCTTTAACTCTAAAACTGCATCCATCAGAAAACTACAAAGTTCCTCCCATAGAACGGCTAAGAAAAGGGTATGTAAGGAAGATGTGATGATACAAACTTCAAATCACTGACCAGTGAGGAAACTATTATCCATGAAAGGTCAAGTGTTCATCCCCAGCTCACTAAGGAGAAAAAGATCTGACACTTATTAATACAGGTAAATTAGCTGCTCTAAAAGAAATCTTAGTGCCTTAATAATAAGAGGCTTACCAGTTTATTTCTCATTCATATCACGGTCTAGCATGAACTTTGGAAAACAAGGGGGAGGAACTCTATGCTCCAAGCTAACATTCAGATGCACAAGCTCTTTCTGCTTATGTGACTTTGTCATCTTTTAGGGCTTCTGAGTCCCCGCCCCTACAGTACCATATGAATCTCTTCACCCAGCACACAGGTAAAAGGAGCATGTATGCAAGTTTATGAGGGATGCATGAAGCCTAGAAGTGAGACTCACCACTTCAGGTCAAAATACATTGACAAGAATATTAAGATGGTCCCATCTAGGATAATAAGAGGGCAGGGGGTGTAATCCGAGGGTGTGCTCAGAACACAAACCTTAGTGAACCCCCATATTCACAACTGGAGAGGAAGAGACTGAGTAAGGATCAAACTAGGTGGTGATAGTTACTGCTCTTAATCATTTTACAAAATGTTTTTAACAATGCCCTTCATTATGTAGACATATAATAAGTCAAAATGGTAGTAACAAGAATTTTCATGAAGTATAATTTTTATATATACTTTGTCAAAATGAGTAATCAATACTGTAAAGAATACCAAAAAAAGGAAATTCCTTACTTTAAAAAGTTTCCCAAATTGGTCTACAGAGCTAGTTCCATGGTCTACAGAGCTAGTTCCAGATCAGCCAGGGAGACACAGAAAAACCCTGTCTCTATAAACAAAACAACAACAACAACAAAAATATTGCCCAAAGTTATCTGGTGGTGCATGCCTTTAATCCCAGTGTTCAGAAGACAGAGGCAGGAGAAACTGTGAGTTTGAGGACAGTCTAGTCTACAGAGAGTTCCAGGACAGCCTGGGCTACACATCGAAATCCTGTCTCAAAAACCAAGATATGTTAGGGCAGCGATGGCACAAAGCTTGTGGGAATAACCAACCAATAACTAATATGTCTTAAGGCCCACTCCACAAGATGTAACCCATACTGACACTGCTCCAACGACCACAAACCTGATAGTAGATAGTCTAGGGACCTTGGGTACTACTGCTACAAAAAGTAGCAATAAAATGATTCCTGATGACATTTTGCTATACTCAGATCAGTGATTTGCTCATCCATCATCAGAAAAACTTCATCCTGCAGCAAATGGGAATAAATAGAGACCCACAACCAGATATTTAGCAGAGAGTAAGAGACCTTATAACAGTCAGCCCTACATGGGTTCAAGGAAGCCTTAGGGAGAGGAAACAGAAACATTTTAAGAGTCAGGGGGATGCAGGACACCAAGAGAACAAGGCCCTTTGAATCAAGATTGGCAAAGCTCATATGAACTCTCAGAGACTGAGGCAGCATACAGAGGGCCTGCACTGGTCTGCACAGATCCTCTGTGAATAAATTACTACTTCCAGTTCAATATTTTTATGGGACTTTCTGAGCATGCTAAAGAGTGGGTCTCTGACGCTTGTGCCTTTGCGAGGGGGAGCTCTTTTCCTCCTGTTTGTTTGTTTCGTCCAACTCCTATGTGTTAGTTTTTTATTTTACCTTATGCTTTCTTTTGTTACCCTTCCTTAGAAGCCTGTTTATATTCCAATGAAAGACAGAAAAGAGGTGGGTAGCAGCTGGGAGGAGTAGAGAGAGAGGAAAACATAATCAGGATATATTACGTAAGGAAAAACCTATCAACTAAGATTCATCAATGAGACAGAATCTGTGATTCTTTCTGAAACTGGAGTTCCTTACTTAGCATAATATTTTTCAGTTCTATCCATTTTCTTGCAAATTTCATAACTTATTTTTCTTTATAGCTGAAAATTCCTCTGTGTGTGTGTGTGTGTGTGTGTGTGTGTGTGTGTGTGTGTGTGTGTACATGTGTGTAAATAAAAAATCCACACATTCATTTTCCATTTATCTGCTGATGGACATCTAAAGCAATCCCATTTCCTTGCTGCTGTGAAAAGAGCAGTAATAAACATGGATATGCAAGCATCTCTATAGCAGTTATAAAATTCTCTTGATAAGGTACTTGTTTGTACAACTTAATTTTCTAAAATATAGTTTGTTTTCTTAGCTTAAATTTACTCCAACATTATTTATTAGCTATGTGGTCTTCCACAAGTTGCTTGAGCTATGTGAGGCAAAATAATTTCATCTGTAAAATGAGAACAATAAATTTGCAGGCTGATTAAGTAAATTAAATGTGATAATAAATGTAAATAGTTAAAATAACACCTTTTACATACCATTGCCCAATAGATACTAAATAGATACTAAACAATAAAATAAACTATTCTCATTTGCAACTCAATCTGTATAACCTTGAGAAGGTCACCTGAGCTTTCAAGGCTCCAGTTTCCTTGTTGTTATAATAAGGACAACAATGTCTATTTCATAGAGTGGTTGTAAAGATAACATTAGATGTGTGCGAAGAATGACTCCCAAATTGGAAAGTGCTTTATGCATTACTCACAAATCCCCCTATATAACTTATACTGTTTATTTGCTTAATAAATCTTCCTCCAAGATAGCAGTGATGTGAACTCCATTGCTATTTAGGTCAAATAAATATGGATTCTAAATGAGTAAAGCTAACATACAAAGATTATGAATAAACAAAAGTTAACAGGCAAAGGTTGGATGAAGGTAAGTAATTTTTAGAGAACTAAGGAGGGACATGTATGTATTGCAGGCTGTAAAAAGTTCCTCTTTTTTTCTATTAAAAATAACATCTCAGGACGGGCCTGGTGGCACATATCTTTAATCCCAGCACTTAGGCGGCATAAATAGGTAGATCTCTGTTAGTTTGAGACTAGTCTGGTTGACATAGTGAGCTCCAAGACAGCCAGAGCTATTTAGTGAGACCTGTCTCAAAACAAAAAAAGACAAAGAAGTAGATAAACAACAAAAGTCCCAAAACAAAAAGAAGAAATATATATATATATATATATATATATATATATATATATATATATATATATACACCCTCTAAACCCCATCATGATTGTGGCAAAAATATTCAAGTAAATAAGGAAGATTGGCCATGACCTTAAATTTGCCAGGTTTGTGTTGATTGAACTATGGATTTTCCTTCTCATTTGTTTTAGAAGGACTTGGCTTATGATATTTCTATAAAATACCATTTAATATGATGATAGCCTTCATTGCATCTTTTCAGACAACACCTAGATGCCTGACAGTACAAATTCTCCTAAATTTTCTATAGCAATTTAGGGTTCAGAGTTTCTTATATGAAATGAATGAAATCTTCAAGAGCATGAGTGGCTGACAATAATGACCATTCAGAAGTTAACTATCAGACAATTCATGTCTAAGAGTATGTATAAGCAAGCTGTTGTAATTTCATCGTTTATTCATTTAAGACCTTGTGTGGAAGGACTCTTCACAGTGAAATGAGTAAAGAATGCAATTTCCTAGATAACTATTGTTATGTATGTTTGGGCCTGTGGTAATGCAACTGTTAAAACTAATTTTCAAATTAGAATCTTGGTGACCCAAATAAAGAGCATATTACTTATTCAAAGGGAATTTATTTTTATTTTATGTGTATGAGCGTTTTGCCTGAAGGAATGTATATGCAACATGTGCATGCAGTGCCCACAAAAGACCAGAAGAAAGCATCAAAATACCTGGAACCATAGTTACAGAGGGTTGTGAGCTGCCATGTGCGTTCTGGTAACTCCAGTCCCCTGCAAGAGCATCAATGTCTCTTAACATCTGAGTCATCTCTCCAGCTCCCTATTAGTGTCTTAACTTGTAAAATTATGTTGATTATATTTATCCTTCCCTATTTCAGAAGACTTACATTTAAAAAATAATGGCAAATGGGAAAAAGATAATTACATTGATTCTTCTACTTGTTATATGTATATACATACATATGTGTATATATGTATCTTTTATTTTCATGTTTTCTAGAAATGCTTATTTTATCTTAAAGTGGGATTTAATTGACAAGAAAGTTTCCTACTAGAGTCATTTGTACATTTCTTTCACTTTAGAAGACTAAGGTTTTACATTTATATGCAAGCATGGAATTTAATATAAGTACACATGTGTGCGTGTGTGTGTGTGTGTGTGTGTGTGTGTGTGTGTGTGTGTGTGTGTGTGTGTTTCTATCTGAATTCCCAAAAGAAGAAACTTTGTGAAAAACTCCAAGAATTTATTCATTTGATTTGGTGGTGGTTGCTTTTGTTACTTCTTGCTAGATTTTAAAAGTGAATTAAAGAAAAAATGGATTAAAGACCTTCAGCTTCTGACATACTGTGAAATTCCAAACTTAATGGCCATTGTAACTGGGATGAGTAGTTATTACAGCCTGCAAAGTGATTTTTCTCATACTTTCTTTACTTTTGTCTGAAACATTCTGTTTTCAGCAAAATCCATTTATTTTTAAGACAAGATATTACCCAGGCTGGCCCTGAAGCTTCAGTCCTCCTGCCTCCAGTTCCTGAGAACTGGGTTATAGTCACACACCACCACACACCACCACACTTAGAATTGGCAACTTTTTTTTTTTGCTGGTTTAAAACTTTTGATTAACCATGAGTACAGTAACATAAAGAAAAAAACAATTTAGAGGGACCAGTATGAGTCTGCACCTACCACAATTAAGAGTGTTTAAAACAGAAGCCCTTCATTTCCCTAAATCTGTTTTCTTTTTTTCTTTCATTGAAAATAGATTTTTCAATTTCCAAAATTGTTGTTCCCAGTGGCTTTTTAAAACAGGCACCTCCATGGGAGGCCTCACCCTCCCTGAGAAGTGGATGGGGAGATGGTGAGGGGGATGGGAGGATGGGAGGGAGAGGGAACTAGGATTGGTATGTAAATTAAGCCAAATGCAGAGAGGGAGGACAAGACCAGGTTACAGAAACCCACAGAGATGGCTGACCTGAACAAGGGGGAGCTAACGGGCCCCCAGACTGATAGCTGGGAATCCAGCATGGGACCGACTCAGACCCCCGAACGTGGGTGTCAGTTAGAAGACCTGGGCAGTCTAAGGGACCTCTGACAGTGGAACCAGGATGTATTCCTGGTGCACAAAAGGACTTTGGGGGCACATTCCCCATGGAGGGATACTCCCTTAACATAGAGGCAGGAGGGAGGGCCTAGTCCCTACACCAAATGACTTGACAGATTTAGGTAACCCCTCCAGGAAGGGGTGGAGTGGAGGGGAAGGAAGGGGTGAAGGGAGGGAGGGAGGGAGGGAGAAACATAGATGGAACGATATGTAAAATAAGATAAATAAATTAATAAATAAAGAGGTTGTTTAATTTAAATGAAAATTAATTTAAAAAAAAAAAAAACTGTTCCCTATGCTCCTATGGCGGAATGCCTTGTTCAGCCTTGATGCAACGGGGAGGAGCTTGGTCCTGCTCAGCTTGATGTGTCATGCTTTGCTGATGCCCATGAAGGATCTTACCCCAACTAAGTAGAGCCTAAGGAGGCGTGGATGGGGTTGGGGGAAGGGAGCAGGAAGAGAGAGGGGAGGGGAAACTGTGATTGCTCTGTAAAATAAATAAATGATAAAAAAATTGATTTTTTCCTCACATAACATATTTTGAATACAATTTCCCCTTTCTATACTCCTCCGAGCTCCTCCCCACTTCCCCTCCCATCTGGATCCACCCTGTCTCTCATCAGAAAAGAACAAGCTTCTAAGGGATAACAACCAAACAAGAGAAAATAAAACACAGTAAGATAAAATAAAAACTAACACATCAAAACATGACTAAACAAACAAATGAGGAAAAGAGCCTAAGAGAAGATACCAGAATCAGAAACCCACTCATTCGCACACTCGGGAGTCCCATAAAAACACTGAAATGGAAGCCATAGCATTACCGAAGAAGACCTGGCACAGACCAGTATAGACCTGGCATGCGCTCCATCTCTGTGAGTTCCTATGAGCTTTGCTCAGTTGACTTAGACAGCCTTGTTTTCCTGGCGTCCTCCATCCCCTCTGGCTCTTACACTCTTTCTGCCTCCTCTTTTGAGGGGGTCCCTGAGGTCTGAGGGAAGAGATTTGATTCAGGGAGATATTTGATTTAGGTCTGAGTGTTCTAAGGTCTCTCACTCTCTACATAATGTCTGCTTGTGGGTCCCTGTATATCTTCCTGTCTGTTGCAGGAAGACTAACTTTTAGTTTTTATATATGTGTATCTTTGTAGAGGTGAGTATGTGGAGCAATCGGGGTACTAGAAAGGGATATTGAGTGTTTAAGGGACAGATAGGGAAGGCAATGTAATACATGTGACTTGAGATTAGAAAGAGGAATAGTGCAAGCGGGAGGATTCACAGCGATGGAGGAAAGGAGTTGGGGGAGAATCCACTGAAACCAAGTATGGGTGAAAATGCCACAAGGAAACCTGTTCCTTTGTATGTTAATTAAATAATAAAGGGATTTTTTTTTAATTTGAGAGCATTAGAATTGGAATGGTGTTGGAATTCAAAGTAACTATAAGTGGCAAGTTTTAATCAACTGTTCAGATTTCTGTATTATCGATATTGGTATTTTAAGAAGATGAAAAATATATCCAAAAGTGTGTTGTATTAGTGTGGTTGTGATTGTTGTTGTTGTTTGAGACAGTCTCTCCACATAGCCCTGGCTGTCTTGAAATCTACTGTGTACACCAGAGATCTGCCTATCTCTGCCTCTCAAATGTTGGAATTAAAGGTATGTGCCACCATGCCCAACCTCCAAATGTATATTTTAAGAACAATGGAGTTTCAGTTGATTTGGTTTGCTTCTATTTATGACTTTTGTTTTGGAATTCAAGATAGTGTGAGCTTTTGCATGGATCAGGGGGTAGCAAAAGTTACAATTGCTATAGCTGATCCTCTTCTCCAATATTTATACACATGGTGTGGGGACAGAGAGACAGAGATAGAGGGACAGACAAAGAGAGATCTGAGCTTAAAATTTCCACTAGAGGCCAGTAGGATGGCTCAGCAAGTAAAGGACCCGCATTTAAAAATTGTTTGTAGAGGCCTCCAATGGTAGCTGATGGTGAGAGCCCATGTCCCTCCCTTTGGAGCTCAGGGAACCCCACTTAAGTAGGGGGAGGAAGAGTTCTAAGCCCTCTGTGCATATGCTATACTTGTGTAGTTTGATGTTCTTGTGGGAGCACAAACTGTCTCTCACTCTGTTGCCTACTTCTGGGACCCATTCTTCCTACCAGGTTGCCTCATCCAGTCTTAATAGAAGATTTGGTGTCTAGTCTCACTGCAACTTGATATGGTTGATAGCCATAGGAGTCCTGCCCCTTTCTAAAGAAAACCAGAAGAGGAGGAGTAGATGGTGGGGACTGGGAGGAGAGGAGGGAGGAGGGAATGGGAGGAGAAGAGAGTGGAGAAACTGCAGTATGGATGGAAAGAAACAGGAAGGGAGGGAGGGAAGTACAAAAAATAATTTTGATAGCCAAAGGAGTCAAGGACACCAGGAGAACATGGTCCACAGACATCAACTAAGCAGGGCTCATGGAGGTTTACATAAACATTCTACGCTAGGTCGTCTGCATACATGCTATAGTTGTTAGTTTGGTGTTCTTTTGGGACTCCTAATAGTGAAAGTCTGGGTGTCTATGACTCTTTCTCCTACTTTTGGAACCCTTTTCCTCCTACTGGGTTTCCTCGCCCAGACTTGATATGAGTGTTTGTGTCTAGTCTTACTGTACATTGTTAGGCCATGTTCTGTGAACATCCCTCGGAGTCCTGCTCTTTTTTGAAGGGAAAAAAGAGAAATAAATCTGGAGAGTGGAGGGATCAGGGACTGCAGTGTGTGGAGGGAGGGGAAACTGTGGTTGGTAGGTATTGAGAATATATATATATATAACTGTAGCTTGTTTGTTTTTCACCAGCCCACCACTAGTCTGGCGTGCCGGCCCCCAATAACAAGCTAAGACTCTGTATTTGATACAATCCTGTTGGTCAGTTACCGTTATTGTTTATGGGCTAGCTCTGTCTTAATTATTAACCCATTTCTACTTATCTAAGTATTTCCATGTGGTCATCTTATTGGAGAGCCGCTTCCGGCATCTTCTTTCTCCATGCTCTACATCCTGACTCCTCCCTACTACTTCCTCTTTCCTCCTCCTGGTCTCCTAGCCCCGCCTATCTTGTTTCCTATTGGCCACAGTGCTTTATTAATTAACTAGTATGAGAAACATATATACAGAATAACATCTCCCATCATATAACAATAATAGTAATAAAAGCAACAAACAGAACCCACCTATTTGATATTTAAAAAGAATTATATAGATTACTTCACCATTTTAAAAAAGTGTCTGTAATACTAGGCCTCACAGTAGGAGATAGTGGGTGGAGACAAGAACCTGACTTACGCTGGAAAAAAACCACCAAGAGACACTGTGTCAAACAAGATGGAGGTTGATCTCTGGCCTCCATGCAGGCAAACTGAAACGCATGCTCCCACAGTCACACACACAAGCACAGCAGAATTCTTATCTATGCTTACAGTGTGATAGACACAACTAGGCAACAGTGTAAACCCTATGACATGTCCATCACTCTCAGCACCAGAAAACCAACAAGCCCTGTCCAGTGATTCTTATTTAGGAGGTATGACCTATAGAAGTGGGGCCTCAAGTTTGACTCACTCAAGCAACTGCTATTAACACTGTGCCTGAAGCCTGAGAATATGGTTTCCTTGAGTCTTTTTTTCAAACAACTGCCTAAGGTAACGTGAAGGGTGTGTCCAACAGCATGCAAAGGAATCAAAAGTGGAAAGGAGAGTGACAGATATCTGCAATCCCGTGAAGAAATGATCAAGTAGAATCCCTTGAATGTTACTATGTACCTCGGTGCTAAGGCTGGGCATCAGCCTAGTATCTGTTCCAACAGAGAACTGCCTGCCATTCACCCTTACACAACATGACAGCAATGTTGTTCCCACATCAGAAACTCCCAGACCTGAGCCAGACATCAATTGAGAAATCCTCAAGGCTGCCTGAGTTACCTGTTATGCACACGGGAGGAGGGAAGAGAGCAGCGGTGGTCCCAGATACTTACTGTTTAAATCCCAGGTCAAAGAACAACTTCCGCCTGGCTAGAGGACAACAGAGAGTTTTGAGTTCATTTAGGGGCTGCCCCAGTTGCAAAGACTTACCTCAACTGAGCTCCTGCACCTCCTGGGATGGTGGGAATGCAATGACTGAACAAAAAAAAAAAAGAGTTATGAAGGCCAAGCCATTTCCGACTTACCTAGACAGTTCTGAGGAGCAGGCCTTGTTCCACAGCCTTTTTACTGAGCTGGCCAAGCTGCTTTATTCCTTCCACTCCTTCTGGTGTTAGGTTCCTAATGAATGCTTAGATCGTAAGTGCTGCCTCAGCGCCTGCTTCCAGACAAGCCCACATGTAGGCACAGATAAGGCCTGTTCAGCGACAGAACCAAGTATGCTGGGAGCAGAAAACGGCACGTGATTTCAGCTTGGATGGTCCCCAAGTGGCAGAAGTTTGATTTTTCTCTGGCTATAATACTCTGACACTGAGAACAACATAGCATTGTTCACTAGCCTGATACCAAGGGAAAACCTGATAGCAAGAGGGGAAGGCAGCGAGGGAGATCATGTCCTTGAGAAGAAGTAGCCATCAATGTAGCGGACTAGTTAAATGAATTACAATGCACCACTGTACTGCAAAAGTCCATAGCTTTTAACAAGAGATAAAAGAGCATTTGCTGCGTGAGAATGCCTAAAATACATTGCCTGAATTTTATAAAAGAAACGGGGCTGGATTTTGTTTGACATGACCCCATTTCTTAAGTTAACACAATATAATAACATTTTAAATAAATTTGAATTCTAATAACATGAAATATCATATTTTCAACCTAGCTTATGTATAGCCTTTAAACACTGCAAGTCTCCCCAAGTTAAAATATCACCACATAGCTTGAAAGCTGAGAGGCCAACTGAACTATAAACGAAGTTTATGTTGTTGCCACATGGTGGCGCCACTTTAGCTGATAAACAGGAATTCTAACCTTCCTTTGTCAAGACTGGTACAGACCTGTGCAAATTTCTAACTCTGTAGAGCCCTCGGGAATACACTTCTCACATGAAACACGGCTGCCATGAATACTGACAAGCAAACTATGTGGGGAAAAAAATATATATACCAAAGTTATCTGTGGTTATTTCTGGAGAGTTCAGAAAAAGGTGCCTATAACCTGTCCATGTTTCATCCTTATGATTTATAGTTTTACTGTTTTTATAATCAGTAAGAAAAGATGCACAAAAGAAATTACTTCTGATTACACACACACACACACACACACACACACACACACACACACACACACACACACCCCTACCCAGAGTGTGCTTCAAATGCCAAAGAGACAACAGACAGCACACACTAGGTGGGTATGAGGGCATGATATCGAACTACAATCCAGATGCAGAGAGAGAGGACAAGATCAGGTTGCAGAAACTCACAAAGACAGCTGACCTGAACAAGGAGGAGCTAACTGGCCCCCAGACTGATAGCTGGGAATCCAGCATGGGACTGACTCAGACCCCCTGAACATGGGTCTCAGCTAGAAGGCCTGAGCAGTCTAAGGGATCTCAGACAGTGGAACCAGGATGTATTCCTGGTGCACAAAAGGACCTTGCGGACACATCCCCCATGGAGGGATACTCCCTTAACCTAGAGACAGGAGAGATATCCTAGTCCCTACTTCAAATGACTTGAAAGATTTACATGACCCCACCTGGATAACATAGCCCTACATGTAGATTGGGGTGGGGGGATGGGAGGGAAATGTGGTCAGGGTACATGTGAGGGGGTTAAGAGGGTAAGAGGGAGGGAGAGAGGGAAAGAGAAAGAGAGGGAGGGAGGAAGGCAGAGATGGAGGGAGAAGAAACTGGGATCAACATGTAAAATTTTTAAATTATATTATTAATAAAAAAAGAAAGAAAAAATCTTCTATTACAGTACCAGAAGAGGTGAGAGAGGTCTTTAATCCAAGCACTCTGTAGACAGATTGAGTTCAACACCAGCCTGATCTACAGAGCGACTTCCAGGACAGCCAGGACTACACAGTGAAACTCTATCTCATGAATAAAATGCAGTTCAACGGTGAAAATAGGGCCAAATTATAAAGGATATTGAATAAGGATCCTTGCTTGTGTTATCATACCTTATAGTTTGATAGCCTCTCAAATACTGACTTCATTTATGTTCCAATAACACTAGAAACCTAGCAGCACAGACAGAGAAGTGGATTCTCTGACACATCAAGCAACTAGCTTAAGGATACATTTCTAATTGGAAATGGAGATGCTCTGACTCCTAGTTCATTGCTCTATTATATGAGTGTTTTTAAAGCCTGAGGCATTCACACATTTGATGGGATGTCATTCTGTAAATGTGTTTCTCTTATTGGTTAATGAATAAAGCACTGTTGGCCTACACAAAAGAAAGACAGGAGGGACTAGGAGACAAGGAGAATTCTAGGAGACATAGTAGAGGAGTCAAGATGTAGGACATGAGAGTTGAGGTCCAGACCCTTTCTCCAGTAAGATAAGACCACATGGATACACTTAGATTGATAGAAACGGGTTAATATTTAAGACAGTGCAAACCAATAAGAAGCTCTAGCCATTGGCCAACAGATTTATAACTAATAGAGTCTCTGTGTGTTATTTTGGAACTGACATGGCTCTGGGACCAGGCTGGCAAGAAAGTGCTCATAACAAAATGGCTCATGCAACCTGGGTACTAAGAATTTCCACCTGATTCCTTCCAGACTAACATGGTTGGATCAAGCAAGATCCCTGAAGAAGTATCCCAGGTGACCCAACATTCAAAACAGCTGGGACAAGGCAGCCTTTCAGACTACAGCCATGATTTCTATGTCTTCTTAGGATTCCCATGATGTCACATCATCCCCACCCAGCAGGAAACAGTTTGGAAAGAACTACCAATCTCTTTTTAAAGGTAAAAGAGGATTATGGTATAGAAATGAATACTTTGTATTGGAATGGATTTTCAGTTATTGATAAATTTAAGGTCAATTTTATGATATGCATATTTCTCCTCTTGTTTAAGGATTGTGTTTATATAGCTCATTTAAAAATGTAGTGCATAATTAAGTACAGATTGTAGATAGTTACCTATGATAGTCAAAGCTTATAGTTAGGTTGGTTAGGTTTACTAGATATATAGAGATATATTTCAATTGGATAGACATTCTTCAAACATTTCAAAGACCTACAGAATATGGCATTTAAAATGGTTTAAGGTTTTTCTTAACAATGAGGCACGACTGCTCCTAGCAACACCAACTGTGTCAGAAGGGAAGATGTACAGTGAAGAAACTCATTATGGAGTTTGCTACCAATATGGCAAGACTAGCCATTTGGGTAAGATACTGCTCTTGTCTAGATTGTTTAACTATATGCTTTATAAAGTAGACATGCAGGACCCACAGGAAAGTGCTGATAGCACACATTAACCAACAGGGTGGTCACAATGGTCACTGAGCACAGGATTAACAAAATGAAGTGTTTTCATAATCATTAATTATAACATAGTAGGTATTTGTGTTAGTAACTTTCCTTGTGGCTGAGCCACTATACCTGTCAGAAGCAACTGACAAGATGAAGGAACTGTTTTAGCTTGAAGTTTCAGTGAATACAGTCCAGCACAACAGGTACAACATAGTGCTTAAGGTTCTACCCTTGACAGTGCTGCTGTGGAATAATACTCTGAACACTGTGAATATGTGTTGCTCTCATTGCTAATAAAAAGCTGAGTGGCCAATAGCTAGGCAGGATTTTCATGGAAAAAAGAATGCTAGGAAGAAAAAAGGTGGAGTCAGAGGAATCGCCAGGCTGACATAGAGAGGAAACAGGAAGTGAAAGGTAAAAGAGGTAATGACACGTGGCAGAATGTAGTTTAATATAAATGGATTAATTTAAGTTGTAAGAGTTAGCTAGTAACAGTCTGAGCTATTGGCCAAGCATTTACAATGAATATGTAAGCCTCTGAATTGTTATTTGGGATGCTACTAGTGGAACAGAGCTACTAGTGGAGCAGTCCCCACAGTTCATATCTTGGTCAACAAAGAAACAGAGACCTTGGGCCAGAAGTAGGATCTGAGTATATTCTTCAAGGTCCATTCCTAGCCTACTACACTCTACCTCCCAAAGGATCTACAACCTTATAAAACAGTGCTACCATTTGGGGATCAAGTGTTAAGATACATACCCCCATAGAAGATACTTCAGAATACACTATAATAATTCTTGACACTGAGAATAAAATCTGGATGTGGTTATATATGTAAAACAAATGGCAAATACAAGACTACACCTAAATCCAATAATGTTCACTCAGAGTTGGGAAAATATGTGAAACAACTCAAAATGCATCTGTTTGTTTGTTTGTTTTTGGAAACAGGGTTCCACTGTGTCACTCTGGTTGTCCTGTAACCTGTAGAAAGGTTGGCCTTGAACTCACTAAGATCCACCTTCCTCTGCCTCTGAATTGCTGGGATTAAAGGCATGCGCCACCCACTGCCTGGCTCAAAATGCATCTTTATATGGTGTCATTTATTTCCTTCAAAATACTCTTCAGAATAGGTAGTGTCATGAAATGAAAGTAGCCATGAGTTGATAATCATCCAGGAAAGAGGTTAGAACCACAGGTCTCAAATATGACTTTGGAGCAGGAGTCAGCCAAAGGAAATGGCACACTATGAACAAAATCAGCCTGGGCTAGAAATTGCCTGATACATTTGAATAAGCACCAGGTTAGATTGAAAGATTCAAGTTCTAATTCTTCCTCCTATTTAGAACGAGGGCACTTACAGATATAGTAGGGTCAATGAGCCTCCATTTTCTCTGTCAAATGGAGTTAGTTATCCCTACGTTGCCCACCTCTCAAGATTTCATGAACATTAAATTATGAATATACTAGCAACTATATTCTATAAATTAGGCATAAATAATAGTTCTTTTGTTACTAGTAAGTACATACTCCCCAACCCAGTTTGAGACTCTCCAATAGCAAAAACAGTTAAAAACGCAAATGAGGAAATGACATACTGCTCTCTTTCCATCTACAATGCTTGCCCAATTGTCAGAATGGAGCTAAATTCATTTGCAAAGGCCTTGAAAGCACTTGAGGTCTGCCATATTCTACCTCTCTGACCTCAGCTTTTCCTGTCCGCACCTGTATTGACTTTGTTTCAGCTTCTTTCATTTCTACATGTTTTGTCCAAAGTTCCAGCTATACTCCTGATAGACTCTTTTAAAAAGAGAGAAGTCTTTGTTTCCATGTTTCTCAAATTAAGTAGGCTGAGTTGGCTACTTTGAGGGCATCAAAGAGACAAAATCCCACGTCTTCGTGTGATTTCTCTGACTCTTCCATGACCTCAGCCTTGACTGGGATTACAATGTCAGCAGGAGCTACAGTGGTGATAGCAGCCACAAGGGCAGCACCCACAGATGCAGACGGATCAGCCAAAAAGGCCTTGACCTTTTTAGCAAGCGGGAGGTATAATCAGTCTCCACAGACAAAGCCAGGAGCAACTTGTACCCATTGATAATAGAGTGCAGCAGGAGGGACACTCATGTAACCAATCTGCAAACACTGTCACCATTTCAAACACACCCTCAGGAAGGCAAACTGCAGAGTCAGCAACACGCACAGCCTTTTTACCACTACTGTGCCTTTGCCTGGAAAACTTGACCTACAAATTGATTCACTTTCGGTGGAAAAGTTGTAAATATACAGTGAGTGGAGCAAATGAAAAATATCCAGATGATCAAAATTAGCATTGCCAATAAAGACCAGATGGATCATATTGCATTTCTGTGATATCCTCAGCTGTACACATCACTTTTACTGATTTTTTTTTTAGCACAAGTGAAATCTAAACATGAGGAAACAGACAAAGCAAAGTGAGAATGGTTTAATTTAAGAAAAAGGGCTTAGTCTCCACATGTGTTGCCAATTAAAAGAGGTTAAAATTCACATTACTACCAAATGCAATGACTGAGCCTGGATTGAGTTCTGTATTAAAAGTATAAGTAATATTGTGTAGAATATTATTTAGCAAATTGGTCAAATGATATAATTGGTGGATTAGACTAAATACTGTCTAGTTAAATTTGCTAACATTGCTAATTATACTACTGTTATATTAGAAATACACGTATTCTTAGGAAATAAATCTTGAACTATTAAGAAGCCACAATACTACATGACATATATTACTTTGATATGGCTTAAGTATATATAGAGAGAAGGGGGCCAGAAAGGCGGAAGGAGAGAGACTGATTAAGGAAAAAGCCTCTGGTTATTATCTATTTTTAATAACTTTTCTGTATTTTTTAATTATTTTGAAGTAAAGGTTAAAGTGAATGAAAGTAAAATAAACCATTTTCATGCTCCATTTTTGTCACAGCAATCTTTACTTTACATTAGATATCTCTAATTACTCTCTTTTCCCAGTGTGTTAATGTTATGTTCCACAAGGGTAGGGATTACACTGGTGGTGGTTCAGTGCTATGACCCTAGTGTTTATACCAGTTTCTGGTACATATTAGGTATTCAGAATGTATTTTTCAAGAAGATGAATAAATGAAGGGTGAATGACAAAAATAATATCTAACCTTTATAATGTAATTACAGTATGTCACATCTCGTTTTAGACACTATAGATGCATCATTTCATCTTAAGAATGAAGTGGATGTTGTTGTCACCTCTATTCACAGATGAGAAAACTAAGCTGCCATGAGTTGAGTCAATTAACTAAGATTACATGGCTAGTAAGTAGAGATAACATGTTTATAGCATAACAGAAACCTTAAGGTAAGGGTGTCAAGCCCATGACAGGCTGGAAAAGAACTAATTTTCTTTCTTTGCTTTCTGTTATACTTCACAGGCTACCTCTAATGCTTGTTAAGATAGGGGTAGGCATTTTGGGGTTAGGGAGAACCCTGGTGCCAGGGAAATTCCCAGGAATCAACAAGGATGACTCCAGCTAAGACTTCTAGTAATCATGGAAAGGTGCCTGAACTAGCCATGTCCTGTAATCGGATTGGTGACTGCCCTAAATGTCATCATAAAGCCTTCATCTAATAACTGATGGAAGCAGATGCAGAGATCCACAGCCAAGCACTGAGCCAAGCTCCAGGAATCCTGTTGAAGTGAGAGAGGCAGGATTGTATGAGCCAGGTGGGGTCATGGTCATAATTTAAAAAAAAAAAAAAAACACAGAGACAGCTTACCTGAGTTTGTAGGAGCTCATGGATTCTGAACTAACAGCTAGAGAGCCTACATGGAACCAAAGTAGGCCTTCTACATGTGTGTGAAAGTTGTGTCTATTTGTGGGGCACCTAACAGTGGGATCAGGACCTGTCCCTGGCACTTGAGCTAGCTTTTGGGAACCTATTCCCCATGCTGTGCTGCCTTGCCCAGCCTTGATGCAGGGGAGGAGCTTGGTCCTGCCTCAACTTGATGTGCCATGCTTTGTTGACTCCCATGGGAGGCCTGTCCACTTCTGCACAGAAACAGAAGAGGAAGGAATGGGGGGCAGAAGGGAGGTGGTGGGGAGGTGAAAGGAGATGAAGGAGGGGAAACTATGGTCGATATGTATAATAAATAAAATATAATTTAAAAAAAAAGAAAAGAAAAATATTAGCATTCCAGTAAATTTGGAGCAACTAGGAAATGGGTAGAATAAATCAAATATGCACATATGCCAAAGATCAAGAAGAGACTGCTTTTAGCATAAATTTTGCTTCCCTGGACATCAGAGGATAGCAACCACCTCAGTCAAATGACTGTGGTGTTCATTCCTCATAGGCCTGTAAAAGCACTTGGTCAGATGTACCCTGTGAAACACAGAACAGACATCCCTATTCCTTTGATAAGCAGCATATAGAAAGCCACTGAAAACTGGTTCTCAGGGACTCTGCAAAAAAGCAACTAGCAGGGCCAAAGAGATAGCTCCATGAGTAAGGGTGCTTGCTAGCCCTGACAATCTTGAGTTTGATGCACAGGACCCACACAGTGGGAGGAGAGAAATGATTCCTGCAAGTTGTCCTTTGACCTCCACATGCACACTGTGACACATGCACCCACACAAGAGAGTAAATAAATATAAATTTAAAATTTTTAAGCCATAAGTTAGTGCATCTGCCAAGGTGAGGCCAGTCATAGCTCTCTACCTGGGACAGCAAGGTAACAGAGCAGATAAATCTTTCAACAAAGACTAATTAGTGAAGCAAGCAATTTGCAACCTACATACACAAACAAGGCAAGGCTACCTTGGCAGGTACTTCCTTACAACATGTTGAAACTGGATAGTGGATTATGGAAATATGAACATCTTGATATCATCAGTACTCCAGAACCAACAGCACCCCCAGAATGCAGAAAAAAATTGTTTTTGCAATTTTATTTTAATTAAAATAGATTATATTATTTCCCCCTTTCCTTTCTTCCTGCCAATCCCTCCCATGTCCTTCTTCATCTCCCCAAATCCCAATTCCTCTCAAAATCATGGCCTCTTTTTCTAAAATTATTGTAGTTTCACATGAATATATAAATATGGCCTGCTGAGTTCATGTAGTGTTGTTTATATGACTCTCCTAGATATGACAGGGAAGCTCTACCCATAATACCTCAACAATATGACAACAGTAGCCATCTAACATGGAAAGAGGAAATCTTACAAAGCCCCACCCTTAGACAAAGAACTACAGGCAACTTTACCACTGCTGAAAGGAGAAACTAGTCTTCCTCAGGAATGAGTTCCCTAAAAACAAAACAGATCTCATAGAGAGAACACACCTGGTGTCTGAGGAACCATGTGGTTCTATCATAACAAAAAAAAAAAATTACCCTAGAACAAATTATCTGAGACTCTGTAGATATGTTTTGTCCATAAATCACAATTAAAAACCATGACTGTTGTCCAAAATTTTGTGATAAAGTTTGGAAGATGAAGAGGAGAAACTGTTCTTCCCTTGTTATGATTCCTAGGATTCTACCGATTTTACACCTCACCTACTCATCTCACTGTGTGTGTGTGTGTGTGTGTGTGTGTGTGTGTGTGTGTGTGTGTGTGTGGTAGGTTGGGTTTTGTTGTCTGACATGATCTCATTATGCATCCCAGGATGGCCTTGAACTCGATTGTCTTGAAGCCACCTGGGTTCTGTGATTAGAGTTATGACTCATCACTTCCAGCTCCCGCTTTCTTTCCTTTAGCCTTTATTCTCCGCCTCTCACCTTTTGTTCTTCTCTTAGACTCACTGCCACATGCCACTGTCCCTCTGTCCTACACATAGACAAGCAGCCAGAAAAAAAGGAGACTTCCCTTTCCTCATTCCATTCCTTTCCCAGTGAAAACTCCTGGCAAAAGCTAGAGCTGTGTGAGTCTGACTGCCTTAGCTGTCACATTATGGCAAATCACTCAATACCCTAGGGCACCCTCCTTGGCACTCTTTTGGTATACATTCAAGACTGGTACATGTGCCTTCTCTACAGAACACTGTGAAGGAAGTCTTAAATCCTGTACAAAGGGACCTGGCAGTTTCTAGCCCTCCTAGTCCTTTCTATTTGATAATGTTCTTCTTAAGGCTAGCTTGTGTCCTGTTCTCATTAAATTCCTGAGCAGATCTCTGTCAAAATGAGTACTGTCATCATTTTTGCCTTTTGCTCCCAGAAATTTTGATCTTATAATATTGATGGAAATCACCTGCTCCCTTCACATTTGACCTTCTCCCTAAGAGATGAATTTTGCACCATTTCTTCCTCCTAATCTCCCTCAGTTCCCCATCACTTGCCCCCATCAATCTCCTGATGGTTTGTGTACACCCTGAATTATAACTTCTTTAACTCTCATGTCATTCTCCTCACTTTCTCCAAATCATTGTCATACTCAAATCCCTGCTCTAAACTTCTTGGCCTCTTCTCCTTTTGTACCTTCCTTGTCATTTTCTGAATCTCTTTCCCCTACTAAAATTATGACACATTTAGTACTTGTCATGGATGAGACAGGATAATCATTCTAGGAATGGGATCCAAGGACTTAAGTGTCTAATATGACCGTGACAATTTTTAAAGAACCAAGTTTCAAAGAAAATAAATTAATCAAGGTTGACATGAGCGTGCTGCCCCATCAGAATCTGTAAGGCCAATCTCCTAACTGCTAATTTCCATAGAGGCTCTCAGAGACAGAGACATAAAATTCTCCAGTGCTCTTTACTTCGCTCCAGCCATCAAAGTACAATTTTTTGATAATGTTAATGAGGATTACATTAAAATTGTGCAAAAGAAAGACATGACCTCATTTTTTTTCTCAGGCAATACTCACATGGGTTGTGAAGGTGTTCTTTCTCACCACATATCACCAGGCAAATCTCAGCTTATGCTTCTTGGAATTCAACATAAGCCCTCATTTCAGGTGTTTGGATGGGGGCTGCCTGCCTGAAACCTAAATTTTAAAATGGTGATTTTTAAATGACTCTTTGGGGATAAAGGAGTAAGGATGGTACTAACACAAACCTGAAAGGCTACCTAGGGGCAGTAACACATATTCAAGACTATAGAATAAGACTATAGGTACCCTCCGTTTCTCACCAACCTTTGCCAGGTACATATCTTCAACAGAATAAAGAATAAAGCATCAATCCTACAATCACTTTCAAAATCTATTCACATATACAATTCACTCATATTTTTGGTTGTGAGCCTAGCTTTTCATGACTGAGCCATTTATCCAGCCGATACAATTCATACTTTTTAAATTTTTATGTATTTATTTAACATAATTCTGTATTGGTTTTGAGGGAGAATTTCACATCATGCACCCTAATCCCACTCACCTCCCAATTCCCCCACATGCTCCCCCTCACCCCTGTAGTACTCCCCAAAAGGAACCTTTTTAAAAATCAAACAAAAACAAAACAAAGCAAGCAAACAAATAAGAACAAAACAACCCCCTACCCCCCCACAAAAAACCTCTACACTTCTCCATTTTTCCCACCTCTCCAACACCTCTTCATTTGTCCTTGTGGTATACAATTCACTCTTTAAAAATCTGTTTTCACAGTGTAAAGGTTAACAGATCTGCAATGCACATATATGATAATAAATTATCTGTGTGACTTTGGAGTCTTAGATTTAAATGCCTTCAAATTATACCAAGATCCAATGCCCAGTCAGAAAATCTTGCTAAGCCTGAAAAAAAAATCACCATCACTCTCTCAATCTAGCCCTGTCTTTTGTCCAGTCATGAGCTACCTGTACCCATCATATAAGATGAATCTGATGGCCATGTCTATGTTTGTTCCTTTTTTCTATTGTGTATCTTTACGTGACCTAGAAGATTGATGGACTCAAATGAATATCAGAGTAGTTTTTACAATAGATTACTGCTATGAGTATAAACTACTTATCCTACCTCAGATTACAGTGCTGCAGTAATTCAGAACAGAACAGAAATCAAGGTATTTGGAACTAATCTATGAAAATCAGCTTTCCTTAAAAAATTATTGGACTAAACAAAACGGCAAGGATGCCAGACACTGTGGCACATGCTTATAAACCCAGCACTTGGGAAGTGGAAACAGGAGGTTCAGGAGTTCAAGGTCATCCTTGGCCACATAACAAGGTCAAGGCTAGCCTTGCCTAAAATGAATGCCTGTCTCAAATGGGAGAAAGGAGGTGGGGGGAGAAGAAGAAGAGGAGGATGATAAGGAGGAGAAGGATAAGAAGAATTACTTTTCCATAAAATGTAAATATTTTAGATTATGCTAGAGCCTCTGAACAACACAATGAATGGTTATTTTTTTAATTTCTTAAAATAGGCCTCACCTCAACACTTCGTATGATTTCATGTTACTAAAGGTGAAGGAAATGACAGTGTACTTAAAACATTCTACATTTCAGATTTATAGCTAATTAAACTTGGTTTTCTTGCACCCTATCAACCACAAAAATAAAATCTGAGTGAACCAATTAAAGAGCTGTAACACAGTAACTTAATCAATTCACTAAGCATTGCTTTCCTGTATTCCACTGGAAGTATCAAATAAAAAGGAATCAGGAATCAAGTCAGTGTTAGAGCTTTTTTTTTTTTTTTTTTTTTGGTTCTTGTTTTTCGAGACAGGGGTTCTCTGTATTACTTTGGATGGAGTGGAGCCTATCCTGGAACTTTCTCTGTAGACCAAGCTGGCCTTGAACTCACAGAGATCTGCCTTCTTCTGCCTCCCAGGAGCTGGGATTAAAAGCATGTGCCACCAACACTCGGCTTAGAGCTATTTTTTAAAATAATTTTTTTTTTAATTAACCTAACTCTCAGACTATCATCACTGTGCCTAAATGCTTGACACCTTCTCTCTTTGTTTCCATCCCGAAAGCTGAACAGTGGCCCCAGTTGATTAGTATAACAATGGTAAGGTCCTGTCAAAAGCTTGGGTGACAAAAAACGATAAAATTCTTGATGGGTAGAACACTGGTCACTGAGGCCGAGATCTCAGCAACAAACAGACTAGGCTAGCCTTCCACTGACTGTGCTATCTTAAGTGAGTGGCGCTAAAGGTATAACATCTATATCCCTAGGTGATATAAAGATTGAATAAATCATATCTGTAAAACATGTAGCACAAAATCTGGCATATCATACATATGTAGTGAAAACTCTCATTTTTCTACTCAGAAATGAAAACTAATACAAAGAAAAGAGAGGAAAACTAGTGAAGAATTTGTTGGTTATCTTTCAGTTAACTAGAATGTTTCACTGCCTAGACTCTCATTCCTCAAAGGGTCCTATTAAGTCCATATGCATGGTATTGATTTTTTTCCAGAACAAAGACCATTTTTACACAGTAAGTATAATCTACCTCTGGCTGTATTTTACAGATGGCCAGTAAAATAAGATCCCTGCTCATACCAGTGCAGCTGTGTTGTGAAATACTATTTTAACTGGGCAAAGCTATATAAGCATTTGTATTTTAACTGGGCAAAGCTATATAAGCATTTGTTTATGCTGCAGACTATTACTTTAACTGTGTAAAGTTGTGTTACATTTGTTTGTGCTGCATTTGTTTAATTATGTAAAGATGTATTGCATTTGCATCACCTTGCCTGCCTAAAGCCCCTGAAGGATCCAATAAAAATATTAATAGCCAATATCTAGGCAGGAGAGGGATAGGCACTGCTGGCAGGCAGCCAGAATAAGAAAGAGTGAGAATCTAGGCTCCAGACAGAAAAAGGAGGAGAGAACGAGGGAGAGAGTCACACACCTGGGGGCAGAAACCAGGCAGCCATCAGACAGACATAGAGACAGTAAGAAAGTAAGACATACAGAAGAAAAGAAAGGTAAAAAGCCCAGAGGCAAAACTGTAGATGAAGAGAAACAAGTTAAATTAAGTTAAAAGAAATTGCTAGAGGAGCAGGAGAGAAGGTTCAGTGGTTAAGAGCACTGGCCTCTCTTCCAGGGGTCTTGAGTTCAATTCCTAGCAATCACATAGTGGTTCATAACCATCTATAATGATATCTGGTGCCTTCTTCTGGCCTGCAGGCACATATACATTCAGGCAGAACACCATATATACAATAAATAAATAAATCTTTTTTAAAAACTGATAGAAATGAGCCTAAGCTAGGCAAGCATCCATAACCAAGTCTCAGTGTCTTTCAATTGAGAGCTGATTGGTGGCCCACAAGAAAAAGCCTGGTACACAGCTGTCTTTATGTCTTTCTCTGTCAGAGCTGGAAGAACAGTAGAATAAGAAAACTAGGTCACTACAAAAAAATCTACAAATCCTCAAGTAGGTCAAGAATATGAAATGACATAAAATAAGAGTCATAAGCTGAGAATTCAAATTACTATGGTGTGTGTGTGTGTGTGTGTGTGTGTGTGTGTGTGTGTGTGTGTGTGTGTGTGTGTGTGTGTGTTTGGCTCCTGACCCCGAGAAGCCACAGCTTCAAAGATTAGGCACACTTTCAGTCTAGTTTATATCTCCTTTCATACATATGGCACAGAGTCCAAGCTCACAGACTACCATCCCAGTCCCATAAAGGGAGGTAAGAGAGGACAAGGACACCCAGATGGACCAGGATACTCCCCTAAGCTTCCAACATAGTCTCTCTCCCTCCATCCTTAGATGTCTAAAGACCATCTTCCCCACAGCAGACAAAGATCCTTTGTAAATCAAATCCCACCATCTGTCTGTTCAAGTCCATCCAAGGTCTATTCATCTCATTCAAAATAAAAGTCCTAGATTTTTCACATACAACAAAGCCCTAAGCAATTCATCCACCTTGACTACTACCACTATAGGCTCTCTAAACTCATCTATCCCTCTTTATTTCACTCACCTCCTACCACAGCAATCTCTGTGTTTTTCTAGAATACATCAAATACATGCCTGACTTGTGTTTTTTTTCCTTGAATGTGTGTGTGTGTGTGTGTGTGTGTGTGTGTGTGTGTGTGTGTGTGTGTGTGTGTCCTTTGCCAAGAATCTTCTCCCTCCAGATGTCTATCTCACCAGTAAGAGGTTTCAAGTCTTCTGTGTTATATACAGACATTTGGGACGAGAGAACATCAGTTGAGAAAATGCTCCCCACCAGGAAATGAACCACAGGCTTACCCTATGGACAAGCCTGTGTTTCATTTTCTTATTAGTCATTGCTGAGGTAGGTCCCGCTCCACAGTGGGTGGTACCATCCCTGGGCTGGCAGTCCTGGATACTAAAAGAAAACAGGCTAAGCAATTGATGAAGACTAAACCAGTAAACAGCATTCCTCCATGGCCTCTGTATCAGTTCCTGCCTCCACATTCCTGCCCTACCTTCTCTGAATGATGGATTATAAGCTGAAAAGGGAAACAAACCCTTTCTTCCCCATGTTACTCTTGGTCATGGTGTTTCGTCACAGCAATAGAAACCCTAACTAAAATGTCTTCTTTAATTACCTATTTCTCTGTGAAGCTTTCCTCAACAGTGCCAGTTCAAACTGCATCGTATTTACCATCCCTGGAATTCCACACTCCCCTTTCTTACTTTATTTTTCCCCAACTGTACTCAGCAACATTTAACTTAACGTATATTTAAATGTCTTACTTTTTGTCTGCCTGCCACATTAAAATGTCAGATTCCATTATGGTGGGGTATTTGTGGGTTTTGTTCATTGCTATAATCTAACAGCCTACAAAAGTATCATCCATGATAAGCTTGCAATATTTTTGGAATGAGTAGATTTACCTAAAGCAGTCATTCGTAACCATGAGTGTATATTAGCATTCCCCAGAGTGGTGGCTTTTAAAACCTATTTATACCAATTAATTTAGACTCTCTGAGGTTTGGAATATGTTGGGCCCAGAATTATGCTTCAAAGACTATCCAGCTGATTCTAATGTGCAGCCAGACTAATTTCTGTTGCAGAAATTTGAATAGCTAGCTCTTCCTGTGTTATAAAGAACAGCCGACTTCTGGAATAGTCCCTCTGCAAGGGAAACAACATGTACCCCTCTTAGCTTATTGCAGAGTTTATGTTAACTTAGCTTTGAATGATCAGCAGAGGGAAAAATCACAATTGCAACCAGTGAAATAGACTGAGGGAAGAGTTATAAGGAATATTAAGCATGCTATAATTAAGAAATAGGACAGGGAAGCCATGCTTATGGTACCTGAGCCTCCCCTGGGGTTACCTTGGGTTCCAGAAGTTAGCTTTCTAGTTTAGAAGTTAAATAAATGTATTTTGACAGCCTGCATCGGGGAGGATGGTGGATTTTCCTGACAAATTAACTCCTATCCACCGAACTCATAAGCAATAACTCTACATAATTATGGAACTACATAACTAACTCCCTGGTGTGATTAACTTGCTGATGCTGTCATCATGACAGAAGAGGGTGGCTCACAGAGATGGAACACTGGATACACAGAATTTTATTTAGAGGGAGGAAGGGGTCAACAGGCAACCTGAACAGAGGCACAACTCACTTCTCAGGCTGATGTGCTTGTTGTAAACATCTGCAAGCACTGTAGGAAGCCTCTGCTTTGCCCAGGTTCTCAGCACTGTTTTTAACAAGCATTTAACTATGGCAAAATGCCTGCTGGCTAGAGAACAGGAACGATGCATCAACTAGAGAAATTTTTGCTTGCATTTCCTATTTAAAATAGGAAGCAGAGTGGAACTTCCGAGTGAGATGAAAAGTGGACTTGAACAGGGAAGTGGTGAGTCGACTTACAAAGATCACTGCTGTGGGAAGGATAGGCTTTAAACAAGCAAGGATGAAAGGAGAGGTATGATGCTGCACATACTATCTCATTCGGTCCTCTTAATGATATGTAAGGAAAAAGTGTGGGCTCAGAGATATGAAATAGCTCGCTCATGATCACTGAGTCAGTAAGCAGTTAAAGCAGGACTGGAATTATCTGAGGCCCTTGCTTCAACCCAGCTGTCATCAGACTTTCTTGTACATCAGAGTTGTGTGATGAATTTGTTTGGGCTGCTAGAATCTCAGCCACCTTCTGCTCTAAAATCTTGACTTAGAGAGTGATACTGGGCCCAATAATTTGCAAGCTACGAGCCCCACCCCTCAGACTCTGTGGTGCTGAAGGTGCAAATGACCAAATGACGTTTGCAGGGATTCCCAGTTCTTTTTGTGTGACATCCATGGGCAAGGAAGCTGCCTCCTTCCTCTTCACAGAACACTCAGACTAGACTTAAAAGAAGCTTTGGCCTTGATTCTCTATACTCTTTGATCCTCTTCAGCTTGCTAAAGTTGCTTGATAAGTTCAAAAGCCCTTCACAGTGAGGTCAGAGCCTGAGAAACTACAGAGCCAGCCATCTCTCGGTGAGGCCGCCATAGCAGCTGGCTTGCAACTCAAAGGAGGAGCCTGAGTCCTCCCCAAACACAAGGTTCCCACATTAGGCAGAGGTGACTAGCAGTTCTGTCCCCCAGTACCTTCACAATGACAGTCTGTTATGCCCGAAGTAAGCAAACAGAGACAAACAGTGGACATGCCTACTTGCTTGTTACAAGATAGAGGTGTCGCCAATTTTAGTTTTGTCATCTCAGTTGTGATACATATACCATTCCATATAAAACATGAACTGGGCCTTTTGTCATCCTGGTAGGACTCCAGGACAAGGGAAATTGATACAGACAGGCTTAAATTCAGGTTTAGTATGCTGTGAGTAATACAAGGTAATACAGGAGTCTAGCATTTTCTTCCACAGTGACAGGCTAGGTTATTAGCTTGTAAGTAGGGTAAAATCAAATCCTATGCCCGACAGATGCTCCACCCTCTTCAGACTCTGTGATGATTGGTTTACACTTTTAGACCATGAATGGATACAGCAGGAAACACAGCAGACAAAAGCCTCTTTCTCTTATATTTTTTGGTTGGGAGCCTAGCCTTTAATGGCTGAGCCATCTCTCCAGCCTGCCTCTTTCTCATGGGGTACATGGTAAATGGGGTCAGGCAAGAAGGGCCCAGATAAACAAAACGATCCGAGGTTGTTATCAGCATTATGTAGGAAATCAGCAGGGGTAAATGTCCTCATCTGTAAAATGGTGCCACAATTCTTGCCAACCTTGGAGTTCTTGTGAATGCCCCTGTCATTGGCAGTCTCCAAGGAATATGGTCTTTTGTTATTATTCTTCCTCCTTTCTACAATGAAGACAAAGGGGGAAAGTGGCTCCCTTGTGTTCTTTGTAAGGGCTGAGGTGGGAAAGAGCAGCAAAAGAGGACAGAAGGTGCTCCCTGCAGCTCCTGTGAGGGTTAGGGTTCACAGCGGCATCCCTCCCTAAGCAGACCTCAGGCAGCAGGTCCTTGCCAACTTGATTTCAGAGAAATACCTTGGGATGGAGAGTTGGAAATATAACAAATGAAATAAGAATCCAACAAATGAGAACTAACTTGGAATTGCAACCAATATATGCATCTTTAGTGCACCCTCCTGCTGGAAAAAAAGCTTCTGCCACACCCCTGTAGAATGGTTCTGGCCCCCACTGATCCCAGCAACTCCTTTTTCCTCTGTCTGCTGCCCAATACCTGCCTTGCCACAGACAGCCAGGCAGAGCAGTTTTCCAGAACTGTGCACACCCTGCTCTTCTAATTGAGCTTGACAACGTGCAAACATCTAAAAGGTCACACTACCAATCGTTCCCCCAAATTTTACTTTCCCTTGCCTTTACCTCTCACACAGATTATAAAGGCCTAATGTGTATTATCAGTGCAGAGATGAAGGATAATCACAAACCTCTGCACTTCCCTTCCCACCTCTACCACCACTCCATAGCTGCTTCCTCCTGCTGCAGTGCTCCCCTACCAGCAGCGACAAAGCCCACCACTCCAAGCCCTCACCATCCCCTGTGTACACATACAGTGCTCCAACAAGCGCCACTCCAGCCTGAGTGCAGCACACAGTAGCAATCCTACCATGCAAAGGGCTGAGGTCCTATTTTCTTTTCTGAGCCATCATAGGAGAAACTATTTCAAGGACCCATTTTGTACTATGAATGCATCTCTCCCCTTCAATAACTCTCCCAGCCATCTCCCTAATAGCTCTATCTCCCTAGCAAACAAGTAGCTGGCCTCCAATTACTGTGACCCATTTACTGCCGCTGTGTGTGTATATTCAAGTGATGGCTAGCAATCAAGTGGCTAATTCACAATAATGATGGGACAGGATGCCTCATGCCTTTGTAACAGACTTTGCTTCCATGTACCATGTTTTAAAGGCCTTTCTGAGAATCTTGAAAGAGACCTTTATCACAAGGGCATATGTCCTTTGTTCTGTCATGTCTGGGACTTGGGTTGTCTGCCTTGGCATAATTTGTTTTTCAGAACTGTATACACCCTGTGCTTCTTCAGTCCTTGCCAAACTGTGGATATCTAAGAAGCCACACTACCAATCATCCCCCAAATTTTACTTTCCCTTGCCTTTATCCCTCACACAGAACATAGCCTTTCAAAATAGACCCATTTAATAGCATAAGGGTCTCAGAGGATGCCCACCTCCTGCCACAGGCTGCACCTGCTGCTTTAGTCCTTTTACTTTGGTGCTTGTGCTACATAATTGTGTCTACTGGGTACTGCTATCTGCTGTTACAGCAGAGGCACTGAGGCCCCTGAGATATCAAAACCAAACAATGAATTGTTATGTATTATTATCCCTTTGTGATACCCTGGTTTAGAGACACAGCCAAGCAGGTGTGCTCACGTCCTTACTAATCTGTTTTGTTTGGCTTTGTTTAGATTTGTTTTAGGGAGAGCCCTTTTCTTCCACCTTTATTTTCTCAAAAGACTCAAAAATTATACCAAATTATACTGTGCTACCTAGCTAGACTAGGAAGAATACATGTCTGCATTCAAAACTTTCCAAAACCTCTGCACTAGGAGTTCCTTCCTGGGTTCAGTTCACTGTGTCTGGCTTATGTAGCTCTCAAAGTGAAACACATTAGATCAAGCCTTAAATTTCTCTGTACTGTTCAGCACACCAATATACCCTATATATGCCTTTGTCCTTCTCCCTACAAGAGATAAGTTAAAAGAGAAGAGAAAAAGGAGGAGAGTGCAAAGGTGGAGACATCCAGGAGGCTTCATGTCTAGTTTCCACTAGTAGTAAAAATTCTTCAAAGACTATATACTTGTGTCAATATCAAAGAGCAAAGAATGTATGGTGGAAGCTTCTGGTTAGAAGCAAAATGGTTTTCCTTCTCATAAGAGAAGTTCAAGCTGATGCACAGAGATATCAATGGAAAGACTTGTGGGCTCTTTTAGGATTGACTCGCAGAGGACGTTTTATTGTCTTGGTCAGTTCAGACTGATATACCAGGAATACCACAGACTGAGGGACTTAAGTAACTTACAGTCTTTCTCTGAAGATTTAAGGGCTGGAAAGTCCAAGATCAAGGTTCCTGGTGGGGGTCCTTTTCCTGGGTTTCTGTGTTCTTGTGTGGTAGATGGAGAACTATATTTCTCTCTTCTAATAAGGCCAGACTGTCTTAGCTGTGCCATGAATGGCTAGGATAGGCCACTTGGTAACAATCCACTCATGAGAGCTTCACTTTCATGACCTTATCACCTCCCAAAGGCTGTTTTCAAATATCATACTGAAAATGATTACAGTATATGAATTTGAAGGGTGACATGTTTGTTCCATAGCCACATCCAAGGCCTATTACAATCCAGACACTAAAAAAAAAAAAAAACTGTTTTTAACAGTGTGCCAGCAAATCAACAGGGAGATGGGAGATGACTGTTGTCATGCTCAGATGAAGAGGTAATTACTAGTTTATTATTATAGGTTTCTTCTCATTAAAGCACTTGATTCAGAGTTTCAATTTATAGGACCAACATTAATTGTCATTTTAGTGAAAGTTTAATTTAAAAAATTATTTTAAATGATTGAGAAAAAGGGTGGTGTTTGAGAGGGAAGAAGCTGAAAGATCATGAAGTCATAGTTTAAAATCTGAGCGTTAAAGACAGACAAATGGACAAACAGATATACCTGACCTCCCTCCCTCTTTCTTCCTTTCCATTTATTTATCTGTACTAGGGATGGAACCCAGGGCCTTCCACATCATAAACCACTAGGCTATCACACACACACACACACACACACACACACACACACACACACACACACACACACACACACACACCAGTGTAAGCCATCACTCTTAAAAGCCCGGAAAGATGCACCTCAAAACTGTAGTTTCCTGCCCAAGAAAAAGAGACTAAGCACCTCAGTGGGAGCCGACCTAGGGTTGACTTCAGACCACAGGCCTGACTTAATAGGTACATAGGAAACCACTTCATAACTTGTTGCCCAAATGCCATCAGCCCTAACCATGGGCAGTTAACCCTGTATCAGGGAGTCCTGATCTGGCAATGCTGGTGAATGCTCATGCTTTGCCTATTTCATGAATGCTTTGTCAAGCCAATTTTCAGTGTCTCTAAATCACTGAACTACACAAGTATGTGAGAAAAGAACACAGGGGAAGAAAATCCCCCTGTCCCACCTCCATCATTTAACTATCCCAGAAAACCACACTAAATACAAGAACCGAGGGAAAGAACTCTTAGGCCACTAGGGGTAGTCTATGTTCTTCCCAGAGTCTTCAGTCCCAAGTGGGCCAAATTGCCCTTTTGTGCCATGAACAACTAGAGTAGGTCACTTAGCAATAAGCCCTCCCTGTCAACTCCAAAAAACAAGCAGGGGACGGGTAATTCCATTTCCGACAGAAACAGCAAGACATCTGTGGGGATGCAAACAGTCCTTCCCTTCCGTTTGGCCCATTGCTCATGCTGTTTACGGCTCTATTTGTCTTTCATTAGTGTCTGCACAGTCTCTCTTATTTACATAGCCTAGCAAGGGCCCTGGTGGTCCCCTGAGATTCCTGTATTTGGATTCTTTGTTTCCTCATGAATAGGCATGGGACCCCTAAGCTAGCCTCCTTTTTGCTCTTTGTCCTATTGAATATTGCCCTTCTAGTGGCTTCTTTTGAATCCTGCAGCTTCTGTTTATTGGAATAAGTTGACTTGAAGCTGAAAGTTTCCAGGGCCTTGACGGATTTGGGTTGGCTGTTGGAAAAAGAAGCTTAGAAGAGAATAAAGCAGTAGGGGTTCTCAAGGCATTCAAAAGAAAAAAAAGAGAAGTGGATGGGGGGCCAAGGCTGCTGAAAAACAGCTGCTCTATCCAACCCCATCTTTCTATATACCATCAGTAGGAGCTCATTTAAGAGAACTCTCTACTCCCACCTCATCACACACACACACACACACACACACACACACACACACACACACACACACACACACACACACACACTGCTCATTAGGGCTCTGCAGGTCTTGTACAGCTTCCAGCAGTGCTTCAGAAGATGGACTGACACTAGCTGCTAAAGGTTTCTTAGGAGCAGAAGGTCTTTTAGGCATTTTGCCTTATTAACGAGCCTAGCAACATGGTGCCTCAAGTGATAATGACCTGGGACTGGGGTTGCCAGATAAACTACAGAAATCAGTATTTGGAACAGACACATTAAAAAAGAAAAGGAAAGAAAAAAAATAGACTTTGGAACATACACATTAAGAAGAAAAAAAACTGTTGATTTGAAATTCAAATTCAACCAGCCAACCTATAGGTTTAGTTGCTAAATCTGGCCAATTAGCAAATATAGCAGAAACCTTCCCAGAGACCACATAACAGCAATGTGACTCTCAAGTGCTTTTGATAATGACATGAGAAATAAGGTTTCTGCAAGCTAGCATGTAATTTTTCACATTGTCCAATGATGGGCAGACTCTCTAGTCCTAACCCCATGGTTCCAAACCCACAACCATGTTCTGATCTCTGCTAATTTGTGCATGTAACCAGCAACCCCCTATCTCTCTGTCTCTCTGGCTGCAAGTCTCATTTTCCCTTGGTTACCTGTCCTTTTTTTCACACAAAAGACTTCCTAAATGAAGTCTACTATCTGGAAGTCTTAAAGAAATATGCAAAAAAAAAAAAATCTCTATGTCTGAAGATGTTCCATGATCATTTCTCATGGAATCAGCAGAGCTGAGAAGGAAGATGGATGGGGACTATTGTCCATCCTCTCCCTTGTGACATCTTAGCCCTTCCCTTTGAGCCTAGCAGTTCCCATTTCAGCTTGATCTCTCTGCTCATGCAAGCTAGCAATTTGTTCATAGAGACAGTCTGAGAGATCCATTAAAATAAGTGAAATTTAAGAGTTCTTGAATAGTCAGAAAAGCAGCATCTTGCAGAAAGTAAGACATATGTCCATGTCACAAACAGAGACACACAGGGAAAAAGCTTGAAGAATTTTGGGCTGGTTTATGTTTACTAGCCTCCAGGCAGTAATACACAAACTAGACTGCAAAAGATGGTAGCTGCCACTGCAGCTTGAAGAATGTATGGGATGCCCTCAATTTGAAAGCTGTTCTTCCCAATTATATTGTGGCTCACACAGCACAACAGTACAGCTAGGTAGTGAACATATGCTTTTCACTATCACTGCCTGCAAAAAGAATTATAGGCATCAGGAATTTGGCTTTTTAATTATCAGCTACCTATACTTTGAGTATCAACAGAAAAATCCTAACTGGCCAATCTTGGTAGCCTCTACCTGTAATCCTGTTATTTGGGGAGCTGAGACAGGAAGGCCATTGTAAATTTAAGGCCAACTTGAACTACATAGTCAATTCCAGGACAGCCTGGGCTACAGAATGAGACGTTAACTTAAAAGAAAGTGAAGGAAGGAAGAAGGAAAGAAGAAATGGAGAAGATAGAAGAAAATGAATGAGAGAGAGGAAGGAACAAGCAAAAGAAAAAATGAAAAATCTAGGTGCAGAAATATAATTATTGCATGTTTTCTGACATGCAGAATGTATATTTAAATTTACATTTATATGTGAGGGCATATATGTATAGGTAGAAGAGGGGATATGAGGAGGGGATGGATCTGAAGGGAGAAGAAAAAGAATAATGGGACAAAAGTCATGAAAACAGAAGGAAAGACTATTCAGGAGGAGGAAGGGGGAATGAAGGAGGGGGCAAATAAGAACATTTATATATATTCATCTTTCCATATTCTAACCAAAAAAATATTATATAAAGAAAAGTCCTATCTGATCATGGCTCTCCCAAAGAGGTCTAAGCCTAAAGTCTCTCATCATCAACAGGCATTCAACACATTTCTACCATGTCGGCATAGCTGATACAGCAGTGGGGGGAAGTGCTTGCAATCCCTATATTATGAGGATGAACATCTAATGGAAGACACACCCAACCAGCAACTTCAGTAGTGAAGTAGCCATGGAAGGACTGTTGAAGCACAAAGGAAAGACAACTCACATGGTGCTCGGAGCCTCCGAAAGGAACATCATGAGAATTGATGTCTGTACTAAAGCCTAAAGGATAAAAGTTTGTTGGAAGGGATGCTCACAGAAGGAACATGTCCCAGTAACCAGAAAGACATTTGAAAAGCAGTAGAAAGCGATACAGGGCATCCCAAGGTACTGTATACTGTGCTGAAAGGAAATATGCTTTACTTCCTGTAAGCCTCATAGCATCCCTCATATAAAGTACAGGGAAGACTATTTTACCCTAATCATACCTCTATTAAGTGGTGAAGCCAGGAATTAGAAGCCCAGGCATTCAGCTCCAAAGCCCACATACTCCACTCTGTAATACCTAAATCCATAACTCAAATGAATATAACAAACTGTAGATCTCTGGCCTTAGAATCTTTGTCCAATTCTGGTCTCTTAATAATTAGTAGTACCCAATCATAAATCTCCCTGTTGCCTGGACCCCTGGTCATGTTAGACTTCCAGAACAAAAGCTGAACACAATTACCCTTAAAACTAGACATTTCTTAAAAACTAGAGAATGTCTTGACCCAGACTTCCAGTCACTGTCCTCCTCTCCTCAGACTCCTAGGTACTTCACAATGCTTACTTCTCTGAATGTCTACTCCCTTTTTCTGCATTTTTTTATTCTGTTTTCAGGGACACCCTCAGATTATTCTAGTGTCTTCATGTCTCTGGCTGTTACGTAGGGACAAACCATCCTCAGACTAGCTTAATACATTGTCTACCAAAGTTCAAACTGGAAGCAGGGGCCCTGAGGGGGCCAGATTTGTAGAGACAGGAAGGCAAACAGTATTACAGGTTTGATAACCTGAGTAAGAACATGACTAGGGATGAGAGTCTAGAAGCCCTGGTCTTATTCTATGGTAGAGCATGTTATCCAGACTGAAATTCCTTTAAAAGGAATTTGCAAAGAGAACAACTCTCTATGGAATGCAGAGAGGCTAGGAAAAGAGACATATTCAGGTGCGTGCTATACACCTGAATACCCCTTCCCAGATATTCACTTTGCTTAGAGCGAACATCCACATCTGACATGAGAGGGAAGGGGGCCTTCTAATTAAAGAAATAGAACCCACAGTGGAGTTACTCCAAGCACAGAGCTCTCAACCAAGCAAAGAAGATATCTTGGTTTGGGTCCAGCTTGTGTGTGTGTGTGATTTCAGAGTAATTTCAGCACATGGCCCAGAGAGAAATTCATTACTACTACTATTCATTATGCACTACCCTACAAAAACACTGAAATGTCTGTAGTCCCTATGATATAGGGACAAAATGAAGAGTTCATATTTAAGATAACTCCTTTGCCTTTCCCCTGCTTTAGGGGTGAGGAACAGGTGGTGAGCAGATGGAGGAGGCAACTAGCAGGATTTTCTTATGTTTTAATATATGCATGATCATCTGAGATCTGTAGAAAATACACACTCTGTTTCAGTAAGTTTGGGGTGAGGTACAGAGTTTGAATTGCTAACAAGCTTCCAAGTATTACAAACAGGGGGCATACCTCAGAGAGCAAAGCTATTCCCATCCTTGTGCATTCTACTGTCTTGACCTGCCTCTGCACCACCTAGGAAGGATGAAAGTAAATATGAAAGAATCTCAGTGGAGTTTTATTGGGCAAATCTGGTAGCCTAACTAGAATGAATGAACAGAGAGAAATAGTGAGGGATGAGGCAAGAATGTGGTGGCAGGTCATTAACTACAGAAAAGTAAATGTAAGTAAACAGTTTGAGAGACACATATAACCATCCCGAGGCTTCCTACAGCTGTTTATTGTCCAGCAGACACATTAAACGCCTTATGGACATTTCCCCATCAAAGAACAATTGCTTTGGAATGACATAGGACTTAGGTATTTCATAGATATGAATGTGTATTCATAGATCAGTCTACTTACTGCATAATTTATCATGCTGCTTTACAGAAGCATAGACATTTAATGTCATCTCTTCATTTTGGAAGTTAGGAAACTAAACTAACCAGAGACATGATTCAACTTTCTCAGTCATGTGACTACTTAGCAGAACCAGATTTTTTTAAAATTCAATATACCCAGTATATTCTACTACAAGAATTTCGTCAAACATATCTGAACAGGGAAAATAATTTGTTTGGCCACAAGTGAACCCCAAATCTTGCCTTGGTGTCATTGGTGGGAATTTCTTGAATGGAAATTAACATAGTTTAGGATGAGCAAAGAAATTTTACAAACTCTTGGTTATTCAGATATATTTTGAGGTTCTACCCATTTGTTTATTCAGCAAGTATTTCTAGAGCTTCATGCTACTTAAAAAGAGTAAATACACAGTCTCAATTATGTAAGAACATAGATTCCAGGAAGAAAAGAGTGTTACATAAATAAACACATGAGTGTAGGGTCTTTGGCAAGATGGTTCAGTGGGCCGTGGGCCATGTGACCTGTTGACTTAACTTCACTTCAGTCCTCAGACCCACATGGTGGAGTACCACAAGTGGCCCTCTGACCTCTACTCATGCACTGTGATATGTGTATACTCACTCACATGGAAGCAAAATAAATAGATTAAAATATTTTCCAAATCACATAATCTTAATAAATTCTGTGTGCATCCAACCTGAGAAGCAGTTGAGTTATGGGGCACTTTCCTAGCATGCTTGAGGCCCTATATTCAATTCTCTAGTATTTCCTTCCAATCCCCTTTCTACTCCCCCCCCAAAATAACCCTGTATATAAGGGGGCTACATAAGATGATGAGAAGCTTCAGAAAAGATGCCATCATTTCAGAAAGGAAAATAAGCCAAGCTAAGTACTAAAAATGGAACAGACATGTAAGTGTTGTGTGGTCAAAGTTATCTAGGAATTGGAAGAGAGGGATTTGTGTGAGATACAAAGGCAACAGAAGGATCTTTGGTGAATCAAGTTTAGAGCTAAGCCTTAGAGCATTTATGAAAATCATAACCAAACTCAGTATAATGGTTCAGGCCTGTGATCATACCACATGGAAAACTAGGGCAAGAGGATCATGGATCCATTCTAGGGTGTATGATATTATCTCAAAAAATGGAGGAAGAAGTAAGAGAAGAATGAGAAGGAAGAGGAAGAGGAGGAAGAGAAGGAGGAGGAGGAGGAGGAGGAGGAGGAGGAGGAGGAGGAGGAGGAGGAGGAGGAGGAGGAGGAGGAGGAGGAGGAGGAGGAGGAGGAGAAGAAAGAATCAGGAATGATGCTTCAGACAGGCAACAGCATGTGCATGTATGCAGACACAAGAAAGTCCATGGGAAATTTGGGAACAACACTTTGAGTGTCATTTTTAACCCTTCTTTTAAAATTATCTTCACCTTTTGCTTCTCCAAAACAGTTTACTCCCACCTTTCTCTGGCCAGTATATTACATTTGAATTGTTTTTCATCACTCTCCAACATCACACTCACTTTCATTTTACCTCTGGTAGTCTACTGGGCTACTGGGTAAAATTGTGCATACTAATCACTGCACACAGCGGTCCAGTGAGGATGGTGAATGATAGCTGAATCTACTCTTCTTGATATTCCCCAAGCCTTGTTTCCTTTCCTAATTAGTTGCAAGTATGCTCACCAACCCATGGGTTCAGAAGAAAAAGGAGCACCTCTTTAAATTTTTCTATTCATTTTTGGGAATTTTATATATGTATATGGTGAAGTACGATCAAATCTATACCTCCATTTCTACCTCCAACTCTTTCTAAACCCCACCAATAATCCTCCCTCCAAATTTTGTCTCTTTTTTTCTAACCCACTAAGTTCAGTTAGTGATGCCCATGTACACTTGGGTGTGGGGTCACCCATTGGAACATGGGAAATCTAGTAGTAGCCACATCCTCAAAAAAGCATATTTCCCCCTCCCACGACAGCTATCCTCTGTCAATAGCTCTTCAATAAGGAAGGGATAGGGCTTGGAAATTATCTATCCCATCTCTGCCAGAATTTGACTGGCTTAGTCATGCACAGGTCTTGTGGAGGTAACCACCACTACAGTGAGTTCATAAGTGTTATACCCTTGCGTCATACACAGAAGAAAGAATTTTACACTCTTATAATTCTTCTACTTCTTCTTCTGCAATAACCTCTCAGCCTTGAGTGTAGATGTTAATATAGATGTCCCATTTAGGGATGAGTACTCAGTTTCTTATTTTCAGTACTTTAATGAGTTATGCATCTCTCCATTGACTGCCATTGTAAAAAGATGTTTCTCTAACCACAGTTGAGAAAGCAACCCAGGTCTATTGGGATAAACAAAAATATTTAGAAGGTAGTTTGACAACATAACCATCTAGCAAAATAAACACACTGGGTGCTATTCTAAGGTCTGTTACCTCTCTAGTCACAGATTTTAGCCAGCATTACTGTACCAGGCATAAAATTCCCTCCTGTGGAGTAGAACTCAAGTCCAATCAAAAAGCAGTTAGTTGCTCCCAAACTTTCATACCACTACTGCACCAGTGGGCACATCTTGTCTGGCAGGTCGGTATTGCAAGATCCAAAGTTCACATTGATATATTTTCTCTGCCAACAATGTGCATAGCACCTTCTGGCACTATGTAAGCTAGCATGGAGGAAGTTTCCTAGTCTGTTTAAGAAAGGCTTCAAAAAGAGAACTTACAAGAGTTTACACAAATGTGCCTTAGCAATGGGTGAGACATTAGATCAGCAAAAGATCAAATTACAAAGCATATGAGATTATGCTCTCTCTGATTTCCTCCACTTCCAACTCCTCATAGCTAAAGCCACCAATACAACCCCTCTCATAAGCTCAGTTCCACCACAGTTAACTGAAGTAGAAAAAGTAACAAGATTTACACTCACACATTATTGGCCTTGGAATTGTCATGCTCCAGGATCTCAGCAACAGATGACCAGAGATGCGATAGGCTGAATGATGCTCTCCCTTCCTTTCTAATTGTAAAGTGCATGACTGAGTACCACCAACTCCATAGTTAGTTGGTCATCTGACACAAGAAAACTACATTTCTACATGACTCATGATAAAGCTTATTATTCATTTCTTGTTTGCCCTGGTATGCAAATAAGACTTAGAACTCAAATGGCACTCATTTATCATGCCCAATCTACCATAGCTAGTCATGCTATACCAACTTCTGTCTCCTTTGTCCTTCTTACTTGTCCCACATCACTCAGAGCCATTCTTTCCCACAACCTATCAATCAGGGCTTTCAAACACCCAGAATTTCCATTTGTTTAGAGTTAAGGGGCTAAGGCATTATAATATAAAGATCCAACAGTACAATAAGGCAAGGAACAATTAAATTTCTCCCCACAAGACTCCATGATATACAAATGACCTACTCCATGAATGGAGTAATTAGTGAGTTTGAATTCATTCCATGCCGTTTCCGTTCTCTCTTGTAGCACAAAAGGCTCACCTGCCTAGTTAAAACTACACTATTGATGTATGCTTGTGTTTAAATAGCAAAAGGAGAAATGAGCCGTTCATAAAGGAACACGCATGTAAAGTTTAAAGGACTGTACCTAGAAGAAGCATAAGCACAACATTCTTGCTCATATTCCATTCATTACCAGGACATACCAGACTACAAAAGAGACTGGAAAATGCAAATCACAGCTAAACAAATTTGTCCCGGCTGTGACTCTGCTACAGAAGATACCATACCTTCTTCCTTATAGGTAAAGGGCATATGTTTTGTCACAGTTTCCTACTCAGAGTAGAAATCCAATGATCAAGTTCAATCAAATCCATCTACCTTAAATTGAATCAAACCTTGGTATATTAATAAATGTATTTAATGTTTAGTGTATATGTTTCCTTTAAGCAATGTCTGTCAAAAGTGAAGTGCATTAATTCTGGATGACGGAGGGCCACTGGTCATACAAGAAATTTAGTAAGTTGGATGAAAAGCATAACATGATCATTTATTCATATATTATCCATGTATTTTAAATGATTGTTAAAAAGATAGGTAGTATAGCTTAGCGGTAGAGCACTTGCCTCACATTCATGAGGCCTTGGGATCAATCCCCAATACCACCAAAAGTAAAAAGAAAAGAAAGCAATGTAAAGCAAATTATGCTTTTTCACAGCAATTGCTTTATATGCTTAACATCTTTAAAGATTTTATTAGGATACAGTAGGTACAACTCACCTCAGGTAACAGTTTTTGCCATTTGTGTGTTCATGTTTATTTGCATGGACATTATAACTATTACACTATTTGGATTGTATACTATTATTTTCCCCTACTTAGTCAATCACTCAAAAATGGCTCATTGAATTTAAAATAATAACAAAGAAAACTAAAATGCTACAATTCAGCAAACACTATTGGCATAAATAATGACCATGTCTCCAAGGAAAATACAGAAAGTGAATCAGTATATGCTGAGACAAATAAGTGCGTGCGTGTGTGTGTGTGTGTGTGTGTGTGTGTGTGTGTGTGTGTGTGTGTGTGAAAATACCATGCATTCAGTGAAAATGCAAATAAGAAATGTATCAAATGTTTTTATTTGTCTTGTCACCCACGTGCTTTAGTTTCTAGCATGTCATTTGTAATAAATTACATCAAATTGTAGCATGAGGTTATCAAGATTTTCACATAATAACCAAAAGTACAATTACCCCTGTAGTAAACCAACTGCTTTTTTGAGAGCATACATGAAATAATTTTTGGCTATATAAAACTGATGACTGTTGTGACTTGGGCAGAAAGGATACTAAAGCTAGAAGGGCATCATTCAAAGTTATTAGACCTCTTGGCAAAACAAGTACAAGTCATTTTATTTCCAAGAATCTTGTAAAACCAAGCACAACATTAATGACAAAATGACTTAGAGAATACAGAATAAGCTACTGGCAAAATATCTATGACACATGATATAGAAAGGCAATTACTATCACATGTGGATGCTGCCATCAGATATATTTTCTATAGATAGACAGAACCACTGATGTATTGATTCTTGGTACAAAATGGTGCACGCACACACACACACACACACACACACACACACTATATATATATATAATGATAAATATACATATTTATTTATCATTAATTTCCATGCTATAAGAGTAAAAGTTGTAAGGCAGATGGCCAATAATGGGGTAAAAGTTCTTGCTATGCAAGCACAAGGGCCTGAGTTCACACCCATGACACCTGCATAAAAGCCACAAATGGCCATGCAAGCTTGTGGCCCCAATGTTGAGGAACTGGGGATCAGTCATGGGAACACTGAAGCCTACTGACTAGCCTAGCCAAAGTATCCTGATTTCAAGGTTCAATGAGAGATCCTGTCTCAAGGGAACAATGCAGAGAATGACAAACTACATAAAGAAAACAATTTTATAATTTAAGCTTTCATTATATTTTTATTTCTGTGTGTATATGCATGAGCACTGTACACACACACACACATGCACACACACACACACACACACACACACACACACACACACACACACACACCACACCAGTGCCACAGCACATTTATAGAGGTCAGAGAACAATTGTGGAAGTAGGAAGTTGGTTCTGTTCTTCTACCATATTGGTTACAAGGACTTGAACTCAGGTTGTCAGGTTTGGCAGCAAGCACCTTTACCAACTGAACCATCTCACCAGCCTTGCCTGTTTTTTTATTTTTGTTTTTTAAGATTTTTTTTTATTATTTTTTAAAGAGGAAAGCTTTGGATTGATTATAGGTTTTTATACTGGTATAAAGAATACTGCAATAAAACAATCATGTTCCATTTCCCCAGTTTCTCCAAAGATAGCTATTGTGATTTGAACACCAAATGTCCCTTTGGTTCATTTTTCAACATTTGGTTCCCAGCTGATGTCAGGTGTTACGGCAGATTTTTCCTCCCCGCCAGCCTCCCGGTCCTGCCGCCACAGTCCCACCGCCACGTGAGCCCCAAATAACACTCAGAGACTCTGTATTTGATACAATCCTGTTGGCCAATTACCATTATTGTTTATGGGCTAGCTCTGTCTTAATTATTAACCCATTTCTACTTATCTAATTATTTCCACATGGTCGTCTTATCAGGGAGCCGCGGCAGGCGTCTTCCTTCCTCCATGCTGTACATCTTGACTCCTCCTTCTACTTCCTCTTTCCTCCTCCTAGTCTCCTAGCCCCGCCTATCTAGTTTTCTATTGGCCACAGTGCTTTATTAACCAGTATGAGAAACATATATACAGAATAACACCTCCCATCAGTCAGGCCTTAAGACTTGTTCTGTCCTCTTTCTGTTTCCTGTCTACAAACTCAATGAGACCAGCTGCCTCATGGTCTCTGACCTCCCTGCCACTATGCACTGCATCTTCTCAAAGTGTAAACCAAAATAAACCCTTTCTCCTTAAGTTGCTTCTTTTCAGGTATTTGATCACAGCAATGACAAAAAAATAACTAGTATAATAGTGCATTATAGTACCATAGTAGTTGAAGGTCAACCAAGTAGTAGTTGTGATCATAGTACCATCGCAGTTTCTCTCAACCAAGATGCCAAACAGTTCCTTCACCACAAGGATCACAATGTTGGCCTTTTATAGCCACACTAAGCACCTTCATTTTCAAACACTCTTTCATTGTTGAAAACTACCAATCTCTTCTCCGTTTCTTTAGTCACTTCAGGGACATTATACTTTTAGAATCACACAGTATGTAGCCTTTGAAAACTGCCATTTTCATTTAGTATAATTCTTTTAGTTCTACCCAACTATCTCTATTAATAATGTGTTCCATTTTCCTAGTATGAAATGTTCCATGCTATGCATGTACTACAGTTTTTTAATCATCTACTTATTGAAAGATATCTAGTTGTTTGCAGTTTGGTGCTATCCTGGATCAAGCTGCTACACACATTTGTGAACAGTTTTTTTTTAAAAAAAAAAAAACATAAGTTTTTATTTCTCTAAAATAAACACTCACACGTGCGAATGCTGAGTTGTGTAGTGGTTGTGTGTTTCTTTCTACACTGTCAATACCTTTTCCTGAATGACCATAAAATTCTCCCCACCAGCAGGAATATAAGAAGAGCCCAGTTCCTCTTCCTAATGTTGTTAATATAGGCCCCAAATGTTTTGTTTAGGTTTCTGTCAGTTGTCATGAATATTGTGTGAGGAGCACTGAAATCTTGAGGAATGTTAACCTTGAAATATGTTTCTCTGAAGATGTTACAAAGAAGTCCTTAGCCACTTAATGAATAATTCACTTAGATTGATCATCAAAATTCCTTTTTCTCACAATTCAGTGTTTAAGAAAACCACAAAAACATGGTAGATATAACAAAATTGTGATCCCTGAGAGTAGGCCTAAAATAAAAGGGAAACAAGAGAATGTAATGAGGCTGTGAGTACCATCAAAGTAGGTTATGTACCTGGATTCTAAATGTCCCAATAAGCCCCCTTTGTATAATTAATATATCGTGATTTTTTAATGAAATCTGTAAGGGGGCATTTCAGGTTGAGATAGAGACCTAATACAATGAGAACTCCCAGGAATCTACAAGGGTGACTCATAGCAATACAGGATCTGGAACCTGACCTGGCCATCTCCTGTGACTGGGCAAGACTTCCAGTGTAGAGACTGGAACCCCAACACAGCCATTTAACCTTTGACCTACAATTTACCCTGCCTACAAGATAAGCTGTAGTAAGGTGGCACAGAAATTGTAGGAGAGGCCAACCAATGACTGCTCCAGCCTGAGACCCATGCCATGAGAGGGAGCCCACTCTGTCACAACCTGAAACATTAGGACCCCAGAGGCTAGATAGCCCAGAGACATAAGATAGAACCAAGCAAAACTATCAAAAAACAAAAAACAAAAACAAAAACAAAAGTCAACGTAATGACACCTATAGCCATAGATTGGTATCTAGCTCAACTATTACCAGAGAGCTTTCACTCAGAAACAGATAGAAACAAACAGATGTGAAAACCCAGTCAAACATTAGGCAGAGCTCAGAGAATCCTGCTGAGGGTGGGGGAAGGATTGTAGGAGCCAGAGGGGTTCCTAACAGTGGAAGCAGGGGCTGTCTCTGACTCTGCTGCCTGCTTTAGACACCCTTGCCTCCAACCAGATTACCTCATCCAGTCTTAATAGAAGAAAAGGTGCCTAGACTTACTGCAACTTGATATACCATGGCCGGCTGACATTCATGAAAGGCCTGTCCTTTTCTGAATAGAAACATAGGAGGGGTGAATGGAGAGGGGGCAGAGGGGAGGTGGCATGGTGATATTGGGAGGAGAGGAGAGAGGGGAAACTGTAGTCAGGATATAAAAATAAAAAACACAAACTCTATGCATCTTTTTAGTATGTGGAACAAAAGTAAAGCAGAAAACAATAATCCAATGTTCCATACTGAGCACACCAGTGGAGATAAACTGCTTTCTCACAAGTTTTTGACAGAAGGAATGGAGAAGAATGCTTTATAAGACAATGACACTAAAAATCACTTCTCAGACCAATTTAAAAAAAATTTAGTTATCTGGCAATGGTAGTATGTCTCTGATCCCAGCAACAGAGAGACAGCACAAGTGGATCTCTGAGGTTGAGGCCAGACTGCTCTACAGAGCACATTCCAGGACAGCCAGGACTATGCAGAGAAACCTTGCTTCAAAAAACTTTTTATCGGGGCACACACTTTTAATCTTAGCACTAGAGAGGCAGAGGGAGGCAGACCTCTGTGAGTTCAAGGTCAGCCTGGTCTACAAAGTGAGTTCCAGAGAAACCCTATTTTGAAAACCAAAAATATTTAGATTTATTCATTTTATGTATATGAATGTTTTGTGTGAGTGTATGTATGTGCATACATACATATGTCTGGTGTCCAAAGAGGCCAGAAGAGGAGATGTTATCCTCTGGAATGGGAGTTACAGATGGTTATAAGCCATTATTTAGGTGCTGGAAACTGAATCTGGGTGTTCTGCAAGACCAGAAAGTGATCTTAACCACTGGGCCACCTCTCTAATCCCTTACTTCTCAGATTTTAAATGACTTTTTCATGGAGTATTTTATAGGCATATATTGAGAATCTTTTGTTTGTTTCTTTCTTCAAGACAGGGTCTTACTATGTGGCCCTGGATGTCCTAGAACTCACTAACTTTGTAGACCAGGCCTCTATCAAACTCACAGATGCACCTGCTTCTGCCTCCCAAGTACATATACTACTGCATCCTACATAGTTAGAAACTTATACAGACTATAAGTATTATTTTAGAAGTAAAATATCACTACATTTAATGTCAAAGATAAAATAATCAGTAATTACAAGAAAACCAAACTACAATGCAAACAGCGTCCTCACAAAGAATTAGATTCTGGGCTTGAGAAATGGCTCAGAAGTTAAGAGCACTGGCTGCTCTTCTAGATGGTCCTGAGTTCAATTTCCAGCACCCACATGGTGGCTCACAAACATCTGTTATGAGATCTGGTACCCTTTGGTGGCAGGCAGGAATACATGTAGGTAAAACACTGTACTCATAATAAACATGTAAATGTTTTTTTAAGAATTGGATTCTGCCTAAAGATGTACAGATGGTGTGTGTGTGTGTGTGTGTGTGTGTGTGTGTGTGTGTGTGTGTGTGTGTGTGTGTACGCACACGCGCGCTTGTTCATGTTGTGGTGGGATGTATGTGTTTGGTTCATTTTCTTCCTCTTCCCAACTACAACTTTTTTTTATCATGTCTTTTTTCAGGGTTACTTACAGGATCATGGGTGAAAGGTTATTTATAGGAGCATAGGCAACTTACCAGTAACTACACCACTGAAGAAAATGTCTCCCTCCTCCCAGCAACCATGCACAATGCCTATAGATCCTCGGGGAGGGGTGGGGCTTGAAAGCCCTACCACTTTAAGATCCTACCACTTCAGCACTACCACAGGAAACATTAAGGACCTGTCTAAACCAGGACACACCTCAAATTCACTAACGTGAAAGGTGGTGGTGGTTCAGTGGCAAAATTCCTAAACACACTAGCTGTATATACATTCTTGTCTCATCCTCTGCTTTGGGAGAACCCAACTAAAACATACACATTTATGCATGAAATAGTTGATAAAAAAAAAAAAGGCAGCCCTAAATTTGATGAAAAGCAGGCATGGCTGTACCAGAAGGTTTGAAAGGAAGGGGAGAAATGTAATTATATTCTCCAATGTTTAAAACTTAAATAACAATTATCAAAGTTTGCCTCACTTATTTGACCTATCTTGGAATATTTAAAAGCATTTGAAACATTTACTTTTTTACTCTTTTGACTTAGTAGACATAAAATGTAAAGAAACCACCTTCTTATGGAAACTTCAGTGATCACACTGTGTATCACCACAGCAGACCTTCACATCTTGGTGAAATGTGATCCCTGACTATCATTCCTTTCATGGAAATAAACACACAAACCACAAATAAGTACATGTTTTCATATCGTAATGTTATGACAATGAAAATGTGATGGGGTTTCTTTTCAGATTACTTTAACGACTGTCTACTATGAATAAGGTGCTCGTTATATGGGTTTTGCAAATCAGATATGAGAGACACCATCTAAAGATGCCACAGGGAGCTGGGCAGTGGTAGTGCTACTTTGAATCCCAGCACTCCTGGTTTACAGAGCGAGTTGCAGGACAGCCAGAGCTACATAGAGAAATCCTGCCTCAGGAAAAAAAATAATCCACAGGGCAGTCCACAGCTGTCAGCTGTCTGGGAATCTCAAGAATGCAAGCTGACTTGTGTGTAAAGATGCACATTCATTTTCTGAAGGGAAAGTTCAGTATTTTGGGCTACACTTCATAGCAAAGCTTTGAAAAAAAGAGGGTTTAAAGTCAGCAGTGACAGGTTATCAGATTCCACGATCTCTGGGTAAAGATGATTTCATTGTTCAGAAAGAAGCCTCTGGAACTATTTAAATCATTCTACATAGCAGATCCTCATCTCCACTAAATTGCACAGCTAACTTCATTATGTGAGTCTAACAAGAACCGATATGATTATAATGACCCCTTCTCTAGGTCTAGCTTATTTTTTAAAATTTTTTCTCTCCTCAGGGCCTAGTTTATAATGTTTTTCTTCAAGACCTGTTTTCCAACATCTGGATTAAATGATGTGGTCCCAATTTTCCCCCCAAAGCTATCTCTCCTTGTCTTAAAGAACTTTTGGGACTTTGCCAACCACAGGAAAGGGTTTAGATTACAGTACGTGCTCTTTCCAGAGTAGCCCCAGTTCCCCCAGAGCATTCTCTGCCCTAAACTTGGTGCACTTCCAGGAATGTGAAAGATTCAGGGCCAGCTGTCAATGAAGCAATTCCTTCCACCTGCATCTTGTCCAGTCCCTAAATTTCTAACTCAGAAAGGAAGTTGGAAAGTTAAAGAGACACACTTTTTCTAAAGAGCCTTAATTAGGTTTGGCATTGGGTTTGCAAGGGTGTTTTCCCCCTTTCCCTATTAACAAAGAACTATTTGTACATCATAAATAAAGTAAGGAAGAAAATTACATCTTCAAATCATTTCCACTTAAGAAACCAAGACAAAAATGGTACAGGTGGCTTTTTAAAAGGAAGAAGGGAAAAAAACCCAGCACATAAGCCCTTTTCTTGAATAGGCCTCTAACTAGCCTTGGTGCAGCTGCAAGGGTGAATTTAATGTTCCTGTGATTTATTACTCTAAGAGGATATTCTCAACCATCAGCTGCAGAAGAGGCCTGAGTCGTATGTAGAATGGAGGACTGAGAACATACTGGAATGGGCTACATTTCCCATGTGGTTTCCATTTTCTTTCTGATTGTGTGCTTCAAGTCTTTCTTTAAAAGATTTTTAGCTGCCACGAATATCACAAAAGCACCCTGACCCGGGCAGCCTGCAGCAGTCCTAAGCCAGGAACAGAGACTAGTAGTAAGGGCAGGGGAGCTAAATCATATTCCACGCTGCAAATGTGTGCTTTCTACCTGCAGCCCTCAATTCAAAATATCTTCCCTGACTTAAAGAACTATCCATGACTTTCACAGAGAGTCCCTGGACCAGATCAACAACAGTTGATCTGCACCTATGCCACTAAGCACTATGTGACAGGGAAAGTTCTGGCCCATTTATACAGGTTGTCTCATTTAGTCTTCCTTTTCTCATGTCTATCGCACAGATGAGAAATCTTCAAATGAGTGTTTTATTTATCACTTTACTCATGGTCACAAAGCCTGTGAGAAGAAAGCCTGGCATGAATTCTTGATTTCTATGATCCCAATAGTAGTGGTTTTAACTACCACACAATTTTAAGCCCTTTCTTTCCTTCTAGGATTCCTCTCTGAAGACAAATATAGCATGAAACAAGCAACATGACAGTCCCCAGGCTGCCTAAACATTCTAACTATAGAACTCACCAACACCTGTCCTTACAAGTAGTGCCCTATGTGCAAAAGGTTCTACCAAACAAATACATGCATATGTGGCTTTTCCATCAAATATTTCTGTAAAACTGTGATGTTTGTTTATTTGAGACAGGATCTTATGCTGTATCTCAGTATCTCTGTTGGCTCTCAAACTTGTAGCAATCCTTCCACCCCAATTTCATTAGTGCTGAGATTAAAGGCATGCAACCACCACACCCAACTTTCAGTACTTATAATGAAAATCACTTCTGATTTTCTTGATACCATCTATCCAAACTCTCTTGTATATATGCACATGAACATACATACTTATTCTTACTAGGTATCAAACATTGTTAATTAATTAACACACTTGATTCTTTGAAATAACCCTAAGAGGTAGTTACTCCTGTTATTTCTGTTATACATTTAATAAAACTGACATCCTAAAAACTTCTGTCACTTACTTAATGAGATAAAGGTGCCAGGGTTTGAATTCCGATATATTTGACTTCAGAGGCCCAAGCCCTAAAGCACTACACTCTACTTTTCCTTTTCTTGACAGTGAAAAATCATGTTGATAATAGATAGCAATGACATTGTGTGATAAGAGTGGAACTTTACCTCTGTAATGTTCTTCTCAAGTCAGCAGCCTCTGTATTACCATGAGAAATGCATCAGACAAAAACCACTGAAGGAACACTGTAGTCTTCCAAATTGTCCTAGCCAGGAAAAATAAGAACTTGGGCGATATCTGCAGCACTGACGCAAACAGGAACTCCAAAACTCCATTTCACCACAAAAACAATGAACAAATAAGCAAAGCGTCCATTATCACCTTTTCCTGAACTGGGGATAACCAACGCTCACAGAAAAGGGAGTTGTGCTTAACAATAATAACCATCTGCACTGTGACCATGAATGTTTCCAGAATTTTCACCTACCCTGGACATAGCTCATTGTTCCCTACTTCAGCAGCAGCCACAAACAGCAGTCCAAAAGCCTGGAGCAAGTCCTCGGTGCTGAAGGATCAAAATTAGACCTTATTCTCAAAGACTTGTGTTGTTGAATTAGACCTTATTCTCAAAGACTTGTGTTGTTGTTGTTGTTGTTGTTGTTGTTGTTGTTGTTGTTCATTTACCTTGTAATTCCTGAAAGAATGATGTCAAGTGTTTATTTAAATAGTCTAACTCAGATTCTGGCCTGACTAACTGAGGGGCAATTACTGAAATAATTTAAAGTAAATACATCAGTCACTACCACTCGGAGCCAGGCTTAATAGCTAAGGCAAACAATAAACCAGCCTGAAATCTTGAGAGGAAAGGCTGGAGGTGAAATGCTGTAATGAATAGGAGTTTTTGAAAAGTTTACTCATATGCTTAGACATCTAGAAGGCTACATGCATGAGTGAGACTAAGCGCACATTTGCAAAAGTGCTCACAAGAGCTCTTACATACGCTGATGACATACTCTTTCATATAATTAAAAAAAAAAACTGCGAAAGGTAAAATTTCAGTCAGTGGATCCATAAACCTGAAACTCTTCAAGGTCCTAATCTTAGCCATGCCTAGTTAAAATGTAGCTAGATAAAATTCTCAGCGAACACTGGCCCAATCTCCTATCTCTGTCTTTCACTGGTCCTTGTCTATTTAATTGGCATGTTGAGATGGGTGACCGAGCCTAGCCTGGTAGGGCTGCCAGAGCAGGGGCTTTTTTGCCTGAAGCCAAGTCAGGAGCCAACATCAGACACTCTTAGCCGTTCAGCTCCAAACAAAATAGGAGAATGAATGGCCCCATGCAGTTGCTAGGATTGCTTTTATTCCAGGGCCCCTTTCTTTCCTTTTTACACCAGTCAATATTGGCCATTTTCTACTAGTCAGAGATGAGGACAAACAAGTGTTCAGACTTGATAGGCCCACAAGTTGGACCCGTGGTGAGTTCCTCACAATTGGTACCTCGGGGGCCTTATTCTTGCTTTACCTTATCAGAAGTTCTTTTTTACTATCTGAGAAGCAAGCATTTGTCTGGCATGCATTGTCTTTGAGGAGCCCTTTTGAGCCCATCGGAAGTTATGCAGAATGATTTGGACATCTACTGCTACAACAGAAAATGTGGATTCTGTCATTTTATGCTGCTAACTAGCTGAGAGAAATTATAAAAGAGAAACAAGCATGTTTAATAGATATATGCTCACATTTGTGTAACCATAGGAAAAAGTAAGTTAGTAGTATCGTGGTGCCCTCAAGCAAAAAAATCTAGCTGACTAGTGTTTTATAATTTTATGGTGTCTTATCTATGAATACGATCTGAATTAATATGACTGCTTTATATGTCTGTTTATAATTCAAAACTTAATCTTCCTCAAGATTTCCTGAAAATAACTCAGAAGCAAACCTGTGACCATCTTATTTTTGCATTCTTAATTGCCTTGTGATAAGATTACAACTCTTGGCATGCCTAATTTAAAATATGTATGTGCGAATATAGTTTTAGGATTCTTTTAAACCCTGCAATTATAGTATTAATGTATAGTGTCTATTGCCTGACTATCTATTTCTTTTTTCCTTTTTCTTTCCTCTTCTGCTGCAGCCTCTTTGGAAAAACAAATGACTACTCAGGTCTTAATATTAGCCATGCCTAGTTAAAATAACATATTTAGGAGGTAACTGTAGAATGTGGGACTAAAGAAAAAAAAAATGGCTCCTTTTTTAAAACCAAGTTGCTACTGCCCAATTGAGGCTTTCAAAAGTGACAATGAAGTTTAGCCATGTAGATAGGTGATCTTAATCTGTTCCATTTCATCATAAATATAATTTGAAACTACTTCTCTTTTACAGTATATTTAGGATAACAACAAATGTGTGCTTATAAACTGTTAGTATAAAAAGAACAGATCGCAGTTGTGTTTTTATGATGTCTGTTATGAGTAAGATTAATAACTAAAACTAACATGAGAAAGTCTATCAGCAGAATATATGAAACACTTTAAGGTGTTTTGATGAGAAACAATCTATTTTAAAAACACATAAAGTACTTTAAAACAAAATACCCTTGTCTAAATTCAAATTTTTGTGAAAGGTGTGTCAAAATGTAAATTTATCTAAAGGATTTTCTAAACTCAAATTATAGCACACCAATTTTAGTTAGAACATAATATTCTGAGTCCAAAGCAATAAGGATTCCATAAATATATTATTCTGAGGAACCAGCAAGCCTCCACCTCTAACTGCAAGTTGATGGCTTCTGGGGGAAGATGGGTCAGTTTTCTGGAAGGGTGTGAACCCTAAGAGGTTCACCATGCTCCAGTGGATGGCTGCACACCCAGGAGTATATGGGAAGCACAAATTGTATTTGGTGGACTATTATAAAAAAAAAAAAAAAAAAAAGACGTGGGCTAGAGAGACAACTCAGCAGTTAAGAGCACTTTCTCTTGCAAAGAACTCAGATTCAATTCCCAGCACCCATATAATGACTCACATCTCTCCATAACTCCAGTTCCAGAAGATCCTCTTTTGACCCCCCAAAAGGCACCAGGAGGCAATGCAAGCGATACACATACATAGATTCGAGAAAAACACTCATACACATAAAATAAATGCATCTAAAAAATTTTAAAACACCAAGTTGGGGAATGGAGTGGTGAAACACATCTGAGTGGAGGAGTTGGAGGTGGAGTAGGGCTTAAATATGATCAAACTACATTGTATATATGTGAAATTCTCAAAGGACTAATATAAACACGGTGTGTTTAAAAGAAGTGAAAATATTTTCCTGGAACAAGAAACATTTGCAAAACCATGAGCCTAAGGGACAAAGATGTATTTTATCAAGATAACCATTTGCATCTTCTGCTCATTTTGTCAGGCTCTTGAATACTCAGGAAACTGAATTCTAACAAATTCAAGGTCTATTTAAATATCTGTTTACAGTAATGTCTTTTAGATGAGCACTTTATAAACAACTATTGTTTCAAGAGGATTCTATTACTTCTAATCCCCTCCATATCCATGACACATGTACACATGCATGTCTGAATTCTAGCTAAATATTATACAAAAGTTTGAAGACTTAAAGGCATGTGAGCTTAATATATACAACAAGTGCTCTGTTTTGTTCAGTATGCCTTGCATCTGCACTTTAAACACAAAAAAAAGAAACAACAAAATGATTTGAATATTTCCACTACTCATAAGCAGAACTATTCAGATGAAGAAATGCAATTTTGGAAGTCTTCCTATTTAACACCTGGTTCAGTGGGTAAAGGCACTTGCTGTCAAACCTGATAACCTGAGTACAATCCCAGGGACACACATGGTGTGGCAAGAGAACAAAATTTTGCTTCGAATGTAGAAGCTGAGTTAGTATGTGTAGCTGTGATGTTAATTGTAAATGTTAAATGCGTTTAAATGTAAATGTTAAATATGTTCATTGGGTATATAAAACTCAAAGCTTGAGACAACACTTTACCAGTAAAACTGCTAACCGTGCTGACCTTTTCAAGGACTGTATTGATGTGCTCCTGTGTATATTGTGAATACCATATTTAAGCAAAGATAAATAGACATGTCCAAACATATACTCCAAGCAATGCCATTCTGACCATCAAACAGTATTACACATTGGTCACCTGGAGGTATGATCTGTTAACAATTATAACCTTGCAGCACAAATAAATAAAACCCAGAGACAGATATTAGGGATAAAGCTGAAGATCCGAGAAGCAAAGCAGTCAGTCACTTGAGAGCTCTCACTTCTACAAATGCTCAGATGGAAGGGGCAATCGACTGAACCTCAGATTGTACCACCAGTCTACACTGCTCCTCATCAAATGTCAGACTGCTGCCTGAGACTGCACTGAGCCCCTTGTATTCTCTTGAGTACTGGGACCAAAGCATGAGCTCTATTTCTCTTTTAGACTGATTTACTCTCATATAGCCCCAAGCGGTCTTGAACTCACAGAGATCCATCTGCTTCTGTTTCCTGAGTCCTGGGATTAAAAATGTGTGCCACCACTGCCAAGCTTCTATGGCTGTGGCTAGTTTTGCATTCTGATCTTCAGTGGGTTTATTAGATCATGAACAATATATCACCACATAACCTACATTCTTTAGAATTTTTTTCATTTATTCATCTTTAATAAAAATCACTTTATGTCATGAAGCCACAAATAAAATCATCACACAGCTAGATTAAGGTAGCAATTCTAACACCTGACCATTCCCAAATTCTAGACACATCGGCCAACTTATTTGTTTGTTTATTTATTTATTTATTTATTTATTTATTTATTTATTTATTTATGTGCATTAGGGGATTGCCTGAATGCACATTTGTACATCTATATCCCTGCAGAGTTCACTATTTCATTTTATAGCTGAATAATATTCCACTATTTATATCATACTTTCATATGTTCTAGGTCGGTTCAATTTCCAGTAGTATAATAAGAGGTTCAGCAGAATAATAAGAGGTTCTTTGGGTATATGTCCAAGACTGTAATACCTGAACCATGTGGCATTTATTATTTTTGTTGTTGTTGTTGTTTCAAGACAGGGTTTCTCTGTGGCTTTGGAGCCTGTCCTGGAATTTGCTCTTGTAGCTCAGGCTGGTCCCGAACTCACAGAGATCCGCCTGCCTCTGCCTCCCGAGTGCTGTGATTAAAGGTCTGTGCCACCACTGCCTGGCATGGCATTTATTCTTAAAAGATGAAATTCAGTGGGGACTCATATGTAAACACAGCATATCACTGACAAACTGTGCTACTTCTTTTTAATCTTTTATTAAATTTGTTCATTCACAATTACACACACACACACAGAGAGAGAGACAGACACTGAATTCTGATTACTATCACCCTCAACCTCTCTTATCTCTCTCCTTCCTATTACCCCCTCCTATATGTCTTTTCTTTTGGTTTGGTTAGTGTAGCCCTGGATGTCCTGGAACACATTCTGTAGACCAGGCTGTCCTCAAACTCAGTGCTGGTATTAAAAGCAAGAATCACCACACCTGGCTCCTTTTCATATTGTATTAGTTATTTTCTGTTGCTGTGATCAAGTAACATGACCAGAAGCAACTTAAAGAAGAAAAAATTTATTTTGGTTTATAATTCCAGAAAGAGAGTCTATAATGGAGAAGGAGAGATGGATGCAGGCACCTGACGTATGAAACTGAGATATCACATCTTCAATCACATAAGAATCAGGGGCAATGCATTGCAAGTGGAGTGAATCTGTAAGTTCTCAAAACCCCCATCCAGTAACATACTTCCTCCAGTAATGTTCTCTCTCCTAAAGGTTCCATAACCTCCCCCAAACAGTGTCACCAACTGGGGAACAAGTGTTCAAATATGTGAACTTATGAGAGACATTTCTCTTTCAAACCACCACAAATATTCATCTCTTTTTGTTTTGTGGCCCATTGGGTTAACCATGGGTTTGAAACTATCCATTGGTGGGCTGATCAATGGGTACATAAGTGAAGACAGTAACTGCCCATCCTCCAGATTCTATCAGTAGCCAATAGTTCATCTGGGAGGATTACAACCACATGGGCAACTCCTCAATCTATGGTTGATTATTGGCAGGACCAGTCTCATGCAGGCCCATTGCAAACAGTCTAGTTTCTATGAGATAATTGTAATATTAGGAATTTACTACTTAGGAATGAGCATTCGCCTATTTTTTTGTTTGTTTGTTTGTTTCTTTTTTGAGGCAATGTTTCCCTGTAAAGCTTTGGAGCCTGTCCTGAACCTATGTAGGCCAGGCTGGCCTCGAATTTACAGAGATTGACCTGCCTCTGCTTCCTGAGTGCTGGGATAAGGCGTGCACTCCCACTGCCCAGATGCTTATTCTTAACACATTAACAGTAATGCATTTCCACATTCACTGCCATTCCTTGCAAAAGAAACTTCTCTAAGACTCGACAGGAACATTTGTCTGTGGGTATAAATGCAAATATGTAGGAAAACACTGGAGCCATGTCAATCTAGCAACAAACAAATAAACAAAACCACACAATAATACATTTCCTCCTAGGACCTGAGACCTCCTGAGTCGTGTCTTTTTAGTTGAGCCTACAGTACCAGGCATGAAGTCCCTCCTCTAGGGTGAACCAAGTTTTGTCCCTCTTTAAGATGAGGTAAGCATTTCAATGAACTTCTACATAAGATAACAAGACGATTTAGTGATCTTGATACAGTGCTGCCAAGCAACTACTACTGGAAATGCTGTATGCGATGGAAAGCGTTAACTGTTCCATCAGTTGCTAAACATGTTTGCCCAATTCTAACTATAGCCACTGGAAGTCCTTCCCAACTACATTTTTGTCCTTCTTTAAGTGACTTACAAACTCAAGGAAAATGACCCTAACAAGTATTTATTTTTCAAGCAAATTAGTTTTTCTTTAATATCTCTTATTATTGGCTGTGTCATCTGTTGATATTCTGCCGGAACAGTAGTTGTGAGATTCACAGACATCAACTACAGTATAGACAAAGCTCAACTTAAGGAGGGACTCCAGGCAAGCTCCATTTAAGAATGTCTCCTCCTATGTGCCTTAGTTACTTGATTTTGGACAAAGGGTTTATTGGCACTGAGTCTGTGTCATCTGTCACTCCCCCTGCTATCTTGCAACACTGGGTTAGACATGACCATCCTGTACATATTTCATACTGGCCTTTCCAGGCAAAGGAAAACCAAAACACAAGATGGCTACTATCTTCAAAAAATGTTTAGGATGCAAGGGGATAAGTTTTTAGACTTGAAGTCATGCTAAGTATGGTGACACATACTTGTAACTCCAGCACCTGAGGAGATGAGGCAGGAGCATCAAGAATTAGAGCTCAGGCCGAGCTATGTAACAAGACCCATTCTCAGAGCCTATAATAAAATGTAGAGTTCTTCCAGCCATCGGGGCACACACCTTTAATCCCTGCATTTGAGAGGGATTAAAGGTTTTTGCTTAAGAGGCAAAGGCAGGTGAATCTCTGTGAGTCTGAGGCCAATATAGTCTACAAAGCAAGTTACAAAATAGCCAGCCAGGAATGTTATACAGAGAAACTCTGTGTAACAAAACAAAAAAAAAAAAAAAGGAGTTACTTGTGTTAATCTTATCACAAAAAAAAACTCAAGTGAAGAAATTATAGAGAACAGTCAGACGTTAGGCTGAACTTGGGAAGCCCTGCTGAAGAGAGGGTGGAAGGATTGTAGGAGCCAGAGGGGTCAAGAACATCACAAGAAAACCCACAGAATCAACTAGCCTGGGTTCACAGGGGCTCACGGAGACTGAACTGACAACCGGGGAGCCTGCATGGGACTGACTTAGGCACTCTGCATATATGTGACAGTTGTGTAGCTTTATCTCCTTGTGGGACTCCTAACAGGGGGAGCAAGGGCTGTCTCTCACTCTGTTACTGCTTTGGGGACCCTATTCCTCATACTGGGTTGCCTTGTCCAGCCTTAATACATGGGGAGGTATTAAGTCTTACAGAAACTTGATATGCCATGTTTTGTTGATATCCATAGGAGGCCTGCTCTTTTCTAAATAGAAAGGGAGGAGGAGTGGATGGGAGGGAGGCAGAAGGGAGATAGTAGAGGGACTGGAAGGAGAGGAGGAAGGGGATGCTGTAGTCAGGATGTAAAATAAATAAATATTTTTATAAGAAGTTATGGAGAAAGGTTTTATGCATGGATATCTGGCACTAAGCCCTTTCCATTAGAATTCATCTTTAGTGGTCTATATTCATTCAGCTACATAAAACAAACAAACAAAAATGGCCAGTTCCTATACAATTTAGCTTCTTGGGTATCTTCTGACTGGCTCTTTCTTGTATTGTTTTATAATGGCACTTCTACCTTTAGGCTTAAAGTTCTAGGCCTTTTTACACATACTACTCCAGCCATTACTACTCCAGCCAATATACTTCTTATATTAGTTCATTCCTAGGCCACAGGGTATGCAAACCAAACCTGTTTGCACCCTTATTGATTATGGAATACTCAAATGCGAGGTGTGGAAAAGGACTGTAATCAGCACATGGAACCTACCTTTCCTAAAATGTTTTGAGGACAACTAAAAACAGGATGAAAGTATAGCACTTCTGCCTTAGTTTTGCATCTATCTTATTTGCTTAGCTCTGCACACAGTCATGTTAACCGCTCAAGTGCCTATCTAGAAACCTAAATCCATTGACTTTCCTTCTTTTTTCTGTCTCTTTTTTTCTTTCTTTCTTTTTTGTTTTTTGATACAGGGCTTCTCTGTGTGTCCCTGGCTGTCCTGGAACTCACTCTGTCACAGAGTGCTGGGATTAGAGGCATGTGCCCCCACCATCTTTTGCTGTTAAAGGCCAGAAGATAAATTGTTGTCATGAACCTTCAAGTTCTCTTAAATTCAAGAACAGCAAGGCCTGCAGGCAGGACAAATCATCCCTAAGATGAGAATAATTATCAGTTATGAAGAGACTACATCCTGGAACCGATCATATTGTAAAAACAAAATAAGTTCCCTCAGTAGACAACAATGTTAACAGATTAAGCAATGCTTTTTTGACCAGCTGGCAGGAATGGAGCTAACAGCGATTATGAGCAAGACCACATCTTGACCAGGACTGTTTAAATGTAAACTTGCCTCTGCCCTAAATCTTCCTCTATTTAAACCAAAAGCTTATGAAGATGAATTTGGGGTCTCTATACTGCTTTTCTGGTTTCTCATCCCAATAATATTCATTGATTGAACCTCTTTTTCTGGCTTACGATGAAAACTTAAGCATAGATTTTTTTTTTTGATCTGAGAAAAACATACAAAATTCAGTATACATTTAAGGGTAGCTTTTTATTATTTTCTGTATGACCTGTTTTCAGTATACTACTTAGCCCTTAACTGTGCATTCTAACCTTCTATCATGATGACAAAAACCAAGATTGAGTGCTGGATGCCTGTGTTCTCAGCTGTTCTTCATACAGCATCATATTCTAGCTTAGTAAATAGAATGTCTTACCACCCTAAGAATATTACATTTTCTTGGGAGCTTTCTCAAGTTTTGAATTGTCTTATGCCTTTCACTTGCTTCTGTTTGCCTTTTTTCTTCCATGTCAGATGCCTTTTTCAAGTGACTGATAATTCTTAGGTGCTTATTTGCTTTTAAATTCCCCTTTTAAATAAATATTGAACAGAATTACAATGTGAAGGCAAGGCAAGTATCTTGGTCCAAAAGCAGACATTCAGTTATTTTATGTGAATTTAGTTTCATGCTTCAGTGATCTTTTAAAAAGATCAGCTCTGTACCTTCAATCAAAGTTGCATGGCTTCTCCAATTCCTAAAACTGCCTGGGATTTTAGTAGAAAATTCGATTTGCCTTTCGTTGCTGCCTCCTTTTGTAAGCATGTAGACTACAACCTTCCCCCGTGTGCTTTTCTTCTCCCATAGATTGTGGTTTTGAGTTACTGATGTGGCCTAATTTAATTAAATATGAACAAATAGAGACAAAAATGTTGTGCCAGTGGATAATGACCAATACCTACCTAGTATTTATACTAGAAGGAGGTTAACAGAAAAAAAAAGAAAGAAAATATTGCAGACGTGAGACTATTCCCCATACTAAACAATGTGAACCTCCAGACTGAAGACACTACTATGTACCTGACAGAGCAAATGGGAAAATATCCAAACAGGCTTGGTCATCATCAAATTTTGTATAATAAAATTTAGATACTTATGCATTATTATAAGCTTCCAGATGGGAGCAAACACAAGGCTTTTCACACAGCTCAAAATGCAACACGGAAATCAGAATGACACTTGATGTTTCAATAGTACCTGAAAGATTAAACACTGGACTTTTTCTCAGACTAGAAATGCATACCTGGTCCAAAAGAACATAGAGACAAAGGCATGTCAAATACAGAAATTCTCAGTTTCCTGCACATCTTTTCTCAGGAAATTTCTTGAAAGGAAGCCATGAGCTATAGGGAACAGGTAAATAGAAGGGATTCAGGATGGTAATTGTGCATGGGGCCTAAAGCAGTTGTACTCAGCAGGTGGAAATTAAAGTAACTTGTCTTTTTAGAAAGGTATCATGCTAGGCATTGGTGGTGCACACCTTTAATCTCAGCACTCAGGAGGCAGAGACCAGAGGATCTCTGTGAGTTCGAGGTTAGTGTGATCTACAGAGTGCATTCTAGGACAGACTCCAAAGAAAAAAAAGGGAAAAAAGAAAGAAAGGAAGAAAGAAAGAAAGAAAGAAAGAAAGAAAGAAAGAAAGAAAGAAAGGAAGGAAGGAAGGAAGGAAGGAAGGAAGGAAGGAAGGTATCACAAAGAGACTGAAAATCTTTTCTTAATGAACAACAGAAATAAAATACAGAAATGTTTAAAATTTTTTAAATACAAAAATTAAAAAGAAAATAGAAAATGTTATTTGAAAACACTAAGTAATCCATATTAAAAATAACCTGTAGTATGACTTGATTATATACAGGGATCAGATGAATCCCAGAAATAGCCATTTGTTAATTGTACATGTAATTGTACAATGTAATTACATTGAAATTTTTATTTGTCATGCACCATTCTAGACATTTTATAAACATTACCACAAACACTGAATTCTCACAATAACCTTGTATATCAGCACAATTATTATCTCTATTTACAGAAACAGAAAGTGAGAATCAAGAGGCAAAGCTGTTTACCCAATGTTATGCAAGTCACTTGTAGAGCCAGGCTGTATCTATGACCCAGAGTCCTAGCTTTTGCCACTATGCCCAAAAGCTACAGTGTTTCCCACTTACGTGATTCCTGCATACTCTTTGTTCATTCCCAGGCTTTACTGCAATGTTTCTGACAATACTATTCTTGGAATAATTTGAAGCTTTGATCTTCTCTGGGAGTGTCTCATTAACACAATCAATGTCTTCACTGCTCTCACAGCTCTTATCCCAGCAAGACAGGAAAAAGACTTCCCCTTCTTGTGTTAGTTACAAGAGAATTCTCGAGTATCCTGACTTTCAGATCTCTAGATACTTAACAGTAAGGAGATGTTTTGAGAATAGGCCATCAAAGGATTTCATCACTGTGAAAGCATCGAGAATGGTGCTTATTATGTGAAGCTAGATGATATAATCTATAACACACACAGGATACATTATACTTATAGGTATACTATGTGAATATGAATATTCATATAAGCCAAGGTGTGTATAATAGCCTATTCCTTCCAAAGCCATGATAAGCAAAAGAACACAAAATTGAAAATGATGAATATCAAAGATGTGATAAACATGAAGACATGAAGCTTGTGCTGGTTAGTTTTATATCAACTTGCCACAAGTTAAAGTGATTTGGAAGCATCAATTAAGAAAATATCCCCACCGAACACTGCTCCACTGCTGGTGGAAATGCAAACTCGTACAGCCATTTTGGAGATCAGTATGGCATTTCCTCAGGAAAATGGGAATTAGTCTACCACAGGACCCGGAAATACCCCTCTTAGGCATATACCCAAATGATCCACATCCATGCAACAAAGACATGTGCTCAACTATGTTCATAGCAGCATTATTTGTAATAGCAAGAACCTGGAAGCAACCTAGATGCCCCTCAACTGAAAAATGGATAAAGAAGATGTGGTGCATCTACACAATAGAATACTACTCTACAGTAAAAAATAATGGAATCTTGAAATTTGCAGGCAAGTGGATGGAACTTGAAGAAACCATCCTGAATGAGGAAACCCAGTCATAAAGAGGAACATGGTATGTACTCACTCATATATGGATTTTAGACCTAGAGCAAAGGATCACCAGCCTATAATTCACACCACCAGAGGAACTAGGATACAAAGTGTATTCTAAGAGATTCATATAAGGTCCCTTACAAAAGGGGGAAGGGACAATTCCCCCAGAGCACAAGGGAAATGGGGGGGCAGTGAATGGAGAGAGAACTAGGAGAAAGAGAAGGGAAGGAGAGGAAAGCATGTGCAACTAGGAAGATTGAGTCAGGGTAGAAATAGAAGACAGAAGCATAAGAGAGAGAGAGAGAGAGAGAGAGAGAGAGAGAGAGAGAGAGAGAGAGAGAGAGAGAGAGAGAGAGAGAACATAAAAGAGAGAGCCATTATTGGTTTGAAGAGAAGACTGAACCTAAAGAAAGGTCTAGAGACCTACAAGACTGACTCCAACTAACAATTTGAGCAACTGTGGAAAAGGCTACCATAAATGCCCTTCCCTGATAGTGAGATCAATGACTAACTTATCCACCTTCATGGAGCTCTCATCTAGTACCTGATGGAAACAGAAGCAAACACCCATAATTAAACACTGAGTCAAACTAGAATCCAGATACACAGAGAGAGGATAAGACCAGGCTACAGAAACACATAGAGACAGCTGACCTGAACAAGGAGGAGCTAACGGGCCCCCAGACTGATAGCTGGGAATCCAGCATGGGACTGACTCAGACCCCCTGAATATGGGTCTCAGCTGGAAGGATTGAGCAGTCTAAGGGACCTCAGACCATGGAACCAGGATGTATTCCTGGTGCACAAAAGGAACCTGCGGACACATCCCCCATGGAGGGATTCTCCTTTAACCTAGAGACAGGCGAGAAATCCTAGTCCCTACTTCAAATGACTTGACAGATTTACATGACCCCACCTGGATGGCATAGCCCTACAAGTGGAATGGGAGTGGGGGGGATGGGATGGGAGGGGAGGATGGTCAGGGTACATGTGAGGAGGGAAGAGTGGGTAAGAGTGAGGGAGGGAGGAAGGGGAGGAAGGAGGGAGGGAAGGAGGGAGGAAGGGAAGGGGAACTGAGATCGACATGTAAAATAAAATAATAATAATAATAAATATTAAATAAAAAAAGAAAATATCCCCACCATGTTGGCCTGTGGGCAAGCATGTAATGCATTTTCTTGACTGACAACAGCTATGGGAGGGCCCAGCTGAAGGTGAGTGGTGCCATCCCTGGGCTGGTGGTCCTAGGTTCTATATAAAGCAGTCTGAGCAAACCATTGGGGAACAAGCCAATAAGCAGCCCCCCTCTATGGCCTCTACATCAGCACCTTCCTCCAGGTTCCTGCCCTATTTGAGGTCCTGCACTGACTTCCCTCAGTGATGGACTGTTTATCTGGAAGTGTAAGCTGAATCAAAGACCTTTCCTCCCAACGTTGCTTTTAGTCAAGATGTTTCATAACAGCAACAGAAACCCTAACTGAAACAGGGCTGCTTCTGGCCTCACCCAGTACACTATTTTATAGTTCATTTGATTAAAATTATGTGTGAACACTAAAATGATTTGAAGTAAATACATAAACCAGAAAGTCTTTCCATTATCAAGTATTTTGTGCTATCTATAATGTCTAAAGTATACCTTCATCTGACTGGTACAGCAGTCAGTCACATAAGAGTACAACAAACATGCAATGTGGTAAGTAACATTATGATGACTATAGCACCACTAGGTAACAGAACATTTTCAACTTTATTACAATTTTATGGGAGCACTGTTATGCTCAGGCCACCAATGCCTACAAACATCATAGGGCACAGGACTTTATTAAAGACTAAGTACCTTATTTTTATCATAGGATAATTAATTCTACACCCACACCCTGGCATGTAGTATGTAGAACTCAACCCTGCAGGGTTGTATCCCCTTCTGGCACCATAGCTGAGCTTTCAACAGCCTGTTCTATGCTATTAAGCATCCTATAAAGCTATGATAGCTGGCACCAAGATAGGAGATCCTGGCAGAGAAGGTAAATCCTTTCACAGAATATATAACCAATTCTGAACAATTAATGTTCTCTTGGTGGTATAAAGAACCCAAGTAATTGAATTGGCACAACATAGCTTTCTGCTCCACTTAAGATATGATGTGATATCAAGGGCCACTGGCAGGTTGATAGCATATAATAGATGAGCATCAGTGAAAGGAAACCCACACACTGGGAGAACAATCCATTGTGCCAATCCATGGTGCCAATCTTTCTTCTGATCCATCTGTAAATTAGTCTTGAATTCTTCCTTTCACTGGCATTTGACAGTACTAGACCTCCAGTATGATGCAAAATGGAAGTGAATTGAAAGGAAGGTAATTGTAATTAATAGAAATGAATAGCATGTGTCTACGCCACCTGCTCCTACATTTTAGTCATGTCTGCTGGGCCTGCCTAAGCCCAGTCTTCTGAGTACCATGATAGAGTACTGTTGTTATCACCAGTATCACAACTAGGCAAGTTATGTATCACTCCGTGTGTTGTAAGCAGTTTGTTCTGCAAAGTGCCATGGTACCTCTGATGGCCACATCCTAAAGTAAACTCTAATGAGGCCCACCCTTATATAATTCCCTCTTCTAAAGTATAAATGGGGTCTGAAAATACTAGGCAAGAGATTATAGCCAAGGAGATGAAATAATCTCTCCTATTGTCATATGGGAAGCTGAATAGAATAACATGGAAAGATCAAAGTGAAACATTAATCTGTAGAACTAATATGTCCTAATAAGTATAATAATACAGTTTAGTGAAGCAATTCCACCCTAGCAAACTGGAATAAGGGCTTCTCATGCTGGCTTTGAAGAATTAAACTACGATGATGTATGCCTGTAAGAAGGCCACTTGGCAAGGAACTGTGAGCAATCTTAGGCCACACCAAGCCCATGGTCAACAAGCACTACAGCTGTATGACAAGCTCCGGAAAGGAATGCAGCCTGGCCAAAACATTGACTGCATCCTTGTGAGACCCTGTGCAGAGGAACTCCCTGAGCCAAAATCAGATTCCTGAAACATAGGTAAGAACTATTTTTTGATTTAAATAGGTATGTTTATGGCAACCGGATAACTCAGCAATAGTTAGCCAGTACACTGAGGAATAATCTGGCATTCGGTCTCTATTAGCACATCACATTGTATTCTAAAGAGAATGGTTCTCTGGCAGCAAGAGAGAAGCCCTGCTCCAGATTCTAAGAGATCCACACTGTGATTTGCCTAAAGGGGTTGCCTGAAAGTAAATCGACACAGATTTCATTGTAAGATGGTCTAGAGACTGGCTACAGAAATCCCCATGCTCCTGGCCTCAACTAAAACTAGCATCCATCTAGTTACCAAAAAAATTAAAAGGTCAAAATGAGTCAATATTCTCATCAGAGTATATATTCTATACAAACTGCTAAATGACAAAACAGTACTGTGCCTCTTTTTCAGTGGTCAGGGGTGCAAAGTATAATATTTTACACTTTGAGTAAATGTTCTACCCCAGGCTTCAGAACTTGTTAAATTTTTCAGTGGATATATCCATCAATATAATGAGTTAATGTGATATTTTGTGGAAAGCTAAAATAATGCTAAAGCAGATGGTAAGCATGGCCCTCTTCATGTAATCTACCTTTTAACCTTTTATTGACATTTAATTGACATACAAAATACAGAGAATTTGTGGTCTTTAAGATTTATTTATTGCATATTAATTGTCTGCATATATGTGTTCCACATTCATGCAGGTGCCCACCGAGGCCAGAAGAGGGCATCTAATCACCTAGAGTTGGAATTACAGACATTGTGAACCACCATGCAGGTGTAGGAACTTGACTCAAGTCCTATGCTAGAGTAGTAACTGCAACTTTCTGTTACCCCCTCCTCCACCCCTGCTGCCGCCAAAATGTGCATTCATGTTTTCTTCCAGTTAATCTCTTGCTAATCCAGAGGCAAAGGCTTTCTAGTTTCTCTCTACATGGATTTGCACTGCCTGAATCTTGAAAATCATATTAGTGAAGTCATATAGCACACATTTTTTATATACCTAGGTCCTTTTGTGTAAATAATGTAAAGGGGTTTGAGATTGTGAGCTGTTCTCAATTCTTCCTACTGATAAGCACCAAATAATTTTCAAGATCTGACTCTTATTTACTTGAAGGCAATGAGGATAGTGAGATGGGATTTGAGAAATGCAATCTAAAAAGAAGCTTACTTAAATCATGCAATGCTTTTGAAAAAGAAAGTTATTCTCTGGAAAAGGAAAGGGGCTAGTCTTCCAGCAAGAAAAGTTGGGGGAACTTGATTCATCCTCCCAAATCACAGCATAGATCTCTATGTTCCAATATTCCCCTCTCTGACGTGATAGTGAACCTGCCAAAACTGTAGTTTGTGCATTTGGTCATTGCCATGGCTGGACCAGACCTATCATCAGATCCTGGGCCTGATTTTTACTGTAATCTGTTCTGCATCCTCAGGGTCAAAGTCTCCTTTAAGACTATCATAGAAGCAGAGTTTCTAATTCAGTCAAAAGCAAATACTAGACTCTAAAATCCTTACAAAGAGCATTGTTCATGCCAAGTAGGTGTTATAGCCACATGACTTGATCATCTCTTGCACTCTACCTACATACCATATCTTCAAAATAGTACATACCACGTGTAAACTCTGAGGTAATTGTACTATTCATCATAGGAAGGGAATTAGGACAGTTGAACAATACAGCCCTAAAAAAAACTGACCATTTGAGTCACTCAAGGTTTATATACAAGAAGTTGCTTAGTTACCTCACAGATTCTCACAAACCTAGACACTGTGACTATAGAGTGTCATTAGATTCAAGTGCAGAGTAAAATGTGATCTTAGCAGTAAAAGGCTCACGAGGGACCATTTGGTCACAGGGCTTCAATTAAGACTGCCATGTGGGTCTAGGAGCTCAGAGAGGATGGCAACAACTGAATGGTAGCAGAACAATCTGGAAAGTGACAGCATCTTGGAAAAGAATCTGTTGGAATAGTTTGAACTAGAATAGGAAAAGTCAGGATGGGGAAAAGCTCAATTTAGGTACATTTTAAAAGGAAAGCCAACAAAACTGCTTTAATGAACTAGATGTGAGGAGCCAGGAAAGGGAGGATTCATGGATACTCCCACATTTTTGTAAGCTGAATAACCTGACAGATCATAATATCATTTCTGAGATATGGGATGTGAGAAAGAATGGACTTGGCAGGAAGGGAATCAATATTTAGTTTAATACATTCCAAATGTTTGGTCAAAACCATTTTGTGTAGGTGACTTGTTTGGGGTCTTTTTGTTTTGTTTTCTGGTTTTGTGGGGGTTTTATTTTTTAATAGACACATTATGCACAATAAACAAAGTTTTATTCCTTAATTCAGCCAAAGGGCATTCTTTCACATGGATAAAACCAGCAGCAGTCACTTACATGATATAGTTGGTAATGCATGGAATATTGTCTGTGGTAGTTTGAATTGAACTAGTCTCATAGGCTCATAGGGAGTGGCACCATTGGGAAGTGTAAGTGTGGAGGAGAGGTATAACTGGGGGGCAGTGGGGTTTGAGATGCTCAAGCCATGCCCAGCATGGCATTCTCTTCCTGCTGCCTGCTGATCTGGATGCAAAACTCTCAGCTACTTCTCCAACACCATGTCTGCCTGCACACCTCCATGCTTCCCACCGTGATGATAATAGACTAAAAACCTCTGAGCAGTAAGCCTTCCCCAATGAAATATTTTCCTTTATAAAAGTTGCTGAGATGTCTTAGGGACCTGAGATCTTTACTACAGAGACATCTCAATAGGCTAAGTAGTATAGGCCCAGAAACTTACTTATACTATAACATTGTGTGGGCCAAGCATATTCACAGAACCTTGATTCAAGAATAGAAAACTAGATATAATCTTTCAATTGAAACAATGTCAAAACTTTAGAAAGGGTTATTATTTTGTCTGCCATAGCTTAGAAATCATATCTGGGTGATAGCTAACTGCCCTGGTAATGTGCTTCTAGGTCACATATGGAAGACCCATAAACCATTTGTTCTCAGCTTATGTAATTTATCACATAAATGTTTGGTATTTGTTATATCTCTAAGAATAAAATCCAGTGTAGGAATGGTAGTATTAATAATAATATAGCTAGCTACTATTTTTTGCATTTATCCTGTGTCAGAAATTAATGTCAATGCTATATAGATATTAGTTCATCTTCCCAATAATCCCACAAGACAGCAATATGATACTGCCCTTATTTTATAGATACCAAATTAAAGTCATAGAACAGTTAAATAATTTTCCCAAAAACATAAAACCAGGAAGCAGTATAGCTTCGATCCCAGTCCAGATCTACATAACTCAGTAAGTCCATACTTAAAACTCATAATACCATATTGGAAAGGTAGAGGTGAGCTTGCCAGAAACAGTCTGCTCCATTAAAGTCCTCAAGGCTTCATCTAGACTTCATTGGTAACAAACTTATAGGGAAAAGTTTGCATAAAAAGTCAGAATAGTTAGGATTTCTTATCACAGAATGTACCTGGTCTGAACAACATGAGAGGCAACAATATTCAATGTAGAATACCTCTTATTTTCAGACTACATACTCCATGAATGCTATCTGTGCATTCATCTCACATACTTCTCTAAACAACTGTGTAGCAATAATTGCTTGCATTGCCACTTGCAGTTGAGAAAACTGAAATATATAGTAATTCATGTAATGGCTTTCATATCTAACTATAAACCCTCACTCGGTCATTATATGAGTGCTGTTCATAGCTAGGTAAGCTTGGCATGGAGAAGTATGTGCTAAAGCCCTGGGGAAAATGTAGCTGGTCATTTGGAGAGATACAAAAAGATACCTTAAGTCCTTGTTATTCATTTTCTTGTTCTGAACCAGGTATTACCTTCAGGTAGTAGCCTCTTTTTGAAGTATATCCCTTCATTCCTACTTCCTTTCATCCAAGAACTCCTTAATAACCAAGAATATTGATTCCACAAAGCACAGGACAGCTTAGCAAATCCATATCCAATTATTCTCCTCTTTATTCCCAGTTAATTAATAGCTAACTATTGAGAGGAGATTAAAAGAATTGACTTCCTGATGACACTGAGCAATTAAGATTTTAGCTGTCTTCACAAGTCTAATCACTGCCTAAGTGGAGATTAATAGAGATGGATCCCTTTTCTATCTAATTCCTATTTTGTAACCAACTACCCATTGCAGACTTCTGACCTTACCAAGATGTTTTACTGGAAGCAAGTTTAAATCTTGACCCACTCAAGCAAACATTTACAACCAATTAACCTATTGCTAATGACAAAACAGCAAGCTGTCGAGAAATGGGGGAAAGTAGCATAAGGAAGCCTACATTTCAATATGCCAGCTGGTCTACTTAATGCTTCATAGAAGTATTACCAAAGAAATTATATACAGACCTTCCTAATTTCCTCCTCTGCATTTTACTTTTGCTTTCTAATTGTTTCATTATTTCTTTTAATTTCGAGATTATAAATACTGATGGGAGATGTTATTCTGTAAATATGTTTCTCATACTGGTTAATTAATAAAGCCTGTGACCAATAGGAAACAAGATAGGTGAGGCTAGGAGAACAGGAGGAGGAAAGAGGAAGTGGTAAGGAGGGGTCAAGATGTAGAGCATGGAGGAAGGAAGACGCCCGGCCGCGGCTCCCCATAAGATGACCACGTGGAAATACTTAGATAAGTAGAAATGGGTTAATAATTAAGACAGAGCTAGCCCATAAACAATAATGGTAACTGGCCAACAGGATTGTGTCAAATACGGAGTCTCTGAGTGTTATTAGGGGCTGGTGCGGCTGTGGGCCCAGACCGGTGGCAGGCGGGCTGGCGGGCTGTAACATAATACCATTACATAGTTTCTCCCTTTCCTTCTTTCTATCCAAACACGCCTATACAGCGTGTTTCAAATTCATAACCTCTATTTTGAATGAGTCCCTTCCTGCCCCTAAAGCAAAGGGATCATTGTAGAAGAGGAGGCAGAAAGAATGCGGAGTTTGCTGTGAGACTGTGTCTCCTAGAAGGTCTCAGAAGCTACACCCATAAAGTCTCACCATCATGACTGCATAAACATGAGCGAAATGAGGACAACAGTAGGTGTGCTAATGTGAGGGAAGCCATGAGGCCCCTGCATAGTTTTTAAACCTGGTTTTATTCAACTCCAGCCTCTATTTTATTTTATGTCTATGAACCATTTGCATGCATGCCTGATGCCCATGAAGGATATAAGAGAGTATCAGATCCCCTGGAATAGAAGTTGTCATCTACCACATAGATCCTAGGAACCAAACCCAGGTCCTCTGGAAAAGCAGAAAGTGCTCTTAATTGTTGAACTATCTCTGCAACCCAAGCCTCTCTCTATTTAACAGAGTACAAGTCTCTAGTCTTGGGAAGGTAAGAGAGCTCAGAACCTAAAAATGCTTTTCTCCAAGCTTGACAACCTGAGTTCGATCCCAAGGTCCCACATGGCAGAAAGAAAGAACCAGCTCCTAGAAGTTTTCTCACCTCCACACATGTGCCATGACACACACATATGCCATACACCCAAACACTTTAAAAAATAAAATGACTTTTGAAAAATAAATCTCTTATTATAAATTTTTACTTAAATTATAAACAATCTTATTTTACATATCAATCCCAGTTCCCACACCCTCCCCTCCTCTCCTGTCCTCCTCTGAACCACAATCCCATCCTCTATCTGCTCCCCAGGGAGGGTGAGGCCTTCCATGGGGAATCATCAAAGTCTATTATATCATTTGGAGTAGGTCTAAGGCCCTCCCTCCTGTCTCTAGGCTAATAAGAGAGTGTCCCTCCCTAGGGAATGGGCTCCCAAAGTCCATTCGTGCACTAGGGATAAATACTGGTTCCACTGCCAGAGGTCTCATAGACTGCCCAGGCCTCCTAACAGTCACCCACCTTCAGGTGGCCTGGTTTGGTCCTATGATGGTTCCCCAGCTGTCAGTTTGGGGTCTGTGAGCTCCCACTTGCTCAGGTCAGCTGCCTCTGTGGGTTTCGCCAGTCTTGACCCCTTTGCTCATCACTCCTCCCTCTCTTACCTAGCCTAGAAAGGTATAAACACCTAAGACTAAAAATTCATCACTCTGAGCCAATAATAGACTGTTAACGTAGGTTCCAAGACTGGTACCCCAGTGTTAAATGTGCCCTTCATCTTGTAAGTACCTTGGGTAATGCTTATCACAGTTTGTCCCTGGATATCAATATTTCTCTAGCCAGATGCTTTTTTCCAGAATGGCTCTCCTAGGCCTGTGATGAAGTGCTTTAATTTCTAGAAGTTTGGTTCTTGGCCCACACATGTGTTCTAACTTGGCCTGATTCTACCCAGTTTCCTATGACCTAAAGCAATAGCAGCAGCGCAGGCTACCTTAAGTAGATTCATTAATGACAGTTCCATGTCTTCTCTACTGGGCAAACTCTCAAAACTAGAAGGTAAGACCTCATTTCTCAAGGGGATAAAGTCATATATCAAAACAAACAATGTACTCTCTTGGAGCCAGAATAAAACAAACAGCAAGTATATTTGCTATTAACTTAAAGAAAATGTGTAAGGATTGGATAGGTGGCTCAGTCAGTAAATTATTTATCATGTAAACATGAAGACCTGAATTCAGTCCCCAGAGTGCATGTTTTTTTAAAAGGCATGGTAATAAAAAATTTGCAATGCTAATGTTGGGAGATAGAGACAGGTAGATCCCTGGAGCTCACCAATCATCCAATATAGGACCAGACCAATGATAGACCCTGTTTCAAAACCCAACAAGATAATGGCTACTGAATAATGGCAAACAAGTTTATACTCTGGTCTCCATATGCATGCACAGATACACACACACACACACACACACACACACACACAGTGAAAATGAATTACTTCAATCATCTTGCTCACAAAACCACCAGCTGGAGGGTATTCTAAAGTAACTGTGTATTAAGGCTATGTGGGCTTTTAAAGGCCTTGTCTTATAGTCTGGAAAACAATGGAGCTTTTGATTCAGAAGCTCCTTTCCCAGAAGCAAATGAAAAACATTGTATAGGACTTTGTGCTTGTTACTTTTATTTCAACTTGACACAAGCTGGAGTCACTTTGAAAGAAGGAGCTACAATTGAGAAAATTCTCTCACCAGACTGGCCTGTTAGCATGCCTATGGTGCATATTCTTAATTGGTGATTGATGTGGGGAAGGGCCCAGCTCATTGTGAGCGGTGCTATTCTTGAACTGGTGGTCCTGGATTCTATAAGAAAGCAGGCTGAGCAAGCCATAAGGAGCAAGCCAGTGAGCAGCTCCCCTCCATGGCCTCTGTATCAGCTCCTGCCTTCAAGTTCTTGTCCTGTTTGAGTTCATGCCCAGACTTCCTTCAAGGATGAACTTTGATGTGGAAGTATAAGAAACCCTAAGACAGACTTCAAAGTGGATTTTAGACCCCAGAGTTTAGCTGTAATGCCCTCCGGAGGCTGATGAAACATGCCTGGTGATTTTATTTCAAGATTTTTAACCTGTGAGTCATCTGTGATTTAAAAAAAAAAAAAAAAGTTTTGTCATTCCCCCGCCTCAAAAAAAAGTCTTATTAGTTACCCTGCTCAATATGTTATGAAGAGCTTCTTACACTACCAATAACTAGAGCTGAAAATGAGATCAGTTCATAGAGTGGTGGTATTGGGGGAAAGGGTCTTTGTGGCCCTACCAGCCACCGGAGGATCTATAAGCAGGTAATGATTGCTAGGTGTTGGAAGTTGTCTTTAGTGGAGTAGCTACTGGTAAATCATCCATGTTCCTGCAATAACCCTTCACCCATGCTCCTGTAAGGAACCCTAATTAAAGTCATTGTTTCATCAAAAATATAAGGCATGAAAGTAACATGGAGAGTGGGAAAAAGAAAGGGATCAACAGGATGGAAGGGAGATTATGAGAGGATAACCAGAGTTGAAATTAAGGAAGGTACATTAGAGACACAATACACATATGAGCACATCCTAATAATAAAACTCATTAGTCCATGTAATTCATATACATTAATAAAATTTTAAATTATATGTGTAGTGTATTGTTATGAGCAGTTTCCCGCCAGCCTGGTCCCCCAGCCGTGCCAGCCCCAAATAACACACAGAGACTCTGTATTTGATATAAATGCTTTGACTAGTTTCTTATCGGCTAGCTCTGTCTTAAATATTAACCCATTTCTATTAATCTAAGTATTTCCACGTGTTCTCATCTTACCCAAGAGAGGGCCAGCATTCTACTCTTTCCAGTCTTTCCATGTTGACTCTCCTCCTTACTCCTTCCTCTCTCCTCCTTCTCTACTAGTCCCGCCTATCTTGCTTTCCTGTTGGCCAATAGTGCTTTATTCATTAACCAATCAGAAAAACATATTTACAGAATGACATCTCCCATCAGTGTATGTGGTGTATGTGGGGTGTGTGTGTGTGTGTGTGTGTGTGTGTGTGTGTGTGTGTGTGTGTGTGAAGACCAGAAGTCTTAAATTCTCTGGTGAGTTACTAGCAGTTGAGAGCTACCTGATATGGTATTATTTGATGTCAGTTATAGGAGAGAAGCTCACCAAGATGCTAAGCCTTCATTTTCTGAAGGAGCAGAAGGGTTCAGCCTTCTTGGAAAAGACCAACACCCAGCTAGGTCACTCCGGTTACTTTATTCAAACATATACAAGGTTAAAAAGGACTGGAAAATGTCCCAACTGCCAAAGTTATCTTACTCTTGCTGCCCATGAGAGCAGACAACCCACACAAATCTCGGCCCCCTTTTTGACTAGTCAAAATCAAAAAAACTCCAGGTCTGCCAGGAGTGTCTTAGGACCATGGTTGGTGAAGCTGCAAGCTCTCATGTAGCACCAAGTACAGATCCTCCAGAGAGACAACATTTCTTCAAGGTTTAAACAGTGTCAAAACAATTTCGCAGTCTCCACTGATTAACCCAAACATTGCAAAGACTTTGCTGAAACATTTCTCTCAAATCCAGACACAAATGCCATATTATACATTTCACTTAAACCTGGACTTGAAGACTTTACTTGCATTACATAGCACTACAATATGGGTACTGGGACCTGAAATGAGCAATATATATATTCATTTTGTTTGTTTAGGTGTTATTTTGTTTTGTTTCATTTTGTTTTTTGGGTTTTTTGTTTTGTTTTGTTTTGTTTTTCTGAGACAGGGTTTCTCTGTGTAACAGCCCTGGCTGTCTTACAACTCACTCTATAGACCAGGTTGGCCTTGAACTCACAGAGATGCACCTGCCTCTGCCTCCCAAGTGTGCTACCACACCTGGCTACAATATATGCTCTTAACCACTGAACCACACATTTTTAGCACTGAATAAAAAACATTTGACGAGTAGTTTAAAGCAGTTTTATAATGTTTAGTTGCAAATTATGTAAAACAACTTATGTATTGGTTTGCTTCTTTATTGCTTTGACAAAACACTGACCAAACACAATGGGGTGGGAATGATATTTTAGATTACACTTCAATTCACAATTCACCACTTGAGGGAAGTCAGGGCAGGAACTCAAGGCAAAAATCTGGACACAGGAACTGAAGCAGAGGACATGGAGAAGTTCTCCCTATCGGCTTCCCCTTCATGGATTGCTCATCCTGCTTTCATGAAGAACTCAGGGCCACCAGCCCAGAAGTGGCAGTACAAACAGTGGGCTGGGCCTCCTACATCAATCTTTAATAAAGAAAATGCCTCATAGACATGTCTACAGTCCATTCCGATGAAGGCAATTCCTCAATTGCAGTTCCTTCTTCCCAGAAGACTCAAATTTGTGTCAAGTTGATGAAACTTGACTTGACATAAAACTTGACACAACTTGTAACATTTTTTGCAAGGAATTGTTTGTTTGTTGAATGTCAACTTAAGTCATTCCATCATTCAATCAAGATGAGGGTGAAAAGTAACCACAGGTTCAATAAAGTGAGCACTATTGTCCAAGAATGACAAATAATTCATATAATAAATGGATAGGTAATAATTGTTGTGTGTTTCTGTATATACTAATATACAGACTTCCTGGATACTGATTATAATACTAGAATTGATTAAATGTAGAGAGGGCCATTTTGCAATACTATTTCTTTATAACTTAGTTCAAGCATTCAATCATTGAGACTGTTAAAAACTTGAACATATAGTCGAGTAAGCATTTAGAGCCAGCCACTCACTAATTTACAGGAAATATGACAGGAAAATATATTCAATACTATGATGATGCTTTCAGCAACACTCAAATTGAAAATCTGGTAGACAATCCACCTATTTTCATCAACAAACTATAAAAAGATAAAAAAAATATAAGACCCTTTTTAGCATCTTGATCTAAACACTCAAACACAAAAATACGTGACATAGAACATTTTTACATGTTTCATTGTATTAAAAATATATTACTGGGCTGGAAAGCTGACTTGGCAGTTAAGAGCTCTTACTGCTCAATCAATGAACCTCAATCAGGTCCAAGCATCCACATCAGGATAAGAGGTGGCTTACAACTGTAACTACAACTCCAAGAGCTCTAACACCCTTTTCTAGCCCCTGTGAGCACCATCTACACACGTGGCATTCTCTCTGTCTCTCTGTATGTCTGTCTCTCCATGTTTCTGTCTCTCTCAGACTCACATATACATACACATAAATAAAAACTAATCTTTTAAAAGGAAATCCAGGATTTAAAAGAAAAAAGATATGCTAGTAATTTGCACATAAGAATGTGGTATACTATTTCTATGTGTGTCCCTCTCAGGGTCCCCCTTTTTACCTAGTTTCTCTGGGGTTGTGGATTGTAGCCTGGTATCCTTTGCTTTATATCTAAAATCAACTTATGAGTAACATCCACTTATAAGTGAGTATATACCATATTTGTCTTTCTGGATATGGGTTACCTTACTCAGGATGGTTTTTTCTAGTTCCATCCACTAGCCTGCAAATTTCAAAGTGTCATCATTTTTTTTTCTGCTGAGTAGTACTCCATTGTATAGATATACATTTTATTCATCCATTCTTCAGTTGAGGAGCATTTAGGTTGTTTCCAGGTTCTGGCTATTACAGATAATGCTGCTGTGAAAAATAATTGAGTAAATGTCCTTGTGGTATGATTGAGCATCATTTGGGTATATGCCTAAGAGTGGTATTGCTGGGTCTTGAGGTAGATTGATTCCCAATTTTCTGAAAAACCACCATACTGATTTCCAAAGTGGCTACACGAGTTTGTACTCTCACCAGCAATGGATGAGTGTTCCTGTTTCTCCATATCCTCTCCAGCATAAGCTGTCATCAGTATTTTTGATCTTATCCATTCTGACAGGTATAAGATGGTATCTCAGAGTCATATTTGCATTTCCCTGATTGGCTAAGGATGTTGAGCAATTCCTTAAATGTCTTTTTGCCATTTTAGTTTCTTCAGTTGAGAATTCTCTGTTAGTTAAGATCTCCTGGGTAAACTTTGAGTGGGTAGAAGGGAGGAGATGGGGGATGAGAACATGAGAGATCAAGGAGACCGAGTTGGGGGAGGGATGGAGGAGGAAAGCAATGAAAGAGGTATGTTGATAGTGGGAGCCATTGTGGGGTAGTGAGAAACCTGGTATCAGAGAAATTCCCAGGAATCCACAAGGAAGACCCCAGATAAGACTCCTAGCAATAGTGGAGAAGGTGCCTGAACTGGCCTTCCCCTATAATCAGATTAGGGACCCTAACTATAATCATAGAATCTTCATCCAGTAACTGATGGAAACAGATGCAGTGACCCACAGCCAAGCGCTGGGCTGAGCTCCTGGAGTTCAGTTGGAGAGGCAGGAGGGATCATATGAACAAGGGAAGTCAAGAGCATGATGGGGAAATCCACAGACAGCTGACCTGAGCTAGTGGGAGCTCGGGGACTCTGGACTGACAGCTGGGGAAACCTGCATAGGAGCAAACTCGGCCCTCTGCATGTGGGTGACAGTTATGTGACTTGATGTGTTGAGGGGAGGGCTGGCAGTGGGACCAGGGCCTATCCCTGGTGCATGAGCTGGCTTTTTGGAGCCCATACCCTATGGAGGGATACCTTGCTCAGCCTCTATACAGGGGAGACAGGATTGATCCTGCCTCAACTTAGTATGCCACACTTTGTTGACTCCCCAGAAAAGGCCTTACCCACTCTGAGGAGTAGATGGAGGTGAGGAGAGTGGGTTTCAGGAGAAGGGGAGGGAGGAGAAACTGAGGTTGGTATGATAAATAAATAAATAAATAAATAAATAAATAAATAAATAAATAAATAAATAAATAAATGAATAAGAGAAAATATAAAGAAGGTGACACACTTGCTACAGAGATGGTTCTGTGGTATTAGCACTTGCTATGCAAGCCTGGTGATTTCATTTCAGATCCTTACTAGCCATGTGATTTCACATACATCTGGAGCCCCAGTACTATGGTAGACAGAGACAGGAAAATCCTGGGAACTTCCTAGTCAGCAAGCCTAGCTGAAAATGAGAAGCTTCAAATTCAGTGAGACACTCGTTCTGAAAGAATTAAGACAAGTAAAAGAAAATATACAGCATCCTCCTCTGGCCTATGCATATTCACATGCATATTCACATGAACACACATGTATAGATGCATGAGTATACCACACAAATGCAGAACTGTGGTACAGTTTTAGTATTCTTGATGAGACATAGAATCATATTTAACAGTATAAGATTAGCAACAATATTTTAGCTTGCTTCAAAATAATACAGAAATGTATCTATTCTCACTATTGCTAATGCTAAAGGCAAAAGAATCTTAATAAATGGAGATATATGCCAGTTCATGAAGGGAAATACTCAACTTGTTACTTTACCACTTCTTTTCAAATTAATCTATGTTTTCAACACAATTCCAAACAAAATCCCAGAGAACTATTTTGTAGAGATTGACAAGCTAATTTTAAATGTATATGAAAAAAGTGAAACAAATAAAAGTGGTTTATTAAATGTAAAGATAAGCATGAGGTTGGAGGACACTATATGATTTTAATATATTTTATAAAAAGCAACAGTAATTAATAGAAGTGTTAAACTAGATACATAAACAGTGGAGCCCAAGAGAATTTGGAAAGAAAACCACATGTATGTGATGAGCTTATTGACAGGTTTTTTGCATGCCTGGGAATTTAGAACCCTGTCTATGTGGGCAAGCACTGTCTATGCTTGGTTTGTTGTGGTTTTGCTTTGTTAAGTCACCAAACCGTCTTTGAACATGCTCTGTGCTTAAGCATGTGTTCCTCTTGCCAAAGCTTCAGGCATAACTAGGATTACAGATGTATATATCATGACACGGCTATATCGAACTTTTATTGAAATACAGAGACAATAATACAGTGAAAAGTATATGAATTTAACTCAAAATGAATCACTGAAAACAAAAAGTTTTTTACTTGAAGTACAATAAAGAGTTCTTAGATGAAACATGAAAAGGGAAATTTGTAAAAGTGGGGTCTAGAGAGATGGCTCAACTAGTAAAGTGCTTGCCTCTTAACCATGAGGACCTGAGTTTGATACTCAGCAGCCACCTTAAAGTCAGGCATGGCAACATGGACCTGTAGTTCCAGTGCCTTAGAGGCAGAAACCAAAAGATTCCTAGGGCTTGGTGAACAGCCAGTCTAGCTGAATCAGCAAGCTCTGGCTCACTGAGATAGAAACCTTGTATCATAATGTAAGGTAGAGAGCAACTGAAGAAACACCCATCAAGTCCTGGCCTACACATACCACATACACACACACACACACACACACACACACACACACACACACACACACACACACACACACAACCCCACCACACACACACACACAACCCCACCACACACACACACACCCATACACACCCACATACACACACCCATACACACACCACAACATGCCCACACACACCACACCCATACACACCACATACACACACACACACATACAACCCCATCACATACACACCCATACACACACACCACACACACAGCCATGCACACACAACCCCACCACACACACATACCCATACACACACACACCACACACACCACACACACACCCACACACAACCCCAACACATACACACACCACACCCATACACACACAGCCCCATACACACACCACACATACAATCATACACACACAACCCCACCACACACACATACCCATACACACACACAACTCCCACTACAGACACACACACACACACACACACACACACACACACACACACACACACACAGAGGAATTAAAAAAAATAGGGAGCCTTCATGGAATTGACCTACACACTCTGCAAACATGTTCCAGTTGTGTGGCTTGGTCTTCTTGAGGGACTCCTAACCGTGGGAGCAGGGGCTGTCTCTGACACTTTTACTTTTAGGCTTTTGGGACCCTACTCCTCATACTGCATCACCTTGCCTAGCCTTAATACATGGGGAGTTGCTTAGTCTTACTGCAACTTGATATGCCATGTTTTGTTGATACCCATGGGAGGCCTGGAGGAGGAGTGGATTAAGGTGGGGTAGAAACAGAAGGGGTTATGAGGGAGGGACTGGGGCGAGAGGAAGGAGGAGAAACTGCAGCCGGGATGTAAAATAAATAAACACATTTATTTTAAAAAGAAGAAAACATAGTGGCTAATGAGACAACCAAATTTTCAAAGTCTACCTTAAGAAAGGCACGGGAAGGGAGAGGGAACTGGGATCAATATGTAAAATAAGAAAAGTAAAGAAAAAAATGAAATCAAAGATATTTCCTCAACATTAAAAAAAAGAGAGAGAAAGGCAACTGATAAGAAAATGAAACCTTTCCCCCAGGGCTCGGGGAGTTACGTGGAAGAAGGAGCAGAGAGATTGCTAAGAGCCTCAGGTGAGCTGGGCAGTGGAGGCACACTGCTTTAATTCCAGCATTCATGAGGCAGAGGCAGGTGGATCTCTGTGAGTTCCAGGCTAACCTGGTCTACAAAGCTTTACAGAGGCATCCTGTCTCAAAAAAAAAAAAAAAAAAAAAAAAAAAAAAAGAGCCAGAGGTGGTAGATGACCCCAAGGAAACAGCATCTTCTGATACCATATGAACTCAGAGTGTGGCAGCACACACAAGACCTGCACAAGATCAAACCAGACAAAAGGCCAGCACCGGGGAGGAGAAGTAGGCACAAAGTGTCACCCCTAGCAAAGAAGTTCTTTGCAATTGATACCTGCTAGGAGAGGGAAAGTCAGTTTTCTTCAGTGGAGGGGTACTAGTTTTATCAACCACGCCTCAGGGCAGGCCTCATATGTGGGAAGAGTTGGCCAACACAACTTAGAGTACATGATTTTTACAGGAACTTCATGCGGTCTTTACTTTTAAAGGCCTGGCTGTGCAGGGATGGCACACACCTTTTCTCCCAGCACTCGGGAGGCAGAGGCAAGCAGATCTCTGTGAGTTCAAGGCCAGCCTGGTCTACGAGCTAGTTCCAGGACAGGTTCCAACACTACACAGAGAGGGGAGAGGGGTAGAGGAGGGGGGGAGAGAGGGGGGAGGGGAGAGAGAGAGAGGGAGAGAGAGAGAGAGAGAGAGAGAGAGAGAGAGAGAGAGAGAGAGAGGAGAGGAGAGAGAGAGAATGTAAAAGAGGGAGCCATTATAGGATTGGAGAGAAAACTGAACCTAAAGAAATGTCCAGAGACCTACAAGACTGACTCCAACTAACAATTTGAGCAACCGTGGAAAGGCTACCATAAATGCCCTTCCCTGATAGTGAGATCATCAACTAAATTATCCACCATCATGAAGCCCCCATCTAGTACCTGATGGAAACAGAAGCAAACACCCATAATTAAACAGAGTCAAACTAGAATCCAGATACACAGAGAGAGGATAAGACCAGGTTTCAGAAACACACATAGACAGCTGACCTGAACAAGGAGGAGCTAACGGGCCCCCCAGACTGATAGCTGGGAATCCAGCATGGGACTGACTCAGACCCCCTGAATATGGGTCTCAGCTGGAAGGACTGAGCAGTCTAAGGGACCTCAGACCATGGAACCAGGATGTATTCTTGGTGCACAAAAGGACCTTGTGGACACATCCCCCGTGGAGGGATTCTCCTTTAACCTAGAGACAGGAGAGAAGTCCTAGTCCCTACTTCAAATGACTTGACAGATTTAGATTACCCCCTCCTGGATGGCATCACCCTACATGTGGAGTGGGGGAAAGGAAGGGGAGGGTGGTCAGGGAGGGAGAGAGAACTGGGATCAATATGTAAAATAAAAATAAAAAAAAAACTAAAAATAAACAGAGAAACCCTCTCTCAAAAAAAAAAAAAACAAAAATTAAAGGCCTGAATGTTTAAGGTATTTTGACATTATTAACCATTATTAGGAATATTTTAAGAACTCTTCCTTTTAAGGAGAGAAATTATTTGAGAAACTGACAGCAGCTGTTAGTCTAAGAAGGCTAGAATCGGGGTATGTTGGTCCTTTCTCCTTTGTAAGTTATAGAAATAAGAGAATCTTTCACACATAATATAAGAACCTACAGGGTGCTCTGTCATAAGCACAAACTCTTAATAAATAAGAGTAACTGTCTTTTAACAGCAACTAGATACCAGATACAGGAAATGAGAAACAAGATTACATGGAACAGAGAAGCTCCTTGGGTGCTGGTGAACTCTGCAGCCGCTTAATCTCCACAAGCCCATGTGTAAGTTGTTTAGGTCAGGCCAATAGGCTGAGCATGAGCGTGGTACCATTTACATCAAATGGGAATAACTGTCACTAAGAGAAAAATCCTGTGGTACAGGAGACTTACAATGCCACTGAGTGGTCACCCATTCAAACTGTGGTGTGCTTCTACAGAGCATGCTTTTACAAATCAGTAGATGTAGTGACTGCTACCTAGAAGAGGTCTGGACCCCAAAAGAATGGAATGATCTTTTGGCATGAAGGTGGTGAAGGCCGAGAATTATTGTTTTAAAAGGAAGAAGAAGCAAAAGATCCATTGATTAAAGGAAATGTGGGGTGGGACGGAATTCAACCTGCTCCCTCTTTGATAACACTAGGATTAGGGCTGTGTTAATGAAAATCCACAAGAGCCCGGAATAAACTGTGTGCGGAACACTCCGGGGCTCAAATCAAGCATAATATGAATCCAACAGGATTGTGAGAATTACTTGAGTAGTAGATAAGGAGTATATTAAAGTCATTCATCAGGCAGTACCACAGATAGTAGGTGCTAATTAGCTGAATCTAGTTTATGGCTTTGTGAGCCAAATTTTCCTGGGTTTGTGTTCTGACAGGAAGTTAAAGAAACAGGCCCTAGAAAGCCAGAAACCCCGCAGATAAAACCCAGAAGAGAGAGAACACTGTACACGAGGCAGAAGGCAAGCACTAAACAGTAGTGGAGGTAGAGAGACTGTTCAAGCTTAGAATAATAAATCCTGGTGTATTATCAACAAATTTGTCCAGATCTGAACTTCTAAGATTTATTTATTTATTGTGTAAAGTGTTCTGCCTGAATGTCTGCCCGCAGGCCAGAAGAGGGCACCAGATGTCATTACAGATGGTTGTGAGCCATCATGTGGTTCCTGTAAATTGAACTTAGGACCGCTGAAACCAGCTAGTGTTCTTAACCAATGAGCCACCTCTCCAGCCCAAGATCTGAACTTCTAAACCTTTTTAAATCATAGCCCGTAAGACAACTTAATGAAACATATGTGCTTTTTTTAAAGAATATTGAAGGGCTGATTAAGGGAAGTCCACAAATGCCCAAGTAAAAGAAAAGTATTTGTTTAGAGAACACTCTCACACAGAAAGGTAAAGTGCTGTCGTGGTCTTCTGCCCTTGGAGGTGCAGGATGCTGCCATGCAGGATGATGGTCAGGTGTCAGTTCATCAGAGAGAGGGAGAGAGAGGGGGGGGGGGGGGGGGGAGAGGGAGAACATGTGACCCCTTTTCTTCCTTATAAGATATGCAGGATATCTGACATGCAATCCCTGTGAAAAGGTCATTGGCTCAGGCTTCTCATGGCTAGCTCTTTCTTAATTATTAATCCATTCCTATTAATCTGTGTATCTCCATGTGGCCTTTGCTTACTGGTAACGTCTGGACATCCTGCCTCCCTGGAGGCTCCATGGCAACTCTCTGACTCTACCTATTGCCTTTCTTTATCCCTATTTGGATTTCCGGCCTGGCTAAATCCTGCCTGTCCATTGGCTGAAACAGCTTTATTCATCAACCAATAAGAGAAACACATATTCACAGCATACAGAAAGACCTCCCCCATCACATGAATTAGAGAATAATAGCTATATGTTGATAACCATTAAAGCTGGGTCATGTATTCTTTCCTTTCTGTACTTTTTGGTATATCTGAAATTTTTCATGCCGGAAGGACTTAGGAGTAATAAAGAAAATGCTATTTGATCATCAAAATTCCTCAAATCTATTCTTTCATCAGGCACTTATTGTTGCCTCTGGTACAATATATGTTATAGCAAGATTTTCATCCTTGTAGAACACATACCAAACCAGAAGAAATAGTAAGGAGTCAGGTCCAGTTTATAAGGAAAGAAAGAGAATGGCAGGAGGTGGTCAAGAAGCCAAGTAGAAGGCTCTGAGGCAGGGCATTTGGCCAGATGTTAAATTCTTGAAAGAGACAGGAATTCGGCAACTAACTGGCATGCTACCATAGGCAGGAGAGATTGAGTAGTAATATGTGGGAGCAAGCTGAATATATATATAAGCAGGAATGAGGAAATGGAGAAAATTGCTGAAGTATCTTTTTGTAGCCTCCTTCATAACTATGTCCAGCCCTGCATGGAATGATCTGTTCAGTGGTTGTTTTTCACTCAAAAAAAGCATTCAAGAAGTTATCATTTAGACAATTAGATGCAAATTCCACACCCATGCTTTGTTTCTGAGACATGAGTTTAAAGGTGCATTATCGATTTCAAAAGAAAAATCAATCTGTATGTTTACTTTTTAGAGTTGGGCTTTTAAAGGAATATAAAATAACATAGAGCTAATGTAAGTCAAATGTCAGGGAGCTGAAATTAACCTTTGTTTATATTTCATTTCCTCTAACATTTGCCTAATTTGTAAAAATAGCAACTAGGCTTTAATAACATTGGGATAGCACAACTTCCCAGGATATAACCCTTTGAACAAATTTTCTTCCAAAGCTCATTTCAATAATGAGTTGGTAATTATTGTACTCACGGGAGAGCTCTGACTAGCCCATCTAGGAGTGGGCTGCAGGCCTCTGCTGGAAGCCAGATGCCCACATGCCAAGCTCCTTACTCAGACAAGGAAAGAAACACTATCCAGACTTTGTCTCATCAGTAAAGCCTTTGGCAAACGAAAAGAACTTTGTCTCAAAGTCATTCTCCTACATTGGCTACTAACTGTAATAGCATCTGAACTCCCTATGACTCTGTTGACCAGAACATAGGGAGATATACTCCTCACTCAACTGGCAACTATTCCTTTCCTTCCAAGAGACCTAGTTACATCTGCCAGAACTCAATAATGAGTTGCCCAGTCCCTGTCCACAAAGACACAATTCAGGGGGGTAACAATATCTCTAAAAATGATCAGATCTTAGAAACTTTTATAAAAAATAAATAGAATTTAAAACATAGGGTTTTTTTTTCCTTTAACAAATACCTTAGGCAGAGGAGATGGCCCAGTGGTAATGCATCTTCAACCAAGTCTGAAGTCCTAGGTTCAAACAATATAACCAACACCCAAAATTTGTCCTCTACACAAGCGCCATGTCACATGTGCGCACACACACACACACACACACACACACACACACACACACACACACACACACACGATGTTTACAATGATCTAACTTAAAAATTCATTAAAATTAAATTTTAAAAGCTTCTTAATGGCTAAGGTCAGCAGCAAGAAAAGTTGTATTTAGTGTTCTAAGGATTTTAATCCTTTATTTATTTACAATCAAATTGACCTAACCTAACCTGGTTAGGAACAAAGGCTCAGCTGGACATGGTGACATATGGCTTTAATCTCAGCACTCAGAAGGTAGAGCTCTGTGAGTTTGAGGTCTGCCTTGTCTACATAGTGAGTTCCAGGATAGCACAGCCAGGGTTATGCAGACAGACAGACTCTCTGTCTGAAAAAAATTAAATGAAAGCACATGATGCTAAGGAAGGGGGTCTGTGATCTCAAAGCCAGTTTGAGCAAAATAGAGAGACTTTTGCCTGGAAAGAGAGAAAGAGAAAGTGAGGTGGGGAAGAACACAGGTTCTGGAAATAGCCAATCTTAAATAAAGGGAACCCCTACTCCTATTTGCTAGTTGTGTGTGATTTTAAACAAGTTACCTTCTCTGAGACTCAGTTTCAAGATAAATAAAGGATGGCCAAACCTAGCTATTATAGTTTGTTACTACAAAAAGTAAATGAGAAGTTTTTGTTTAACTCTCCCCTAACCCTTAATAACATGGAATCACCATTCCACTATCCAGTCAGATCCCAACAGCCTTCTTCAAGAGCCATGAACCTGAGGGGCATCTGGGTGTCTCCAGCAAACCCCTAGTTATGAGTATAAGGAGTCCTCGGACTGTCTAGAACAATATGAGCACTTACTTTATCACCCCCTCAAAAAAACAAGAGTCCAAAGAATGGTCAGCTGAAAAGCAGTGAAAGGCTAATGCCCACAGGCAAAGAAAAATTCCTTTACTCCAACTAGAAGAGATGAAGTAGGCCAGGCACCTAAGGTGCCAATAAATCAGTACCCACCATAATCTTGACTTGAAGAAGAGGACCCAATAAACTTGGAAGAAGAAAGAAAAGGGAGGAAGAGAACACATGAAAGGAAGGAGGGTGGAAGAGGAAAAAATAAGAAAGTAGGTTAAAAAAAAGATAAATAATCCACCTCCCTAGAAACTGCCTATAAACCATTTGTATCCATGACAAATTCTTATGTTCAGACTTAATCCTCAACGTGATGGCATGAGCAATCAATAGAGTTAGTGTCCTTACAAAAGAGGCTGCGGAGATTTCCTTCTCCTCTGTGTGAGATCATAACAAGAAGACTTTAGCTCCCTGCAGACCCTAACCCTGACAATGACTTTATCTTGGAATTCCCAGCCTTCAGAACTCTCAGCAATAAATTTCTGTTGTTGATAAACAACTCAGTCTATGGTATTTTGCTATCATGGCCTGGGTGGATTATGGCAGAATTCTTCAAATTCAGGCTTATCATTCACAAAACACCAGAAAGAAGTTAAAGATGTATTTCCACACAACAGCTAAGGGGAGATGGGCTGGCAGTATGGAACAGTGGACAAGGAACAAAATGTCACTACCCCCCCCTTCCCAAGAGTAGAGTCTCGGGCAGAAACTACCTCTGCCTGAGTAAACACAGATGCCTATGCCACAGACTTGCCCACTCCCTCAGGCTAGAGACTAGGACCAACAGGAGCCAGGGAGCAGAATAAGGAGCTGGGTTGGAAAAATCATATGATTGATGGGCTTCAAAATTTATACTGTAATTGCAGAGTCATGGCCAGACACATAAGGGGTTTTGGTGGTGGTGGTGGTGGTGGTGGTGGTGGTGGTGGTGGTGGTGGTGGTGGTGGTGGTGTGGTGGTGGTGATGGTGGTGATGGTGGTGATGGTGGTGGTGGTGGTGTGGTGGTTTTTCCTTCCAAAGAATAAAAAAAACTGGCTACTGCACCCTCACAAAAAATTACATCTGTCTTCTTCCTGAGAACTTTCCCATTGTCCCTTTGGCCTGATTTCTTTAAGGACAGCTCAAAAACAGTCTCCTGTGATTTCCTTGGTGAACTTATTGAAGTTTGCAGTTTCCCATCTGAGTCCATCCAAGCATGAAAAATGCTCCTGTCTGTCCCTACTTTTTTCTCTGGCTCTATTCCTCTAGATATATAGATATATTGATGGGTATGTTCTAATTGTTTAAAAGGCATCCGATATGGCTTCCCTATTATATCTAGAAAAGAATTAAATATCAATCCCTCTAAAATATTTTTTGATTGTGAGCCTAACCTTTAACGGCTGAGCCATCTCTCCAGCCCAATCCCTCTAAAATAGAAAGAGAACTAAATGAGATAATTGGTGTGTAGTCATTAACAAAATCCTAGTACAAAATGTATTCAATAAGTCTTAAGAATATCTTTTTTGTTTTGAGTTGGGGTCTCAAATAGCTTTTTGAACTACCCGCCTCAGCATCACTAGTATTAAGATTATGGTCATGTGGTACCATGTCTACTTTAGCCATGCCAGTTCTGGAGATTAAACTCAGGGCTTTGTATATGCTAAGCAAGCATTCTACCAGTTGAGCTGTAGTCTCAAACCCAGGTTGTGTTCCTTTTTAAGATTTTTACAGTGCTATGTTACTCTTCTACTCAGTTATTCATGCAAAAATATTTTAGTGCCTATTTTATTATGAGCATAAAAAATGAGTGGGGTGAGAGAAAGCAGGATCAAAAGCACCTGTAAATTCTCTCTACTCTTCAGGAGTTTACACTATGGGTATAAAATGTGAGCGTGTGTGAGGCTGTTAGAAATTCCAGCAAGGCATGAAACATAAGCATCCAAATAAATGAATGAGAATAAAAGGACATGCTTGATATAGTCAAAGCTGAACATGGCCACATGCCACTTATTTTGATCTCTGAAGGGAAGCCATGATTGGTGAGGGCAAGGGACATTACACCCTGTGGCAGCAGCATAGGCACAGACCTAAAATACCAAAAGAATGTCATATCTTCAAAAGACAGTGAGAAGGCTAACTAGTAGGAGATCATAGGAAATGGTAGTGGAAAGCACAGCCAAAGATATCTGAGCTATGTCATAGTTTATGACTAATGGGAACACAGAATACAGAGCTGAGCTTCTGCTAGCTGAAGACAGAGAGAACACGGTGTCCATGGAGAAGGGGGGCTATTTGAAGGCAAGAATCAGCAGTACAGAGGAATAGGAAACAACAACAAACAACAGCAGATAAAGGGAAAATTACCGTTTACAAAGTTTAGCCCAGTGTGGTGGTCTATGCCTATAATCCCAAGTGAGTCAGAAGAATTACCAAATCTCAGTAGTTCAAAGACAGCCAGGGCTACATTGCATAATCCCATCTTTAAAAAGTACTAACAACCTGCATAGAACATGCTCTATAAGGTTATTTATTCAAATAACTTCTGGCTGAAGCCTTGTTTTTCTGCTATTTACCTAATTCGCCTAAAAGCTAAGAACAGCAGGCTGTTTTTTTAGTGAAGTTAAAATTAAAATTTAGTTATTATGATTTCAATCCTTCTTGCCAAGATGAAGCAGTAAGGATTGCATTGTAGTAAATATATGCAAACTGGTTTCAGACATTGAGCAGCAAACCATGGAGGAGTGTAAGCCCACATGTCTGGAAACAAAGTGAACCTTTCAATTGCTCAAGGTTACTGCCCTGAGACAATGCCCAGTATGTAGCACTTGGGGAAGGAGCCCAGTAGTTTCACTGAGTTGAAGAGACAGAAATTGTTGATCAGGGACACCAAGGTGTCTATTATTTGTGGAACAGTATAGCAAAAAAAGGGAAATCTACACAGAGGAAGAGACCTAGAGGCTGTAGAAGACAGCCCTCTGCGTCTTTGCTGATCTCATTAGTATACTTCTAGAGGAGAAATATGGATATGAAGAGATGTCAAGGGGCTTTGAGATAGCTTAGTGAGGAAAATGTTTGCTTCGTAAACAGGAAAACCCAAGTTAGCACCCACTTGAAAACTGACCCAAGTGGCACACACATCAGTACACTTACCACTGGGGTGTCTGGGACAAATCCTGGGGTCTTGCATGTCAGCCAGTCTTGACAAAGCAATGAGCTCCAGGTTCAGAAAGGTTCTCAAAAACTAGGGAGAAAAGAATGAAGAGATGGCATAGTGGTTAAGAGCACTTGCCACTTTTGTCGAAGAACTGAGTTTAGTTCCCAGCACCCACACCGGGCAGCTTGAAACTACCCATAACTCCAATGCCAGAGAATCTGGTGGCCTAGGACCTCACACATGCACATGGTACACATAGATTCTCACAGTCACAAATAAATGTGCATGAATTTAAGTAATGAAAGAAGTAGAGCTTTAAAAAAAAATAAGCTGGAGAGTGTCAGAGAAAGACACAAAACATATACCTACCTCCAACTTCCACAAGTGCAAGCATGGGCACATTCACGTGTACACACACAAGCACACATGTATACAATGCATGCACACAGTAGAGATACAAGGAATCTAAATGCATGGAAGAATGGCTGTGTGAGTAGACAAGAAGAAGCTGGACATGTGTAAGCTGAGAACAGCAATCTCTGAAGAAACGAATTGTGCTGACACCTTCATTTGGGATGTCTACCCTCTAGAACTGCAAGAAAAAAATCTAACCTACCTGGTCTGTGGTATTTAAAGCAACATCAAAGGGACAGAAGATTAGATACTGATTACCCAGTGATATCAATTCTTTGTTTATCCCTCCAGATATGCTTTGTGCATGTAAAAGCATACAATTTGAGTCCAGTCATGGCCTGTATTAGAAACCCTGGACAGTAGTAGAAGTAGAAGCTGTGAACAATGGGAGAGCATGGTAATGGGATAGGCATGCCTGCTAAGCAAAGAAAGAGGATAGTGATGGGTTCCAGGACTCCCCTCAGATATATAAAATAATGTGGTCTTTCTATACAGCCTATGTACATCCTCCTGTAGACTTTAAATCATCTCCAGATTATTTATAATACCTAAAACAGTATAAAGACTATGCCAATCATTACTGTAAGGTACTATTTAGGAAATGATGACAAGTAAAAAAGAAGTCTGTAATTATTCAGTACAGATGCAATTTTTCCTAATACTTTTGATCTGTAGTTTATTGCATCTCTAGATACAGGGGACTGACTTTGCATAAGCTATTCTTTTTTGTTACTAATCTCCCTTCCCAGCTCTTTATTTGAATAATGTGTACTTACTCTTTTGGCCCCAATTTAAGTGTTATTTCCTTGTTTTCTATCACCTTCTTATTTTCTATCATAACATTCCTATTTTGGAGTAGAGAGGCAGACAGGAGACATGGTGTTCTGTAGCCCAGGATGGCCTTCAAATTGCTGGCTAGCTGGCACTAGCCTTGAATTTCTGGTCCTCTAGTTGCTATCTCCCAACAGGTATGCAGATAAACAATACAAGTGTGCCCTGGGAATGAGCCTCTCCCCATAAAATGCCTAGCAATGCAACCATGGGAAATTCTAAATAAACACACTACCTTCACTTGTTATTATGTTTTGAAATTTTTCCAGAAATTTTTAACTTATTTTTATATCCATGTAGATGTAATTCACTGCATGAAATATCTAACGTTAAGGTGGACTTGATAGCACATGCCTAGGCTCCCAGCATCCAGGAGATGGTAGCAAGAGGATCAAAAGTTCAAAGTCCACAGAATCAACTCAGCATGGCTCATAGGTGCTCACAGAGACTGGAGCATATAATCCAGGTGCCTGTGTGGGTGTGGCCTAGGCCCTCTGCATATATGCTATGGTTGTGTAGCTTGGTGTTTTTGTGGGACTCGGTACACTAGGAGTGGGGGCTCTCTGCCAGATTTGCAAGCTTTTGGAACCCTTTTCCTCCTGTTGGGTTGCCTAGTCCAGCCTTAATATTAGGCAATAGATCTGGTTTTTACTGCACCTTGATATACCATGGCTGCCATCCCTGGGAGACCTGCTCCTTTCTGAAGGGAAACAGAGGAGGAGTGTCTGGGGGAGAGGGGAGGCATGGGAGAAGGACTGGAAGGAGAGGAGACAGGGAGAAACTGTGGCCCCAGTGTAATATATGAGAGAAGAATACATTTTTTAAAAATGACACTAAAAGAAGTTTAAGTCACCTGGCAGTAGTAGTACATGCTTTTATTCCCAGCACTCAGAAGGCAGAGGCAGGTGAATGTCTAAATTTGAGATGAGCCTGGTCTACAGAGCAAGTTCCAGGGCCTCCAGGGCTATTACACAAAGAAACCCTGTCTCACAAAACAAACAAACAAAAAAAGAGTTTAAAGTTTATCCCTAGTACACGAATGGACTTTGGGAGCCCATTACACATGGAGGGATGCTCCCTCAGCCTAGAGCCATGAGGAGGGCCTGGGCCCGGCTCCAAATGATATGACAGACTTTGAAGATCCCCATGGAAGGCCTCACCCTCCCTGGGGTGCAGAAAGGGGATGGGATGGGGGTTGGTGGGGAGGGAACAGGGGAGGAGGGAAGGGTGTGGGAATTTGGGTTGAAATGTAAAACAAGCTTGTTTCTAATTTAAAAAAGAAACAATCTTATCATAGTGATTCTGATGTACTTGTATATTTTCTCATCCCACGTTATTTCCACATCTACAATTGTAAGAAATTCAATTGTTCTGTGTCCTTGCCACCAACTGCCATTATCAGCTTATTATGTGTCTAAAACCCTAATTGTAAAATACATGTAAATGGTATTATCGCTATTGTCTTGAATATTATATGGATAAAGCAAAATATGCAATTATCTGCTGATGGTGGCACACATCTTTAATCCCAGCACTTCAGAGTATGAGGTAGGCAGATCTCTTGGAGTTCAAGGCCACTCCAGTCTACATAGTAAGCTCCAGAACAGCCAGGACTACATAGTGAGACCCTGTCTCAAACATAAATAAATAAATAAATAAATAAATAAATAAATAAATAAATAAAATAAGAGAGTTTATAGTCATCCTCAGTCTCACAGTGAGTTTGAGAGAAGTCTGAGCTACACCAGACTCCTCTTGTCAGATAAAATTAAAAGAATATATATATATGTATATATATATATATGAGTTTTATTACAGACACTAACATAGTATTTCCCATATGCTAAAACGCCACTGATATTTGAGTTCATGCATCTGAGCAGTATGTCATTTGTTCCCCACTTGCTTTGCTGAAGACGCACTTCAGACTGAAGCCTCCTAAGGGGTTAAAATTGTTCTCCCAAAGTTGCAATTCACTATCTTCTTTCATAAGAGCTGTCTTTCTGCTATCTTTCTTGTTCCCTAGTAAAAGATGTCTTTTGTATCTTAATGATTAACTGCCGAGTTAGCTATTCCTGGGAAAAGGAATTAAAAAGACATGAGTCATGACTTCTAATCAGTAACTTCTTTTTAGGCTTACAGAACCCAGGACATCTGGTGATGTACAGATAACAGCAACATAATCTGTAAATACTCTAGCACTTACATCCCTCACTCCCCCCACAAAAAAATTCACTACTAGGTCCTGTACCTGCAACCAGACGCAAGTTATTCTGTTAGCAGTAGCTTCCATGGTTTTTGTTTGGCTCTTTTTGTTTTCCAACTGTTTTTCATCACTGTATAACAACTTTACCTCGCCAGGTGGTAGTGGCAGAGGCTGGTACCTTGTCTCGAAACCCACCCACGGGGGGCCGGTGGGGGGGACGACTTTCCCACAAATAATTGTTTTTTTTTTCAGTTGGTCAGTAATTAACTTGGGTTTGGTAACAATAAGAGAAATGACCTAACTACTTCATCATCTTTCTCACTTTGCCATCTCAACCATTTTAACCAAGCCCCCATACCTAACTTTACATCTTCTTCAACACATCCATATCCTTCAATTCTTGAAATATAAACCAGCTTCCCTGTCTCTGCTTCAGCAAGTTTTCCCTTTTAGCTTCTCTGTTGTGTTATTATTGTTTTGTTTTGTCTTCATGCAGATGTAACACAGGGCCTTGAGCATTCCAAACAAGCACTCTACACTGACCTATACTCTTCGGTCCTCACTTTTTTCTTAAGAACAGAAAAGCCAGGTCCATGAAAAGTAGTGACTTTCAAATCCAAAGTCAAGTTGATAATAATGGCATCCACTGACCAGTGTCAGCTAGTTATTGCCACAAGGAAATTGTGACTCTGTGTACCAGACTCCATGTTTTCAGAAGTCAGCAATTCATTGTACAAATGTTCCTCCATGTTTTTGAAAACTTGGCAACTACTTTTTAATGTGTACAAGGTTAGCCAAATGAATCATGTCTATAGACTAGAGATGACCCATATCATTACCTTGCTTTGTCCTAACTGTAATAGACTTGACTCTGTACTATAACAGAAGTAAAAGTAGAATATCATCCAGGCCTGGTAACATATATTTAGAATCCCAGCACTTATTGGAGGAGGCAAAATATCCACACACATAAAATAAAAGTAAAAAAAAAATGGTTTTTTATTTCAAAAATCTGGAATGGGCATAGTGGTACAACACTATAATTAGTAGTTGGGGAGCTGAAGCAAGAGAGACTATCTCCAAGGCCAGCTTGGGCCATGCAGACCTATCTCAGTAAATAAATAAAACTCAAGAAAAATAAGTATTAAATAATAATAAAATAGATTTTAAAAAGCAGCATACCATATAGACATAGAAACAATCATAAAATTCATATTGTTATAACTATCGACACAGTTTTTCAAAAAGTAGCCCAAGTGATACTATAGCCAAGGCACATTTCTCAAACCCCCAACCTTTGTTTGGAAATCCTGAGTCACAGTTTATCTAGCCAATCTCTTGCCAATGTTTAGTCTCCTTGATCCTGGCAATAAAATACAAGGAAATGATGATCAAAGTACAAAAAGCTTAAGAAGAAACAGTGTTCTACAGAAAATGAGTTCTAGAAATTTATTCTTAGGCCTTTTAATTCATGAATGGTTTATTCCTGGGCCTACCTTTTGAATGTAGCCATTTTATTATAATTTCCAATACTGTTCTTTTAAAATCCTTGCTTTAAAATCTGTCCTGGTATCTTCAAGTCCACTAATTTAGCAAAACATTGCAACCTGGTTCTGCCACTTAGTTCTATATAACTCAATATTCTGCTGCTCCTCCAGCAAAAACACTCCTAAATGCTCTTTAACTCTAACCACTGCCTGCAAGCTTATCGCACTATTGGCACTAATTCATTTCTGCACTCATTATTCATCCTTCCATTTCCCTAATCTGAAACTCTTCCATTACTATCTCCGTGTAGCTCCGTAATTCATGGACTCTTTCGTGATGTATTTTAGGCAATTAGTTTCCTGGAATATAGTCATTTTCCATAAAACTAAGGCTCATAGTTGTGTCTGGAAAATGCCTTCAGGAAAAGGCATCCATACCTCTATGTCAGTAGTCCACCAGTTCTCAAAAGTGTGGCTACTTCATTTTCTCTTGCACATAGTTGCCCAAAATAAAGAAGTTATGAGTCCCTTGGAGAAAGAACAAACTGAATAATTACTATGTGTCCTTTTGATGCTACTTGATAGTCCATTCCCTCCCCACGTGAGACCTAGAGCACCCCACCGCACTGCCATTTAGTCCATGAGTTTCGGTTTGAAAACTGGTTCATATTGAAACTCAAGAAAAAAAAATCTGCCTATACATTTCCCCCTAGTGATGCCATGCCCTCTTTTTATTTTATTTTAGATGGGATCTCTCTCACATAGTTCTGACTGTCCTGGAATTCACCCTGTAAACCAGGCTGCCCTCGAATTCACAGAGATTCACATGCCTTCCACCCCCAAGTGCTGGGATTAAAGGTGTACACCACAATGCCCAGACTCTTTCTTTTTTTTTAAGAATGTATTTATTATCTATACAGTGTTCTGCCTGCATGCCAGAACAGGGCACCAGATCTCATTATGGATGTTTGTGAGACACCATGTAGTTGCTGGGAATTGAACTCAGAACCTCTGGAAGAGCAGCCAGTGCTCTTAGCTTCTGAGCCATCTCTCCAGCCTGAGACTCTTTCTTTATAATATTTATTTATTTACTTTTGTGGTGTGCCTGAGTGCATGCATGGGCACTACACACATACAAGAACCTGTGGAGGTTGAAAGAGGTATCTGATGCCTTAGAACTGGAATTAAACAAGGTTGTAAGCCACCGTGTTGGTACTGGGAACCAAACCCTGGTCCTCTGCAAGACCAGTCAATGTTCTTAACTGCTGAGCTGTATATGTCTCTAGCCCACTGCCACATTCTCTTAATCACCTCCATCTCCCTCAGGTCCCTTACCTGACATTCTCACTCATCTTCTCATCACTGCTTTTGTGCCCACCTAGACTCTGTCTACCAAGCAGTCCACTCAGTTACTCTGGTTTCCCCATCATCCCTTTTGCTTACTTGTGACAGTTAATCTTGATTGTTAACTTAATTGGATCTGTAATTAGCAAATTTAGGCAGGTCTGTGAGATAGTTCCAGGAATGATTAACTGTAAGGAGAACCACCCCCCTCCAGAGCAGGTAGCACCTTCCTATAGGGACCCAGATAGAAAGAGGTCTCAGAGAAAACAGTGCTGCTTAACTAACAACCTTCACATCTCGCTAGTGAGTTCATCTATCCCACAGTTGCTACAGCTATCCTTTGATGGCATCCAAAGCCACCTTCTTCAGCCTTCCAATGTGGACTGAAGACCAGTGAATCTTCCAGGCCCTCAATACCATACAGGGACTAATGGGGCATCCAGCCTCATGCACTGAGCATGCTATTTGAATCTCCAACTCAACACAATCCAGATGGCCATTATCAGATTGACCAACCTATATTGTTTAAGTTAGACTAATGAATCCTCTTTTTATTATATATTTATTCCACTGGTTTTGTTCCTCTACAGAACTCTAATATACCAGCTACACACGCACTTCATACTGGCCTGAAGAGAAGCACCATACTAAACGTCTAAATTATGTAACCCCTCCCCCCTTACTAGTACATTCTTCATATTGTGGTGAACGGTATGTCCCCACAATCTTTCCATGCATCAGTATCCGCCATCGAGTATCTGACACCTCATGTCTACTGAAACGTGTCCACCTCCTTGTCTCTCTAGTTCACTGTCAGCCATAGCAGTCCTGGCAAACATATTTTCCAAGCTTCTGGGATCGACCTTATCAATGTGCTTACACATCTTCCAGGTCCTTATTAAAGGTGTTAGGCTCTATAATTCAGGAGAATATTCATATATCATACATTCTATATTATGCTAGTCATAACGTTATCTTTTTTAAAATTTTAATTCTACCCCCTCTTGCCTCAGCAGTATCAAATTGCTTGTCCATGCCTAGTTCCCAGGCACAAATGATACTTGTTGACAAGAAGTTGCAGTTTTACCAGCATCTTTCTGTTTTTGCCTGCATATCATGTTCCCAGTTGCATTACATTGTGACTAGATCCTGTCATTGGCCTACTTTCAGGAGAACAGTAGGGTGTTTTATATGAGGCTGGCATTCTTTACATTGTCTTAGGAAAATGGGACTTGCTAGCTCTTTAGAGGGACACAGGATCAACCTCCACAAGCTCAGATGGTTCAGAGTTTGGGGTTTTCGGGCTTGAACTCCATACTCTATGTGTCAAGGTACTATTCTTTTCCAACAAGATCCCTGACCTTGGAAAACAGATATGCCATACTCTCATGATTAAGCCTATGTATGTTCCTCGGCTTTCTCTAAAAAATAAATTTAAGAAGATCAGCTGTGGAACCCAGTCCCATCTGATACATCTGCAATTCCTACCATGGAAGAGGGAGTGGAAAAATTCTGAGACAGAGGATGAGGAAGTTTGCTGTGAGATTTTGTCAGAAGCTACACCCATTTAACGTCTCACCAATATGACAACCTAAACATGAGCTGAATAACGATAACACCAAATAACAAGAAAACATGGATGGGAGGAAAGTCCATGAGGTTTCAACCCTACACAAATAACTATAAGCAACCAAGGAATACTGAGAATGGGAGAAATAGTCTTCTACAGAAAACAGCACACCAACTGGTTATCCAATTTCAAATGGTCAGCCCTGAAAGCATGCATACAAGTAACATTATACAGATTCAGCAGGTTGTTTTAGTTATGCATTTATGAATATGCATGCACATATGAAAGACAGCAGGGAGGTGGATATGGGAGGGCTAGCAGAGAGGAAAGTGGAAGGGGAAATAGTGTAATTATAACCGTGAAAAATAAATGATTTTTTAAGACAGAGACATTCCATAGGGAGCCAGAATAGCCTCAAATTCTCAATCTTCCTGCTTTAGCCTTCTGTGCACTGGAATCACAGGTGTTTGCCACCACATTCAGATTTGATCACTATGCTGCCCGGAAGTCAGAGCATTTTATATGTTACCCATTAGGTTCTATGACTTTCCCTCCCAAACTGAAATTGCCAACTTACCACTTTCAACTTTTTCTTATCTATTTCCATAGTATCAGTCAAATTAGTCAGCAGGGTTGGGGATGTAGCTGGCTAGTTCATTCAGGGCTCTTAGTTCTATCAGAAGTGCAACAGAAATAAAACAAAGCCTGAGTTTTTACTACCTAGCTCTCCTCCAAACCTCCCATCATTTCCTCTGCCACAAGAAGAAGGGTTATGCTACTAGTAAGCTTTTATATACATCACTCCAATATATTGAAAAGTTATATATAAGCTACAGCTTATATAAAGACAATTCTCTTCTCCCTCACATAGCTCCTGATGGTCTGGCTGGCATACAAGAAATTGTTCAGGGTTGGGGATATTGCTCGGTGGTTAGGAGCATTGGCTGCCCCTTCAGAGGGCCATGGTTCAATTCCCAGTAACCACATGGCAGCTCACAACTACAGTCTGCAACTCTAGTTCCAGGGGATCCAACACCTTCATATGGACATACATACAGGCAATTACACCAATGCACATGAAATAAAGATAAATAATTTTTTTTAAAAAAGTTGTTCATCCAGAAGACAAGTCATGTTGAACACTATCAATCAACACTGATGACCCTGAAAGTTCTGGGCCTGGTAATTTCTCAAGTGCAGGTGGCCACCTACCACTATCTCCCTGTAACATGATTAATACAAATCCAGAGACAGATATCAGGGTTCCAGATGAAGATCAGAGAACCAAACCAGATGGTTACTAGCTCTTACTTCTACCTCAGGCTAAAAGGGCTGTCCTATCCTCAGTGTAGATGGAGAATAAATCTCTGATAGTGACTACTGAATGTCCCACTCCTATCTTATACTCCTCTCTAGAGCTGGAAAGAAAGGTATGGGATCCCAAGTGCTGAGATGTCCTTTGTGTGAGCTCCATTTCTCTTTTAAACTGATTCACTTTAATGTAACCCTGGGAAGCCTTGAACTCAGAGATCCATCTGCCTTTGTATCCTGAGTTCTGGGATTAAAGGTGTGTGCCACCACTGCCTGGCTCTATGGCTGTGGGTAGCTTTACATTTTGATCTCCAGTGACTATATTAAATCATAAACAATAGATCACCACATCTCTTCCCCAAAAAATAACTGTTTAAAAATGAGGGATACCAAGAGATTGCCACAAGTATGGACTAGACAAGACCATAGTGATTATTTAGCTCATGGACAGCATCAAGGTGCCTGACTGTTCACCTTTGTGTTAGATGCTAGAAAATCATGCAAGGCCTAACCAGATGCAAGTTCACTGACAGAATGCTTGTCACTACGTGCCATGACACCAACTCTTACCATCTGAGGAACTTCTGGTAGAAGCAGTCAGGAAGGGTAGTGGCAAGGCTGGCTTGAGGAAGCGCCCAATCCACTTTTTTTCCCAAGACACAATTTCTCTGTCCTGGGTTGTCCTGGAACTCACTCTGTAGACCAGGCTGGCCTCAAACTCACAGAAATTCACCTCCCTCTGCCTCCCAAGTGCTAGAATTAAAGGTGTATGTCAACACTGCCCAGCTAGCCCACTGTCCTTTATCTCCCTCAGATAAACATGGGCAGAGTGACACTGGATGGTACACAGGCCCATATAGGTGCATACACTCCCACCATCGTAGAAGAGATGGGGACAGAATGCATAGCAGGGTGGAGAGAACCCCATGGCCTCTCCCAGAAGAGACTGTCCTTCACCTTTGCATTTCATTGGTCTTCTCCTTCTCCATGGTAGGAACACAGTACATTTAGAGCCACACTGTTGTGCATTTTGTTATCTTATCCTCAATGTCTTGCACTCCCCCTTTCCCAAACTCTGGCTTCTGGTCCTCTGGCTTCTGGTCTCACTTAGTTTCTTATGTCACTCACCCCCCCTTTAACCTTCCCTTGCCTGGTGCTAACACCTTGAACCTTATGTCTGTCCTCCTCTGTGGGTAGTTTCCATGTTAGCTAAGACAAATTAGATCACTAAACATTTTGTATTTTTATTAAAGTCATCAAGTGATATTGCTTTTTAAATTATTATTCTAATGCCAGTTCCAGTGATACACACCTAGTCTCAGATACTCCTGAGTCTAAGGCAAAGAAATTACCTAATCTAGAAGTTTAGGACAACATATTGGGATGTTTACAAAAACGAAAAGGGAAGGAAGAAAGAAAGAAAAGAAGGAAGGAAGAAAGGAAGAAAATAGAGTATAAAAGAGAGAGAACATGGGGACACGGGGTGGGAGAGAATGAAAGGAAGATAGTGTGGTGGTTTATCTTGCTTGTACAAGATAGAGCTGAAGGGGGGAGGGAGAGAGGGAGGGAAGGAGAGAGGGAGGGAGGAAGGGAAAAAGAAACAAAGGGAGAAGAAAGGATCACTATTCTCACCACACCCCCTCAATGACTTATATATCCCAATAGCTAATTCCTCTCTACTACTGAAAGTCTGAACTGTGATGCTACCCATGTCAGAGAATACTCATGCACCATCCACCACCAGTAATGAGACCATAAATGTAGGGCAAGCAGTGAAAGCTCCAGGCCCAAACTGCCATCACAGTACCACTTCCTCAGACCACTCCTACAGAGTCTGGGCTCTGCAGGAACTCGGCTCTAAGATAAAGACCGTTTTCAGGATGTGTGTTAAGGGCTACATTTGGAATGGACACTTGCAGAAAAGCAGTGGGAGAAAGAAGACTAAACAGGGGGGGGGGGAAGCTAAACTATAAGTCAGTCACAATAATAGCTTCAGCTAACTCCAGTGAGAGACTAAATGACTGTCTTGGATTACCTTAAGTGGGCTGGGCTTGCATTGATTAGTCATTGATTCCCTGGGAATGAGGCCTGGCATTGAGTGGGACAATTTTCTTTCTTAACGTAGCATTTTAATTTCATGTCATGTACCCCAATCACACTCATTTTCCAGTCTTCCAAGGTCTGCCCCCTCCTTGTGACACCCCTCACCTTAAAAGAAGAAGAAAAATAAAATCAAGTCTAATTTGTGTTGCCCATATACTCACTGGGATATCGTCAAACTCCCGGTGGCCAGCCCCCTAAAAAAAAACTGAGATTTTCCCACGAGTGTCCCTACCAGAAGCCCCTAATTGTGGAGAACTACACTTCAGCAGTTAAAGGGCACTGATTGCTCTTCCAGAGGAACCAGGTTCAATTCCCAGCACCAACATGGCAGTTCACAACTGTCTGTAACTTCAGGGTCCAACACCTTCACACAGACATACATACAAGCAAAACACCAATAAAATGAAAATAAATGTAAAAAAGAGTTCTCTTTGATAGCTTCCTGTCTATTGTTATCTTTTGGGGGTTAGGGATTGTCACAAAAACCCTCCTGTGTCCCCTTTTCTCCACTGTGAGTCTGCAGTCATTGATACCATTGCAAAAGTAGCTCCCTTGCCCTTTATAGACAGCAGAAGCACAGATCATCAACCTCCACATGGTTTCTGGTGACATTACAGACCACGATCACCCACATGGTCTCCAGTGGCAGTTTTCTTTAGCAAAGGCAACCCTACTGGGAGCTGGAGAGATTGCTCAGCAGTTAGGAACAGCACTGACTATTCTTCCAGATAATATGGGTTTGATTCTCAGCAACCACATGACAGCTCACAACCATCTGTAGCTCCAGTCCCACGGGATCCAATGGCCTCTTCTGGCCAAAGATAACAGGCTTACCATTGTGCATCGACATACATGCAGGAAAAATACCAGTACACATATTTTTTTAAAAAAGATGGCTAACAGCAGTGGCCATCTTCTAGAAATACTCCATAAACTGGAAGAAAATCTCCTTATTCTTCCTTCTTATAGGTATGGAAAATTACACATTTATTTCAACAATAACCACATGCATATGGCTGTGCTGATAAAAATACATTGGACACAACAGGCACAACCAGTAATATACCATTTTATAAAAATAATGGGGTTTTTTGGCACCAGCTGTGATTCACCTTTATTTTTCAGGGACTACACTCCTGAATTAAATAGGTTTCCAACAGGGACTGCATCGTGCACATATGTGAGGATATGTATACAGTTCTCTGAGATATGCTGCATTTCAGTTGTATTTATTTACCTATTGCTAACTTAGTGGGTACAGTAGAGGAATTTCTGAGGTATCTACTTGGCTTTTCCTACTATAATCGTTCTTGCTCTACTAAACAATATACCAGCATAATTTTCTGCCAACTTCTTAGTGTTCCAGACATAGTATTTTAGAACTAGGAAAAGGTCCATGGTGGCCTGCTCTAGGGCCAAAACTGAACTTATTACCTATCCCACACATTACCACTTATTATCTCACAGCAAACTTCCTGGCCCTCTAACTCATTCAATCTTTCTGCCCACTTTTTGATGTTCCATGAGACTTATGTTTAGGAGTTATGTTGCAGATGCACTATTTGGGGTTGGTCTGTTATTCTCTGTATTTTTTTTTTTTTTTAAGATTGGTGTATTTTATCTGAATGCATGTGTTCCTGAGTCCATGCACCATGTGTGTGCATATCCCAAAGAGGCCAAAAGAGGGCATCAGAACCCCTCAAACTAGAGTTACAGGCAGTTGTCAGCTGCCCAACATGGGTACTGAAGATTGAACCTAGGAATTCTGGAAAAGTAACAAGTATTCTTAAGGGGCTTAGGAGACACAAGGGTAGTGGCCCGCGCCATGCCATCTGAGAAGACCTTCAAGCCGCTCTGCAGCTTTGAACAAAGAATGGAAGATGTCCGGCTCATCCGGGACACCATGATCCCAGTGATAATAGAGCCATACAAAGGTGAAAAGCAATTGCCCATCCTGAACAAAACCAAGTTCTTTGTACCGGATCATGTGAACATGAGTGAGCTCATCAAGATAATTAGAAGGCGCTTACAGCTTAACGCCAATCAAGCTTTCTTCCTCCTGGTGAATGGGCACAGCATGGTGAACATGTCCACTCCCATCTCTGAAGTGTATGAGAGTTATAAGATGAAGATGGCTTTCTGTACATGGCATATGCCTCCCAGGAGACATTCGGAACAGCACTGGCTGTGTAAGACCAGAACAATACCTAATGTTTATTAAGCCCTTATCAAGGAAAAAGGGGATGTTACCAGCAGATGCTGATCAGCTTACCATTCACTGATCAGAACATAGGTGCCCACCTTGGGTGTTAGGAACTATTTGTCAGCAAGAAACTGAGCTCCACACAAGCACATTCAGCTTGGAAATTCATCTAAATGAGGCTCTCTTGTGTTCAAACTTTAGAAATTTGAAAATAAAATACTTTGCATCCCAAAAAACAAGTGTTCTTAAGTGCTGAGCCATTTCTCAAGCTCTGTTCTCTGTATTTTGACAGACTGATGCACTAATGTTTCTACGGGGTCTTTCTATACATAGGGTCTGAAGCCCACTATGTAGACCAAGTTAGCCTTGAACTTGTGATTTTCCTGAATCAGTCTATTAAATGCCAGAATTCCAGGCCTGAGCCACCATGTCTGGCTTTCCACTGAGTTATCCTTTCAGTGCTAGGGATCAAAACATGAGCTGTAGACATGTTAGACAGTTACTCTACCAATCACACTGTGTCCCCAGTCCTACACTGATTTTTATCAATCTTGCTATACCAACTATGGTGATGCCTAATAGTGGTTTTGTATTTTCCTGACTCCTTATACATCAATCGTATTTCTTCCTTGATTCCACCTATTCTCCTAAATGGCTCGGTGATTTCTGGGCTCGTGTAGAGGTGACACTTTACGATTCACTGTATTTATCACACTTTGTTATAAATTTGATTTTCCTGTCTGGTTGTCTGTGTCCATTATCAAATAACCAAGTAGTCTCTAAGCAACAGTGTACTGGCAGCTGTTAGGTCAGCATACCACATATCCCTTAGCCCAAATAGATACAGTTCATTGCACAAGTAGCAAACACAAAATCAGCATGGCATCCTTGGTCCCATAGCATAACCCTGAATTAGAGAGGCCCGATATAAGATGACATTTGCAGTGCTTTTGTTTTCTTCAGAGTAGCCAACTCCAAGCTACAGTCAAGCAGGTTCTATTCTGGCTAGACAGAAAGGGCTATCTATATATGTGATGCGGGAGAGCTCTATACTTCAGTGCCTCTTGGGAGCATCCCATAAGATGGAAACATGGATGAGAAATGGCTTTATAATTGCTTTCCATGATGCTGCTTATTGTATCATGTTTCACACAGACTCAAAGAGTACTTCTCCACTGCATGGGCAGATTGCAGTTGAACCCTGACTGCAAGCCTAGATTTTCAAGGTCACCGGAACACCATGGAAAGAGTCATTCCCCTATTCTCATGGCTTAAATGTATGATCCTTGAGAGTCAAATCCGTACATAGTATATAATCCTAGTACCCTCAATAGTGTTTGCTACATAGTAGTTGCTCGGTAACTGCTTTATGACTTAATGAGTGAATGAGTAAACGAATGAATGAATGGAGGCATGTGAGTGCCTATGAAGCGTGAACTGTCTGCCATTCCTCTCTTTTCCAAATCAGACTGGAAGCTGGGTCCTCTTCCCTGTTCTCCTTTGCATCCGTGACTGCCCACCCCCCCCCATGTCTAGCACCACTCATCTGCGTTGCACTTCTAAAATCAGATTCAACACGTGACATTCTGAAGGCATTTCTTTCTCTGTGGTCCTCCCCTCTTCCTGGATGGATGCTCCTGCTATTTCCCAGAATCCATCTCTGAGAAAAGCTGGGTGGCCTCTTTGATTGTTAGGCCATTGACCTTTCTGCTAGAGCTACGGTACAGTTCTCAGCCCTGATTGCACATTAAATTAGCTTCAGAAGAATCGTTCCCTAGACAACATTCCCAGAATCTCTTATTTAGTTGTTCTGCTGTGGGACCAGAGTGTAGGCAATGTTTCCCTAAGTTCCCAGGTGATATTAATGGACAACTAGTGCTCAGAACCACAGCCCGGAGTATAGTCTTGCAGGCAGCGCCAAGTGCTTTTGGATGTGCCTAGTCCTCAGACCTTGAATACCTTTCACAGGGAACAAAATGTTTCATTCCATAGAAGAAATAGAACAATAAAAATGCAAATCTCCCTAGGAGAAGAATTAAGCCGTGTAAAGAATTTCGTGCGGGAGCACTCGGCTTCTTAGTCAGATGACGGGTGTTGTAGCACAGGGGCTACCATTTCTGAGCCATGTGAGCTTAGACAATGAACTTCTCTAGCATATTAGTACGCCCAGCATGAAGCAGGCACTCAATATGTTTGTGGACCCTCAAAAGGAACCTCTGGGCTTCATCTGAAAACTGAGGGCAATATAGCTGCCTTCCTACTGCCTAGGACTGCTATGACTCTAAAAATAGATCACCGGCCTGAAGGCACTTAGATGCCCTACGAATGGTAGGTGTGAACATTGCCTGTCTTTTATGGAAATGGCAAATGTGTGTGCCACTTTTTCAAACCTTTTCTAGGAACCTTCATGCCTCCAGTCTCATAAAGAGCTCTGGCAGCAAACTGAGTGGTACTTGCACTTACAAGCAAACTAAGATGAGGTCGGTCGTACAGTTTACAGCAAGTGGCTCAGCAAAGTGAAAAGTGCAATTCTAGGACCATTAACTCAAAGGCAGCCATTCTCTTCCTCTCATATAACTACATTGATCATCTGATCAGAGTTGCAGACTGGTCATGTCCTCATTTGCTGCATTTAAGTCAGACATTCTAACCCAGTTTCCCCAGATCTATATTCAGTCCACTGCTATCCACCCTACTTCGGTTTCTGCTTTCCTATCATCTCCGTTTTCTCTTGTAAGCTATCATCAGTAACCACGCTTTGGCTGCACTGAGCAAAAGTAACAGAAACATTCCCAACTCTACCTCATCATAGTAGCTTTTTTTCTGGGCCACTTTTTAAATATTAACACTGGGGGAATATGCAATGAAATGGCAACACTGAAGACTAATAGCCACAAGATGGCAGAGTTTACCATTGCATTTCTTTCCTTGGGTCTATCGTTTATTCATTCATTCATTCAAGAATTATCTTTGAGTGAAGTGCAGTGGTTGACCTCTATGATCCTAGCACACAGAATTCAAGACACTGAAGCAGGAAGATCATGAGCTCAAGAACATATGGAGACCCAGTCTTAAAAAACATCTTTGAGTATCTGGGGGCTTTCCTAGAAGTCAAAAAAAATACAAAAGATATTCATACATGTATTTCAGATCTTGGTTGTCTGGCAATAGGAAGGAGTCTATGAGGAAGAAATTGCAAAGCTGAGAGCACGAAACTAAAAATGAAGTCATTATAGGGGGTAGCTGTAGGAGTTTGCTTCTAAAAACTTCCGTAGACATCAAACTTTATTCACACTTCAAAGTGGCATTCCAAATAAGCTAGGAACTATACCCCATTTCCTGTATATTTTAAATCAACTGTAACTTACTACATAAGTAGGAGATAGCTCATTCAGTAATGTGCTTGTCAAGAGGACTTGAGTTCAATTCCCAGAATCTATGGGGGAAAGCCAGGCATGAAGAGGCAGAGACACACAGAACTAATTAGCCAAGACTAATCAGTGAGCTACAAGCCAATCACAGACACACACACACACACACACACACACAAAGCCCAAGGTGGACCTCTGGCTTCCACACACCAACACACAGGCATACACCTGCTCACACATGAACATCTACACACAAAAGAAAAATTTAGTAGAATTCAAATTCTATAAAAATATTCATTATAGTGCACTATTTAAGAAATAATGATAGCTGGGTGTTGGTGGCACACACCATTAATCCCTGCACTCAAGAGACAGAGGCAGGTGAATCTCTGTGAATTTGAGGGCAGCCTGGTCTACAGAACGAGTTCCAGGAAGGCCAGTGCTGTTACACAGAAAAAAACCTTGTCTCAAAAAACAACAAAAAAGATGTTTTTCTTAGGCTCTGAGTTTCCTCCCTAGCACCAAAAAGGAGGAAGATAAAACTAGATAACTAGACACAATTGCAATTCATTCTAAAGTACAGAGTGCTATGCAACGCGATAAAGTAAAGGATTGCCTCCGTCTTGTAAATCAGAGGTTTCCCCTAAGAAAGGGTAAGCTGGACAAAGAACACAGAAGTATTTCAGGTAAAGCAAACGGCAGGAAAGAATGGCTCCAAGATCAGGAGACTGGCCTATCAGGAAACTGGAAGACTACAGTAACCAGATGCTATGCACACTACTTTAAAATACCTGCAGGCTTTACATGGCCTGCAGGCACTAGGTAAACTGGGACTTGTTGATCAAAATACCTTTGTACTTACGCCCTTATTTTTCTAGTTCTCTCTAGGCTAGCCCAAGTATCTTAGTGAGACACTGTATCAAAGAGGGGAAAAGGGGGACTCAGGGTGCAGGTCAGCCATGGGGCACTTACATACAGTGCCTAGGCCCTGGGTTTGATCTAACACACCACAGGAAAGAAAAACACAGGCTGAGAAAAGCTATCCCTTAAAAGTTGAAAATGAATGGGTGTCTCAAAATGATATAATTATTGATACTTTCAAGGCTGCATTATTTTGAAATGTTTATTTTGGGGTTTGGGGAGTTTGGGATTTTTGTTGATTTGTTTTGGGTTTTTTGTGTTGCTTTGGTTTTGTTTTTTTGTTTTGTTTTGTTTTTTGGTTTTTGTTTGTTTGGTTGGTTTGGTTTGGTTTGGTTTTTTGTTTGTTTGTTTTTGGGTTTTTTGAGACAGGGTTTCTCTGTGTGGCTTTGGCTGTCCTGGAAAGAACTCACTCTGTAGACCAGGCTGGCCTTGAACTCACAGATATCCGACTGCCTTTGCCTCCCCAATGCTGGGATTAAGGTGTGTTCCACCACTAGCCAACTTTTTTTGTTGTTGTTGTTGCTGTTTTGTTTTGTTTTCTTTCCAAGACAGGATTTCTCTGAGTAACCCCGGCTGTCCTAGAAGTCACTCTGTAAACCAGGCTGGCCTCAAACTCAAGGAGATCTGCCTGCCTCTGTTTCCTGAGTGCTGGTTCAGATTAAAGGTGTGCTATACCACTGTCTGTCATTTATTTTTATCTCTACTCTTTTTCCTAAAGTTATAGAAATACAACCCAGGGTCTTATGCTATTCGGACAAGTGCTCTAACATTAAGCTATACACCAACAATCAAGTTTATTGATTTTTAAGATTGACTGTCCCTGAGAGGGACTTTTTGTTTACAGTGCCTATAAACACCGCACTTGGGTGGTAAATATAAGAAAAAGAATAGATATTTACAATGAATATAGAGTAACTATTTAGAAAATATTACTCTGTCTAGGTTAGGGTTGCCCAGAGATGTTTTATAACAAGCTACATAGATTACATGGGCAGTTGGGTTTAAAACTAGTATTTAGCTGAATAAATGAATACAAAACAAGAAAAGGGACGAACTCATAGTAGAAGAGGGTGGACTCGGAACAAGGGAAATGTGGCATCTTTCTTCACATGATGAAGGAGGGAGAGAAAGATGGAGGGAAGGAAAGAGAAAGAAAGGGAGGGAAAAAGAGAAGGGGAGAGGAAGAGAGATGGAAAGAGGGGAGAAGAGAGAGAGGAGGAGAGAAGGAAAAAGAGGAGAGAGGGAGAGAGAAGAGGAGAGATGGAGAGAGGGGAGGAGAGAAAGGAAGGAAGAGAGAGAGCTTCATGATAATCTCTAGACGATTAGGTAGAGAATCACTGTTGTCCACAACTGTCTTTGAGTTATTATTATGGCTTAGTGAAATACTTGCCCTAAAAACACAAGGACCTGAATTTGTTTACATGTTTGTTTGTAAAGCAGAGATCTCTCTCTCTCTTTTTTTTTAAGATTTTGCATGTCTGAGTATTTTGGCTGCATGCATGTATATATACTACATCCATGCCTGATGCCCAAGGAGTCCTAAAGAGGTTATTAAGATTCCCTAGAACTGGAGAGACACAAAGTGCACTTAACCAGCGAGTCATCTCTCCAGTCCCACAACCTGGGCTTGCTCCCCCAAAACATACATTTTTTTAAAAGCCCAAATTGGTAATATGCACTTGTAATCTCAGCTCTAGGGCAGGACAGATAGGCAGATCCCTGTGGCTCACTGGCCAACCAACCTAGTCAAATGGGCAAGTCTTAGGTCAGTGAAAGACTCTTAAAAACAAAGACAGCTCATGAGAAATGACACCTGAGGATAACCTCAGGCCTCCTTGTATATGTGCATACAAGTGTACCCACATACATAACGTGTACACACGTGCTTGTACATACCCACACATCCCAAATAGCCAACTAGGGCAAAGAAAGGAGAGATTTCAATGATGCTGTAAGGTTTTACCTATTTAGAAAACTGTTCCATACATTGTTTGTTCCCTGAACACCTTCCAGAATTGTATGGAAACAACAATAGGTAGACTGGTAGTGTAGCTCACTGGTAGACAAAGCCTTGCCTAGCATGGATGGCACAGTCCTGGGCTCCACACCAAGAAATAAAAAGCAATTGGTAACAGGGATTGTCTACAGGCGCTTGTTTCTTTTAATGGTGTCAGAATATACTTTTACCAAATTCTGCCAGACCCTGACCAAAAACATTCCATTGCCCTGAGGCTTGCTGAAATCCTCTGCCCCTGTGTTGAAATTTCAGTCTCCCCTACTGCCATTGCCTGACTCAGTCACCCTCTTTCACCTACATCCTGACAGCCAGAACAAGGCAGTTTCTAAAGATAAAACAGCCTTGTCTGAACAAACAACTCCAGGAAGCAGAAAGTGCAGACTCCTACAGCTGCATTTAAACTTCCTATTCTCCAAACCATCTATATAAACTCCAAGTATGACCTTCCCCTCCATAGGCACCTGTTTACCCATAGGAGAGCATCTGCCCCTTGCTGTTTGAATTAACAGTTTCTTCTGCTGGGGTCAGCCTGGTCTCTTTCTGCCTTCTCTCTACACTGCCACAGACACCTAACAAATGGCATGCTCACACTTGGCAGACCTTGGAAGAAAGAATCAGTAACTCCTCATATTGCTGCTTCACCAGAAAAGCAGCATTTAACTGACCCTTGACCGATGCCAGAACTGCCAGAGCTATGGAATTATGTTGGCCATGTAAGATTACAGCAGACGTCTGGAATCAACACTGGAAGGATTGCTGAGTGACAGGACTCCACGTTGGGAGACACTTGATGTAGTCAACAGATAAAACAGAAAAGATTTGAAAGCCTGTTGCAAAACAGGTCAATGAACTGGCTGAGGGCAGTCAAACGAAAAGAAGCACATACTTTAGATAGGGCTGTAAGAAGAGAAGAGAGAAGAAAAAGCAGAAGGAAAAGGTCAGGCTGCAGCCCGGCCTGCAATACCAGCTACTCTGGAGGCTGAGGCAGGAAACCAACCCACACTACAGATTTGAGGCCAACTGTAACAGTTTATGCTGTCTACTTCACAAGAGTTAGAATCACCTCGGTAACAAATCTCCCAGTGTGTTTGTGAGGGATTTTCTAGATTAGGTTAGCTGAGATGTGAAGACCCCCCCTTTACATGTGGGCCCCACCATCCCATGGGCTGGAGTCCGGGGCTAAATAAAAAGGAGAGAGTGAGCTGAGCACCAGCATCCATCCGTCTCTGCTTCCTGACTATGGATGTCACATGGCCAGCAGTTAACAATCCTGAAGACAGGCCTTGCCCTGCCATTTGAACTTCCTCTCAAACTGTAAGCCAAAATAAATCCTTCCTTAAGTTCCTTTTGCTCCAATATTTTGTTACAGCAACCAAGAAAATCACTAATACAGCAATTTAATGAGACCCTGCTCCAACTTTGAAAAAAAATAATAAAGGCTGGGGATACAGTTCAGTGATGGAGAAGTTCAGGGCAGGAGAAGAGGTGGTAGGGGGAACTGAGGTTGGTATGCAAAATGAAAAAAAAATTAAGTAAATAAAATAAAGGAAAAGATTAACCAAGTTAACTGTACAAGGCATATAACGTCTACATAAATACCAAACATCAAGCAAAAGACTAGGTTTTGAAAGTAGCTAGTGGTCATACAACAAAAGATTGATAGCTTTAAAAACATTTTAAGATTCATTTCATTTATCTGTGTATTAGTGTGTTCCTGTATATACATATGTGTACCACATGCTTGCCTGGTACTTGATATACATGGAGGCCAGAAGGGGGTGTCAGATCCCCTAAAGCCTGCACTTCAGAGACTTGTGAGCCACCATATAGGTGCTGGGAACTGAACCCGAGTCCTCTGCAAAAGCAGCCAGCTCTGAACCATTTCTCCAGACCCATGATTGTTTCAATGCATAAATCAATTAAAGATTTAAAAGCATCCAGTTGAACTAACAGAAATATAAACAGAACATTTCATAGAAAAAGAAATACAAAGGCATTTTTACCAGCCAGTGAAGTGCAGGAATAGCTTAAGTTTTGCTAGTGTACCCATGGCCCAGGGATCAATCTCCAGCAGCACAGACAAAACTAGAAAAAAACAAAATAACAAAGAAGTGTTCAAGGAATGCTGCTTGGAAGCACACTAGTTAAGTTTTACACAGGAAATTCTGACAATTAAAAAATAAATCACATGTAAACTAAGTATGGCAATGAGTAGTCGTAGTGTCAGTATTCAGGATGCTGAAGCAGAAGGGTTGCCATGAGTATGAGGCAAGCCAGGGCCACATAACAAGACTTTATCTCAAAATAAAAGGAACACATCTAAAACTTGCTATTTGCCACGCACTGTGTGATGACACTGATTGATTCCCTCAATCCTCACTCAATTTTGCTCCTCAATATGCATCATTTACAGTGATGAAGACCTCAAAGCCCTCCAACACCCAAGCATTTGGTTCAATAGAGCATAAATCCACTACATCATAGTGTTGAAATGATCTGTATTTACTACCAGTTTTTAAAGGATACAGAGGAGTGCTTGTGTGTGTGTTTGTTACACTACTTCAACCCACCATTTCTATACCATTAGAATGTATATGAACATGTATGTACACATGTATACAGAGAGAAAAGTTTCTGAGATATACACCAAAATAATAACAGCAATTATTTCTAAGTTGTGGAATTGTAGGAGATTTTGACTCCTATTTTATGCTTTTCTATTATACCTTGTGGAATTCTGCCATCATGACACCTGTTTCCTGGGAGGTGACTTTCTGGACCCACAGCCTATGCAGTCACACAAAGGCCCATTTCTTAGAAGAGCTCATGTTTGCTTTAATATTCTAGTGTCACAGATTGGAATTTTTTTTGCAGTCACTTTTTGTTCAATCTCATACTATCAAATTATTTCTACATATATATTTCATTTTAATAACATTTATCCCTCATTACCCTCTCTTAGCTACTCCCACTACTCCCTTCTTCTTAACTAAGTCTCTGTCTTAGTTTGGGGGACTATGGCTGTGATGTAATACCACGACCTAAAGCAACTTGGGAAGAGAGGTTTATTTCATTCACATACAGCAGTTCATCATCAAAAGCAGTGAGGGCAGGAACTCAAGCAGGGCCCGAACCTGAATGCAGGAGCTAATGCAGAGGCCATAGAGGGATTCTGTTTATTTGCTTGCTACCCAATTATCAGCCTGCTTTCTCACAGAACCCAGGACCACCAGCCCAGGGATCGTCCCACCCACAGTAGACTGGGGCCTCTTACACCAACCAGTATTAACAAAATACCTTACAGGCTTGTCTACAGCTGGATCTCATTAACATGTTTTCTTAACTGAGGTCCCCTGCTGTCAAATGACTACCTTGTGTCAAGTTGAGATAAAACTATCCAGTTTCATGCCATTTCTGTGACACAATGGGTTTTGTTAGGATTGCCTTCATGGATACGGGTGGGAGATAGTTTATAGGCACATGGGCACATTATCAGTGGCTACACCAATGAAAAATAAGTCTCCCCCACTCCCAGCAACAATTATCTATCTACCTCTAGATCCTCAAGGAGCCGGGCCTCTTAAGCACCACCTCATCCCATGACAGGATGTTGATGGGGCCCACTGAAACTCTTTACAACTCATGAGAAGGACTTGACATTTTCATTGGTGCTCAGTATAAAAATTCCATGTAAGTTCCTTCAGTATACCTTTACCTCTTCAGTTTGGGCCACTATGAGAACATGACATTCCCATTATCCTTCCTTCAAGTGGAAAAAAATCTTTTTTTTTTTTGATATATATTTTTTTATTTTTTGAGACAGGGTTTCCCTATATTTCTTTGGAACCTGTCCTGGAACAAGCTCTGTAAACCCGAGATCCGCCTGCCTCTGCCTCCCAAATGCTGGGATTAAAGGCATGTGCCACCAATGCCTTGCTGGAAAAACATTCTTAACAAAGTAGCTTCTGACTCTTTATTCTTATTTCTTTTTTATTTTATTTTTATTAAGAGGTGTGTGTAGAAGTCAAAGGATATCTCTGAGTCAGTCTGGGAACTCTAACTGAAGTCCTTAAATTTGACCAGGAAGGTCATATATACCCACTGAATCTCTCTCTCTCTCTCTCTCTCTCTCTCTCTCTCTCTCTCTCTCTCTCTCTCTCTCTCTCTGTGTGTGTGTGTGTGTGTGTGTGTGTGTGTGTGTGTGTGTGTTTCTGTCTCTCTGTGTGTATGTCTTTCTGTCTCTCTGTTTTTCTGTGTGACTTTCTCTCTCTCTCTCTCTCTCTCTCTCTCTCTCTCTCTCTCTCTCTCTCTCTCTCTCTGTCTCTCCCTCCCCCCCCCCCTCTCTCTCTGACATGCACACAAACACACACAGGTTCGAGTGCCCTGACTCTTATCTATCCCTAAGAAAGAGAAGGAAAACTTCTGAGAATGGATTACTTTTGTTCCCTTCTGAAGTTTGGTTTCACACTCTCTCCAAGCCACTAACAAGATACCATATGGGCGTTCATAGAATCATCCCTACATATAAATGGTTTCATATCCCTATAACTAAGGCTAAGAAAAATCCTTGAAAAAAGATGTTGTCTGAGGACCAAGTGTGGTGGCACACACTTTTAGTCCTAGCATTTGGAAAACATAGGGAAGGTAGATCTTTGTGAATTCAAGGCCAGCCCGGTCTACATTGGGAGTTTTGAAACTATGTTTCAAGAAAAAAGAATGAAAGAAAGGAAAAAACGTTACTGAAGTGAATAATACATAGAGGCTATTTTTCTTGTCATTAGTCTCTCAACAGTACAAGGACTATGAACAATTTAGATGCATTATTTATTACAGTCAATCTAGAGATGATTTAAGTTCACAGGAAAATTCGAGTAGATTATATACAAATACTACACCTTTTATAAAGACCACTTAAGAATCCTCAGATTTGGATATGGTGGGAGTCCTGAAATCAACTGATAGCTGAGAGAGGATGACATTAGGTAATTTGCCCATATTTTTCAATTGCTAGTATTTCCAGAAGAGAAAATGCTTTTCTCCTGGTCTGCTACTCCAGTAAACTCCAGCCGCTATCATATTTCATTTACATGCCATTAAATCTGCATATGTAAGTTATCTATATATTGAGCAATGAACCTTAACAGCTACAGCTGTACCACGTGTAGTTTCAGACCAACAACTACAGTCAGCATTTATAGCTACCAGTGAATATAACTAAACCCATAACCACGAGACTTCATTATAGCTTATTCCCCATGTCAACAAGGTTTGAATTATTCTCATAGAATTTTTTAAATATTTATTTATTTATTATACTGTATTCTGCCTGCATGTCTACCTGCAGGCCAAAAGAGGGCACCATGTCTCATTACAGATGGTTGTGAGCCACCATGTGGTTGCTGGGAATTGAACTCAGGGCCTCTAGAAGAGCAGCCAGTGCTCTTAACCTCTGAGCCATCTCTCCAGGCCCCTCACATAAAATTTAATATAGGCATCAATTTAGTGATGTCATTGTGTATTTCTTCCTTTAGATAGTTTACAAACACTTATTTTATAAAATATGTCCCACCTCACCATGTCCCATGCTTTTGAAATATCAAAACAATTTTCTTAATATCCATTATCGATAACTTTGTCTCCTGTTTCTTTGTTTTTTAATATTTGGGGTTGGATATTTGGAGTTTCCTATTTGTAAGGCATTATCTATTGATAGGAAATGGAGTCAAAATACTAATATGTATCTATTTCCTTAAAAAACAGTACTCAGGGATGTGTGTGCTGTGATCCAAACCTGTAATCTCACTCAGCACTTGGCAAGTGGAAGCGAGATTAGGGATTCAAGGCAAGCCTCAACTACACGGTGAATCTGAAGCCAGCCTGGGCTACCTGAACTTCTCTCTCAAAAATAAAAGAAAGGAATGATGGGGGTTTTGTTTCCATAGTTTTACAAGCACGAGAACCTGATTAAACCCAGAACTCGTGTTAAAATGTCAAGCCCGTGCTGTGTGACAGGTACCTCCAAAGGGAAAAATTTCCTCCAGGAGGGAGAGAGACTCTGGGGGGCGGGGTAAGCAAAAGGTCATGACTGAGAACAGAAACTTGGCAGATTCTTCACATCTCCCACCACCCCCAGAAATATAAAAATGAGTGAGCAACTGCTGGGCGAGAACGCTGAACAGCTGAAATTCAGGGAGGAGCTTTTTCTCCACTGTGGAGTTGTTTGGAGAGCTCCAGGGTTGTAGCTTTCAAGCGTCACCTGTTTGGGAGCGGACTTTTCAGAGACACAGCTGCTTTTGAGACATCGAGACATCTGCGTTCTTTACAAGTAAACCCTCGCCAGTGTTCTGTTAGTAACCCTATTAAAAACTCATTGGCTCACCGACTTTGGTGCAATCGTTACTTTGCTGTGTCATGAGTTCCCTTTCAAGATAGGTAAAAATGTGCGTGCATGCGTGTGTATGTTGCAAGTCTGCCACACGACAATATGTGGAGACAGGAGGATCCCTGGGACTCAATGGCCAGCCAGTTTAAATTAATTGGTGAAAGCCAGACAAATGAGAAACCCTATCTCAAAAAGGCCTCCACACACACACGGTGTACATAACCTCTCTACGTATGTACATACATACATACATACATACATACATACATACATACACACACACACACACACACACACAAATAACTATAATAGCAATACCAGTGTTCAGATAGGCATGGTTCATGTTTGCAATTCCAGCACTTGGGAGGCTAATATAGTAAGTCTGTAAGTTTAAGACAATCCTGGGCTATAAATAAAGGAGACTCCTTCACATTGGGTGGGGGGACCCCTTCCAGACCCAGGATTAGGCACACATCACACCCAAACACCTGTTTTCCCAGAGGGATCCTTTATTAACTTGGGAAGAACAGTTAAAGTGGTTATTTTCTGACTGGAGATGAAAACAGCAGCAAATGACCTTGTAGGTGTTATTTTTAAGAAGAGAAAAAGGGGAGGTGTGGGTTAGAATGGGCTGGGGCGTGGTGGTAAAAGAGATAGAAGATGAGGGAGAGGGGGTGGATCAAATGGAAAGGGGGCAGGGATATTTGTCTGGAAGGGACAAAGAACTGCCTCTGGATAGAGAGGAAACAAACATGGCACAAAGGCAAATGACAGTTTATGAAGGTAAAGGGGGAAACCCCAAGTTAAGATGAGGTATTTAATTTTAACTGGGCATGTTAATTAGGTGAGCAAAAAGGGGCTTCTGATTCCTTGACCTTGGTAGTCAGCCTCAGGAGGAAGAAGTCGCCAGATGAGAGAATAGACCTTGGTGGCTGGCTTTAGAAATGTAATCTAACAGTTTTTAGCAAGGTAGAGGGAATAGGAGGAAGAGTAAGGCCTGCCAGAGCCACATGTTCAAGTGGGCTAGTGTCCCTTCAATTAGGGAATTCCAGAAGTGATCGTGACATCTTGACAAAAGCTGTTTGAAGCTATTTTAAATTATTGCTACCAAATGCTTTACCTGTGCTCCATTTAATGCTTCCAATAAATTCCGTGGATTAGAAAAGCATTGTAAATCTCATCACAATTCCTCCATTGCCATTTGAGCTCAGGTATTCTCAACTAGCTTTTCTAAGGTAACAGACAAACTTCCCAATTCCTGAGTGACCTCCTTGTCACATGAACAAAATGTTTAATTTTTTTGAGATTGGATCTCACTATGCAACCCTGGCTGGACTGAAACTCACTATGTAGACCTGGTTGAACTCAAATGCCAGGCCTGTATCTGCCAAGAGTTGGGATTAAAGGCTTTCACCACCACACCAGCCCCTAATTATGAATAGTTTTTAAATAAACATAGAAGCATAGAGAGTAATGTGAAGTCAAAGTATCCATGACTCATCTTTGGTAATTACATCCTGTCAATCTAAACACAACTGTTTCTCTTGCCACAATTGGGTGCTCAACCAGGGTCTTGCACGTGTGTGTGTGTGTGTGTGTGTGTGTGTGTGTGTGTGTGTGTGTGTGTGCACGCACGCGAGAGCGCCTAATCACCTACATCATTTAGATCCAGTCAAGTTTAATCATCACTGACATTTTGTTCAAAGTTTTCAAGAAAAGCTATGCACGGGAATGTGGATCGTACGCAAACATAATGAGAAACACAAGACTTGAGCCTGATCCCACCAGCTCTGCCTTCTGCACTGCTGGCACCACGAAGCCAGTGATGCTGGCTGCAGCACAATGTGAAACAAGCAATTTTGTTGCTTAAAATAAGAATGAAACCTGGTTCTTGGCAAACAGCGGTCTCAGCCTGGTAGCAGCCTTGCACAAGGCCTTGACCTTGTCCTTTGAGATTAATGAGAAATTCAACTTGTAGAAATGAGGCTCTCTCCTCTCACGAGGTTCTAGGATGGCTTTGTAAACCTGTGTTTGTTAATTTTAGGAACCTACTGATGGCTCCTCACCCATACTACATGGCTAAGAGATCAGCAGTAGACAATGTGCTTTAAATCTGTTTTTCAACTTCCCTCTGGTGTGGAATTCCACTGTTAGCAATCTCACCATTGCGGGCCTTGGTAATGTAGTCCTTTCACACGCAAGGTGAGCCATCTTTAATCTACAAAGGAGGCCTTGATTGCTTCACTCTTTATGAGGTTGCATGCTTTTGCAGCTCCTTGTGTTTATTTTCATTTCTAATGTAGCATTTAATTAGACATAATCACACAGAGAGGAAAATAAGAACCAACACTTGGGGCTTTTGCAGAAATGAATACAGTCTGATTAGACTATGAAATGATCATCCTTATCCCCTGGAAAAAATAGTGTGCTACCATAAAAAAAGAGAAGGACAGTTATAGAATAAGCAATACACAGATGAAAATTGAATTTACAAGCCCTGCTTCATTCAACACAAATGTAAGTAGATATTTGGCAAGATAACCCAGTACCTAATTCAAATTAAAATAATCACTGTAATGGAGGACAGTTGATCCTTCAAGTAAGAAGCCCCCCCCCCCAAAAAAAAAGGAAGAAGAGGAAAAAGTGCATTAATAATGGCAATGGCATTGAGAAGTAATTACTGGAGACACAGAAACAAAGAAGTCTGGAAACCTCTACAACTTCCCCATTCATGCTTTTCACAAGTCTCTGGAGAAACAGAAGGTAAGGAGAGTGACTCTTCAGTTGTTCAGGGGAAAGATGCAGAAGATGATGAAGACGTGGGCTAAACAGTTTGTGGAAGATGATGAGGTAGGTGAGAGACTGGAGAGATCTTTTTTAGGATGTGAAAAAAGTGGGTGTCTGCAGTGAAGAGGAAAAAGAAAATGACCTTAATGTACAACATAAAAGCAAAGCAATCTTCAAAGAAACTCTGCAGAAACACAAGCCCACATAGAGTATGTGCAGGACAAAGTCAAAACCACTTGACTTCTCTTCACCTTTGCAAACAGTACTGATAATTTTGAACTTCTTTATCTTAAACACAAACATGCCTCCCCCTGAAAAACAAGACTTCCCAGGAATATAGCCCCCAGACTAAGAATGATAATTTCCTACAATCTAGGTTTCATTACACTTTTTTTTCCTGTTTTTCTTTTTTGGTTTTTTGAGACAAAATTTCTCTATATAACAAATACAGTATTTATTGACTTTAAGTCAATGCCAGTCAGCAATCAAATGTCTGTGGTTTCAGGAACTCGGGCCCAAGTCACTATTCAATGTTACTTGAACCAAATCTACTGACAGTACATTTTGAATAGCTATAAGGCTGGCCTTCAACTTTCAGTCCTTCTGTCTGGGCCTCCCTAGTGGTAGGATTACAAGCACCAGCTACAAAAGAGCACTTCAAGAGACTGTACTTATTGGTTTTGTAGTCCTAATCAGATCTGGATTATACACCCACCTCTGTATCTAAGCTGTTGGGTAGCCCTTTGATAGTAACCCTTATCCTATATTGGGCCTGATTCCTCACCTGTATTTCTAACATTCATTAACTCCACAAATATTTGTCTATTGCATTCGGCACTGTGTGCTAGGGTGGAACAGAACGCGCCAGCATTTCCTAAACACTTACTTTACACTTGAACTTTTGCTAGGGGAGTTATGTACACTAACTGATAACCTGTGAGGCACTAATGTGATATTTTCCAAACATAACAAAGGGAGGGACCAAGGCACGGTGAAACTGAAGTCAATTCTCCAGGATATCAAAGGACTTGGGTGAAGATTAAATAGATACTAGGCTATTTGGCTTCAAATCCCATCACCCCAGTAACCAGAACCAATTCTTTCTCTTCCAAGAGATTACTATTTTAATTTTATATTTTTGATTTTTTTTTTCCAGAGAGAGTTTCTCTGTGTAGCCCTGGCTGTCCTGGAACTCGCTCTGTAGACCAGGCTGGTCTCGAACTCACAGAGATCCACCTGCCTCTGCCTCCCGAGTGCTGGGATTAAAGGCGTGTGCCACCACTGTCCTGCTTTATTTATATATGTGTTTGTTTAATTTTTGCGATTACTATTTCAATGACTTACATTTTGGAAGAACACCCTCTTGTCGTCACAAGGGTACCAATGCACTGGAATGGATTAGAGAAATGATCCCGAAATGTACAATGGGCAGACAGCACCTGACTCTCCCACCTGATTCTCCCACTCGGAAAGTTTCCACGCCCAGTAGGCGGGCAAGGAGAAGCGTGTGGGCGAGCCTAGCATACGCACGCCCTTTGGAGCCTCTCATTGGGTACAGTTGAGCGTACGGGTTACGTCAGGACTGAACTTCAGCGCAGGGCGGGCCCTTTCAACGTCCTGGAGCTTGTCCCCTCCCCTCCTTCCTCTCCCCCTTCAGCTTCCTGTATTGCCCGATCTTTAATGAAACCAACTAGAGGACACCGCCAGCGTCTAGAGCAGCCTGGTCGGGAGCGTAACTGAGTGGCCGGTGGACGTGAAAGAAAAGCCGTGTAAGCCTGCGTTTTCCTGCCCTTGAGCCATTCTAGACGCGGTGAGTGCCAAGACCGCGGTCCCCACTCCAAGCGCAACCCTGAGCGGCTGTTCCCTTCCCTCCTCTGGGGAAGACCTGGGCCCTAGCCCATTCCCAGCATGTCCCACTCGGGATGCCCTTGCAGGTGCGACGGGAGGACTCAGCAGGGAGTGGTGAAGAGCAGCCTTCCTACAAGTGCTCCCTTGGTCCCTCATTGGGATCTTGAAATACTCAAGCCTAACCCTGTACTCAGTCTCCATTTTGATCTCCATCCACTAACTCCTTCTTTAAAAAAAAAAGTTCGTCTCAGAAACAAAGTTTCTGCCCTCGCTGTGTGTGAGTTTTTAAATCCCCTTCTGCTCTGTAGAAAATACCTTATCGTGTGGATCTCTGGTGTTACTTTTTTTTTTTTATTCCTCCACGGAGGGATAATTTGTGCAAATAATTTTTGTGTAAAATGTGTAGACATTAGAGTTTTAATAGTATTTTTGCTACCAGGAGGCGTATCCCTGTAAGGAAAAATTCTGACAACAAAATCAAGTGAAAGGACTTGTCTGGATTGTTGTGTATTGGCCAGAAATGATGATTGTGTGATAAGAGCTGCAATTATAATCATTAAGGTGCCCCTGGCAACACTGTTTTGAGGCATAGCTTTTCAGCTGTTTCTCTTTATGGGGATTGTTGATTGACCAAGTTCACTGGAGGAAAGTACCATCTTGTCTTTCCCCACCCACTTCCCCAAACACACTTAGAAATTACACCTGCCCATCACACAGCTGTCTTTGTGGTGGACGTCAAAGTTCATTTCCTGTATAAGAAAACAGCACGAGCCAGAAGTGCAACACTAACAACCACACTTGGGCAAATGAAGTGGGAGGAACACAAGTTCAAGACCAGCTGCAGTTACATAATGAGACTCTGTCTCACAAAAAAGAAAAGAAAGAAAAGAAAAAGACGAAATAAAACTGTAAATGTAGCATTGTGGTGAAGTTTGCTGCAAGCATCTTATGTTTAGTAGATCCACACATTATAGATTACTTCGACCACTGATAGCCTCTGTGACTTAGGGTCAGTTACTTAACCTTTATGGTCCTCCATTTCCCTATTCATAAGAAGTATGTGTGTGGCATGAGAGGGTGTCACAGAGTTGGGAATTAGGGACAGATAAAGCTGGACTTCAGATAACCTGTTCTATCACTCCCTCTTTTTATTCTTGCTGAACCAGGAATATGCTGAAGGCCGGCAGGCCCCAGTGGATCTATCTCCAACCCCACAGTGCTGGAGTTGCAGATGGCTCCCTGCCTCATCCAGCTTTTTATATGGGCGCTGGGACTGCAACTCAAGTCCTCATGCTAGTATGCCATCTCCCCAACCTCATACATTTAAGAAATTAGTGACACATAACTGCACATTTTTTGTTTATTTGTTTTTTCAAGACAGGGTTTCTCTGTATAGCTTTGGAGCCTATCGTGGTACTCTGTTATACCAGGCTGGCCTTGAACTCACAGAGATCCACCTGTCTCTGCCTCACTGGTGCTGGGATCAAAGGCGTGTGTCACCACCACCCAGCTAACTACATATTTTTTAAATGAGAGAAATTACATTAGGTAGTTTCTAAGGTCCTTTTTAACCATAACAAACAAAGTGGAAATCTAAGGAGCACAATGGAACTTTACAGAGTTGCAAAGGAAATTGAGAAACCTCTGACTTTTACTAGCAAAAATAGAAACCATATTTTCCAGATGTTTTATTTACATTGGCATTTCTTTCAGTTTCTAATTGAAATTAAAAATGCAGGAGTTTTTCTCCCAGTTTACTTCCTCAAGGAAGAACATAACTTTTGAGGAGATAAAAATATTCATTAATGTCCCCCAAATATACCTATATTGACTTCTTTCTCCAAACAACTTTCCATTGTGGGCTTTTTATTACATCATTAGTTGGTATACTGTATTGTAAGACATTTAGTCTTAGGGGCAGAATGATATTAACAACGTGTTATTAACCACAAGAAATGTGATTTAGATGGTTTAAAGTATCTTAGGACATTAGCCACCAGTTAAATAAAGCACTAGGTTGAAAAGAGAAATTTGAGTCTCGTAGTGGTGGTGGGGCATACCTTTAATCCCAGCATTTCACTCAGGAAACAGAGGCAGGGGGAATCTCAGAGTTCAAGCTTATCCTTATCTCCAGAGCAAGTTCCAGGACAGCCAAGGCTACACAGAGAAACCCTGTCTTGAACAAAGAAAGAAGGAAAAGAGAAATTTGAGTTGAAATTGAGTATCTGTTTGACTTAGTCTTTTGGCCAGAGGTACTTCAAAACATAATGCAAGTTTGTCACACAATATTTTTAGAGAATGATGGGAAAACAATCTCTATAACTTTGGTTTCTAGTCTAATGCTTTGATTTGCCTCTTGGTTAAATAAATGGTGATGTGCAAACATTCCCCGCACCCTCACCCCCACTGCAAATTGTACTCCATAGAAGAGTTTCTACAATGTTGCAGTTTCTGCTTAATGGTGACCAAATGCCAGTAGGATTCTAAGAGTACTTGTCACATATACCCCCCCCCCGATTTCAAGAATGTGGACCTGCTTCTAAACATTAAGGACAAATCGTAAGTATATAAGAAATAAGCAAGTGAAATTATTAGACTGTTTGAAAAGTCTTTTTCTTTACAGGAAAAATGCTTTCAGAAAGCAGTTCATTTTTGAAGGGTGTGATGCTTGGAAGCATCTTCTGTGCCTTGGTAACTATGCTAGGCCACATTAGGATTGGTCATGGAAACAGAACGCACCACCATGAGCATCACCACCTGCAAGCTCCTAACAAAGAAGATATCTTGAAAATTTCAGAGGCTGAACGCATGGAGCTCAGTAAGAGCTTCCGGGTGTACTGTATAATTCTTGTAAAACCCAAAGATGTGAGTCTTTGGGCTGCAGTGAAGGAGACTTGGACCAAACACTGTGACAAAGCGGAGTTTTTCAGCTCTGAAAATGTTAAAGTGTTTGAGTCAATTAATGTGGACACGAATGACATGTGGTTGATGATGAGGAAAGCTTACAAATATGCCTTTGATAAATACAAAGACCAGTACAACTGGTTCTTCCTTGCACGCCCCACTACTTTTGCTGTTATTGAGAATCTAAAATACTTTTTGTTAAAAAAGGATCCATCGCAACCCTTCTATCTAGGACACACTGTAAAATCTGGAGACCTTGAATATGTGAGTGTGGAGGGAGGGATTGTCTTAAGCATAGAATCAATGAAAAGACTCAGCCGCCTTCTCAGTGTTCCAGAAAAGTGTCCTGAACAAGGAGGTATGATTTGGAAGATATCTGAAGATAAGCAGCTAGCAGTTTGCCTGAAATATGCTGGAGTATTTGCAGAAAATGCGGAAGACGCTGATAGAAAAGATGTATTTAATACCAAATCTGTTGGGCTTTTCATTAAAGAGGCCATGTCTAACCACCCGAACCAGGTAGTAGAAGGATGTTGTTCTGATATGGCTGTTACCTTTAATGGACTGACTCCTAATCAGATGCATGTAATGATGTATGGGGTGTACCGGCTTAGGGCCTTTGGACATATTTTCAACGATGCTTTGGTTTTCTTACCTCCAAATGGTTCTGAGAATGACTGACAAATAGCAAGAGCATGCATTTGGCAACCACTTTAAGACATGTTACAGTTTCTAATTGATAATGAATCTAACACAGTAGTGTGTTTCTTTTTCTTATCTGGTCCCACTGGTATAATCACACATTGAAGTCTACTTGTACATTTTCAAATGGAATGGTATTTTTTCCCCTTAAATCACTTGTGAGACATTTTAATGTGTTAGCAATATGTTTTAAGAATAGCAATCCTGCAAATATGTATTTATAAATATTATATTTATGTGATAAAGACTAAATTATAGACATTAAAATCTGATGTATCTTAGATTATTAGTTTTACATTTTTAATGTATCTTTTTAGTTTTCTAATATATGCAACTGAGATCTCTAGTGAATTGTGATTAAAATGATACTTTTAGCCTTGTGTTTCCTTTACTTTTCTGTGGGGGCAGGGACACTTGAAGGAGGTAGGAGCAGGGTCTTACTGTAGCACAGGCTGCCCTAGAACTAACAGTTATCCCTAGCCTCCTGAGTTTTAGTATTAATGGTGTGTGCTACTATGCTCAGTTGTTTCCTTTACTTGGGATGTAGATTTGTGCTCTAAGCCACATCAATGCCAATTGTTTTATTCTCCTATAATATAAAGCCAAGCAATTAAGGAAGTGTTCATTACTGCAGTTAAGACTTCAATTCTGTCCTCGAGAGATCATGCAAATTATTTACATATGTTAAGTAATATTCCTGAAAGTTAATTAAGTGGCTTTCCTGAGCATTTACACTTTCCATTAACTCTATACTTCAGCACTCAGATTATGCATTGGGAATGGTGGCTATGAAAATTGTCATGTTGTTTGACTGGTTTGCCCCTTAAGCTCTGAGCTACAGCTTAGATTAAATATATGACCTGTCGTTTATTCATGCCTTCTAGACAGTGAGTTCTACACAGATCTCCTTTGAAAAAAAACTTGTTTTTTGCTCATCTGGCTGATTCACTTACTTAAGTTAATGTGGGGTTTTGTTGTTTTGGTTTTTGTTACTTGTATAGGTTCTGGGATTTTCCCCAGATTCATGATTGTATCACATATAACCAATTTTATTTTGTTTCCATTTGGCATGGGCAGGCACTAACCTCGCCATCCATGTTAGATTACCATATTGTTTGCTTAGTTTCAAGTGACTACCTAAAAGGCCTATCCATTATTCCTGTCCTCCTAAATGTATAGTGTGCTTGGATCTGGCCTGTCATAATCTGCTCTCTCAAATTCGATCCATAAGCTCCTTTAGGATGTGAGACTATTTTTAGACACAGTATTCCTTGTAATTGGCCTCAATGACTCTAATGAAGTCCTTCAGCTTTAGCAAAGCAAGATGGATTTCCCCAGGAAGGCTTTGAGCTTCAGACTATTGATCCTCAAGGGTGTGTGTCTGGCCTTCTTCCTTGGGATTTTCAGTTAAGCCAAAGCATTATTAATTTCAAAGAATCATAAATACTATTTAATAAGCACCCTATTATGTGGTTACAGGTGTGATTTCTACAGATCAAGTCATGTTCAGTGTGAGTATAATGAATAAATTTCTGAATATGACTCATTACCCTAACACTAATATCTTTACATTTTTATTACATTTATTTTTATTGAGGGGAGGGCTGTTTTGCAAGCCACAGTGTACTAGTAGAGGGCAGAGGGCAACTTGTGAGAGTCAGTTCCCTCCTTCCACCACGTATGTCCTGGAGATCAAACTTGTATTGTCAGTGTTCACAATGAGCACCTTTATCCACTAAGTCATCTGTCTGGCTTTATTTAAAATGTTCTGTTGTAGGGACCAGAGAGATGGCTCAGTGTTTAAGAGCACTTCCCCATCTTCCAGGGGACCAAGTAAACTTTCCAGTACTCATATTGGGTGTCTGACAAGTACCTGTAACTTGGATTCAACACTTTCTGGCTTTTGCAGACACCTGCACACATATGACAACAGAAACACATATACACATAAAACGTAATTTTTCTCTATTTTTGTTGTGTTACGTTGCCAGCACCAGCATATTTAAATTTTTCATCTTTGGGCTAGAGAGGTGTTTCAGCCATTAAAGGCTAGGCTCAAAACCAAAACTATAAAATGTTTATCTTTAATTACATTAGCCTATCAAAATACAGACATTGCCAGGCCCCAGTACTCAGGAGACAGAGGCAGGGGGTTCACTGTGAGTTCCAGGACAGCCAGAGCTACATAGAGTGACCTTATCTCAAAAACAAAAACAAATTGGAATGTCAGTGAATGCGTATTTGATTTCCCAGTCAATAGATGACAAGGTAAACATGGCCATTTAAAATACAACCCATGCTTAATTGATAGTGGATGTAAAATGTCTACAATAGTATGTAGTCTCAATGAAATTATGTATATCCAGGCTTGTAGATTAAAGTGGTTCACTAACAGGAAAATTGTGACACTGTGGTTACAGACACAGATACACTTTTCATACATGTCATTTCACCTTATGTGTAAAAATACACATTTAGTAGCTAGAAGCTAGTCCTAGCCACACTCTGGAATTAGGGAGTTGAGGAAAAATAGACATCCAATGCAAATTGATCATGATTGTGAATATCCTTTACATATGGCTAATGACTAACATAACAAATACACAGGTTTAATTAAACGACTATCAAAAATTTTAGCCACCGCTAAGATTTAAATGAGAGAAACTTTTCTGATTTGGTTTTTCAAGACAGGGGCTCTCCATGTAGGCCTGGCTTTCCTGGAATTCACTCTGTAGACCAGATCTGCCTGCCTCTGCTGGAATCAAAGGTGTGAGCCACCACTGCCTGGCTTGTAGATGTCTTCTAAAAGTTTAATTTGTAGTTACTTTTTTTGTTTGTCTTAAGTAGATACTGGAGCCTAACTTTAGCAAACCCCAGGCCATTTCCTTGCATGAGCTGAATCCTCAAAAGTGAAAATATTATGTCTAGAATAAAAAAGAAATTATTATACTCCTTGGCTTTTGCCTTTTGATGTGGCTAAGTTACTATATATCAAATCTGGCTTATACAACCAAGAGGGAATTTTGAAGGACACTTAGATAAATGCATCAGGTTCTATTAAAACAGAATATATTTGTACATTAGAAACATTATAGAAAGCAGTCTAGTGGTGGGGTATCATTCATTTTTGCTTCCTTTGTTAAGTGTTCTTTAGCTGAAAAACCCAGTTCATTCAATGCATGCATGGGTGGTTAGGTGATGAGTGTGTTTATAGAAGTTAACATCTTTTTTGTTTTCTAGTATTTTTTTGAATGATGTGTATATGTGTGGTTATGTGCAATTAAAAGCAGGTGCCCTTGGAGGCCAGAAGAGGATGTCAGATCCTCTGCAGCTGGAGTTCCCGGCAGTTGTGAGCCACCTGATCTGGGTGCTAGGAACTGAACTCGGGTCCTGGTTTTCAAAAATAATAGTACATGCTCCTAAACTCTTGAGCCATTTTTCCAGCCCATTTCAGGAGTATGAATGTTTTAATCTTCAAGCTTGGCAGCAAGCACCTTTAACCACTGAAATATTTCTTTACCAGCCCTGTTTGGGGTTGTTGCTATTGTTTAGATTTTAAGCACAGACTTTCTTTAGCCCAAGCTGATTTCAGAGTCAAGGGACTTGTCCTGCCCCAACTTCCTAAGTGTTGAAATTATAGACATGAGCTACCATGCCTGACTTTTTACATGTTCTTTTTGTTGAGAGTCTAAAATAATGGGAATATACCATTGTACTTTGTTCATATTCACCCTCCTAGTACGCTTCCTCATCCTGCCTGCCTGTTTTTGCTCCTTCTTCCCTCAAATAGCCCCCTTCTGATTTCACGATACCACAATCAAAATTCCAGATATGAGAAAAATGTGAGCTATTTTTGTCATCCCCCAACCTATTGTTGCACCTACTCCTTCCTTAAGACCCACATAGTCTCTAGCAGAAATTAGCTTTCTTTTAGCATAGGAACAGTTTTTTTTAAAGTTTACCTACTTTCCTCCCAAATTTTAAAATTATTGTATCAGGGTTTAATTGTTCAGACCTAAAATCACAGCTGAAGGGTGAGGGCAGGAAGCTCTCAAGTTAGAACCCAGCCTTTATGAAATCCTGTCTTAAAAAAATTAATATTAGCAAGATGTCTTTGTGGTACTTGCCACCAAGCCTGATGATGAGTTCATTTTTCCAGGACCCACATGCTAGAAGGGAACTGGCTCCCACAAAATTTTTCTTAACTTCTACAGGCAGATAAATAAGGAAAATAAATATAAAGAATCAGTCAAGTGTGGTGGTGCAATCCTTTAATCCCAGCAGTTAGGAAACAGACGCAGGCAGATCTTTGTGAGTTTGGGTCCAGCCTCAAGTTCCAGGACAGGGCTATATAGTGGGACCCTATCTAAAAAAATAACAAAAATAAAAATGTAAAACCAATCATATTCAACATGCACCATCATCAAATATTAAATACAATAAAACATGTAATGAGTCGTGGGAAATTGTTTGGAAAATAAAATTATGTTTATCTGGAAATCTTTCATAACTTGTATCATTGTAGCATCTTTACAAATTTTTCCTTTTACATGCCAAGCATTGTTTTTGAAGACAAGGTTTCTCTGTGTAGCTTTGGAGCCTATCCTGGCACTTGCTCTGTAGACCAGGCTGGCCTCAAACTCACAGAGATCTGCCTGCCTCTGCCTCTTGAGTGGTGGGACTAAAGGTGTGTGCCGCCACCACCTGGCCATGCCAAGCATTTTTGAGCTGGATGCCTGGTGCCTTGTGGAATGCAACAAGAATCCAAAATTAATCAGTTTGTGTAAGGTATGCATGAACAGTAAAACAAACCATTGTTTACATTGTATAACACTGTCCTCTGCATATCATGGCCATTACTCTCTTGTACTCTTAGCAGCTGGGATTACCCTCAGGAAACCCAGACACGGTTTGATCCATTAATTCTATCTGAAGGGGAAAGGCTCATGCAGTCTCACCTATTCCTATAGATATGTAGGCAGTTAGTAGTTGCTTACTGTGGGCAGCTCACAAGGCCCCTGCTCTTCTGTGAAAATATATAGGTAGTTAACAGTTGCTGATAGTGGGACTCAGAAGGATCATATCCTCAAGGAGAGATAAGACTTAACACTTACTGGAAGAGACTGAAGATAGGCAGTTAACAGTTGCTGAGCATAGGACTCAGGAGCTCCCTACCCCACCAAGAATTGCCAGGCAGTTAATAGCTGCAGAGAAAGGGGCTCAGGCAGACACCCCTCCACTGCCAAGGACAAACAGGTAGATGAGGAGAGAACCAGGAATCCCTAATCCTCCCAGAGAATAGGCAGTCAGTAGTTTAACCAGGCATAAACTGCTCATGCTCCTGTAAATACCCTCCCCCCATTAAGGTCATTGGTTCGCCATGCTACACAGGATTGAAATCTTCTCTTTGGTCTGTAGTTTGGTCTCCTACATGAGGGAAATAGGTGTTTGTTCATCATGCTAGGAAAAGTCATACAAAAATTAGAATATGGTGGTCCTTTTGCCTTAAAAATCCTGGATTTTGAGAGATACTTATTTCTTTAAATTCACATAATATCCATGGGTTTTGTTTTTTGTTTTTGTATATGTGTGTGATTCCATACAAGAATAGACATGCTATTTATGCCTTTGCATTATTACTTTGGCAAAAGTTCTGGCAAAAAAAGTACTTAAAGTTTTGGGGGTTTTGTTTTTGTTCATGAATTCTTGGGATGGGACAGGAGAGATGACTCAGTGGTTAAGAGTACTGACTGCTCTTGCAAAGGACCCAGGTTCAGTTTCCCACGCCTACATGGTGGCTCACAACCAGCTGTAACTCCAGTTCCAGAAAATGCAATACCCTCTTCTGGCCTCTGCAGACAGCAGGCATACATGTAGCACCAGGCATACATGCAGGCAAAACACCCATACACATAATTTTTTTTTTTTTTTTTAGTTCTTGGATCTGATAAGACATATCACCTAGGTACCCTGCTTACTAAATAAACAAGAACTATCAAAATATGAGTTAAGTACTACCTAAGGAAAAGGGAATAAGTTGACTGGCCTAACAAAGACCTTTGAATATTGGTACTGATCATTTTTCTCCCTGTATTTATCTAAAGTATATGGGAGGAAGCCTTAAGAAATAGTGCCTATGCATAAGCCCATTGCCGTCCATACATTAAATATGAGCACCAGAATAAAGTTTAAAAATTTCAGTAACCATATTAAAGAGTATAAAGACATATGTAAAATTACATTTCAGTAATATTTTATTTAACCCAATGTATCTAAAGTACTGTCATTTTGGCATGTAATCTATAGTAATAATTACATAGTTAACATTCTTTTTTAGTTGAGTCTTTGAAATGCAGTGTGCATTTGAAAGTAATAACACATAACAACTCATTTACCACATTTCCAGTGCTCACTAGCAACATGTGGTTATTGACCACCATACTGTACAGCAGAGGTCTACACAGCTGTAGAAATGTGCCAGACAGTTTTAAATGTGAATGGGAGAAAACACCCAAAAGTCCTCTTTGGGGTTGTGTTGAATGAAATGGAAACTGGAACCTGACTTTTAGTAGGTTCCAGGCCATCACCTTGCACGAGTTCAATCCAGGGACCATCACCTTCAAATTGAAATCACTGTATTTGAAGCAAAACAGCAATTAGACATCTCAACTTTCCCCCTTATATAAATGAACCCAAACTACTCATTAACTTTAATCATCATTAATATTTCCTCCCAACTATCTTCAAAGCAATTATTAGGCCTGTCTTTGCATGTTGTACTTCTCTAATTGCCATGCTTTTTAAAAGACAGTCTGTGCACGGCATTGTCAGTGCTCTTGCCTCAGAGAGATCCTCCACCTCAGCCAGCTTCCCGAGTATTGGAATTACGCCCATATAACTTGATTCATTAAGGATCCAGCAAAAGTACCTAAATGCCACAACCTTTACATGGCCATAAATTACCTGGCTTCAAAGTGACTGAGTAGTAGCAACAAACAGCTCAGCTCTCAGAACTGAGCTCAGTTTCCATGGGTTCTCCTAGTACATCCTGCTATTGAAGAGGGGAAGAACATGCGTTCAGCAGCCTAAGATTATTTAAGCACTCCCCCCCACCTCATAAAAACCCTACCCACTGTTAACCCATTGTGAAACAGAAAACCACCAATAAACACTTCCGTCTCATGACCCACAAAGACGATTCAACTGTGGGTTAAGATTAACATTTATGGTGTGTTATGGGAAAGTTTTCTGGCTTTGCAGTTGGGTAGACTTAGGTTCAGATTCCATTCCTAGCTGTACATCTTCAGGTAGTTTAAATAACACGAGCATTAGTGTGCTCATTTGTAAAAAAAAAAAAAAAAAAAAAAAAACCTTAAAAGCTGCCCCCACAGAATCATAAAAATGAATGAAAATATATAAGAGTTGGTGTCCCACATCTTTAGTACCAGCCCTCGGGAGGCAGAGGCAGGCAGATCTTTGTGAGTTTGAGGCCAGCCTGGTCTAAAGAGTGAGCTCCAGGACAGGCTCCAAAGATACACAGAGAAACCTTGTCTCAAAAAACAAAACAAAAAGGAAAGAAAAATAAGAGTGTGTGCAGGGTGGACATCTGGGGAATGCTTTTTCCCTTTTCCTCTTCCTTATTTGGACATATTTAGTACTCTGAATAGTTAATCATTATCAGTCCTTGGAATCAAATATCTTGATGGTAAAATATTAAAGTACTGATTTAAATAACAGCTGGTATTGAATATTCAGATTAATGGGGAAATGGTTTTAAGATAACATCTAGGCAGTGCATACCTTTAATCCCAACACTTGGGAGGCAGAGGGAGTCGCATCTGTGAATTCAAAGACAACCATAGCTGTTAAACAAACCTTCTATTGGACTAAAAAAAAAAAGCAAACAAAAATGATACTGTGATAAAACAGCTTCTGAAAGCTTTTAAACACATATTTTTAGCAGTAAACCATAAGTTACTTTTAAAAGCATAAACTTCTACTCTGTTTCCCTTTCCCAGTAAATTAGATACTACTGAAGCCTAAATTGGTTAAATTGGTGTGGTTCTTATTTCTCACACTTTAGTCAAGAGGTTTCTGTTCATATTGGGAAATAAAGTATAAATGAAACTTCCTCATCCTTTCAAATGTTTTGGAATAGTTGGTAATTGGGAGAAATGTTTGATAACACACAAAGGGTAATAAAGCCAGGTGCCTCTCTTCAGACCTCATTTAAGAGCAACAAAAGAATTACTTTGTGAATTCCTTTCCATATGTATTACAAAATAACTTTAATTGTGTGAAATACAACCGAAGTACAATATAAGTACCCAAATTTCTAATATATTCTCTTGTACTATTTTTAAAACAAAGTATCTGAAAAACTACATTCCAGTTATGCCTTGAAAGCTTTTTAGTAACATATGTGTTAGATGTAGCTAATACCATGCTAAATGAAGCTAATTTAAATCTGTATTCAGCCAGGGAGTGGTGGTATGTGAGTTTGAGATCAGACTGGTCTACAGATTGAGTTCCAGGACAGGCTCTAAACCTACAGAGAAACCCTATGTTGAAAAACCAAAAATTAAATCTGTATTCAAATATATTTTTAAAAAAACATAATATTTTTACATTTATTTTTATGTTATGTTCATTGGTGTCTGGCCTGCATGTCAGAAGCCATGGAACCCAACAGGTGTGAGCTGCCATGTAGGTGCTGGGACTTGAACCCAGGTCTCCTGGAAGAACAGACAGTGCTCTCGATCTCTGAGCCATCTTTCCAGCCCCCCAAAATTCAATTCTTTAAATTAAATTTTAAATCTAAATGCTTATACAAGAAAACTTAAAAAGAAAACGTTAGGGACTAGGGATGTAGCTTAATTGGTACAGTGCCTGCCTAGTATGCAGGAAGTCCTGAGTTTTATCCCCAGCATTAAAAATGGGCCTGGTGGTGCACACCTGTAGTCACAGTACAAAGGAGCACTTAGTTCCAGAGATTGTGAAATTCAAGGTCATCATCCTCCCTATGTATAGTAAGTTCCGGGGCCACAAGAGGCTCTGTGGAAAGGGAAAAGGAGATGAAAGAAAATGGAGGAAATAGAGGGAAGAACTTAGCCATGCGAAAGCATATCTTGTGCACTACTTCTCAGTAAATTAACTTTAAGAAAGCTGTCCAGCAGTTTATGGACCGATGGAGGTGGAACCAGGGTATATCCCTAGTGCATGAACTTTTTGGAACCCATTCTCTCTGGCTGGATACCTTGCTCAGCTTAGATACAGGGGGAAGAGTCTTAGTCCTGCCTCAAATGATGTGACAGACTTTGATGATTCCCCACCCTTTCTGAGGAGTAGATGGGGAGTGGGGTGGGGGAAGTGGGAGGATGGGAGGAAGAGGAAACTGGGAATAGTATGGAAAATAAAACTTTAAAATAAGAAGAAAGAAAAAGCTGCCCAGAAGGTACAGAACAAAAAATACTCCTCACTCTCACCAATTAAAGTCAGATATATAAATGAATTGATTTTGGTTTTAACATGTTAATATAACATCAGTTTTTTTAAAAATTACATGTGTCACTACCTGCATGTGGTAGTCAGAGGACAACCCGAGGGAGTCATTTTTCTCCTTCCACCAAGTGGGTCCTGAGGGCTGAACTCAGGTTGTCAGCCTTGGCAGCAAGAACCCTTACCTATTGAGCCAACTTGCTAGCTCCCTAGAGCACCAATCGAATAGATAAAAGCCATTCTACATAGAAAGTATTTCTCATCATGACAAACTGTAGAATTTCGATATACAGAAACAGAAGACCAAGCCCTGAAGTTATTGAATAAGGAAACAAAATTCAACATTCTTTACAAGTCAGGTTGGGCAAGATGGCTCCAGTGGTTATCCTGAATTCTACGGGCATGAATAAGGATTGTGAAATCAAGGCTAGCCCAGGCTATATCATCATACTGGTTTGCAAGATTCCAAACTTCAGGGTATCAGCAAGCATGAGGCAACATCAATTTTGGAGGACAAAGAATACCCCCTTTCAAAACAGAAATCAGTAAAAATAAAAAATAGGCTACCAGATCTTAGACTTCCCAGTAGGTTTCCTTTGATAAACAAGGAAAATGAATTTGGTTTTTTGATTTGTTTTGTCTTGGTTTTGGTTTTTTGAGACAAGTTTTCTCTCTGTAGCCCTGGCTGTCCTGGCTGTCCTGGAACTCACTCTGTAGATCAGGCTGGACTCAAAATTACAAGAGATCTGCCTGACTCTGCCTCCACAGTGCTGGGATTTAAAGGCATGCACTACCACCAACCCAGTTCAAGGAAACTGAATTTGTGTTGAAGGCTTATGTTAAAATGACACTGACTCCAAACAAGAGCCTAGTTATAACCAATCTTGCTGAAAAGCAAGTCCTTTGCCTGCATGCTTGTGTAAGCCAGAAGTTAACTTATTACACTAAATGAAACTACATGTACTTGGCAATTATCACTGACATGCTGCATGATTAAAGATTAAAATAGGAAAAGGTAAAGTTTTATGTCTTGTAAACCTAGATGTTTCCCCTCTGGTAGAATTCCAAGAATACTTAAGTGAACTTGAGGGGACGAAATAATTTATTATGCCTTATCGTTTATTGTTCCCCATTCACCCTGACTGAAATTAAGTATTTGAAAAGCTGGGCATGGTGGTGCACACTGGTAATCCAAGTACTCAGCAGGCTGAGTCAAGAGGATCAGGAGTTCAGGGCAGCTTAGACTATACACTTAGGGGAAAGAGGAATCTTTGAAAATGTTTGGGTGGTTTGATAGATTTGTCTTTCTGGTTTTGTCTAAAAGAAAAACCAATGCTGTGCATGTTGATATTAAGAAATCTGCAATGGGTTGGAGAAATGGCTTAGTGGTTGAGGGCAATTGTTCTTGTAAAGGACCCAAGCTTGTTCTCTGAAGGCACATGGTGGCTCATGAAGATCTTAACTCTAGTTCCAGGGGCCTGATGCTTTCTTCTGATCTCCCTGAGCACCAAACATACAGGTGGTACACAGACATGCAGGCAAAATACTCCTACATATAAAAATTATAAAAGTCTGCCACACATCATAAACCATTGAACTAGTTAGTGTCCACACAAAACTGACACCTATACTTCTATTTTTTAATAAACTACTTCTGATAGTTGTACATCTTTCCTTCCTCAATCAAGTTTTAATCTATTTGAGGCATCAGATGTCACTACTATTTCTATTTGCTATATTTCACAAACACACTAACTGCCAAAACAATCCATTTAATTATAAATTGAACATTAGTAAACGAGGCATGTCATTCTCTCCAACTAGGGTTTTAAGTGGAAATTATTTTTACTTTGTCCTATTTCTCAGAGTCTGGGAATAAAATTTTATTGTTCTTCAATTGTTACTCTAAAGCAAATGGTAATTCCCTCCATGTGACTTTTTTACTTCAGGGTTTTTGTTGTTGGTGTTGGAAATAGCATCTGTGGAGTCCAGGCTGGCCTAAAACTCACATTCACCTGGGATTAATGAACTGCTCCTAATAAACAATATCAGAAGAAACTCTTGAATTTCTCCCTTCATCTGTTCTATGATAGCTTTTATTCACTAAAAGGTTGGCTTTAGAGACAAGGTAGAATAAGCTGGTCTCCAAGCCTCAGTCTGCCTCTTCCAGCCTTCTGAGTATCGGGATTGGAGGCAATTATAGAGGTATACTACCATACCTGGCTTTTTTTTTTTTTCAGGCACATTTCCGTAAGTAGCAGGGCTCAATTTGAATTCATGGTAGTTCTGCTTATGTCTCCCATATGCTAGGACTACTGGCATGTACCACCACATTGAACCTAACTCTAATGATGATTTTACAACTGACCCTCAATTTTATTCTGACCTGATGTCACTGTAGTCCTTTACTGGGAATTAACTGGTTTTAATACAATACTAAACAAACTGATGTTATAGTTGGTAAGTCTCACTATTCCCCGTCATTAAAAATTTAGTAAAAATATAGACAGAAAGCATAAAATAAATATATTATTCATTTACAAACATCAGTCTTTACATAGACTGGTTGGCTTCATTACATATTGCTATAAGAATATGATAATAAAAGAGTTATAATTGGTCTGATTTTTTTTGTTTTGTTTTGAGACATGGTTTCCCTGTGTAGTTTTGAAGCCTGTCCTGGAACTTGCTCTTATAGACCAGGTTGGTCCCAAACTCACAGAGATCCACCTGCCTCTATTTCAACAAGTGCTAGAAGTAAAGGCATATGCCACCACCACCGGGCAATTGATCTAATTTTTACTGTGCTAATATGATTGTAACATATTTAATGTATACGCTCTACAAGGTTCCCAAAGACTTTAATGGCCTACTCTTATATCATGTTTCTGGCTGTTTCAGACCTCAAAAATCAGTTATATTGACACAAGATTTATATGTTTTCATTGTTTTTCTTGCATTACAAATTAATTGTAGATACTCCTTTAAAAATTGGAATCATTAAAAAAAGACTCATTTTGAGAATGAGATATTCTCAATGGAACCTAGATTAATACAATTAAAATGTTTATCACATTTTCATATTTCCATTAATACATAACTGGTGTGTTTATGTTACCATGACCAACAAAAAAACGAAATCTCTGCAAATTTAGCAAATTGATATTAATTTGTCTTCTAAAGCAGTATACCTTAATTATGATGTGTTTAGATGAGGAACTTGCTTGTATAGAAATATTTGACAAATATCATATGACTATTTGGAGAATATCAAATCCCTCGATTTGGAAATGTTCATGACTAACCCTGAAATAAATCCAACTGGTTTAGTTTGAAGTTCAAGTTTTTTAAGAGAAAAAAGAAAACAAGAGCTAGTCCTGGTGGTACAACCCATAATCCTAGTTTCCTGAGAGGTTGAAGCAAAAGGACTACAAGTTTCAAGGACTGTTGGATTCTAGAACAAGTTCAAGGCCAACTTAAGTAAATTAGTGAGACTCTGCCTCAAAATAAAAAGAAGACTGGGGATACAGTCCAGTGTCAGACCACTTGTTTATCACTTACAAAGTCTTGGGTTCAACCTCCAGTACTAGGGGTTGGGTAGGGCAGGTGCTAACAGAACAGTAGCAAAACATGAGTCTGCTAGAAGACTGACTGCTCAAGCTTTAAGGCACTGAACTGTGGAATAACCATCTAATCTGGGATGGTAAACTGTTACAACTCCAAAACATATGGATTTTTTAAAAATAATCAATTGTGTACTAAGCGTTTTGCCTACATGTATGTCTATGTACTACATATGTGCCTGGTACCAAAGGAGGCTCCTCTAGATCCTCTGGAACCAGAGTTACAGTTGTGAGCTACCATGGGGTTGCTGGGAACTTAACCTAGTCTTCCGAAAAAGCAGCCTGTGCTCTTAAATACTGAGCTATCTCTCCATTCCTACATTTGGATTTTTTAAAAAACTTCATACTGGATACAATGTAAGAGGTACTTGTATGGTTATTGTATGTGTAAACTTTTGTGATTTTTTTTTTGAGACAGGTTCTCACCATGTAGCTCTGGCTGTCCTAGAACTCACTATGTAGATGACACTGGCCTCAAACTCAGAGATCTGACTATCTCTGCTTCCCAAGTGCTGTGGTTAAAAACATGAGCCACAACATACCACACAAATTTGCAAAATTTTGATGACTAAATGTATTATAATTAATACTGACTTCATAAGTTGGTCTTGGGGCTATCACTATTGCACATTTTCTTCTTCGTGAAATATCCTATAGCCACTACATTAGAAATCCCTTAATTGCAAGAGCTTCTTGTATATTTTTTCCTTTGTGTTATTCTATATAGGAACAATAGGAGCTCAACTGACTTGGGCTCAATAAAAATGAGCCAACTACACAAGAATAGCTGGAATGTAAGTTAAGTTTGACAGAGTTACTTTTGAAACTTGGAACTGGTGTCACATTGCTCAAAAGATAAGAGGCCCTCTCTGTATTACTCTCGGGAATGCAGGTAAAGTATCCTTCAAGCACGCTGCATAAAGTGGCTTATCTTTCTGCCAGGGCTGTTACACAGAGAAACTCTGTCTCTAAAAAATATGAGGAAAAAATGAAAAGGCTTGCACAAGTAAAGTGGCACCCCTGATTAAAACTGATGAGGCCTCAAACTCAGGAGAAGCAGGCAATATTCTTAGCTCATCAAGGCAACAGTCAAGGTACTTTAACCTAGTAGAAAAGCAAGCACAAATACTGATGTTGAACTCTTTTTTTGTTTGTTTGTTTTTGTTTTCGATTTCTCAGTGTAGCTTTGGAGCCTGTCCTGGAACTAGCTCTAGGCCAGGCTGACCTGGAATTCAGTGATCTGCCTGCTTCTGCCTCCTGAGAGCTAGGATTAAAGGGGTGCAACACCACGACCAGTTTAATGTTGGTATTTTAAAAGTGTTCTCTATACCCACTATAACAGTGGTTAGAACAAGGATAAATTACTCTAGGAACCACGCAACATAAAGTTTTAACTTCTCCAGTTTATGTTTGTGTGTGTCATGTTCTTCATTGTTTATACCACACAGACAATCTTGGTCAACTAACATTACTTTAGCAGCAAAAATAAAAGCTCAAGGCTTGATTTTGGCACGAGCAGCACATATATTATTTTTAGAACTGTAAGAAGCTATAGGCATCAAAGTGTGTACTTCTGCCTCAGAACTAGAAACATGAATTTGAAATCAGGAAGTCAGCACAAATGTTTTGAGACAAGATCTCACTATGCACATCTGGCTGGCCTTAAATTCACAGAGATGCTGCTGCCTGTGTGCTGGGATAAAAGGTATACACCACCACACCAAGCAAGATATTTTTTTAATCTTCCAAGAATAACTATCAAAATTGAGCAATATGGTAAGTTATAAAATACAACTGTCACAATAAGAGGAAAATATTAGATACAGAACTTGAAAAGGATATAGGAAGCAAAATATCAGGGCATCTCTACAGGTTAGGAAAGACAAGATTTTGGCAGTGAGAAGCATTCTAATTCAGGAAGAAGCAGGAAAAATTCTCCAAGCTTTACCCCAGCCCAGATGAATGATCCCAAGTTACCAACCTTCTTTGCTCCCCGTATTTAATCAAGAACCTCCTCACTTACTAGTTGTTTCCCCTATGTAGGCCCATTACACAAATTAATATATTCATATTCTAACTGGAAAATCTCCAAGTCTTACATAGTCCATCAATAGGAAATGGCTTGCCAATGTGAGGATCAGATCTTACATCTGTATTCACCTATGTTATATCCTGGGAGGCCCAGCTAGAACAGCCAGCTGAATGGTCTCTGCTTACTATTCACCCTCACCATTCTCACCAACTTCTAACTATAACACGGTCACCACAATCTTGTAAATGTCTGTATCCATCTGAAAAATAAAATCACAGGTCAAGTTTGGTAAACAACCAGAAGAGATGGCTGAGACACCAGCATAACAAAGTCACTGAGAGGAAGGGCCTTTATCACTAACATTTGCAAGTATTCTTTTAATTCCAAAACATACTATTACTATTCTTTCTATAGGTGGTCCATTGCCCTTAGGATAGGAGATATACATTTTGCAGGGAATATAATAGAACACAAAGCTGAAGGTTTAAATATCTCATGGCATGATTTGACTCAAGAGAAGTCACTATAAATGAACCTTAATGTGATAAAAAAAAAAAACCTGTTTTATACAGGATTGTATACTATATATTCCTATACAAGGGGCACTGAAACAATGGGGGGGGAAATAAAGAACATGGGAATTTCTTGAGACAAAACTACATTTCTTAAATTATTTTAAAAAGATAAAAGGAGCCGGGCATTGGTGGCACATGCCCTTAATCCCAACACTGGGGAGGCAGAGGGATGTGGATCTCTATGAGTTCAAGGCCAGCCTGGTCTACAGAGCAAGTTCCAGGACAGGCTACAAAGCAATACAGAGAAACCCTGTCTTGATAAAACAAAAACAAAACGAAACACAAAAAAGATAAAGGAAAACAAATTTAATAGAAGTATCAACCAAATGTAATATAAGAATCTTGTCAGGCAGGGCAGTGGAGGAACACTTCTTGAATCCCAGCACTCAGGAGGCAGAGACAAGCAGATCTCTGTGAGTTTGAGGCCAATCTGGTCTACAGAGTGAGTTCCAGGACAGGTTCCAAAGCTACAGAGAAAAATCCTGTCTTGAAAAATAACAACAACAACAAAAGAATCTTGTCTGGTCCTTAACTAGAAAACTAATAGTTTATAAAACTGGAAAAGAGACAATTGAGGGAATCTGACACATTTAGATAGTTGATCATATTGGAAAATAAACTTTTAAGCATTTTCAGGGTATTGTGGTTATGTTTTTAAAGACTATCTTTTTAAAGATACATATTAAAGTAGTTCCAGGGGAAATAAGCTAAGACTTCTTCACAGTAACTGGGGAACATGGAAGAAAACTGAAGCATTGGGTAAAGGAGGATTTGGTCATAAAGTTCATAGTATCATCCATATTTAAAGTATGTTTGGAACATTTCCTAGGGAAATTTAAAACAACAACAAACACACAAATGAGGGAACACTTCTGGGTGCCTCTGAATAATGGAATAAAATTCCAAATCTATCTTCCAGACAAACTATCTAGGTATCCACCAAAAACTGGCAAATACATTAACCAATCTTATATCATTAACCTAAATAGGACATTGAGTTGTCTGCTGAGTTACTTACCAGGTACCTTTTAATGTCCAAGTTCTCTACCCAATTATAATTTGTGTTTAAATTAAAATAATTTTGAAGCTAACAGAATTTTAGCATCCGCAGAATTTATTCAGCACAACCAGAGGCTTTGTCTTCATGCTGTCACACACAGACACAAACACAGATATAGCACAATATCCACATTTAGCCCAAGCAAATTCCTTTTGATGCTCATTTATATGTCTTCATATGCCACAGCCCATCATTTAAATAATGGATATTTTCAATGCCAATTCCTTTGTTGACTTTCTCACTGTGGAAAGAAAAAATACATAAACAGGTTTTATAACTTTTATAGGCATATTCATTCATGAGAAACCCAATCCAAAGTGTCTTGCTACTTTATAATCATTGAGCAACATGTAAGAAATGCATTGCTATTATATTATTGTTTACATTAAACTACATTGCTCTGTAGCAGTTTGTGGGGTTTGGGGATTTGGTTGATATGATTTTTCTTTTAGTTTTTTTTTTGTGATACTACAGAATCAAACCCAGGCCCTCAAAGAATGCTACACAAGCACTCCGCCATTAAGATACATAATCACGCTTCTAAAGTGATTCTAAAGATGGGTGTGGTAACACACCCATAATCCAAGGACTGAAGGCAGATCAGGAATTCAAGGTCATCCTCAACTGCCAGGTGAGTTGAAGATCAACATGGTCTACAAGAAACCCTGTCTCAAAAATCAAAAAAAAAAAAAAAAAAAAAAAAAAAAAGCAGTGTTGGTAGTGAATGCCTTTAATCCCAGAATTCAAGAGACAGAGGCAGGTAGTTTTCTGTGAATCTGAGGCCAGCCTGGTCTACAGAGTGAATTCCAGGACAGCTTAGGCAACACAAAGAAACCTTGTCTAGGGGGAGAAAACAAGCCCAGAAAAAAAACTGACTTTAACAGTCTAACAAGCAAACAGAATGATACCAACAAAATAGGCAAACATCAACACACTAAATCTCAAAGCAAAATTAATAGAATTTTGGTTCTGTAAGTTAGAAACATGCTACATTTTTTTCGATCACCAGATCAGAATGTAAAATAGTGTATAGTACATTATATTTTTGAGACAGTCTGACTTTGTAATCCCAAATAACCTCAAACTCACAATCCCCCTGCCTCCACCTCCCAAGTGCTAGGACTATAGTCACATGCTATTACACCCAGCTGTATGTGTGTTTTCAAAACTAGCAGTAAATGCACACCCTTTATCACCAATTTAATGTAGACACTAAAGAGAAAATCCTAAAGTATCACACACATAGGTACAAAACACCTGTTTTAGCACATGTTTCATTTACATGTTGCTGTTACAACAAAAGGAGTTGTAATGGATTCCTGAGTGTTGGGAAAAGAAATGTGCTCCTTTGCTTAGATACTTATAAGATGTGGTATGAATAACATCAAACTTCACCTGTAACTAATGCTTCCTGAGCTACCACTCATATTTCAGTTAAGGGAGCCTAAAGTGAGACTTACATATCTTCTGCAGACATCTTCATGACGCCAACACACAAAGCATGCTGCTTTCCTTCTGCCATGATTGCCTGAAAACAAGCTAAGAAAACTATTTCTCAATTTGGGGAAGGGAAATGTGAGAAACAATGGTGGTTTTGCTGTTTGAACCCATCTTTTGTCCTCTCCTAGACCACTGACTCCTTGAGAGCAGGAACCTAGGGGTCTTTGGGTACAATATAAATATACAATAAATCCTAAATAAGTCAATCACTTTATAGTTTCAAGCCAAATATCAGTATTGCACCTTTTTGAACCAAACCAGAAAGTCAGGCAAGATGAAGATAAAACTTATTGCAGATAAATACTAAAATCTGTGATATACATGTCAACTGTTTTAGTTATTTCCACCACCAAATGGTGGCTTTATATAAACAACACATAAGATAATATTTATATTCCCAGCTGAACAAGATACAAGTTAGGGAGGAAAAACCATAATTTTCTGGAAAGCCTGGGCTACATAACTACTTTAAGGTCAGTGCTAAATTACATAACAAGACTGTCTCAAAAAAATATACTACAATTCCACTGTGTCTTGAAGAGACCCTTGCAACAGTTACAACCTTTATACAATAGAAACAATGATTTTGGTTATCCTTTGAGGTTTCTATGTTTTATGTTGCAATGTTTGTTTTGAGTTCAAATATACAAAGAATCTCTACTATTGTTTTCAGTTCCTGTAAATCTGTGACTTCAAAAGAGTGAAACAGCATCTCCAAAAGGGGGTAGAGGGGTGATGATAAAGTTTAAGTGTTTAAGTACTAGGAAAATCTTCCAGTCAAGGAAAACTCCAGAACTAAAAAATATACCACTGTTTAAATCTATAAACATAAAAGGTAACATAGAATACTTCTCTCCATTGGCTTCCCAGTGGTCCATTCAGTGTAGCACAAATATTTGAGCACCTAGCATATGACTAGTATCTACATCAATACAATGTGTGTCTAACACATACACAACTTATTCTATCCTTTGGGTATAAATGCCACATAGGGGAAAGCCTTCTCTTGAGCACAAAGCACACAATGTATTTTTTAAAAAGACAGTGTCACACTATGTAGCCCAGGCTGATCTGGTACTATGTAGACCAGGAGGGTATCAAATTCACAAAGATACTCCTGAGTGCTAAAAGCATGTACCTACCACTTCACCCTCCTATTTTTGTTTTTATTTTTGTTTTTGAGGCTGGCCTCAAACTAATGGCAGTTCTCCTGCCTCAGCCTTCTAAGGGCTGGAATTATAGGTGTAAGCCACCACATCCAGTTAAAACACACCTTTAAATGCATCCCAGCACTCCATAGTGATTTCCTTGATTCCGCCAATTACTATACCTTTTCTCAAACTGAGGCCAATAACCACTCTGTCTATGACAAAGCAGAAGATGGACTCCTGTCCTAATGGACAAAAACCTATTTAATAGATAATATATATGAAGTATTGCTGCAAAATGGAAATGATGCAGAGTCACTTTCTCCTATATATGGCATAAATATAACCTTTAAACTGTATGGAGCAGGGGTAAGATGGTGTACCTCTGTAATATCGGCACCTGGGAGGCCGGGGCTGGATTGTGAATTCAAAACCAGTCTGAACTACCTAATAAGACCCTGAAATGGGTGATGGGGGAAGAGGCAAGATATGAGAGCACACACTCCAGCAGTTAGGAAGTAGAGGCAGGAAGCAAGAGCTCCAGGCCAGCTTGAGCTGCATGAGAGCCTGTTTCCAAAACAACCCAGTAAAAGAAAAGTGGGTTTCCTCCCTAGCAACCCCTACACAAAGATGATAATAGGAATCATTAACTGTGACTGTGGCCTGAAAGACCAGCATGGCCAAATGTGGTGGTCACACCCTTACTTCCAAAGTTCAAGAGACAGGCAAGATCTCAGTGAATTTGAGGCTAACCTGGTCTACAAAGTAACTTCTTTGCCAGCCAGGGCTAAATAGTGAAACACTGTCTCAAAAGGAATAAAAAGCCCAGCCTAACGAGATATGCTGTACATGTAAACTATTCCTTGATTTGAAGCTGTTCTTCTAGTTGTGGTTTGTTTTTTGAAGCAAATTCTCATGTACTCCAGCCTGGCCTTGAACTCATGGCACTTGTCTTGTTACAGCTTCCCAGGTGGTAGGAATACAGGTATACACCACTACTTCCAGATCCATGTGCCTTTTTTTAAAAAAAGTTGATTAAGTTTTATTACTTGTTTTGTTCCTGTGGTTATTTCTTTTTCTTTCTTCATCTTTTCTTTTTTTTTGGGGGGGGGTTGGTTTTTCAAAACAGGGTTTCTCTGTGTAGCCCTGTCTGTCCAGGAACTCTCTCTTTAGACCAGGCTGCCTCAAACTCATAGAGATCTGCTTGCCTCTGCTTCCCTGGGAGCTGGGATTATAGGTGTGTGCTACCAACATCCAGCCTGTGGTTATTTCTTAAGGTCTCACTTGTTCCTTGTTTGAAGACATTCAGTGTCTCTAAATGCATTCATTTGACCTATTGCATTCATTAATATTATCTGCCACCTTCTTTTCTAATGAGTCCTATAAAAACACAAACTAAGACATTCAATCTGGGAGCCATATAGTCCTTCCAAATGAGCTATATTTAAAAATTCATCCTTAGCCAGGAGTGGTGGTGCAAGCCTTTAATCCCAGTACATGGGAGGCAGAGGCAGGCAGATCTCCATGAGATAAGCCTGGCTCACATGTAAGTTCCAGGACACCTGTCTCAAAATAACAAACAAAAGCCCTAGCCAGACATGGCTCATGCCTGTGATCCAACACTTGAGAGCTGATACAGGCAAATCACCAAGAATTCAAGACTAGACTTTTTTCTCAAAAAGATTCTATTTAAATATTTTAAAGTTGAATATATTAAAATCTTAAAACATTCTCTCTCTCTCTGTGTGTGTGTGTGTGTGCGTGTGCGTGTGCGTGTGCGTGTGCGTGTGTGTGTGTGTGTGTGTGTGTGTGTGTGATGAGTAGTGATGCTCACCTGTAATCCTAGTACTTGGGAAAGCTGAACTAAGAGGATCACAAGGCTAGCTTGTGTTGCATATCAAGATTATTTTTAAATATAAAAATACGCATTTCTCTTAGAGAAAATATGTTCTCAGCTCCAAACCAACCATCTAAAAGTCCATTTTTAGTCTAGGTACAGTAATGGATACTTGAAAGCCCAGCACTAGAACACTGAGATAGGAAGATTAAAGGCCATCCTGGGCTACCTCTCAAATTGCAGGCTAATTCAGACTATATAGCACAAGATAACTTCATACACACAGAGACAGACAGACAGACACAGATGCAGATGCACGCACACGCGCACGCACACACACACCACATAGTGAATTTTTAAAGTAAATGTTGAGGGCTTCTGGTATTCCTCCTAAATACAAAGTTGCTGCTTGAGATATGAGAAAGTAATCTGTGACCTAAATTCAATTCCTTCTTGAATGCTTTTACTCCACTACATCTAGATAGTCAAACTAAATGTAGCAAGTTAAAAGTGGATCCAATCCTCTTTTAACTTGCCACCTATAACATATTCATAATCAAGTTTCAGACTGCATCCCATGTCTGATAAGGGGCATAAACAGGCTGCAGTGACTCTGGAACTCCTCCATAACTTTTCAATTAGCTTCTATGAATCCACGTAAAATGAAACATAATTTATCATCAAGAAATGAAAAGGGAGGGCAAGATGGTTCAGAAGGTAGATGTGCCTAAGATACAGACCTGATAAGCTGAGTTCTAGCCCAAGTACAAAGACAATTGACCCCTGAAAGTTGTTCTCTTACCACATACACACAAAAAAAGTTTAAAGACATAAAAAAGGGCCAGGAGATGGTAGTGAAAAACCTTTAATTCCAGCACTTGGGAGGCAGATGCAGGCGGATCTCTGTGAGTTCGAAGCCAGCCTGGTCTAGAGAGCTAGTTCCAGAACAACCAGGGCTATTACACAGAGAAATACTGTCTCAAAATGAAATTTAATAAGGAATCATGCATGATAATATATGTCAGTAATCCTATGCATGACCCATGAATAAGGAGTTCAAGACTAGTGTTGGCTACATAGTAAGTTCAAGGTCAGTTTTAAGACTGTCAAAAAAAAGAAGGGAACTGAGAGTAGTGGTAAACATCTGTAATCCCAGCACTCAAGATGCAAAGGCAAGATTATAACAAAGTCAAGGATAGCCCCAAGCTACATAGTAAAATCTAAGCCAGTCAGAGATATATAATGAGAACCTGCCTCAGGAAAAAAAAAAACTGAAAAGAAAAGATAACTGGGTATTGTGGCATATACCATCAAACTCGGGAGGTAGAGGTAGGCAGACCTTTGTGAGTTCGAGGTCACCCTAATCTACATAACACACTCTAGGCCAGTCAAGGCTACATAGTAAGACTCGGTCTCCAAAAAAAAAGAGAGAGAGAGAATTTAATTGGAGGTAAGAGGAGGGAGTATGATTATAATACATTGTACACATGTGTCAAATTGTTTAAAAAAAAAAACTTATCTGGAAAAAAAGATTGAAAAAGGGTAGCCAGCTCATTGGTGGTGGCACATGCCTTTAATTCCAGCACTTGGGACAGAGGCAGGTGGATCTCCACAAGTTTTTGAGAAAATACTAATAAAAATTAAAAGCACATGTAAGGTTCTCCTGGATGATACATCTTTCAGCAATGGCAAGAATACAATGAACAATTTTCAGTGGTTAAACCCTGGGAAGGATACAACAATAGTATCTACAGCAGCAGGGTAAAGCTTAGCTCCAGGAGAAGTTAAGCCAGGACACATGATATTTGCTCCACTGAGGACAAATTTGATGGCTCCTTTATCAACCTGCTGATGTGGCAAGATAAAAGGATCTACAAGAGAAGAAATACATAAATTAGTATGACTGAAGACTCAAGATAATGGCAAAGAACATACACAAGTATTTTCCAAAATTATACTACTCTTATGGTTGCACAATAAAAGCCAAACCACTATCCTTTACTGACGAAGTTGATACTTTCAAGAAAAGAGTATAGGAATACACATCCTAATAGACTGCTACAAAATTTGCAAATGGGTATAAGCTTCCATTAGAATGACTTAGCAGCATGCATTAAAAGCCTTGAAAAGACTCTTTGACCCAGGAACTCTACTTCTGGGTCTGCCCTAAAGAAAATGGAGGTAGAGCTGTAAAGTGATGGCACATGTCTTAATCCCAGCACTAGGGAGACAGAGACAGGCATATCTCTGTGAGTTTGAGGCCAGCCTGGTCTACAGAGGGAGTTCCAGGACAGGCTCCAAAGCTACACAGAGAAACCTTGTCTCAAAAAATAAACCAAAACAAAAAATAAAATGGAGGGATGTGCAGTATGTTGGGTAGAACAGCTAGGGCTATAACACAGAGAAACCGTGTCTCAAAAAAAAAAAATCAAAATAAATAAATAAATATCTAGGTAGACCATAGGAGATATTTATAGCAGTAAATTTATTTATTCTGTATGATAGTAAACAATAGACACTTGACATTATGGGTCTGGCAAAGCATGTAGAACTATTTTCCTATTCCTGTGAATGCCCACAATTATGTGCATATGTTCATTTTTTTGTAATCTTAAAAGAATGTATCTGCATGTATATACCAATAACTTATAAAGCAACAATTAAAGACTTTCTAGAGGCTTTCACATGACAGGAGGTTTTATTAAAAATTGATTTAGGTATATATTCTATATATATATGTATGTTTTGTCTGAATGTATGCACACCAGAAGAGGGCATTAGATCCCATGGGACAACATGACAGTCAAAGATGGTTGTGAACCACCATGTGGGTGCTAGGAATTGAACTCAGGACCTCGGGAAGGGCAGCCAATGCTCTTTATTGCTAAATCATCTCTCCAGCCCCTAGAGGAAGAATTTTTAAACTTCTCTAGGCTCCCTAGAAATAATGACAGTAGCTAGGTATGGTGGTACAGCTTTATAATACCAGCATCTAGAAGGAAGAGGCAGGAGAAATAGAAGTACAAAACCAGCCATTGTTACCTAGTGTTTGTCTCAAAGAACAGTAACAACAAAAAAACTTATTCCCATTACATCAAAATTTAATTTCTATCAGGTCTTAACCTAAAAAAAAAATCAATGCTTAATTGGATAATTATAATTAGTTTTATAAATACTAAAATATTTCACCTGCTTAAAGATTTACCAAACAGTTTTACAATTCCTGACCTCTATAATACCAAGCAATTAAAATGTATCTCCTTGTGATTTAATGAATTTGTTTTTACAAGGTGATACATTCAATAACCACAACCCATCATCAACAGAGTCTGTAAGTCACTACCTTTCCTTCTGCCTCTTGACAATAATACATAACGAAAAAGCAGAAAACATAGTTCCCATTTGAAAAGTTCTTGCTCATTCAATTATATCTTCCTTCAATTTTTGTAATATAGTCAATCTAACAATTTGTAAATATATGCATGAAATAAACATTATTTGATTTCATGACATCTGTTCATGTACTCAATCAGTAATAAATAGGACTTCCACATTTACCCAATGCTTTTCCATACACAGAATTATCTCTATTAGGGAACTCTAGTAACAAACGTAAAACAAAAATTTTCAAAGCCCTTATCAGTTTATGAATATATATGTTTACAAATACATGGTGGTATATTCTTCCAACTACAATAAGGACAGGGGACTACGTCTGTCTTGCTTACAACTACACTTCTTAGTAGCTAGCACCTAGTGTCAACCATATAGAAAGTTCACTAAATAATTACTGAATTAATATTTCTGGGGTCTTTGTTTGGGGCCAGGGTATCACCTGTTAGCCCAGGCTGGTTTCAAAATTGTGTCAGTCTCTTGGCTCAGCTTCCTAAGCTCTGTGATTACATCTGTGAGCCACCACACCAGGCTTTTATTGAATGAACTAATGGGTGCTTTTTTGTAGGGAGAGGGCTTTCTCTAATACATAAGAGAATTTGCATTGTTTAGCCTTACCACAAGATAAAGATACACTTTACTTTTATGTTCCTTATTACTTAGCACTAATAAATAACAAACTATCAGAAGTCACTTTTCATTCCTATAGTTTTCAACTCTTTTTGTGTGTTTTTATATTCCCAAATGCATATTTCTACCAAGACTTACATTTGTGAAGTAATCTAAGGGTTGGATAAAAAGGCCCTTCTCTTTGTCTAAAAAACAGTAATTCCCCATTTACTGTTAGGATTTCTATATGTTCATGGCTGTAAGAGAAATATCACAAAGTACCAAGTTAGATATTTTCCTTCAAAAATGAATGTAAGTCATCTCATTAAAAATTATAACATGAAATAACCACATAAAACATACATTAAGTTTATTAATACAGTAAAGATCCTGATAAAAAAAAAATACCCGTGCAGCAGAGAAAATCAAAGAGGATAGAGAAGAAATATGACCTGCTACAGCCAATTTCATTCCACATTTTATTATTATAATTACATCACCAAGTAATAAAACAAATCTCTCAAGAGCAAGATGAAATAAGTCCAATTATAAGTAAAAACAAGTCTTTAATAAAACAACACATATTCATATATTTAGACAAGATTTGACAATAGAAATATTGACAAGTTTAGAGTTCATTCTGTCTATTCTCATCATTACTCTATCTATAGCTAATGTGGAAATAATTTCCATGTAGAATGAGAACAATCTAGCATGATATTCAGCTACTCATCTTCACATAGAGAAAAACAAGGACTTACCATCGGACAATTTTCACAGGATCTTTCTTAGGCATGATTTGATTAAGCCATGGTTCAATACCTGGAAATTGCTCTATCAATTGATTTTTAATACCCTTAATAACCGAGGTTTTCAACTGGATGCAGTTGGACACATTTTCTTTTTCATCAAATCTGGCAAATGAATTTTGAAGGAAAAAAAGGGCATTGCTAAGCACGAAAATCAGAAAATCTAAAAGTAAGGTTCTAATTAATCATCTATTCCCAAGTAAGTACCCATGCTTAAAATAACTATGACGTAAATTGCTTTTGTCTTATACAATAAAAAACCAATGTTTTAAAACAGTATTAGAATAAACTGCCATGCATGCTGCAATTAATAGGGGCAGAGCAATTGTTATGCTAGAATCCATTATCAGCTACACAAATCCTTTTACTGAAAATTCTTGCCAAAGGAAAAAAAAATAAGACTCCCATCAATAATAATAATAATAATAATAATAATAATAATAATAATAATAATAATAAAAACTGGGCTGGATTTTGTTTGTTTGTTGTTTGTTTGCTTTTTTTCGAAATTAAACCTCACACATTAAAATACAAAAGACCAACCCAAGCAGAACAAAAGAATGTGCCCTGGCAGGTTACTGTAGTCTGCTGAGTATCTTTTTTCTTTTTCCTTTTTTTTAAGGAATGGTGGTGATAATTTTGAGGTCCATATCAAGATTTGCTCAGATTTTCATGCACAAACCCACCTTCCTTTTCCCATGTCCCCCCCTTTGCCTTTTGCGTTGATCAAGTCTGGAAGATAAACCCACTGGGTAGGTTTGCAAAGAATTTTGTCTTCCTTACACTAACTAGCACACAGGGTTATCACGTTGTTTTCAAGACAAGGTTAATCCGGCAGCTAAGCAATAGGTTTGACTGGCTGCTTGCTTCCTGTCACCCAGACTCCTTCGCAGCCATGACCCAGGAAGTCAAGCCTTCCCCTTTTCAATTCGTAACTAATAAACATATGGCAGCTACTGCAGGGCTCTCCTCTCAGCTAAGGAGGATGTGCCCCTAAATCACAGTGCAAGGATGTGATTGGTAGAAACCTAGGAATGGAGGAGATAGCACTGCCCGAGGGGGCAGAACAGGGTTAAGGAGAAAGAAAATGGGAGCAGACCCCGATCGAGGACTAGAGATGAAAAGCTTAAAGTGTTCCAAGTCCTGAGTGAGAGCATAGTACTATATATATTTAAAAAAGCAAAAAGAAAAAAAAAAAACCTTAGGGATTCAGGATGGTAGGGGCGGGGGAGAGAGAAAGAGGACCTTTGCTCTCGCCCTCTTCCCCCACCCCCACCCCCACCGCCTTTGTGAGCAGCCGATGGAGGCCACACGTGTCCTTACTTCTTGAACATGATCCAAGGTGAAGGGGGCGACGATAGGGAAGGACCCGGAATGGGAAGGAAATTGAATTAGGAAGGGTCCGGCACGAGGAAAACCGGCACTGACAGTCGGATCTGTTGTCGTTATCCGGAAGGCGAAAACACTACCCGCTTTACGGCCCTGCGAAATCTGACTACTTCCGCTCCTCTCAACTCCACGTTGACGCTTTTGTCGCCTCCTTTTGAGTAACAGCTTATTCTCCATTGGGGACAGACAAAAGGGCGGGACTTCAGAAGGAAGAAGTGATCAAGCAATTCTTTCCGGTTGCTGGAGGAGAAGAATGGAGGAGGGACGGAATCAATCAAAGCAGCATTTATGGCAGTTGAGTCAGTTACGGGTTCCTAAGAGGGTCAAGATTCTTCCGTCTTTTTGTTGCTACCTGCTATTGCACCAAATAGTTTGTAATGACACTCCTTTTCGTTTCCTGTCTGAGGCAACCTAGTGAATTGGTGCTTACCAAGCAACAGGAACCTAGACAAGCCTCATAGCTTCATGTTAAAAGTTGCCCGGTTCTGCAAACAAAATTACAAGACACCTAGTTAAATTTGAATTTCAAACAGTGAACATCTTTTAATACAAATATATCTCATCTACGTTTTGAACATGATTAAGCTAAGAACTATTTGTTTATCTGAATTTAATTGAGCCTTTTTTCTGTTTAGGTTTTTTGACATAGGATTTCTGAGTGTAGCCTTGACTGTCCTGGAACTCGCTCTGCAGACCATACTGGCCTCAGACTCACAGAGATCCGCCTGCCTCTCTCTTCCCAGTACTAGGATTAAAGGCTTGTCTCGAACAACCTATTTTTTATTTTTTTATTACACAGTTAAGTGCTCTCATAAAATTACCAAATAAGTCACCAGGTTGCTGTCCCCTGCTTCATTCTAATACTTAGAAACTGAAATATAAATAGAGTGTAGCAGGCATGGTGGCACACGCCCTTAATCCCAGCACTTGGGAGGCAGAAGTAGGTGGTGGATCTTTGAATTCTAGGCCAGCCTGCTCTACATAACTAGTTCCCAGACATCCAGGGCTACACAGAGAAACCCTGTCTCCAAAAACTGCAATTTCCTACCAGGCATGGTTAACATATGCCTGTAATCACAGCACTTGAAGGGTTGGAGGAGGCTTGAAACCTCATCTCAAAAAGAAAACAAGACAGAAATTTAAAAATAAGGTAATTTCCTCAGGGAATTGGTGATGCATGCCTTTAATCCCAGCACTCAGGAGGCAGAGGCGCATGGATCTCTGTGAGTTTGAGGCCAGCCTGGTATACAGAGTTAGTTCCAAGACAGGCTCCAAAGAAATACAGAGAAACTGTGTCTGGGGTGGGGGAGGTAATTTCCTTAAAAACTAAAAAGATCAGTAATAATAAAGCCAGAAATATAATAGTGATAATCTAAATGAACAGATAAAGAAATCAATTTTGCTGATTTATAATGATATTCTGCTATACTGTGCTAGGTGGGAGACTAGCATAATTGTCATCAGGGAGGGTTCATCTAGCAACTGATGAAAACACAGCCAAAAACGGGCAGAACTTAACGAAGCCTGCAGAAGAGAGGGAGGAAAGATTGTAGGAGCCAGAGAGGTCAAGACATCACTTGACAGTCTCAACTAACCAGGGCTCATAGGGGCTCATAGAGACTAAAGTGACAACCAGGGAGCCTGTATAGATCTGACCTAGATCCTCTACATATGTGTTATGGCTATGTAGCTTGGTGTTCTTGCAGAATTCCTAACAGTGGGAACAGGGGCTAGCTCTGACTCTTTTTCCTGTTTGAGGGACCCCCTTTTCTCCTACTGGGTTGCCTGGTGTAGCCTTGATATGAGGGTTTGTGCCTCGTCGTTTGGTAATGTATTTTCTGAAGGGAAATGGGAGAAGGAGTGAATTTTGAGGAGGGGGAGCTGGGAGGTGACAGGGAGCTGGGAGGAGAGGGGGCAGGGGGAATCTGTGGTCAGGATATAATATACAAGAGAAGAATAGATTTTTTAAAAAAGAAGAAATACATTTTGCTTGTATGTGTGTGTGTTGTTTGTTTGTTTGTTTGAGATAGAAGTTCACTGTATGCCTCCAGCTGGCTTATGTTGATCAGGTTGGCCTCAAATTCAGATATCCATCTGCCTCTGCCTCCCTAGTACTGGGATTAATGGTATGTGCCATACTCAGGTTTGTATATTTTTTTAAGCAATTTATTTTTAAAATCCAAACAAAACAAAATTATGCTTCCAAAGAAAGTTTTTTTTTTAAAGGAGGTATGGTGGAGATTAAAGACTGAACAGACACTGCTTAAAATGTGAGACACATGAACCTTGACCTGTAAGACAAAAATAGCAGTTTCTCTAGGGACACAAATTCTAGACCTCAACAGGGAGGTGAATCTGTAATGCATTCCAAACAAATGTGCTATGCTTTTAAATTGTTCAACTGCTTGTGAGTAATCGGTGGTTAATATGCCTACCTGGTCTTGATTCTATGGTACCAACAATCTTTGTTTAATAATTGGATATTTTCAAATAAAATCTGCATGAACAATTATGTTTGTCTTTGTAAATTAATAATTTGGTATTCTGGTTTACACTTCAGTCCTTTGTGAATATCCTTGATGTGTATCTGCATTACTAACATCAATCAACATGGAAGCATTTGTAATATTGGATTTATGAACATGCAGAACTGAAGCCACAAACCTGGCATGGTGGCCCATACATGTAATTCTGGCATCAGCAAAGCATGGAAGTTGAGGCAGAAAGATGGAGAATTCAATGGCAGCTTGACTACAAAATGAAACTCTCAAAAAAGAAATGAAGCTAATGTGCTTCTTGTCAAATATTATTTCTTGTCTAGTAATTCTCACTCCCCCCAGGAGCCTACTATTTAACAACAATTACATTGTCGACAGCAAGAAACAGACAATACTAAGTACTTTAGTGTTAGTGAGAATAGATAATTTGCATTAGAATTTATACAGATGCTCTTTGATTTAACATGGGTTTACGAACCCAAAAACCCACTCTATAAATTGAGAATATTAAGTTGAAAGTGTGTTCAATACACCTACCCTAACAAGCAGCATAACTTACTGACACAGAACACTGTCTAGAGAGAATCGTTTGTTTCCCTTCATTATGACTGGTTGAAGAGGTGAGCTATATTGTTGCTACCCAGCCTAGCAAAACAATACACTATCACTAAACCAGAAAAAGATCAAAATTCCATGTTTCTACTGAATGTTTATTATTTTTGCATCCACCATCAAACCATCAGGGTAGCTGTATATGGCATCATTGTGTATATAAGTACGTGTTCTAAAAGCAAATCAGAGTTAATTTATTGGGCAAAGAAATTAGGAATAAATTAGCCAGGTGTGGTGGCACAAGCCTTTAATCCCAGCATTTTGGAGGGAGAGACAGATGGACCCCTGAGTTCAAGGTCAACCTGTCTTAAAAAATGAGTTCCATGACAACCAGAGCTACACAACGGAATGGGGGTGGGCTGGGAAGGAGACAAGCAGGGGAGAAGGAGCGGTGGGAGGGAGAACTGTGGTTGGAATGTAAAATGAAATTTAAAATAATAGCCAAATTACACAAAAACAAAATTAGCAATAAGAGGACAAATTTACTATTTTCTTGAATTTTTTATTTGAAATCTACTAATGGGGAAAGAGCTATGTTTCCCCAGTTAAAAGTACTGGTTGCTCTTCCAGAGGACCTGGATTTGATTTCCAGAACCCATGTAGCAGCTCATAACCATGTATAACTCCAATGCTAGGGGCTTCGATGCTCTATTCTTGATTCCTTGAGCACCAGGCATGCATGTAGGCAGAACACCCATATACATATGAAATAAAATAAAAAGTTAAAACTACGACTTTTATTTATTCAAAAGTATTATGCTGCCAGGGGATGATGGTGCACACCTTTAATCCCAGTACTCCTGAGGCAGAGGCAGGTGAACCTCAGAAAATTCAAGGCCAGCCTAGTCGACAGTGTGAGTTTCAGGACAGCCAAGACTGTTGCACAGAGAAACCCTGCCCCAACACGCGGGGCAGTCAACGAAGAACCAGGGAACACCTAGAAGAAAATGGGGGCAAGGGATATGAAAAATGGACAGCAAGACAATATTCTGATCAAGCTGAGACATTTTATTTTCTCAGGGGAGGCTTATATAGGACCATGGGCAGGATGTGAGCAGGGATTTGCACGTAACCAGGGCATGGGCGCTGGCACATAGGTAGAGTGAGAAGGTCAGTAGAAGGAATGCCCTAAATTGTTTAGCTAACCTGTAATTGGCCGTTAATTGCGGCTGGAGAGAGAGCCCTGAGCTATTCTTCAGCTGGCTGTGAAATTGCAAGCCTGTAACTTGGAGTGTTTTGCTGAACATCCTGTTTATTTCTTAGGAGGCATTAATTTTTTTATCTCAGATACCTGAGGTTGTGAGGATGGTGATGGTCCCCAACAAAACCCTGCTGCAAAAACCAAAAAAAAAAAGGAAGTATTGTGCTAAGAATTCATATTACTAGAAATAATAGCTTTTCCCCCCCCCTCATGCAGTCAAGTTTTTGCTAGAGCTGGTACCATGTATTGCCACTGCCCAGTCTATGGCATTTTTGTTCTGTTTTGGGCCTTGGGTTTTTGTACTTTCTGTCTGTGACTTGTGGTGGTATTGGGAATGGAAACCAAGGCATTGTGCATGCTAAGCAAGCACTCCACCACTAAGCCACATTCTCATTCATCTTTTCCTATTTTTTAAATTTTGAGATAGTCTCACAAAGATGCCCAGGCTTGCCTTGAGTTTGAGATCTTTCTCCATCAACTTCCTGTGAATCTGAACTTACACAATCTTTCTCCATCAACTTCCTGTGAATCTGAGATTACAAGCCAATGCTATCAGGCTGGGAGTGGTAGCTGTTGCTTGGTTTCTTATAGTTTATATTGTTCTTTTGTGATATTGTTTTGGTTCAAGGCACACCCTTACTCCATAGGCTGACCTGAAATTTATCAAGTAACTCAGGCTGACCCCAAACATGGCAGTCCTCTCTGCTCAGCCTCCCAAGTAATAGAATTACAGGTATCAACCATCATACAATTGAGTGGCACAGCACATACTTAGTATGAGTCATGCATACACCCCCACCCCCACACTCATGCTATACCATTAGTTATTGCTACTGTTTCTTTCTTTGTTCTGTCCTTGCCTCCTCTGTCTGGGATGGATAGCAGTTTCTGTACATCACCCCAGGGTAAAATCAATAGTGTTACATACAATATAATAATGAAATGGGTTCTAATTTTCCAAGATTATGTTTTGGAGTTGGCTCCTGAAAAAGAATTATTTATTTATTTATTTGTCTGTCTGTCTGTCTGTCTGTTTGTTTATTGTGTGTGTGGTATGCTCATGTGCATACCACAGTGTGATTGTGGGCAAAGGGCAGCTTGTAAGAGTCAGATCTTCCCTTCTGCCATTGGGACTTGGGAATCGAACTCATGTAGTCAGTCATAGCATAAGCATCTTTACCTGTTGCACCATCTTGCTGGCCCAGAACTCACCTTTAAGTAAACCATTGTATAACATACCAGTGCCACAGAAGACATTGTTCAAGATTACTCTCTTCAAAACTTAAAAATTGAGCTGGGTGGTGGTGGCACAGACCGTTAGTCCCAGCACTTAGGAAGCAGAGGCAGGTGAATCTCTGAGTTCAAGGCCTGCCTGGTCTACAGAGTGAGTTCCAGGACACCTAGAGCTATCTTGAAAAAAGAAATAAGCGCTACACTTGAGCAGTAGAAGAAAGAGGACCGGAAGTCTAAGGCCAGCCTGCGGTATATGAGACTGTCCCAAAAATACAAAAAGAAAAAATTAAAAATGACCTTCCAGACCAGATGGGGTGGCATGAACCTGTAATGCTACCACTCAGAAGAATGAAGCCTTGCAAGTTCAAGGACAGCCTGGGCAATACAGTGACACAGTGTCTTAACTGAAACAAAAACCCTAACCCTGAAAATTAAGCTTAAATTATTCATGTCATAAACACTTATAAAGTTATTTTATGCTTTTGATATACATGATCCCCATCCTATAATTTATAGATAAATATTCTCTACAACTTATTTCACAGGGATCCCCAATGTCCACATAGACAGGACATAATCCTCAAATCAATCGTGTATTTTACGAAAAGCACTAATAAGCATTAAACATGGTACAGTTGTATTTGTCCACTTAGGGTTTTGAAAGTGTTTTACAGCATCGTCTTAAGTGCAACTCAGGGAAACACTTCTTAAGCAATAAGCACCCGAACCCTTTAGGGAGGCTAGGAAAGAACGAGTTTCTTAGGAGACAGGGCACAGATGTGAGCAGTGGAGAAGCTGCTTGCACTACAAGAAAGAACTGAGCCACTGCCAGACCCTTGCTGGGCCTCCTGAGGTCTCTCAGAATCTATAGCCTGTGAAGTCTTCTCATAGGCTCATATTTCCTGCACACTGCCTCTCAGCCTTCTACTTTAGAAGCAGCTGCAGCCTGGCTTTATATCCCCTCCTAGATCAAAACAAGACTCCCCTCAGTGCCCCTCCCCAGCTCTGAAAAGGGTGAGAAAATACATTAGTACTTCTCGTCCAGATCTTCCTATACCAGGCAACATAGGTAACATCAGTGAAATAAACAACTCCCACTCCAGTTTCAAACACAGCTGTGTTCCTATCTGTCAGACGCCTATCAGGGCTCACCAAACAGCAAGACTGGGGATGAGCCAAACTCAGTATGCCTAGCTTACACCCCTGTATTCTTCTACCACAGCCAAACATGAACACACCCAGTTTGACTTGTTGGGACTGTGAACAAGTTGCCCTTTACCCTTCTTTTTCTTAGAGAATTTCATGAAATGCATTTTATTCACTCCCCTCTTCTCCAAATTATTCCCAGCTTTATCCCACCCTCCCTGCCACCCACCCGCACCAATTTTCTGTCCTCTTTTAAAAAACAAAACAAAACCAATTAACTCTAGTTTGTGCTGACTGTACTCTGTCTCAGAAAGCATCAGTTGTCCATACGCCTCAGCCTCAGTTAGGTGTGAGGACTCATGAGCCCATTCCCACTCCATCCTGGAATGTTGATTAGCTTGCCCCTGGTGCAAGTCTTGTCAAGTCAACTGCAGATGCGGTGAGTTCCTGGATTCAGAAGTTCTGTCAGGTCCAGAACATACAATTTTTCTCCAGTCCTCGCCAACTTCTAGCTCTTAACAATCTTTCCGTCTCTCTTCCATTATGTTCAATGAGCCTTCTCGAAAGAGGTCCACTGTAGATGGTCATCCCATTTGTGGCTGAACACTCCACTGATATTTATTCTCTACACTTAACACCAGTTATGAATTTCCATGTTAACCACTGTTCACTGCCAAAAGAAGCATCATGAATGAGGTCTAAGAGCTACATTATTCAATAGGTTAAAAAAAGGAATTTAGCAAAAAGGGAAAATGAATTTAGAGAGCAGTTTGATACTTGTTTATTTATCAGGTTTACCCCTGGGGCCTGTGGGTTCCCCAACTGTTGTGAGGGTCTTGGGTGATGGGGTAGTTATCTAAAGGTACAGCTAGGTTGGGCCTATGGGATGAACAAAGGATTGTTGCTGTAGTCCCGCAGTGGTGGCGCACACCTTTAATCCCAGCACTCTGGAGGCAGAGGCAGGTGGATCTCTGTGAGTTCAAGGCCAGCCTGGTCTACAGAGCGAGTTCCAGAACAGCCAGGATGGTTACACAGAGAAACCCTGTCTCAAAAAAAAACAAAAAAGAAAGAAAAGAATTGTATCCCCTAGAAAGAAGGCTGAAGCAGGAATGTGAAGGGACAATTGGAGAAATGCCACTGAAAGGGAAGGACAACTAGAAATCTGAGGAAAAGGGACAAGGGCAACCTCCTGAGGTGATGGGGTGGGATAATCCCCAAAGTAAGAAGCAGCTTTTCTTAAAGGGCCAGGCCCTGTTTTCTAAGGATGCCCAAACTACCCTAACCCTCCTTCCAATTGCAGGTTCTTAGCCAGGATTACAGTACTGGATATATACTTTCTCCTGTGCTGTGGGCCTTAAATCCAATTTGAAAGCAGTTGCTTATCCCCATGTCTTAGTTAGGGTTTCTATTGCTGTGATGAAACATCATAACCAGAAATCAGCTTGGGGAGGAAAGGGTTTATTTCAGCTTACACTTCCAGGTAAATAGTCCATTAATGAGGGAAGCCAGGGTAGCCACTCAAACAGAGCAGGAACCTGGAGACAAGACCTGATACAGGGGCCATGGAGGGGAGCGGCTTACTGGCTTGCTCCTCATGGCTTGTTCAGCCTGCTTTCTTATAGAACCCAGGACTGCCAACTCAGGAATGGCACCACACACAGTGGTCTTGGCCCTCCCACATCAATCACCAATCAAAAACAAATGCCCTATCAGCTTGCCTACAGTCTGATCTCATGGAGACATTTTCTCAATTGAGGTTCTCTCCTCTCAGATGACTCTAGCATGTGTCAAGTTGACATAAAACTAGTCGGGACACTTTATAACATTCATGCCACCATTGCACACATGGGCCTATCGTGCCATCTCAGTCATTAGTGAATTTAACAGGGGTCACAGTTGGAGAAAACCATTGATGACCCCCCACTCGGTGTATAAAGCACGACCTTGCTTTCTCCGTGTCCTATGACCAATGTGTGTGGTTTCTTCAGCAATAGGGTCTTACCATCAACGTCTGATTGGCAACCAAGAATAATGGCAATACTCTGTATTGTTTGGGGCATCCCTGCAACACCCCTGACCAACAACTGAAGGGAAGGTACCCGACAACTGGCACTGTCCTTTTTATTTAGCAGCCTATGGCTTCTGGGATGAGAATACTCCCCTATGTAGGGTAACTGCAATTAAATTCGCTGGGGACAAATTACTTGTGAAAATGGGAAAGTTGCTTAAACTCTATGTTCTGATCTGTGGGAGTTTGGTTCAGCACAATTTAGTAGCAGGTATTGGTTCAAACTTAAAGAGTCTGACCTCTCAAGTCATTTATTTATTTTAGGGATTTTTTTTGGAGACACTGTTTCTCTGTGAATAACAGCTCTGGCTGTCCTGTCAGGCTGGCCTCAAACTCAAGAGATCTGTCTGCCTCTGCTTCCCAAGTACTGGGATTAAAGGCATATACCAGCACCATTTGACTATGTTAGGCTTTCTTTCTTGTGTTTGTTTGTTTGTTTGTTTGTTTGTTTGTTTGTTTGTTTTTGCAGGGGCAGGGGTTGGTGGTGGTGGTGGTGGTGGTGGTGGTGGTGGTGGTGGTGGTGGTGGTCGTTCGAGACAGGGTTTCTCTGTGGCTTTGGAGGCTGTCCTGGAACTAGCTCTTGTAGACCAGGCTGGTCTCGAACTCACAGAGATCCGCCTGTCTTTGCCTCCCGAGTTCTGGGATTAAAGGTGTGTGCTACCAACGCCTGGCTTGTTTGTTTGTTTTTTAGAAGAGTACTGGTGGTTTTATTAAAGGAAGGCTTTTCTGGTTTACTACTTCTCACCAGACTGTTCTGGCATGTTTCTAATAATATCAGTCACTTGGGTCAATGATAGCCAGTGTGCATACTCTGTAGTATTTTCCACATGTTTTTGCCACTGTAATGATGGACACCAGTTTTGCCAACATGGCAAAATATTCTATTTTAGATATCCTCAAGCCAAGCAGTTGTTGGCGAGGATAACCAACTTTGCTTTGCCCTGTCTGATCATTTTGAGAGTCTGTTTGCATCCCATACTTCCCACTTTTCATAGCAAGCTAGCAACTAGAGGGACTTTTTCGTCTTTTTTTGCCACCATCTTCCTGCCTTAGGTGTGGCACAGCCCCCAACCAAGAATAGTCGCCAAGATGGCTGGGGAGCGAGAAAGGAAACTATTTTAGGCTTTTTGTTAAGAACAATTTGGAAAAAAACATTTACGGTGATAATTAACTCAAACCCATGTGCACAAGCTCAAGATAAACAAACTCGTGATAAGGGTCTGGGGGATCCAGGTGTGTCCTGACCATACAGATAGCACAAAGGTCACCAGGCTATTAACCACCTCTGTCCCTAGCCTTCTGGGTGGAAAATAGGTTATACATCTCTCTCTCTGAAGAGACAGCCCTGCATGCTTTACATTCCTGGCCTCCCTAGTGCTTATCTGTGAGCACAAGGACCTCTGTGTCCCTTATAAGGACTAAAGAAGATAATTCACAGTGGTGTTAGACTAAGGTTTTTGTTCCTCCTCTTATTCTCTCTTATCCTTATTCTCTCTCCCACATTACCACATTGTCTTATGCTTCTCTTCCATGTACTCTATGTCCCATTTCTGTCCTCATTCCCAGGTGCTTCCATGTACTCTATGCCCCATTTCTGTCCTCATTCCCAGGTGCTTCCGTGTACTCTGTGTCCCATTTCTGTCCTCCCAGGTGTTTCTGCTAGAGTAAAGGTAATTCGGTGCTAGAGCATTTGTCTAGCATGCATAAAGCCCTGGCCAGATACATCCTGCAATCCCAGCCCTTAAGAGGTAGAGGCAAGAGGATTACAGGGTTGATGCCAACAAAGACTGTCACTATTGCCCTAAGTACAAAATAAATAGATAGATACATATATACCTACCCAGAAACAACAAAATCCCATCATACTTTTATAACTGAAAAAAAGAGACACACATAAGCCTCTAATATTATGGTTTTTTATTTGCCAATCGCTTCCTTTAAATGAATCCTAAAACTTTGTTATATCATGCCCGCCCCCAAAAAAATGTTCACAGTCATTCTCAACTACACAGTAAGTTCTAGGCCAGCCTGGGATATATGAGTCCTGATTTTAAAAGAAGCAAACAAAAAGTGAGCCCAGGTGCTCTTGATATACTCCATAGGGAACAATATCCCACCACTAGCAAATTTTTCTGCCATCCTTTTAAAAAAAGATTTTAGTTATTTTTACATTATGTGTGTAAGTGGTGGCTTGCTTGTGCAATAAGTGTATGCAGTGCCTGCAGAGGCCAGAAGGTGGCTTTGGACCCCTGCCCCGCCCCGCCCCGGAATCTGGGTTATGGATGGTTGTGAGCTGCCATTTGGGTGTTGGAAATTGAATTTAGGGCCTCTCCAAGAGCAGCTAATGCCCTTAACCTTTGATCCATCTCTCCAGCAGCCCCATCTTCCCCCATGTTTATCTCTGAATATCTACTGGCATTCTTGGCTTTTCTGTGAGTTCCCTTATATCCTCTTCCAACTAAAGTAATTTATAGCAACACCACAACTGTACTGCAATCAGGAAAGCAGGGATCAGGAAGTTTGGTAGACATGTTCCTTCTTCTTGTAGGTATGTGATGATTTCCAGACAATATGTCTCCACCCTCAAGTAAGCCCTGCATCCTTGCTGATTTTTCTTCTGCATTTCATGATCTTTGGTTACACCTTGACTCCACCCTCTTTGATGTCCTATACTGACTCAACAAAGACACTGCTACATGATGTCCAGCTTTCCCCTCCTTTGTAGGCTTCCAAAGCATTGCAAAGACACCCAGTGAAGCTGACTGATGTGGTGAAACACCACGACCAACAGCAAATTGTGGAGGAAAAGTTTTATTTTCCTTACACTTCCACAGTACTGTTCATCATCAAAGGAAGTCAGGACAGGAACTCAAACAGAGTAGGAATCTGGAGCTGGGACATAATGCACAGGCTATGGAGGAGTGCTGCTTGTTGGCTATCTTCAAAATGCATGCTTGACCTGCTTTCTTATAAAACCCAGAACCACCTGGCCAGGGATGGCCCCACCCACAATGGGCTGGATCTTTCTCCATCTATCATTAATTATGAAAAATCTCCTGCTGGGCTCATGCCTTTAATCCTAACATGTAGGCAGAGGCAGGCTATCTCTACGAGTTCAAAGCCAGGCTGGTATACAAGGGGCGACTCAGAGAAACCTTGTCTCAAAAAAACAAAAAAAACAAAACAACAACAACAACATCAAAAAATGTCCTACAGCCAGAACCAGAACTGGGGAAATTCTGGTTCCCTCTTTTTAGATATCTCTAACTTGTGTCAAGTTGACATAAAACTAGCCAGCACAGCCTCTAATGTGCATGTGGATTCCTGGAAGGTGCCCATGGCCAAGCCTGATGACCTGAGTGAATTTAATTCCAGGGCCTCACATGGTAGAACTGACTCCTACAAGTTGTTCTCTGTCCCCCACTCATACACTATTGCAGTGTATGCCTACATAAATGCCCGCCTATACACCCATACTCCTACAATCCTATCCTTCCATTAACCTTCCCCTCACTCCTCAACTGCCCCAAATAACTCACCCCCTAAAAATAAGATGGAAATCTCTAAATGGAAATTCAATTCCTACTATAAAACTAGGATTATACATATACTCACAAGCTCCTGTTCCTACTGTTGAAATGAAAGCTATCCCTCTTATACACCAGTCAGGGATGGGTCTCCTCAATAGCCTTATTCAACTCATTAGTACCTCTCTTTTGTATTTTATTTTGCTTTCCTCTTTTTGGCAGGGTCTGTCTATGCAACCCTGGCTGGCCTCAAACTCATAGAAATCCTCCTACCTCTAACTCTACCTCCTAGTACTGGAGATACACGCACGTGCCATCACACACACACACACACACACACACACACACACACACACACACACACACCTCTCTTTTGTTCTTGTAAACCAGGATGGCCTTGAACTCACAGAGATCTGCCTGCCTCTGCCTCCCAAGGGCTGGGATTAAAGGCATGCGCCATCACCACCCAGCCTATCTCTCTTTTAGTAGTTTCTTTATTATTATATTTTATATTTTAAAATTATTAATTTGTGAGTAAGAAAAAATTAAGGGGCTGGAAAAAGGGCTCAGAGATTAAGAGCACTGACTGTTCTTCCACAGTTCTTGAGTTCAATTCCCAGCAACCATAGGGTGGCTCACAATCTGTAATGAGAACTGGTGCCACTTCTGGCCTGCAAACAGAACACTGCATACATAATAAATAAATAAATAAATAAATAAATAAATAAATAAATAAATCTTAAAAAAGAAGAAAAGCATTGCAAATTTTTGAAAGAAACATTGGTAAGATTTCATTTGTTTGTTTATGTGGCTAGAGGGTATTCCGTAGTATTTGTGTGCCACAATTCACTTAACCATTTTCTCCCCTACCCTTGTTGTTGTCTCCTCCCTCTTCCCATTTCACCCCTCTTTCCTCCTCTTCCTCTTCTTCCCCATCTTCTGCTTCTTATTTTCGATTTGTTTGCTTGGTTGTTTTGAAATAGGGTCTCATGTGCCTCAGAGCGGCTAGGATCCAAACACATTATATACATGTAGAAATAGAAAATATTTCTTTTGAAAAGAAGCTCCTCTGGTCAAGTTTGAAAGCATCTCAGGTCTGCGGGTGTAAACAAATATTTAGCAGCCAAGCATGGAGAGATAACACTAATTGGATTCTCTTGGAGATTTCAAAGAAAGAGGACATCAAATTGGAATGGGGAGGGTCTTGGGGAACTTGGAATTGAGAATGGGAGGTAAGCATGATCCTAATGCATTGCATGAAATTCTCAAAGAATAAAAATCCCCACATTTCCCTGAGGTTCTCCCTTCTGTTAGCATCAACCAAGAGGAGACCCATGCACTCCAATTATGGTCTCAGAGCAGAACAACTGTGGAGAGAGAGAGCCAGCGGGAAGGAGGGAGGGGAACAGATGAGAGTAGTGTGAAGTGAATATGAGTGCCATGTTATACATACACAAAATGTCATAAGGAAATCCATCATTTTGTACACTTAGGTTAAAAAAAGAAAAGGAACAGCTGTTGCCACTTAAGTTAGTCACCATAAGAAGCATCAGACTCTGTAGCTAGCCAACATCTAACCCATATTCATTTCTGTTTGGCTCTGTACGTCCTCCACTCTAGCCCCATCTCCCATGTTTCCCTATATCCATCATGAACAAAACCTATATTCTCAGTTCCCTTTCCCTGGCTCCCTTCATCTTATTCTTAAAGACACCTGGATCCTTCCTGAAATCGTTGCTTTCTATGCAGCTTTGAAATTGTTTTTCCTTCTATGGCCATACCACCCTGAACATGTCCGATCTCATTTGATATTGTTTTTCCTCCCACAGGAGGTGTGGCTAGGGGAATAGGTTTTGCCCTGTTCCTTACTGAAAACAATCCTCAGTGTCACATATGTTAATGGTATTGGGATATGAGACATTTAGAAGATATTAAGGATTGAATGATGTCTTTAGGCTTGGCCCTTCATGATGTATTAGTGGCTTTACAAAAGAAGAAAAGAAAGCTGGGCAGTGGTGCCATATATCTTTAATCCCAGCACTTAGGAGGCAGAATCAGGTGGATCTCAGTAAGTTCAAGGCCAGCCTGTTCTACATAGCTAGTTCCAGGACAGCCAGGACTGTTACAAAGAGAAACCCTGTCTCAAAAGGAGGAGGAGGAGGAAGAGGAGGAGGAGAGAAGCCAGGTGTTGGTGGCACATACCTTTAATCCCAGCACTGGTGAGGCAGAGGCAGGCGGATCTCCATCTCCGTGAGTTCAAGGCCAGCCTGGTCTACAAGAGCTAGTTCCAGGACAGCCTCCAAAACCACAGAGACACCTTGTCTCGAAAAACCAAAACAAGAAAGAGGAAGAGGAGTAGGAGAACCACCAGGAAGTCTTTCACCAGATGTGTGCATCCTGCTTTTTGAGTCCCTAAACCATGGACTAAGTAAACCTCCTTTATTCATAAAGTACACAGTTTATGGTATTCAGTTATGGCAACAAAAATGGGCTAAGACATACCCAAACTATGCCATCTACCCTTTTTGCCTAGGTCCAGATAGCTAAAAGTGGCTAGAGAAAAAACAACCATACTGACTGACTTCATTTTAAATTCATGAATGTGAATCTTAAGTGGTCTCTTAATGCTTCCTTGCAATCATATATCACTAGACTAGTGTTATCTAATATAAATTTCTGCAGTGATGTAAATGTTCTATAATTTGTATCACAGAAATCAGGAGGTATGAGTACTTACAGTTATTTATATTTACTTTCAAATCATTAAGTGGCTCTTTTAAATTAATTCCTTAGTTCAAGCTTAATAGTCACACGTGGCTAGTGGTCATGTGATAGACTGTGTAGTCCAGACAATTTACTTCACTACTTGTTTAGCTATTTCCATTGTCCAATGTTATCCACAAATGTCTATCACTCCACCTACCCACTTAAAACAGCATCTGTACCCAAATACTCTGTCTTTTCTCTTGTCAATTCACACATACACACATATATATGATATGTATAGGACTTACATATGTATTACATACTTATGTATGTAGACACAGATATACACACATCAGTGTTTCTCAAGATATTATCTGAGGACCACAGAATGTCCATGAGGTTGATTTGATATCTATCTGAGTCCATTTGTGCTATTATAACCAAATATCTAAGGCATGGTAGTTTATGCATAATAGGAATTCATTTCTCATATATTTATCATTGCTGGTTTGTTATTGTGGATATGCAAAAGTCCATTTATTTGTAGCTAAAATAATGGCACAAACTTGTAAGTTTCAAAGAAAAGAGTCTTATTTTGGCTCACAGTCTTGGAAGATCAAGGACAATAGGATGCATCTGGTGAAGGCCACAGTATTGCAGGTTATCACATGATAAAAGACAGAGTCTCCCTGTGTTGCCCAAGCTGTCTTTAAAGTCACTGTCCTCCTGTCTCACTCTCCCAAGTGTTGAGATTTATAATGTTGGACCACCTTGTAGGAGATACAGATGTCCTTGCACTCACAGATAATCAGTAGGGAAACCAGGAATGTTAAACATACAGGGTTGTTTCTTCAAAGAGAGAGATGAATAACCTGTTTTCTGCCCAGAAGGCTAGGGACAGATGTGGTTAATAGTGAACCTTGTGCTATCTGTATGGCCAGGACACATGGACACTTACATTTATCTTAATTTATAGTGCCATCCTTCCCCAGACCCAGACCCTTATGAACATTGTTTACCTTCAGCCTACTTCCTTACTTAAAGTATATCTTTATGGAAGATGTCACTTGTAATATCAAGAGTTTTGATGTAATTATGTCTTAAGTTTTGTTTTATACATGGGATCGAGTTAAAGATCACCAGGAAACATTTTTAATTGTGCTGCGCTTAAATATGTGTGAAATAAGCTACCCAGTGCCAGACTCTCGAAGTCTGAACCAACACCAGTGGTTGAGATGTGTTGAACCCGACTTCCTTCTTGCCTTACAAGATGGAACACTCTACTGGATAATCTGCTGGTTGTGGTGTTTGCAGAGACCCCTCACTGGAACCATTATCCCTGTCTCTTTATGAAAATGCATTGGACAAAAGTGAGTTCTACAAAGTATCTCAACAAACCCAGTAAAACTGTCAAATCCATCAAAATTTAACCTATACTACTCTAGTCATCCATTATGCATTTACTAACCTGTTAGGTGAGTGAGCAGAGAAGAGACAGAAAGTCTAGGGCCTTTCCTTCATTTCTTTTACACCAACAGTAGAGGGTATATTTCTTTTCCCTTCAAAATTACATCATTTTTTCGTACACTTTGTGTAGGTCCGGATTATATTGATACCTGTTTTGTTTTGTGCCACCCCAATTTTGTTTACATTTTACTGGCCTTGAAACTGCATCATTCCCTCCCCTCCCATCATGGGGCCAGACCTTTCCAGGAGTCCCTGCCTTCACTGCCTAGACCTGCTGGAAGTCCTGTTGCAGCTGTGCAGGGCACTCCCTTTGTTCTCCCTTTGTTGCTCTAACTGTTGCTCAATGTCACAAAGCTGGGATTCACATTGCTCAATTTCTGCTGTGATATACTCTGGCCTCTTCTCCACAGTGGCTGGAAGCCTCCCCACCCCCCAAGGATTTACACAAGTCTTTTTGCAGCTGTTGGTATTTGTCCACTTCTCCCTGTAGCTTCTTTTAGACCATGGCAGGCATGGTGACAGTGAAAGCCTCAGGGACTGGGGACGCTGGGCCTCAAGCTTTGCATGATACCTGAGCTCACTTTTCTGGCCCCCTTCACGGTCTCTCCTCTACATTAACAAATCTCTTGTTCTGTTTGGTTTTTTTTTTTTTGTTATTGTTGTCTTGGCTTTTTGAGACATGGTTTCCCTGGCTAGCCCTGTCTGTCCTGGAATTCATTCTATAAATCAGACTGGCCTTGAACTCATTGGAATCTGCCTGCCTCTCTGCCTTCTGAGTGCTGGAATTGAAGGCATGAGCCACCAGTACCTAGCTGGTGTTGTTTATAAAGGGAGAAATAGCTCTATTTTGACTCAAAGTTGGAGAATCTTTCAGTCCATCATGGAGAAGGATTTGGGAGGCAGCTTAGTTAGTTCACCTTGACAGTAACAAATAGGGGTGGTGATTCACATCACAAGGACCACCCAGAAGCAGAGAGGACGCCACAGGAAAGGAGCCAGGAAAAAAACCCTAGAAAGATCATTCCCAGTGACCTACTTACTCCAGCTAGGCCCCTCATCCTATAGGTTCTATTTTTTGTCATATATAGTTTTTTTCAAAAATGTCTCACTATGAAGTTCTGACCAGCCTGAAACTCCCTATACTGAACTCACAGAGGTTGGCCTGCCTCTGAATCTGGCGTTCTAGAAGTAAAGGCATGCACTGTTGTTAGGATGGAAAAATATAGCCTAATTCTCCAATGAACCCAGGAAGCTGGGAGTCTTAAATCCCAATTTGACGGTCACCTACTTTAATGTCTACAGCAGCCTGTGAGTGAATGAACACCCAGAAGCCTGTGCGAAAGCAGACTTCCTGGGCTAAGCGCAGGGTTGGATACTTTAAATTAATTGGTCAGCACTGGATGCTACTAGGTGATTGGTTCACGATGCGCGGGCTTTGTTGTAACCCTATAAAAGCTGTCTCAATTCTGTGCTAGAGGTCCTCAGCCCTCCACCCTGCATGGCATATGGTTGACAGCCCCAGTATACTGGAATATAAAGAACATTATGCATTTGCATCAAGACCACTTCTCATGAGTGATTGGGGGGGCGCCTTTCCTGAGTGGGAGCGCAAGGGACCACGCTCTCGAGGGTCTTATACCATCATTCCTGACCATAGTTCTGGTCTTTTGTTTTAGTTTGTTTTTTTATGCTTTCACTCACATGTTCATATGGGGAGTGCATATACACATGTATGCATATTATGTGTCCGTAGGCCAAAGTACAACTTCAGATGTCATCCTCAAAAATGTTGTCCCCCTCCTTTGAGACAGGGTTTTTTCATTGGACTGGATTGCCAGAGAGCCCAAGGCATTCTCATGACCCTCTTCCTGCACTGGGATTATGAGCCCGAGAATCACTACACTAGACATTTTTATGTCAGCTCTGAGATTCAAACTGAAGACTTCTTGCTTGTGAGGGCAACCACATTATCAACTAAGCTGTCCACCCAGTCCTACACTCAAACTAGCAACATTCCCTTTTTAAAAAAAAAAAACTTTAGAATAACTTGAGGGGAGGAGGGCAGGCCAGGTACTTACAGAGGTCACCAACTGGTCTTTCTTTTCTGAATGCAATTCTGTTTTTGTTTGCTTTGCATAGTAAAATATGCATAATAATAGGTCTCATGATGTTTTCATTTGGTTATATAATGTATTTTGAGCTTATTAATCCTCTACTATTCTCTCCTATTCCCCTCCCACTCCTGTTGAACCCCTTCTTAGTCTCAGCTAGTCCCTCTATTTCCAAGTTTGTTTTTTGTTTTATTTGGTGACTGGAGGAGCATAATGAAGGTTACTTAGAAAACAACGAGCTTTACAGGAACAGGATCTACTCACCAGTGGTTAAAGCCACTGAAGAAATTGTCTCCCCATTCTCCAGCAACCATTACTTGCCTATAGAGCCTCAGGACAGATTGGGCCTAGTGTATACCTCCCCTAAGCAACTGTTAACTGTGTATAAATCCTTAAAAAGGGGTGGTACTTTTTAAGCTTCCCACACCCAGGAAGGAAGGTTGACAGGCCAAATCTTAGGCAGGTCTTCTTCAGGTAACCACATTTGCTGGGAATTCAAGAGTGTTGTGGCCATGTCCTGGGTAGAAATTAGAGAGCCACAGTCCCCAGCCTTTCCTCTTTCTGGTTCTTGAATTACTTCTCCCTCCTGAGACATTCCCTGAGCCCTGGAGGACAGTGTAGATGTCCCCATTTGGGGCTAAGTCCATAGGCATTCCTTGCTCTTTGTGCTCAATCATTCTGAGATTTTATTTTCTCTGAATTTGCTCAAGCAATTTCATCTTACAGGTTTGGTTATTCATTTGTTTTGTTTTGTTTTGTTTGTTTGTTTGTTTGTTTGTTTGTCTTGGAAAAAGGATCTAACTATGCAACTCTGGCTGTTCTGGAACCCTATATGTAGACTAGGCTGGCCTTGAAGTCATACATATCCACCTACCTCTATCTCCTCTATCATTGTAACAAAGTCTCATCCTGTCCCCGAGGCTGGCCTGAACTTACTATGTAGCCCAGGCTGCTGGAGTCAAACTCAGAGAGATCAACCTGCCACTGCCTCTGGGGTGCTGGAACTAAAGGTGTGTGCTACCACACCAGGCTCACTATTGCTTTTTGTACAGTTAAACAGATCTTTACTGTCCTTTGGTCCTAGAGCCCTGTCCTCCGGCTTGAATATTCTGAGTCAGATTTTCTGCTTCCTGGATCTCATATCTTCCTCTTCCTTGTTTTAGTCTCAAAGTTTAATGGAGTATGTCCTCTGGTTGCTTCCTGAGAATGAGTGGTAGAGAAAAATGTACTTATTCTGCCTAAAACCCAATTGATATATATTGGCTGAATGCAGAATTTTATGTTGGAAATTAGAATCACTATGAATTTTAAGGCATGGATCCATCTTCTTTCATCTTTATTAATTTTTTTTAGAAGTCCAATGATCTTATTGTGATCTTTTGTGTGAAAGCTTTTACTCCTTTCCTCCCTTTAGAAGCATGGTAAATTCTGTTACTTAATTCTATTAATCTGAAGTTTCACAGTGTTTTGGTTTTCTGGACGTGCTTCACACTTTATGAACACAGCGTTTTCTCTTATTTCTCTGTGTGTGATAATTAGGATAGTGACTGTGTTTACAGGTTTTGCTCCTGCACTGTATCTGTTTTCTTCACTCTCTCCTTTTTCTGTTTAGCTGCTTTATCATATTGCTTTCATAATAGAACTGTCCTTGGACTGCTTATATTTAGCATAAGGCCCTAACAAGTGTCCAGAGATTGGTCTTTGTTGGACAGAAAGATGGCAAGATGCTTTTTATTTTTTTTTAATTCTTTGATAATTTCATACAACATACTCTGATCATATTCACTCCCAACCTTGCTCCCCCCAACTCTTCCCAGGTCCACCTCACCTCCCCAACCTCCAATTTCATGTCCTGTCTTAACATTTGTAATTTTTCATGTATGTGAGTGTTTTGCCAACATGTGTCTGTTCCACATGCATGAAGTACCCATGAAAGTTAGAAGAGGGTGTCAAATCTCCCAGAGTGGAATTATGTAGGGTTGCTACTTGTCATGTGGCTGCTGTGAACCAAACTTAGATCTACTCCAGGCACCATAAGTGCTCTTTTTTGGTTTTGGTTTTCAAGACAGGGTTTCTCTGTAGCTTTGGAACCTGACCTGGAACTGATGTAGACAGAGATCTGCCTGCCTTTGCCTCCCAAGTGTGGGGATTAAAGGCCGGAGCCACTACCGCCCAGTGCCACAGGAGCTCTTAACTACTTGCCAACTCTCCAGCCCCAACAGTTATTTGTGTGTTTCTAGTATCTCATGGACTCCTGTGTGTGCTGCCATCACCAAGGATTGATCTACCCTTAAAAATCACTGACACTTCCTCAGAAGCTGTCAACTGTCCATAGGTGCTCAGTTAGAGATGCAGGCTTATTCCCACTTCATGCTAGAATATTGATTGGATTGATCTTGTACAGGTCTTGTGAAGGTGAATAGAGTACCTATGGTGAATTCATGAATGCTGTAGCCCATTCATGTCCAGAAGACTCTGTTTCACATCCATCCTCCTTGACTTCTTGACCTTACATTTTTTTCCACCTACCACCTCTTCTGCAATGGGAGGTAGTGTGACACCTAGGTCCCATTTGTAGCCAAGTCCTCCATTGACCAATTGTGAGTTTCTATGTTAACCACCATTCACTACACAAAGACATTTCTCTATTGAAGCCTGGGGGCATTAATCTATGGGTAGAGACATGAATTTAAAGGAAGCTTGGAACTATGTCCATTTTGCACAATATAGGTTCTCCTCTGGGACCTGTGAGCTTCCTAACCATGGGTTATTGACTAGATATACAGTACCACAAATATTTTTTCTTATAGAGTGGTCTTAAATGCAAGCAGAAAGAACTTGGTTATCCCTAAACAACTGTGCTACTATTGCAACCATGGGTATGGGCAAGATACTTTTATACTTAGTTATCTAGTTATTTTTCTAAAACAGTCTAGTAATCCAGAGGATATTTATTTATTGTGTTTATATATGCATACATGCTTGTGTGTGTGTGTGTGTGTGTGTGTGTGTGTGCGTGTGTGTGTGTAAGCCAAGAGTCTCTATGCTATCTAGTTCTCTGTCAGTATGGCCCAAGCTAGAGTTATCTGGAAAGAGGAATCTCAAATGATAAAATGCCCCCCATTCAGACCGTCTGTAGGAGTAGGAAAGTCTGTAGAGCATTTTCTTGATTAGTGATTGATGTTGGTTGGCCCAGCCCATGGTGGGTCAGGTGTGGGAATGAGAGGCAGTGCCACCTTTGGTCAGGGGCCCCTGGGTTGTATTAAAAAGTAAGCTAAGCAAGGCTTAGGGGAGCAAGGCAATAAGCAGCACTCCTCCCTGGCTTCCACTTCAGTTCCCACTTCCAAGTTCCTGCCTTGAGTTCTCTGACTTTTCTCAGATGCAGTCAGTTCCTCAGTCACTGGCCACCTTGTTTTTGAAACAGGGTCTCTCTGACCCAGAATTCACCAATTAGGTTGGGTCTCACTGTGTAGCCCAGGTTGGCCTCAAACTTGCAAAGATCTGCTTGCCTCTGAGTTCTGGAGTCAGAGGCATGGGCCATCATGTTCAGTATATTTATATTTGTGTATATGTATGTGTGTCTATGTATGTTTGTGTGTGTGTATGTATTATGTATGCATGTATTTGTATAAATGCATGTGCACATGTACTGTCTCCTCCTCCTCTTGGAGCTGGAGTTACAGGACCACATGGGATGTCTGAATTGTTACATGACTGCTTAGAACTGAACTCTAGTCCTCATGGTTGTGCGGCAAAGGCTTTTAATGTCTGAGCTACCTCGCTAGTCCCATACTAATTTTTGAGATTGGCCTCAAATTCACTCTGTAACCAATAATGACCTTGAAGTTCTGATTCTCCTCACTATCTCCCAAGTGTTGGAATTATGAGCATATGCCACATGGCCAAGATTGTATTGGGATCAAACCCAGGACATTGTGCCTGCTAGACAAATATTCTACCAATTGAATATTATTCTCAACCCAAAGAAGGATGGTTTAATTTTTATACCTGGCACATCATAAAACTGGAGGCTTATATTATGGAGACTGAATATGAGAAGTAAAATCAGGTATTTTAGACAGACAAAGTAACATAGGTTCACGGAGTTAAACAAATGCAACATAAAAGAATGCAACACATATTTGCATCATTAAAGCAAATGTTCCACAGTATAAACAAATGTAACACACATTAAAATAATATTCCACAACACTCATCAACCAATAAGAGAACCATATATTCACAGCATACAGAAGGGCATCCACCATCAGAAAAGCCCTTGGCTCTTGGGTTTGAATTTTTTTTCTTTGTATTGAGGCAGGGTGTTATGTAGTCCAGCTGTGTAGTCAAGGATGACGATGAGCTGTAGATCCTCCTGTGTCTGCTTCCCACATTCTGACATGCATCATCACACCAGCTTTTTTGTCCAGCTACCAAGCTATAAAGTGAGGTCACCAGAAACCCTGTTGTGTCAACCAATAAAAAGACTCTTGGTGGCACATACCTTCAATCCCAGCGCTCAGGAGGCAGACACAGCCAAATCTTTGTGAGTTCAGGGCCAGCCTGGCCTACGGTGCTAATTTCAGGACAGTGAGGGCCACACGGAGAAACCTTGTCTCAAAAAAAAAAAAAAAAAAAAAAAAAAAAACCTAAAGCAAAGACTCTTACCGAATAAAGAACAAAGCTGTGTAGAGAGATGCTGAGATGAGAGATGAAGAGATGCAGTGTGAACCAAGATAGTACTTGAGTTCCTGGATCTAGTTGGGACTGTGGTTTGCTCCATCCAGATATATAAATCAATCAAACTTCATTTTCTTCTTAGGCTTATTGAAATGCACGTAACAAAACAATCCCAACAAATATAAGTTAGACTAGAGGTCATCAGAATCTTATGGCTTTCTCCCCCGTATGTATGTATGTATGTATGTATGTATGTATGTATGTATGTATGTATATATGTAACTTGTATTTGCATGTGTGTGTGTGTGTGTGTGTGTGTGTGTGTGTGTGTGTGTGTGTGTCTTCCTTTTTTTTCCTTTTTTTCCAGACATGGTTTCTGTAACAGTCCTGGTTGTCCTGGAATTATCACTGTAGACCAGGCTGGCTTCAAACTCACAGAGATTTACCTGTCTTTGCCTCCCAAGGGCTGGATTAAAGGCATGCACTACTACCAACTGGCTTTTTTTGTTCTTTATTTTTAGTTATAAAGAAAAGAGATTTATTTTTTGTTTTTAAATTTAGTCCAAGTTTGAGGTATCAAGTCTGAAGGCATTAATCTTCCTTTTGTTTTTGTTTTTAACATCTATTATGAAGTATTTCAAACATGCTGAAAACATTAAACTAGAGCAAACACTGATAAAACCACCACCATTTCTGCTTACAATTCTAGCATTCTATTACAATCTCTTTCCCTTATCCAAGAAATAACAGATCACATACCACAGTATCATGCATGAAAAGAGTGTATGGGAGATGCTAAAGGCACAGATAAAACTTTGAGACAATTCAAGTTATTATAGACAAAGGACCAGGAATTGTTATTCTTAATTTTTTTTTTTGGTTTTTTGAGACAGGGTTTCTCTGTGTAGCTTTGGAGTCTTTCCTGTAACTCTCTCTGTAGATCAGGCTGGCCTCGAATTCACAGAGATCCACTTGCATCTGAGCCACCACAGCCCGGCACTGGGAAAATTTTACATGCTCTCTTAATGGATGACTTGAAGAAACCTTGACTCCCATTCGTGGAAGTCTATGAGAATCCTTACTATTTGTTTTCCTCCATCCTTGGCTCTCAGTAGAAACTCACCCTGTAAGGATCCTGATTCTACCCTCCTCTCTAGCTTAGCATTGTGTCAGTGGGACCTAGCCAAGATTGAAGACTTCCATTATTCTCTTAAAAGTAATGAAGCCACCTGTTCTCCTACTGGCCACATGTCTGTCACTTTAGGAACTTTGCCAAAGCATATAACAACTTGGTGACCTCTTGGTGTCGCAAAGGTGGTACTGTTAGAGCAAGTATAACTTAGAGTTTGGGAATGTATCAAATTATCACATCATTCTGAGAGTTATTATGTTTGCTGGTCTTTTGTTTTGATTTGGCTTTTGAGACAGGGACTGTATGTAGCTGATGTAGTCAAGGATAGTCTCAAACTCAACTGCCTTTTGCTTCAGCTTCAATGTGAATGCTGAGATTAGTTGAAGCACTCAAGCAAGGCTTCATTTTGATTGGCTTTGTTGTCCAGAAATGTGTCCCTGTATGGATTGGTCAAATATACTGTCAGTTAGCTGAGAGTCTTTATCTATCCAATGTGGGTGTGTGGGGTTTGAACTAGAGCCAGTGCTCTCGTGATTACCGTCGACGATGGACATCTTTGCGAAGGTCTCTGTGATCCTCAAGTTTTGAGAGCTCGAATGAATGATAGAACAAAACAATTTTTGTTGATCCTCCAGTGACTGTAAGTTAAACAAGCCTTTTGAAAGAGTGAAAAGTGTTTCCTTTAGAAACTAGAAAGGTGGGCCCGATGTAGGGTCTCTAAGTGGAGCCTGATTCTGAGGTAACTTTTAATTCCCACTGTTGTATTAAATGTCATTATCAAATGTTAGAAGTCATAGCCTTATTGGAGATTCGAAATTTCTCAGAATCAGTTAAGGGTGTCATGTGAGAGAAAGAAGCTTGGGGGACTGGGAAGACAGCAGTTCTCTGTAAACCCAAATGGGAGAGCCTGAGTTTAGATTTCCCCCTTCCTTCCCCAAACTCTTCTGTTGGGAAGGTGGAGATAGGAGGATCCCTAGCCAGCCAGTAGTCTAATCAGCGAGCTCCAAGTCAATGAGTGACCCTGTCTCAGAACAGTAAGGAAGAATGCATTAGGACCTCCCCTGAACCCCTCACTCCCTCCATTTAATCCTGACCTCACCCCCATTTCCACAGCCCCCTCCCTGTCCCTCATGTCGCCATCCTTTTCACCCCTCCTCAACCCTTTTCCTCCCTCAGTCTCTTTCTTCGCTGCTTTACCTCATCTCCTGCACACCTACACCCCACCCATTCCTCTTCTCCTCTTTTCACATCCCATTTCAGTTTCTTATCACTCTCCTTCCTGCCCCTGCCCCTCCTCTCCCAGGCTCTCCCCTTCCTTGAGCACTCCCTTATCTCCTTACTCCCTATCATTCCCCTCCCTTTTCCTCCCTTCTTCCTCAATCTTCTTCCTTTCCCCCCCCCTTCCTGTCCTTACTCCTCCTCCTTATCCCCTTTCTTAAAGTTTCCTCAGCATCTCCCTCCTCCCTCACTTACTATTAATTCCCATACCTCTCCCTGATCCTTCCAAACCTTCTTCACCTTCCAAACCATCATCCCTACCTCCCAAACCATCATACCTACCTACCAAACCATCATCCACATCTTCTTCCTCCCTGCCTCCCCTCCCTTAATCCTCCTCCTCTTTCACACCCCTCAATCTACACCCCCTCCTCCGAATGTCCCTCCTCCCCATCTCCTTCCTCCCTTCTTCCACAACCTCTTCCTCCCTCATCCTCCTCAATCCCCCTCCTCCCTCACCCTCAATCCTCCTCCTCACCCTCCTCAATTCCAGTCCTCCCTCACTGCTCTTTAATCCTACCCTGCCCCCAATCTCCTTCTCCCTCACCCTTCTTCTCCCTCACCTCCCTCCTCCCTCACACTGCTCTTTAATCCTACCTCTCCCTTCCCACTCCATCAGTAGTCTTCCTTCCTCACCTCCTCCCAATCTCCTTCCTCATATTCTTCCATAGTCCTACTCCCTCAATCCCCTTCCTCTCTCACATTCTAATCAACCCCCCTTTCTTCGATTCCCCTCCTCCCTTCCTTTTTTTCATCAAGCCCTCTCCTCCCTCTTGTCCTCCTTAATTCCCCTCCTCCCTTCCCTCCTTCTTAATCTTCCTCCCTCACTCTCCTTCACTTATCAACCTCCTCCATCTCCCTGTCCCCTTATCCTCTATATTTTCCTCCTCCCTCACCTTCCTCCCATTCTCCTCCCCCCTGCCCTTTCCCCATCTCTTCCTCAGTTGTGATCCTCTTGTCCTTCCCCTCAGTCCTCATGTTTCTCCCTATCCCCTCCCTATTCCTCTCTTTACTTACCCCTGCCTCATCCCTCATTTTCTTCCCTCTCTCTCTCCTCCAATTTCCTCTCATTCTTCTATCTCCCTTCTCCCTCTGCCCTTCTCCCTTCTTCCATCTTCCTTATCCTTCACCCTCCTTTGCACCATCTCTTTCATCTCCTGCTCTGCTCAGTCCTCCTCCTCCTAACGTTTCTCCTGCCCTCTCCCTCCCTGTCCTCCACCCCCATCTTCCCTTTCCTCCCTTCCTCCCTACCCTCTCTCCCTCCCCCTCCCTCCGTCCCTCTCTCATCATCCGTTCTCTCAGCCTGCCTCCTTTTTTCTTCCTCCCTTTCCCTCAAACTCCCTCCTCATCTCTTACCCCTCCCTTTCCTCATTTCCTGCCTCCCCAGTGGTCCCACATCCTTCCTGCTCCTCACTCCACTCTCCCCTTCCTTGTTTAGTGTTCCCCACCCCAGCTCACTCAATCTTCCTATCTTCCTGTTCCTCACTCCCTTCATACTGTCAGATATGAAGATCTTATGGATATAGATGAATCATTTTAAATTAGTTTATTTTGGCATTCCAGTCAATAGGTGCTTAAGTCACTGTAAGCATTATTATTATTATTATTATTATTATTATTATTATTTATTATTATTATTATTAACAGAGTTTTTCTGTGTAATAACCCTAACTGTGTTGGTACTCTTTCTGTAGACTAGGCTGGCCTTGAATTCAGAGATCTGCCTGCTTCTGCCTCCTGAGTGCTGGGATTAAAGGTGTGCTATACTATGCCTGGCTAGGCATTGTAATTTAAAATAACATGTTAGAGTTGGAATTCCAATTTCAGATATTAAAAAAAACACATTTTACTCTTCAAATTTGCTTTAAATGGAAGAGGAAAATTAAATATATGACTAGTAATATAGGAGGCCCTGGGCTTCGAAAGTCAGACGAATGGGAGGCAAGTAAGATGAGTATGATTAGTTTATCCAAATTTGAGGGTTTTCTTAAAACCACCGTCCAAGTGAGTTCTTTGTTTTCTCACAGCTCCCAAAAAGAGGATGTCACTTTCAACTAGGTCTAGAGAAAGAAGAGAGAATGACTACAACTTAGAAGATAACAGTGAGTGAAACTTACATAGAGCCACATGTTTGGTAACCAAGTGTCTAAGTTGTGAGTAACTGATTAAAATGACAAAAGAACAAGGTGGGAATTCTTTTCCCTAGAGGGAATTGGGATCAGGGGAAGACAGTCAAGAGGACACTTGTGCTTATGTTATTTTATAGTGAGAATTAATTCATGGGACATTTTGTAACTTTTAAAGTTTAATGAAATTTTGTGTTGGTTATTGTGTAGACCAATCAGCAGTCATCAGAAGATGGAGTCATATACCAATGCATTTCTGAGGGGTTATATGATAATCTCTCACAAATTCAACTATACCTTTTACTTGATCAAATTTGACTTCCAATATATCCTGTGGAATATTCATTGTAGAGTAGAATTGTTTGTTTGTTTGTTTGTTTGTTTGTTTTTCTGAGACAGGGCTGCCCTGGGTGTCCTGGAACTCACTCTGTAGACCAGGCTAGCCTCGAATTCACAGAGATCCACCTGGCCCTGCCTTCCAAGTGCTGGGATTAAAGATGTGCTCCACCACTGCATGGCAAGAATATTTTGGTTGTTATAATTCAGTGTGCTTAAATAAACTTTGATATTCTCCAGATTAAATACAATATAACACTTGTTTGATAGTTTTGAGAGAAGAGCTACCTCTATATCTCAGGCTAGCTTCACATACTATCCTACCTCTGTTTCTCAAATACTGTGTTTATAACATGTGTCACACTAAAGTGTTAGCAGTAAAATATGGAAATAAACAACCCTTAAAATGATATAAAAAAAAGTCCTTAGCATGCTTTAAGTCACCTTGTCTTTTTGGGATCCGTGACTTCAAGGCCACGCAGGGCTACACAGAGAAACCCTGTCTCAAAAACAACAAAGTACAACTCTGAACTCTGTTTTAGCACAAATACTGCCACAGAGAATATGCAAAGAAATGAGTATGGCTATGATGTAATAAAACTTTATTTACACAGACAGCAAAAAGCTGGAGTTGGTCCACAGGTCATAGTTTTCCAAATGATGGTTTGGTTCATCTGAATTCCTCATACATTAATAGTACAGTATTCTGCTTTTATCAGGTCCACCCTTGCTCCTGTTTTGCAAGTTTTATCCTCTCCCTCCTTTGAGGGTGTTAGCTTGATTCCTAAACCATTGCAACTATGTATGGCCACAGCTTCAACAGAAAGTAGGATTTATGAGTGAGCATCAGCGCTAAGGTGCTTAGGAATTGCTAGCAGAATGGTGACAGAGATGTTGTTGCCTTGCTTCCTCTCTTTAGTGCTCCAGAATCTAGTTTGGATGAAAAGTTGTATGCTAGTAACTCATCTCCAGATATTTTGGCCATGTTGTATTCTCTTGCTTCTAGGATTTGAATGTGTTCCTCTATTCTTCCTTGATGCTCTCTTTCATTCCTACCTGTCCAGTGCCAATGCTTTCAGTTGAATTTCTTTCTCAGAAAGTGATGCTTATTTTTGCCTCTTTCCCCCCCCCCACTTCATCCCACCAGTCTCTGTTTCTGTCTCTGGCACAACACACTTCATGACTGCATGATAGTAATTGGTTCCCTCACCCACTAGGCTGATGGAGAGCAGCTTCAGAGCAAGGGTTGTTTTTGTGTACTCAGTGATCAGATTCTAATGGGCTCTCAGGCAAGGTTTGTTTGTTCAGCGTTTACCTGGATTTTGCCAGAAAGAAGAGCTGATTTCACCCTCCCTCTGTCTGATGGTCTAGCCAGGGAATGAACTGGTTGTCTAGAAACAAATAGCACTCTTAGCTGATATGTATATTTCTTGCTATGTTCCTTCATGTCTGAATTGCATGCAAGCCTGGTCTTTGTATTAGTTACTGTCCTTATTGCTGTAGTAACACACACACACACACACACACACACACAAAAAAAAAAAAAACAAACAAAAACAACAAAAAACACAAGCAGCTTAAGGAAGGAAGGGTTTGTTCTGTTTGTTCTGGTTCAGTCTGAGTCCATCATGTCTGAAAAGTTGTTGTGTGCTACTGGGAATGAAACCCAGAGCTTCATACATGCTGGACAAATGCTCTACCAGCCCAAGATTAAAAGAAAACCCACAAACTTCCCCAGGTGGTTCTAGTGTGAAGTCAGAGGGAACAGCTGACTTAAATTAAACTGGCCTTGCTTGTGAGACAAAAGCCCTGAACCCAATGTAAGAGCAAGCATTAAAGTGGGGTGGGGGTGGGGATTGGGGATGGGAGGTGGGAGGTGGGGGTGGGGGTGAGAGGTGGGAGGTAGGAGGTGGGGGTGGGGATGGGAGGTGGGGGGTGGATGTGTGGGGATGGGGGTGGAAGGAGTTTGTGTGTGTTGGGGGTGGTGTGTGTGTGTGTGTGTGTGTGTGTGTGTGTGTGTGTGTGTGTGTGTATCATTGATGAAGTGGGCAGAAGTATGTATGGGGCCCAGCAACTCCATAGTGAGTGAATGCTTGCCATCAATTCCCTGGTTCTTTCACTTTATAAATCTGCCTCCCAGTTGTCTATAACCATGACTAATGAAGTCTCTGAGTTGAGAGGCTAAAGGTTCAAATGTTTTAAGTGTCAGTCTTCGGCTTTTATTGTTTATATGCATTACATTTATCTTCTAAAGGGTTTACCTAAAGAGTGGATTATGGTCCTTAATTATCTTTCCTTTTTATTTTTATGGTTCTTGCTTTGTTTTAGGACAGAGTATCACACAGCCCAAGCTGACTTGGAATTTGCTATATTGCTGAGGTTGGCTTTGGACTCCTAATTCTTCTGTCTCTGGTTTCCAAATGCTGGAAGTAAAAATGTTCACATCTACACCTGTGTCTTTTTATGTTTCTTTATATGATGGCCTGTATGGCCTCGACTGGCCTCAATTGCATGATCCTCCTGACTAACCTAACTTTTGGGGGATAGTAATTTATATTTTAATGTTTATAACCACAAAACATCAGTGTTATGATGCTTACTCTTCTATCTCACAAAGTTTCATACTGCTGCGATGTAAACCCCTGAATTTTGAGGGATAATGAGGTTAGTCTACCCTGCTGAATAACTCAGTGGTACAGTATACAAACATTTGGCATGAGACCTTAGTTATAATCACTAGTATTCAGCTTGAGTCTTGAATTCTTTTTGTTTGTTGGTTTTTGTTTTTTGGGACAGGGTTTCTCTGTGGCTTTGGAAGCTGTCCTGGAACTAGCTCTTGTAGACCAGGCTGGTCTGGAACTCACAGAGCTCCACCTGCCTCTGCCTCCTGAGTGCTGAGAGTCTTGAATTCTTAACTCTGAAACTGTGGAAGTACAGGATAAGACATCTATACAAATCATCATAGTAAACCACAAGTCCTAAATTGTTTTCTGTGTCCCATATATTCTTAATGGTTGCTTCAGGAGCATTCTTCATCTCCTGAACAAATGATCTCTTATTTTCAAGGAAAGTCCCACTCACTGGATAAACTTCTACAAGCAGTGCCTGTCTGCTATAGTATGATTTGTCTGAGAGGGCCTAAAAGCAAGTATCCTGGGGTGTCTCCGTGATCAAAAGAAGGAAACAGCCAGGTGTGGTGTCTCATATCTATAATCCCAGCCTCCAGGAGGCTGAGGTTGGCAAATGGCTGTGAGTTCAAGACTAGTCTGGGTTACAAGTAAAACCATCTCATCTCACAAAAACAAACCAGCAAACAAACAAACAAAAAAGCAACAAAAATGTGTGTGTGTGTGTGTGTACATAATATATTACAGAAGTGAATGGGAAAAATACTGTTTATATTTTCCCTGTATGAATGTAGTTACTTTTATAAATAAAGGTAGCTTAAAAGAATACCAATAATAACTTCACCTCACTGTAATAACTGCACACTGTAAAGTATAATGAATGTTTTTGAGGTAATGAGTTGAACTCACAAGACACAAGATTTTATATATGTGGAACATGTTTTTAAGTGCCCAGTCTGGTTTTGTCTGATAATGGCTATATCTCTATGTGTGTGTGTGTGTGTGTGTGTGTGTGTGTGTGTGTGTGTTTACTTTTTTGTGTTGTTGTTTTGAGACAGGGGTTCTCTCTGTGTAGCCCTGGCTGTCCTGGAACTCACTCTGTAGACCAGGCTGCCCTTGAACTCACAGAGATCTGCCAGCCTCTGCCTAAAAGTGTGTGCCACCACTGCCTGGCTAGTATGTTTTTCTATATGGTACACATCTTGGCTATTATGGGCTTAAGAATTTAACCTTAAAATGTATTTTGGGGGCTGAAGAGATTGCTCAAGGAGTTAAGAGCACCTAAATTTGGCTGGGCAGTGGTGGCACACACCTTTAATCCCAGCACTGGCAAGGAAGAAACAGGTGGATCTCTGTGAGTTAGAGGCCAGCCTGGTTTACAATGGAGTAAGTTCCAGAACAGGCTCCAAAGCTACAGAGAAATCCTGTCTCGAAAAAACAAAACAAAAAAACACCTCAGTTTGATTCTTAGCACCCAAATGGAGACTAACAACTGTTTGTAACTGAAGTCACGGGGGATTGAATGCACATGCACATACTTAAGTACACATAAGTACTGATAAATGTTCTTTTAAAATCATATTTGGGGAGCTAGAGACATGGCTCAGTGGTTAAGAACACTGGCTGCCCTTCCAGAGGATCTGGGTTCAATTCCCAGCAGTTCACAACTGTCTACAACTCCAGTTCCAGGGGATCTGACACCTTCACACCAATGCACATATGATAAATTTAAATAAATTATTAAAAACATATTTGGGGGTATCAAACCATTTTATTCAGAGGCCCGAGAGTGGAGAGGGGCTGAAGAGGTTCATATGATTTGATGTCCATGGCAAAGCAGATCTCCCTGGTCTCCCCATAACTCAAAGCAAAAGGTAATATTTCATATTAATGCCTGGCTAGCTAGAACTCACTGTGTTCTATCCTTGAACATACAGAGATCCACCTGCCTCTGCCTCCCAAGTGCTATAATTAAAGGCATAAACCATAAGGAAAATGTATGTACTTTAGTCTCATTGACTCTTCTTCCAGAGGACCTGCACCCACATGGCAGGTTACCACTGTCTGCAACTCCAGTCCCAGGGGGTTTGACACCCTCACACAGACACACATGCAGACAAAACACCAATGCACATAAAATAAACAAATCCTAAAAAATACACTGGATCTTTGTTTTTTAAAGAGAGAAAAATGTACTTTAATGTTGAGAGTGTTTAATTCTGGTTGTCGAATGTACACAGAATATTTTAGCTAGCCCCGGCTAGTTGAGTTTTGGTGTAAAAGACATTTCATACAACATATTTTTTTTCTCTTTTTAAAACTGGTCTGGGGTTCTAAGAACAAAACCCAGGCCTCTTATGACACAGTGCTATTGAAAGTTGATTTGTGTAACAAAATGTACATGTAAGAAAAAAATTATTAAAATCCCATATCCTTATGAAGATATGCTAAACGTGTAAGGGTTGATTTGGCACACCATTACGCTATAAGATGGCAAGAGAAAGATAATTATTAGTCATTTAAGGAAAAAGTTATTTTTTCCATAAAACTCAAGGATATTTCTTGGAGAATTTCCACAAGTATGCCATTCAACATGTAAGCTGCTTGGGAGCCTGAGGCAGGAGAATTGAAAAACAGTCCTCTATCTGAGCTATCAAATAAAGCCTGGCCTGAGAGTCCACAGTTGGTGGGGGTGGGGCGCTTGAGATTCTTCTCTCTGAGGTCCTGCTGGCAGTTAATGGTTGCTGAGAAGAGTGATAATTAGCAAGCCCTGCAGGATAAACGGAAGCACAATGCTTTCCCCCAGTCACCTTTCAGGTCAACTTGCTTTTCTTCTTTTATGGTCTTTTTCTTTCATGGCCCTGAGGCCAAAATTCCATTAGAGCTTTTCAGCATGGTGAGCAGTTTGTTTTTCTTTGACAAAGGGTTTTTAATCCAGTCGGGCCTTGAACTCAAGGCAATCCTCCTGCCTCAGCCTCTCTAGTGCCGGGAATGGGAATATAAGTGTGACCTACTATCCTCAGTTTAAGATGGCAACTATTCAGGAGCATATGCATGTTAAGGGCTTTTCAGGACATGACAATGCGGCCTTACGGCCTTACTGGTAAGAATAGACGGTGAAGACACACACCTTTAGGCCCAGCCGTTGGGAGGCAGAAACAGGAGAATCTCTGAGTTTGAGGCCACCCTGGTGTACAGACTGAGTTCCAGGACAGCTAGAGCTACACAGAAAAACCCTGTCTGGAAAAACAACAACAGAAAAACAATCCCCCCCAAAACACAAAAACAAAACTCCAAGAACAAAAAACAAACTTGGGCTCATAGAACACACTAGTAAAGAAACAGACTTTTGTCAATACTGCTAGTAAACTGAGAATTGGTAAGTGAAGGAAGTAGGTATCAGCTTTATTGGGTCCTCAAATTACTGATTTACTGACTGATAATGTGTGAGGTCGGGTGGACCTTAAAATTGTGCTGGGTGGGGTTGTTATTTGACCTTAGAATGTATCCCTCCTCTCGCCAGCCATCTTAGAAAATGCTCATGGTGGAAAGAAGGTAACAGAATTTACAGCTGTTACTATTGTGACAATGAAATGAGGGCCCTGTGGGATAGTGTATCACCTACAAAACTGAGACATGCCTTGCTCCGCCGAGTCGAAAAAAAAAAACTTTCTTCCTAAGCTTTCTTCACTGTCTGATGGTAGCCAGACTCCTGTCTAGCAGTAGGTATGCCTAGCTTTCCTTATTTCGGGTTACTCCCATGGATTTGCAACTAACTCCTCGGGCCCTTTTCTCTTTCAAAGTTTCCCTTCCCTTACTTTTTTCTTCCCACCCCCCTCTTTTCCCAGCTAGCTGACCCCGCCTCTTGCATGCACCACCTACTCAGCCTCACGGGAGACTTCCCGCTTCTTCTCCCATTCCCCCTACCCCTGTCTCCCCGCCCTCCTCAGGTTCAGAAACCTCCAATCAAGAGAGCCGAAGGTGTCGCCAAGGCCCGCCCTGTCCTCCCTATCCACCTCTTTTACCCCCCCGTGTTCCCTCCCCCAACCCCCCCCACCTCAAGTCCGGCCGACCCGGGGGCTTCAGGATCTGGGAGCTATGAAAAGTGTCTGCCCAGGCACTTCCGGTAAGTACGCTGCGGCACGGAGCTCCCCCGGGATCGTTTAGGAAGGGGGTGACTGCGGCGGGGGAGCCCCGGTGAGGAGGGTGCTGGCAGGGAAGGGGTGCGGGAGCGGGAGATCGAGCGAGCTGCCCGGTTGCGAGCGTCCCTGGCGGCTTCGGTCGCCCCGCCGTGAGCCAGCGCCCCCGCCTCCCGGGCCGCTCGGGTCCTCCTCTCCACCCCCCACTCGCGACGGTGACGCCGCCTCTCCACAGGCGTCGCGTGATCGGAAGTGGCGCCATCTTTAGCCTCTTGTGCTATTGACAATAACAAGCCTTGGCTCGCTCCCCCTCCCCCCCCTCCAGCCCTGCGTCTCCCCCTCCCCGGGAGAGGGAGAGAAGGAGGAGGAGCTGCAGGCTTCACTGGCTCCCTGAGTCTCTCCAGCAGAAAGTGGGGGAGAGAGGCCGAAAAGCAGGGGAGGGGGACGGCAAGGCCATTTACCTGTCTGCCTCCTTCGCTCCCTCCCCCGCCTCGTTCTCCTTATTGCCGGAGTCAGCCTATCTGCCTTCCCAAGCCCTCCCATTCCCCCCCACCCTGTATCCCCCCCCCACGTTCCTTCTCGTCCTCTGTGTTTCTCCTCTTTCTTCCCTTCCCCCTCTAGCGTTGCCACCTCTCCTCCACGCACGCAGGCACATAAACGTAGGTTTTTGATGCTCCTCTGCCTGTTGACCCCGCTATTTTCATGTTTCCAACAGGTTTTTCTTCCCCCAATCCCTCTGCTGCTTCTGCTGCTGCTCAGGAGGTCAGATCTGCCACTGATGGTAATACCAGCACCACTCCGCCCACCTCTGCCAAGAAGAGAAAGTTAAACAGCAGCAGCAGTAGCAGCAGTAACAGTAGTAACGAGAGAGAAGACTTTGATTCCACCTCTTCCTCTTCCACCCCTCCTCAAGCTAGAGATTCGGCGTCCCCTTCAACCTCGTCCTTCTGCCTCGGGGTTCCAGTGGCCACTGCCAGCCACGTACCAATCCAGAAGAAGCTGCGTTTTGAAGACACCCTGGAGTTTGTAGGGTTTGATACGAAAATGGCTGAGGAATCCTCCTCCTCATCTTCCTCATCTTCGCCAACTGCTGCAACCTCGCAGCAGCAGCAGCAGCAGCAGCAGCAACTTAAAAATAAGAGTCTATTAATTTCTTCTGTGGCTTCAGTGCACCATGCAAACGGCCTGGCTAAATCATCCACCACGGCCTCTAGCTTTGCTAACAGCAAGCCTGGCTCGGCTAAGAAGTTAGTGATCAAGAACTTTAAAGGTAACCAAGGCCAAAATCAATAATCACCTACTAAGAATTAGACACTTGAATAGTCACATGTGCTATTTATGTTAATATATCAAACAGTATAGAGGTCGCCTAATATTTTATGCATAATTAATGAGTGGAAGGGAGATCCTATTTTTGGTGGAGGGTTCTTTTTCTGGGGTGTTTGTGTCCTTGCTCCGAAGCACTCTCTTTAGTGTTTGTGTACAATGTTTTTTGAGGTCTGCCTCAACCTATTATATCTAATCTGTTGTTCCTTAAAACATCAGCAGTATGATTGATCCGGATTTTACAGGTGAGAAAACTTGTCTTCTTAAGAGGTATATTTCAGGTGCATAGCAATTCTTGGCACTACTGCGATTTTTATTTTTATAGGCCACATACTCCAGTCCCTAAAAATGCAGGAACCAAGGTTGATCGTTTTCTGTTTAAATTAAGATTTAATTTAAGTTCTTAGTGTAGAGTACTGTATTTGTGAAACTCACTGTGGAAGGAATATTGGGTGAAAAACCTTTTTGGTTTCTGCATTTCTTCCCAAAGGTAAAGTCTGAAAATGAAAACTACTGATTATTCACAGAAGTAGTCTAGACTCTATCACTAAAGATGGAAACAGGGAACTACGTCTTTTCCTCAGTAAAAGGGGCATTTCAAGTATTGACTTGCAGCTATTAGAAAATTTGTGCATACTGTGCTTGAAATTGCTAATTGGGAGTGTGATGTATGCATCAATGAAAATATAAACAGCATTTAAAATTTATCTGACCTAAGTTCTGTTGAATGAGTTTGTTTTCTTGATTATTTTTTCACCATTCTCAGCTAGGGGGTAATACATATTAGAATGTTTATTAAAATGGAGGGGTGAATGAATGGGGAGAATTGGTTACTCTGTGCTTGTATGTGAAACATTGGTGTGGAAAAGGGCAATGTGCTATTTGCCTCACAAATGGGGCTTCTAGTATTGTCTATTTTTAACCCCTTTTTCTACCCTCAAGCTCTTGAGGGTTACTTTCTGATTTACTAGTAGAACTAAAGTGAATCTGAACTGTATTTACAAATTCATACATTACTTCACTTAAAGAGATCCGATTTAATAGGGAAGGATTTTCAAGAAATGAGCTGTGATTCTAATTGTCTCTGAAATCAATTTGCAAATGCAGTTTTTTTTTTCTCCTGAAGGCATTAAGGCATTTGGACATATTGCTGGTGAATGAAGTTTAAACTCTAGATTAAGATTTCTTTCTGTTCTGAAAATGCTGCATAGGTTCTGGAGTCATTTGGGTGTTGTTTTTTAAATTTTCATTCCATTCCTTTAAGGCCAAGAAATGTTCTCCATTTCTGTGATGGCTGCATGCATTAGGGAGCGAAACAGACCTGGATTGGAATCCCAGCTTTGCCATTGACTAGCTATGGTGACCTTGGGCAAGCTTAGCAATAAGTTCCAGGCTCAGTTTCTTAAGTTGTACAATAGAGGTGTTACTATTCACTGTGGGTATTTATTGTGAGGGATGATTTCTAAGAAGTTTCTAAAATACTTTTCACATAGTCCATACTATGTGAAATCTCTAGAGGAGTCTTGTCAACTTTAGTTTCATACATGATAAAACAAGATCAGCACTGCTGTTTTTATCTGTCAGCCTTGAATTTTTATTTTTGAAACAATACAATCAATAGGAGGAAAAGAAAACCCCGATTTTCATGGGTAACTCAAAATGACTTAATAGCATTTTGGCCTCTTTGGCATCTTAAATTTTGTTTATATTGAACTTTTAGATACCATGGTTACTTTAGGAAGATCCTAAATTAGCATTACTGTTTTATTTTATGGTTCTTTAGTTACTGAATTCTGAATATTTTTCTATTTTTTTGCATATGTAGATAAGCCTAAATTACCAGAAAACTATACAGATGAGACATGGCAGAAGCTTAAAGAAGCAGTGGAAGCTATCCAGAATAGTACTTCAATTAAGTACAATTTAGAAGAACTCTACCAGGTATGTATTAGTGTGTGAAACCAGATTTGGCTCACATCAAGTCAAGATGTGACCCATTGCTGCATTTCTATTTTCCTTCTTTAAAGATTGAGTTTTATTTTAAGTGTGTGTTTGTGTGCATGAATGCAGGTGTCCTTGGAGGCCAGAGGCTTAGGGTGCCTCTAGAGCTGGAATTCTAGGTGGTTGTGAGGTGCCTGACATGGGTGCTGGGTATCAAACTTGAGTCATGGAGGAGTGCTCTTAACTGCCGATCCATTGTGTTTTAACCTTTTGCTTTATTGTTTTTTCAAGACAGGCTTTCTCTATGAAACAGTCGTGGCTGTCCTGGGACTCACTCTGTAAACCAGGCTGGCCTGTCTCTGACTCGGGAGTGCTGGGATTACAGGCGTGTGCCACCACTGCTCAGCTTGTGTTTTAACTTTTTGAAATACGTTCTTTAGTAGACTTTTTGGTTCCCTACTAGTTAATTGATGACTTCTATTTATGATCGCAGCACAGAGTTGTAGCACAGAGTTGTAGCACCGGCGCTACAGTCTGTTCCACTAATCGGGTGAAGGCATAGAGATTTAAATAAAAGACAAGACAGCGGGTCATTCGTGCGACAGGAATGCTGGAATGCTGAATGCCATTTATAGAGGGAAAGGAGCAGGCTTATACACTGACTCACAGCACAGTGGAAAACAAGAGTCAAGAGTGAAATCTGTCAGGCTTAGTTCCTCCACAGCATTGCTTTGTGTTAGCAAATCAAGAAGAGAACCAAGAACTACTCTGGTGCAAGATAATTCAGCCAAAGGCTTCAGGTTTGCTCAAGGTGCCTTGGGGGTTTACAATGGGCCCTACAGGTCCCCCTTTCTTTTAATATAAACTAACACCTGTCTTAGGCGGCAGAGGGCTTCAGCGTAATTCCTTACCTGTCAGTCATTGGAGACTTCACCCAGGTCCATAACCTTCCTGTCTTAGGTTGGATATGTGCCCCCTTCTGGTGATTAGTTCGTCTGTAAATTCAGCCATACTTGGGCAGAGGGGTTTTCTCTTGAGCCAAAGACAGTAGAATCTATCTTGTTTGAAAGTTGGCCTGCACCAGCCTAATGCTGTGGTGGAGTAGGCAAATCAGGCAGATAGCACCAAGGGCAAGGGCTATGAGCCCCCGTGAGAGAGAGCTTGCCCATTCTCTAATCTGTCAGCAAGTTGAAGTCCTCCTAAAGGGTCTTTTGCACCGGCAGGTGGTACGTGGGTTTCACTGATGTTAATGATCTGAATGGCTAAAGCATGTGTATAATTTAAAAACTGATCACTCCAGGACCCTTGGAGAAACCTAACTACAACTGATACATTCTTAGCTTTAGCGGGTATAGCACAACTATATATGAAAGAGAGAGAACAAGGAGCCATGTGGGCCTCCCACAATTAATCCAATTGTCCTATAGGAGGCTAGTTTTAAAATGCCAGCTATTACTAGATTATCGAGTGTGTTTTGGGTGGCTAAGGGATCAGCCACTGATAGTTTATCCACTGTGCTTGCAGTATTAACAGATTGGGAGAGGGCTATCCCTTGAAGCTGTTGCTGCAGTGGCAGAGGCGTCAATGGTAATAACAAATCACAGGTGTGATCCCAAAATCCTTTCCTCTATGCTGCACAAGTTGGCCATCTGTAGAGGAGGTCTCTAGCATAGGTGCCACCCCAGGTACCGATCCATGACAGCTGTTGTTTCATAAGTCTACTCGGCAGACCTGCTGAGAACAACTGAGACTTCCTCCAAAATTAGTAGCATTAGTTACAATGAAAAAGAAGGGAGCCAGAACATAAGTGCCTGAAATGAAGGTGAAATTCTTACCCTTTGGACCAAAGTGTAATTTTGTAGCTGCTTTACCCAAACTATAATTAGTGGTCAGAAGAATGGCCACACCTAAGAGCATTTGAGAACCTTCTGAGAAAAGGCAGCGGCTAGCACCTAGACCCCACGCTGCATGGCTCTACAGAGCTGCATCCAATCACTGGGTGCAAAATGAAGAGAAAGACTCAAAAATTGTGTGAGTGAAAGGAATTTGGGGCCCATAAGCAGTGACAGTCTCAAGTTGTTTTTTATCCTTGAAATTTTGTGGGTTGTGCTCCCTAACCCTGTTATCCTGAGGATCCACTGTCTCAATCACAGGAAAAGCTTGTCTTCCCTAATGCTTCTACTTGGTTATTAAATCTTTGACCTCCTCCTCTATCCCTCGAGGTGCAGAGGCCCTGCTGAAGGGATCACAAGAAAAGGGGCTGTGCTGGGGCAGATGGCATTTGCACTCAGCTTCAGCAATTTGTTTGAATTGTTCAATTTCAGCTTCCAAAGTTTCTCCATCACCAGTTACGGAAGGACTATCTATCATCTCCTAGTTGAGATCCCTCTTGTTACACCCTGATAGACTTCACAGATTCTAAATCTTGTACTTTCTCAAAAGTCCTATTCATCCCTGCCATTTGTTCTTTTACTGTAACATTGTTGCGAAGAAGCGCATCTTTAAGTAGACACCAAAGGGAAAAGGTGGCAATAGGGAAAGTATCAGGCTCCTCTCCTTTTTGCGATCTCCTTTTACCTGTTCCCAATCGGGGATGTTTAAGCCTCCAGAGTGCATAAACCAGGGACTATGTTTTTCTGATATGGCAGTGAATGTTTTACCTGTCTTAGTTTTTAATCCTGGTGCCCTGTCGTTTCAATAGGGCCACTAATTGTCCACTGAGGATTTCCTTAGAGTTACTGGTATCCATCCTTCAATACACCCTCATTCACTTACTTTGCCGGCCGGCCTCTGAGGGCGATCTCTTAGGTGATCCTTTCTTCCCATTCTCGGTGGGATCTCCATTTCTAGTGCCTGCGCTACTGAACAAAGGCCTAGAGATTTAAATAAAAGACAAGACAGCGGGTCATTCGTGCAACAGGAATGGTGGAAAGCCGAATGCTGAATGCCATTTATTGAGGGGAAGGAGCAGGCTTATATACTGACTCCAGCACAGTGCAAAACGATCAAGGGTCAAGAGTGAACGCTCTCATTGGTTTGTGTTAGCAAATCAAGAAGAGAACCAGGAACTTTCTGGTGCAAGATGTTCCAGCCAACAGCTTCAAGCTTGCTTAAGGTGCTTCAGGGGTCCATTCAGGCCCTACATACAGTCTTATAGTCTTACTTAAACTGGGCATACATAATTAGGTAGTTCTGATAAAGACATATTTTGATACAGTAGATGTATGAGCTGGAATGGGATGTTATAGCATAGATCCTAGGATATTTTTTTCTGTGTGATGTCATTTCTGTTTCAGCATTCTTTGTTCGGATACCCACCTATAGGAAAGGCCTCAAAAATACAGCTCTTCACATTCTCACATCCTTTGTTCATCCTTATTCCTCTTTTTAAATTACATTTGTTCTGTGTGTGGGGGAGGGCAAGCCATGAGTGGAGGTCAGAGGGCATCTTATGGGGGTCAGTTCTTGCCTTTCACCCTGTGGGTCCCAGGGATTGAATGCAAGTCATTAGGCTTGATGCTAAGTGCCTTTACCTGCTGAGCCATTTTGCCACCGTCTTTAAAGAACTTTAAAAAAAAAAAGTTTGTGTGTTTGTGTTTGACAGACTGTGTTAGTTCCCAACTGCGTCACACAACACATGTAGAAGTCAGGACAACATACAGATACTAATCTCTTCCATCATGTGTGTCCCAGGTATCAGACCCAGGTTGTCCAGTTTGGTGGCAAGCACCTCTACCTGATGAGCTATCTTTTTGGCCCTGCCTGATTCTCTTTTCTTATTTCTCTCTATGTATCCGTGGCTGTCTTGGAACTCGCTCTGTAGACCAGGCTGGCTGGCCTCGAACTCACATAGATCTGCCTGCCTTTGCCTCCCGAGTGCTGGGATTAAAGGTGTGTGCTACCACTGCCTGGGGCCTCATTCTTTCTTTTCGTTATTTATTTATTTTTGTTTCGCTAGACAGGGTTTCTGTAGCATTGGAGGCTGTCCTGGAACTCACAGAGATCCTCCTGTCTCTCCCTCCTGAGTGCTGGGATTAAAGGTGTGCTTTTTCTCTTGAGTTTGTACCCTCTCCCAGTCTACTCCAGAAATGCACAGCAGCTATAGCCTGAGGTTCATGTTTGTTTTTCCTGATTTGCCAAGAGCACTTTTTTATCACCCTGCTTTTTCCTCACAGCATCAACCATTTGCTATTTTAAAATACTTACATGATTACATAGACTGTTTTAGAGTGTTTAGTAAACCTTGTAAGAAATTATGTTGGTTCAATATGTCAGCATTTGTAGTATTTTTTTTTTTTGTATTGTATTTGTAGAGTGAATATATTGATGACCAAACTCTGGGTTAGGAGTTAGAGGATACATTTGGGTTTTAATTTTGACTACTGCTTGTTAGTGTTCAGGCATCTGTACTGGCCTGCCCTTGGACTTCTGACAGGATATGATCTCAGCTGCAGCCACTAAGAGTAACACCTGTGCATATTCACTATGTCCCCTTTTATAAGGACCCTGCCTACCTTCCTCGTTCTCCCTCTCCTCTCTTTCTCCCTCCCCTCCCTCCTCCCTCTTCTTCTCTCCTCTCCTCCCTCCCTCCTCTTCCTTTCTCTCCTCCCCTCTCCCTCTGTCTCCTCCCCTCTCCCTCTGTCTCCTCCTCTCTCTTCCCCTTTCCTCTTCTCTCCCCTCTCCCTCTCTTTCTCTCTCCCTCTTTCTCTCTCCCTCTCTTCCTTGCTTCCTCTCCCCATCTCCTTCTCCCTCCCTCTCTCTCTCCCCCCTCCCCCTCTCTTCTCTCTCCTCTCTAATCTCTCTCTCTCCTCTTCCCCTCTCCCCCTTTTTCCTCTCTCCTTCTCCCTCTCCCTCTCCCCCTCTTCTCTCTCTCCCTTTCTCCTCCTCCCTTCCTCTCTCCTCCTTCTCCCTCCCTGTCCTCCTCTTCTCTCTCCCTTTCCTCTTCTCTCCTCCATTTCCTCTCTCCCTCTCCTTTCTACCACCCTTGTTCCCAGGGATTAGTCTCTGCCCTGCTCTCTGCCCCTTTTTCTGCCCTTTCTCACTCCCCTTCCAATAAACCTATGTGAGTCCTGTTGTATGGTGTGACTTCTCTTTGTGGCGATTTAAATTTATTTTTTTCGAGTTATATTCTTTTAACACTTTTAATTTACTTATTTTTTTACATTTCCAATCCTATTTCCCCCTCCATCCTCTCTCCCCCTACCCCAACTCTCCCCCTACCCCACCTCCCATTTGCTCCTTCGAGAGGGTAAGGCCTCTCCTAGTAAGTCTAAATCTGTCCCATCATCTTTCACAGTGTTTTAAAATTACAACACTGCTGCCTTTGTAATCTTGAGCAAAACAGTAAACACCCTCAGCTTTAGTTTCCACCTTTAGAAAACGGGCATAGTTCTACCTGCCTTGTCTTTCTCTCTGGGTTGCTGATAATAAATAACATGTTTGTGAAAAGAAACGGCACCTCAGTGAAGCACTCTGAAATATAAATTGAGTTGATGTTAATAGGAGTCACAATTTTTACAGATCACAATACCCATTTTTTTAAAATCTGTAATATGTTAAATTGAGATCACTGGTTTCTGTTGCATTAAATTCAATGAGTCAGTGCATACAAAACACAGAACAGTAATCAGGTAGTGATGCTGTATGATTGTCAGCTGGTGGTAATACTAAGCTGTTACTTAAGGGTAAGTCCATTTGGCCTGTTTGGCACATTATAGATGTGCCTCCTGAATTGTAAAATACCAAAAGTAGATGTAAGAAATTAGAGTTACAAAGGTCTTAAATAGTCTGTGAGGTCCACATACTGTGTATGATAAACCTGCAAAACAGATCCATTTTCTAGTTCATTTAAAGCATCACTGGAACTTATCCCCACTTTATCAACAAGGAGACTGATTCTCAGAATTAAAAATAACCCACCCAAAGTCATTTATTGGCTAAAGAGGAAAAGTCAAACTAAGATGTTTGAGTCTTCTCCAGTAGATTTTTTACTACTGTTCTGCTTCACTAATAACACCACAGCCGGACACCTTAAATACCCGCTGTATAGCAGTGTTCAAAGCAGCTGGAGGAAAAAAACTATTACAACAGCTGCTCTTTCTCCATTTGTGTATGTAGTCTTTATTTGGGTATGTTGGTGGACAGCCAGTGTAATTGTAGTAAGGTATTTGTATATTTCAAATTCGTAACATATATTGCTTGTAGCTATTAATGAGCCCTATTCACCATACTTCCCCTGAGTTTTTTATTTGACCATAGCTCCCTTGATATTTTTCTTCAATGTTTGAAGAACGTAAGGGTTTTGTGTGAATTTTTGCTTTTCTTGTATTTAATTTTACTTCTGGTTTTGTTTTTTTGTTTTGTTTGTTTGTTTTTGTTCTTGTTGTTTTGGTTTTCCAAGACAGGGTTTCTCTGTGTAGCTTTGGAGCCTGTCCTGGAACTCACTTTGTAGACCAGGCTGGACTCCAACTCACAAAGATTTATCTGCCTCTGCCTCCCGAGTGCTGGGGTTAAAGGTGTGCACCACCACCACCAGGCTAAAATTACCGTTCTTAACAATCTTGAAATACTTTTGAGAGTGAAGCTGTGCTTCATATTTTGGGTGGGATTTTTGTTTGTTTGTTTGATCTTGGTTAATTTTAAATAGGACTGTTTAAATGCATTAGTTTGGGTTGATTAGTCTGTCTTTGAATAAAAATTGGTTGTTTGAGACAGAGTGTCACTGGTAGGGTCTTACTATTTGACCAGGCTGGCATAGTTATATTTTATTCCTGTTGAAGATTATTTTATCTGACAATAGTGAGAATTCTGGTGAACTTTCTGTGAAATAGCTGATAAATAATATTCCTTTTTATGCTGTTCTATAGCTCGATAACTACAATACTAGATGCAAATTATGCATCTCAGTATAGATTTTCATCAAATGTAAAATGTCATTACTTAAGCAGTCAATGGTTATTGGGGAAAGTTAAAATTCTTAACAGTTTTGATAACAAGCTACTGTTTTCTCAAAGTTTAACTGCTGTCACTTGTTCATGATTATTTTGTTGCCTTTTAAGATTTAGCATTTTTTTTTTTCTATGTACCACATGTCTACAGTGTCCTTACAGGCTAGAAGCAGGCATTAGATCCCTTGGAGTTACAGATAGTTGTGAGCTGCCTTGTGAGTGCTGAGAATGGAACCTGGGTTCTCTGCAAGAAAGACAAGTGCTCTTAACCACTGAGCCATCTTTCCAGCCCTGTTTTGATTTTTTTTTTTTTTTTTGAGCTAGGGATTGCCTCTAACCCAGGCTGACATAGAACCCACTATAATCTTGAACTCATTGAACTCATGACTATCTTGTTGCTTCATGAGTAGTACACCTGACTTACCCCATACTCTTTATTATACTCTTTATTATATATTTTTTCTTTTTTTTTTTTTTCCGAGACAGGGTTTCTCTGTATTGTTTTGGAGGCTGTTCTGGAACTATCTCTTGTAGACTAGGCTGGTCTTGAACTCGCAGAGATCCACCTGCCTCTGCCTCCCCAGTGCTGAGATTAAAGGTGTATTTAAAGGTGTATGCCACCACTGCCCAGCTCTTTTTTTTTTTTTTTTTTTTTTTTTTTTTTTGTTAGTTTGTTTTTGGAGACAGGGTTTCTCTGAGCAGCTCTGGTTGTCCTGGATCTGGCTCTGTAGACCAGGCTGGTGTCAAACTCAGAGATCCATCTGCCTCTGCCTATCCCTCTCAAGTGCTAGGATCAAAGGGTGTGTGCCACCACTGCCAGGCCTATTTCTTCCTCTTTTAATGAAACATTGTACTGTCACTGATCATTTTAAAAATGCAGTCACAAAATGAAGGTCCTTCACTACTTTTGATTCTATTGAAGCACTGTTACATGCTGTTCTGTGACAAAACTTTTTCCAGGCAAGCCGCAGAATACAAGTCTACTTTCCTCAGATAGGGAACTCATGACAGACTAAAGTATGTATACCACCAAAGTCTAGTTTGGTGAACCAAAGAATTTTATTGGGGTTACGTACAGGTGCAGAAATGTCTCAAAGACAGCTGTATCACCAAAGCTCACCCAGCATGGTGACAGCCCACAAAAGCTGGGAACCTGGAGCCCACTGCACAGCCTGCAGGCAGCTCAGCATGTTGTACAGTGTTCTTACCATATACCTCCATTGGTCTAAACCCCTTCTATGTAGTTGGTCTGATGTCATCATTCTTTGTAGCTCAGCTTCCTTCTGTCTTAGACTCATCTTTTATTGTACACTCTTGTCAGAGAGGGGCGCAGTAATCAGATCAGTTTCAGGAACTCCCTGAAACAATTTTGAGTTGTTTACCTGCTTGCTTAAGGAGCTGCCTGCAAGATAGAATGGAAAAAATTTATACAACAATACAAAAAGGTAAAGGCTAAAACAAAAACAATTTAAGTTTCATTTTATGATTGATTTCTTTCCAGCAAATTCTAGTGCTTTGTTCTATGTGTAATATATTGTCTTACCCTTTCTTGAAGATATAAAAGATAATTTGCATTTTACTGTTATATTTACTGAGCTTTTGCTATATATTTCCTTTTTGTGTGTTTGAGGCAAGATCTTACTCTGTATAGCCCAGGATGTACTCAAAAGAGTTGAGATTTTTCTGCCTCTGGCTCCTGAGTGCTGGGCTTATATGTTGCCATAACTGGTTCCTTTTCTTTTTCTACTTTTTTTTTTGAGACCAGGTCTTACTATTTATATAGCCTTAGATGGCCTGGAACTTACAATGTAGATCAGGCTTTCTTTGATGAGCTCCTAGAGGTCCACCTGCCTCTCAGTCCCACATGCTTGTTCCCTTGCTCCATATCCTCACGAGTATGAGATGTCACTTGTTTTTATTGAACTTAGCCATTTAAAGACCACAACCAGGTCTTTAAAAAAACTTGTATTTAATTTTTTTTTTTTTGGCTTTTTGAGACAAGGTGTCTTTGTATAGCTTTGGAGCCTGTCCTGCAACTCTGTAGACCAGGCTGGCCTCAAACTCTGAGATCTGCTTGTTACTGCCTCCTAAGTGCTGGGATTAAAGGCATGTACTACCACTGCCTGGCTTATTTAGTTAATTTTTAATTTGTGTGTGCCTCTGTGTATGATGGAAGAGAAGCTGAATGTTTGTAGAGGTCAGAGGACAGCTTTATCAGTTCCTAAGTGGAAGTCATGGCCTCAAGCTTGGCAAGAGTCTTTTACTCCCTGAGCCACCTCAGCAGTCAATTGTTTTCCTTTCTTTAAAAAATATAAAAGTATGAAAAATACCTAACTTAATATGACTATGGCAAGAGTTCTCTTGGTGGGAATTCTTTATCATACTGCCTTTGTTTATGAAACACATTTCATTTTCTGTATATATATTTTCTTTTTTTTTCAAACAAGTGGTTACGTTGGTTTTTGTGCATTTAATGGGTGTTGGTGGATAGGGCCTAGGATCTGGAGGTATAAGGATAAAAAGCTTGCTTAGTGTATTTTATGCCTGACTCCCTTAAGACCCTGTGTTAACATCCCCATCTTTTACATTGCTAGGTTGTGAAACCAGGACTTCACAAATGCTAAGAAGTCTACCTCTGAGCTAACTAGTCCTAGCCCTCTTGAAACTAAATCTACCACCTTTCAGCTAATCATAGATGAGACCGCATGTAAAGCTCAGCTTCATTTTTCTATTTCTCATCCTCATTGGTACTCTATCCATTTCTCTCTGGGTCTTTGGGAATCTGCCATGGAGACTTTAATTAACTTCACTCTCCTAAAGGCTATGGTAGGGTGTCTTATCTCTGATTATTCTATTAAGAACACTTGGCTCACACTGTAATGTTGTGATCATGTTTTCCATTCTAATAGAAGTCTTTAGTAATACGCAGGATGTATTGTTGTAATCTCTCTAACATACACACTTTTAAACTCACAAAGTATGAAATAACTTATGACTGTGTGATCATTCTGTCATTAAGCAAAGTCAAGGACACAGGATATACACACAAAAAGAAAGTGTATTGATTTAGTGACAAGTCAGTGTAGTGTGATGAGTGGAAGCATTAAGCAAATCTGTGGCAGTGAAAGGAGTTACCTTATTTGGAAGAAATGGTACCCAGTTGAATAGTAACAGAAAATGTGGTATCTTGTGTGAGAAGATAAACAGATGTGTCAAGAACTGTTTTATGAGATAAAGGAGAACACGGAAGTGGGATAAATAGGATTTATTGAAGTATCAGAAGTAGGGAAAATAGAAGAGATGAAGTATATATTATGTCATATTGACAACCTAAGCAGGAAATGAGAAATGCTTAAGAAAATGAGTCAGACATTAAAAAAAGTAAAAAGAAGTACTGTAAAGGAAGGAGGAGACACCCACCCCATTTAGGACCAGTGTAAATAGAGGAGCACATGACATAAATAAGTGTACCTTTAGGCATTTGTGACCTAACTCTAGGTTTACAGGTACTATAACTGAGTCTTTCTCAGAGGAGACTCAGCTTTCCTATTTCTCCATAGCTGTTAAATTGGATGGATCTACTCTCTTCCCTTGAGGCTTAATGATTTCCCTCCAATGGAATAAGTAGGTTCCTTTTTTTTCTGAGACAGGGTTTTTCTGTGTAGCCCTGACTGTCCTGGAACTCACTCTGTAGACCAGGATGGCCTCAGACTCACAGAAATCTGCCTGCCTCTGCCTCCTAATTGCTAGAATCAAAGGTGTGCATGCGCCAACACTACCTAGCAGCTTTAAAAAAAAAATGATTACTGGACTTGAATTCTAGCAATGTGACTTCTAGGTACATATTCACACAATTCCATTCAGAATAGCAGAACTTACACACACACCAGTGTTACCATACATATTGTTTTAAACTTGAAAGGCTTTTGATAAACAGGAATAACATACAGGACTGAATTTGCCCTGTTAAGAGTTGAAGATAAATTCAAGTACTCTAATGAGGAATATTCATTTTGTTGTCATTCCGAGTATGGAATCTTGGACCTCAAGCTGGATAGGCAGGTGCTTTACCACTAACCCCAATTTGTAGCATCTATAATCAAACTATCTGTAAATTGAAACATTGGAGATAATTTTTCGTACTAATTTTAATATCTCTAGCAATAATTTCTACTTTATTGTATCCAGGAAAATCCAAGGAACTATAAGTTTTAATTGAGTTGGAGTAGTCGTTTCTGGCCTATCATATATAAACAACAGGCAGAATTATCTTTAAATGTTAGTGATATTCTGCTTATGAAAATTATTATCATTTGTAGTAAGAGAGCTTTTGTGTGAAGTAGTTGTTCTGAATTGGATACCCTCACAGGGCAGAACTTGATTCTCTTCATCCTTAACTTTTAATATAGCTATCATAAACATACAAATATGGTTTGTTTGTATAGTACATTGACAATGAAAAAGTTTTTCACCCACATTTCTGTGTGTTCTTGTTTTACTTTATATCTATTTTAGACGGGGGTTTGAGTTTGTGAGTATATATGTGACTAAGGTTTTTCAAGCTAGCCTCAAACATCTGATCCTCCTGCCTCAGCCTCTTGGGTTAATACCATGCTTTTGTTTTTTTTTTTAAATGGACAAATATATCATTTTCAGTGAACTGATGAGCATATAACAAAGTAATGACTTCATGTGATTATTGAGAATGCTGATCTCACTAATTATGTGTTTCCTCTTCAGGCTGTAGAAAATCTTTGTTCTTACAAGATATCTGCAAATTTGTATAAGCAACTGAGACAGATCTGTGAAGATCACATCAAAGCACAGATTCATCAGTTCAGAGAGTATCCTTTTCAAAACAAAAATCTTAAGTTTTGTTTTTTCTTGCTTAGCTCTATTGTAAGTGGAATGCCTGTATGGTAGATTATTTTTGTTTTGTTATTTCTAAAGGGAAAAAAACAAATATTTTAAACTTTTCTGTTTTAATTAGGGTCAAAGTCTACATGTGTGTCATTTAAATAAAAAGTTCTGTTGTTAACCTGTTCTGTCAGATTTCCATTTGAGGGAAACTTCAACAGAAAACATAATGTTTGGTTATGTTTAGGACTAGATTTAAAGGCACCTTAAAGGTGATCTAATTTACTTCTGCAGTTTAAGAAGTAGAATTATGTTATATAGTTTCTATTTAATTTCATTTATAGTATGTATTTAAGACAAATAATAAGATGAAAGACATTACACATATAATAAGATGAAAGATATTACACATATTACTTGTATGAAACACTTTAAAATATCCTTAACATCTGTCTCAGGGATTCTTTGGATAGTGTTCTTTTTCTAAAAAAGATTGATAAATGCTGGCAGAATCATTGTAGGCAAATGGTAAGTTGAAAATAACACTACACTTCAAACAAGTTAAAGTGCTAGAATGTTTGACAGCTTTTTTTGGAGGAATTATGGTGTAGCTGAATGGTAAAGCACTAGCTTAGCCTGAATGATACTGTAGGTTACATCCTAAGCACTGTATAGTAATAACAATACAACTTTATAGCCAGGTATGGCAACACACAGTTGGAATTCCAGCACTTGGGAGACTGAAACAGAAGCATTATACATTCTAAGCTAGCCTGGGCTACATAGCAATACCTTGTTGCAAAAGAAATAGGTGAATAAAATAAGAGCTTTGTAATATAGATGTATGAAAATGGTATGATGAAATATATGAAATAATGTAATTGGTATACATATATGAAAGTGGTATATTGAAACCCATTGCTTTCTATAATTAATACACAGTAATTAAAGTTATAAACACTAATGTTAAACAAAAGTTTTGTATTAGGGAGGCTCTGTATAATTGTTCTTTTTGTAAATTGGAAGCTAATTTTGGTTGAATTTTTCCCTTAAAACTGCATTCAACAACAAAGACTCTTAGTCTTTGTTAATTCTTGCAAGTTATAGGTAAACCAGCATTTCGGAATGATTTCCATACTAAGAGTCTTTGTTGTTGTTGAATGAAGTTTTTGTTTTGAAATTGGGTCTTATTCTGTATCTAGACTGCCTTAAGCCAGTCCCAGATTATGGCAATCCCGCTGCCTCAACCTCTTGAGCGCTGGGTTTTACATAGTATCATCCATCATACCGGACTTCCTTTTTTTCTGAGTTATTTACCCAAAATTATTTCTCATTAAAGTTGCATCTTCCTCTATTAGTCTTGTTAGTAATATCCCCATATATTATTTGGTTGCATGTGAAAGTTGGTATTTTAGTTTAGAAGAAACATTCATCCTCCCTAGTCTGGTGTCAGTTTATTTTTTATATTAATGCAAATAGAAATCTTTAAATCCACTTTCTATACCCTGAATGCCATGGGATACAGTTTAAGGCTGCTTTATCTCCCTAGCACTGCTGATAAGGAAGAACTAAGTGTACTTTGGAGTCCCTCTATTTTTTCAGAGATAGGATCTCACTGTGTAGCACAGGCTGGACTAGAACTCACTATGTAGCCCATGCTAGCCTGAAACTCAAGCTCCTCCTCCTCTCTTACCCTCTTGAGTACTGGCTTTGCAGGCATACTCCTTGCCTACCTCCTATTTCCTTTGTCAGTTACTTAAGTAGCAAAGACAGCAGAGGGCCATCTTACTTCCCAGTTTTCTAGAGACTACAAGAAGGATTAATATATGGGACATATTCTCAGCTAGATGTATTGATTTGCATGTTGGATCATAGTAGTCTGTTTAGTATAAAAACTTTCAAATTCTCATTGAGAGCTAATACTACAGTTTCAAAATTACAAAAATTGCTTGTTCTTTTTTTTTGTTTTTGACAGATAATGATCAGGAGCATTTTTTTGTTTCTGGATAGAACTTATGTTCTTCAGAATTCAATGCTACCCTCCATTTGGTAAGGATACCAGAAAATTATGAAAATTTTTGTTATGTATTATAGTTGAAAGAGAACAAGATGTACTGAAAATTTCTCCTAAAATTTCACATTTGGGTTCTAGCTTTTTTTTTTTTTTTTGCCTGTTCTAATATAGCAGAAAGCTAACTTTACTTCACAGTGTATGAAGACATTTCTGTGTTAGGTATGAAGATGAAAGGTTTTTGTACAATTCCTTTTCCCGAAATTGGTACTGATCATTAAGGTTTTGTTGTTCTTTCTTGTGACTATATACTGAAAAGTCTGTTTGTTGAGGAGAATAAAATAATAAATTGGTCTTCCACTAGGTGCATAGTATATATCTACAGTAATGATTGAAATTCAGTGTAGTTCTGAAGGCAGCTAATAAATAACAGATAAATTTCTCACTGCCAGTATAGTGAAAATTATTTTATATTTTTGAACTAATTTTATCTTTGATTTGACTAAGAAAAGATAGCCACCAGAGGAAATAAGACACTAAAACTAAGTTTTGGAGGAAGCCAGGAATTCAGTTTTAGTTCTCTTTAAAGACAAAATGAGTTTCTTGTATACTTTAATAATGTTATTCAAAATTAAATGTTGATTTTATTCTTTTATAATAATTGCTTCAAATTCTGGGGCTCCAGTTAACATGTGATAACTGTTAACTTCTTAAGACTAGATATTGCCAGTTTAGATGATACTTTTTTGTTTTTAATTTTAGGGACATGGGCTTAGAGTTATTCAGGGCTCATATTATAAGTGATCAAAAAGTCCAGACGAAAACAATTGATGGCATCCTTCTCTTGATTGAGAGAGAGCGAAATGGTGAAGCAATTGATAGAAGTTTACTTCGAAGCCTTTTAAGTATGCTGTCTGATTTGCAAGTAAGTTGCACTTAACATTCACTGCGCTGCCTACAAATCTGATTACTGTTCTAGTTTGATATTTGAAATCCGTAGAGTGCTATTCTAATAGAGTTCAGACGGAAGACATTCAGTAAATATTTAATGAACAAACAAATGCTATTGTTTTTTCCCCTCCTCCTAGATTTACCAAGACTCTTTTGAACAACGATTTTTAGAAGAAACTAACCGGCTTTATGCAGCTGAAGGTCAAAAGTTAATGCAAGAAAGAGAGGTATTTAAAAAACATGATTGAGAAAACCACTATCTCTTTTAGTAGACATTGCATTGTAGAACACAAACTTCCCTTTGTATTTATATTCCCAACATTGTAATGCTCTCTCTCACTTAGGTGCTCCTTTCTTTTCTTTCTTCTTAAAGGCCAGAGTACGGATCATAAACTCTACCTCTAATTTTACGTATGATTCTACCCTGTCACATTTGATGGGGCTGCTCCCCGCATCTCTTGGACTTGACATTTTCTGAGTGATTTAAGGGGAGGAAAACAATAATATAAAAAAAAAAACTATCTTTGTAGGTTCCTGAGTATCTTCATCATGTTAATAAACGCCTAGAAGAAGAAGCAGACAGACTTATTACTTACTTAGATCAGACCACCCAGTAAGTATTATCACTTGTTTTCATAATGTGAACTTCAAGTTATTACTTTCCTAGTCAATTAGATTTAATCAAGGATTTGTTTATTGGATGGGCGTGTTTAGTATATCATTTTAAAATAGTATTAGTGGCTGATCGTTAAAATTTTTTAGTGTTTTTGATGCAGGATTTCACTAAAACCCAGGCTGCTCTGGAACTCAGAGTCTTCCATGCCATCCTCCTAAGTTTTGGGATTATGGGCATGCACCACCATGCCCGGCTTTTAAAATGTTTAGACTGATTAAAACTCAGTGAGTGGGTGTTAAGAGAGAAAGTTCTTATGTACTTTTTAAATCTTGCTAAGTTCATTAAGCAGTGTAGATATAACTGTTTTACCTTCTTGGTACAAAGCTAAGAAACTTGGAAAAAAGTGGACACAAGACCTTGGAGAACATTACTTTGAGCAAATTCTAAAATACACCTATAGTTTTTCTTCCTCTAGATATAACATAAATCTTGAGCAGTATTAAATTGACACATGAGATAGAAATGGCAAAATTAATGTAAAGTGAAATATTTGATTTGTTTTCTCTAGAAGCTTTAAATTTCTCAAAAGGTTAAATTTCAATAATTCTGTTTTTCCTTTTAGGAAGTCACTAATTGCTTCTGTTGAAAAACAACTTCTAGGTGAACACTTAACAGCAATTCTTCAGAAAGGTAATTGGAAGTTTGTAAATAAAAGGAGAGAAGGTTCAGTGGATGAGGGCACTTGTTGCTCTTGCAGAGGAATCAAGCAATTCCCAGCACCCACAGGATAGCTCACAGCCATTCAAAGTTCCAGTTTCAGGGGATCCAATATTCTATTCTTTGTGGACAATAGTCCTGCATACTGCACATATATATAGGAAATACACTGTACACATGAAAATTAAAATCTAAATGAAAAGAACTACATAATGTCACCATCAACTTTGCTCAGGAAGTTCATCAGGTTTAAATGAATACTATCCCTAACATATGCTACCCTAGTCTTTTTTTTTTTTGTGTGTGTGGGGGGTTCAAGACAGGGTTTCTCTGTCTAACAGCCTTGCCATCAAACTCACAGAGATCCACCTGCCTCTGCTTCCCAAGTCTTAATCAGTGGTGGAAGAATGCTCTCAGAACTGTTTGTCTCAGATGGCCATATAAGATTAGTAGTAAAAACAGCTTATTGATAGCCAAGCATCAGAAAGAAAGGGAGGTGTTTTGTGTATTGTTTTGTGTGTAGCAGTTTTAAGTTTTTAGTGCTTAAAATCATTTTATGAAAACAGCTCGACCAAAGATTTGTCAAAGAATTTTGAGACCCATTAAAACAAAGTTTAATGAGGAAACCTAAAACTTGATAATCATGTAGTTCCTTTCTGAAGACGGACAAACCTTTCCTCTGTTCATTGTCCTAAACTTTCTGTAGTTCTGTAGTTGCCAGTTTGTTGACTGAAGTGGAACTCACAGGAGAATTCTGCTAACTAACACCAGTCAAGAAATTGGACTGGATGGAATGGGTTAGCAATAGACTGTATGTCTGAATGTCTATATGTCTGTGCATGGTATGTTGTTCTTAGCATGTAGAACCAAGAACTTCTAAAGCTTAATGTTCTTCCAGGATACACTGAATTTTACTCACAGAAATTTTAGTTATACTTTAGACAGTATGTCACAATAGTAATTTCAGCTTAGATTTTATTAAAATAAATGGCAATTGTATTCGCTCTTTGATTTTTACATTTTAATGCCAAAATATTTTAAACCAGGTTTAAATAACCTCCTTGATGAAAACCGAATTCAAGATTTGTCTCTCCTGTATCAACTCTTCAGTAGAGTCCGAGGTGGAGTTCAGGTTCTCTTACAGCAGTGGATTGAGTATATCAAGGTATGAACAGTTTACCCTTTGATGTTTTTCTTGAATGTTTTGTAATCTGCATACCAAGAATATCAGCATTTCTTGTTAGATACATTTTTTGAAGATTTAACTCAGTGACTATGGGAAATTAAAGGATGCCTAGCACTCTGCAGCCGTTTGGTAAGATAAAGTCTAGGGTCTAGTATTCTAAGTTTGAATCATAAATCCTTCCTTCCCCCCCTTCCTCACCACATTCCTATTTTTAAAAGTACAGATCTGACTTCCCTAACAATAAGAAAAAGCTTCTAGAGTCTAATAATAATACCTCATTAGGATATCATATATCCAATGGCTAGTAAATTCATATTTATGGATGATGATTATCTGTTTAGGTATTTTCTACTTCCCTTCAGAGACAGATGTACTTTTTTATGGTTGTTAAATACATGAACCAACTTAGAATATGATTTGTTGATTATTTTCATTATACCATTTTCATTTTTAGGCTTTTGGAAGTACCATTGTTATTAATCCTGAAAAAGACAAAACCATGGTTCAAGAACTATTGGACTTTAAAGATAAAGTTGACCATATAATTGATACCTGCTTTCTGAAAAATGAAAAATTTATTAATGCTATGAAAGAAGCATTTGAAACATTCATCAATAAAAGACCAAATAAGCCAGCTGAACTGATAGGTATGTTTCACATTCTTTTTCTGGTTGTGTAATGTTTATTTTTTCATTGATAAACTCTGAGGCAAAACCGTATTATATCTATATCTTGTTTGTTTCATGTTGCTTAGCTAGTAATACCAAGTTTGAAAGAGTGTCTCTAAGGACCTGTATGTAAGATATAAATTCCTTCATGCTAAACAGCTTCTCAAAGCCTTTGTGTCAAGCATGATATAAATTCTTTGTGAGACAGAACATTGGACCTCATTTACTTTTAGTGAGTGAACTTGATCTTGTGATTTCTAAGCCTGTAGGTGATTTAGAAATGGGGTAGCATACTGTTTTCTAAAGGCCTCCAGTTACAGCTACAGGAAAAGCCCAGCATGAAATTTCCAATGGCAAGGAATTAGAACGTCCAGCATGAAAATAAATCTAATGACGTAGACTCACTAAATGTACAGGTGTGTTGCAGTGCTCCCCACAGTTCCTTCACATGCACTAGCCCCCTAGGGAACTAGGTCTTCTGGCAGAAGGATGAAGTCAGGTTTGTTTGACGTCAAATTTTGTTTGCATTTAAACATTTTATTAATTGTGCCTTCTGCTCTATTGTTTCTGGTTTATTCAAATAGAAAAGGAATGTTTTAAGGTTGCTGACCATCTATGTAAAATAGAAACTTTAGAGTATACCCACGTTTTCTGGTGACTTTGTTTACCAACACACAGAGCTACTTGCAGCCTCCACCATGAGCTTGTCTGTATTTGATTTTATGTCTCTCTCTCCTCTCTCAACTTTGAAGTACTAGGGTTTGAACCCAGAGCCCTGTACATGCTAAGCAAGTGCTCTGCCACAGAGATAGATATGTAGGTAGCCCTTCTATACTCCATTTTGATATCATTATACCGGGAAGTCTTGAGTCAGACTTAATGCTTGTAGGTTGCAGTATTTATTAGCTGCATGACCTAGAAAGTTAACTTGATCTCTCTTACAATGCAGACTTATGAAATGCATATACATATGGTAGAAATGCTGAAGAGTATTTAATAGTCCTGTTTGGGTGTGTGTAGTGGTCAGTACCTTTTAGGCACCCATGGTCACAAACAACTATCTTTTTTCTCCATTTTAGCTAAGTATGTGGACTCAAAACTTCGTGCAGGCAACAAAGAAGCTACAGACGAAGAGCTTGAGAAAATGTTGGATAAAATAATGATTATATTTAGATTTATCTATGGTAAGTGTTGATTACTGCTTTTCATGTTTTTCTTTTAAAACAGAACACTCTGAGCCAGGCATAGTGGTAGAAATCCTGCAGTTTAGAATTAGCGCTGCTGAGGCAGCATTGCTGTGTAGATTACATAGTATCAGACCAACTAGGACAACACAGCAAGGCCTTGTCTCAAAACAAACAAGCAAAAACCAAAACAAATAAAGCAGCTCTAGAGGAACTAGAAATGTTTATATAACATGGAGAGACTGTTAGGGAACTAGAGGTTGCCTTTTATTCATTGCATATTTTTATTTCCTTAAGAATAGTTGAGGAAGAGGCTGGAGAGGTGGCTCTGTGGTTAAGAGCGCTGGCTGCTCTTCCAGAGGTCCTGAGTTCAATCTCCAGCAACCACATGGTGGTTCACAGCCATCTGTAATGAGATGTGGTGCCCTCTACTGGTGTTCATGAAGACAGGTCACTCATACATAAAATAAAGATTTTAAAAAAAGAACAGTTGAGGAAGCAAGGTGGTAGTGGCGCATGTGTTTAATCCTAGAACTCAGAAGCAGAGGCAGGCAGATCTCTGTGAGAGTAAGGCCAGCCTGGTCTACAGAGTGAGTTCCAGAACAGCCAGGGCTACACAGAGAAACTTTGTGTCAAAAAACCAAAGGGGAGAAAAAGGAATAGTTGAGGAATGGAACTAAATTACCTTATGCTTTGACCTTTACACTATTATGAACCTGGAATTTTGCTGCTTATTTTAATCTCTCCAGTTAGTACAATATCTGTGTACTAAAGTTGTTGCTTTTGTTTGTTTGTTTGTTTTTCCCTGAAGAAAAGTTAATGCAGTCTTAATTTTAAAATGTCTGGTATAGACATAGACCTCTATGTGTTCTTGAGTTTAATAAACTTGGATAAAATCTATCAAATAAAATAACTTGAGGTACTTTGATTAAGCTTTTTGAAGCCATTTTGTTACAACTTTACATGGCATATCATGTGTTCTATTTTTTTATTTTTTATTTAATATAGGCAAAGATGTTTTTGAGGCCTTCTATAAGAAAGATTTAGCCAAGCGCCTATTAGTTGGCAAGAGTGCATCTGTAGATGCTGAAAAATCAATGCTGTCCAAACTGAAACATGGTGAGTTTGTCATTTTCTTTCCTTTTTTTTATTCTTTCAAATTTCCTTCCTTTAATATTTGAGGGAAATGTTGGGTTAATTGTACTGTTTTCTTCAATTGTTTTCTTTTGTTGATCATTTCATATGCATATGATGATATAGATGATGAAAACATAAATTGAGGGGATGGGGAGGATGGCTCAGTGAGTGAGAGCTCTTGCTGTACAAGCATGAGGACCAGGGTTTAAATCTCCAACATCCATGGGAAAACGCTATGTGTATGTGTGTGACCCAAGTGAAGCTAAGGGTTGGGTGAGGGTGGGACACAGGAGAATCTCTGAGCTTCCTGGATGCCAGCCTAGCTCTAGATTCAATGAAACATCCTTTTTCAAAGGAATAAGGCAAAATGTGGAAAAGTAGTGCAGCCAATGTCCTCTGGCTTCTACATGCATGAATGTGTACCCGTATCTGTACACACATGCCCTGACCCCTCCATACACACACCCATAAATTAAGTGAGTTTATTAGGGTCCTAGCTTCTTATTGGATTTCCACAGCCACTGGCTTTTTTAAAGATAAAAGAATTATTTTGTTTATTTTTATAAAATGTTCCCAAATATACCTGAAAGTAGATAAGGTTGCTATACAATTCAAGAGTTTGCCTCTAAATTAGTAGGGCACACACTGGGGGGGGGGAAGGGGGTAAAATTTTCTTCTCATTCTTACCAATAGTTACAGTCATATTTTATGCCCAAGTAAGATTTGCCTTTTATTTTCTGATTTTTATATTGTTTGTACTACCTTAAAATGTTATAAATAACCAAACATCTTTAATAGAATGTGGAGCAGCATTCACCAGCAAGCTTGAAGGGATGTTTAAAGACATGGAGCTTTCTAAAGACATCATGATTCAGTTCAAACAGGTAATAGTGAGTTAAACTCTTACAAATTCCTTGAACGTAAGGATATTTAAGTTATGTCTTTGTGGTAGTCCATATTGAAGAAGATAAATAGAAACATATATTTATTACAAATAACTTCATGGGAACTTAAATGGTACAGTATAGGAAACAGATCATCAATGACATTAAGTACATTTGACCTACTTCAGGATTTAGTCTTAGTAAACACCTAGAATAAGACTGAATGTAAGTAAATGTATTATCCTAAAGTTCATGTAACAAGAATTATAACATCTAATTGGTTGGAGGATTTGCATGGTGGAGCTTGTAGCGGAGGAGAGGTGAAGTGATAAAAGGTGGGGGTGGTATATAATATCTCTCGGGACATTTGGGAAGAGAGGCTGGAGCTGTAGTTTTGAAGACATGGATAGAAGGTTGTTTTACAATATTTTAAGAACATAACTAGATAGGTTTTTATAACTGTGGTCTTAGCTGCTTTGGATGCTGGACAGCGGTAGCAACAAGTAGGAAATAGTGATGGCACAAAACATTTTACACTCTCGGGGTTTGAGTAATGACTTCCTGACCACTGTATTGAAGGTGGTTAATGGAACTGAAGGACTAGAGAAAGTTAGGAGTCAGTAGGATCATGGCTCTTACAGTAGTTTCAGGATAGGATTTATCTGCCTTGCCCTTTCCCCTTCTTCTTCCTTTCCCACTTCAGGTCCCCACCTTCAAACAGGGAATGGAGCAGTTGAAAAACCTGAGACTTGGGCTGGCTGGTGGGGTGAGGAATGGGAGTTGCTGCAAGGTGTTCCAATCCATGTAGGGGTCTCCAAAGGTGGGGACTACAGGTAGCATTGGGGGAAAAGAATGGAGAAGAGATGCTATAACAGCCCAGGTATATGTGAGAAATTGAGTTCCTATTGCCTAGGATGATTTTTGTAGGATTTTTGTATGCCTCTGTATCAGAATAACCTGTGTATTTTCCGCTGCATTTTGTGTAACCTTCATTTCAAGTCTTAATAGTTAGTTGCCTTTATTTTCAGGATGGTTAGTATTGACATACATTGTTTTAGAATAAGGAAATTCTTAATTGAGTCAGTATTATGGTGTGACATGTATACTTCTGTAATCTCAGTGTATGTGTTGATCTTTTTATAGTATATGCAGAACCAAAATGTTCCTGGCAATATTGAATTAACTGTGAATATCCTGACAATGGGTTACTGGCCAACGTATGTGCCTATGGAAGTTCATTTGCCACCAGAGGTAAGATTAACTGTTTCAGACCTGAGGTATAGGCATAGAAATCACACTTTTTTCTGCTCTTCATTTGAAAATAGGTGGCTTTTAAAGGCTTATGTCAATAAACATACCAACAAAATATAAGTGTTAATGTTTTTATTCTTTTATTTCAAATTTCCAAGTATATTTGAGGATATTGTTGATGAAGGTAGATCTCTAAATTCAGTGCGATTTCCCCCAATTATTCTTCTATTTCTTAGCTTATGGCCCCTTAATCTTCGTAACTATCAAAAACTGTTACCCATATTTCACCTGAAGGCAGGACTGGTGAATATGATGGATCCATGATTGTCCCCTAATGCCTTGAAAATTGTTCTACTCAGGACCAAAGTCTGGAAGATTTGAATAGAGAAAGATATTCAGCATCCTCTGTGGAAAGTACCACTGATGCCCCAGAGAGTAGATTTCCCTCAGTAAGGGAAGAATATGGTGAAGATGAGAAGAAAGGGCAGAGCTCAAACTTTAGAAAGGCTCACGTTTAGCAGATGGGAGAAGAGCAACCTACAAAAGAACATTGAGCAGAAGCAGCAGAGAGAGAAAGGAGTCAGTAGAATGCAGAAGCCCAAGTCACCAGAGGTGAAGGAATGGTTAAATAGGGCAGAAGACCTCAAAGAGTATAAAGATAGCCATGCAATGTTACATTCAGATAGGGTTAAGAGTGGTGAGAAGGGAGGTTATTGAGGTTGCCCAGGGGTGAAGGCAACTGCCACCAGAGTTTGACCTCTGAAGGTCAATCCCCAGGGCTTACTAAGTGGAAGGAGGGAACTGACTCCTGAAAGTTGTACTCTGACCTTTACAAGCATACTATGGCATACACACTCCGCCTCATACATATAATAAATAAGTAAAAAAAAATGTGCTGAAGGTGGTATTGCATATGCAGCCTAAAAAAACACTTATTTGTTTTAGATGGTAAAGCTCCAGGAAATTTTCAAGACATTTTATTTAGGCAAACACAGTGGCAGGAAACTTCAGTGGCAGTCAACCTTGGGACACTGTGTCCTAAAAGCTGAATTTAAAGAGGTAAGTGGATATTTCCAAAACTTAATTTATTTCTTAATTTCTGCCTTCGTCTTTAATATGGAGGTCATGTCCCTTGTTTTGAAGGTTCAAACTGCTGCTTTATAAGTGTGACCTTGAGAGGACTGGGAGGAGAAGAGGGAGGGGAAACTGGGATTGGAATGTAAAAAAAAATTAATGATAAAAAAAATCAAAAGACCAAAAAAGAAATGTGTGACCTTATACCACAGGGCAACAGTGATACTTTGGTACAGCTTTGTGTGTATTTTAAGATGGTCATCTTTTCAACAATTGCGTTGGCCCTTCTCTAAAATTAAAACCAATAGTCTTTCTCTACCTGTGTTTGCAGAGTTCACAATGTCTTGTCAGAAGTCATGTTACTGGAAGCTAGAGAACAGAGTGGGAGATTAAGGCAAATGCCCGCCTTTAAAAAAAAAAAATCCTGTAGCTGTTCATTACTGTTTTTTTTTTTTTGTTTTGTTTTGTTTTGTTTTGTTTTGTTTTGAGACAGGGTTTCTCTGTGTAGCTTTGGATCCTGTCCGGGGACTCGCTTTGCAGACCAGGTTGGCCTTGAACTCACAGATCTGCTTGCCTCTGCCTCTCAAGTGCTGGGATCATTACTGATCTTAACAAAGTCAAAATACATTCGAAACCAGGGCATAGTGGCACAGGGCTGTAATCCTTTCGGAGTTCAAGGACATACTTGGCTATAAAGCAAGTAATTCTTACCTGGGCTGAACCTTGTCTAAACAAAATGCATTCAGAACTAATTTCTTGCTACTTACGTTGATTATTTATAATGATACCCAGGACTGCGTTATTTTCATTACTTTGTTCTGTTTTAATAAGGATTATTTAAAAACCTTAAGGATTAGAGGCCAACTAATCCTTCACCTCATTTTCCATGGAATCATACCTAAACCTCATACTGCACATTTTATTGCCAACTGAAGGAGGGTTTTAAATAATCTTTTTTTTTATTAATAATAGAATTTAAAATTTGTACATGTCGATCCCAGTTGGTTTTAAATAATCTTAATCTCTGCTTCTTAACTCACTAATTAAAAATGCTTTTCCTATAAGAAATGTTTTTGATTAATTTTTCAGTTGTTTTAAGAAATAGGCTAATGTTTGTTTTTTTTTCTCTAACAGGGCAAAAAAGAACTTCAGGTCTCTCTTTTTCAAACTCTGGTGCTGCTAATGTTTAATGAAGGGGAGGAGTTCAGTTTAGAAGAGATCAAGCAGGCTACTGGGATAGGTTTGTATTGCATCTGTCAAGTAGCAAGCAAAAAAAAGGTTTATTCATTTAATTATGTGCGTGTTGTGAGCCTGTGTAGGTATATGTATAACACACATGTAGGAACCTGTTAAGGCCAGAAGGGGACATTGTATTCCTGGAAGTTGAGTTAGGTGGTTGTGAGTCACCATGTAGGTGCTGGGAACTGACATCTATCTGTTCTTCTGAAAGACCAGAAATTATTCCTCAGTGGTAAGATGTCTCTACAGTCCCCTTCTCTGTATTCTTTTGTTTGTTCTGTATTTCAAGGTAGGGTTTCTCTGTATAACAGCCTTGGCTGTGCTGGAACTCGCTCTGTAGATCAGGCTGGCCTCGAATTCACAGATCTGTCTGCACCTGCCTCCCAAGTGCTGGGATTAAAGGCATGAGTCTCCAATGCCCGGCACCTCCTCTGTATTCTTAAAAATTTTCAAAACCAGTAAGTACAAGTATGCAGTGCTAACAAGAAGTGTGTTAAGAGAACTAAGAGATTATTGTGGAAGAGAGTGGGACTTGAGTTAGGCCTTCAAATTTTGGTTTCTAGAGAAGACATATGAATAAAGGAAATAGTGTAAGAAAAGATTTGGATAGTGTTTAAGTCGGAAGCATGTAAGGCTTGTAGTTTAGAATGGTAAGCTATAAAATTCAATGGATATGACGTATAAGTAGACTGATGAATATAGCTGAAAGCTGTGCTACAGTGACTTAAAAGAAATAACAACTTAACCTGGCATTAATAGGGCCAGCCACCTGGAACAGGGAAAGATTCTAGCCTAGAAACTGTAGAGATAATTCTGACATAAAGTCCTAAGGGGCTTCTAGTGGAGTGATTCCAACAGCAATGGAATTACTAGAGCCATAGCGGAATGAAGGAGAAGGAAGACTTAAAAAGATGATTCTAGGGGTTTTCATTGGATTAGGTTAGTAGTATCATCACTAGCAATGAAGCAGAGGGTTAATGGAGAATACAGCTTACTGGAATGATAATGAAACAGCCAAATGGTGTGTGCTTTTAGTGGTTGACTTGAGAGAAGGGGAATGTTGCATCATAAATTTTAATGGTTGTCTGCATGGAGTGACAATAAATGCTTTTAGAAGACAACTAGAAAAATATTGGATAGGACAAAGAGCAGGTGTTGATGACTTTGGGAAAAAACAGTTTAATAGAGAATGTATAGAAATAAAATTGATTTTGAATGTAGTGTTCTACATGCTACTAACAAATAAATGACTAACCATTATTTCTTCTTCAGAGGATGGAGAATTAAGGAGAACACTGCAGTCACTGGCCTGTGGCAAAGCTAGAGTTCTGGCTAAAAATCCAAAGGGCAAAGATATTGAAGATGGTGACAAATTCATTTGTAATGATGATTTCAAACACAAACTATTCAGAATAAAGATCAATCAAATCCAAATGAAAGAAACGGTAAGCTGTTTGCTCTCTCATCCTACTGTATTAGGTTTATATGTATTTATAATAGAGATTTACAAATTAAAAATTGTATTATGTTCTTGAATGTTTCACCTCATGTGGCTGCATCACATCAGGCCCAGGGCAGTGGATCAACTGGATCTGGAGTTTGATGGTTGAGAATGGTGCTGGGAATCTAACCCAGGTCCTCTTAACTGATGAACCACCATCTTTATAGCCCTGAAATTGACAGCTTATTTTTCTAATGCTGTCATTACTATTAACATTTCCTGTGCCTATGTCTAGCTCAATACATTTTGATATTTGATTTTATGTTTCATTTTGTTGAGAAGTAAACATAATAGGGTCGACAGTCAACATAGCTGTTTGGTTATTTTTTGCCTTATCGGAGGTACCCGACCCTTGATGCTCAAGGTTATCCTCTGACATCCCCAACCACACTCACATAATGCATGTACCTCACACATGTTTTAAAAATCAACACAATGGCGCACACCTTTAGTCCCAGCACTCGGGAGGCAGAGGCAGGCGGATGTCTGTGAGTTTGAGATCAGCCTGGTCTACAAGAGCTAGTTCAGGATAGCCTCCAAAGCCACAGAGAAACCCTGTCTCAAAAAAAAAATCAAGAAAATGCTAAATAGCTACATAATAAATATTCTTGTACATGGCCATTAAAATGTTCTAAAAAAAAGTTCTGTGTCTAAATCTTAATCTCTGATCTTTCCCTTAAGATGAATTCATGGAAGTGTATTTTTTGGGTCAATGGGTGTGAACATTTTAAATTTAAGTGAAGGCCAGAAGACAACTTCCAGTGTCATTCCTGAGGAGCTATCCATCTTGTTTCTTTTCATGGTCTCTTTCTTGCCTGAAACTCAGCAAGTAGGCTAGACTGGATAGGTATTGAATTCCAGGAATCTGTTTTTACATGAGTTCATGAAAATCTAAATTTAAAAATCAGGTCCTCATGCTTTCAGGGCAGGCACTTGGTCAACTGAGTCTATCTCCCCAGTCCTCAAAGGTAGTATTTTTTTCTTAACCTATACAGACATTGATTTATTGTATTGGTACAGAGCTGTAAATTAGAGCAGAAAGGCCCTGTATTTGTCAAGTTTTTTTTCCTCTTTCGTCTGTATTTATAAGGTCCCATTTAGGTAACACTGTTATGTCCCTAATGTATAGTTTGTGTTAATAATTAAGTTTGACTTCATTTGAAAACTCCTTTTAGGTTGAAGAACAAGCAAGCACTACAGAAAGAGTATTTCAGGATAGACAGTACCAAATTGATGCTGCGATTGTCCGAATTATGAAGATGAGGAAAACACTTAGCCACAATCTTCTTGTTTCAGAGGTGTACAATCAGCTGAAATTTCCAGTAAAGGTAGGTATTTCTGTTTCTCCATACTGTACTTGTTATAAATGAAAAAAAAACTACATTTGATGTTTAGACATTAATCTTGCAAATATAGAAAAAAGCTTAAAGCCATTTGGAAGGACGTGTATTTACTTCATATAGTCAGTCATACATGTGATTCACAAAAGAGTGTTGTTGGTATATGCATATAACTGTGATAAATTGGGGAAACAATTTATAAAAGCCCCTCCCTGTACCTGAAAGTTTAGTAAGTAAATGTAGCTTTGAAATTTTTGAAGTTAATTCACTTTGTATCTTTTCTGGAGATAACTTGGCATTTGACATAGTTATTAGACTGAAGTATATCTTGTTTAGTTACCTTATAAATGTTTTCTCAAATCTGTTACAGAGGCTGCTGGGTGTATTTTAGTGATAACATAGTTTTAGTTGTCTTTTGGAAAATGTCTAATAATAGTTCTAGTAAACTGAAATTGGTCAGTGCATTGGCATGTTCCAATACAAATGTCCAGTAATAAAGGTATTTACACAGAGAGGTGTTGTACTAGACTATTCTAAATTTTAAAAGATTTCTAAACTTTTGTAATACACATCTGGTAGAAGTTGCATAGACTCCTGGCTGTTAGGATTCCTAGCAGCTTTGGATTTCGATAAGGCATTTAATTTTGCTGAGTTTGTTTTGAAATGATGAGAGTGCTCTATCTGCATGTACACCTTTACACCAGAAGAGGGCACCAGATCTCATTACAGATGTGATTGTTGGGAATTGAACTCAGGGCATCTGGAAGAGCAGCCAGTGCTCTTAACCACTGAGACATCTCTCCAGCCACCTCATACTGTTATTTTGAGGCTTAAATAAGATGGAAAGCACAAAACAGTTAGTATTAAGTTTAGTATATATGTAGGTATGTAGTAGCTATTTCTTCTAATGAGCTAAGCTGCTTCTCCAAACCTCAAACTGCCTCCCCATTGGCACACTTGCTCACCTGCTCACCAAATCATTTCATCTCCAGCAATAGCACTTACTAATGCTAGAATGGAAGAGATCACTCACAGTAACATCGATCATAACTGAATCAAAGCCATTCCATATTTAAATCTCAGGGTTATTAAATGGAATTTCACTTCCATATCTAGTTTTCTCCTTTGCTATTTTGTTTTGTTTTGTTTTTCCGGATGTGGTTTCTCTGTGTAGCTTTGGAGCCTGTCCTGGAACTCACTCTGTAGACCAGGCTGACCTCATGCTGGGACTAAAGGCATGTGGCACCACCACCTGGCTCTCCTTTGCTTTTTATTTTGTTTTGAGTTAGGGTCTTACTATGTTCCAAGGCTTACTTTGAAATCAGCCCTTCATATCCATTGATTCCATGTCTGTGACTTCAACAAACCAAAGTTAAAAACATCCTTTAAGAATGCATTACCTCTGGGCATTGGTGGCTCACCCCTTTAATCCCAACACTTGGGAGGCAGAGGCAGGCAGCTCTCTGTGCGTTCGAGGCCTGCCTCATCTACAAAGCGAGTTCCAGGACAACCTCCAAAGCAATACAGAGAACCCCTGTCTCAAATCAATAACAAAAAAGAATGCATTAGCTAGGCCAGATGGTGGTGGCACATGCTTTTAGTCCCAGCACTCTAGAGGCAGAGGCAGGTGGATCTTGGTAAGTTTAAGGCTAGGTTGTTTCAGGACAGCCAGGATCATTATATAAAGGGACTTTATCTTTAAAAACCAAAACCAAAATAAACAAACAAAATGCATTAGCTCTCTCGGTAGAGTGGTGAATGTTTTGACCCCCAGCACTGGGGAGGCAAAGGTCAGTCTGGTCTATATAGTGAGTTCTAGTATAGCAAAGACTACAAAGAGAGACCCTGTCTCAGAAAACAAAACCAAAGGCCAACAGATGCATTACCTCTGTGCAGTGGCATGTACGCATAACTACCAGCTGAGACGGCAATATTACTTGAGCCTGGCAGTTTGAGATCAGCCAGAGTAATGCAATGAGATTCTCATCTTAACAAAAATTTGCATCTATATTAAATATTCATTTTTCTCCTCTTCAGTATTTGGACTATAAATAGCAGTATAAGAAAAGTCTGTAACATTTATATGGGTATTGTAAGTGATGTGAAGCTATTTATTTATATCAGGATCTGACTCTGTAGCTCAGAGTGGCCTCAAAAGTCATGATCCTCTTACTTTAACTTCTCCAGTGCTGGGATTATAAGCATGTGTCAATATACCTGGCCGAGATGGTTTTGAATTGTACTGGAAGATAGCACTAAGTTATATGCAAATACTGAACATTGGCAGATTTGGGTGTGTTGGGGTTCTAGAACCAACTACCTGTTCATACCTAAGAATGCTCTCATTACTTTTGAGCTTTTTATAATTCAAGAGATGAATATAATTATCAATGTAAAGCTGTAAATTTCTTTAAAGAATTTATTTTTAATTATGGTGTCTCTATATAGGTGTTTACTTGTGTACAGAGCTGAACTTGGATCATCTTCAAAAGCAGTACACACATATGCTCTGTGGCATCTCTCCAGCCTTAAAATTTTGTTGTTGTTTGAACAGGAACTAAAATATCGCAGGTTAACCTTGAGTTCCCTTTGTAGCTGAGTCTGGGAATATAGGCATGTTTCACCTTGCCTAGCTCTAAATTGTCATAAATTTTGAACTAGCTACAAGATGCAGAAATCCAAATCACTTATGTATATAGTTAATTTTCATAGTAAACCAGAAACATATAGGTGTGAGTTAATATGATATTTTATCAAATTTCATAGTGTGTGGATATGTGGTACTGGGGCGGTATAATGTAGGACCCTTATATATGCACACTTTCCTCAACTCTTGCGATAGACTGGGCTGGCCTCCAACTCCCAGAGATCCACCCCCGTCTGCCTCCAGAGTGGTGGGATTAAAGGTGTGTGCCACCAATGCCCCCCACATATGCTAGGCAAGCTATACTACCAAGAAAAAAAGCTAATCACCCCCACTCCCACTTGTTTTTGCCAACCTTCTTGAAGTTACAGTCTTCATTCCTCAGCTACCCCAAGTAGCTGGGATTATATGCCTGTGCTACTAGGTCTAGTATTTTATATAGTTTATATAATAAATTCTCATACATTGAAAATGCATTAGTTGTTTAGTTACTTAATTTCAGATTTTTTTGCTATTTGTTGATACAGTGTCTTACTGTGTACCCCAAGCAGGGTTTTGCCATGATACTCTGGCTGTCCAAGAACTCACTCTGTAGACCAAGCTGACTTTAGGCTCACAGAGATCCGCCTACCTTTGCATCCTGAGTTCTAGGATTAAAATTGTGCACCACCACTCTTGGCTCAGCCATGTTTTAAACTTCAATTTATAAAAATAAAAACTAGAGAACTAGCTTTTGCTTTTTTTGTTAGTAATGATATACTTGTCATTTCAAGGGATCTTTACTGAATTAATTACAGTCTTTCTCTAAACTAGAATATGTTCTGTGTGAAATTATGAGTTAAGTCTTTTGTATTTTTTATAGAAATATGGTTCTCAGAATACATTTTTAAAATAAAAGAGTAGGGTTGGAGAGATTATTCAGCAGTAAAGAGCACTGACTGTAAACCATTGGTGGTGCACACCTTTAATCCCAGCACTTGGGAGGATCATTGTGTGTTTGAGACCAGGCTGATCTTCAGCGCAAGTTCTAGGAGAGCCAGGTGTGTTACACAGAGAAACCCTGTCTCAAAAACAAACACTGAAAGAAAAAAGCACTGACTGCACTTTCAGAGGACCAGGATTTGGTTCCTAATATCTGTGATGGCTAATACATCTTTATCTTCAGTTTCAGGGTATCTGACACCCTCTTCTGACTTCCATGGGTGCTGCACACATGTGGTACAGACAAACACACAAGCAGAACACCCAGATACATAAAAATAAATCTCAAAAAAGTAGTAAAAATAAAGTAGTAGAAAATATTATGTATAGATACAAGTATGATAGTATTATATGTATATGTATATATGTACGCATATACATACACACTAGTGTGTCCATCTTGGTTTGGGATTAAGATAGGGTCTGGCTGATAAGGACCAGACTACCCTCAAACTTGTCCTCCTACCTCATACTCCTGAGCTAGGATTATAGGCAGATGCCACAACACCTGATTTGGTTCTTGCTCTCCCCTCATTTTTCTTTAAAGACAGTGTTTCACTGTGTAGCTCTGGCCCCTCTGGAACTTTCTGTGTAAGACCAGGCTGGCCTCAAAGTCACAGAGATCTGCCTGCCTCTGTGCAGGCACTCCTGGCCTTTGTGCTCTTTTTTTGATGGGATGTTGCTAGATGGGCTTATGCTGATGGTTATGAGCTTTACATTGAAAACATGTTTTCTCTTGCAGCCTGCCGATCTAAAGAAGAGAATAGAATCCCTAATTGACCGGGACTACATGGAAAGAGATAAAGAAAACCCAAATCAGTACAATTATATTGCATAGAATGTTGGCCTTGGAACATTTGTTGTCTTATGCCGTAGCCAATGGATAAAGTAACTTGTTGAATCTCATAATATTTGACTTCTTTTATACTTCCAATGACCAAATGAAGCAGTGTAATGGAAATAGTTGTGTGGACTTTTCTCAGTGGTTAACATGCCCATTTTAAAGAGTAATACTTAACCTTTAAGAAGAATGTTGTTGAACTCTTTGCATGTTATTTAGTATGATGTGCAGAAAACTTTAAGAAAGTACCCGATCTTCATGATTCCTTTTGGAACTGGGGAGGAGACCCCTATGGCCATTAAAAGGGGTGGGGAATTCTTATACATCATCAATGAAGCAAAAGGTTTATTTGCTTAAAAGTCACCTAAAGATACTTAAACTGCATGCAAACTTTATTTACTGTACAGAGTTCTGGATGTATTTATGAATAGAAAAACCACCCTGGACTTGGTTGTTCACCCATTTTGTGGTTTCCCTTGGAAAGAGAAATAAGTTGTCATTGCTGTTGGCATTCTGTTACACTGAAGGGACTGGTTAAGAAACCTTATTTGGAAACAGGTTTTTCAAGTAGGGTGACAGTTACTTCCATAATACCTTATATATTCACATCCTAAAGGTTGCCATTCATGAGTATGGGATGTGTACATATGACTTAGCCCCAAATTTACTGTGCTGATTAACAGGTACTTATTAAAATAGATAAGATAGAAAAATTGCTGATCATTTTGTACTAGAAGAGCATATTAAGAGGGAGAAATCCAGTTCTTTTTATTAAAAATGAATACAGTATGAAAATCACAAGAGGCAGAAATCAACCTGTTTTGTCAATTACAGCAGCAAAGATCACCAGCTACTTCTTGTTATGCTTCGGTCTTTACATGTTGTTTGGATCGTTTTGTCTTTAACTTGGGCCAATTGTCAATTGTTAGAGGCTTCCTAGGATTTGCATTCCAGTTTTTTTCTACTGAAGGGTTTTTGTTTTTGTTTTGAATTTTGGAAGCAACTCTTACCTTTGTCGGTAGGCAAAGCTGTTGCTTTCATCCACCTCCTGACTTGGAGAACCTCTACATATGGTTCTCCCTTGTATTCTCTTTTTTTTAATTGCTTGAATTTTAAGAGTTCTCATAGCCACTGGACACCTGCTTTTCAGGGAAATGTCCCCAAATTGTTCACACAGAATAACAAAAGTATTGTTCTTCAAATTCAAAATGTGAGTAAAAGACTTCTCTTCATCACAAGAGGGTTTTGCTTTGCTTCCTGGGTTCTTTTCCTATGATAGGAATTGGTTACCAGCGAGAAGCAGATAGTTTTTTGTGTTTGCTTTGAAAGTAGAACTTCTTCAGTGCTTTGTCCACCAGCATATTTCCTTGTCGTTCTGGAGCCATTACGGGAACTGCTTAGACCTGAACACTCAGCTTAGGAGACTTGGGGCTCTTATGTCTACTATTGATGGTTTTCTTGAATTCTCAAAGACCTGTGGCCAGCTATCTGTGTGTGTTTTTAAGTTGCCCATTTTTCTCTAATGCATCAACTTGCACACTGTATGACTATATATAATATTTAGAATCAGCATCCCAATTCTTTTTGAGCAGCTATTTCGTATATTTTTTCCAGCTCCTTCCTGATTTCCTTACAGGAGTTCTTCTGACAAGGAAATAAATGTGGCTGTTATAATGTTTACCTGACCATCAACATCAGTGTTGTAATTCATCCCTGTTGGTCTCTGGGATATGGAGACTATTACACCACTCACTAGTTACTCTTAAAAATTTTAGGTAGAGTTTTTCCTACTTGGAGGCTCTTGATACCATCTTCATTATCTTGAAAGCAGGTCCCTTTCATGGGGTTCTTTGGCAGTTTGATGCTGTTTCAGCTGAAAAACTAGGCAGACTGTTAAGGGAAGCTGTGTAAGAATCTGAAAAGAAATGGCAAACTACATTGGATAATTGAATTTCACTTGTTCTGTTGAGTTTTTGTGCTTTTCCCCCCTGTGTATGTGGTGGTTCTATTTTTCTCCAATAAAACTTTTATTTAAAAAAAAGTTTCTGGGGGAAAATCTTTTAACTCCAAATATTGTGAGAAAATGATAAAGCTAGAAAACAAAATCTTCCTAATCACTCCCTAATTCACATTTGACAGTTCACATTCAGTATTTTTACACTTTGTTGTTTTGTTGGTGGTTTGGAGATACTGTGGAAGAGGTTATAGTAAGATTTTCAGCATTCTCAAAGTAGAGAATTAACTTCCCCTTTAGAAAAGTCAAGCACAAGTGTAAACAGTCTTTCAGTCAGACTGTAAAAGTTATCAGTTTCATCATGTCAATATAGAAGTAGTTTACATTGAAGTTGAAAGGAGGAGAAGCGATGGTGCTTGTGACAGTGCTTGATAATCTGTTAATCGTTTCTGTTCGGAACACATACTGTCACAGGTGACACTTAATGTTTTACTATCTCAGTTCCTGCTGAGTCTGCTGAATGGTCTTATCGTGATATCTTTCCATTGAGTTGAAATTTTTACCACATTTGTGATTGTACAGGAGAGGGGATCAGTTTATTCCATGTAGTATGTATATCTAAAGGATGGACAGGTTATTTTCTACCCTAGTATCCATAAGTCTTTTTTCTCCTTTTGAGACACAGTCTTGCGTTTCCTAGGCTGGCCTTGAATTTGTGATCTTCCTGTCTTGGGCTCTATGTGCTGGGATTTCAGCTGTGTTCAACCATGTCTTCCACACATCATTAGTTGTTTGATTTTTGTCCGTTTTAATGAGAACACTGTTTAATATTGTACATGCAAAATGTTGCATATTTTATTCTCCCATGCACATAAAATTCCCAAAAACAGGCTGGGTATTGATGGCGCATGCCTTTAATCCCAGTACTCTGGAGCCAGCCTGGTCTACAGCAAGAGTGCCAGGACAGGCTCCAAAATAATACAGAGAAACCCTGTCTCAAAAGAAAAAAAAAAAGGAAAAGAAAAGAAAAAAAAAAGGAAAAAAATTTCCCAAAACAGCTCATTAAGAAGGACCCAAAGGTATGAGAGTTTGTGCAATTACACTATAAAACGTCTTTTTCTAAAGCTTCACTAAGGAATTTTTGCCAGTTGCCTACAAAAACCTTGCTTTAGGTCAGGTGTAGGTGGCTCACATCATTCACCCCAGCATTTGGAAGGCAGAAGCAGGTGGATCTCTTTGTCAATTCCAGGCCAGCCAGAGCTGTATAGTGAAACCCAGTCTGAAAAACAAGAAAAACAAAACAAAAAAACTCTGTTTTACATTGGAATAGTTATCTGGTTCAAATCATAAACTTTGTTCAATTTATTCTTTATTCCTACTATTAGTGTGTTTCTTCTTTTGAATGGACACTATCCACTTAAATCTAGCACAGTAAAAAAATACCAATGTATTTTACAAAACAGTTTTATTTGCTATAGAATATAAAAATGTATGCCATTAGACACGTTATAACCTAATAGTTTTACAAGCTACAAAACCATCTTTTCACCCTCAAATTCCTGTAATAGTATCTCTCCTAACTTTCTATTTTTAAATTTCTATTGTGGTAAAATACATGTAAAATTTACCACACTAACCATTTTTAGGATAATCCAATGAGACATTTAGTGTCTCATTGAGACATTTAGTGTGTTCAGTATTGTGCAGTTATCACCACTCTGTTAGTTTCAGAACATTTTCATCACCCCAGAAGGAAGCTCAGCACGCATTATTGAGCAGTTATTTTCTATTCCTCTCCTACCCAGCCCACAAAAACCACTCTTTATCTGGGTTTGTATACTCTACATATCTTACGTCAATCACTGGAATTGTAACTTACATTTGATTTCTTTCATTTAGCATGATACAAGGTTCATCCATGTGCATATCAGGTATTCATTTTTTATTAATAATATAATTTAAAAATTTTACATGTCGATCCCAGTTTTCTCTCCCTCCCTCTTACCCTCTTTCCCCCCTCACATGCACCCTGACCACCCTCCCCTCCCATTCCCCCACCCCCATTCCACTTGTAGGGCTATGCTATCCAGGTTGGGCCATGTAAATCTGTCAAGTCATTTGAAGTAGTATGTGTACCTATGTGTATCCACATGCACATATATATTTCAGTTATAAAAAATGAATACCTAGAGACAGGAGAGAAGCCCAGGTATTCGTTTTTTATAACTGAAATATATATGTGTATGTGTATACTCATAGGCACATATACACATATGTTCCATACACCATACTGTTTGTTGAAAGTAGTTGTTAAGCATCTGGGTTGTTTCCACTTTTAGATCTTATGTGCATACTTGTTTAACTCCTTGTTTTATAATTTTGAGAGTATACACAGACTGAAACTGTTGAGTTACATGGTGATTCTGTTCTGAACTTAGTAAGAAATCTTTAAACTACACTGCTGCCAATAGCATCTGAATTCCAGTTTCTCTGCAGCCTCACTAGTGTATGGTGTTTTCTACTGTCTCATTATGGCCATCCTAGTTGATGTGACGTGGGTTTATGACAGTTTGGGATTTTATTTCCTTAATACCTAATAATTTTGCATATCATCTGTTTGCTGTTTGTAGCTTATTTTCTCTTAAATATCTCCACACTGGGCCATTTTCAAATAGGGTGTCTCTTTTGTTACCAAATTATAAGACTTGTTCATGTATTCAGATACTAGGTGATGATGATAATGATTTTGATTTTTCAAGACAGGGTTTCTTGTTAGCCTGTCTTGGAACTCACTCTGCAGACCTAGCTGGCCTAGAACTCACAAAGATCCACCTGCCTCCTGCCTTCAGAGTGTTGGGATTACAGGTGTGTGCTACCACCACCTGGCTCAGATACTAGATTCTTAATCAAATACAGATTTTATCCAATTAAAAGTTGTCTTTCTTCTCTATCCTTTGCACAAAAGTATTTAATTTGTTACGTGTGTGTGTGTGTGTGTGTGTGTGTGTGTGTGATGGCACATGATGGAAGTCAGGACACTTATAAAGGTTCTTTCTTGACAGGTGATAGTGGTGCATGGCTGCACAACTTTAATCCCAGCACTCAGGAAGCAGGGGCAGGTGAATCTCTGAGTTCGAGACCAGTCTGGTTTACAGAGTGAGTTCCAGGATAGTTAAGCTGTTACACAGTGAAGCCCTGTCTCAGAAAAAAAAAAAGAGTTTGTTCTTTCCTTCCACCTTGTAGATACCAGAGATTAAACTCAAATTGTCAGGTTTGGCTTTTAATGTTCAGGTTTGGGTTTGGTTTGGTTGGCTTTGTTTTGTTTTTTGTTTTTTTTTGTTTTGTTTTGTTTTTTTTTGTTTTTTTTTTTTTACTTTTTTGAGTCTCACTATGTAGCCCTGTCTGGCCTGCCTCTGCCTTCGCAAATGCTGGAACTGAAGGTATGCACCACTACACCCAGCTGAATGTTGAAGCATTATGGTAGTACTGCACTGCTTTCATTGCTGTAGCTCTGTAATAGATTTAGTCAGGACGTGTGAGTTCCAACTTTGCTTTTCCTGGTTTTTGTTTTGTTTTGAGACAGGGTTTCTCTGTAGCTTTGGAGCTGGCCTTGAACTCACAGAAATCATCCTGCCTCTGCTGCCCGAGTGCTGGGATTAAAGGCATGTGCCACCACTGCCCAGCGATTTTTTTTTTTAATGTGATTTTATCTACTTGGTTCACTTGCAATTCTGTGTGAACTCTAGCAGGAGCGTTTCCATTTCTGGAAAGTCTTTTGGGGTTTTTGATAGGAATGTCTTGAAGAGTATTGTCATCTTAGTATTTTTAAGTCTCCTAATGACTATAAGATGTATATTTTAGGTCTTTTAAATTTTCAGTTAGATTGGTATTTCCCATGTAAAGTTTTGTGTTACTCCCTAAACAAACCTAAATATTTTACTCTAATACTATTATGAATGAAATTGTTTTCTGAATGTACGTATGCATTGCCAGTCTATATAACCATCTAAAACTGATTTTTTACACGATAGTTTGTATCTTCCTTTTTTTGTTTGTTTATTTATAGTATCTTAACCATCTACAAAGAATTTCTTTCTATTTTGGGTGTTTTTTGTTTCTCTTGTCTGGTATGTAAACCTGGTCTGTAACTGGAGCTTCTAATACAAGTTTGAATAGTGTTGTGTAAAGTAGATAACTTTGTGAGAACTTTAGAAATACTTATGAGAATAGGAAGTTTCATTTCAAACTCCAAACTTGTAGTTTTTGGGGTTTGATTTTTTATAAATAATTTATTCACATTTATATGTATCAATGTTGGCTGGCTTGTATGCATGCCCAGATGTACATTCATGTTAATCTGCACAGACTAGAGAAGGACATGCATCTCCTGGAACTGGAATTACAGTTGTGAGCCACCATGTGGGTACTAGGAACTGAATCCAAGGTCCTCTGCAAGAGCAGCCAGTGTCCTTAACCACCAAGCTATCTCTCCAACACCTGGAGTTTGATTTTTAGTCATTAAACTATGTGGAGCTTTACTGTCTAGCTTTTTGTATTAGTTTAGATAATTGTGGTATTTTCTTTCATTGTGGTAATCTGCACTACATTGGGTTCCTTTTCATATGTGCAACAATTCTAGTCTTAGTAAAATACCACCTAAGGCATGTAATCATTTTTTTGATCTTGTGGAACTGCTTATTAGTGTTGGGAATTTTTACATAAGTGTTCGTAAGAAGTATTTGCCTATGGTATTCTTTTTAAAAGTCTTTTATGATATTTGGTGGTGGGATGTACATGCCAAGGTATTTAATGGACCTTAGATAACAACTTGCAGGAGTCCCTTGTCTTTATCCAATATGTGGGTCTCAGGATTTGAACTCCACCAGTTTGTACCTTCGTCCGCTGAGCCATCTTCCCAACCCTGTAGTATGCTTACTGCATCTTAGAACCAGGTTATACTGGCTTCATAATAGGAACTACTATTTATTTTTCTAATATTTGGAAGGCAGAAAAATTGGCTATGGAGTATTAAAACCCTTTAAATATTAACAGAGTTCATTGAGAAGCAGTGTGATTCAGGCCTTTGTCTTTTGATGAAAGCTTTTGGTTATTGATTCAATTTCTTTTTCTCCTATTTTTTCTTGGCGGGGTGAGGGAGAGTCATTTCTTTGGAGCTAGCCTGGAACTCACTCTGTAGCCCATAGTAACCTCAAACTCAAGACTGTTCAGCCCCCACCTTCTTCCTTAGTGATGAGGCTACATAAGTGAGTCACTTATGGCTTTGCCTCAACTGCTTGCCGATCTGTTCCGACTAAAGAGCCTTTAACACTATTTTCTTATTCATTGGGTATATATGAATGCACACATGTGTGTGCATGCAACATTTTGCGTGTGGAGGCCAGAAGACAACTTGTAGATACTGGTTCTCCACCATGTGGATTCTGGGGAGCTTATTCGGGTCATCAGGTTTGGAGGCTAGAGCCTTTACGTTTTCTATTGTATTAATTTTTCCTTTATTATCTCTCTTACATCTTTGTCTTTGGGTCTAATCTGTTCCTTCTGTTTTGTTCTTTTGGGTGTGTGTGTGTATCACGTATAGTCAGTGTTGCCTGTCTTCCTCCATTGGACTTAGTTTCTGAGCCAGTGTCTCCCTGCACGTGGAACTCACAGCTCAGCAGCACTGGCTGGCCATCTAGCCTCAGAGCTCCTCCTGGCTCTGCCTGGCCAGGACTTGGATTACATGCATTCCCTGCTATAGCTAGTTTTTTACATGAGTTCAAGGGACTCGGACTCATGGCCTCACACTTGGGCAGTAAGCACTTTACTGATTGAATCATCTGTGTCACCCTATTGTTTTGGTTCTTATATGAAACTAGCTTATTGATTTGAAATTTTATCTAGTATAGGCACTTACTGTTAATGTCTCTCAACACTTTCGCTGCATCCCATCAGTTTGCTGTGTTGGCTTTTGCTTTCATTTATGTTAAAAATAATTTTTAGATTGGCTCATTGGTTGTTGAAAAAATACGTTGTTTAATTGCCACATGGTGTGGATTTTCTATTTTTCCTATTAACTAATTTCTAATTTCAAATTCTTAAATTACATTTTTTTTCTGAGAGGAAGTGTCTCTATGTAGCCTTGGTTGACCTGGAACTCATTATGTAGACCAGGCTGGCCTCCAAACCTCTCAGAGATTTGCCTGCCTCTGCCTCCCACTTGCTGTGATCGAAGGCATGTGTACCACCTTGCATTACATTTTTATTAATTTATTTTTGATGTTATGAGTATATGTGTGGGCATGCACATGTCATGGCCCATGTGTGCAGGTCAGAGGACAACTTGCAAGAGTCAGTTCTCTCCACCAAATGGATCCTGAGGATCCAATTCAAGTTGTCAGTCTTGGCGACAAGCATTCACCTGAGCCCTCACTCCTGCTTGCCTTGATTTCAACTTCTTGTGGCAGAAGTACTGTGTTTGATTTCATTCTTTGTAAACTTGAAACCCATATGGTCTAACAAATGATGTAGCCTAGAGACTGTTCTGCGGAGACATAAGAGCATGTGTGCTGTTTGGGTGCAGTATTGTGTTGTATGTGGTAAGGCAGATAGGTTTGAATCTCACACGCACTGTCTCCCTATTCATCTTCTATCTGCAGGGCATTGGAGTCTTTGGAAATCTGTAGCTGCACTTGCACACCATTCCTCCCTTCAGTTCTACCAGTTCTCGCTCCTAGCATTTTGGGACCTGTCTTCCATATTCATATGTACATACATGCAATGCACTGTGTGCACCCACAAATAAAAGGGAACTGAAGGCAGTCCCAGATGTTGTTATTTCTCAGTCTGCAGTATTACACCTCTCCGTGGTCCTAGTGTTGTCCGCAGGTCTTCAGAATAAACAGTTTCTTCAGAGAACTTACCTCCGTAAACACAGCATTTACCAAGGCATGCGTGGCACACTTCATTTCTTGGGCTAAATAAACCAACGGTATTCTTACTTAATGAGGATCACTAATCATGTGAACTTAGAAAGCATTTGGGTTATTATTTGAGGAAATAGTGTGTTTGTTTTGCTTTGAGACAATTGAGTAGGAGTCGTTTACAAATTAATGTTGACAGTGCCAGTCAGAGGTAGAAAATACACACAACACATGCAGATCCAGATCTGATGGGTTTCATCTAAAGCTTCCAGGCAGGTGTCAGATGCTCTAATACAAGCCACAGCAGTTAGGAAAAGAATAGCGGAATCATATTAGGAAAAGAATAGCTGAATCTTAAATTGCTTCTAGAACATAGAAACTCATGGTGAATGCTTTTTACCTATATTTGTGAGAAAGGAATTACTTGCTCAGCTTTCAAAAATAATTGTTTTGCCCTTCTGATTGTTATCCCGTACAAGGAGCTTGGGGTCCTGTCTGTGGATTACTAGTGGTAAGTCTTAGGAAGGATCTGAACTAAATTTCTTAGTGACCAAGGAGCTCTAACAGCTCTGTCTCCACACACTGTCAGGTGCATAGCACGTGGTGTCCATTTCTGATTTGTGTTTTCCTTGCAGCTTCAGGTAGTTTCAGTGCTGCCCAAGTCCTTTGCGTTAAGGTGAAGTTTAGTGGGAAGTTGTAGTGGGGAGGAAAACATTTTGGGGTGAGTAGACAAAGGATGGAGCGGGTGGTGGAGCTTTGGGAGGGAGTATATGGAGGGAGATTCGGATGAGCAGAATTGAAGATTGAAAGTTGCAAAAAGAGAGGAGGCGCAGAATCAGGGTAAAGGAAAAGCTCTCCTGGGAATTAATTTGGAGAGAGCTCAAATTTCCTGAAGGAGTTGATGTTTCACATCACATTATAGAAATGGGCCTACAAAATTGTGGCAATGTTGGCAGAAAAGACAGTGTATAGTGGCTCGAGAAGAGTCTGGGGGCTGAAGGGGTGAGTTGAGTTTGCTGGTACTTAGGTAGCATGTATGAGCTCCTGAGGTTGATCCCCAGTATGGTAGGAGGCTTCAGTTAATTGATTAACTTCTCTCTCAAAGAGCATGAAGTAGCCAGGCAAGGTAGCTCACACCTGTAATGCCTGTACTTAGAGGATGAGCCAAAAGCTCAGGAGTAAATGCCAACCCAAACTGAGTGAGACGTGACCTGTCTCGGCAACCACAAAAGCATTTCTAGCAATAGTGAGCTTCTTAAAAACTAGATATACTTGTCAACGGACTCAAACCAAGCAGCATTTCAGAAGGCAAGAGGAATCTCCACAGAGGGTGCAAAAATGTAGTTCTGCCAAACTTCTTGAGCTACTTCCAAAGAAGGAAAGAAACATTGAGACTATTACTGATAGGATGCTTGCTGAAAGTGGCTATGACTCATATCTCTGGCTGGCCTTTCAATATTTACATGAGCCTGCTAACCTGTGTGTCCTGACACAAAGAAAGTAAACTCTGAGGACACAAGGGAACAAAAGAACAATGGTCTCTCTCTCTCTCTCTCTTCTCTCTCTCTCTCTCTCTCTCTCTCTCTCTCTCTCTCTCTCTCTCTCTCTCTCTCTCTGTGTGTGTGTGTGTGTGTGTGTGTGTGTGTGTGTGTGTGTTGTGGGGAGAGATTAATGGTTTGTGACAAACCAAGGAATTAACTTTTACAAATGTTTTTCACCTGCTAATCTAAAGTTGGTAAGGAAGAAGCAATATGTCCACTTCAGTAGTCTTATCCGATCCATGCTTGAAAGGCATGAAATAGATTGAGGAAAGAAATAGACAAGAGAACTGGCCAGTGGTGGCACAAGCCTTTAGTCCCAACACTCGGGAGGCAGAGAACTCTGAATTTGAGACCAGCCTGCTCTACAAGAGCGAGATCCAGGACAGCTTCCAAAGCCACAGAGAAACCCTGTCTTGAAAAACCAAAATAAATACACAAGAGATGTTAGGAGGGCTTTCCAGTGAATACTGATTAGCCCCAAGTTTATTGGTCAAAGTTCTTAAATACCCCAATCAAAAGGAGGGAAGGTAGGTAAAAGAGTCAGAGACGCCCCAGCCCCCTGTAGGAGCTTCACAAAAACACCGAGCACAGCACTAGAACACATTCACAGAGGACCTAGGTTAGACTCATACACTCCCTGACGTTGCTTCACTCTCTGAGCCCCTTCAACCCACCCACAGCACCTTCCACCTACAAATTTTCCTGTCTGCAACATGCACTGAGGAAAGTGGAGCGGACTTGTGGGAGTGGCTAACCAGTGACTGTTCCAACCTGTGGCCACTAGAGGGAGCCCACACCTGACACTGCCTGGATGGCCGGAAACCTGGACAGCCCAGAGACCCAGGATGGAACTAAATCATGGCTGGCCCCAAAGAGAGATTATTCCTGATGATGATCAGGTTCTGCCTTTTTAACCAAGCATAGTAAGCAGACCTAAGTGGGCAGTGTTTAATATTAACTCTGACTCCCTGACCACTGCCAGTATTTCCAGGACCCTGGCAATCTCCAGAGTGAATGAGTACCCCAGAGATGCCATTGTCATCACCCAAAGTATAGAGGAATAAAAAGTATCCCCTCTACTCTTCAAAGACTAGGCCTTGCTATGCAGTCCTGGTTAGTCTGAAGCTCACTATATAGATCAGGCTAGGCAGAAACTTGTGATCTCCCTCTGCCTGGGAATACAGGAATGCACCCCATGCCTTGTTTACCCTTTATAGTTCATATTTGGATGGATTCTTGTAACAAACAGCTGATTTGCAAGGGAAAAACCTAAGTAAAAGTATGTATGCCTGTTGCATACCAGGCAGGAACCTAGGGAAAAATGAGGACATTTCCCCTCCTTTCTTGTTCACTTGCTTTGTTTCTAGAACACTATTGTGATTCATTTATGTTCCTGTGTATCTCCTAGTTATCTTTTCTTTAAACAAGACATAATTCACTTTGTTTTTCTTGTACAAGAACCCCATTTGAACTAATGATGCCATGGACTGAAGTTTCTCCCAAGTTCTGTTCTTATACTGAAGCCCTAACACCCCACTGTGGCTGTATTTGGGAACAGACCAGTTAAAGAGATGAATAAAACTAGCCCTAATACAATAGGATTTGGTATCCTATAAGGAAAAGAGACAACAAAGATGCAGGGACACAACAGAAAGCCATGTAAAATTATGGCAAGAAGGCAACCATTTGTAAGCCAAGAAGAGTGCAGAAGAAACCAAATCTCCCAACATCCTGATCTAGGACTTCTGGCCTCTTAGAGTGTTGGAAAAATAACCTGCTGTTGTTAAAGCCATCCAGGATGTGTTTTACCTTCCTCACTCACTGTTACTGAGTATGTAATGCAGGCAGTATATAATAAATTTGATTGGATGTATGTTTTCAATAAATTCAATAATGATTCTCAAAAAAAAAAAAAAATAAAAACCCATTTGGTAGCCACAGCTGGAGCCTGGGGCCTCTGAACTGAAACTCTGGTGTGGGTTTTCACCAGATGGTCTGTAAATTCCTGGGAAGGAGACTTAGTGAATACAGTCTCTTTCCAGAGGTTGGGGGTCAAGTCAAGTTGTAGGTTTTGGAGATGGCATCAAAGGTCAGGGTTTTCTAGAGGAACATAACTGATAGAATGAATATATATTATAATACATATTCGTTCTATTTATAGAGTATGTATAAAGAAGTTTTATTACATTCATTCTCTAAATATAGAAAGGAGATTTATTAATATGGCTTACAGGCTGTGTTAGTAGACAGTCTTTTCAAAGTTATTTTCACAAAATACAGTTGTTAAAACTGTCTCTGAATGTCGTCCAGGCTAGCCTCCTGTGATCACACCTACATCTACCTTACAAGTGCTGGAATTACAGATGTGCACCTCCAAGGCTAGCAGTCAGAAACTATATACATTATGTGCCTGTTACTATACAGAGAAAACATGTCACGGTTTCATAATTTTATCTTAGTTTTTGGTTGTTGTATAGACAGGCTCTCTGTAGCTTAGATTGGTCTTAAACTTGCAGCAGTCTTGCCTCAACCTCTTGACTGATAGGATTGCAGTTATGAGCCACCATAGTGTGTGTGTGTGTGTGTGTGTGTGTGTGTGTGTGTGTGTGTGTGTATGTGTGTGTGTGAGATGGTGTTTTGCCTGCATGAACATCTGTATACCAAGTGCACGTCTGGTACTCATAGAGACCAGAAGATTGCTTCAAATTCCTGGGAACTGGAGTTATAGACACTTGTTAGTCATCATGTGGGAGCTAGGAATCAAACTCGGGTCCTCCAGAAGAGCAACCAGTGCTTTTAACTGCTGAGCCAACTCTCCAACCACAAGAAGTTTCGAGTTTTCTTTTCTTTCTTCTTTTTTCCCTGAAACAGTGTTTCTCTGTGTAGCCCTGGTTGGCCCTGGCCTTGAACTCACAGAGATCTGCCTGTCTCCGCCTCTTGAGTGCTGGGACTAAAGGTGTGCACTACCACCTGGCCAATTTCCTGTTTCTTAATCAATCGAAAACATAACAAAGCATTCTTAAGTTGGAAGTAATATGAATATCAAAGTGAGTTGATTTCAGGCACCCACCCTTTCTATTGTTAAACCCCTTCCAGTGTGTGTGTGTGTGTGTGTGTGTGTGTGTGTGTGTGTGTGTGTGTGTGTGTGTGTGTGTTCTTGTCCATTGTTATACATCAGAATTCTTGTTTTTAGGGCAGGCATGAATAGCATGATAGCATACACCTGTAATCCCTGCACTTGGGTGGTGGAAAGGAATATGACGTCATCCTTAGCTACAGTGCACGAGGCCAGCTTGGGCTCCATGAAACCCTGCCTCAGAAAAACAACTGGGACTGGTTTTGTAAACTCCTGTAAAATAGGGTCAAGGGCTATGTGATGGAGGGATTCGCTGAGTTTGTCGCTGTGTTAAGGATTGGATCTTCAGTTGGACGTGCTCCTTTAGTTCTAGCACTCTGGAGGCAGAGGCAGGTATATCTCTGAGTTCGAGGCCAGCCTGGTCTACAGAGCTAGTTCCAGGACAGCCTCCGAAGTTACACAGAGAAACCCTGTCTCAAAAAAAAAAAAAAAAAAAAAAATAAGGATCTTCAAAAAGTATTTGTCCTGCTCTCAAATTCAGGATATCACAGTAGCAGGCTTTAGAATCTCTGAACACTGTAGCGTCATAAGTAATTGCAGAGACTTGAGCTGGGTGTGGTGGCACATGCTTTTTAATTCCAGCACCAGGGAGATAGAGACAGGCAGAACTTGAGAACACAGGTAGAACAGTTTGTTTGTTTGTTTGGTTGGTTGGTTTGTTGATTTTGGTTTTTCAATACAGGATTTATCTGTATATAGTTATAGCCCCGACTGTCCCAGAATTGACTCTACCTTTCTTCATTTCTTCTTTCTTTTTTTCAAAACAGGCTTTTTTTGTGTAACAGTACTGGCTGTCCGGGAACTCACTCTGCAGACTAGGCTGGCCTCAAACTCACAGAGATCAACCTGCCTCTGCATCCCCAGTGCTGGGATTAAAGGTGTGCACCTTCACTGCCCATCCAGAATAGAGTGTGAAGCCAGCCTGGTCTACATAGAGAGTTCCAGGCTAGCCAAAGCTACATAGTGACACCCTGTCTGAAGAGGACAACAAAGAAAATTGAAACGAAACACATCTCGAAGTGGGTTGAGAGTATACCCCAGAGCTAGAACTCAAGGTTGGGACAGGGACAGATGGAGAAAGGATAGGAATTATTTTCCCAGTCACACTGCCAGGACCTGGGAGGACGGTGGGGGCAAGCCTGCGCTAGTCTCTGCTCCACTCCAACTCTCAGCTTAGAATGAGAAGATGGGCAGTGTGGTACAGTGATGGCGAGCTATGGACATGTGAAGGAAGTCCGCCCAACCCAGGCTTGGAGAACAGACTTCCTGGAGGAGTAGAAGCCAGTCAAGCATGGAAGGCCCTGTGCAAGGAAAACAGACAGTTCACAGACCTGGAGAGGTGGGTGGGGACGGGGTGGGAGTTGCTTTGTGAAGCTCGGGAGGAAGTAAACACTACTTCAGGGTGCCAAGGGGTCTCCTCGCCTCTCTCCTACATGGAACTAGTAGGGACTCGAGCAAATCATGTGATTTTAAGCCTTAGTTTACTAGTCAAATGAGGATAGAACTCTAAGAATGCCAATGTTATAGGTTTGTGTTAGGTGGGGGACATAAAATACATAATGTGTGCGCTCAGAAATCAATTATTTCTACATTATTTCTCTTATATGAAGCTGGTCACACATGTGATATGTATATAATTATAATATACCATTGTTTAGATATTATGTATAACCGTGTGCCAATACACTAACTTTTGTGCTGACCTTTTAACTCATATATTTAAGACTTTTTCATTTCTTTTAATCTTAATTTGTTGGTCAAGAAAGAGACATTTTATATATTGTTATAATCTCTTTTGGCAGCCTTTATTTTCACAATTTGTTATCCTTGTTTTTAATATATTAAACACTACAATGCCACTACAGAGACATTTTCCACTCTTCTGTCTCTTTGAAACTTGAAAATTCTTGTCTTTCTGCTCAGAATCTAAATTGCCACCACTTAGGGAATTGCGCCCTCTGGTGGTTATTTCCAGTCACTACAGGCATGGAACCATGTTTCCTTTTCTGTGGTCTATGGTTCCTTTCTAAAGCGGCTGCTTCTTTTTCTCCTTCTCCTTCTCCTTCTCCTTCTCCTTCTCCTTCTCCTTCTCCTTCTCCTTCTCCTTCTCCTTCTCCTCCTTCTCCTCCTCCTCCTCCTCCTCCTCCTCCTCCTCCTCCTCCTCCTCCTTCTTCTTCTTCTTCTCCTTTGTCTCCTCCTCCTTGTTGTTATTATTATTAATATTAATATTAATATTTAATGTGTGGGTGTTTTGCCTGCATATATGCATGTGCCTGGTGCCCATGGAGGCCAGAAGACTATATCAGATTCCTGGACCTGTGTTTATGGATGATTCTGGTTCCACATTTGGGTCCTCTGGAAGAACAGCCAGTGCTCCTAAGGGCTAAGCCTAAAGCTTTTAAGCACAAACATTTCTCTCTTCCTCCCTCCCTCCCTCTCGATTTTTCGAGACAGGGTTTCTCTGTGGCTTTGGAAGCTGTCCTGGAACTTGCTCTGTAGACCAGGCTGGCCTTGAACTCACAGAGATCTTCCTGCCTCTGCCTCCACAGTACTGGGATTAAAGGCGTGCGCCACCATCTGGCTCAATTGAAGAAAAGGTAGAAGGTGCCAGGTGGTGGCTTTAAAAAATCATTTATTTGTCTTTATTTTATATGCATCGGTTTTATCTTTGGCTCTAAAACTAGCAACTCCAAAATTGAGATTGAGTCAAGTGTGGTGGTACATGTCAGTAATGCCATCACTCAGAAGGTGGAGGCAGGAGGATTGGCAGCTTGAGGACAAGCAGCTGCATAGTGAGAGGCATTCTCAGTGAGCTGAGTAGGGGAGGAGAGACCTAAGCCGCAGAGCAGTTGCTCAGTGCACGCATGCTCCTGCATTTGCTCTTCAGCAGCACACACACACTGAAATCGTTTACATTTCCCTTTGCCTTATATCTGCAAAGCATGCTATTTAAAGCCTACATTCTACTATTTTAATTGGCAATTAATGTACGTATTTATGGAGTACAACATAAAATTGCAGGCCACGTATACAGCACACTTCAATGATCTGATCAGAGTATTTGGAGTAACTTCTCTTCAGACTCCCACCCTGGCCCTGGCTAGCATAACCTCAGCGAGTCTCCATGACACCTACTTTAGCCTCTGTGTTAACGGGGAGCATGCAATAGTTGTCTTTCTAGGCTTGACCTATTTTATTTGCCATAATGTCCTTTAGTACCATCCATGTTGCTGCAAATGGTAGTATTTTCTTGCTGGATTCTATTCCATTATGCAGATGTACCACATTTTCTTTATCTATTCATCAGTCAGTGGACTCCTGTCAATTGTAAATGTGCTCTACTGAACACAGGAGTCATGGCTCACCATGGCTGGCTTTGATTTTTTTTTTCTGTTGGTGCTGAGGATTGAACCTAGGGCCCTATGCATAGAAGGCAAGTACCACCAAAGCACATCTCCATATCCCTACAGAATTTTATTTCAGAATTACCAGAAGTGATCAGGTACCCTACAAGTTGTCAAATTCTGTAAAAGTGAAGCTGTTACCAATTATGTTCTTAAATATTAAACTGTAAATATTGGATTTGAAATATTCTCTTTTAAAAAGAAAAATGGTTCTTCAAGGTAAGGTTTCTGTGTGTAACAGCCCTGGCTCTCCTGGGACTCACTATGTAGACCAGGCTAGCCTCAAATCTGGAGATCCACCTGCCCCTGCCTTCCTAGTGGGTTCCCAAATATTCTTACAAGGACTTGCTATTTATAGCATCAAACAAAATACAACAACAACAAGAATCATGTGTCCAAGCTGGATGTAGCAGCACAAGCCTTTAATCCCAGCACTCGGGAGGCAGGGGAAGGCAGATCTTTGTGAGTTCAAGGTCAGCCTGGTCTAGACAGTCAGTTCCAGGACAGCCAGGGCTACACAGAAAAGCCCTCTCTTGAAAAACCAACCCCCCCTAAAAGACCTACAAAGAATGTACTTTCTTTTTTGGGAAGGGTAGTAGCTCTGGCTGGTCTGGAATACCTCATGTTGTGGACCCCTACAACAAAATTATTTTCATTGCTATTTCACAACTGTAATTTTGCTACTGTTATCATTCAGGATATTTGATATGGGACTCCGACAGGTTGAGAACCACTAGGATCTAAGCCAAGGAACCCCTGACCAGTACAGCAAGCAGTAGCTGCTGGATGGTGTCAAACACTTCCACCCCTCCTGAAGGCTTGAAGTGGTTAGCTGTTCTTTGCTGCTGGCTCATTGCCTCGAATCAGTGATTTGTCTTCTTTCTTGATGAGGAAATCAATTACGTTCAATCCACAAAGGTTGGGAAAAGAAATTGGTTATCTGACGCTGGAGATATGGTCCAGAGGTTAAGGGCACTTGCTGCTCTTGCAAAGGACCCAAATTCAGTTTCTAGCACCCTCACGGTGACTCATAACCATTCATAACTCCATTTTCAGGGGATCTGATACCCTCTTGTGACTTCCAAAGGTACCAGTCACACACCTGGTGCACATACATACTTGCAGGCAGAACACTCAAACAGCCAGGCGTGATGGTGGGCTCCTAAACCCCAGCACTTGGGAGGCAGAGACAGGCAGATCTCTGAGTTCCAGACCAGCTTGGTCTATAGAGTGAATTCCAGGAGAGTCAGGGCTACACCGAGAAACCCTGTCTCAAAACAAGCAAAAACAACACCTTCCCCCAACACTCAAACACAAAAAGTAAACAGGTCGTTTAAAAAAAGAGAAATGAGGGGCCGGGAAGATGGCTCGGTGGTTAAGAGCATTTGTTGCTCTTGCAGACGAGCTCTTGCAGAGGCCGATCCGCCTGTCTCTGCCTCCCAAGTGCTGGGGTTACAGGAGCCCACCACCACGCCTGGCTGTTTGAGTGTTCTGCCTGCAAGTATGTATGTGCACCGGGTGTGTGACTGGTACCTTTGGAAGTCACAAGAGGCTGCAGTTTGGGCTCCCAGTACCCACATGGTGGCTCACAGTGCTTGTAAGGACAGTTGAAGGGCATCTGGCACCTTCTTCTGACAATCACACTCCTGAAGACGGCTGGTACACACACACACACACACACACACACACACACACACACACTCAGTCAAACACATATACATAAAATAAATCAATATATTTTTTTAAAAAAATAAGAGATGAGTTATCTGTGTTTTCACTGTGTGGGAACTTTGTCAAAACTGGATATTTAAACTATAGCTCTCTGACCACATTACTATTGTAACTGTATGGCAGCAGTTTTCAATCAAATAGTACTGCGTATCAGTAATTGAACTCAGGGCTTCATATGTTTGATACGAGAGCTCTAACACTGACCTATATCCCCAGCCTTTAAAAAAGGCTTATGTTGCTGGGAGTTGGTGGCACAGCCTTTGATCCCAGCGCTTGGGAGACAGGAACAGGCGTATCTCTATGAGTTAAAGGCCATCCTGGTCTACAGAAAAGAAAATAAAGTTCCAGGACAGCCAGGGCTAAACAGAGAAACTCTGCTTTGAAAAAACAAAACATAAAATAGAATAAAAAAATTTAAAAGTGTAAAGATTATGTTACTCAGAGCTTTGCTAAGTGTCCTTAGGGCTGGGATTTGTAATACCCCTCCTTCAGCCTCCCAACTAGCTGTGACTCTAGAAATGTGCCACCATGCCCAGCAAAGCAAAATGATTTTGATGCAACATTTTTGGGGGGACAGAACCTAGGTTTGTGCATGACAATCAATTGCTTTATCACTGAGCTGTAGCTCCATTCCCAATGCAACTATTAATAGTAATATTTAGTCCAAAACAAAATCCATGTAGGGTAAAATGCTAGAGTGTATGAGATGTGGGGCATCAAATGTAAACTGAGAATGTTCAAGGGGAAGTGGTGTGCCTGTCTCTAGACTATTGTCAATAATTCCACACAGTCCTCTCCAGTTTCCTAGAGTAACATGACGATGGTGAGGATTAACTACTGATCCAGGTAATTAGACTAGCTTCCTTAAAATATTCTTGCTTCTGGGAGATTTTTGCCCCAACCTTGCTATTCCTCCCCTCTCCCATGTTCAAATATTAGTCCCCTTCAGTGCTCCACCCTGAACCTGCTTCTAGCCTCAATATTCACTCTTCTTATAAGATTGCATTTTGTTTTATGGGTTTAAGAACCACTTTTATTGGGGTTGCACAGATGGCTCATAAGTTAAGTGCACCAGCTGCTCTTGCAGAAGACTAAGATTTGATTCCCAGCATCCAAGTGGTGACTCAAAACTGACTGTAGTTATCAGTCTCATTATCAGGCAAGGGCATTTATGGTAGCCTTTCCACTGTTGCTCAGATTGTTAGTTTGGGTCAGTCTTGTGGGTCCCTGGACATTTCTCTAGAGTCAGACACTGAGCAGAACTACTGGAATCCAGTTGCAGAGAGGGAGGAGTGATAAGAAAAGAGGTCAAGACCACGCTGCAGAAACCCACAGAGACAGCTGACATGAACAAGGTGGACCTCATGCACCCCAGATTGATAGCTGGGAAACCAGCATAGGAGTGACTCAGACTGGGTCTCAGTTAGAAGGCCTGGGCAGTCTAAGGGACCTCTGACAGTGGAACCAGGATGTATCCCTGGTGCACAAAAGGACTTTGGGAACACATTCCCCATGGAGGGATACTTCCTTAACCTAGAGGCAGGAGGGAGGGCCTAGTCCCTACTCCAAATGACTTGACAGACTTTAATGATTCCTCCTGGAAGGCATCACCCTCCCTGTGCAGTGGGGAGGGGATGGGGGGGAGATTAGGTGTAAAAGAACCACATAAAGATACTTTATTAAAAAGTATCATGATGATATCTAATAAACTTTATGATGATTTAAAAAATTAAAACATAAAGTAATAGGCATGGGTGAAAGACATGGCTCAGAGGTTTAGAGCACACCACCTGCTCTTCCAGATGTCCTGAGTTCAATTCCCAGCAACCACATGGTGGCTCACAATCATCTGTAATGAGATCTGCTGCCCTCTTGTGGTGTGCAAGCATACATGCAGGCAGAACACTGTGTACAGAATAAATATTTTTTAAAAAGAAAATTATAGGCCCAAAGTATTGGCCAACACAAACTATATTTCAGGTGACCCACAATAATAGTAAGGCGATATAAAAACTGCAAAACAAAATTGAGTATAGCAGTGCTTGCCTTTAATCCCAGCCGAGGCAGGTGGATATATGGGAATTCAAGCACAGCCTGGTCTACATAGCAAGTTCTAAGTCAGCCAGGCTACACAGTAAGACCCTGTCTCAAAAGCAAAGCAACAAAATAATTTGGTAAAACATACCTATGGTTTTCACTGGTGACCATGTTACAGGTGTTCACCAAGTCCGCTGAGGTTAGTATCTATATTCATGTCAATATTTGTGTCTATATTCATATATAAGGAGGTCCAGAATTTTGGTTGATATTAGTTTAGATCAGTTCAGCGGTTCTCAACCTATGGGTTCTCACCCTTTTGGGGGGGGGGGAGAGACGTCAAACAACCCTTTCACAGAGGTTGAATATTGATATCCTGCATATCAGATATTTACATGAATCATAACAGTAGCAGGATTACAATTATGAAGTAGCAACAAAAATAATTTTATGGTAGGGATTATGTCAATTTAAGGAAATGTATGAAAGGGTCCTAGCATTAGGAAGGTTGAGAAGCACTGGTTTATTGTGCTATTTTTGCTATCATGATGTATGCATCTCCTGAATTCTATCTCTGAACCCTGAGAAAGGCCACATTATTTCTGCTACTCAAGGTTCCACTCAGATTGCCCTTTCTTTATTGTGTCTCCTCAACACTCAATGGATGACTCATTGTAAGTGATGGTGACTCTTACACATGTCATTGTGGCATGTGTCATTGGTTCTTTTTGTACTGAGATTGCTATTTCTATTACCCAACTCTTACAAGGGAGAGTTGTAATGTTGACTGGAGCATTTCTTCCTCCAGTTTGCAACAGTGAGGGTGCTACATCTTGTCCAGTGGAGGGTGATCTATGTCCTTTGTTAATCCATCCTCTGTTGGGTTCTCAAGTGGACCTTGCAGAAGAAGCAGTGGTGATGTTCAGTGAGCATGCTCAAAGCCCAGAAATGCTGGTGCGTATAGGGAAAGGCATGGTGGTTAACAGGCATTTTTAAACTAGCACCACCCAGGCATTGAGAGAGACAGTGTGTGAAGCCCCGCCTTTGTCAGCTCACTGGAGGCACCCAGAAAGCAACATTCACCTACAGAATCCTGTAGGCCTGGTCCAGGCATTGTCAAGCTTGTGTTAAGCTGGTGTTGAGTTTTTTCTTTTACATCATCTGCCTTCCCATCCTTTCCTTTCACAGTGACTAATCTCTCAATGCACACATTTCACACCTCCATTTCTACCTCACTCTTTTTACAAAGCCCAACTTGTGACAAGCCACATCCTGACCTTTTAGGGACATCTTTGTTACTTTTTTAATGCTATGCCAAAACACCATAGCCATGGTAATTTATAAAAGAAAGCATTTAATTTGGGGCTCACAGTTCTACATTTGGTCCATAATATGATGGTATGAAGCATGACACCAAGCAGACAGACACACAGGCCTCCTCCAACAAGGCCACACCTACTAATCCTTCACAAACAATTCAACCAACTGGGGACCAATATATATATATATATATATATATATATATATATATATATATATATATATATATATATGAGCCTATGGGGGCCATTCTCATTGAAACCACTACAAGGAACTAGACTTAAGTATCTGGAGTCCAGGCTGCCACCTCTAAGGCAAGCTTATGTACTTCCCTATAATTCAGTGACAGGGAGTCAGGTCTCCCACACCAACCTGTACTTGATAGTGATGCTTCCCCCACGAGGCCCCAAAACAGCAAGGAAGTCTACATTTGTTGAGCTGGGGAACATGAAGCAGGGAAAGCTTCATGGAGTGGGCTGGATGGGGAGGGACCACTCAGAAGAGGGATGAGAACTAATAACTCAGCCTTATGTCTTAGGCTCTCTGCTAGGCACTTTACCTTCTTCATTTCTACTCTCTGCTCACAATGATACTATGAGACAGATGGTTCTGCCACCAACAATAATGGCAAAATAAAATAAAGTACCACTGATTTCATAGTACTATGTATCAGGTACTGTTCAGATCTATCACTATTATCTTATTTGACTCTTAAAAGTCCTCAAAGGCCAGATGGTGGTGGTGCATGCCTTTGGGAGGCAGAGGCAGGTGGATCTCTGTGAGTTCAAGGCCAGCCCAGTCTTCAAGAGCTATTTCCAGGACAGGCTCCAAAGCTACACAGGGAAACCCTGTCTCAAAAAATAAAACAAGCCGGGTGGTGATGGAGCATGCCTTTAGTCCCAACACTTGGGAGGCAGAAGCAGGCAGATCTCTGTGAGTTCAAGACCAGCCTTGTCTACAAGAGCTATTTCCTGGTCAGCCTCCAAAGCCACAAAGAAGCCATCTAAACCAAAAAGAAACCAAAAACCAAACAAATAGAACTCTATAAGGAAGCAGAGGCTTGGAGAGAATAAATGACTAATCTCGGCACTCAAGGTTGGCAACATTTAAGTGGCATAGCTTGAAATCAGATCTCCGGAAATCTGGAGACTTGGCCAGGGATTCTCATTTCTACACTGTGTTACTGCCTACTTGTCTGTAATAGGTTTGGTTTGGTTTTGAGACAGGGTTTTAGGTAGTAGTTCAGTCTTGCCTTGAATTTATTATTTAGCTGAGGATGACTTTGAATTTCTGCCTCTACCTTCTGAGTGCTGAGATGATAGGTATGACCCTCCATGCCTGGACTATGCAGTGCTGGATTGACTAGGGCTTCATGCATGCTAGGCAAGTATTATCCCAACTGAGCTAACCTCCAGAGTAATGGTTTGGTTTTTATTTTCCTTTTTGTCATTCTTGTTATTTTCTTTGAGGGTTAAAGGTTGGTAATACTGATGACTAATGGCATCTCTAACCTGAAGTGGCCTTGAACTTGAGATCCCCCTGCTTCTTCTTCCCAAGTGCTGGTGGTAAGAAGCATGAGACACCACCTACAGTGTCTTTCTTTTTATTGAGGCATGTTGACATTGAGTTTTCTGTGAGATCACATCTATCCACACAAAAACACAGCTCTCTGCTCAAAGGAAATGAGAGAATTTACACTGGAGACAAATATGAACCAGCACAGACTCACCACACAGATTCATGTTGCTTCAAATAGCATTTTTTTAAGATTTATTTATTATGTATACAGTGTTCTATCTGTATTTGTCCCTGCAGGCCAGAAGAGGGCACCAGATCTCATTATAGGTAGTTATGAGTTTCCATGTGGTTGCCGGGAATTGAACTCAGGACTCTGGAAGAGCAGTCAGTGCTTTTGACCTCTGAGCCACCTCACCAGCCCTCCAAATAGCATCTTAACACACGGTAACGACCTTGTGAAGGTTTTATACTTGTAAAATCAAATAAAACAAAAAAAATCAAGATACTTTTCAAAGGCAATGGTGGAAATAGGAAATACCAGCTAGGCAGACTACCAGTTCTCTCTGACTGCATTCTTCATGCTGGGGTGGCTGGAATATCTACGTGAATATTTCCCCAAAGGTTTCACATGATAGTCACATGGGTGTTGACATAGGTGGGTAGTGGATGGCTACAAAGGGAACTGAAGACAATTTGCACTGGTTTTGCAAAATTTCATCTCTCCACAATCACAATCGTATAATCCCTCAACCTTGTAGCTGCTTAACACAGATGTACACACTACACACTTCAGTTTTCGTAACAGTAGTGGATATAACATTAATGGAATATCCTAATGGAAAACTCTGCAAATAAAACCATGTTCCTATGTTTATAGAAACTCAAGGTTTTATAGTAAGCAAATTACTCAATGAAAAGAGAAATAGACATGATTTTTAAAAAGAGAGACATTATATCATATCTTGTTACTTACTTAGAAGCTAGGATGATGGTGATTGTCAAATTCCGGGAGTGTGATTTTTGAAGGTAGCTTTGTTGACATGTAAATTACACATACTTCAAGTGTACAGTTTGGTAAGTTTTGAAAGAAGGTAGGTGCAGGAAATGATGCTGATGTCTTTGTGGATCCACCCAAGTCATGTGCCTAGCCAGAACCTGAGCTGGGCTTCCGGGCATGTTCATGCTTGCATACCGGATGCTGGCTGAGTAGGTATGCAGAAGAAAGACTTCAAAAGCATCTCCTGCCAGTAAAGCCTGGAGCACAAACTTTGGACCTGAGGACAGCCCTTTTCTCGAAAAGGCCATAATTAACTGGTAGGGCTTCAATGCTGCTCTTGGCGCCCACGCCAAGAATAAAGCAACATCCCACTGTAAAAACAAACTGCATTTAAAGCCCAGGCCTGCAGAGGGAGAAAGCTCCTGGAAGACTGCCTAGAAGGCAGTGGGCCCCTGGGAGTCATTCACTCAACAAACAATAATAGTCCTTTTTGCTGAACAAAGTTGCTTTGACGGTGGGTAGCACACACAGCCTCCCACAGCTGCGGTAAGGATCTGGACCACAGGAGACACAAAAAGCCAACGCCTCCTCTGGAGCTTCTGTGCCCCACCGCTTGCAAACGCATCCCATCTGCCCTAGGGCGCGCCACCCTCAATCTGAGTTTCGCGCCCACGGGTCAAAGCAAAGGACATTCTGAACCCTACACTCCCCAATGCTTAGCACTGGTTAGAGGGGGCGAAGACGGCGGGAGGCTGTGTCCGCCTAAGTTTCGTTTTTTTTAATCAACTATTCACGTGATTGTCCGACTCCTGACTCAGCTATTTCTCTGAACCGCCGCCTTTAATTTCTTGGTTTGTCATCACCGCCTTCCCCTTTTTCTTTTACAGTCCTAGCTACCACTTTTGAACATTTGAAAAGGAACTTTCTTATTCGACACAAACTACACATGGCTTGGAAGTTTAAAGAAGTAAAAGTCAAGAAATGAAAGCTGGGAGTGGGCATTGCCTCTGCAGGTTTAGGATCTCAAGATGGACGCCAGCCTAGGATGCACAGTGAGACCCTGTCTGGAAAAAAAAGGAATCAGGACTATTTTAAAACCAAGATAGTTAATTCTTTTAGCCCAACTTACTTCAAGCCTACAAAAACATGTCTTTAAATAACCGTGTGGCTGATTTTCCAGGGAAGTAACAACTACACATTTTCTTACTTTTCTATCTTAATTCTGGATTATTACAGATTGCTTTTGCTTTCTTCTCTTTTTGTTAATGAATAAACTTATCTTTTTTATTCATGTGTAAATTGATTACAGTTGTTTATAATGTACACTATTTTGATATGTGGTTACTTGAATATTTATTTTTTTATTATTTTAATTATGTGTCTAAGTGAGTGTACAGGTGCCTGAGAGGGTCGGATTCCCCTGGAGTTGGAGTAACAGGTGGTTGTGGTGAAGGCCGTGGGTTCTGGGAAGCTAATGTGGGTCCTCTCGAGCCCCAGTGCCTATATTTTTTTTTTTTTTTTGAAATGGCAAAAATCAAGCTAATGAACACATGCATGATCTATCTTTTTTTCTTTTCTTTTTTCTTTTTCTTTTCTTTCTTTCTTCCTTCCTTTCTTTCTTTCTTTCTTTCTTTCTTTCTTTCTTTCTTTCTTTCTTTCTTTCTTTCTTTCTTCCTTTTTTTTTGAGATGCTGTCCTGAAACTCACTCAGTGGACCAGGCCGGCCTTGAACTCCCAGAAAATCCACCTGCCCCTGCCTCCTGAGTGCTGGGATTCAAGGCATGCACCACCAATGCCAGGCTTTCATTTTTATTTTCTGTGATAAGAAAACAAAATCTACTTTTAGTGATTGGAAGTCATAAAATAGTTATCAAATATTGTCACTATGATGTACAATATCTACAGACCCATTCTTAATCCAATTGAAGAATTAAATAAGATTTGATAAGAACTAAAGCTGGGTGTAGTTGTGCACACCTGTGATGCCTGGCGAGACAACAGCATTAAGCACCTGGAGTTCAAAGCCAGTCTGTATTTTAGAGCCAAATTGCAACTGCCCTAACCATAGACATTTTAAGAGATTTGATAAACAATTATCTTGAGGCTTTTTCTCCTTCTCCTTACAGTTCTGTACAAATAGATTTCTTACAAATCAAACTTTGACTGTGGCTTTTAAAACTTAATTCTTAAATTATATGTACATATAAATAGGTATTTGTATATGAATGTAAGTGTCCACGGAGGCCAGAAAAAGGTGTCTGATCCCCTGGACCTGGAGTCATGGGCAGATGTATTTGTTTGTTTTGAGGCAGATTTTTTCTGTGTAGCCCTGGCTGTCCTGGAACTCACTATGTAAACCAGGCTGCTCTCAAACACAGAGATCCTCCTGCTTCTGCCTCCTGAGAGCTGGGATTAAAGGCATGCACCACTGTGCCCATTTTACAGGCAGTTATGAGACATCTGACATGGATGTTGAGAACAGAATTTGGATCCTCTGCAAAAGCAGCAAGTCTTCTTAACTGCTCAGTCATCTTTCCAGCCCCTAAAAGTCTGTTTGTATAGTTACACACTCATTATTTTTTAAAAAAGGACCATTGGACAACTCAAAAGACAGAATGGAAATCATTTTTAATCTCTGTACTTGGAAATAATGTGCTAATTTTTTTTTCAATTTTTGGTTACAGACTTTTAAGAAATAATTGTCAGGGCTGGAGAGGTGTCTCAGCAGTTAAGAGCACTGACTGCTCTCTTCCAGTTGACCCGGGTTCAATTCCCAGCACCCACATGACTCACAACTGTCGTTAACTCCAGTTTTGGGAGATCTGACACCCTTATACACATACTTGGCAGGCAAAACCACAATGAGCATAAAATTTAAAAATATATATAAAATAAATAATTGTCACTAAACAATTTTGTTTCTAAAACATTTTTCTTTATCACAATGCCTGCATTTTCCATTTCAACTGAAAACTTAATTTTTTTTTTTTAGTGGTACTGAGAGGACTGAATCCAAGGTCTCTCTCACATGGTAGGCAAGGTTCCACACTTAATAGCCAGTTCATGGACCAATTTATGAGTAGAATATGGATCAAATAAGCCCAGTTTATCCCATTTTGGAGCACGCGCCACGTGCGTGCGTGCGTGCGTGCGTGCGTGCGTGCGTGCGTGCGTGCGTGTGTGTGTGTGTGTGTGTGTGTGTGTGTGTGTGTGTGTGTGTTTCATTTAAGCAAGCTGAGTAAAATAGCCCTGTGGTGGATTCTTTCTGTGAAGTAGGCATCCTTTGAAATGCTAATAGCCACTCCCAAACCAGTCTTAGTTTACAAGTTTGCATTCTCATTTATTGGAGTCAGTTTGCTTCAACACCTGAGCCTTTTGAAGACTGAGACCTCTTTGAGGTTTTTCTTCAAAAGTAGGTTAAAAAAACCAAAAAACCAAAAACCAAAAACCAAACCAAAGAAAACCAAAACAAAACACAACCAGCCTGGGCTACATAGTAAGTCCCCGCCCAGCCAGAGCTAAATAGAGAAACCCTGTCTCAAAGTCCAAATAACCCATAAAATTTTTTTGTAAATAATGTCTTTTGTGTTGTCCACAGGGTTTCAACAATGAACGTGTTTGTTTTGTCTCCGTACGTACTCAGATTGTGTGTGAGAATAATTTACGCCTTTTGAGTTGAACAGCAAAGATGAACTTGGAAAGAATAGGTGTCCATTAGAACAGCAATTATGGTAGGGAGGGACATACGGAGGAAGGGCTGGGCACCACAAAAGTTAAGTAAAAATTAAAGAGACAGTATACTTGCCTCCAAGTATAGCTCAGGTTAGACAAAATGTAATAAAATCTGTATGTAATATTTGAATAGGCAGATTTTTAAAACCACATATTGTCTTGTTTCTTCTATAGACCTGCCCCAGGATCTAGTCTAATACAGGCAGAGAGGAAAAATTGATTCATTCAAAAATACTTTGCGAGGAACATTTATTTAGCATGCATCATTCTTGGTTCTTTACATTAATAGTGGTAAAAACAAAAGACATAAATCCCTTCACTGCTATGAAAAATAGAATAGGAATGGGGAAATTGTGTGTGTGTGTGTGTGTGTGTGTGTGTGTGTGTGTGTGTGTGTGTGTGTCGGGCTCAGTATTAAGTAGGGTAATCTTTTAAGAAAATGACAGTGGACTCAGAGATGGCTCAGCACTTAAGGACACTTGTTTTTGCAGGGCATCAGGGTTCAATTCCCAGCACCCACATGATGGTTCATAACCATCCATAACTCCACTTTCAGGGGATCAAATGCTCCCTTCTAACCTCCCTGGGCATGAGGCACACATATGATGTACATTCCCACATGCAGGAAAAACAGTCACATACCTAAAATGAAATATTTGAGATTAGCCAGAGATAGACAAAGAAAGTCTGTCTTTAAATAAATAAGCACATGGATAAATAAATAGTAGGTCTGTGCTTCCTAAGCAAGATGTTAGCTCCACCTCCACTGTCGACTGAACTTAAGGCTACTTGAGTAGCTGCTGAGACCAACAGAAATTATTAGAGGATGCTTCTAGGTTGGCTTCCTAGAGCTTGAGTCACAGAAGGTACCGGATGCCTGCGGAGTCGCTGTCCTCCAGGAGGAAGAGAATGTAAGTCTTGAGACTATTGAGAAGACCAGAATGTACCCACACCCTGTAATTGGTTTTTGTTTACCTCTTGTTCTGCATCCTCTCTACTTTCCCCTCTCTCCCTACCTCTTCTCTCCACTCCCTGATTCCTCTAATGTTGATTCTATCTCTCCTCCATTCTAGCTACCATCCCTACCCAGTTCCCCTCACATCCTCTTCTCTCTTCTGCATTCCTCTTTCACCATGCTCCACACCCATCCCATAGCTCCACAAACCTTTTTACTTCTGTTCTCCCCTTCCTACCTCGTCTGGTGACTCTTAATTCTCCTCCACTGTCTACCTCCACTCCATCCTTTCCTCTCTTCCTCTGTTCTTTCATTACCTCTCCTCTCTACCATCCCCTCTTTACTTCTTCTGCTTCTCTTCCTCATCCTCCCTCTACCTGCCTCTTCCCATCCTCTCCTCCCTTCCCCCTCTTGTCTCACCTTCCTACCTCTATGACCCCACTCTCTTTTCCAATCCTATTCTCTCCATTCATACCGCACTTCCTTCCTGCCTCTCTTCTTTTCCTCTCTAGTCCTTGCATCTCCCCTCTTCCACACCCTTCCTTCTTCCTCCCTCCCTGCCATCACTCCATACCTCCTCTCCTATCTTCTTCCCTTATTAAAGCCCATCCTCTCCTCCTTTAACCTGTATTTCCTCACCTCCTGCCCATTCCCACTGCCTTCCTCTCCCCTCACTTCTGCTTCTCCCTATCCTATTCACTCCCATTCCCCCATTTCTCCCCCCTTTCCTCCATTCATCCATCTCCTTTGCCTTTCTCCTCTCACTCCCTGCCATCCCTGGTCCCCTCAGTCCCTTCTCCCCATCCCCCCTCCTCCCCCCATACTGACATTTTCTTCCATCTTACTCTCTTCCCCTCACTTTGAACTCCCCCTGTCTTCCACAGACACCTTTCTTCTCCAGTATCCCCTGTGGAATTTTGCTAAGTGAAAGAAAATAAGAGAGTAGTAAACAAACAAACAAACAAAACAAAACAAAAAAACCCTCTATCCCCATGCAACATATTCTAATGAAAATTTCCAAGGTAAAAGAATCAAAGGCCCACTGTTTTCCCCCTAAAAGGCACACATTTCTTTTTCTTTTGTAAGTATTGGGTGGCTTCAAACAATACAAATGTAGGGTGGTACCATTCTGGAAGTCCAAGGGCCTAAAAAATGTTGCAGTGTGTTCGGGTTTCTTCTGCAGGTTCTTGGGGAAACCGCCATTGTCCTTTCTAGCTCAGGCAGTCAGCCTAAGGCCCTTGGTTCACAGGCGCCTCGTCCATCTTCCAAGGGAACAACATCTGGTGTGATCTTGTCATGGAGAAGTGTCCAGTTTCCTCTGTTCCCCACCCCAACAGCAGTCTTTCTTCTTGTGCTTTGGAGAAAAAAACCTCAGAAATGCCAGTGAGCAGGCGGAGCAGGAATCTGTAGCCTAGCTTCTCTGCTGTCCCCTCCCCGGGCCTCCTCCACCAAGGCAGTCACTTCTAGGAAAAAGGCACTTTCCTCCGAAACCCACTTTAACCACAATTCATTCTTAGATGTGTGAAATGCAAGAATATGTACCCGGGTTATATCCCCTAAAGTTGGCGGGTCTGCTGGAAAGAACAGCACTCTGTGCATGCTGCCTTGGAATCGGGAAGTTGCTTTAATCTGACCTGGTGAGAATGGAGCACTGTCTCACATTGTCCTTTAGATCTTTTTTTGTGCCCTGCACGAACACATCTGGAGTCAACCATCCCAGCATCCTTTGCAGCCCATTTTAGGACCTTTAGCTGTCCCACCCACTGTTTTCTATGCTCCTTCTTTGAGGCCTGTTGCTCAGTCCCTCCTGTCATGTCAGTCCCTCCTGGAGCTATCCTCTTGTTAGCTTACTGTGACCCTTGCTTCTGTTGTCACATCTTTCTCTGACTGACTCTGGACGATTCCTTCTTTCACTTCTGATAACCCTGTATCTACATTAGGATCAGTGCAGAGAACCTGTCATAATTTGCTCATTTTAAAGTCAGGAAAATCCACCTGTAGTCTCAGCACTCAGGAGGTGGAGGCAAGGAGATCTTGAATTTGAAGTCTGAATAAAAGATAATAAAAGCCTGATGAGAGCAAACCCAGTTTCAATAGAGAGATGTAAAGTCATTTTTTAACTTTCCCTGACAAGATATTGGCATCCTTGGGAACACTGTTCTGCATGTCAGCCCCGACCAGAGTCTACTAGCATTACTCTAAATTTTTTCTTTATTTTTACTTTATGCTAATTTTTTTTCAAGACAGAGTTCCTCAAAGGCACATGCCTTTCATCCCAGCACTCGGGAGGCAGAGGCAGGCAGATCTCTGTGAGTTTGAGGCCAGCCTGGTCTACAGAGCTAGTTCCAGGAGGGCCAGGGCTGTTATACAGAGAAACCCTGTCTCGAAAAACAAAAACAAACAAACAAAAAAGGAGTATTTTGGCCCGGCAGTGGTGGCAGATCTCCTTGAGTTTGCGGCCAGACTTGTCTACAAAATGAATTCCAGCCAATACTGTTAGACAGAGAAAACCTATCTTGGAATTAAAAAAAAAGAGAGAGTATTTTTTTTTTTTTTTTTTTGCTCTTGCAGAGGACCTGAGTTCTTTGCGAGCGAGCGCGCACACACACACACACACACACACACACACACACACACACACACTCGGAAGCCCACAGTGTTCTAGGGAACCCAACGCCCTCATCTGGCCCCAGCAGGTGCTACATGTGCATGGTATACATTCGTGCAGAAAAATACCCATACATACAAAATAAACATGAATCTTTAAAAATAGATATATAATTTCATATATGTATAATTTTTAAATAATTCTAGTATTGAACACAGAGCTTTGTGCATATTACGCAAGCTCTAACCCTGAACTATAAGCACTGGCCCACCTCTGCTAGTTTTGTAAATTGAAAAAAGGCAGAGTCTTTTTGAACCATTTGTCTCTACATCTGTATCCAACACCAAGGCCCAAGAAACTTTCAAAAGCTGTGGGATCCAAGTTGGCAGAGTTCTTAGATAGTAACTAACTTTTCTTCTGATGGTAAAATCTCATCTTTCAATTTCCTATCAAACAGTCTTTTGGTTTCTCTGTAGGAAAACATGACTATGAGTTACTCTTTTTTTTTGGTTAGCTTGTTTGCTTTTGTTTTTCCAGACAGAGATTCTCTGTGTAACAGTCCTGGCTGTCCTGGAACTCACTCTGTAGACCAGGCTGGCCTTGAACTCAGATATCTGCCAACCTCTGCCTCCTGAGTTCTGGGATTTGGGATGAGTGTCACTGCTCTGAGTTACTAATTTTTGAGCTCTTATTTGAAATTTTAAAAGGAGCTAAAGTTCAGTCAGTAGGAAGGAAAACTTTCTAACTATTCTCTCTACTCTCTTTGGAACTGCATGACATAACTTCTCTTGCTGTCTCCCCTCTATGCTTCTGCAGCTGTTTATGCACTACTTACAAAGAGATGTTCTTTATTCTTGACTGTGTTGGGGTTTCGCTATGTGTGAGCAAATAAGGGTGCTAAGAGAGGCCAGTTGCATTGGATTCCAGAAGTGAGAGATAAATGCTCTTGTGAGCTGCCTGATGTGGGTTCTAGGACCCGAACCCAGGTCCTTTGGGAGAGTGCTAACACTGTCATCACTGAGCCACCTCTGAGGCCCATCTGGAGGTATTTGGAGATGGCTATCTTACTGAGACATCCATTTTCCAGCCTGAACCTGGTCTTAAGGGAAGATTTCCCAGATCTCTCATTCCACTTTCCTTCCCCAAGGCTACTTGATTTTGTCAATGTCCTTCTGCAACTGAGCAACCAACATTAAAACATAGAACTGTGTCAGAGTCCAGTCAGCCATTTCCTTCCTTCACTTGAACTTTCCACCTAAGTGGCCTTAGCTTGTACTTTGCACTTTTAAAAAGAGATGGTGTTGACTCACAGTATGTCAATAATAAAATCCTGTAGCTCTATCACATGGTTTTCTTGGGGGGGATTTGTTTTGCTTTTTAGTATTAATAGTTCTTTTCTACTTTGTATTTGTAAGATAGATTTGTAAATATTTACGTATTTTTTTTTTTGTTTTATCTTTGTGTACATATACCACAAGCACTCATGTGCCTCTGTAGGTTAGGAGAAACATGAGATCTCCTAGAACTTGAGTTACAGTTGGCTGTTAGCTGTCATGTGGGTGCTAGGAACCAAACCTGGGTCCTTTGCAAGTGTAGAGAGCTGCGAAGTGCTGTGCCTTAAAGATGGCGCTGGCTTCTACCTTCTACCTCCCTGAGGGTGAGCACTCTCTGGCGTAAACAAGCCCTTATTTGGTTAAGTCTGTTCAGCCTGTTTGCTTCTTCATTAGAGTAGCCTATCTGCAGGGTCCATGTAGCTCACTGGGGTTGGTTGGCACAAGGGGATTTAAGCCTGGGCTGGTTTTTCCCCAGGGTCAGAAGAAGCATGTCCAAGGATCCTGATTAAAACTGCATGAAGAAGATCTTCCCGGAGTCGTGTCTTCCTTGCTGGTCGAGGTTGGGCGTGTACATGCAAGAACAAGTGTTTTAAACCACTGAGCTCTCTCTAGCCTGTTTAATAGTGATTTTCTTTTTTGAGACAGCATATCACTTTGTAGTCCACACTGTCTTGGAACTCTTTATGTAGATGAGGCTGGCCTCAAACTTACCAGAGAGATCTGCCTGCTCCTGCCTCCTGAGTACTGGGGCTAAAGGTATGTACCACCACTCCCAGTCTCAAGAGATTTTTTTTTAAGATCAACCTAAAACCAAACTTCACCACTGAGAACACACCTTTAATTCTAGCACTTAGTGAGTGGAAGCAAGCAGATGTCAAGGCCTTCTGGGCTATTCAGAGCTGTATGGTGAGACTGTCTCTTAAAAAGGAAACAAGCCAGGCATTGTGGCATACACTTTTAATCCCAGCACTCGGGAGGCAGATGTAGGTGAATCTGTATGATTCAAGTCCAGCCTGGTTTACAGAGAGTTCCAGGACAGCCAGTGCTACACTTTTCCTGTCTCAAAAAAAAAAAAAAAAAAAGGAAAAAAAAATCTTTGGCTAGATGGACTGTCTTTTTTAAAGGCTAGTGCAAGTCAACAAATATTTCCATGAGCATGCACCGGGAAAACAAAACAACATCTGAAGAGCGAAGTTGCTAGGAAACATGTGCATTTCAATTGGTAAGAGTGCTAAATTCTGTAGCAGAAGTGCACAGGGCTTTCAGTGTTTCCTGAGCCTTTCTCATTTACATGAAACTTTAATGAAGGGAGCCTTTTAGAGCACAGAGTCAGAGCCAAATGAAAACAGAAGAGTAAGCAAGGAGTTCGGAGGTAAGAGCTCCAGTCTCAGCTCTGCTGCCAACTTGAGTAAGCAATTTGACCTTGGTGGGCGAAATGGCAGGGTTGACACAGATAAGGGCCCTTTCTGATTTCAAAATATCTGCTATCCGCAATCAAGAAACCCGCAGCATGTGGCTGCGATCTTATGCCAAAGAGATTGTTGTAGCTGTCTCAGTTAAACTTTTTGGTTAGGTGGCTGTCATCGAATAGTGTTATATAGGGGAAGATAAAAACTTTTGAGTTTGGTTTTCTCCTCTGAACTGCCACTAAGAAGGAAGAGAACACTATGATATTATTTTTTACAGTGTGTAATTTCAAAATTTGGTATATTATAATGTTTTAGGGTTTATCTCTTCCATAGTCTTTTGAGTAGAAAGAAAACTATTAAAGCCACACATGGGGTGCTGGAGAGATGGCTCAGTGGTTAAGAGCACTGGCTTCTCTTCCAGAGGACCTGGGATTCAAATCCCAGCACCCACATGGCAGCTCACAATTGTCAGTAATTCTAGTTCCAGGGAATAAGACATACATGTACCAATGCACATGAAATAAAAATAAATTCCTTAAAAAAAAGCCAGGCATGGCAGCTTTCACTGTAATTATAGCACTTGGGAGGCTGAGGCAGGAGGATAACTTCAAGTTCAAAGCTAACCTGGGCTGTGTAGTAAGACAAAAATATGAAAATCACAAAGAAAGGCATGGTAGTACATGCTTATAATACTAATACTGGGAAGGAGTGTTCAAGGCCAGCCTAGGCAGCATGGGACACTATCTCAAAATAAAAACATTAGAGGCTGGAGCAAAGGCTCAGTGCTTAAGAATGCTTATTAGTTTTCCAGGGAACCTGAGTTCAGTTCCTAGAACCCAGGTCAGACAGCTTGCAATCGCCTGTAACTCCAGCTCCAGGGCATCTACATGCACATATACATATTGAAGAGCACACACTTTTCAAAAAAGTAAAAGAAGAAGAAAATCACAGATAAGAGAGATGATGAAGGTTGTCTGCAAGAGTGTGTGTGTGTGTGTGTGTGTGTGTGTGTGTGTTGTGTGTGTGTGTGTGTGTGCGCGCGCGCTCACAAGAAAAAGACAGAAATAGACAGAGAAACAAAGATTCAGAAAGGATGAAACAATACGATAAAGGTGTGTGTGTGTGTGTGTGTGTGTGTGTGTGTGTGAGAGAGAGAGAGAGAGAGAGGGAGGGAGGGAGGGAGGGAGGGAGGGAGGGAGGGAGGGAGGGAGGGAGGGAGGGAGGAAAGAGAGAGACATGGTGCAGCATTCTTTTATCCGAAGTATCCCGGAGGCTGAGGTAGGGAGATAAACTCAAGGCCAGCAGGGTGTAGTGTCCCACGACTTTAATCCCAGAACTCAGAAGGCTGAGACAGGTAGATCTCTGCAAATACGAGGCCAGCCTAGTCTACAGAGCAGGGGTCCAGGCCAGCCAAGACTATACAGTTAAACCGTATTGCAAAGCAAAAGAAAAGAAAACCACAACAACACAACAACAACAACAACAAAAAAACCCAAGTCCAGACTAAGCTACATACTAAAACCCCAACTCAACAACAAAAAGACACATAGACAAGGAGAAAGTGGTCAAAGAGGGAGTAAAAAGTTTGTTAGTTATAGCTGGTTAGTCAACTGGGAAAAAAACAACAAACCCTGCCACTTTCCCTGACATGACACAGAAGGAAAAAAAAAAAAAAAAAACAAAAAAAACCAGGAAGTAGGCTGAGATAATTCCTCCAGCTCAGTGCTGACCTTATATGCTTTCTGATATTCCTACTATACCTTCTGTTTACACATTAATTCAAGAAACATTTAATGAGCACTGACTATGAGAACAGATTGTTGAAAGCTACAGCCACATTCATACTGCAAGAGCATCAGGGCTAGTGAAGACACACTTGAGGGAAGTCCAGGGTCCTCACATAGGCTCAGTCCCTTAGTTCCTTCGCTGGCTCAGAAGGAAAACAGGTCACATGAAGGCAGGGGTCATCCTGGTGAGGCAGATGTAGGAGTAAGACCATGCTGGGCAGAAGCTCCGGACTATAGTGTACTTCAGGTTTTTGTTTTTACGTTTAGCAGGGGTTTTTTTATAATGTTCTCCATTTAACTCATATACAATTTGTATAGAGTAATTATAAAAGATGAAAGTCAAGTTGGATGAATAATTTATATGTGAAGAGGAAGAGATCCACCAAAGGAGAAAGTGCCATTCTCTGTGTTGCATGATACTTACAAAAAAAATCATTTCCCCAAATTTAAGCTATTTTTAATTTTCTTTTTTTTTGTCATTGTTATTTGCTTTTTGAGGAGTCTCACTGTATAACCCTGGTTGGCCTGGAACTAGCATATAATAGACCAGGATGACTTTGAACTCACAGAGATCCACCTGCCTCTGTGTTCTAAGAGCTCCCAGGCTCTTTCATCTGCTGCTTTTAGTATATGCTACAGTGGTTCTCAACCTGTAGGTCCTGATCTCCTTGGCAAAGCTCTAGCTCCAAAAATTATTTACATTATGACTTATAACAGTAGCAAACTTACAGTTATGAAATAGCAACAAAAATAATTGTATAGTTGGTGGTTACCACACCATGAAGAACTGTATTAAAGGGTTGCAGCATTAGGAAGGGTGAAAAGCACTGATATACTACATTGCAGCCATGGCCTGGTGGGACAAGCATAAAATCCCAGTCATTTGAGAGGCTGTGAAAGAAATTCTAACTTTCAGGCCTGCCAGAGCTACAAAGGGAATTCAAGGGCAACCTGAGTGACCTAGTAAGACTCAGTTTTTTCAAAGTAAAAATACAAAAGCAAAAAGGGCTGCAGCTGTTGCCAGCAATGAAGTGTTTGCCCAGCATGCATAGTACCCCATGGCCAACTCCACTGCAAAATAAATGGTCCCATGTATTCACACACAAGTGTATCCTTAAACTGTCCATTCTGTTCCATGGATCAGACTGCCCTTGGAGCAATCGTATTCTGAAGATTTTTTTTTTAAACGAAACAACAGGTTCATTTTTAATCTTTTGATGTTTCAGTAAGGCTAATTAATCAACCTAAAAGCCTAGTTGCTACTGTGTTGCCATTGCTCAAATGCTATTAAAGTTCGCTCATTTGTTGACTTTAAGGAATTGGAGTTATGCCAGATAAACTGTGGTCATAATGCAACTAGTTCAAAGGTATTTAGAGTAGAACTGCAGCTCCCTGAAGAAGAAAGGCAGTGGGTGGGCCGGATCCAATCCATTGAAGGGTTTGAGATCAGAAGCTTGTGTGGTAATCTGATGGCAGAATAGGTTTCAGAAGTCTAGTTTACCAAGCAACTGCCAGAACCCGATTTGCTCTCATCTCATCAACAGTACTTATCCTGTGACACATGTCCAAATGTCCTAAATAGTAAACCAAGTCTCAGTTGTTGATTAAAATTCCCTGTAAAATAAAATGATGATGAGGCAGACATGATGCTTGGGCTCTCAGGCAGGAGGATTGCTTGAACTTAGCTTCTCTTTTAAAACAAGTCTGGATAACGTAGATAGATCAGGTCTCAAATTAATTTAAAAATAACATAAAATTGTGGTGTTCAGTGAATCATTTTTTTTCAAGACATGGCTTCTCTGTGTAGCCCTGGTTGTCCTGGAACTTGCTCTGTAGACCACGTTGTCCCCAAACTCACAGAGTGGGCCTCCTGAGAGCTGAGATTAAAGGTGTGCACCACCACTGTGCCTAGTTATGATACAGTTTTTATACTAACTGTATAAAACAGTGTAAAACAGTTTTACACTAACCACATGAGGTTGGGGAGTGTGGTTTAGGAATTTGTTTATGCTGAGCATGGTGGCACACACCTTTGTTCCCAGCACTGGGAGGCAGAGGTAGGTGAATCTCTGTGAGTTCCAGGACAGCCTGGTCTGCAAAGAGAGTTCCAGGACAGCAAGGGTGGACAGAGAAACCCTGTCTTGAAAAACAAAAACGTTGTTTATTTATTAAGCTTATTTTCTTAAGCAGAGTCTTGCTGTATAGCCCAGGCTGGCCTTGAACTTCTTGGCAGGTAAAGGCAGGACGGACAGCAGCTCAAGGTCATCCTCAGTGGCATAGTAAATTCAAGGCTTTTCCTTAAGAGAAAAAAATGAGCTAAAACTATGTGACTTTTTTTTTTAGCAGTTCTACTTTATTTGACATTCAGTAGGTTGGTTCTCATCCACATTGACTGTAGATTTTTGAATGTGGTATCGTAGGTTACCAATTTGTATAGCTTGCTTAGTGAGTCCTCATCCTCGTTATGTTTTCTGGACAAATGTACACGGATACGGTATGGAACATTCCTTATTCCTTTGGCCCAGATGGCTCTATTGAGCCTGGTATCATTGTGCACATCTGGAGTCCCATTATCCTTCATGGCAAATTTCTGGATTTCTTTGAGTGCAGGAGGAGCTCGATTCTTGATGCCCACGCTATGGATGTGCTTGTGAATGTTGATGGTATATTCTTGGGTCACCATCCCGTTGGTGGCAGAGTGGCCCTTCTTCTTTGCAGAAGCCATTCTGCAGGGCCCAAGTTGGAAAGCTTTTTGTTTGTTTTTGAGACAGGGTTTCTCTGTGTAGCCTTGCTGTCCTGGAACTCACTCTGTAGACCAGGCTGGCCTCAAATTAAGAGATCTGTCTGCCTCTGCCTTCCAAGTGCTAGGACTAAAAGCCTTCAATACCACTGCCCCACAACTTAAAAACAAAACAAACAAACAAACAAACAAACAAAAACTGGGCATGGTGGTGTATGCCTTTAATACCAGCACTCAGGAGGCAGAGGCAGTTAGTTCAAAGTTAGTCTAGTTTACATAGCAAGAGTTTCATGCTGGCCAGGACTACATAGTGATATCTGGCTCAACAAACAAACAAACAACAGCAACAAAAGAGACATGACAAATTGGCTAGGTGTGGTGGCATAATCCTTTAATCCTAGCAGAAGTAGGGTGATCCCTGGGTATTAGGAGGGCTACCTGGTCTACAAAAATCCACCACTATAAACAAAAAGACAGCAAAAGGAAGGAAAAATGGAAGAAGGAGGGAAGGTCAAATTATTTAATGCCAAATATCAAGGAAATGATTTTTTTAATTATCGTGAAATGTCAGGAAAGTTCCCTTTGTGTATCTTATCCTCCCCACGTATAAATTATGGTCACCCAAACTGACTTTCTCATTTTATAAATAAGCTTCTAGATCACTAGATTTCTGCGTGGCTTAGTTTTGGTTACCCACTTCTCCCCTTTTTTCATCACCCTTTTTGCTACTTAGAGTTTGCTATGCTCAATATCCCCTCTCTTCTTACCCATCTTCTTTTTCTGTACCAGCCCTTTCCATTTTGGCCACCAACCAACTCCCAAATCATGAAATTGAGACTTGTTATTTTTTGAATGTTAGTCATTTCTGGCTAGCTCTTTTAACTTAAGCTGTTCCTCTCTAGCTACCTTTGCTTCGGGGCTTACTGCCTTTCTTAGTTCTGTATGTCTTCCTTTCACTGCTGCTCATGTCTACCTGACTTCTTGCCCCAAGTGTGTCCCTTTTTCTCCCCTTCTTCTCTCTTTTGTTCTTCTTCCTTTTCTCAAGCCTAGATTCTTCCTCCTATTTATTCTGTCTGCATGATAGCCCTGCCCATCCCTTCTCCTGCTTACCTATCGACTGTTCAGCTTTTTATTAGAGCAATCAGGTGCCTTAGACAGGCAAGGTGAAACATGAAACACCTTTACATCATTAAACAAATGCAGAATGAGCAAATGTAACACACCTTTACACAGTTAAAGTAGTATCCCACAACAATTTTCCATGTGTTCTGATGACCCATCTACCTCTCTCTAATGATCTCTTTCTTTTTCCTTTGGAGTATACCAACTCTCAATGTTAAGCACCCAACTCTAAAAATGTGTAGGTTGTACCTGCATATAGGGAAGAACATGGGGTGTTTATGTTTTGGGGACTGGACTACCTCACTCAATATAATGTTTTCTAGAGCCATTCATTTTTCTGCAAATATCACATTTTCATTCTTTATCACTAAATTATATATAATATATAAACCATATATATGCACCATGTCTACATCACATATATATTTATATCACACACACATATATTTTCATTATGTGTTCATTCATTGTTGGATATCTAGGCTGGTTCTATACTATGACTAGAGCTACAGTGACTATGGAAGTATAGGCATCTCTGTTGTAGGGTGTGAGGTCCTTTGGGCATGTGTCCAGATGTGGTATAACTGGGTCATATGGTAGTTATGTTTTGAACATTTTGAGGAACATCCAAATTGATATTTTGGAATTGGAGTGATAGGTGGTTATGAGCTGCCTTTTGGGGGTACTGGGAATTGAACTGTGGTCTTCTGCAAGAACAGTGTGCTCTCTTATATTCTGATCTATCTTCAGACAAGACCAATGTTCTAGTTTTAAACATTTATTTATTTATTTTTGATTTGGTGCTGGGGATGGAGTTCAGGGCTTCACACATGTTCTACCAAAGAGCTATACTCTCAGCCCTTTATTTTCATTAATTAATTTAACAAATAGTTACTATAAACCAACCAAATTTTTACAAGTTTGTCGAAGTTAATAATAGTCTTTTATTGTCCTACTCTTTTTTGAGGAAAGGAGGGATCTTTTTTTTCTTTTTTTTTTTAATGTTTTATTTATTTTTTCTTATTTTACATATCAATCCCAGTTTCCTTTCCCTCTCTCCCTTTCTCCCTCCCTCCCATGCCCCCCATCACCCTCCCATCCCATTCCCTCCCCCACTCCACAGGAAGGGTGGTGCCTTCATGGAGGGGTCAACAAAATCTGTCAAGTCATTTGGAGTAGGGACTAGGCCCTCCAGGAGGGTCCTCTTTTCAAGACAAGAGTTTTTCTGTGTAATACTGGCTGTCCTGGAACTCAGTTTGTAGACCAGGCTGGCCTAAAACTCATAGAGATCCACCTGCCTCTGCCTCCAGAGTGCAGGGATTAAAGGCGTTGTGCCATCACTACCTAACCTTTCCTACTTCTTAATTCCTTTCCACAGAGGAAAGAGAACTGCTGATATTTTCTCATATGCAAAACCTAGATTGCACACACACACACACACACACACACACACACACACACACACACACACATTGTATATATATCATAAAGTATGGAAGTAGAAAGGACTATTTAGGAAAAGGAAGAGGATTGGTGGGAGACAGGAAGAGAGACAGGAGAGGGCAAAGAGGAATGAGTATAGACAAAATTCACAATATACTTCAGAGGAAATGTCATAATGAAACTCATCACTTTGTAGAATGAACATACACTAATAGAAATAGCTGCGTGGTGGTGATGGTGGCAGCAATGCACATCTTTGATCGGAGCACTGGGGAGGCAGAGGCAGGGGGATCTCTGTGAGTTTGAGGCCAGCCTAGTCTACAGAGTGAGTTCTAGGACAGCCAGGGCTACGCAGAGAAACCCTGTCTCAAAAAGAAGGAGAAGGAGAAGGAGAAGGAGAAGGAGAAGGAGAAGGAGAAGGAGAAGGAGAAGGAGAAGGAGAAGGAGAAGGAGAAGGAGAAGGAGAAGGAGAAGGAGAAGAAGACAAGACAACAACGACAGGTGCAGTGGTGCATAGTTTTAACCTCAGCACTGAGGCAGAGGCAGGCAGATTTCTGTGAGTTCAAGGCCAGCCTAAGTAACATAGGGAGCTCTAGGTCAGGGAAACTAGTTACCTGGTGAGATCCTGTGTAAAAGAAAAGTTTATATTTCTAGCTGGAGTGACATCTCAGTGTTCAAGAGCACTTGCTGCCATCCCAGAGGTTCCGAGTGCAGTTTTTAGCACTCACACATTAGCTATCTTTTAGCACCTGCACTGGGCAGCTCATAACTGCCTGTAACTCCTGATCTGGGGAATCCAATACCCTTTTATGTCTACTTTGGGCAGTTGGACACATGTGTCACACATATGCTCATATGGAAATATAAATAAGTAAGTAAATGTATTGTATATAAATAAAGACACTGGCCCCAAAGAATTTGAGATCATTATTCAGAGTGTGGTCTCTAGTATGACACCATCTGGACAATCAGAGAAGTTGCTAGAAAGGCAGATTTTCTCTCACTCTACCTCAGACCTGCACAAACTCCCGTGGGGTCCACTAGTCTGTGTTGTGATAAGCCCTCTAGGCAATTTTAATGTACAGTTTGCGTGAGAGCCATTGTATTTTAGCAGATTGGGTCAGATCTTTTTGCAAGGGGATCTGAGGAGAAAACTGTTGGAGAAACCTTATAACTCAAGATGGCATATCTCCACTTACCCTGAGAACTCCAGATCAAGGTTTGGCAGCTGTCTGAGCCCACAGTGACTTCTGTGTGACTTTCAGTGATGGCCATTTTGCTATGTGTTGGAGGCATTATTCAGAAAAGAGCCAAATGCAAGGAGTATATGCAAATGAAGGTCAGTTTTAGGGAAATGGCTAGGTGGGGAAAGTGCTTATCATGCAAGAATGGGGACATGAATTAAGATTCCAGCATCCATGTAAAAGCCAGGCATGGTACATCTGTAACCTCAAAACTGGGTGGTCTGAGACAGGTCCAGGGGCTCACTGGCTGGGCAATCCAGGCAAAATAACAAGCTCCAGCTTGGAGGCAAGCCTCATATCAACAAAAAGGAAGAAGAACAATAGAGCAAAAAATCTACCGTTGGCCTCCCCACGCACATGTAACATGTGACATATATGCACACACACATGCACACGAAGGCATACATTACACAGGAATAAAAAAAAGTCCCCCAAAATAGAAATAAAAATAAATGTGATCATAAAGAAAAATGAGGGTATGCTATTTTCAGGGAAACAGATAAAACTGGGGATCATGATGTTAAGCGAAATAAGCCATACTCAAAAAATCAAATACCACATGAAGACTCTATAGTTAAAAGGGAAAAAAAAGTAAGTAGAGGGGGAATATCTGGGAAGATGAAAGGGGCCAGCAGGAGGAGGTGGTATCACTGTAGTTACGGATATGAAAACATCATCACAAAACTCATTATTTTGAACAATTAATACATGTTAATAAAATCATATGATAGGTAACAAGTAGATGATACCAATAGCTCAGGGGTACTTGCTGATTTCTTTTAAAAAAATGCCTTATAATTCTTTTTTTAGTCCATGCTTTCTTTTATGCACATTGGTTTTTGTCTGCTTGTGTGAGGGTGTCAAAGCCCTGGCTCTGGAGTTACAGACAGCTGTGAGCTGCCCTGTGGGTTTTGAGAATTGAACCCAGGTTCTCTGGAAGAGCAGCCCGTGCACTTAAACCACTGAGCCATCTCCCCAGTCCCTGTTTTTTAATTCTTAATCTCTGTACCCATGAGTTCAGTTACTTCTTCTAATCCCCCGATATTCGTCCTTTACCAAATCTAGTAGGTTTTCTTTCTCTTTTTAAATAAAGTGTTATTATGTCATCCAGGCTGTTCTAGAACTCACTACATAGACCAGGCTGGCCTCAAACCCACAGAGATCCATTCTTCTGCCCCTAACTCCCCAGTGCTGGGATTAAAGTTGTTCACTACAATGCCTGGCCATTATATCTTTTTTATTATAAAGACTACTTGTGATTTGTATAAACAAATTGGTTTCAGTTTGATCTTTTCGTATGTGCATGCGAGAAACTTTGATTATATTTACAGGGTCTTCATTATATCATTTATTGTCCTGATATTGGGGAAGGGGTTTATCTGTGATCTTCCAGCCAGGCCAGTTGTGCACAACTTTAATTCCAGCACTGGAAGCAGAGGCAGGAGGATCTCTGTGAGTTCTAGGCCAGCCTGGTCTATACAAGTTCCAGGACAGCCAGGGCCACAAAGTGAGATCCTGTCTCAAACAACATAACAACAACCAAAAACAAAAAAATCAGAGTTGACAAAATGGACGAAGTGGATGGAGTTCATAAATGTAAGGATTGGTGGGGCAATTTCTGAGGGCTTGATCTAGTCACACGGTCTGAGGCTCTATCCAGTCTTATGGGAGGGCTTGGGAGGGAGAACAGTCAAATGACATTTTGCTAAAGTGAATGACTAATGCTGTAAAGTTTATTAGTCCCGTGTTCAGCAAGTCACTTGCTCATGACTTAGCTTCACCCATGATAGACAGAGCTTCATCAGCTAGTGTTGTTATTTTCAGGAATTATTCACATTAAAGGAAATGACAGTGAATGCAGATCTGTGGCCATTAATATTGGTGGTGCTGGAGTGGGAGGGGGGTTAGGATGGGTCCCATTAGAGAATTAACTAAGGTTTTACAGAAGAAGCCCCATCAGTGTCTCATGTTATTTCTGACTTAGGTGCCTTAGCTTTCCCCTCCCCCTTCTGCTCAAACTTGTTTATAGACAGAACCTCAGATTTAAGATCTGGACTGTGTGATGTTGAAGCTATATTTTAGTGCTTTTCAAAGTGTGGTCCATGATCCATAGTATCAGAATCTTTCCAAGTGTTTGTTTAAGAAAGTATTAAGACAGGACTGGTGGTGAAAGCCTGAAATCCCAGTTACTTGGCAAGCTGAGGCAGGGGAATCATATATTCAAGTTCTGCCTGAGCTACAGCTATACTACAAGTTTAAGATTAAACTAGGCAACTTAGTGAGCCTGTCTCAAAAAGGTTTTTCAAAAAGGTCTCAGTGCTTGCTGAGCATGTGAGGAGGCCCTGGGTTCAAAAAGAAAAACCCATTAAGTTTGTAGGACAGACCCAGGATGTTTATTCCAGAATTTGAGCCATCAGATAATAAAAACAAAAACAAAAAACAGAAGGTTCTAAAATCCTAGATGATTGTGTGTGTGTGTGTGTGTGTGTGTGTGTGTGTGTGTGTGTGTGTGTGTGTATTTTGGAAACTAAACATTTGATGGTCAAGGCTTTATTTCAACTCTAGAGTTTTATGCTTGAGTGTTCACTTGGCAAGTATACAGAATACTGCTTAATATGAACTTATTAGACAACATTTTTATATATGAATAGAAAAATGTCTGGAAGTTTATGATTTTTTGCAAACAGCATCTCTGGGTAGTAACTGGAATGTTCTTTTTTCCTTTTATTCTTGTTCTATTTGTCTTACCATTTTCTTCCTCTATTTAAAAATATGCTTCTTCTTTCTGGTTTCAATTTCCCCATCTGGGAAAGAGAATGTTGTAACTTCGTGAACTTCAAGAGCAGGGTCTGATCTGGTGGTCAGTGACTCCATACTACCCCCTAGCTTCCCCGTCCATCAATAACATGGACTGCATAGGTAGCTTCCGTGCTTGGAGCACAATCATGCTTTATGTTTGCATATATTTATCTTGCAACTGTTTTGATGCCAGAAAAAAAATGGTTGTTTGTTCTTAAGGATCAGGCACAGAAGTAACCCATTATCTTCAAACCTCAAAAGTTCCCCCTTTCCTGTTAGCCATAAAAAATGCCCTCCGCACGTTTATCTTTTTAGTGTAATAAAGATCGTGAACCAAAAAGTCAGGGCGTGGCCACCCCGCCCTCCTGCCCGGACATCCCCGCCCCTCGCACTGCTTTCAAGTATGGTGATTGGCTGAAAGGAAGAAAGAGATCCGCCCCAGGTCTTATGACTGGAGCTGAAGCGGAGATTCCTGGCTCTCTCGGTGCTGTTGTCGGCGGTCACCGGTGCTTTCGCTTTCCGCGAGTGTGCGAGGGTGTCGGTTGCCTTTGCCGGTCAGGTCGACGCCTGCCCTGCGGGACCATGATGCGCTTCCGCCTCTCTCCGCTTTCGGGCTCCGAGCTCGTCCTGTGCTGTCTGCTCCTGGGTGAGTTTTCGGGCCCTCTCCTTGAGTGTCTTCAACTGGGCCCGGGGGGATGGGTGGGGGGTTCAAAGGCCACAACCTGAAAGACTGGTCTTCGGGGAGGCGGTGAGAGACTGAGCAGCTGTCACTGGGAGGCGGTGGAGGCGGCCCGAGGCGCGGGGCGGGCGGGGGGGGGTGAGGGGGGGGGACTTGAGCAGTGACCTAGAGAAGGCCTGGCTAAGGAATGGCAGGCTGGGAGGGCCCCTGACAGTAACAACCCTGCAAGTCAGGGATGCAGAGGACCGCACCGGACTAGGAAAGAGGAGTGAAGATTTCGAGACGCCCGGGGTAGAGGGAGCAACTTGGAAAAGAGTCTTGGGGAGCAGGGGAACAGACACGGGGAGGGGGGGGTGGCTTGGTTACCTGGATCAGGGAAGAGTTTTGAAGATGGTGGAAAAACTGTAGCGTGAGAAAGGAAATTTGGAGCGCCAGACCTATCAGCACCCTTGTGAAATTGTTGGGCCAGAGTTCGGGGCAGATAGGACAGTAGGGCCTAAGGGACAGAGACAGCGCTCGGGGCTTTGGAGGGGGGATTTGAGGCTGGGAGGAAAGGTGACAAGATGAGGAACTGTGCGGAGTTTGAGTATGGGCTTGGAGTTTTGAGAGCATGGGGATCTAAGGTAACTGGAGTAACTTCCTGGAAAGAAAATTTATTTCCAGCCTCTGGGGACTAAAGACATGAGTGAGAACTTCGGTGGGGAGTGAATATCTGACTTGGAGGTGTTGAGGATCTCGTGGGCTTATTTATTTATTTATTTATTTATTTATTTATTTATTTATTTATTTATTTATTTTCATGTAACTTTTTGCTGCTTCCTCCTAGCCAGAGTCCGGCAGAAAAATCCTGCTAGATGCAAAGCCCAGGGAGCTTCCAAGATGGTAGTTCCCGGCCCCCCCTCCACCCCGAGTTTTCTGTACTACCTCCTTTTCTTCAGAACCTCCTTCTTTTTTCCCCCTTGTTTCCACCGCAGTTGCCTTATTTGTGGTTTGAAAGTAGTCGGTAATAGCCTAAGGGATTGGCTTGTGACTAGGTGTAAGAGTAAATGGGTTAAGGTTGGTTGTTTGTGATCTGCCCTAATAAATAGACTGAGAGTCCATAGCAACCTAAACTCGAACTTTGATCACAGTGTGTCTGTCTTCCTGACCTGATTTACTCTGATTGCTATCCAGTGGCTCTTAACGTTTGTACTTTAGTAAAGGGATAGAAGAAAAACACCCGATTGGGATGGGGTGGCGATAGGTATATTGAGGGAAAAAATTGCCTTTGTAATTCACATTTTGGTGGGATAGGATCAGCTGAAACAGTTTGTTCTGACCCAGTAGACATTTGAGCAAGATCTTGTAGAGGCATTTAATTTTTTTCCATAGTAGATTTTGAGTTTATTTATTTATTTTTTTTGAGGTTGTATTAAGGTTACATTTCTCTGTTCCCTGACCCCCTCCAAATCCTCCCATATACCCCTACTGGCTCTCCTTTAAATTCATGACCTCTTTTTTTCATCTATTGTTATTTCATGCAAATATATATTTGTGTGTACATATATATCCTAGAGGCATTTTTGCTTGTCCCACAAGACTGCTTCTAGTGAATGGAGGTCAGGGATCCTGCTAACCTATGTACAGGAACAGGACAGCCCTCCTCAAAGAGTCGTCTCCAGCTGGGCACACATCTTTAATACAAGAGCTTGGGAGATAGAGGCAGGCACATCTCTGAGTTCAAGGCTGGCCTGGTCTAAAGATCGAGTTCTAGAACAGCTAGGGCTGCTACAGAGAAACCCTGTCTCAAAACATCAATCAATCAGTCAATAAAGTTATTTTCAACACATTTGCAATGCCAAATGTGAGGAGCCCAGCTTCCAAGCATAGCATTTGATGAATTTATCCAGTAATTCTCAAGGACCTTGCTAGAGAGCCTGAGCAACCAAAACTTTCCCCAACAGTAGTTAAAAGCTTTCTCCTTTTCACTCTCAGCCTTTGCTTATATATAGTAGAATTTTCCAGAAGCTTCACAATATGTGATGATATCACCACCCTAATGACTCTAGTGTTCTTATTTCTCAATGTTCTAATAACAGAAGTGCCAGCAAATATATTCACTTAAACTAAAACTCTGTGATGTCTTCTGTAGATTGGACATTCTGACTCTAAAATATTTGCTGGTCCTTGATCGGGCCTAGCTGACCACAGTGTGTAAGCAACCCCTGTGACACTTCTGAAATTGGGCCACAAAGCTTGGCATGAACACTTAATTCTAACCCTTACCAGGGGAGCACTTGCTGAGGGCTGGCTGACCCCATGAGAGGCTTGTTTACAGTGGAAAATACCTTATCAGTGACAAGAACACATCTGACAAAGGCACCTATTAATCCATAATTCCTTGCCAATTGAATCTGCACAAACACAACGTTATTATTGTTCAGAGAAAGTAAGAAAAATAGTTGACCTACATGTTGGCTTTTGTGCCATTACATTTTTTAATGAAGTCTTTTGTTTTGCATTTACAAAAGCAGTGTTTGCTCACTGCAGAAAGTAAACAGGCGAAACTGAGTACATAGAAGAAACCTCAAACCTAGTGCATCTGGAGAACTAGAGTCATCCTTTTGGATGGTTTCCAAAGCTGATTCCCTCCATTCACAAATTCAGAAAGGGATCTACAGGAGCAACATTTAACAATGTAGGATTCAGGGTTAATTTTTTTGATTTATCTATTTTTACTTTATGTATGTGTTTTGTCTGCCTGTATAGCTATATACCTGCCCATGTCCCTGGTGCCTGTGGGCAGCGCATCCCCTGAAACTGGAGTTTACATAGACAGTTGTAAGTTGCAGTGTGGGTACTGGGAACCAAAACTGGATTCTCTGGAAGAGTCACCTCTCCAACCCCAGGATCTGCTTTTTCAGTCTAGCTGAAGCCAGGTGGTGGTGACACACACATTTAATTCCAGTACTAGGGCCATAGGGGCAGGCCAATCTCTGTGAGTTTAAGTCCAGCCTTGTCTACCAGAGCTAGTTCCAGGACAGCCAGAGATACACTTGAAAGGACAAAATAAAATAAAAACAGTCCATCCAGTTGTTGTTTCAGACATCTCTTGATTGCTATGAGGCTCGAGATCCTGTGTGCCTTTTATTCATAAGGATTTTGCAAGTCTTCAGTTGCTTTTGGATTTTGTGTTTTTATATTTCCATGTCAAAATGGACACCCAGGAATAGGGTTTTGAAAACCCAGGAGGTACTTACTGTGTACCTGGTACTTATCTGAGTGCCAGTCCTGAATGTGTGTTCTTATTACCATTAGTGTACTGGTGTTTCATTCCCAACTTCGTAACTATTAGTAGCCTCTTAAAAATATCTTCTTTAGCTGGAGTGGTGGCACACCCCTTTAATCCCAGCATTCTGGGAGGCAGAGGCAGGCAGATCTCTTGTGAGTTTGAGGCCAGCCTGGTTTGTTATACAGAGAAACCCTCTTTAGAAAAACTAAAAAACAAATCTGCAAGGCTGGGCCTGTACCTTGCACAGCATGTGTGAGGTCCTAGGTTTAATCTCCAGCATTGTGAAAAAGTAAGACCAAAAAAAAACCCCTTGCTTTAAAATAAATATGGAAAATATTCTTAGACTTTATGTTGGTGTTTTTCACAGAAATTTATTCATTTGGTTGTTTGTGTTTGAGTTCTGGCACCACTGCTCACAGAAAAAATTTTTTTTCTGACTTTTATTTGAATATATTATAACCAGTGAAAAAGACTGTGTTGGAGAAAAAAGTCTATGAGCAGAAACATGAAAAGGGCAACAGATAAAATCCCTTTCCTAACATCATTGCTTAATTATGTTTCCTTAGTGACAGAATTCTGTGGTCATTGATGTTTTATAACTAGCTTAACTTCCTGATTTTGGTTTTTTTGAGACAGGGTTTCTCTGTGTAGGTTTGAGGCCTGTCTTGGAACTTGGTTTATAGTTCAGGCTGGCCCTGAACTTACAGAGATCCACCTGCCTCTGCTTCCCGAGTGCTGGGATTAAAGGTGTGTGTTGCTTCTCCTGGCTAAACTCCTTTTTTTAAAAGGGTTGAATGAGACTTTTACAAAAGCTTTGAGGCTTCTCTTGGAGGTGAAAAAAAAACCTTTGATAACAATCCTGAGTGTAGTTCAGGTTGGGGGCCACACTCTCCCACAGATGCTTATTAACTGTCTATTATATTCTAACCACTACAACCAGATGAAAGGGATATAGCAATGCACAAGACAGTGGAGGTTCTGTTGTCATAGAACCTTCCGGAGGATAGCCTAACAGGTAAGTAACATTTTCAGATAGTGAAAAGGACCATAACAGACAGGAAGCAGGTAATGAGGAATGAAGTGAATAGGTGAGAGAGTTGGGTGGTGGGGATGACCTGTGTGTTTATATTGTGTTGAGTGACATTTGGATAGAGACTTTGGTGCTGGAAGGAGGTCCGCCCTACCTACTACTTGGGAAAAGATGGGTGGGGAGGATCTGGGAGGAAGGAGTCAGGAGGGGTAAACCTTGATCAGAATACATTATGAATTTTCAATGAAAATAAAACAAACAAAAGAAATTGCTTAAGCTTAAAAAAAGAATAAAGGAATAAATCTTGTTTCCCAAACTTTCAGGTAGGTATACTAGCCTATTTTCTGTTCTTTACCTTATGGTATTTATCTCTGTGAGGATGGGGTGAATTTAGCTGCTGGTCTTTCCCATGGCCTGATGGTTAAAGCTCAGTAGAGGTTTGTTGGGGTTAATCATTGGACACTATGGATAAGAGGGTGAATTAGACCAAATGTTGTCTCTGTCTTCTGTGGACAATACAGGATGTTTTAAAAAAGCTCTTTTGTGTCTTTGGACCAAGAACTTTAAAATCAGTGGTAAAAGGGCAGATAATTATAGGCTAATCTCACAGGATAGTTCTAGTCTCTCTTACTTGTGCTCTTTCACGAGTAAACAGGGTCTTACTATGTAGCCCTGGAAGTCTATGTAAACCAGGCTGACTGCAAACTTAGAGATCCACCTACCTTTACCTCCTTAGTGCAGGGATTTAAGGCATTCACCATCACATCCAGCAGTTGGCATATGCCTTCTTAGGCATTAGTGTTAATGGGGAGAATTAGAAGGACTTGGTGAGAATTAGGTTTTCTCAGACAACCATCATTTCTCTCCTTTTGGAGAGCATCAGAAAGACAATGTTAAGTATTGTTTGTTGTTTTTTCTGTAGCCTTAGCACATTTTGTTTTAACTGATAACTTTTGAATTTTATGGTTCAGTTAAAATTCGTCTATCTGTAGTAGAGATACTTGAAAAGACAGGCTTGACATGACTCCATTAGTCATTAGTTATCATGTCTGATAGGGTTATAATAGTCAAATATATTCCTGTGTATCTAGTCTTCTTTCCCCGTATTGTACGGTTGGACTTTTGTCTGTAACCCAGCATTATTTCATAGCACTGGAGATAACTTCTGCGACCCTGGTTCAGGAAGGCTGTACTTCCTAATTAAAATTTTGTA